>OY829913.1:235444022-236817960 GCA_963691935.1 Nephrotoma guestfalica
GTAAGTGCATTAGGATAGTAAACGAAAAATACTATAAATTTATTTTCGACCTTGAGGTATAAAATTTGAATCGTGGTGTATGATTTCAAAGACTTCTGTAATCGAATAATAACACTAACATACCGACCAAATGGCATAGTGGTTAAAGCTTTGGCGTTTGGATCGGGAGGTACCGGGTTCGAATCCCGATAGGGGCAGGATGCAAATTTTCATCATCAAATTACGATTTGTGATGAGAAGGAACACATCTATGACCCCCTGTCGGAGTGCTGAACTCATGGGCCGATCTTCCATGCCAGTATAGGCTGGCATGGAGCTATGCAATGTGCAGATGGTAACAAATCGGACCTATATTCGTACGTCCTCGATTTGGCAGAACTGCGTAAGGTATTGACGTAAATAAGCGAACTGCGAAAGAGTTAGGAGTGCTTCGGCCCCAGAAAAAGATTGCAAAGAATAAAAAAAAACAAAAACAAAAAAACACTAGCATGAGAGTTTTCAGTTTTACATAATACTGTGGGCAAAAAATAGTAAGACTTTGTTCATAATTTTAAAATTCTTTATTTATTTCTCCAAATCTATTTCGTCCTCCTCAAAGTAATCCCCCCGGCCTCAATACACTTGTGCCAACGTTTTTTCCATTCCTCGAAACAGATGTTAAAGTCAATTTCCGGATTAGCCTCCAATGCGCGTAGCGATTCACGTTTAATGTCTTCAATTGACTCAAAACGGTTTCCCCGGAGCGGTCGTTTGAGTTTTCTGAACAGCCGGAAGTCACACGGAGCTAAATCAGGCAAATACGGTGGTTGCGGAACGATATGGGTGGAATTTTTGGCAAACAAATCAATGTAAAACCAATGCAGTATGAGAAGGTGCATTATCGTGGTGCAAAAACCAAGAGCTGTCGACCCATAATTCCGGCCTCTTTTTACGAATAGCTTCGCGCAAACGACGCATAATACTCAAATAGTATTCCTTGTTGATAGGTTGGTCGGTCGGAAGGAATTCGGAGTGCACCACACCTCGATAATCGAAGAAAACTGTCAACATCACCTTGATTTCTGACTTGCTTTGACGTGGTTTTTTGACGTGGCTTCGGCTCACCTTTGGCACGATATTCGGCCGATTGATCGTCTGTTTCCGGGTCGTAAGCATGGCATAGATCCAAGACTCATCGCCAGTTATAATACGTTTCATGACATCCTGGTAGTCAGAAAGCAAAATTGAGTGATTTTGGAACCAATCGTGCTTTCACTTATCTTCCGATATTTCAACGATGCCAGTAAGGTCTCTGACTGTTAATCGTCGATTCTCGAGCACCAATTCCTTGATTTTATTAACGTGTTGATCATCAGTTGATGTTGATGGCCGTCCTGGTTCATCGTCAACACGTTCTCGACCCTCTTTGAACAATTTGTACCAATCAAAAACTCTTGCTAGCGACATACAATTATCACCGTAGGCCTTTTGCAACATTCTGAACGTTTCGTTTTGTTGAATAATTTCACTCATTGTAAAAATCGCCGAATGCACTTTTTGTACTTCAGAAAGACAAGCGTATACTAAACACTAATGATTATTTTGATGTGACATTTGGCACAGATGTCACTGACTGTCATACCAACATAGAAAAAAAATATTTCGACGAATGGTTTTCTGCGCGAAATTTAAATTAAAAAGTCTTACTACTTTTTGCCCACAGTAGTATATTAATAATTACTTACTAGATTTTAACTTTTTGGCAAATTCGGTCGTAAAGTATCGGGAGGAGTAGTAAAGGAATGTAGATGCACTTTGGTTCAGAATTGGTTTCTTTCTGTTTAGTTATTGTAGTGTCAAAAGGCTACCGAACTTCACTGATGAGGTGTAGTATTACAATTATTGCAGTTTCTATAATTTTATTTATTTGCTCAGGTCAGTGTTTGTTTTTACTTTTTTCTGGTACTTTTGCAATTCTTATTGAACTTGATACATAACTTCACTAAGCATGGTGAAATACAAATGTTAGGGAAAAAATCTTCATAAACATTCTCTGTTTTGATGATTTTGCAATCATTAATTCATCATTTTACATGACATTTTTATTGGTCTGTAGTAAAGTAGACCGGGAAAAAGTAAGGACGTAAATAAGCAAACCGCGAAAGAGTTGGGAGAGCCTTGGCCCCAGAACAAATAGCAGGGATAAATAAAAAAAAAAAAAAAAAAAAAAATCTTCAAAATTCTTTTTCAGTTCATCAATTGTTCGCAGCCATCGGCACTCTCGTAGCTGTTGTTTCGAAATTTTTAAATCTTGATCTTGGTTTAAAAGAGTGTTTCGATGGGAATTTATCTTAGCGGATGTGCCGATTTATGTTTTGGGTGCCAATTTTCTCGGCTTCAAGTTTTCAGGTCTCCTGGTTGATATTCAGAAACGTCGGATCAATGATTCATTCACCTCTCTTTCGGTTCGTATACCTATCGAAATTCGTACCTATCGAAATTCAAAATTAGCAGCGCGATCATTAAACACAATGTCACGCATAGGCTGGAGACAACCGATCCGCCTATATCAACAAAACCAAACGTCTCGCTCCAGGAAAGCTCCTCATCGCAAAAAATGAATTCAACCACATTATGACACAGGGCATTTGTAAACCAAGTAGCAGGCCATGGGCAGGTCCCTGTATCTCGTTAAGAATTGGAGACCATGCCTTGATTATCGAGCGCCAAATAGAGTGACAATTCCGGACAGATACCCAATACCGATTCTACAGGAATTTTAGAATCAACTCGAAGGTTGTACAACATTTTCTACTTTAGACCTTGGCCAAGCGTATCATAAATTTCCTAATCGAACCTCGTGATATTCCAAAGACAGCAATTACTACTCCATTCGGTTTATTCGAATTTACTAAAATGATTTTTGGTCTAAGGAATGCACCACAACCTTTTCAATGATTGATTCATTCGATCTTATTTGGCCTTAACTTTTGTTTGGTCTATTTAGATGATATTTCAGTGCCATCTAAAAATTTCTTAAAGTTGTTTTTCACAAACTTTCTGAAAATCAATTTTCTTGGACCCGCTATTAATGGACAGAGTATTCCTCCTCGTCAAGACAAAATTGATATCATCAATTTTCAACGACCTATAAAAGTTTGTCAATAACACGTTTTTTGGGAATGCTTAACTTTTGCAGGCGATCAAATCTTAGTACATCTTGAAAGATTAATAGAAGAACAGTAAAACCATTTTAAGGAAAAGGAAAGGACTTCAGCATCTATTGACGCTTTCAACAATTGCAAGAAGAATTTATGTCACACGATACTTCTTGCATATCCCTCCATTAAAGCTCGTTTAGCAGTAATGGTGAACGCATCCGATTTAGCGATCGGAGCAGTGGCACAACAGTATATGTATCGAATCCTTGGCAACCTTGTACGTCTAAATGAGACACAACATAGGTACAGTGCTTATAATAGAGTGTTGCTTGCAGCAGCTTACTCTAGCATTAAGCATTTCAGGTATATTCTTGAAGGTTGTGAGTTCACTTCGTTATTGATCACAACCCTTTAATTTACGATTTTTATCAGAATCTGGATAAAGCATTTCTCCGTCAATTTAGATATCTTGATTTCATAGTCAATTCACTACCACATTCAACGTATCTCAGGTATTGACAATGTCGGTGCAGTTATCTTATCACGTATACACCAAATTTATATTCGTAAATCAGTGATATGTCATTAAAATTTAAGCAACTTCCAACTAAGATTATTTCTGATAAACTTATTTATTGTAATATATATTTCGACAGGTATACCAAGATCATTAAGTTATTCCATTAAGTTTTCTGGCCTTCTTAAAAGAAAAATTCGAAAATTTTTACTCAACAATGTATATATACTGTTAAAACGCAACAGTTTCTAGGCATACTAAGAGTCCTCTCGCCAACTTTCAATTACCTTCGCAAGGTTTTGCAGAAATCCATATCGACGTTATTCGTCCGTTACCAGTATTTAAGTATTTAAATAAAATATTTTAATAATTTCAACACGTTGTTGCGGCTTTAAATGGTTCATAATACTGACAAATGTCACCCAAAACAAAATGGCGGCTAAACAAAATCGACCTGGAAAATAAAAAGTACTCTGCACTAATAATAAAATAGTCAGGACGATTTTAAGATAAACGTTCGTGGACACAAGCGTGAAATTTGTCCTATTTATGTAATTTTAGAACAAAGTTAGGACAAACTTCATTTTACTTTTATCCAACAGTCCTAAGCCCAACGACTATTGGTTAAACAGGCGAAGTTTACCGTCCGGATAAAATATTTAGATATGAAACTTCTAGAAATCAATATTTCTAGGAAAAGTCGAGTTGCACAAGAACATCGTTTTAGGTAGGTGAGCTCTATTAGAATTTTAATAGGGTTGGCGCAGTAGAGCTTACATAAGGATCTACCAAAATATTATAATTACAAGTTTGTCGAACGGTGAAAATTTTGAGATATGAATTTTCTTAGAATCGGGTTGGCAATTGTCGATTCGACATATGGGTCTACCAAAACACCTCAATGACCTGTTTGCCGATCGGTGAAAGTATTTAGATATGAATTATCTTAGAATCAAAAATTCTAAGAAATTTCCAGATTTCACAGTAATGTCATTTAGCGAGTTTCATTAGAATTGAAATCGGGTTGGCACAGGTAGAGTACACAGATGGGTCTAACAAAAAATCAAAGTGACAATTTGCCGATCGGTGAAAATATTGAAATATGAAATTTCTTAGAATATCTATGTTTGCGGCATCCATTAGAATTTTATTCTGGTTGGCACTAGTAGAGAACATATATGCATTTATCGCTTTTAATCTTTAGAACTATATTTTTTTAAATTTGGTTACATAGAACGAAAATGCTGCATAAGGAAACGATTATTGTTGTCCGATAATTCGCGCCGCATCTCTACAATTTTGCTGTTGTAAGGATAATGGATTTTAATTAAATTGAATCTAATATAAATATTTTGGACTGAAATTATTTGTGAAACTAACAATGTTTTAAAATCTCTTAAATGTTCGGGAATCACTAATCATCTTCACATTTTCTTTTATTTTGTAGTACTGAGAATACAAATTAATTCGGTCCGTTTTCGAAAAGTGGCTCTAACTATAATAAATTTTTTATAATGACACCTGATTTCCCGGTTTTTCAGACAGAATAAACATCAGCCGTTAACATTCAGTTTGTATTGCTTTGAGTTTCATACAAAACGTGTTTTTTACGGTGTTGAATATCTGGGATTTTGTGATAACTATATAAACAGCATTTGCGGGAATTGTTAATTTATTGTTTTAATTGGAAAAAAGTGCAGCTGAAGCACATTGAATGCTTGTGGAAATTTACGGTGACAATGTTCCAACCAATAAATCATGTAGAGAATGGTTTCGATGCTTCAAAACTATGATTTCAGTGTTGAAGATAAGCCTCGCTTGGGACAGCCAAAAATTTCGTAGACGATAAAATAGAGGCATTGTTCGGTGAAGATCCGATTCAAACGCAAGAGGAGCTTGCCGATACATAATTCAAAAGCAAGACATTTGGGATCCTTATGAATTGAAACCAAGAAACGTGGAAAGGCGATTTCTTTCTTGCGAGCAGCTGCTTTAAAGGCAAACAAGAAATGTTTTTTTTTACATCGAATAGTGACTGGTGACCAGAAGTGGATCTTCTACGATAACCCCAAGAGGAAAAAATACTACGCTTTGCCTTTGCTTACAACCTGCTACAACCTGGCAATTCCATTACGGGCGAGTGGCACAGACTACAATTAATTCGTTTGAGCCGTGCATTACGAGAAAAACTAAAGGAATATGAGGAAAGGCATAATAAAGTAATTCCTCTGCTCCTCACGTTGCAAAAGTCGTAAAAATATATTTGGAAACACTCAAGTGGACATTGCTCTATCTGATTACTGATTGTTCCGAGGGATGCAACACGATTTAGTTGGTCACTGGTTCACTTCTTTCGAAGAAATTGCAAATTGGCTTCAAACTTGGATCGCCTCAAAAGACGAAACGATTTTCCGAGATGGGATTCGAAAATTGCCTCAGAGGTGGGAAAAAGTCGTAAGCAGCGAGAGATCTAAATTAAAAAAATGATGGCTAGTACTATTACAAATAATACTAGCCACCATTTTTTTAATTTAGGTGTGATGTAGGATAAAATTCATTAGATGTTACTGAAGTTAGCCGAAAATTTCAGCCGAAAGAATCTGCATTATCGACATTATTTGTATTAGGTGGTAGTACAAAATTCTGATGATGTTAGCTGAAAATTACAATTATTGAAGTTAGCAATATCAATACCAATAAAAATTGATTTCAAGTTAGACCACTCCACCACTTTTGTGCCAAAAGTCAGGACATATTTTATGTAGCATCATAGTTAAATAAATTAAAAGTTTGACGCATGTTTAATGGTAATTTGGACTGGGTGAAGTTAGACAAATTCATAAATGGCTGGATCTCTTGTTTACAATTTGTTGTATTAAATGATAACAAAATACATGCCTTAATTAACATAACATAAAATATGAGCCGATTTTTGACACAGGGTCCACTGTTAGTGCCACAACGGAAATTCATTCTCTAACACGACAAATTATAACATGGGATCCAGCCATTTACGAATTGGTCTAACTTCATTCAGTCCAAATTATCACTAAACATGCGCCCAGCTTTTAATTTATTTGACAATGATATTACATAAAATATGCTGTGATTTTTGGCACATGTGTTTATTGGTAGTGCCTCAACTCAAACTATTTGCTCCCTACCACGACAACTTCTAAACGTGGGATCCATAAATTTACGAATTGGTTTAACTTCATCTAGTCCAAATTAGTATTAAGCACGCGCCCGGGTCTATTTTAAATTCAGCCCGATCAAGCAGAGTTGCCCTGGGTATTGTACACCGAGTACAGGTGCAGAGCCAAATGATTCAGTGTGCATAGATTAATAAATTGTTTTTTACTTTGTACACTTTTCTTACACTGATATTCATTTTATAGTAAAATTTGAAGAATCGATTATGCACGGTGTACACAGTTCACAAAAAAAAACGCAGTGTGCACAGTAAAATTACTCAGGTTGAATAAAAAACCACACGAGCTTTTTTGACAGCTTATTGTCTGCTCGGGTTAAATTAAAAAATAGATCCTAAGATGCTACATAAAATATATCCTGGTTTTTGCCACAGGTGTTAATTTTTAGTACCACAATTAAAATTCATTGCTCCTTAATATGACAAAATATAAAAATGGGATTCAGCAATTTACGAATTGGTCTAACTTTACCGAACAAGTGGAGCAGTGGTTAAAGCTTCGGCACTTGGACCGGCCGATACTGGGTTCGAATGCCACCAGAAGCTGGAGGCAAAGCGAATTTTTGTCATCGGTTACGATCGATGATGTTAATAAACACGACTAAGATCCTTTGTTGGAGTGAATGAATGGTTAGGTGAATTCGTCGATAATGCAAATTGTTTCGGTTGACATTTTCGGCTAACTTCAGGAACATTTTCATTAACATTTATTTCTAGCAATATCAGAAAGAAAACTTTTTGTTATTTTAACGCCATCTTGCATACATCATCGATCAAATCTTTCCAATTCAATGCGACATTTAGTAAAAACGCAAGTCGAGATAATTTTCTGTGTATGCTGACTTGTTCAAATAAGGGTCCTTGCGGATGACTTATTCGAATAAGTAAGTTCCACAAAAAACTCTTGCCTTACAAACAATAAATACTCTGTTATAACAATAATACCTGTACGAAACATAAATACTCCTGAAAAATATTTATCTACGCTGTGAAATAAGGACCTAACTAATTGCAGAATGTAATTCACAATGCAAATTTGCAGTTTCTTTTCCTAATTGTTAAAAGTTATTTGGTTAGCCAATGAACCGGCTTATTTCGCGGCTAATAAATAAATTAATTAATGTGTGAAATTTTAAATTAGTTGTTTAATTATAAATTTACATATGCATTTTACATTACATAAAACCTTTTGACACGCACGATACAACACAAAAAATAAACAAAATTGTGAATTTGAATTGTTAATTAAATTTATTACTTCATAAAAATTATTTTTAATTTCGTTTTCAAAACAATGTGAAATGAATTGAATTTATTGTGTTACATATATCGTACAGCAGAAATTTGAAATTAAAATTTTCGTATGTACTCGAATGCACAACAAATACAAATTCAATTGGTAATGTACAATGAATTTTAATTCAAAATTATATTTTAAATCGTAATCTTCACAACAGTTTAAATTTAAATTTGCATATTTGTCACAATTTATTTTTAAATTAATTGAATTAACCGAAAGTAAACCGTATATGCACAAATATTCGTTACTCGCTATGTTGTCGTTTCCAATTGACGGATTAGCTAAGAAGTGATTTATAATGTTAACGTACAAATTTAAAACTTACTAGTGTATTTTAGTTAGGTGCAGCTGCACACAACCACAACAAATACTACTCAGTATATGAACATTATATCGAAGAAGTCTCATTTTGTTATCAAGGTTGGACTTTAAACGTGTGAGGATGCGTTTGGGGAATGCCTGCTTTTAATGAATAATTGTTTGTTTATCAACTACACGGCATTTTGATAAATTTTAATTAATATTTGGAACTGCAGTTTAAGTATTAGACTAAGTGATTCAACTGATATAATATGTAAATACAGTGTTATAGTAAAGTAGAATCAAGTTTGCCTTTTGCAGAATTATTCTTATCACTAGTTTATTGTGCGTCGAAAACATTTCTTATCTTTGGTTGTATAGATAATTTTAAGTGGAACCGTAAATTGTAGTGAACGGACGTATCTTAATTGTTTTAAAGTTGTACCGTAGTCAATAATGATTAATGCTTGTATTAGATCGTTGGGTACTGGTATATGGGTCGTTTTTATCGAATTAGTAAATAGAGTAGTAAACATTTACGAGGAGGATGCTAAAGATATGAATAATAAAGATAAAGATATGAATTTAACAAATGGTATCAAGCCAATTTTCAGAAAATTAACGATGGCAACGAAGGAGATCATGAGAATTCTCTATGATTTTTTCAATTATAAACGAATGAACATCATACTGAGGATTCATAATTACAGACATATATTCTAACCTGGACTTGACTTAAACAATTATACTCACTGAGGGCATTCCAACTTCAACTCTACACTCGAACATAAATTTATAAATGGAAATTAGAACTTTGGTATATGGACTGTGAGAGTTTGGAATGCCAATGAATCTGATTTTCTGGGATGAAATAACTTTTATTTAGAAAAATCATGCACGCACTAATATCAAACTATAGCTTCCAAAATATTTAACGTAAACACGAACGGGATGACACGTCACCTCCTAAAAATTTTAAAGGTTTGTTTAAAATAACAAGGGTCAGAATGAACTGCATGAAGAAACAAAATCAGCGTTTATGCAACCTAATATTAAAGCTGTAATGCTGAAATCTAATACCCTCATAACTAAATTTAAAATCAGATCACCAAATTAATTCTTCACTCACAATTCCGTTTTGGAACTGGTCAGATCTTTAACGGGGGGCTTCGTGTAGTCTTCTATGCATCGGCCCAAACGATATCTGTTAAATTAAAAGTGTTCGAATTGAACAGACTATCGATATCAAAAATATATTGTCAGTACCAATGGGGGCTTTCAGACCCATTATCATGATTAGTGAAATCATTACCAATTTAATTTGAACATTTCATAATGCTAAACATTTTCATGTTGCCAACTGTTATGCGTCCTGAAAGTGCCTATTTTATAGAAAATGCGGACAGTGGTTGCTATATATATTTCTAAATGCTGATTAAAGCAACAGGCAATCGATGAAACCGAACCGACGGAACCGAATATCCATGATTGTTTTGTTGGATTCAAAGACTTAATCTCACTACTCTTCAGGTGAAATCACAGTTAATTAGTATACTAGACCCAGCCGAAACGAAATTACATAAATGGTATGCTAATGAATGATCAAAACTACATGGCATTCTAGTGGATTCACGTAATCTTTAGGAAACTAATTGATTAACATAACGCGCATACACATATAAATTGCTCGAATTGTTTATCTTCGCGGATTATTTGATATATATTTCTTCAACAGTGTGGTAGCTAGGAATCGATTGGAATGAGCCTCTTCCGCAGCAGTGACCTACTCAGTAGTTTAGAATAGGCCAATGGCATATGTTCTGCTTGATCATGGTATTAATGTGTAACTTGTTTGTGATTTGATTGGATTCTCACTAGACTCATTGTTAAAATAAATCGATGAGGTATATTA
Organism: Nephrotoma guestfalica; assembly: GCA_963691935.1. Classification (NCBI taxonomy): domain Eukaryota; kingdom Metazoa; phylum Arthropoda; class Insecta; order Diptera; family Tipulidae; genus Nephrotoma; species Nephrotoma guestfalica. Next base: position 235,454,403 of record OY829913.1, read on the forward strand.
AGTGTCCTATCTAATTTATATGTATAAGTCAAGCTACTTTCGGTAATTAGAGAAATCCCAGCTTCCAACTTTAGCCATTGAATTAATCGGTCTCCATTGTAAAAGCACTGGTCGATTGAGTTGTGTTTCGTACTAGAGAGTCTCCTGTTTAACGAGGAAATAAGTTGTGTCGTCTGCTTCTCTCTTTCTTTGGTGCTCAAAAAACAAAATTCGTAACCGCCAGCAATGTTCTCAGATTGATTTCAATTTCGTTTTCCTATATTTTTTTAATCGAACTATCTGACTTTAATCTGCTAACGTATTCTGCTGTATAAGACAGTGAAAAATTGGCTGCGAGAACTCAGAGACAACTGTCAGTAGTATGACAAAAGAGAAGAGATTTTTTATTCATTCTTGTACCTCGTTTTCATAAAACAAAACATTCCAACGGAATAAAATCTTAAAAGTGTTCCTAAATTGGCAAATTGATTGACCTCCAATGTAAAAAAACTAAATATATGGAATTTTCAAATTTTACAATGTTCCATCTACCTCCGCAATTTTTTAACGAATTATGATTGAAATTTGAGGATCTGTACATGCCGGACTAAACTTCGCCATTTCATAACCAATGATTATGAAATTTGGTTCTAAGTTTGATGTTGGAGTGATACATACATTTTAGATTAAGTTCTGGGGCCTGGTCTACACGATTAGAATGGATTAAGACGCATTTTGAAGCAAATTCTGATATTTGGCTTTGCTGGAGAGAACTCGGCTAATTATTAAGCAATAATTGTGTAATTTGCTTTGTACTAGGCCAAATATTTAAGTTTCAGATTATGGCTAATATCTCAGAAACTCCCACAGGTAATCAATCCATACCGTTCCTTTTCTAAGGCTTTACTGAGACTACATGGGGCATTTGAACTAAAATTTATCGTTTAGAATTTTCACTGTTTGTTTTGATTTTCTGCGGTCATATAAGTTCTTTCCAGTTTATGGCCAATAACTAATTGTTTTTATCATAGCAAAGGTCAGACTGATTCCATTTACCGTTTAGAACTTTCGATATATTTTATTGAGTTTTTGCGGCCGGTTTGGCCGGTTATACACGTTCGTTTCATTTTCTGGCCAATATTTAAAAATTTCCACAAGTAACCAATACGTGCTGTTTTCTCCTCTCGTACCGAGGCTACATGGAGAATTTGAGGAAAATTTTTCCGTTAGAATTGTCACTGAAATTTTTTGAGTTTTTGCTGCAGTATAATTTCTTTCCAATTTTTTTCCAGTATCTTAAAAATTCCCACGAGTAACCAATATGTGCGGTTGTGTTTCGAATAGCTGGGGTAGGCATACTAAGACTATACATGAGAAATTTGGAGTACATTTTTAATTTAAAATCTCCACTACAATTTTTATAGTTTTTGCTGCCGTATAAATCGACGTATAAAACTAAAACCGATATATACTACGTATATACCGTACTACGGATTAATCTATAAACTAGAATTGGCCGAATCTCTAACTAATATATTTATATTTGTATAGTACCCAGTGTGATTGACATCCATACCAATATTCCGAACGTAAAGACTTTTAATGAATCAAATGCGTTTCTTTACACAATTCCACTCCTTTTCCAAAATATTACTTGTCAAGAGATAACTAAATCTATTAGTAGACTGAAGTTCGAACACTGGAGTTGTTAGACGCTATATGAAGAATGAAATATTCGCATCAAGATTTCCGCATTTAATCAATAACAGTTTTAATGAAGCTAAAATTCCGAGATCATGGGTATTCCAATTCCGAAAACTGCTAAGGCAACAACACCAGAAGAACTACACCCAATAAATATGCTAGCGACCTATGAAGCTGTGTTAGAACGAGTAGTTAAAAATCAAATAATAGATCACATTAACAACAACAATATACTAGTCGACCAACCATGATTGGATGATTGTAAATCTGAATTAGATAACAATAAGTAAGTAGAAGCAGTTTTCCTGAATTTTAAACGAGCTTTTGAAACAATCGATAGGCAAATGTTACTAAAAAAATTAAGCAAATATAAAATACAAGGCGCTGTAAAAATTGTCTTCAAGAAAGGACAATATGCAAAGGTCGATAACTATGTATCTCTAAGCTAATACCAAATAATCTCGGAGTACCGCAGTGATCTACGTTAGGACCATTGCTTTTCATCCTGTACATCAATGATATAGTGGATGTTATCCAAATTTGTAAAGTGAATATGTTGGAGCTGTTCAGAAAATAAACGAAGATCTGCTGCCAATAAAAACAAAACTAGAATGTAATCAAAATATATTAGTAGATAATAAGTCATTGAACGTGTAAAACAGTATTGCTAAAGAAATGAATAGAAAGTTAGGCCTAGAAGAATAAAATTCAGGATAAAATACCGCGTGAGACAAAAATTATATTTTACGAATCAATTATTGCACCACATATTGATTATTCTTAATCAGTATTATTCATAATGAATCAATCACTAGAATGAACGTTTATTAACCAAATAATACACTACAACGTGTTGAAGTTGATGTTTCTCCGAAAACGGAAATTTACCAAAATACTTAAACTCAATGTTATACTCTAATAGACACGTCCATTACTATAATAATAGAAACGTTCATTATCGGTTACCAATGTACAGTAAATTATTTTTTTTATAGCTGAGGTCATACTGATCCACATGGGAAATTTTGGGAACATTTATCGTTTAGAAATTTTACTATAATTTTTAGAGTTTTTGCGGACAAATAAGTTCTTTTCGGTTTCTGGCCAATATCTCAAAAACTAGATATCTCAAAAAGCGCCTATCATTGACTCATTCCAGATCTTAATCTCACTCAGAATCCCTAGCCTCAGATGCATTGGAACTGGCGTATAATACTCTTTTTTTTTAATAAAAAGGTTTATATTTTTCAACTTCACCATAAAGACATTGCGCATTCCTTTCAACATGTCCATAATCAAAAGGTTCAAGGCAAATTTATTTTTATGGCACATTTATATTACATAAATATGATTTGAATAGAATTGGTTAAGAAATGGTCCTAAAAACAGGACTAAATTTATTGAAATTCAAAGAAAGAACCATGCTTTGTGTGAGGCAGGGCCGCATTAAATTTCTGTGAAGCCGATATACGATATTAGGATAGGTCATCAAATTATTACTGCACAACCATTAAACCAATACTAGTAACATAGCATCAACTTTATTAATATTGGTATTAGAAAACTACAGCTGACTGTATTATTACGAATTATACTCTACCCAAGTATAACACTCGAAGGTCGAATGGTTAAGCTATAGACCAACGTGTATAACCATCGCTAAGGTCGCCGGTTCAAGCCGAACTCGAGGCAATATTTGTATTGAACAATAATTATTCTAATTATGCGACGATGTTGCCAGTTCAAGCATTCCTCCTCCAATACTGATTGGAGATTGGGTTTTCGAATGACATTCCATGTGGAGGAGAACATCCAAAATAACAAAATCAATTGTTATAAACGGTGGCGACAGTCATGATGATCATGGTAAATACTGGCATTCACATTGACGTTAATCATCAAGACAGGGGAATTGATGACGTTGATTGATTTACAATTGTAATACACATACATCGCCAGATACAATAAATGGAAGAACCTCGGTTAGGGAGAGACAACTATATATAAGCGCGAGCAATTAGGGACGCAGGGACAGTTGTAATTTTTAACCAGTGAACCAGGGCTAGATCACCAAATGTTATCATTCCAAAGGTCGCTGGTTCGAGCCCAACTAAGGCAATAATTTTATTGAGCAATTTTTGTTCTAATTATGTGACGACGTTGCCGGATTAAGTATTCCTCCAATACTGATTGGAGCAATTCTAAATGGCGTTAACAATGGCGTTAATCGTGAAATTTTCGCGATTACAACTTCATGCAAATGATTTACAATTTCAATAAGCATACATCGTCGGTTATATAAAATGTAATAATTTCGAAGAGCGATGAATAAGTATATACGCCCGAGCAATTTGGGACGCAGAGACAATTTTAATTTAACCAGTGAACAGTGCAAGTAATAATAAGTAAAAAGTGAATAGTGGGGAAAGTAAAAGTAAATACCATAGTAAAAGTGAAATAGTGTACAGTGATAAATAGTGAAAAAGTGAATTGTTCAAAACTATAACTTTTTGCCTTAAATACAATTTTAAATTTAAACTTAAATGCTGAGTGTTTTATTTGCAAAATCTAGTATACGAATCCGTCCAAACCATTACTTTTAAATCAAATCCTTATCTGTCGAGTCAACTTCGTCTAACCTGACACATAAGTAATTTACTGAATAAGGTTGACTTGCCCTTTAACAGGTCCATAGGCTAACATTTGACCCAATATCCTGTGGCGGTTTGGTGTAATAAATTATTGAATGTGGCTAAACCAACGTTTATATCGCAATTTGAAACCTATATCTTCTGATGCCAATTCCGTCTATATTAGTATATACAAAAATAATTTATTACACACCTGGATAAGGTGTGCAACATTTTAACCAACAAGTGGTGACAGTCTTGTATAAAAAATTATTTAAGTTGATCAAATTGACATTTTTTGTTATAAATAATCGTTTGGTTGAAATTTACTCTTAGGCAAGTTATAGGAGTGTCAAGGCCATCCACATTCAATGTAATTAATTTGTAAAAAATTCTGGTTCAGAACCATCCCCATATCATAGCTGCATCAAAGTTGCAATTTTTGCGGTGCAGGTTTAACTGTAAGCTAAACCGACCACTCGTTCCTCGAAAACGGTAACTGCAACAAAATCGGAATTTAAACCACTTCAGTATGAAATATTCAACATTATTTTGTCAATTCACTATTTACCATTAGACGAGTGGAAAAGTTAATTGTTTACTTGAAGCCTACTTTCCATAGTTGTCATATAAAAAACAAATTATCATCCTTTCGTATTAATAAATTGGTTTCTGTTAGTTGGAATGAAACGTGATTTACGAATATTAAAGAGTAAAGTTAAAAAGGTAAAGTTAAAGAGTTAACTGCTTGGTTTGTTGAATGTGTGATCACTTTGAACCGGTGTATCTGGAATGATGAAATCTATTTAAATTCTAAGTTTGAAGTCATATGAAACCTGATACCGGGAACCTTGCATTTTCCGGACTGTTGTATACACATAGGATCAAGTTGTGCTCTTTCGACGTTTGGAGAATTTATAGTTGAATTCAAAATCAAGTTCAGTATAGTGCTAATTAAAGTCTCAAAACTCGTAATTATACCCTTCGTGTGATCGATTCAACATATTATTTGAAAATTATTAAATTGTTCGTAATAACAGACTATGTCATTTGATGAATATGTCCTTGGACGCAAGTGTCTAATTAGAGACTGTGTTATTAATTAACGATGTTAACTCTAAATTTGTATTAGTTATATTGTAGCACACATTATTATGCCGAATACAATAAGGTTATTCAGTTTCACTATCACTTTAAAATAATTATCGCAACGCGTTTATAGACGTTATATAGTATATGGATCAACAAAAAATTTGTTACATCTAAATCACCACTTGAAGTTCAAGGAAAAAAGTTTAAAGAAAATAATTATCATTTTGTGGTTATGTATTTATAAAATGTTGCCCTTTGGCCAAGCAGCAGCATACTTTTGATAATACATATTGTTGTTATATAATTCATTGGCCACAAAACAAATTCTTATCGTCTCAGTGGAGTGCAAATAAAATATTTATTCTAACCGAATGGAATAATAAATATTGATATCATTTCTCAAATTCCAACTATAGCACATGTAATAATGTACTTGGGCTAAAAATAAATCGGAAACGCGAATTTTTACTTTTACTGAGTAGAAAATTTGCCGAAATACATTTAATTGTTGTGTTTACAAAATATTAAATTTACATAAACCCAGAATTAGTACTTCACGTATGTGCACAAAAAATGTAAAGATAAAAAAAAACTATAAATTTTACACAGATCTCAGAACTCTGAAAAATCACTTACACTTGATTATTACTAGGCATTATATTTTTTATTTCTATATCACTAATATAACGCTAAATATATATCACTTGATTTCTAACTAACTTATCACAAAACTGACCAATTTTAATTTATAAAAATTAAAACTTGTCTTGTTCACCGCACTTCAATCGCCGCACTGAACAATTAATTTGTTATATACAATTTTTTAAATTCTAAAATCATATTTCTTTATTTTATTAGAAATTCTTATCAACAATTTTATTATTTTTATTATTTTTCTATTGATAAGGCACGCACTTGTTAAACGTATATGAATACACAGAAAACGATCTTTTTGGTGTTATCTTTAAAACTATTTTCTTTTATAAAATAAATCGCGATACTCAAACGAAAAATTTATTTGCGATCCAATAATAGTAAACAAATTGTTTAGTAAATCTTAATACTAGTGTTCTCTCGACGACAGCTTTATTCGAAATACTACATGTATACTAATATGAATTGTATTTTAGTTGTGATATGAAAATTAAAATTATTGTATATGTGTGTACAGTACGCGACGCACATATTGAATGCAAACGTGCGTGTTTTGTGAATATGATATAAACATTAAAATGCTATAATACATGATTTGTATTTTCAATTTGCGTGTATATAAAATAAATAGTAATTTACTACTAAAATTGCAATATTAAATATTACGTGGATTGTGAAAAATAATTACTATTTTAGAACAATTATTATTGATTTTTTATATAAAACCAAACTACTTATGTAAATTACTTTTATATTGGGTATGTTTATGTGACTGCACTCTTTTTCATTAAAATAAAACACGTTTGCTTGTTTAGAAAATGAAAGAATTATTTATTGAAAGTATGCTTCATCTGCAGATACAACTTCCCCTATCTTTCAGGCAATTCACGGATTCGCTCTTCGAAGAAATCCTCGTCTTTGGAGGCGATTCATTCAATAAGCCAATTTTCGGTCTCTGTGCGAGAATTTTTTTTTTAATTTTTTTATTTTATTTTATATTACGACTGAGTCATGTACCCATTTAGAAATTTACATTGCATGATAAAGTATATGATTAGTCGGCGTAATCAAGTGATTATCCCCAGTTACGAGTCACTCCTCCTCAGTTTTTTCGCCTCAGTAAGTCTACTGACCTCCTGGTCGCGATAAGTTCAGTGGTTTGGGTCTTTGCAGTCTTCTTGTTAGTGTGGTAGTCAGCATACAGCGTATGTCCAGATTTTCATGCTGGTGTAGTCGTTATAGGTATTTTGTTGCATGATGCTTGATTTCATCCGCGACAAGCTCGATCCTTAGATCTCGATGGACGTTGTCGTTTCGAATGTATCACGGTGCATTAACAATGCATCGCAGGATTTTATTTTGTATGATATTTGTTTTCTTCGCACAACCCCAGAGTTGGCTACCATATGTCCGTACAGGTTTCAGGATTTGTTTGTACAACAGCAGTTTGTTATAGATCGCTAGTTCAGATTGTCTCCCTAAGAGCCATTGCATTTTTCTAAATTTTATGTTTAGTTCTTCTCTCTTCTTTTTTATGCGTTCTTTTTTATGTGAGGTATTTAGCAGTGTTTGCATGCGATACTACTATCGAGTTTATCTTTATTGGTATATGATTAACTTTTAGATTTGTAAAGTTCACTTGGATTGATTTTGCTTCATTTAATTTAATTCGCCATTTCTTTGTCCAATTGCATGTTAGATTAGTAGCCTTCTGTAATTTACAAGTGGAGTCATTGATGTTCTTTGCTGTTGCAAGTATTGCCGTGTCATCGGCAAAAGTCGCCATAGTTGCTTCTGTAATTGGTATATCTCTAGTATATAGGAGATAAAGGATTGGCTCAAGAACACTCCCTTGTGGTACTCCGGCTTTTATCCTATTTAGTTGGTAGTATTCATTCTCATACTTTACTCGGAAGTACCACTCTGCTATGTATGATTTTTGAATTTGAAAAAATTGTTCTGGAAGATCTCGATGAAGTTTGAATTCTAACCCTTGGTGCCACACTTTGTCGAATGCCTGCGCTACATCAAGAAATATAGTTGAGCATATTTGTTTGCTTTCTAGTGATTTCTTGATTACATCAGTAATTCGATCTACTTGTCCTATCGTAGAATGTTTTTCCCTAAATCCAAACTGATGTGGGTGGATAAGATTCCTTTCTTCGATAATTGCTTTTAGTCTTTTAAGAAGAACCTTTTCAAATAGTTTCGATAATAGTAGTCGAAATACTGCAATTGCACTAGTTTCCTCAACGCTTTCTCCGGTAACACTTTTATTATCTGACCCGTTGTAAGACCATATCCTGGAGCCTTATACGAATTCAGACAATTCTTGATTTACCATTTTAGTTCTTTCCATGTTACAAGTGTTTGGGGTAAGATTGGAATGTCTCTTCAAGGTGACTTGCAAATAAATCTGCTTTCTGTTTAGCATTTCGAGCCCAATTTTCTTTATTTTTAATTGGATGAACCTGAAGTGTGGGTCTTTTAAGATTCTTAGTTGCTTTCCACATGAATAATCAGTATCTTTTTGCCCAGTTAGAGTGCTGAGGTATTTATAAACTGACTGATTTTTAATGTCTTTTATTAGGTATTTTAATTTGTTGCACAAATGGTTAAATACCCTATTATTTTCCGGGTTTCGATGTTTTTGTTATTTCTTCCGTGCTTTTCTTTTATTTTTAAGAAGTTCTCTCACTTCCTCTAGATAGCTAGCATTGCGTTTCATTTGCTTACTATTATTAGGAGTGCTTTCCCACGCAGCACTTTGGATATTATGGATCAGCTTATCTAGTTCGTCTTCTATTTCGGCTGGTCCCTGTATTGGGTTCTGCAGACTAATTATTTCTGTTAAATGTGCTGGAAAGAGATCCCAATTGGTTTTGGAGCTCGTTAATTTCGGGTTGCTCTCTTTCATACTGATTGTTTGGCTAAGTATCATAATAACTGGTGAATGATCTGACGATAGACTTTCACCGTTCTCTACATGGATATAATTATCTGAAATCCCTCTTGTAATAAATAAGTCTATAAAATCTGGAGTCTTACTGATATCCGTAGGCCAATAGGTGGATGTACCGCCTGAGTGAAATTCGCATTTTAGTTGTTTGCCTGCTGCGAACAGTTCTATTCATTTAGCAGTCGTTAACCGTGATCCCCAATAGATATTTTTTGCATTATAGTCACCTCCAATTAAGAAGACACTTCCTAGTGTTTTGAGAAGATTAGCATAATCCACTTGTTTGAGATTGTATCTTAGACGGCAGTATATTGCTGAGATACTACAAGTTTTATTATTGTTTAATTGTATTTTGATTGTTGTGACTTGCATGGAGAGCATCTCGACTTAAAGTTCTTCGTTATGTTTTATATGATCTTTTATGAGGATAGCTGGTCCACCTCTAGCTTTGTTCTCTGGATGTATTGCATGGTAGCAATTATATCCTTTTATTTTACAGAATGAAGTTTTGGTGAAATGGGTTTCTGATATGAGACATATGTCTGTATTATGCATGTTTAAACATATATCTAGTTCTTGAATGTGATGCAATAGCCCATTTGCATTCCAGGTTACAATTCGTATTGTTTTATTCATTTCTTTTATTTATAATTTGATTTTATATAATTTATATGTTGATACACTCGATCAAGGTTTTCTTCTACTCTTTTATTGAAACTAGTTTGTGATTTCATTTCTTCTAGTGTGTCCTGCAGACTTATTTCCTGTGAGATAAGTCTTTTGTTGAGGTTCTCTAGATTTCTCAGTAAGTCCTGTAAAACGAGATCCACTTTTGACTGTTTCTGCTCTGTTTGCTGAACTATTTGTGCATAAGTAACGTTTTCATTTACTCGCCCTCTTTGTATGTCTTGATGTATCTGGTTTGCGTAATTTATCTCTCATTTTCTGTAGTTCTACTGCTACTTCACAACCTCTGTAGTTGACTGGATGCTGGCCTTTACAGTTGATACACTTCGGTGTTGTATTTCGGAGAACTGTGCAGTCGTTTCCACCGTGTTTTCCTGCACATTTAACACATCTTGTCTCGCGATGGCAGTACTTTTGTGTATGATTATAATCTTGGCAGTTTTTACATTGCGGTATTAGTCGAGTGACCTTTCTCGGTGTTTCTATTTTACACTTTGAGGTTGAGGATAGCGTTAGTATTATAAATATTTTCGATTTTCTTGATTGTCGAAGGTTAGCATGAAAAGTGGGAGTCCTCTTCTCATGATTTCAACATTTCCTTCCCTATTTTCTCGTCTCCTTTTCTGATGATGTTGACTATATCGATTATTTTCAGGCCTTTGTTTTGCAGTCCTGAATAATTTCCTCTTTTGAACAAGTTGGATGGAGACCTCTTGTCATTAATTTAATTGATCGATCATTTTTATCCTCGTAGGTATACCACTGGTGACCAACATAATTTATTTTTAGCGATATTACTTTGTAGTCATTTCGTACTACCTCTTTCATCAGTTTCTGAATACTACCGTGATTTGTTATTAATAGGATATTGATCGGGGGTGGAATCTGTTTCTTCTTTTCTGGCTCATGCACTTTTGGTGCAGTAGTTGCTTTGGCAGTTTTAATGTGGGTTTGAATTGGCTCAAGTTCTGGTGATGATTCAGCTTTCCTCTTGCTTGGGTTGGTTTCTTTTCTTGGTTTCTTATTTGCTCTGTTGGATTTCTGCAGTATCCAATTGATCCCCTTTTTAACCGACCGAAATAAGTAGTAATTTGAATGAGTTATGTCTGGTGAATTCTCTAGCAATTCTTAAATAGTGTGTGTGCGATTAGAATTAAGGTAATCAATGACTACTTGAGTTTTACTTGTCGCATTTGTTATTTTTTATCTTGACTCATAGATGTATTTTCCAGTGTTCCTAGTCTCTATTCTTGTTTTTTCAATAGCTCGCCCATAGATTCCAGTTGTTGGTCCTGTGCAGCCATATGTAAATTGATAGCGTTTCGCTTTTGAATTATTTCTTGCAGGACATGGTTTTTCTGACTCGGCCCCTTACTTTGGCGCTATTTAGAGGGATTAGTTTTGGGTAGGACTGCATCACGGGTAGAGAACTCTTACTTGTTTGATTTGTCTAGTTGTCTTTATTCTTTGACTACCTTGCAGCCTCTGTACTGTAATTTGCTAGGTGATGATTACCACAGTTCATGGTTCCCTATTACAGGATTTATGTGTATGTGGCTATCCACCAAATAAAAAATACGCAGCCTCCACGCAAGCGTATCGTGATCTAAAAAATGAATTAACTTTACACTTATTTGTATTCAAAGGTAATTTATTACGCGTGGGCCAGTCGCGAAAAATGTTCACCACAGAATTGAAATTAGCAATAAGAATTTTGTAATTAAATCTGTTAAAAGCTTTCGAAAAGTCTGGGTATAACCACGATGTCCGATTTACCGATGGTAAAACCATATGCTGACGCGAACTTAATCTATTTTTTGTGTGAAATTCTATTTTAGATAGATTAGATTATTTAACTAATGGTTTAAAAAGCTGAGGTATCGCTGAAAGAATGGAAATGCTTCTATACCAAGTAATATTGCTTCTTCTACCTGATTTAAGTATGGGAATAATAAATGATGTTTTCCAAATATCAGGAAACGCTCCGCTCGAGAGACTAACATTAAACAAATACAATATAGGTTGCCACAAAGAGCCAGCACATTTATTCAAGATCAAGAGTCCGATACCATCAGGATCTGTCCCACTGTATTAGAATTACTGCAGTCAACAAAATTACCTGGCAAGCTAAACAAATCAGTTCCCAAAACTCCTTTGATCTGTCTGATTTGTTTAGCTTGCAGAGCTGGTTGTGGTGGCTTTTAACTTTCATTAGTATTTTCGTGAGTTTTACCAGGTTGTTGTGTTTCCTCTTGTTTTGGCTGTGTTTAGACAACACAATTGGTGATTTGATCATTTTGCGATTTTTCCTCGTTTATTTTTCCTCCATCGCATATTATTTCTGGCTGTTTATCGGTTCGGTAACATTTATATCAGGTTTCTGGTTAGCGTTTTCCGTCTTTTGAATCCTTGTTCTTTCCAGACATAGAGTTCTTTCTTAGAGTCCGTTCTTTCCAGACATAGAGTGGGAGTCTTACACAGGAGAAATGTAAATAAAATTCGAATGTAATGATCTCTGTTTTTGATTTCTGTCTATCTTCCATTTGCTACGATTGGTTCCCTCAAGAGTCCAAAGAGCCGGCCTTCTTTGAAAAAGGTGGAATTTCCAGAATATAAATTGGTTTTTCGCCTGGGGTGTGCGTGTGAATCCTAACTCTATCCAAAGTAAAAAAAAATTATAGGAATGGTTTAGGAAAAATTTCATACTACGTACGTAGACCAGGAAGTAATTCCTAAAAAAATCCTAAGTTAAAATTGTGTGTGTGTTAGAAATTATACACCTAAAAGTCAACATTTAGGCGAACTAATTTTAGAAGAAATCCAAAAATTCCTCAAAACGGGAAGTAAAATTATTTATTTAGTTGTATGATATCAATTTTAATAAACTCATCCTAAATACGAGTATATCAAGAAAACAAAATTAAATAATTTGAATACAACACGAGTAAAAGAAGCTTTTGATTCCCACGGAATACTAGGTCACACTTTGAGAGGTGATATCGACGTCATTATGTTTTAATGTTAAATCTATCAAACGCCCATATCCATGACGATTTTCAGAATTCTGTCATAGTTGAACAGAAATGATAAGCTTCTGGGCCATGTTTGGCCATTTCACAACTATGACAAAATTCTGAAAACGTCATGGATATGGGCATTCGATAGATGTAATATGAAAACATAGTGCGGTTGATGATCACCTCGCAAAATCTCAACTAGTTCTTCGATGAAGTCGTAAGAACTCTTTAACCCTAATTTTAAGCTTAATTTATTGTTGCAACAACAACACTTCACGTAATTTATACGCTTCTAGAATATTCGCGTAACTACCGGAAATAATTTCTGTATAATTTCCAAATATTTACCTGATATATACGCCACTACTGGAATATTCCTGAAATATTCCGCTAATAATTTTCCCACTATTATTTATCAACACTTAATCACAACAACAAATGTTTTCCACAATTATTTATTAATTCACTTAATACACTTACAATTTTTAATTACACTACCATTTTCACTTAACACTACTTATTAATATTACACACTCCTTACTTTCGCTTTTAATATTTCGCGTACCGAATCTCCCAAAAGACTAACTAAAAACTGTCTGATTATGTTTATTGCACTCGTATTTATACATCGATCGAATATTTATGATTCGCGTAGAGGTGTTCTGTTCCAGGCTTTTGTAATCTGCTACACAATAAACGGATATAAAATTATTTAGTACTACTTCTACTCCAGATACCACCAATCTCGCATAAAAGATATAAGTTATAAGTTCTAAAACTTAATTCAGCAATTTTTGTAGAATAAACGTTTCGACAATACCGAAATATTTGTCCATCAATCCAATAGGCCAAATCGTAACAATATTAACAAATAGTTTAATCTTTATACATTTTAAATGTAGTTTCGCCTAAATGTTTTCTATTTTAGTGTATAAAACATACAATTTTTTTGGTAATTATTTCACCCGGTCCTGGGATAATGTTCCCTATCGGTGTATTTTCCATTGCATTGGTCTTTCCGTTTGATCCACAGGGAGTATTTTATTTCCTCCCTACCCTTCAGTATCCATGGAAACTGATAAGCTTTCCCCGATCCACATTCTTAAGGACGCGCCTTCTAGCGATTATACGGTTTGTGGAGAGGCCATTTTAAAATGATGGTGAAAGAATGAGAAACATTAAAGACTCGTGCTTAAGACATTGTCATGATAGAAGAAGTGTACATGACATGTCTCGCATTTGTCTTCGACACGTCATTTGAGACACTAATATGACTTATCTTAAATTAGTCACAAAAGTGTTTTTTCTTTTTCATGTACATTTAGAATAAAGAGAAATAGAAACGTATGTTTTTCGTAAAAAAATTCACACGGATGAGTCGTTTTTAAAAGTTCATTTAATAAATTCATACTCGGCATTAAAGTATTTATATATATTTCGTAATATACTCATGTAGACATATTATGTCTACTGCGTACGTCGCATTTCAGAATATATCACTCGTATTTAATTTTTTCGTGCAGTTGTAGAATTCAAATTAATACAAAATGAAATTCAACCTATATATAGTTCTATATATAGTTTACTTATATAACTAAATATTTATTATGAATAAAATATAACATTCCGATAAAACATGTGTTTCTTTTCATGGCTTGAACACGACCGCAATGAATAGTTTTCTAGGATTGATTACGTATTACATAATAGGAATATACATTGTGTTGTATTTTGAGTGTTATGCTGTTTTGTCATGGCTTGAATTATTTATAAGTTTCACGGACTTAATTTGTAAAAAAACTTAACTATAGTAAAATAAACCCAAAGAAATTTCCCAACTTATATGTACTATTGAGCGAACAAATTTATAGAGATTGCACTAACCTTTAAACATTAAATAGATGGATTAAAACTACGTGTTTGAAATTTTGAAATTTCAGGCACAAAATTACAAAAGATTGTATATTATAGGACTTCCGGTCATATGATTAATTCACATGCAAACATTTTATGGTAGCACTGTCGAAAACGAATATGAGCAATTTTTCTTGACCTTTAACATTTCAATTTTTTATTCGAAGTTCTATTGTACAAGTAATTTCCATCGTAATTTTTTTAATCGATTGAATAATAAAATGAATATAACTGAAGCATTTGTAATTCCTATATGTAGTATGAGTACCTACTTCACTCAACAGCTTTTAATAATTATGACTACTGAAACTGAGAGATCTTCAGTATCTTACAATATTCGTCGTATCCTAATTGTAATCTGGCCTTGGCTCTAAGGCGACCTTGATATAATAAACCTATCTGGGTTTAAAGAATTTATAGCAATTGAAAACAGTTTGTTTTGCCGCCAATCAGACCGGTGTGAAGTTTTTAACGAAAAGTGTAGCTACACAAATTAATGAAAAGTGTAGTTACACAAATTAACGAAAAGTGTAACTTCTAAAAAGTGTAGCAATTAAAAGTGTAAATAATACACCTACTAAAAAAAATTCCGTCAAAAATGCATACTTCATGCAAATACCGGGATCAAATTTTATCATAATAATTCTAGTCTAAAAGTTAGGGTTATTACAAGTAAAAAAATTAATTCTTTAAATGTTTGAAATCATATACATATCCGAATCTATGGTTGATTAAAAATAACTCAGAGATGATTCCAATTGTTGGCATATAACGACCAATAGTTAACAACTTAAGCTGTTCAAAACAGTTAACTAAATTAAAATAGATTGTTCTGAAATGGATTCACACAAGAATTAGGATATAAATTTCATCAAAATTCAAATATTTTTCAAAATACTTGCTACACTATGGCCAATTCAGGAAAACTCAGAGATGTTACCAAGTGTGGGCATATATTTTCTGAAAGTGGATGAGTCGTCCTGTTCAAAACAGCTAACCACGTCAAAATAAAAAGATTTGGGATTGCTTCACAACAATTTTAATTCGGTAAATTTAATGAATATTCTGATATTCGTCAAAATATCTGCTACACTATTGCCGATTCCAAAAATCTCAGAGATGTTACCAAGTGTGGGCATATATTTTCTGAAAGTGGATGAATCGTCCTGTTCAAAACAGCTAACCACGTGAAAATAAAAAGATTTGGGATTGCTTCACAACAATTTTAATTCGGTAAATTTAATGAATATTCTGATATTCGTCAAAATATCTGCTACACTATTGCCGATTCCAAAAATCTCAGAGACGTTACCAAGTGTGGGCATATATTTTCTGAAAGTGGATGAATCGTCCTGTTCAAAACAGCTAACCACGTCAAAATAAAAAGATTTGGGATTGCTTCACAACAATTTCAATTCGGTAAATTTAATGAATATTCTGATATTCGTCAAAATGTCTGCTACACTATTGCCGATTCCAAAAATCTCAGAGATGTTACCAAGTGTGGGCATATATTTTCCGAAAGTGGATGAATCGTCCTGTTCAAAACAGTTAACCACGTCAAAATAAAAAGATTTGGGATTGCTTCACAACAATTTTAATTCGGTAAATTTAATGAATATTCTGATATTCGTCAAAATATCTGCTACACTATTGCCGATTCCAAAAATCTCAGAGATGTTACCAAGTGTGGGCATATATTTTCTGAAAGTGGATGAATCGTCCTGTTCAAAACAGTTAACCACGTCAAAATAAAAAGATTTGGGTTGCTTCACAACAATTTTAATTCGGTAAATTTAATGAATATTCTGATATTCTTCAAAATATCTGCTACACTATTGCCGATTCCAAAAATCTCAGAGATGTTACCAAGTGTGGGCATATATTTTCCGAAAGTGGATGAATCGTCCTGTTCAAAACAGTTAACCACGTCAAAATAAAAAGATTTGGGATTGCTTCACAACAATTTTAATTCGGTAAATTTAATGAATATTCTGATATTCGTCAAAATATCTGCTACACTATTGCCGATTCCAAAAATCTCAGAGATGTTACCAAGTGTGGGCATATATTTTCTGAAAGTGGATGAATCGTCCTGTTCAAAACAGCTAACCACGTCAAAATAAAAAGATTTGGGATTGCTTCACAACAATTTTAATTCGGTAAATTTAATGAATATTCTGATATTCGTCAAAATATCTGCTACACTATTGCCGATTCCAAAAATCTCAGAGATGTTACCAAGTGTGGGCATATATTTTCTGAAAGTGGATGAATCGTCCTGTTCAAAACAGCTAACCACGTCAAAATAAAAAGATTTGGGATTGCTTCACAACAATTT
This sequence comes from Nephrotoma guestfalica, assembly GCA_963691935.1. NCBI lineage: Eukaryota > Metazoa > Arthropoda > Insecta > Diptera > Tipulidae > Nephrotoma > Nephrotoma guestfalica. The sequence goes on from OY829913.1 coordinate 235,471,380, forward strand.
TAATTCGGTAAATTTAATGAATATTCTGATATTCGTCAAAATATCTGCTACACTATTGCCGATTCCAAAAATCTCAGAGATGTTACCAAGTGTGGGCATATATTTTCTGAAAGTGGATGAATCGTCCTGTTCAAAACAGCTAACCACGTCAAAATAAAAAGATTTGGGATTGCTTCACAACAATTTTAATTCGGTAAATTTAATGAATATTCTGATATTCGTCAAAATATCTGCTACACTATTGCCGATTCCAAAAATCTCAGAGATGTTACCAAGTGTGGGCATATATTTTCTGAAAGTGGATGAATCGTCCTGTTCAAAACAGTTAATCACGTCAAAATAAAAAGATTTGGGATTGCTTCACAACAATTTTAATTCGGTAAATTTAATGAATATTCTGATATTCGTCAAAATATCTGCTACACTATTGCCGATTCCAAAAATCTCAGAGATGTTACCAAGTGTGGACATATATCTTCTGAAAGTGGACGAATCGTCCTGTTCAAAACAGCTAACCGCGTCAAAATAAAAAGATTTGGGATTGCTTCACAACAATTTTAATTCGGTAAATTTAATGAATATTCTGATATTCTTCAAAATATCTGCTACACTATTGCCGATTCCAAAAATCTCAGAGATGTTACCAAGTGTGGGCATATGTTTTCTGAAAGTGGATGAATCGTCCTGTTCAAAACAGTTAACCACGTCAAAATAAAAAGATTTGGGATTGCTTCACAACAATTTTAATTCGGTAAATTTAATGAATATTCTGATATTCGTCAAAATATCTGCTACACTATTGCCGATTCCAAAAATCTCAGAGATGTTACCAAGTGTGGGCATATATTTTCCGAAAGTGGATGAATCGTCCTGTTCAAAACAGTTAACCACGTCAAAATAAAAAGATTTGGGATAGCTTCACAACAATTTTAATTCTGTAAATTTAATTGTTGTGAAGCAATCCCAAATCTTTTTATTTTGACGTGGTTAGCTGTTTTGAACAGGACGATTCATCCACTTTCAGAAAATATATGCCCACACTTGGTAACATCTCTGAGATTTTTGGAATCGGCAATAGTGTAGCAGATATTTTGACGAATATCAGAATATTCATTAAATTTACCGAATTAAAATTGTTGTGAAGCAATCCCAAATCTTTTTATTTTGACGCGGTTAGCTGTTTTGAACAGGACGATTCGTCCACTTTCAGAAGATATATGTCCACACTTGGTAACATCTCTGAGATTTTTGGAATCGGCAATAGTGTAGCAAATATTTTGAAGAATATCAGAATATTCATTAAATTTACCGAATTAAAATTGTTGTGAAGCAATCCCAAATCTTTTTATTTTGACGTGGTTAACTGTTTTGAACAGAACGATTCATCCACTTTCAGAAAATATATGCCCACACTTGGTAACATCTCTGAGATTTTTGGAATCGGCAATAGTGTAGCAGATATTTTGACGAATATCAGAATATTCATTAAATTTACCGAATTAAAATTGTTGTGAAGCAATCCCAAATCTTTTTATTTTGACGTGGTTAGCTGTTTTGAACAGAACGATTCATCCACTTTCGGAAAATATATGCCCACACTTGGTAACATCTCTGAGATTTTTGGAATCGGCAATAGTGTAGCAGATATTTTGACGAATATCAGAATATTCATTAAATTTACCGAATTAAAATTGTTGTGAAGCAATCCCAAATCTTTTTATTTTGACGTGGTTAACTGTTTTGAACAGGACGATTCATCCACTTTCAGAAAATATATGCCCACACTTGGTAACATCTCTGAGATTTTTGGAATCGGCAATAGTGTAGCAGATATTTTGACGAATATCAGAATATTCATTAAATTTACCGAATTAAAATTGTTGTGAAGCAATCCCAAATCTTTTTATTTTGACGTGGTTAGCTGTTTTGAACAGGACGATTCATCCACTTTCAGAAAATATATGCCCACACTTGGTAACATCTCTGAGATTTTTGGAATCGGCAATAGTGTAGCAGATATTTTGACGAATATCAGAATATTCATTAAATTTACCGAATTAAAATTGTTGTGAAGCAATCCCAAATCTTTTTATTTTGACGTGGTTAACTGTTTTGAACAGGACGATTCATCCACTTTCAGAAAATATATGCCCACACTTGGTAACATCTCTGAGATTTTTGGAATCGGCAATAGTGTAGCAGATATTTTGACGAATATCAGAATATTCATTAAATTTACCGAATTAAAATTGTTGTGAAGCAACCCAAATCTTTTTATTTTGACGTGGTTAACTGTTTTGAACAGGACGATTCATCCACTTTCAGAAAATATATGCCCACACTTGGTAACATCTCTGAGATTTTTGGAATCGGCAATAGTGTAGCAGATATTTTGAAGAATATCAGAATATTCATTAAATTTACCGAATTAAAATTGTTGTGAAGCAACCCAAATCTTTTTATTTTGACGTGGTTAACTGTTTTGAACAGGACGATTCATCCACTTTCAGAAAATATATGCCCACACTTGGTAACATCTCTGAGATTTTTGGAATCGGCAATAGTGTAGCAGATATTTTGACGAATATCAGAATATTCATTAAATTTACCGAATTAAAATTGTTGTGAAGCAACCCAAATCTTTTTATTTTGACGTGGTTAACTGTTTTGAACAGGACGATTCATCCACTTTCAGAAAATATATGCCCACACTTGGTAACATCTCTGAGATTTTTGGAATCGGCAATAGTGTAGCAGATATTTTGAAGAATATCAGAATATTCATTAAATTTACCGAATTAAAATTGTTGTGAAGCAACCCAAATCTTTTTATTTTGACGTGGTTAACTGTTTTGAACAGGACGATTCATCCACTTTCAGAAAATATATGCCCACACTTGGTAACATCTCTGAGATTTTTGGAATCGGCAATAGTGTAGCAGATATTTTGAAGAATATCAGAATATTCATTAAATTTACCGAATTAAAATTGTTGTGAAGCAATCCCAAATCTTTTTATTTTGACGTGGTTAGCTGTTTTGAACAGGACGATTCATCCACTTTCAGAAAATATATGCCCACACTTGGTAACATCTCTGAGATTTTTGGAATCGGCAATAGTGTAGCAGATATTTTGAAGAATATCAGAATATTCATTAAATTTACCGAATTAAAATTGTTGTGAAGCAACCCAAATCTTTTTATTTTGACGTGGTTAACTGTTTTGAACAGGACGATTCATCCACTTTCAGAAAATATATGCCCACACTTGGTAACATCTCTGAGATTTTTGGAATCGGCAATAGTGTAGCAGATATTTTGAAGAATATCAGAATATTCATTAAATTTACCGAATTAAAATTGTTGTGAAGCAACCCAAATCTTTTTATTTTGACGTGGTTAACTGTTTTGAACAGGACGATTCATCCACTTTCAGAAAATATATGCCCACACTTGGTAACATCTCTGAGATTTTTGGAATCGGCAATAGTGTAGCAGACATTTTGACGAATATTAGAATATTCATTAAATTTACCGAATTAAAATTGTTGTGAAGCAATCCCAAATCTTTTTATTTTGACGGGGTAACTGTTTTTAACAGGACGATTCATCCACTTTCAGAAAATATATGTCTACACTTGGTAACATCTCTGAGTTTTCCTGAATTGGCCATAGTGTAGCAAGTATTTTGAAAAATATTTGAATTTTTATGAAATGTATATCCTAATTCTTGTGTGAATCCATTTCAAAACAATTTATTTTAATTTAGTTAACTGTTTTGAACAGCTTAAGTTGTTAACTATTGGTCGTTATATGCCAACAATTGGATTCATCTCTGAGTTTTTTTTAATCAACCATAGATTCGGATATGTATATCATTTCAAACATTTAAAGAATTAATTTTTTACTTGTAATAACCCTAACTTTTAGACTAGAATTATTATGATAAAATTTGATCCCGGTATTTGCATGAAGTATACATTTTTGACGGTATTTTTTTAGTAAGTGTATTATTTACACTTTTAATTGCTACACTTTTTAGAAGTTACACTTTTCGTTAATTTGTGTAACTACACTTTTCATTAATTTGTGTAGCTACACTTTTCGTTAAAAACTTCACACCGGTGCCAATCAGTGACAAATCGATTAATGCTGCTGTTAAAGTTATTTTCAATTTCCGGACATTGAACTATTTTACCATTGGGAACTTGTTTTTCGATAAACACCTTAATCGTTGTACTTAACCTACATGTCCCCAGTTGTAATAATTAATGATTACATTTTATTGTTGTTAACCACCGGTACCTTAAGCACGCCTAATTAACTTTTTGCACACGTTCCTTCAATCAGCATTCCTTTAAATGAGCAGTAAAGCAATAAATTTAATACGCAAATCTCAAACCATAAACAGTGTTAATCAAAGTTTTATTCCAATTATTTTTATGTACGGGATTTCATCATCGTGCCGCAATACTCACTTATTTGAATTAATTACTTGAATGTGATTTTTTAAAAATGGTTTGTTACATAATGCATTGGGTATTTCATTTTTATTAGATTTTATGTCACGAATTGATATAATAAAACATACTGCCTTTGTAGTATTAACTGACCTGCATGAAGGTTACATTTTTTAAATAAATATTATTTGTGACAAATGTAATATAAATCGTGTGGAATTAACATCAATATCAATAAACAAGGGTAGATTAGATGCACTGGGTAATTGTATACATTGTACCACTGTATTAATCTGACGGCAGTAGCATGTGTAGGGTGTGGACCAGGTCACAACTTCACACTTTTAAATAGTTGTTCCTGGGTAATGCTGAATAGGATAGTGTTACAATTAGACGACACTATTAGCCCTATATTATGGTTCTCACTTTCGAGTCGCCACAGTGAGCGAGACTAATGCGAAAATTGCCACCCTAACATTTTCAAGTGACCGGTGTGATTTTTAATAAAATGTACATTAAACAACAAATAGTTTATTATTTAATATACACTAACACAATATTGTATATATTTACTAGCTGACCCGGTGAACTTCGGACCACCGAAAATTGATTTGATTGTAAATCTTCATAAGCGATTATTGATCCTAATCAATCTTCTAACTCCAATTCATTGAGATCGGCAATATTGGCCACACTGTGTACGGTTTCAGTTTCGTTTGGTTAATCACCACATGAAACTCATTCCTATTTGAACTCGTTGGATTTGAAAATTTGAAATTTAAACGTAAAGTAACAAGAAAAATCACTGAGAGGCATAAAATTACCTTAACCTACTTTTAAAATTATGTTTAGTTAAAAAATATCAAATACACAGTTAATTCTATTGAGACTCTTACACAACATCTTCACTGGTTCATTATTGCCATAGTTGGTTCTGTGTCTATCTAAGTGGAGGAAGTCACGATCTCTTAGTCGTCTACCAGGAACCTTTATTTTAATTGACTTTAGCACATCCGGTGCGTCGATTAGGCCTAGTAGAAGATTATCAATAAATGTGCTGTTTAGCAATTCGCGTCTATTTTCTAGAGTTGTCAAGTTGTACTATGTCTTGCACCCGGTTAAATATAGTGGTTGTCGCTGTATGTTTACGTGTTATGGATCATAAATCCATTTACATGGAAAAGAAATGAAGTTAACATGCCGGCCCGCGAACACGCGACTTACATTTGTCCATGCGCGAAATACGGAAACTCCAAGTTAATCCCGCAAACTCCCAATGAAGCCGTTTGAACTTGAATCGCAAGTCCGTTGGAATAATCGGGATGTGTAGAATCAAAACATCCTCTCCTTTGTAGCTTCCCTTAATAATCGTCTCCTCGATGTTGTTCATAAGCTTTTTCACAGCCAGGCTCGTTCCATTGCCCAGTCGAGGTTGGTTGATGTTACGCAAGATGGGGTGAGGTGGTAATCCGGGCAATTCCAGCGAATTCAAGAATTCTGTGAGATTGTTGACTACTTCATCTTGGTTGCGATAACTGTGTCAACCGATTTGAAGGAAAACAACTATCCCGGAATGAAATTTTAAATAGTCGCGTTGTAACCATCGACATCTTTGTTTTTCGACACCAATATGGATTTTCGCTTCGCCAAATATGGTTTTTTAAGTTTTGCACTCGGAAAACACGCCGAATGAGCATCAGGCGGCAATGTGATGAGTCTGGTCGAGATGTCAACAATTGCTTCGAAAACACATCTGCAGTTCGATGTTGTTGCCAAAACACTCGCATGTTAGTTAATCGGAGGGTCTTCACACGCCGCCACAAATTTGGTGAACAGAATAGAATCATGGTTCCACCAAAAATGTTTCGATTGCCACGAAGATCTTTCAACGTTCTGTCCAGCACCTCCAGTGACCTTTTGTGAGCCATCGTGTATTCGTCCCAAATGATCAATTGGAATTTCTATAGAACCTTCGCAGTTGCGCTGTTTTTGGAGATGTTGCAAGTTGGTCTCTCGTTGATTGGTATATTCAGTAGCAATTTCAGTGTAGAATGTGCAGTTCTAACAAAATCGCTGCTATTCCAGATGAAGCCGGTGCCAGAGCGACTTCATGGTGTGATCGAATCGACGCCAAAAGCAATGAAGTTAAAAACGTTTTCCATCAAAACGCAGTCTTTTGTTGCTGATTCAATTGCCGGACATTTGTACGAAGTGCTTCGGCTAATGCTTCAGTGTCGTATTGTTGTTCTCTTTGTAATTTGTGGTTGAATGCATCGTGCAATGAACGATTAGGTGATGTCATGTCTTCTATCAATGTCCCATTGTGCATTTATTTGCAATGTCGGATTTGAAGTTTGGTGACGCACCTGATGCAAAACATCCTAAGACATGTCATCCTTATATTTCACCCACAAATCGGATCAGATTCGAAGGGGAACATGTGAACATGATAATCGCAAACAATGTGCGAATTTGATACGGTGATTAAGATATGACGGAATTTTAGAGCGTATTGTCCCAATGCGAAGCGTTCTCGAGCAACTGTAAGAGTTAACACGCCTCACGATAAGCCACACACAGATGTCCATTAACGGTTCTCAGTTGTTGAAACGACGTCGGAGGTGGAACCACGAACTTTCACCAACAATAATCGAAGATAGTAACATTCGTCAAACTTAAGCAACACATTGTTGATTTAACCACTTGTTAAGATGCTTAAATGATGTTTCAGATAGTCATCTTTGACAGCACGTAAAAACGTTCCTATCTTTTGTTTTACTATGCAGCAATTTTTAAGGAACTATTTTCTTCTACCTCCATGGTTATAATTTTATCTTCAAGCTTTTTGGCTGTCAACTACTAGCACGTTTGTTTTGAAAGACTTCTGAGACCTACTTAATTTGATCCAAAAATTTGTTCAGTTCGCATTTCAGTTGAACGAGAAGCTGATTCAACATTTCACTATGTTCATTTGGCTCTTTACGCAGTTATAAATTCACGACATTGCACATCCAATTTGACGCAATGTTCCACTTGATTTGCCAAGTGAATGAATTGTTCTTTACGTACCTTCTCTATTTCTATCAAAAGTGACCTCATCTTGTTGCTTTCACTTGAGTTTGGTGACCTAATGATGATCCTCTGGGTCCGTCGTCCATAGCGCTTTGCGGCCGCGATTGCAGCTGAGTTTTACCCTGTAGATTAAATATTTCTGAATTTGTGGGAAAATAATTTTAAATGGTCGATCGATGCATGCCATCGCTAAAAATATTGGACTAAAATTCAGTTTAGAGGACATCGTAAAAGTCAGGTAAAGATGTTAAATTTAATGTTTTGAGGAGGTGCAAGCCAAAAATCACCGGAAAATTCCCACATTTTCCAATTTTTAAAAAGTGATTATCTTTTTATCTTTAATAAAAAACGAGACCCAAAATCTTGTTTATCAAATTCCCGTTTGTGAAAATTTCATCGAAACGAAAAGTGTGATAGTTACAACATGTCGGCACGAACTTTAAAATTAATTGGTGAATCTTGGTCCTTGCCTCTTTGTGCGTTCGACCTAGCCCTTCACAAAAGTACAAACCGGCCATAATAAAATACACTGTCAAAAACAAAATTGAAGACATAAATACGAATCATTGTCACCAAAATTCATGGTACAGGTGAAGCATCTATCAACCACGTGGTCGATAGAATTTCAGCATAGTATTTACACCACTGTATTTGCGTCATTAATCGATGTGTAAAAACAAGACGATAAATTCATAGCTGTATGTGGCGGGGCATCGAGTTCGTGTTGTTTTGATGATTTTTTGTCGCGCGAGAATAGAGATCGCTATCCCGATTCACGATCGTAGTGTAATTATGATTTTTGCGTAGAGTGGTTATGGCAATTTTATTGGTTCTATGTTTTTTTGTAGAAAATAGTTTTTTTGACGAGTTATCGATTTAAATTTAGGTATTTGTGTGCTTTAAAATTAGTGTCATTATAGTTATTTAGAATTGGTACTTTATATTCATCAATAGTTAAATATGTAGTGAATACCAAAATAGTTCGTATTACATACATAGGTTGTAACCTCATAAATATAATCACAATAATAAAAAAAATTATAATTTTTCTTACAATTTAGTTCGGCACACGAGAGCTTTCGTGGAACAAGAATAAGGTGAGTTAAATGAACCAAATCTTTAATATTTTTTCTTAAATTATGTAGGGGTGTCCGACAAGTGGCTGACATGAATGCTACTTTGCACGTGTCGGCCTCCAGTCAAGCTAAAAAGGTTTAAAGGAAGCCTTCTAACGCATTATGCAGTTAAAGTATCTTCATTTTCTCAGGAAGTAGTAATATTTATTTTCTAATACGAGTATAAGTTTGTGAAATTTACCATAATTTTCTTCTAAATTGAAAAGTGGCGTTTGATACTACTTTAGGAAAAGCTTAACTTCCACTTCTAGAATAAACTTCATAGAGATGTGAAGTTTCTCACAACAATTTAGATCACCCATGATACCATCGAAGATTATGACAAGTTCGTAATTACGTATACCTTCGTTGTACTGTAGCGAATGCAGACGGAATAAAAGACGCTAATTATTACTCAACGCATTAACAAAGTTAGAAATACATTCAATATCCCGTCAAGAAACATAAATGTTTAATGTCTGTGTAAAATCAATATTGCTATAGGTCTTTAAAATATGGAAACACACGCAGAAGATTACAAAAACCATACAGGAATTTATAAACAAATGCCGCAGATGGCTGATAAAATGCTTCTGACCAAATAATATCACAAACGAAGAACAGCTGTGGCAAACAAAACAGACCGAACTTGAGCGAGACATTAAGAAACGAAAATGGTGATCGATAGGACATACATTGAGGAAAGTGCTCCATGACATAACAAGAATGTTGTTAGAATGTAATTCCTAAGAAAAAGGAAAGTAGGAAGACCAGCAATGGCCTGGAAGAGATCGGTGCTAACTATGAAAGTGAACTACACACATCAAAAATGTAAATGAGGCACATGGTTTTTAGGTTGTCATTGCCTTGAATTTGTGTTTATTTCTTTTTAATTCATTTAATCAGTACAGTTCTTTTTGTTTCCTAATAAATGGTGTTGTCTCCTCTTGTATATGTGACAGATTCGCATCTTCTGGGCAGTGATTTTGAAGGAGATTGCATAGTTGCACTCGCGTTGTTATTGATACTAAATGTGTCAGAATGGTTCGTTGAAGTTGATACCATGCGTGTTCAATCGGATTTAGATCCGATGATTGCGCTCTTCATGTTAACACATTAATTTCCTGTGCTTCCCAACCAGCCTGTTGTGTTGATATGTTGTGTTGATCAGTCCAGTGAACGCCCTGAGCTCTTAAATAGCCGTCATCATTTGATACAATGTTATTATGCTGTTTTCTCCATATCTTTTAGTTGTTGTTGTTGTGTTGCAGTAAATTTCGTCATTACTATTGACGGTAGTATCCATAGAGCGATAAACCGTGCTACGAAGTTTTCGTTCTCATGATTCTGCATTAAGTCAAGTATTGACATTGTTTGTTTACCTAGTTCTTGTAGCTGGTTATTTACTTCTATCCAATCCTTTATAATATTCACTGTTGATTCACATGTATTACCTACAAAGCTGTCTTAGTTGTGACCATTTGTTATCATTTTGGCAGGACTTGTCCATTCCCTCGTTAGCTACGTTATTTCGATTCAATCGTCCATATTTGATGCGATAACTGAGCTGTCCCAATATATTCAAAATATATCCCGATTGAAGTGTTTAGGGAAGTGATATCAAATTTAGAATTGTTGATTATTACTCCAAGCAGACTTAATAATGGAATCATCATATACAACACCAATCTGGATTAAAAGCTTGGTCGAACTTTTCTTCTTTTTAATATTGGGAAATGGTTTTGATGTTTCTTTATAACTAACAACAGTTGACAATGCTGAAGTTGTTTTAATGTAAAGTGTTGCTACCCGATCAATTCCGTCTTGCCCTAGATGAACCTCTGTAATACATCCAGTTATCCATCTTGATAGTGGAATGTTGTTGTCTCGAACAAAAACTATTTGTCCGACCTTTAAATCAGGTGTTTTTGTGGTCCATTTTCCTAGTTGTTGTAATTGATGCAAATAGTCTTGGGACCATCGCTTTCTGAATTTTTCCTTCATTTTTTTGTATTAATTCTTATCTGGTTAATGAATTCATATTTTTATCTGAAATGTTAGCTTCAGATTATGTTGTGCGATATTCGTCGCAAAATGTAGCATCAGTCGGATCGTTGATCATTGGTGAGATCTTGAGGGATCTGGAATGAAGACGGGCCTCTATGTTAAAGTTGCTAGTGTTTCAAACGTCAACGTGGCTCCCCCTTTCACCCGTTTTAAGTAATAGTTTACAGATTTAACCGCTGCTTCCTATAATCCAGCGAAATGTGGTGCTCCTATGGAGGGATAAAATGCCATTTGGCATTGGTGTCGTTGCCGCAAAAAATATCCGTACATACTCCTCTACGTGAAGTAAAGCTTTTTTATGTTGATATGAATGTTTCAGTTGTTAGATCACTAACAACCTCAATGTGGACCGCTTTCGTTGCCATACACACAAAAATTGCAAGGTAGCCCTTATACGATTTATTACCTCGTCTCTTTAATCCATGACCAAGCTGGATAATTTTATAGTCGTTCCAACCCTTAGTAGTTTATCCTTTAAGAATGGGGACAATGGTAACAATTTGCTTTTATTGTTAAGTTGCTTAATATTTCTTTAATTATAGAAGTCATTCTTACCCTGCTCTAGTTGAGCATTTCTAATTAAATAATGCAAAGCTTCTTGGATTTCTTCTGGTAGAATAATGTTAGCTGATTCGTATTTCATTAATTTCAACTTGTTAATAAATCGTTTACAATACGAGACTATTCTTCTTATGAATAGCTCATTGAAGGGAATTTTGCCTTTTATAAGCATTGTTGTTGTAACTACTGGTGCTGCGAGTACCTTTTAATTTGGAACGTCTTCAGATTTTACCTCGAAATTATTAGTTGATGCGCATCAACAGTCTGCGGGATTTTCAGATGATTTAACATAGTTCCATACAGCCGGATTTGTCCAACTATGAATTTCGGATACTGGGTTCGCCACAAATGTTTTAAGCCGATGTGATTCTTTTTTGATCCATGCGAGTATAATTTTTGAATCAGTATATGGATATGTAGTTATCTTGGCAATCCGAATGCTATTAACCTAGACAACAATAAGGCACCACCAACAATGTTGACTTTATTGATGCGAATTTTGTTTGAGGCAATATATTACAGCAGCACAAACAGTTTTACGAATTGTCAGTTGTTTCCATCCATCTTCGCACCTTTATTTGTTCTAGTGCATTGAACGAGTTTTCATTTCTTCTCCATTTTGTTTCTTTTCTTCAGGTACTGGTTCATCCCATGATAATCCTGTTAACCAGAGTTATTGTAGTAGTATTTTTGCTTAAATGAAGGTTGTTGATACCAACCGAGTGAATCAAATAATTGGGACACTTCGGATAACCGGTTCCTTTTCGAAACGATCTTCGATTTAGTTGTTTTTATATTTATTTTGAAATCAAAGGTGTCGTTGTTAGGGTTACATGAAACTCTGAGTTTTTGTAGTTTCGTCTAGCTTTATATCGATTTCATTGATTGCCCGTGATTTGTGTGGAATTCGTTCTAATATGTCCTGATACTTGCTTATTTCCAAAGCTGAAATCCACCTCTCCCTAGTAATTTTATTAAGTGATGCTGTTGTAGTTGTGATTTTTCATTCGAATCACTATCAGATAATATTTCATCTACATAAAAGTCTTCTAACATGATATTTGCTGCTATGGAAAATTCGTATTTTTCATTGTTCGCGGCTCTAGTTATTCGTTTAATGGTCGAACTACTTTCTTTGGCCACCGCATGATGGGGTATAATTTTATTTTTCTTTTCTTAACCATTCAATCTTCGTTATTACAGTCTCATACGATCAAACTCTTTGTACTCTGTGATACATTTCTTATTTTCCCTTAGCAAATGTTGGTGATCCAGCAAATGTTTCCTCTAATTATATAAATCTGGCTAACGCCTTTGTTTTTGACACCCCGATAACTGGTGGGTTTGTTTTGAAGAGAATTCGCACCACGTATCCCCTAATGTCCTAATGGTGTCTTGCTGATGGTTTTTACTACAAGGTTTTTGGCACGGTTCTTCTGCTTTCGTTAATGCTCTTTCGTGATGCACTTCTTCAATCTCCCAAAATTTCCTTAATTTATTTTCTAATTTCCTTTGTGTTATCATTTTTATCATCACTGTATGCTTCTTAATTTGCAATGTTGCAGTGGCCCAAATATTATTCATCGTAATTTCGTTTTATGTGCAACTGAATCTTCTGTTGCACGTTTGTACTGGTAGGTTTCCTACTAGGTTATCAAAAATAAATGTGCTTATTTCCAAGATGAATTCTGAGGAAAATCGATACGGAACTTTATTCGCAGTTTTGATATACCAGCTTTAATTCCTCTTATTCCATTGACTTCTACGTGTGTTCTATTACTCCGTGTGTTACAAAGGGTACAAAGGATACTTGAGAACTAGGATCGATGAGTACTCTCAATAATTCTGGAAGACGGCTATTCGTAAGAACCTTCACTAATGATGTGTTCAGAAGGTTGTTTTTGCTTGCTATTTACATGCAATTTTAGTGTGACGTTCTTTTGGGCTCGTGAAAAATTAGGATCACTCAGACGTGTTCTACAAAGATTTTTGATACTGCATATACCGTTGCGCTTCAAAGTTGATATTTGTAACAAGGATCTGCACTGTTGAATTTTATGTGATCCTTTACAATTTATGCACTTCTGTAAAGTTGTTGCTGCCATTATTATCACTCTTGAAGGTTGAAACCCTGTTGCGGTTTAGTATCGGTTACCTGTTGTTGAGTGTTGATTACTTCTATTACTTATTGCTTTTACAGAAAACTTTTCTCCAAATATAGCAAAAATATATTTAAATTTAGTCCCATTTTGGGGTCTTCTAATGGGTTTATAGATTTTGATGTCTCATTATCTAATTTATTTTGTAATGCGAGTATATGGGTGATCAGAGCATCGAATTTCCCATCACCCGCCAAAGTTTAGGTAAACTACGGTTGTCTCCTGATACATTATAATTGAAATTATTATTGGGAACTATTGGAAGAAGCATAAAATTTATCGTTTCGCTAATATTTCAGTAAAGAGGGTTCTTTACGGTTATCGTATGAATTGTTTCATGATTGTTACTAAGGTTATAATATTTATATGTTCTGTGCGGCTTAATGTTTCGAACCAAAATGTTTCTGTTTTACTTAAAACCGGACAATGTATACGAGTACATGCATCTTTTTGCTACCAGAGACTCACATTTTCCGCTCATCAATAATTTTAATTTTGATGACTCGTTTCTTTTAATGTGTATAGCTGAACTGATTAAAGAACGGACAATTTGTATCGACACTGGGTTCAGGGATGCCGTTGCCAAAAGGAAAAAATATTAAAGTATTTTTCAATTTAACTAGGGATTCGAATGTGACCCTCCCAGTGTACAGACTCCTTTTGTTTTGCCGCTAGCTCTATCGATGAAGCTATCTTTGGTCGTGAGTGGTACACTCGGGAGATGTTCTGGGTCACATTAGAAAAAAACCGTTCAGAAATAAGAGAAAAAAAATAAAGATAGGAAACACTCCGACTCTCTCCAACACTTACCTCATCCCATCCATACACGCTAGGTTCATCTCCACTCACTCATGCATATTGATTTTACTAGACATATTCATGTTTAATATTATATTTATTATCAAAAGATAATTATTAAGAAAAAAAAATAAAATTCAAATCACAAAACTTGTGATTGGGAGAAAAAAATATTTATAAAAGAACAAAAAAGAGATTACCTGGTTCCTCGAACGAAGAAAAGCGCTTTCTTGCATCCGGACCACGGCACCTGCAAGCAAAACTGTAGCGTCGCTATATATATATATATACAGTCGAACCTCTTTTATCCGTAATCCAGTCAACCGGAATCTCCAATATCCGGAATTATTTTTGTCATAAATGAATTATCTTTTATCCGGAAAAACGTCTATTATCCGTAAATTGAAATTTTTCAAAGATTTTTGTTTTCTACTTTTGTGTTTTGATTTTCGTGTTGTGCCGTATGTACGATTTCTATAGAAAAAGGTTAGTCCCCGGGGTATTTGCCGTAATTTTTGTATTTTCTCTTTTGTGTTTTGTTTTGTATGCCCTACTATTTTTATAGAAAAAGGTTAGCCCTCAAACAGAGTGGATGTTGCGGTATTTTAAATATCAATAATTATTACATATATAATACAGTGTTATTATTAATTTAATCAAACCAAATTAAATACATAAACTACACTTTTGGTGATTTGATTTAAAAAGTATGTATTAACGTACATTTTATTTGTGGTTTTATCTCAATTATGAATATGAATTTAATTTAAAAAAATTGTTTATTACTTATCGAGTTCCAAATGGCGCCAACAAATAAAAAAAATATTAAACGAGCCCGAAACGTCTTAAGTATAAAGGATAAGGTTGACATCATAAAGGATTTAGAGAAGGGTAAAACTGTTAATATGTTAAAGGAAAATTATGGTGTTGGAGCTTCAACCATCTATGATTTAAAGAAAAACAAGGAAACAATTTTTAAATTTTTCTCCGAAAGTATGACCGTCAAAGGAATGTCTGAGAGAAAAACGCTACGAACAGCTGAAAACCCAACACTTGATAAAGTTTTATATCAATGGTTTCGTCAATGTCGGGCTGATGGCGTTCCTATTTCTGGACCATTAGTTATAGAAAAAGCTAAATATTTTCATAACGAGCTGAGAATTACATCTGATTGTAATTATTCATCAGGGTGGTTACAAAAGTTTAAAAAACGACACGGAATACGACACATCAATATTGTCGGCGAACAGTTAGCTGCGGATAACATTGCTGCAACTGTGTTTGTAGACGAGTTATCAAAATTGTTAGAGGAAGAAAATATTTCGGATGAGCAAGTATATAATGCGGATGAAACCGGAATTTTTTGGAAATGTCTTCCACAAAAGACGTTACTATCATCTGATGAGGTTGGAGCATCTGGTTTTAAGTCATCAAAAGAAAGATTAACTGCTATGGTATGTGCAAACGCTGCCGGTTCTCATAAATGTAAACTGTTAATTATTGGGAAAAGTGCCCAACCTCGTGCACTAAAGGGTGTTCGGAATATACCAGTTGTATATAAATTTAATAAACGAGCATGGATCACGCAAGATATGACGATTGACTGGTTTGAAAATCATTTTGTACAAGAAGCGCGTGCTCATTGTGAAAAAGCTGGTCTTGCAAAAAATTGCAAAATAATTTTATTATTAGACAATTGCCCTGCACACCCTGATCCAAATAGGTTGAAAAAAGATAACGTACATGTTATGTATCTCCCGCCAAATTGTACATCTTTAATACAGCCCATGGATCAGGGTGTGATTAGAAGCTTAAAGGCTCATTATCGCAAGGAAATGATGCGTAAAATAACGAATATGGATTCCGCTAAAAGTATCATAGAATTACAGAAAGCATATTCCATTAAAGATTTTATGTGGTGTATTTTTCAAGCATGGAATTCGGTGCCATCAACGGTGTTGAAAAATAGCTGGAACAATATATGGCCTGAACTAAACATGGAAGATGAAGACTGTTCAGTCGATACGGCAACAAATCAACAACCATTTGTCAACGATATAGTAGCGATTGTGAGCCAAAGCTACAATAGTGAAGATGTCACGAACTGGCTTACATGTGATGATTCTGCACCAGTGTATGCTGCAATGACAGACGAGGAAATTATTCATGCAGCCCTTAATCCAGAAAATTTAGCCGAAGTTAGTAGTGATTATTCTGAAGATGATCTAATAATACAAAACCAAATGAGTATGGCTCAAGCAATTGAATCTTGTGGGAAATTAATCGGCTTCTTAGAAAAGAAAACCTTCATTAATGAACAGGAAATAATTAGTCTTAACCTTATTCACAATAAACTGCTGAAAGAGAATCAAAAAAAGCAAAAACAAACAACTCTACATCAGTTTTTTAAGAAATAGTCGATTTAAAAATTATCAAAAATCAATTTTATTATTAAATTTATGTATGTAGTGAAATATTTTAATTATATTTTTGTAAAATGAAGTGATATGAAATATAACTGAAATTATAAGTTTAAACATAAACAGAACATTGTATTTTCATCAAAACTTTACGAAAACCGAAGAAACCCTTTATCCGGAAAAATCGTTTATCCAGAATTGATCTGGAACCGGACCTCCCGGATAAAATAGGTTCGACTGTATATATATATATATATATATATATATATATATATATATATATATATATAATAAAAATGTCACTAGGCAAGTCAAGCAACCCAAATTTAAATTTCAACTAAAGAAGGAAATAAAATAACAACAAAAAATTTAATTAAAGGGGAAAAAATTAAATAAACGTCTCTAGAACTTTATACATAATAGCAAAAAAATTACGAAAAAAACTCAGACTCATCCAAAATACCTGTCCGGAAATCGCCCGCCGGCGGCTCGCCTCGCCGCATGCAGCTTACGTCCCAGACTTCGACCTTGCCAACCGCTCGCTCATATAATAATAGGTGTAGGTGCCAGTTCACACACCAGTTATCAGCGCACGATTTCAGCACACACTATCGGCACACATAGGTTATTGTAGTACCACAGTACTTTATATCAGTAATACTGTATAAGGTGCATGTTTCCGTTTTATTCATGCACGTAACACAAAACTTTTGATTCGAAATATTCAAACAATTCTACATATAGTATTCTACGGATTAATATTATTCAATTATTATTTGCCGTATGAGCATAAATACTTCGAGGTAATCTCTAAAATCGGTTCACCAAACACATTCCAAAATTATTTAATTTTATTTTATTTGAATAGAGTTTTAGACTTATGCTCATTTGCTCTTCACTTCTACCCAATCAATCTTAAACTGCTTAAAAATTATTTATTTGTTTTCTACAAGAAAACAATCAACAAAAAAACATTCGGTATTTATATGGCGTAAAAACAGGGAAATCCGCTAATGCAATAAAAAAAGTATTATCGTACGATTTGCAGACAGTGTATGGTGCATACACCAATAGTGCAAGCCATTTTTTTAAATAATAGCAATCCGCCTAAAGTAAACTATACTAATAACATGCAAACATCGCAGGCGTAATAATAATTCAAATGGCTTATCATTTGTGCTTAGTAATCGTTTAGGCGTAATAACAATGATATACATCGTATCACTAAAGTTGGCAGTATACGCGATGCGTAAATGGACGCACATTACAAATTTCATCTCCTGCTTCGAAAAACTGAAACCAAAAATATTTCGAGTATATTCACGAATGTTAAAGAATCTCCTCTACTACCAAGATTTTGTTTTTCTTGTAACAAATACAACAATATTGTAAGTTTGCAGTAGATCATGCAGCGTAACACACGTCAATATGTTATAATAATTTTACTACGAGCAGTCAGAAGAATTTCAACCGGTTACAATTTAATGCAAGTGCAAATCGCTAATGTTTTTATAGAAGCAAAAACACCCTATAATAAAATAGTATTGATTATCTCAAATTATTTAGACACATTACAAATTCAAATCATATAAATTTCGTAAGCGCCATTTAGGCGTAAACATAATTGATTGATTAATTTACGAAAGTACATTTTTACATCATTAAAATTAAAAGGAACTATTTAAAATCAATTTCTATTTCAAATTAGGTTAGTTTTGTAAAATATTTATGAGGTGCAATCAAGCCAATGATACCCTAATATTTAGATTAAAGTCAGACTGTTAGATATATTCTATCTATGCTATTAGAATTTTGGTGGTCTTAAATCTTATTTGATGATAAACTAGTTCCAATTAATTTTACTGTAGAATGCAAAGATAAGCATTTTCATACGTTCATTAAATAAATAACGAATTTTACATAATAAATTTGGTATTAGAAGTTGCAATGAAAAAATATGATCATCTAATTGTAAAGATTGCCATGAGTATATTTATTTCGGAATATTCTATCTAGTAATCCTAAGATACTATCTTCATGGAACATACGGAGCAACCGACTTCTGGTGTTAGTAATATAAATAAGTGAACTTATACAAAGGGTTTGTTGAATAAATTTCAATGAATTATTTTGTTCAATGATTTTCAAAAGATTAACATGTGAGTGGAATTTCTGAAATAAAATGTATATGCTCTTCATGGGTTGTAATAAGCAATCCAATCCTGGGATCGTCGATATAAATGACGTGTCCTATACAAATTCTAAATATTTTGATAAATTACAACTGCAAGTTTCTAGAAGTGTGCTCACAAATTTAAAAAATTGTCATGTACGTTGAATTTCTGGAATACTTCTTTTAAAATCTCTTCATGCATACGAATTAAGCAATCGAGTCCCGAAGTCAGGAAGCCCTATATGTATAATTTGTTACAATAAATTTCAAGGAAGAAGTCTGTTCAATAAGTTTCACAATTTTATAACTGAGATATAAATAAGAGACCCTAAACAAAAGGTTTTCTGGAAGAATTATACGAGTCTCTACTCAAATTTATTTTAACATTTTGGACAAAAGGTCGTTATTACGACATAACAAAATGCCTTAAATAAAAAAGCATTTTGAAGTCGTTTGTCATAACTCGTAATGCTTTCATAATCAGTAGCATCCATCGTTTTACCACGAAAAACGATTTAAATTTGTTGTACAGATTTTTTTTATTAAGGGGAATCGAATCAGAATGTTGCGAATTCTAATCAAGCAGCCCTAGTTCGGATAATTCAGTCCTTATTTCGATGTCTAAAGAAATTATATATTCTCTTTGAATGTTGGACCTAAGCAAATTATAGCGCGACTCTATACATGATTGTATGAAGATCTCGTGAATTTGGATAACTTTAAGTGTCTTAAAAAAATCTTATAAATTGACCAATGCAATGTTGGCTTAATTCTACTTATAGTTGTTATTTATTTGAACATTACGCACTTCAATTGAGTCATAATAGAAAGGCACACTCATTTTTATCGTCCAATCATCCATTTCTATCGTCCAATCTTATTTTCATTAAGAATTACCCTGATTCTTGTTTGTTTTTAATCTTTAGTCTCTTCTGAGGCCAAGGCAGTCCTAAGTCTTTCGCAGTTCGCTTTTCATATCCTAGTTAACGGTAGCCAAATCGAAGACATGCGGCTTCAGGTCCGATTTTCATGGAACCATCTGCGCGTTAACTAGTTCCATGTCAGTCCGTGGCGAATGAGTTTCGCGCTCCACGTAATCAGATCATTAAAAATGCCTTTTGCATCCTGCCCCTATTGGAATTTGAACCCGGTACCTCTAATCTCTCGGTCTTTTAGAAAGCTTTAATCCTATATGGTAGTTTGGTTGAACGTGGTCGAAAATATTTCAGAATTTAAATTTTGTAGGCGAATTTTCCATTTCTTTATACAATGTTGGAGCTAAGTTCGTCTTTAATATTCGAAACGGAATTCTATCCGACAATCTCGTAAATGTTACGGTTCAATGATTTTCAACTAGGAAGCATTATAAACTTTGTTCTTATCAACTCTTTTCGCTTCTTAGTGTGGAGTTTTGTCTTATTTGGTTGATCATTCAGCCTCTTTTAAAAAATTTCAAACGCGAATTAGGAATTGAAATGGAACAGCACGAACTTCCCTAGATACTTGCCTTATTTGATATGGATCAGTCGCCGAATGGAATTTTTACAAATATTTTATTTTTCGGTCTATACTTACTTCTGGGCATATGCTTCTATAATTTAGTCCATATTATGCATCCAAAGTAAAATCCAAAATACTTTTTTAAACAATTTTACTTGACACAAAATTTCGTTTTATTTTCTCATTGTATTTTAGATAAAATATTCTCTGTTATAAAATTATATAGAATTTAAACATCTCTGAAATATTTAATAAGGCAATTTTGTCATCTTATATCATTTACAATAGTTTATGTAAAATATAATATTATATTTAATATCAAATGTATCTTAGGTACCACCAGAAAAAATATTGTATTTGGTGAACAAGTTCTAATAAGTGTATTTTTGTAAGCAACACAAATTGATTCGAAACGAATTCTATTCATATAAATTATTTATTGTTTAAAATATTAAGCAATGTTATACTATACTTTTATCGAGTGCTTTGCTTTTCTGTTAAATTTTCCCAACACGTATCACAAACGCGTACCGGTTTACCGAGTTGACCCGTTTCTGTATTCGGTAGGGGCATAACTTGTTCCGAACAAGTGTGACAAAATATTTCACCACAATTTCGGCAATGGTGTTTTCGCCGCGTCATGCTAAATTCTCGATTACACGCTTTGCATTTTGTAATCATTTTGTCGGGCGTCCAACCTCCGGCGGTTGTCGTGCCCGTTGTACCGTCCAGGAGATTCGGTTTATAGTCTACTTGTTCTTTGAGGTCGGAAATTTGTAATTTGCTAACGCTAAGCTGGATACCAAGTTCTTCTAGGGTTTTCTGAGCCTCGTTCCATTGAACGCGAAGTTTGTCTAGTTCCTCTTTTACTTTCACGTGGCTCTATAAAATGATAGGGGAAAAAATAACATTAACATATTTAATTACAAACTTACTTTTCTCACTTACCCTAGCATCATCACAGAGCTGTTTTATATTCGTTTGGAGATTATTTATGTCGTCTTTATGTTTTTGTTCTTTTTCTTGTAAGGAGTGGCGCCACTCTCGTTCAATACGAAGCTCAGCTTCAGCTAGTGCAGCCCGTTCTTCACATGCAAGTACTTGTAACGATAGAGCTTGAGATGTGTCTTGTAATGCTACGGAATGTGAGGTTTCGGATTCGAATCTATTTCGGGTCAGAACAATATCAAATTAATTTTCAAATCAATCATCTTAATATAGTAACAGATAATACGATTAGTTTTTTATTATGTGTAATTGATAAAACTATAGATCGTGAAAGCTAACTTGCAGTAAATAAACTTTCTGGTTAAATTTCACTGTCAAAGACTTTCTTTACTAACATTTAGATAAACAAATTAAGCTTAAATCGAACTAACACAATTTAATTATCCATCATCATACTTTTTCTACAGGAGAATTAGATAATCTCTATAATAATGTGTAAAAAAATATTTTCAGATAGTATCACCAGCCGTTTTACACTTTTATTTCTCGTAACAGGTTGGACTAGTTCATCGCGATTCCGGCCCATTTTTGCAAACTGACCATTAAAACAAGCTTTGTGATAACTTATCATTCTAAGTTATTACCCTTAAATGTTGATTCCCTAGATACTTGCCTTGTTTGACTATGGTGTCAACCAGTCAGTTCGTAAGATCTTAAGGTGTTCTCTATTTGAGCCACTTCAGTTATGCTTTCTTATCAGTAAACGCTTGAAATCTTCTTGTTAATTCTCAATGAC
The DNA here is from genome assembly GCA_963691935.1 of Nephrotoma guestfalica. Taxonomy (NCBI): domain Eukaryota; kingdom Metazoa; phylum Arthropoda; class Insecta; order Diptera; family Tipulidae; genus Nephrotoma; species Nephrotoma guestfalica. The sequence continues at coordinate 235,493,449 of OY829913.1, forward strand.
CAAAAGTTGAAGCCTTTCTAGTTTAGCAGCCTTATATAGCGGAATGGGCTACTATTCTTTGAAAAGTATTTTTAAATTATTATTGGGCTTGAACCTCAAAGCAAGCACGATTTCTCGTCTGTTATTGATCATAAATATACAATTCGAAACTTGAAACCAACTTTCTGTGAATGTTAATTTTCTACCTCCATTGAGCGTATTAACCCAATAAAATAAGTCTTCTAAGATCTCGTGCCTGAGAGCTCCAGTTGGAGGTGATAAATTAAAATTGATGGATCTGTTTGTGAACCACTCCATAGAATGGAAGTTTTTCCATAGAACGAAGCCTTACTTAAAAATAATATTTATGCAGTTTATGTCTATTGCATCGAAAAGAAAGTGGCTTAATTATCGGGCTCTCTAAGTAAGGCAATTTGAGAACAAAAGTTGGAGAGGAGTTATCTTACTGATTAGACTCAACAAATTATTGATTAATACTTAACGTCGTAAATCGTAATATGTTTATTTCGAAAAATTCAGTTGGTCAGAAAGAGATTTATATTTGAACCATTTATTTTGAAAGCAGCATAAGTCACTTAACATGAAGAGATACCGTTAAATTGTAACTAACGTTATCATTAACTTGATTTTTTGAAAAATGACTTATGCCAGGGCTCATTTGTCATACCGACTTCTCTATCATTGAAAGCTTGCAATTTTTCTAGATCGATAGACTATTTTTGGATGTTAAGGTAAACGATAACCTCGGCAAGGGTAAACTCAATGATGGTCAACTAAAAAAGTAAATGTAAGGTATCAAATGTAACTGGCCACTCTTTTTGAAGCATTAAACCTATTTTCTATATGCCGTGATGAAAATTCTTATCATTTTTCATTTGGCCATCTTATGGAATTTTGCGGCACTCGTTTTTTAACGGTGTCTATAAATCATTTAAAAATATCGAACAAGGTCGAGTCAGAAGTCGAAAACTTTATAAGCAAAATTATTGTAAGCGATAACTACGTGAATTTACCCCTTATCTGGTGGTCTTTTTTCAGCCCATATTAAAATCTCCCTATGATTCCAGACACAACGAAAAATTTGAACAAAATCATGAATTTTTTCGTATTCTACAACAAAAAGGCATTGAAAGAGAAAATCCAATTCAGTAAATTGGCCATGACCGCGTTGAAACCGCTAAATTGATGTGCTTCAGTTTTAACCAGCACATACCTGTTTGTGATCAATGGAACGATCAAGATTGATTCTACTAGTTCTAAATGGCACGGAATGGATTTGGCATATCAGCTCAACCTGTAATATCATACAAGTTTGCTTTTGCATCTAGGTCTATTCAATCCGATGCACTAAATACCAAATTCAATTTTGGTTCCAAATTTCAGTTCCATAATTTGATAGAATTTGAAGTTATCAAAATAACACACTTACAGGAATTTCCTTTCTAACGGTGTGATTCAGTTCGATTGCTTGGTGTTCAAATAAGTAATAATAAAAATTGGAATAACCCACAAGCCTTGTTCCATACTCTGATTGATGATGAGGTTCAACTGTAGCATATTTACAAACCCACACTAATCAATGAGCTTGACAATTTAAAGAATCCTACACGTTACATAACTCTGCAAGTTTAATACACCGAAAATGAAAAACTGAAGAAAATAAGCGCTCACATATTTATGGAAACTTGGAACTTTCCGAAAAACTTTATTGGTCCGTTAGGCTAAAAAAATGCACATATTAAGGGCAGTTATCAATTATGCAAAGGATCGCGTTTTGAGTGCAGAAGCTTATACATTGAGAAGAAGTTAGAACTTTTAAACAAGTCTGACATCCATTCACTTAAATTTTAGAAAATTTTTCACAAAAAAAAATTGCGAAAACATAATTCGTTGACTTAAGTGAATTTCTAATGCATTGTTTATTTACCTAGGTACCACAAGGATTTAAGTTAATGCCATGAGAGTGTGCAAATGAAATAATTTAATTTTCAATCACAGCGTTAAATTGACCCAATAGCGGTTGGCCGCAATTTGGTTCCTTGCTCTAGAGTGCGTCATGTTGAAAGGAACTCGGCCCTTCTTTAACCGATTACCATAGTAAGGCATAGTTCTTAAAGTAGATATTCTAACATGAAGTTCTGAAATGGAATTGATGTGGTTGTTTTGTTTAAACTGAAAATATTCCCATTTCTTCGCCTTTACTCAACCAATGTTACATTTCGTTTGTGAGATGTATTTTCAGTTCTGAGGAATTGTAGTGTAATTAAGGAGTCGAATAGGATCAAATTACAATTAAATTCGAATTTTTAAATGTAATTGAGATACTTATTGGAGTTTTCGACAAATTTCTGGGATTTGGCTTAGCAGTTTAGAGTTCTTAATAGAACTTGGATTGTATCATAAAATTAGCAAAACTCCCCGCCATATGTAAACTTAAATAATGAAATGAATAGTTTCATACAATTTAGACGAGGTGCTGTATAACCTAGAGCATCGCCCAGATAACTAGAAATGTTAATCAAAAAATTAAGAATTTATCTAATACAGCTGTGCTGAATAAAACTGAATAACTTTTTGAATATTTAGCTCGAGAATTTTAACTCGATTATGATTGAAATTGGTTTAAACGGGTTGAGAGGATCTAAAATGAAATTTACGGGCTTTTTGAGAACTTGACCAGTTCATACACGATTATAATCAAGCAGCATTAAACGGACTGCTAGAATAATATAATAAAATCATGTTGAAGAGTGTTAGTCACATGCAATTGATTTTGTAATATACCATTCGTTGTAGCGTGCTAACAAGAGTCTTATCAGCTTAGCAATCTGAAACATCAATATACCTATGTAGAAATCAAAAATGTTTCCCCAATTGTTAATGCTTCATTTAATTTAAAACCGATAAAATTCTAGTATGTATATACTATCTCAAAGTTAAATTATCGAAAACATCACTAACGCATGTAGCTCAGCCATTCGTTAATCTCATAATGTTCGAGACCCAACATAGATAAAGAATGAACGTTAACTATTTTGGGTTATTGGTATTAACGACCCCTGTCGAAATATCTGGCGGATTCATCGAACAGCTTTGTTTTGATAGCTGGTTAAAGTACCGGTTTAACACCATGCATCTACGATAACTTTCCTGGCGGAACGTGCGTTTGTCATAAACAGCGCTCAGACTGTCCAAATAAGCTGAATACGAAGAATATTCTCCACAAAATCTATGATATCGTGTTAGCACACCACCGGACGAAGTTTTTGTTAATACATACGTTTATGTTAGTACATATCAGGTATGCATTCAATTCAGATATTAACAAAAACTCTTCACTGAAAAATAGGCATGAGAAAGCTATCGGCGAGATTAATGCCCTATTTACTCACAGTGGAACTAAATCAGAATAATACAAAACACGCAGCAATAGTCTAATAACGCTACGAATTGCTGCGTCATCTACCCCTATTCTGTAGAACTGGTGCCCTTCAGGCAGGTTCTCCTGAAACGGGGGAGACATCGCCGAAGCAGACGCTTATTTTGTAGAGTTCAACAAACCATATTTTTGAAGAGCCCTAAAAGTTGGTTTAAACAAATCATATTTTTGAAGGGCCCCAAAAATTGGCATATCGCCTGGACTAGATGTATCTAACTAAAACGCTTAGTTTGATAATATTGGAGTTTCATGTTATTTTTGGTCCAGTAATTCCAATTGACTTTAATTCAGTATTTTTTCTTCAGATTTACAAACTTAGTCACACTAAAAAGTTGTCAAGTTTTGCTCATCTCTGTGGAATTTTGACAGCAAATAAAAGGCAGTTTGCTTTTTATATACCACCATAAACGATTTGTTTCCAAACAAGGGGCTATTTACTTTCAGATGTTATAAACGAAAGGATAAAATTCAATTATCTACATTTTCGTAAAATCCAATTCCGTTTTGTTTTTCTAGTTTCACAATAGAGCGGGTTTCACGATTCCGTATTTTACGAAAACAAATTTTGCAGCCGGTTTTATTTTACGAAATTGATTACGAAATTTGATTTACGAAAATTTTCATAATAGGCCCTTAAGCTACACTAACAGGTCTGATTTTAAACTCATTAATCAGTTAAAGATATTTTTTGGAAGATCTATTACAGGAAAAATTGGAGTGAACGGATATTTCTTAACAGACTACGATCTTATTCGGTGTGTAGGTAAAAACATAGTCAAAATATACCCGCAAATTAAAAACTAAAAGTTTTGAGGTACACTGCGGTTCACTTGAATAGACGCATTGTAAAATTTAAAGTATTTGTGAGTAAATTTCAGGTTGCTAAATTTTTTTTCAAGATTTTCAAAATAAGTATTCAGTAGCTGATCAAGAATTAAAATGGGTAGAAAAAATATTTTAAATACGGCAGAAACGGCAAAAATTAATGCCTGCCAATTGGATGGAGGAATATTCCAACCGCGCTTTAACTCGTAAAATTGAGCGTAGTGAGCATGCTGTGCGAAATTAATTAAGCGATAGTGCATCATATGGAAACAACTACCAAGGGTCGGCGACAGTTCTGATGCCGCAAGATACAATCGTCCAATTCAGCCCTTTCCACCAAATTAGAATGGCAGCTAGGCTTAATGTCAGCAAATCAACAAACAGTTCGTAGAGCAATTTTGAGTGCTTAATTTTTAAAATTAAAAAAAACTACCACTACACCCTGTACACAACCAACAAAGATTGGAATTCGCTAAGCAGAACATGACATGGGATGTGCATCCGCAAACAATGAATAATAATGAAAAAACTTGTTTTTTCGGAACTTAGATAGACCAAAGGAGGGCTATAATTATTATTTTCATTATATTCGCAAAGAAGAACAATTTTTGACTCGCCACCACGCCAGAAAAGGAGGAGTAATGGATGGGATGCAATTTCATATTGGGCTGCTATTAAATTGAATTTTGTTTCCAATAAAATAACTGGAAATTCATATAAGGATATGCTGCAATCAATCTTTAGTTGATCTTCCAACAGGATGATGCGCCCATACAAAATGTCCGTGCTATAAAGTCGTGGGTTACGAGTCAAAACGTTGAGTTATTACCATGGCCACCTTATTCCCCTGATTTAAATATCGAAAACGTTTGGGGTTGACTCACTCGCAAAGATTATGAAGGGAGCAAACTACGAATCCAACGAAGAGCTGACTGCAGAAATTGAAGCTGCCTGGGGAGAGATTTCGTTGGACTACTTAAAATTTTTATATGATACTCTCAAGGACAATATCTTTGAAGTAATTTTAAAGAATGGGGGTAGTACACACATTACTACAGATAGCTAGAACGATTAAAGAATTTCTTAATAAAAAAATAATAAAAATATAAATGATTGTGTTTTCATTATAAAGGGTGTTTTTTTAAGAGGTTGCCGATTTTTTTTTTGAATAAAACACATATAAAATTATGAAATGACCAAAATTTTTTTTTATTTGGTAGATAATTTTTTGGCATTTAACATTTAAACACAATTTCTGGCATATGGCTACCACGACTATTTTTCACAAATGTCATTCTGGAGGTCCAATTTTCCAGCACTTTTTCAAGCATTTGAGGGCGTATGTCAGCAATGACACGTTGAATATTGGTTTCCAAAGCGTCAATCGATTGAGGTTTATCCACATAAACCAATGACTTCACGTATCCCCACAAAAAGTAATCGAGTGGCGTCAAATCGCACGAACGCGGAGGCCAATTCACCGGACCATTTCTCGAAATAATGTTGTCGTTGAAAGTTTCTTTCAATAAGTCGATTGTTTCACGTGCTGTATGGCAAGTGGCACCATCTTGTTGAAACCACATTTCATTCATATCCATATCTTCAAGATTTGACAACAAAAACTCATTTAACATGGTTCTGTATCGATTTCCATTCACGGTAACGCGTCGTCCTTCCTCATTTTTAAAGAAATATGGACCGATGATCCCACCAGCCCATAGACCGCACCAAACAGTACATTTATCAGGATGCATTGGTAATTCTAGAACGGCGTGTGGATTATCTTTGCTCCAAATGCGACAATTTTGTTTGTTGACGTATCCATTTAACCAAAAATGCGCCTCATCACTGAAGAGAATTTTACGGTAAAAAAATGGATCTTCGTTCAATTGATTTAACGACCAATCACTGAATTCACGGCGCAAACGATGGTCGTGTGGCTTTAATTCTTGCACCAATTGAATTTTGTATGGCACCAAACCCAAATCTTTACGTAAAATTTTCCATAAAGTCGATGGACAAAGTCCAATTTGCTGAGCACGACGACGAATCGATAAATTGTCGTTTTCTTCGACACTGGCCTCAACGACAGCAATATTTTCTTCTGTACGAACTCTTCTCATTCTTGTCGGTGGCTTGGCATCCAAAAGAGTGAATGTAGACCGAAATTTGGTAATTACGTTCTTTATGGTGGTCTCTGACGGACGATTATGTGCACCATAAAATTCACGAAGTGCTCTATAAACATTTTTAATTGAACACTGATTTTGAAAATAAATTTCCACGATTTGAAAACGTTGTTCTGGAGTTAACCTATTCATAATGATTTGCCAAACAATACTGAGTAGAAATGCCACTTTGAGCTGTCAAAACAACTGTCATAAAATAAAACGACATCTATCGGAAAAACAAACCTCCTAAAAAAACACCCGTTATTTCTAAGTTGCGTCTAATCAACTGAACGGAAAAAATGACATTAAATTTGAACTTATATCTTAAAAAAATATTGAAAGGCAAGTTAATTTGCTTTTTCAGAATAATTATCGATTTTAGATTTATTGAGTAGGGATTTCTCTTTCTTCTCAATAAAAATATTTACTTGGTTCCGCTAGAAATGACAGTAAAATTCACATTTAAAAGTAAAATTCAAGTGTGTCTAATCAAGTGAACCGCAGTGTAATTAAAATGCGTGGACGCATGAAGGAGCACTAAATCATAGCGGTCAGTTTAGGCTTAAAATAATGGGAGTACGCCGCTGGAAACCAGAGATTGAAGGTTTACATCTATATTATGTGATACAATTTTCATACTTAATCAGTAACATGCAAGTATGTAATTATACTGGGAAAATGAAAATTTATATTAAATATACGAGATGCCTTAATCTTGATTTATCGTAAATGCAACACAAGTGATCTATTATATATCGCAATGCTCAAGATTTTAAACACCACAGCGTAGACGTTCAGACATATGAATCTATCAAGGAAAGGAGATTTACCCCAACAGAGCTTCTTGATTTGGTTAGGCTGAGGTTCAAGTTTTGCCATGTACAGGAATAATAATCTAATATAAACATTAAAATTAACTGGTCTAGGACCAGATAAGGAGCACAAGACATCAATTTTACTTGCAGGCTAAGCTTATTTGTAACATCAACAATCTGTTTGGTTTTAAACAAGACCGACTCGGTCGGTGAAAGTTTGTGTTTTGATAGCAACATTAACACAGTTGGAACAAGTTTTCCACCAACATTTTTGTTAATTTAATTCGACATTATAAATTCGTTCACCTCACCCAAACTTTATATATACTTACGGATGAGTTCATAAAATCGGAATATATAAAATTCTGGTGCTTGGGGGCTCTTTCACTCAGAATGCAGTCCCCAGTCTAAGCTATATAAATAAAAAAAACTAAAAAAGGTTTAAACAAAATTATATGAAATGAATTCGAGTGTACACAGATTTTATGTTTATTTATTATTATTAACTTTATGTTTTTTTATTCAGCATAAATTTTGTGGATTATAATAATGCTTCTATATAAAGTCTCGCTTTTTTGCTTTTACCTCAGGATAATATTTTAACATTTTTTTTATTTCAATTTAATAATTAAATTCGTCATTAATTAGGTAGATATATAAATATATAGTTTTATCAATTTATGCACATAATAAAATATTTTATATAGTATTTCTTGTATATATTAGTCAGATAGTTGAGATGCAAATTAGTTATGTAATGTAGGCGGCCAAATGAATTGCGCGACATATAGCTTTGTATAAGGAATAAATTGACTGAATTATTTAATTTTTTTTGGAAAAATCTTTGATCCTCTTATATTACATAACTAATAAGCAATTTTAATAAATTAAAAAAAAATTGATTACTTTTTTTCTAAATCACATATTGCATTCGCCATAGTCTCTTTCTGCGATTCTAATTTCGATAATATATCAGTTTTGTGCTTTAGAGATGATTCACATTCCTATAAGAGCATATAGTTATAGAGTGTTTTAGGTTAATTAGAACAAAAAAATTTTTTTGTATATTTTTTTAAGTTTTGATTTTATTATGTTGTTGTACTTAAAACATACAAAAAAGCACCGTTTATAACATTTAAGAATTTTTATGTAACGTACGAATGTAATATATTGTAGCGAGAGCAAGATTTAGTATTCTGGCATCCCCTACCCAGTGTTTCACATTGTGATCGAAATTCAGTCCAAATTTTACATATATCGTAAACACTGAAGAGGTGCATTTTGTGATTTGGCTCATAAATTTTTGCATAGTTATAGCTTATTATATCGTCTATTGGGATCAGCGGAGATCGGGCAAATATTACAGGCATCGACAAAAATGTATGGGCCAAATAAAACACAAACAAGTAATAATAAAATATATAAAGCGGTTTTTGTTTATTAAATACTTTATAATTAATTAAATGCAATTTGTTTTATATTTAATTTTAATTTGTTAAATAATTACTTTATTTATTTATATCGAAATCACAATTACAAGGGAATATACACAGATTATTTTTATTTTTAATTGTAATCTATGTAGGTATTTGTATAGTCAGAGATGCAAATCAAACTGTTCAAGTGCGGACTTCGAAACTGATTCTGTATAACCACAACATTTTTACAATAGTAAGGATCAGCAAAATTTTGATCTGTGAATGGTACGATGAGTATCGAACAGTATAATATAATAATGCATAACTTCTAACCATTTGTTTTTTAATGTTTGCTTTTTGTTTACGAAATTTTTGCCGGTCAGCGTTTTTTGGATTTTCATGATGCTTTGTCTGTTTAATGGTGTTACTTGCGCAGTATTTTGGTTAATTTTTGAATCGCCAAAACTTGAAATATACTGGTGATATTATGTATGAATGTGAAGCTGGCACGAAAAACCAGCCCGAAAACTCCTTTTCAATTTTGGTGTGTTTCTTTGCTAAATTAAATACTTTCCCGATAAATTTATTGAGAATGCAAGAAAAACGAGAATTTCATCCCGAAATATTTTTGTTGTTGTATTAAATAAATAATAATTAATATTGATGAAAAGTAATAAACATCACGATTACATAAAAAATGTATAAATTGTATTGGAAATGCCCACAAAGATATTAAAAGTTAAAAATACTTCAGCAACAGCAAATCAAGCAATTTTTCGTCCTTATGGTTTCAATGTACTTCAGGTTTGATATGAAAAAACGATTAAACTAATAAATTACTTGCGCAAATCCTAGAGATAACTCCACCGTGAATTTTGCCTTAAAAGTCAGGTCTATCCTTCTAAGCAATTTGTCTTTATGGCATCAATGTACCGATCGATATGAAAAATCGATTAAATTAATTAATTATTTGTGGAAATGCTAGAGATAACCCCATCGGGAATTTGGATGGTCGCACCTTTTAAACTTAATTTCCCGATGGGGTTATCTCTAGAATTTCCACAAGTAATTAATTATTTTAATCGATTTTTCGTATCAAACTAAGGTAGATTGAAACCATAACGACAAATTGTTTAAGATTAGGTTCTTATAGTCATGATTTCAAAATAAGCTTCTGGTATAACTAAGGAGATGAATGAGCCTAACTTTTAAGCACAAATTCTCGATGGGGTGTGGAACAGGTGTTTTTCGAGCTGATTTTTTGTTGCCAGCTTTACATACTTGGTGGTATTAGTCTTCTTGCAACTGACCGTGTCTGTAGATTAGTAGACTATATGTTTCCAGAATAGATAGTAATATATCGGGATCACATATCAATTATTCAACCTGTTTCAAGTAAACATTTGCGCGCCCACCATAGTAAATCACGCAATTTTTTTGTTTTACTTTCAGTATCATTTTTTTTAAACAGATTTTTTTTATTTCTCCATCTCGAACATAGCTTCGGGATATATGGTGTTATTGAAATAATTGTGTTTCATTCTGAGAAACTTTAATTGCTTAATTGACTTGACCTTCCAGCCCGTATCGTAAGCGTCAATGATCCGATAATGGCCAACACAGTAAAAATTAAACATAGAAACCATCAACCTCGTAACTAAAACGTTTATCACACTGGCCAATATTATTCTAAATATAATATTATAGAAATACCACCATCACATAACGGGGTTCGTAGCTGTAAGGTTTCGAAATTTCAATTTTTCAGCGTACAATGATTTTTGGAGTATCTGAATATTGACCAGCATGTAACAATTATTGGCAAAAACGGTTTGATTGAAAAATTTAAGTAGCAATCACGTTATTTACATATCGAAAACTGACATAGTAAGATAGAATTACCAATATATGGTTAGAACAATACTAGGATGATCTGGAATTTTGAGAGATGCAAATAGGTTTGTCCTCAAAAATAGTGAATGTATGGGGGGCAAACGGTATATTGACGTCTTCTAAAATGTCTTGTGAACCTAGCACATTGTTTCACTGATGCACTAATTTGATGTAACTAGTCAAAACTATTTCATTCCTATATTTACGTAACCAAATTTACACAAACTAAAGCAAAACAGAAAAATGTTTAGGGTTGCATAACGCGTTAACCGAGACATACGACATCTATTTTGAGCAAGTTTTTGTAGGAAATTATTAATTTCATTCAGGTTACCAGCATTTGCTAGAACTATTCCAATGTTCCGTTTCAAAATAAAATATTATTTGCTCAGCATTCCCGTTTCGGCAAACTGTTTCTACTTATTATATGTAACTAGTTTAATATCAAGTACTTAATACCATTTTAATTATGATTTTTTTGTTGCAGCAGACCCAGGCACATCGACGCAACATATATCTTTCAGCAATATTGAGGCAAATTTCGGGTTATTTTAAGCCGATGAATTCTTTCCGTTTTATTAATTCTGCTAACGATAGTTAGTTTTATCTTCCCGCAATATCAATTTGGTGTCAATATTAATGATGGTCTGCATAATTTTCTGAAGTGTTATCTTATAAACCATTCTTCCTTCCGAACACCGGAACTCCGAAACAATTTTCCATTTACTATTAGCAAACTCACCTTTCCTAATACTTTTCCAAATTTATTCTACTTTCGATTTCTTATATAGGTAGCGCAAAATACCGTTCGTTGTGTATATCTGTTTTTGGATAGTTCGGAAAAACAGAAATCTGAAATAAATTAAACAACAAGGCTTCTCGTAGAATATAGTTCATTTAAATGACTGCCGTGAAGTAACGGTTGAACCTCCCATTGTGCACCTTCTCAATCGATTAATTCTTGATCTGTGACTAAATCGCAATTAGTTATTTCGTCATTCATATTTTATATGGAAAAGCAGCAAGAATTTAGCTGGTTGTACTATATTGTTTCAAAAAAACATTACAGATTCGGTCGATTGGTATAAAACAATGGAAGAAAACCGAAATCCTGCACCTGGTTTTATGGAAATAGAAACAAAATTCAAAGGCAGACTCATGAAATCCGAACAGAAAAATCATTAGTTCCAAAATATTTCTATGACAAAATAAAAAATATTTTGTAAAAGATCAATTTGAATACTTTAAAAGAAAACTCAAACAAAAATTTCGCGGCAAAATTTTTCTCGTTTACTATTCATTTGTGAGAATTTTTTTGATGGAAATCTACTACCGGTAGAAATTCAATTTGGACAATCTCTTAATAGTTTTAAGAATTACCAAACTTACACTTACTAAGCCAAAAACCACTCGCCTACTATGGAAAAATTTAACAGTTTTGTTCGAGTATGTTTGAAAACATGTTTTACACCATTAAACATTTTCGGTCGTTTTTTATGAATCCGCTCCTCCCTGTAACCATCATGCTACAAGTTATTTATAGTTATCGTTGCGAATCACAAAACTCATTGCCTTTTACTTAACCTAATAATTTTGGTGGCTAATGCTGATAAACAACAAACACACTCAACAAAAATTTTAAGTCATCGGACGGATATTTTTCTAGACATACATGTCAATTTATATCGCGCTGTACCTGTCCTACACTGAATTGTGGGCTCTTATGCGGTATTACACATACATTTCAAATTTCATATTTCATATCATCATGCCAGTTTTGCGATGGACACCCACTTCAAGAATTGAAAATTTGCGTTCAGGTAAATTTGTCTCTCCCAAGGTATGGAGTCGCACCAGTAAACAAAAATCGTAAATATTCGGAGCGCAAAGCTGTAAATGGAATGTTCCTACTAATAAGAAGTTCGGTGCAGGTAGCAATGAAAATTACTAAAGGATTTTAATTTGTTACATTGTAATAATGGTTCGGTTCAATGCAAATCTTCATATTTTTATTTGTCAGACAACTAAAGACAAGCTTTCAACAAATTCGATTAACAGTGTGGAATGTTCACATTTGATAAAAAAAAATGCGTTTCAGAATTGTGCCCAATCGAGTAACAAATACGATACTTTGGCAATCACCAGTAGTGCAAATAAATTCTGGCGTGTTCGGTTTGCCATCGAAAGTAGTGATCAAATATTGATGTTCATTAACGAGATTAATTTAGTTGTATAATAGTGAATTTATGGATCGTATTCATTTCGATTATTCCTCGCCATCCAACAACAAAAAATGTGTCCGGTATAATTGTAGCCTTTTCTGGTCAAGGAATTCTGTAGAAACATTCTGGACGTCAACATCTTAAGGAAGGAGAAATCGGTGCAGGAAATGTTCTCGAGAGCGAAACAGAAAAATCCCAAATGTCCTGTCTTGCTGCACGCATACTCTAGTTGGATAAATACCACCAAGGCTGTTTTCCAAACACCGATTAATTGTGGATACTGTCTTATTCAAATAAGTCACCTCGGGGGAGACTTATTTGAATTAGTGTGTACACAGAAATGTCTCCAAAATTGTGTCTTGACTAAATGTAATAAATGCAGTTTACAACATGCCAAGAATTTTTTTTCTGCCATTTAATAGAAATTGCGTTTTGTTTTTTGTGATTACGTCACAAATAATTCGGTACAATGAATTGGAATGACTTGATTGACTTGTTCAACATGGCGTCAAATAAGTCAATAAGTCTGTAATAAGTCGGTGTTTGAAAAACACCTCTAAGACTAATTTACGACCGTACACAGTCAAGTTTGGTGAAATAGGCGTCGAAATTGACTATCTCTCCACTTCTGAATGATGTTAGTTAAGACATTTTTCATAAGCTGCAAGACTTACATATTTGTGGGCATTATGAGTCTCAAACTGACATTTTTTATGTGTTCGGACATAAAAATTCTAATAAAATCAACAATTATAAATAAAATTAAAATTATTTATACATTAAACACATTTTTTATTTGTTTAAACTAAATATGGCAACCTAAAATTTTAATTTAAAAGGATGTTTTTTTACAATTTTCACGTCAAAATAATTTGTGTGTTACTTTGTGTTAGTCCACAGAATTATTATTCAGTTGTTTATTTTATATTAAACGGTTAGTTCCTATAATTAAATTAATTATATGGAATGCTAAGCGTAATTATTGAAAAATTACGTAATTTTTACTAAAAATAAATCGAATTAATTCTATTTGACGGGTCTTCAATAGTCTTTGGAGAGTTTTCACATCAATATTTTAAAACAGCTTTGCCAGAATATCAATTAAGGTAAAAAAATAAAATGTGATCTTATTTTGTTAAGACAATCAGACAGGTACATTCGGCAGTTCGTTGATTTTGGCAACTCGTGAAGCTCAAATAGAACAACTTGACTGTGTCTGCTGCACTTACCGCGTTTATGCGTTGACGAGCATTGGCCGACTTCGAAAATGCATAATTCGGTGATCATTTTTCATTTAGTTTTGGTTGGTTTAATTCGATGAAGTGCAGCAGCACCGGTTTGTTGATAGTCGCCCGCCATCCAATGCGCTTCATATCATTATGGCTGGTATTGCCCGAACGAAACTTCGCAATTCAATCCCCATACAAGTACGTTCACTATAGTCGCTTTATTGCTCAACGTATTGCAAATACTAGTTGTTGCAACTGGCTTGTTTCAATTCATGAAACATGAGAGATTGCTAGGCCTACCTAAGGGATCGTTGTATATGAAATAAAGTGCACGCATTGGTTATACAAACAGAATTGTAGCAAAACTCATCGTACAGCTTATTAAAAAATGTAATTAATAGGGAATTTAATTAACGGTTTCTGACCAAACCATAGCATAATGCGGCGCAAATTCCTTTGATGTTTGTCAAACAACCGACAAGTGTTGGATCGTGTGTGTCGAATGTGGCATACATTTTTGTGTCGTTTTTGTGCGCCGCACACGTCCTCACTTCCTAATTTGCGGCGAAAATATTTACGCCGAACGCGTTCGGCACAAATTTTTGTATAGGTGGACCCACATTTAGGACTTTTTACTATGTAATTTGGCGCCTATAGTAGGTAGGCGAAGGAAGAAATAAGGAAATTATTAGAAGAGCAGAGCGGATTTCACGTGGTGGATGGTTTTGAATTTAGATATACGAGTACAAAATAAAAATATTAAATCGATAATATTATTTAATTGTTTAAGATTTTAACAAATCAAAAATATATTTGCATATAAAGGATGTTTCATTTCGAGGTATAGCTTATAACTTTAAGTTGGCAACACTTTTTTCCGTTACAGCCGCTTGCCAAATTACAGTTAATTTTTGAATAGTTTGGTTTGCAAAATGATTCATTTCATAATGAAAAGACTCACGCCAGAGCAATGTTTGCAAATTGTTCAAATTTATTTTGAAAATAATGGTTGAAACTCATCATGCGCTAGGTTCATTTTATTATGGAAATAATCGTCCAACAGAGCAGTTAATTCGGTTAACAATGAATCGCTTTCACATACGTTTATGGAGGATTTTGCGTTAAAATCTTGGTTTACATGCTTACAAAATTCAACTTGTGCAGGAATTAAAACCATTGTCCGCGCCGCCAATTCAGTGAATGGGCCAAAGCCAATATTGACATCGATGCAAACTTTCCATACAAAATTACGGGTCGAAGGAATCAACGGATCATATTTGTTCAAAAGTGATCCGGGTGAAAATGTTAAAGTCAACGGAGACCGGTACAGAAACATCATCATGCCATATAGCGCGCGATACAATTAATTTATTGAAAGAAACATTTGATGAACGATTAATATCGCGAAATGGACCTATCAACTGGCCATCGCGTTCTTGTGATTTAACACCGTTGGGCTATTTTTTTAGGGGGTTTGTGAAGTCACTTGTCTACGCTGATAAGGGAGAGTCTATTAAACTACTTGTAAGCCAACATTCGACGCATTATTGCCGAAATACGATCAGAAATGCTGCGATGGGTGATCGAAAATTGGACCTCTAGATTACGATTAAGTTTTTTTCGAAAATATATCTGCTTCATTTTATATTCACTCCACGGTGTGGCGGTTAATAAAAAAGGTAGTTAATAATTTTCAAGACGTTTCCTACCCTGTGATTTTTCGGATATAATCCTAGCGGTAATCAGCGCCTGCAGTTAAATTCTGGCAAACAATTCCGTTTCGAGGAGATTCTTCTGATAATCTATATTTATTTCTGGTTTTAGGTTAGGAGGTCAGTAAATAGTGCAGTTTTGTCATTGTTTACCTGAACCAATGTGTCGATTGAAAGGTGACCAAAAACTATTGTTAATTGAGATTGTTTATTTTTGTATTTTTGTGCAAATGTTTGATTTTACAACAATTTGAACATTTTTAGTTAGAGCAGAATCATTTTTGAGTTTCAAATGCTTAAGTCGATATTTTGTTCAAACCAAAAAGTTCGATTATCATATGTATGAACTAATCCGACTTGAATTCGCTGGATGTACCCGTGGGAAGCGGGTGCATATTTACCTAAAACTTAAAAATGTATACCTAAAATGTTCCATAATTCATCAAAGTAGAATGGTTTCAAAAATGACATGAGATATAATATCCGCCTGAGTATTGATCATGGCTTGAAAAGGTAATATGCAGAAATTTATGCGGGCTCACAGACTCAAGATTTTTTTAGGACTTTTGTGGCGAATTGTCACTATGTGAGCGTATTTCCGAGATTTTTGATATATGGCTTAGTGTAGCGTTCACAAAATATACATTCAAATCCGTAGCCCTATATATTGGGTAAGCTTCAAAAATTTGCTACAAGAGGTTTCCACGGATCGTGTGGAAACAGGCCTTATTGATTTAAATATCTCAATATGTTCCTTTCTGAAGCCATTATTTATACTCCAGATGCATAAATATTGGTAGAAATAAACAAAATCAAAACCCACTTAAATATAAGTCCTGTGAACACCATACATATGACATAAACAAAAACTAACGAAAGATGTATTGGTGTATAGTAAATATTGGTTAGATAACTAAGCATAAATGTGTTGGTGCAGAAACAATAAAAGAATGAACCAAAAATATTCAAATTTACGTTGCATTGTTAGTGTAACCAACACAATCTTGGTAGTTTTTTCTACATAAAGGATGGCCGATCTAGCGTTCTCAATTTCAACTACCGGTTATTTCGAGTGTGGCAACACTTATGTCATTCGTGTTATCGCATAAAATTAGTTTAATATTTGGCATTTGCGAAATGGGTCGCTTTACACTTGAACAAAATTGGGAAATATTGAAAACTTACTTTCAAAATGGTAAGTCTTCTATCAAAACTGTATGCAATTTACGTGGAAAATTCAGTAGAAATGAAATGCGTGCAATGGAATTTGTGGATCAATTTGTAAAGCGAACTCGAGAAGCTGGATTATTATTGGATAAACCAACACGTGCACGTGCATTTAAAGCGCGTACAGCCGAGAACATTGCAGCTGTCAGTATCTGTGCATCCACGCAGTTTTGTGATGAGAATTTTTCGTAAAGACCTCAGTGTAAAGATGTGCGAAGATCAATTAGTGCAGAAGCTGAAGCAAAATCCGTAAAATTGTCGCACTTGAGGCTCAGAAACTCCACATGTAACCTTGGGGAAGCCGATGTATCCACAACGAGTGACTGCCTGGTGTGAATTTTGGACCCGCGGCATCATTGGTTCATTTTTTTCGAAAATGAGTAAGGAGCGGTCCTTGCAGGCAATGAGGAGCGTTATCGAGCCATGATAAATGAGATTTTGCTACCCTGAATTCAAGAGCAGGACTTTCACGACATTTGGTTTCAACAGGACGGCGCAACTTGCCACACAGCAAACGCAACAATCGGTCTGTTTCACACTGTCTTCGGAGATTGAATAATCAACCGTAACAGAGATGCCAATTTGCCACCACGCACCTGCAATTCGACTCCGTTGGACTTTTTTTTGTGGAGAGCCGATAAGCATAAGTGTTACGCTAACCATATAGAGACGATCTAAAAAATTGGGTTGACAGAATGGGGTACAGTAAAGCCAGCCGTGGAAGTCATTTGAATGCAATTGTGTTCCTTACGTAATGGGTATACTCTTTCTAATAAAACAAATCTTTGAATTAGAGCCAAGTTAAATTACATCCGTTAGATGGACCACCCTTTACATTGATATCAGTCATTGAGAGTTTGATCAGGACTTATACTTAAGCAGATTTAGGGAAAATTCCAAATAATTGATAGAGGCATGATAGAGGCTTTTATAAAATTTGAATTCTTTCATTTTGGAAGTTTCTAATTTTGGGGTTTAACATGTCGCATTTTCCCATTTATATTTCTATATTTTTAAATTTCGCTTTACATCCTTATGTTAATTATAGACCCGAACATATCAAAAAAATGAATTTAAAATTTGGGGTCGTGCAACAATTTATCGAATTGGTTTTGGAGCAAATAAAATATGTTTCCTTAAGTTGAGGTCATTCCCGGAATTCGTTTAACAAAAATTATTTTGAAACAATTATTTACCGTACGATAAATTTACTTTATGATAAATTATTTGACGATAGTAGGTTTACGTTAAATAGTTTTACGATAAACTACTCGCTTTAAATTGTTGCTATAAATCAATTAGAACACACACGTTAAGGTCTGGTTTTAGCATCCTAATAAAATTTAAATGTTTCCACGGTACATTGGTTTATTTCCAGTGTTGTTAAAATATATTTAATCCTTTAACTTTGAGTAGCAAAATTCGAGCCCGAAGAAAGGATTCATTTAAACTCATATAGAAGTGTATTTGTCAGCAGCAATTTGAAATTTCACTAAATAATCAACTAATCACCAAAAAAAATTATTGTTGTTATCGTTTTGTATCGCTACTTTAAATCACGAAACGACAGTGATGATGAAAATTATTAATAATTGAGTCTCTTAGTTATACGAGCCGATTTGCATCTTTGACACATTGATAAATTTTCCAATCAATATGTGGGCAAAAATAAAAAATAGGAAAATAGGATTTACATTCTCATATCATAATATCAATAGATAATTAAGCGCATGATATACTACAAACAAAAATAATTAATTTAATTAATTTCATTTTTTTTTAATTAACGATATTTGCTTTGAGACAATCTTTATTTTCAATTAGCAATTGATTGTCAAGCTGCTGGTGTAATGTTTGTTGTTGCGTTATTATAGCAGTATCAAGTGGTGTCGTCGTCGTTGTCATTGTCGTCAATGGCAGAGGCGGTGGCATATCACCACCGAGTGGAGATTTACGAATTTTATTCGGATTAAACGGTGGTATTGGATATTTTAAATGCGGTTTTTTTACAGGTGGTCCAGAATTATCGGTTTTATTATATTTTTTATCGTTAATTGGTGTTGTTACAATTTCAAAATCATCACCGATACCGCGATGATCGTTGTCGTATTTTTTCTCTAGCGTTGTTAAAATTTTACCAATTTGTGATGCCTTCGCTTGAAGTCTAGCTACCATTTCACCTTTTTGTGTTAATTCGGCTTCACATTCCTAGGTGTTTGGTATTTTTTTTTTTATTGTTTTGTGTTTTATTACAATAAGCGAAAAAATTATAAACAACACAGTAAACGAAATATAAATTTAAATAATAATAAGAAATTTTATGCAAACCAAACAAGACAGAAAATAAAAATATATTTTATATAATCTGTAAATAAATATTTAAATTTTTTTGTATACCAACCTGTAATTTTTTATACATTTCTAAATTAATTGATTTGATATCCTCTAGCTGGCGTCGTAACGATATTATCGTATCCTGTTTCTCGTGTATATCCTTCTCCAGTAATTTCATTGCCATTTCAGTTTCAGCCTTTAGTGAGATTTGTAGTTCCAACTCTTTTTCAATTTCTTGTTTCTTTTTACGTTCCTCGGCCAACGATTCAGCGAGTTCCGTATCAATTCGTTCGAAAACATTCATATCGTCGTGATGTTGATGATGATGCTGATTCGATTGATTGTGGTGATGATTATTTTGTATGTTCGTTGCATTACGGCGCATTGCCATATTTTCGGCTTGCAATGCAAGTATATTATTTCGAGCGATAGCTAAGTCTTCTTTTTGTAATGCGTTTGTTGTAGTCAAAGCCTCAACTTTTGCTTGTAAATTAGCCACGGTTGCACTGAAATATGAAAACGTTTCAAACTACTACATCGGGTAAAAATAGAACAACATTGAATTATACTTTAGATGCCGGTTAAGTTCTTCAATATAATTTTTTTGGTCGAGCACCGCAGTCATTGCCCCATTCCCCTCATTATTGTGTACATCATCCTCGGGGCTGGTACGCGAACTTGATCTCAAATACAGGGAAAAATCTATAATACCCTGTTGTGAATCAAGATCCTCCTCTTTAACACATAAATTGCAGTCGATTACATTCAGTCCAACTAATATGCCCATTATCACAACAATCTACGATTTATAAAAAAAATATAGAGAATCACGATATAGTATACGGCGAACAAAATTAAATCGAATACCTCGTCACTCATCATCAGTGCATGAGGTTCGTAATACTCGGCTAAATCTTCTTTGTGTTCTACGAGCGCTTGTAAATAGTCAGCGATTTTCTTTTGCATCAATGCCAAGCGAAGCCATGCTCGTGCTCGCCCCATTTGAGTCTTAACAGTCGGTAAATCTCGTACGCTAGCCGTAATATCTTGTGCTTCTATACAATACTTTTCAACGCTTTGTAACAAATCCCATAATTCCTTGCGTGGCCCGAGCAATCCTTTTTTCGGTTTCAGTCCATTACGCAATACATGCTCGAGCACAATAAAAAAATGTTGCAGTGGTAGATGGTCCGAGTCGAGCATGCGACCAAATCGTAACGATTGTTCCAACAATTCTTTTACGACCAATTTGCATATGTTGACTAAATTACTTCGTTCAATTGCGGCAGGATCACGAGCTGGAACAAAATTATTAAATTTAACTACTTTTGTTGTGACCTAATTGTTGTAAAGTAGTTACATTAGGGGAAAAAAAATATTGCGCGAGTTGGCGTTTTTCCAAAACAAACAAAACTGTAAACAGTGAACATTAAATAGAGATGTACTCGAAGTCTATATATTTTTTAACAATTTTATTCATTTTAGCAGATTGCAATTTAATTCGCGGTATAAAACGTGAAATTACTGAAGAGGAGCTGCGAAATGTTGGTACGACATTGTTTGGTGGCGATGATAGTACTTCCGACTGTGTAAGTGCTGAGCAAGCATCATTGGTGCAGGCACGTCGTGAATTTGATTTAATTTTACCGTTCACAAGAAATATCGTAATGAGTGAGAAGGCGATCGAAGCTTTGATAGAATATTTTTACGGTGCTAATGAAATAATTCAGAAAATGAGTCAGGGGAATGATAAAAAATTATTAATGAAGGCGTATTACGATACTATTGGAGGGTAAGAGAACTCTTTAATATTCAAACTAACTTCCGCACTCACTAAATGTTTTTGACAGATATCTTAACCATTATCTTATTCCGGTAACCAAATTTTCATTTTATGCCGGAGAGATTTCGCTGCGTACTATGAGGTTTGTAATCGATTTGTTGGAACACGCAAAAAATAGTCTTAATACAAATGGATTAGGATGGGCCGAGCCTATTAAAGAATTTCAAGGTTTTACATTTAAAATAGAACCACTTAAAATATCGTTAAACGATCCAAATTGCAACAGCGGTAAAATTGAAAAACGTAACGATAAACCTTCACCATGCGTCGCTTTAATTTTGATTACTGACGACAATTCCGAAGAAGATATTATTGTAGCGTTGCCTAAAGTTGAGATCGAAGAAAATGGGATACTGACCAATATGTGGCTGCCCTATAAACGAAAGCATATTTTTAACCTGCAAACGAAAACAAGTGCTTACATTTTGCTTAAGTACTATGTGGATGTGACAAAGTGTTATAAATTTCAGGATGTTTCCCAGGAGTATTATAATAAAAAATTGTATAGGTGGCTCTCTGAAAATATCGTACCACATTTATTCAAGGGGCCAGATTTTTACCCGGCCCTCGGTGCAATTTTACGTATTCTTGAAACGGTTAAGACAGGTAATCAAAGTATAATGTCGGGGAACCAGCTAATTGATAACATGAATCATAAACCACTCCAACCACTTGGCGATCCCGATGAAGAATTGTCTAAAATTACGGAACAAGTGCAATCGATTGCAGCGGCCCAAACCTCTAATATTTTCACACGATTTTTTGGCCACCAGAATACGATAAGTAAAGCGGAAGAGGATAAAGTGCAAAAGGATATAATAAAACTATTGCTATTATTCCTTTTAATTATATTCATAGTGGTCATAGTAATGGCGTTTGTTTGTCAGAAACGTAAAACTGACAAAATATGTGCGGACATTTTACAACAAGAATCATTATATCAGAGATGTTTGAGAAAAATATCATCCAGCAACACACAGCATTGTGATGAGGTGGATATAAAATGTGATAGTTCTGCAATAAACGGTGGTCCGTCACCGCGGACCCAGCAAAAACAGTGTGGCAATAAGCCACGAAATAAAGGATGCTGTCCCATGTCGTCATGTTTCTCTGATAAAAATAAAAATAAGAGCTCTAAAAAATCAGACAAACAGTGCGCACCACCACCACAACCACCAGTAAAACGTACATGCTCGTCACCACAATCAGCGCCATCGACACAACCTC
The DNA here is from genome assembly GCA_963691935.1 of Nephrotoma guestfalica. Taxonomy (NCBI): domain Eukaryota; kingdom Metazoa; phylum Arthropoda; class Insecta; order Diptera; family Tipulidae; genus Nephrotoma; species Nephrotoma guestfalica. The sequence goes on from OY829913.1 coordinate 235,515,804, forward strand.
CAGTGCCATCGACTAAACTGTCAAAAACTAAAAATAAATGTTAACCAGCCATCAACCATGTTTTGTTTAGTTTGTTTTGGTAATTTTAGATGGAAGATCAGGATTTTTATTTTTACCAAAGATTACCAAAGACTACCATAAATTACATTATATACGCCGCCAAAATCTTTCGCAAAGTATAAATATATATATATTGTGTTAAGTTGTTATAGAGAGATAAAAATAACTTAAAAATAAAATTTTAAAATAGTAAATTGCTTTATACAGTAAGCACATCATAATTACAATGTAATACGTTGGACTCAATTTTATATTTTATAGACTGAAGGATATAGTAAAGAAATTGATATAATTTTGTAATATGTGATTGATGACGTAGATGAATAGACGCTTTTAAATGATCTATATATCGAAGTACCTCTATTAATTTTATTACTCCTACTGTATTTAACTGGCATATCAGAATTAATTATAGGAATTCTAATGAATTTTTTCAAAGTGATGAATCTTAAGTTTAATTCGAAATCTATTTATCCGTTAAACTGGAAACAATCTCAATATATTGTTCTAGACTTCTCAAGATAAGGATGTGTCTGTATAACTGTTTATCACAATAATTCGTTTACTTCATACAGTTTTGTGTTGGGTTGACAGAGCTATATAAAGGCTAAGTTCATTATTCAGTCGGACAGAATGACAGCGTGGTCAATGACCTCCACGCCAATCTGACCAGTTGACCTGTTGTTTAGGTTGAAACCAGGTTGTTTAGGTTGAAAAATTATTCAAAATTAAAATAACTCTTTACCGTTGGGTTCTTCCACTTCGACCCATACCCATTTCGGAGTGTTTAGTTATGGCCCTGTTAAGTACTTTCTTCGCATTATGTTGAAACATTTAGATTAAAAATATTTTATGGAGAAAACTTCTATGCTTGAAATATTTTGAGGGTTCAACCTATGTATCAAGACGTAATTTTCTTACTGATATCACCGGAATCATCTATGACATTGATGTGATGATACATGTCATGAAAATGATTCATGTTTCAAGTAATTTTAACTTGAGTCCAAAGCGAAGAGATTTATTTTAGGAACAAATTTATTGAGAATTCTTAGTACTCTGAGCCATCCATAGAGATCTTTTAACATAATCTGATGTATATGGTGAATAGAATAGTAGGGACCAAGGGAGAACATCAGTTAATCCTAACTTCAGTTCGTAGGATCAAATTATTGAAATCCTCAAAAATAACAAAAAATGTCTCTCGTCCAAAAAAAAAAGAAAAGGTTCGTCCGCCTGGATGTTTGTACCAATGATATCTCGAAAATCGCTTGTGCTATTTGAATTTATTTTTCGCCAATCTTCTTCTAATTTTAATTCGGAGAATTGATAAGCTTGTCGGTTTTTTTTAAATATTCCCTCCCATATACATGCGCAATATATCGTTTGAAAGGTCTTGGATCAGACTACAACGTAACTATACCACTTCAGTTCATAAATCCATCGATCTGGTGCTAGTGGCAAACTGTTACTTTATTATAGAATAGATACTTGTTGTATTCATTGAAGAGATTTTGAAGAATTTCAATTTAGCTAACTTACTAGAGCATCTTAGACTGCGGCCCAATTCAAGACTAATTTTGTGGAGAACGACCTATTTGAAAGCCTACAATAAGTTTCTTCTTGGGTAGGCTTATTGTAACTTGATTTGACTTATTTGAATGAGTTATAAGTTTGGTCGACAGCCTTTCACAAAAATCAAATAAGTCTTCAATAAGTCTATTCAACAGGAGACTTATTATAGGCTTGCAAAAGGGCCACTCTCCACAAAATAATTCACGAATTAAACCTTAACCTTAGTACTTAAAAGTCATTACAATTTCGCTGGAAGCAAATAAAATATTTTACATTCCGGTACAAACATGTCACGTTTGAAATTATTTGTAGCACGCAAATATTTTACTATTAACATCTAAGTTTACAAATCCACCGACACTGGTGGCAAATTATTATTTTTTTATACTTTTTTCACGTTTAGTTTTAATTGAGTACAGCGCGGACTTCTAGACTACTCCAGCTCCTTGTAACTGCCAGAGGTCTAGCGCCAAACGCGCGATCCTCAAGTAAAGATTGATAGGTGCCTTAAATTTGTGGATTTTACAGTCCAACGGAAATTCGAACCCGTTTTGCGAATTCCACTACTTGGATGGTCGATGAATAAATTCGCGATTGGATTCCTCATTTCGAGGCTTCGGCAGCTTCATTGTAAACTAATGAGTATTGACTGTTTCTATTATTATCCTTCAAGGCTTAACGAATGTTAGTATTTTCTCCTTCAGCTCCGTCGAACATTTACCATACATTAACCGTTGAACCGTTAACGTTGTCACAAAGAAAGTCACAATTTTGTTATGAGTATTTTAGTTCACAAATCCATCGTTATGGCTGTGATGCCAAGTTACACAATATTGTACAATATATGTGTACGGCCGCATATTATTGAAGCACTTTAGTATTGAATACTATCGGTGTGGCGTTGAAGACAGATACAGTTTAGATATAAACTTGTTACAGCTTAGTATAACAACATACATCTATGTATTTTGTGACATCGGTGTTCACAATTAAGTATTGTAGATAATAAATGTGCTTAATATAAACGAGACCAAGCCTCGTACTTTCCAATCGATGATGTTTGAAACAAGTATTAAATTAACACACTGCCACCAAAATACTAATGACTAGAATTTCTTTCTTCTTCTACTTTCAGAAAATGTGCACGGATCAGGCTGCTCCCGCTTTATATTTAATATTAAACAAGCATCTACTAAGTAAGTATTGCAAAACTTTAAAAATTGTTAATACAATATTTTGGTCGAAAACCAAAATTTCTGAAAAGCTTCGAGACTTCTATACTTTATCTGTTCTAAAAAAACGCATGCAAACCAATTCGATACGGCATAACGTTTTAAACATTTCAAAATAAAGTGTCATTAATTAGTGTTTTTGAGACTAATGTAACACTTCGTGACTTGGAAATAGAAGCGATCTGAATTAATATTCGATCAGTCCACATGTCCAAGCCGCTAGTAAAATATTCCGGTAAGAGTTGACGTTTTTGACTTTAAATTTGATTATTCATTTGAACTCTACAGGCCGGCCATTGCCAGGTATATCAGCGCATTTGTTAGAATATTGAAAGAGACAATGATGAAAGCACAAGTTTTAATTACCTCTATCAATTTTACTAAGGACTTTTAGAGAATTTCTTCTCATTTTTTTGGATTAAACAATTTAAGAAAAATAAAATAAGCCTCCCAAATCGGGGGGAAAGTAAATTTCAGAAGATGATCAGAGCATCTCTCAGAGCCCAAAAATCCGAGCTTCTAATTTTCATTAGAAACCTTCCTTAAGTCTCACCAAGTTTTTCGAATAAGCAAGATCAATATTTAAACAATACGCAGAGCTTAGATGTAATTCTGAGATGTAGGTCGAATGTCACAACTACTGCTATGCGAACGATAAGACTTTGTAGTTTCTAAAGCCCCCCCCTCAAAGTTATGTAATATGGAACACGAATATATTCAGGGAGGTATTAAATCTTACTCGGCTCGTAGATTTGGTCAATTACAAAATGCTAGGACTGTCAAAGTATGTAATGGAGCCAATTCTCTTGGCATAAAATTTCTGATATGTAGTTTTATTCCACCGCTTTCTATTGAAACTTGTATTGAAAAAAACCATAATATAAAATTTTATATTTCGAAATCGGCTTCCATATTAGAACTCGAACTTATTATTTAACCCGAACTACGGGAGACGAGAATATCGACCGTTTTTGCAAACTGTTACAAAATTTATTTAGAAAATGCGAAACCGGAGACTTTACTTGTGGCGATTCTTGCGGCATAAAATACCTCTTATCTTTTCTTTTTTTCGCTTCCGATTGGAATTTATAAAGAATTAATGAAAATAATCGCTCCCATTTTGAATGTAATTTTGAATATTATTGTTTTGAATACAGTAAACGTGAAACCAAACGTGAACTTTAAGAAGGAGTTATTCATTTATTTAGGAATTCTCTATAGGTGAACGATACTCGTTTAAGAATTATTGTCGAGTTCAATAGTAAGGTCCCAGTTTTATATTTCCTTCGTTTTGATATTTGTAGGTTTTAATTGAACCTTTGCACAATCTGTGAGGTACGCTGTATTTAACATTGCGTTTCTATTTTTCCACTCTTTGGCCTTCAACAAAGAAAGTTGAATTAAAAGATTTCTTTAAGCTGCTGCTCATAAAATCCATTACTAATGACCTGTGAACTTTGAGGGGGCTTTAACAATTCAACCAACAGAACTTCATTTGGCATAGTACTGAAATCTTTAGTTATATCGTGCATTTGCTTAGAGGCTAACGAACTATCAATTTTAATGAGGTAGTTTATATCGTGAGACAATTTAGTGAACTGACCTAAATTGTGTACCTTTTTGGTCCTCTTAGCAACCATTTACAACGTAAAAATTATAGGCCACATTTGACTCACATAATAAGATTATGTGCACCATCTATTGAATAATTCTGAAATTATTTCATTTGTTTTCGACATGAACTGTGCTCATATTTTCCTCAAAAATAATTCAAGTAATATTTTCAAAATTAAAATCATTCATTTTATTTCTTTAAATTTGACTAATTTAATAACTGTAAAACTAGATTTATGTTTAGTAAATATCAACGCCGCTACCGACATCTATTTCATAATGCAAAAACCCTTTAGGTCGATGTCGTTTACATCACAATTTTCAACGACCTAATTTCGGTCAGTCCACGTAAAAAGTTACCCAATCTTATTTGGGTAACTAGTGATTACATCATATTACCAACCCAGTTTTGGTCACATCTAGTGTATAGTCCGTGGACTAAATATGACGATGTAAACTGAATGCAATGAAAATCAAGTAAACATTTAGTTTAATGGTAACTAATTAATTTATTCGAAACGATTGGCGAAAATTATCATTTTCATTTTTCTCGAAATTCCAAAATTTGCCCTGCCAGAGTTTAAAGTTCCTTTGGCTTAGGAAGAGCTTAGTGGACGTCAGTTCTCTATACTGTTGTTACGCAAATCAATCGTGTTTTATTATGAGCGAGCAGCAAAAAAATCTTTATTTAAACATTTAACCGGCAGTTCCCAAACCCTTATTGGTGACGTGCGCCCCGTAAAAATTATAAATAATAATATTTAATTCTTATAAAACAACAAACAATTTAGGAAATTGCATCTTTCTTCAATAATTTTAAAGAGATTTTGATTATAGATTTCTGTTCGTAAGTTCCTAATTAGTTTATGTTAAAAGCTTCAGGTAGCTACACTTAAACATAGAATCACAACCCATAAATGACGATGTTAAGAATTCTAAAAATCCTTTATTATAAGTTAATGAACTACACATCAATGAAGGGGTAAATTCTCGATCGGCTAGCAAGCAAACAATTTGCTAGTCGAAATCCTAGCTATTCAATTAATTTTACCAAGGAAATTTAAATTTCGAATTACATTTTTCATAAAAATTTTGTTTATTTTTGCAATTGCACAGTAAAACAACACAAAAATTAGCTGTTCATTGTTTGAAGCCGTTCGTCTTCTGGTCTCAGGTTCAACATTGCACCCTGTATATTGTAGTTGTACGGAGTGTTTTTTCATTCTTTGTGTCGAGATAGTTTTCGAGTACACAGTTTTCTAATCAATACTAAATGGAAAAAATAATTCTAAAAGTTCTATAAAAAATCATAGCATCGCTAATACCGGATACGTAGTAAGTGCTAAATATCATTATTTTCTATAATATGATTAATTTGTCGTTGCGATTTGTTAATATAGCCATACCAAAATATCACATTCAACAATCAAAAGATTGCTGATAAAGCGTCTATTCATTATTTTGTATGCAAGTTGTAATTTTGTATAAAAAATAATAATAAAATAAAAAATCATACGTAAGACCTTTAAAATAATTGGTTTATAAGTTTGTGTGAAATGTCAATATGTTATTAAATTCATATGATAAACAAAAAAAACTCGATTATTTTAAAAGCAAGCGCAATTTAAAATTCATTGAAAATTATACTTCTTTGGAAATCATATGGGACTTTAACCCTTTGCAGTCGAACAACGCATTGTATAGCGAGCCGCAGGTCCCAAAAAATTTGTTATCATTCGAATTATTTTATTGAGATGCGTATTAAGAGTGGCTGTAAAATCATTCGACTGCAAATGATTAGCAAGACTATTGTAGTGCTGGAGGAACCAAACCAAAACATATTGAGTATAATATAAAAAATGCTTCGTGCATAAATATATGCGACACTTTAAAATAACTTAATTAACATTTCTTTCTCACCCAACCAGTCAATCAAAAATATAATATGTATAATATTACAATCTTATAAAATTTTAACTTTCATAATGTGCTTTTCCTATATAAAATCCGCAAATAAAAGTTAATTTGAATTATAATCAAAAATAAACTATATAATTAAATAATATTAAACGGGAAAATTTTGTTAATAAATTTTCTTTTTTGTTTCGAAATATAAAAATAAATAGTAAATTTATAAATAAATAAAAGGCACCTACAATAATAATTCACCCATTCACGTTCGATTTTTGTATTATCGCATTTAACACGAGCACGACCAACACCACCACCACCATAATCACCACCACTACCACCACCATTATTCTCTATACCAAAATTAGCAATGGTTCCAGCATCATCATTATGTGAAATATTTCCACCTTCTTGTATATCCAAATCCTGAAGTTCCTTTAAACATAGCCATTCCCCGTCAACAGATACACGAAAATTACATAAATATATTGTATCTTGTGCACCGGCTACTTCTTGCATACCGCCACCCCCGACACCACCACCTTCCAAAATATTATGTGCAGATGATTTTGGTAATGCGATTGTACTCGAATTCGTGTGGTGGTTGTTGGTTGATGTTCCACCCCGCATTTTGTTACGATTTAACTTTTTGATTCTGAACACAGAAAATTTTTTATAAAATTTATTGTTTTTTTGTACACTTTAAATAGAGGAAATACCTTCTTTCAATTTTTATAAAATTTTCTTTAAAACATTCAAAATGTAAAAATTAAGTTTAAAAAAACTTGTACGAATTTCCTTTTTTTTGCTTAATTACTGATATGTTTCGTCTGGTAAAACACTTTATTTTTTATTTTTCACTTTATATTTTCCAGAAAAATTTCTGAAATATAATTAATATTTTTACTTATGAATTTAATCACCCACAATTAAATTTACATCGTTCTAATTAATATTTATGTTTATAAATTAATTTTCCAAAATTTTCTTTGCAGTAAGCTAACACAATACCCCATTAACACAGCTGAATATCGATAGAATTATGTTTTTTATGCTGAACTTAGTGCAATTTGCGACTCAAAGGCGTCATGGCGGACGTTATTGATTTTTTGTTTTAACTTTCATAATATTCTCGTGATATGTACACAGAAAATTTATCGTGTCGATATAATAGAATTTTCCTCTCTTTTTCATTATTTTTTGTTTTCGATGTAGTACATAAAACGATAAAACTACATAATAATAAATAATAACATTAACTAGGGGAAAGTGGATAAAGACAGTGTCGACGTAAGTAATCGAATCATATTTATTCCATGCGCGTACAGTGAAAATTTAGGGAGAAGTTACATTTTAGAATATCTTAAATTTTCAAACCGTTGCAATATCCGAAAATTTTCATTAAATGTCAAATTAACAGTTTTAGCCCACTTAGCTCACTTTTGAAATTAAAACGCCAAAAAAGCGTTTGGCAGAATAAAAAATGAATCTTCCAAAAAATTTGAATAAGGGTTTTGGTTATTAATATTTATACCCTTATTTGACCTTATTTGATTTTTTAAAACACCGAGAACCGAGCAGTTCACAGATGGCACTTTGGCATTGAATCCATATTTGCTACCTGACTTACTGACGAACTTCATCTCGAGCTAGACATTAATTGACCGAAATGAATATTCATCTTCCATCAGTTTCAATTCGAATATTGAAGCAGTTCGCCGTCATAGCGTCTGTATTATCTACGATTTTTCTCCTGTCATATACCTAGTTAGTTATCCGAAGTCGAACGTATGGAAGTGATGCAACCAGTTCCAAAGTGCAATGGTAATAAAACGGACACCTCAAAATACCAATCCAAATACAATGTGAGCCGTTGCAAAACGGCAATACAAATGAACGTGAATGGACAGATTTGATTTTCCACATTAACTACTTAATATCTTTCTTAATGTGTGTCAAAGACAAAAATATTTACACTGCATACAAAGAGGAATTAGTACTCAGCAAAAGTACAATGAACAAATAATTTTCTGGCCAGACACACCCAATCGACAATCTTCTCGCTATTAATTTCAAATTTTTGTTAAGTATTACGAGTGCAGCGGGTCTACACGTTTTAAGTGATAGTTAATCAGATGAATACTATGAACATGATACGGAATCTATGATTCTTAGGAATTATCTTAGGAAAGATTTTAGGAATTATCAGTTACTTCGATTGAAACTTTATGTTGAGAAGTGCAATATGAAATTAAATTTTTATTTTGGTACTCTTAAATTAATTAATTTCCAGTAATACGATTCTATAACCTTGACCCTAATTGTGAAAAATATACGAAACCGGGAGTATTAGGTTTCTATTTAATTTTAATTAAGTATCCAGTAAATAGGGCCGCTGATTGAAATACATTTTTAGATTTGAATCCATGAACTAGTGAATCTCTTACTTGATTTTCCAACAGAGTATTGCACACATACGTAACGACCATATATAGGTAACATTGCAAATGAAAATTTTCTAACATATACAGTCGATTATGCAGATTTGAATTAAATTAAAAATGGATATGTCTGTCTCTCTTGCATAATTTACGAAGGGGTAATCTTCTCGAACGGCTGATTGCTGGAAATGAGGCTGTCCGAACAGAATTTCTGTTTAATTATTTGACACGCTTAATAATCCTATAAAATATCGATATTATTGAAAAATTTTGAAGTAAAGCGGACGAGACACACTCCTAAAAATCAGTTGTTGTATTTATTTGATTATTATTTTGAGGTTGCGTATTAGGTGATCTGAAAAAACCGTCCAACGGTTGAACTTCTTCGAAAAATGTAATCGAAAGTTTCTGCAATTTTTTTCCTCTCTTTTAAAATAATTGTTCGTTATCACTTTATTGAGTATTAATTCCTCTTTCTTCTCAGTGTAACGATGTTTTTCTTTGGCCAAAAATCACAGAAATATTTAAATTTCAATGCTTAAATGCAAGTGTAGAAGCCTTTGCAATGAATAGCTCCAGAATCTGATTATACAATTGGAAAAAGAAATTTAGTAACCAAAATTTCAGCAAAAGTGTTTGGTTTCCAAGAATTATCCTGGGTATTCAACGTTTAAATAAATCTATAAGCATCAAAATTTAATACAAATGAGTTACACAAGAATTAAATACGAGTTTGGGCAAACATTACAAATGAATAACGCGAAGAAGACAAAAATTGTACAGTAACAAAATACTCTAGCAAGAATACCTTTTAAAACCTCAAGACCCAATGTACTGGAGGTTTAGCTGTATAAATATGGCAGTCTAAGATAAATTGTCGAATCATCCTTTCGTTTTCTTCTGCAAAACGACGTCTAAAAGGCTAATTTAATACAAGGTTATCCAATTCAAGCTTGATAAAGTAAACTTAAAAAAAACACACAAAATATTCGGAATGTATTGTAATTTTTATTTCATTTTACATTGATCCTTGCCATTTTTAGTTAAACAAGATATCATTCAAATGTCCTCCACGGGACTTCTTACAGGCCTTGATTCTTTTACGGTAATTTTCAATGACTTTTCGGCACATTTCGGGCGGTATCTCGGCCATTACCTTACGAATATTAGTTTTCAATTCGTCAAGAGTTTGAGGATTGTTTGCGTAAACACGATCTTTCGCGTAGCCCCACAAAAAGAAATCCAAAGGCGTTAAATCACAGGATCTTGGAGGCCAATTGACATCAGCCAATCGCGAAATCAAACGTCCAGGAAATTTCTCTTGCAAAAGATCTCGATTTGCTCGTGTTACGTGACTGGTTGCTCCATCCTGCTGGAACCACATATCGTCAAGATCATAATCTTCGATTTTCGTAAAAAAATAATCGGTTAACATGCGGCCATAGAGCTCAGAATTGACGGTAACGGTTCGTCCATGGTTGTTCTCAAAAAAATACGGCCCAATCACACCACCAGACCACAATGCGCACCAAACAGTGACTTTTTCCGGGTGTAATGGCTTCTCTACAATCAATTGTGGATTTTCTGAGCCCCAAATTCTACAGTTTTGCTTATTAACGTATCCACCAAGCGAAAAATGAGCTTCATCACTGAAGAAAATTTTGTTCGAAAAATCAGCATCGACGGCCTGTTTTTCCAACACCCAATTTGCGTATGTTCTTCGTTGTCCATGGTCAGCAGGCTTTAGCTCTTGTGTCAAATGGACTTTATACGGATGAAGATGCAAATCCAGATGCAAAATGCGCCATAATGAGCCATAAGATAGGCCTAAATGTTGAGCTCGACGAGGAATTGACAAATTTGGATCTTCTTCCACACTTTCAGCTACAGAAGCGATATTTTCAGCATTGCGAATGTTTCGATGATGCACAGACCTTACAATATCAGTAACAGATCCAGTTTGTTCAAATTTATTCACTGTATTCAATATGGTTTGCTTTGTAGGACGATTATGACGACCATAATCTGCTCGTAAAGCGCGAAATGTGGATACGGCAGAATCACTATTTTTATAATAAGATTTAATAATTTTAACGCGTTGGTCGATTGTTAAATGCTCCATAATCTTAAATGGCAGAATGTCAACTAAATAAATGACAGCGTACTTGACGTTTATCTTTGACAGATGTCGGTATACAGATTTCTACTTTATCAACCTCGAATTGGATAACCCGTTATTTTGGTTAAACAAATCTAATTCTAATGAAAACACCGAAAATTCTAAAATTAACGTCTAAATTTGGCATAAAATTTACCAAACTAAAAATATTTAGCACACTTGCTGATTTACTGCTTTACTATTAAAAATTAAGTTTATGCATTCTCATATAGATGGCAGCACTGCAATGTTTCCACAGTTCTCGCAATAGTAATCATGAAAGTTTTCGACCTCGAAATTTTTGCAAATTTTCCTTTCGCTATACTGCCAGTCAACAAGTGATTTTTAAAAAGTTCTTTGTCTGTCTGTGTGTGGTGCTGTGCAGCTAAATGTATGTGTCCTCTCTACAGCCCAGACGGTTTGACTGACCGGTGGTGAAACTTCATACATAAGATTTTTTTCCTAAATTAGGAGATCCCAGTCATATTTAGTCGAATTCGGCCCACCGCCACCGGAAATGGCAGCTTCTATAGGCTTTTTGGAGTTTTGCTGACAAAATTTTGATTCTGGACAAAAAGATTGTAGATGAAATTTTAAACAAAATTAGTTCCGATCATATTTTAAATTTTCAAGGAAATGATAAATTTTCATTAAAAACTTTATTTCACCAAAATTCGACATCTTTACAGTCCCTTCCGCCCCCCCCCCCCCCCCCCGCGCAGATTGATTATTTGGGATGAAAATTCAAACTAAAGCATTTTCCATAAACTGGTAGATCCTAGCGAAATGAGGGGGAAATCTGAACACTCGAAGCGACAGCTTTTCAATTTTTCCAACGATGTTAAAAAGTAAAGCATTTACAAAACAAATAAATTTGAAGTCGTGTGTTTGCCACAACATAATCAGCCCTCCATTTTTAGTTTTGTTATTTGTAATTTTAAGATCGCTTAATCTGAAAATTCAAATATAAATTATTTTAATTTAAAAATAATTAAATGTGAAAGAAAACCAAACATATCTCTACACACTATTTTTAGCTTAGCCCTTCCGGAAATAAACCTAACGAAACGAATCCTATTCAGAATTGATATCCACAACAGAAGAGGAATCGAGAAGAGGAATTGAGAAGAACCTTTAAGTGCTTTGAATTGTTACTTGAAGAATCGTCCGTCGAGTGACGGGGATATGACGGTTGCAAGAATCTAACTGTTCAAAAATTAAAGCATAACGAATATTACCCGGTCAGTTTAGGTTTGTTCTAATTATTTACATGAAAACAGTTAAGAGTTTTAATCTTAAACAAATTTAAAAGAAAACTATAATGACCTGGGCATATCTCATAATAGCTTTAACACTACTTATTTCTTGGTCATCTGCTAATTTAGGGGCTGGTAAAACTCCATTTCTTAAATTTGAAACTATGTTTAAGAAAACCAAAGTAGGTCTAAATTTTACATATTTTTGCGTTCAAACCACCATTCTAGTTTTGTTTTAGTTTAAAACTGCATAAATCCGTGTTCGCAGACCTGCTTTAACGGTTTCACATATTGAACAAACGACTATTAATATAGACTGTACTTTGTGTTCAAGATGAGGTTTGCAAATTATACTCGAACTGTACTAACTGTGTAATTATACTCGAACTGTATAAGAAACTGGATAGTCTGTAATAAATGATAGCAAATTCTGTAATATAAGACCTCTAATTTGTAGAATTCATTTCTACGAAGTTAATTAACTGTGGACTGCTTCTACTTTAACGGAAACCGTTGTCTTCAATCTAGGAGACATCGTACCCCAAATAGGAATCCGAATAAATTTTGATTAGTGCGATAAACAAGTTATTTCTCTTGATATTTCGGAAATTAATCGGAGAAACTTTGTCCAGGTAATTGCTTGAGAGACGAGAGTGCAAGGCGTTACGTGGCTGTAGTCATGAGTGTTAGCCGTTCCATAATTCATCGCATTTGTTTGAGAAATCGAGTGACAGGCAGCAATGCAAGAAGACAATAGCGATCGGAAAAAGAAAACCAACACCACTCAAGACCGTTACAATGTAATTCCCTCTCATGAAATACACACTCACCCGCAACAAAACTTAGTCGCCCTAATTGATTGCTTCTGAATAGGCATTTTACACATTGATCATACTAAAACTAAAACTAAAAACTCATAATCTTAAACCAAATGAATGGCCGAGGACCAATTTTGGCTTGCTAGATTATATGTGAATATAAAATTAATACTCTTAATATATAAGACGGTTATGTATGCATCAACTAAATGGGTTTAAGTCTGAAGGAATGCGCTTCAGTGATTACTTTTGATGAAGAACAAAAGAAGCGTTATTTAGCTGCAATGAAGAGAGTTGATCGTTTCACATTTCAACGCGATATTTTACAATATCGACGAAAGACAAATATCAATGCAACACCTGGTAACGCAGGAAAAACAAGACTAAGTATTTTAATTTATTTAAGAAGTTTCGCGGAATCACTGTCACTGGTTTAAAAATTAGCCTAACGATTTTAGAATCTTAACGTAAACGTACTGAGTTCGCAAAAGGACTTTTAACTTGCGTAATAAGAAAAATGGTCTAATGGCTAAATTAAATTTAACTAAAAATTAAAGGATTAAGGAATGAGCAAATGAAACAATCTTATTGTAATCAAAAAAGTTTACTTTATATATTATTTAAATCGAATTTTATGTAACACAACCTTTTCAAATTTAATCTCTAAATTAGGTGCATGATTCAGAAATAAAACCTTTACCAAATTCGGTTATCCGAAACTGAAATGAAAGTAAGAATAAAGTAACAATATTTACCACATGTTAATTAAACATCAGATGTGGTTCCATCTATCAATGACTGACAAAAACTAACCATCAAATTAGTTAGTTGTTGATAATTTAGACAAAAAAATCCTCGCAACATAAGTTATAATTAGTAAAAATGTTTATGTGAACAGACCCATTGTTTTTACCCGATGCTATCAAGCAACTTTTGGTCTTTACAAAAAAAAAAAAAATAACTGACTAGTTGACGCGTTGCAGACCTATAACAATTTTGAATTAATTTTTCTTTATTTTTCTTTTTTATATTGTTCTTCCCAAAAATGGCTACCTAGAGATGAGAGAAAATACTCATTATCAAAGTAGTATGAAAAAGAAAACTTGTGGTGCTCTAAGATAAACTTAAATGAAATAATATAGTTTGGTTAATGCGTCACTTAATCCCAGCAGGAAAGCTATCAACAACAGGCCTACAGGATTACTCATCAATGCCTGCCTCACATGCCACATATATAGAATTTTTTCAGATTTTGAGTCTGTATTGAATCGTATATGTCATTTCAGAGATGAATTGTATGTGCCGTATCTAAGATGAAGACGATTAATCGCATAGACTAATTTAATATGTAGACAAATGTAAAAAAATATTTTATTTAATTCCAAAATAACTTTAATATTTTATAAAATAATTTTACGGCCTACATGTTGTAAAATCACTCAACTTGTCATATATGAAGATTATATGACCATCCATTAGTCCATCTATCAGTCAACATATAATAAATTTGCCATAAATCATTTTTTTTCCGCTTTCATATAAAGGGTGATTTTTTTGTGGTTAGGATTTTCATGCATTAGTATTTGACAGATCACGCGGGATTTCAGACAAGGTGTCAAAGAGAAAGATGCTCAGTATGCTTTGACATTTCATAATGAATAGACTTACTAACGAGCAACGCTTGCAAATAATTGAATTATATTACAAAAATCAGTGTTCGGTTCGAAAAGTGTTTCGCGATTTACGTCCGATTTATGGTCTACATAATCGACCAAGTGAGCAAACAATTAATGCGATTGTGACCAAGTTTCGCACTCAGTTTACTTTATTGGACATTAAACCAACCACACGAATGCGTACAGTGCGTACAGAAGAGAATATTGCGTCTGTTTCTGAGAGTGTTGCTGAAGACCGTGAAATGTCGATTCGTCGCCGTTCGCAGCAATTGGGTTTGTGTTATTCGACGACATGGAAGATTTTACGCAAAGATCTTGGTGTAAAACCGTATAAAATACAGCTCCTGCAAGAACTGAAGCCGAACGATCTGCCACAACGTCGAATTTTCAGTGAATGGGCCCTAGAAAAGTTGGCAGAAAATCCGCTTTTTTATCGACAAATTTTGTTCAGCGATGAGGCTCATTTCTGGTTGAATGGCTACGTAAATAAGCAAAATTGCCGCATTTGGAGTGAAGAGCAACCAGAAGCCGTTCAAGAACTGCCCATGCATCCCGAAAAATGCACTGTTTGGTGTGGTTTGTACGCTGGTGGAGTCATTGGACCGTATTTTTTCAAAGATGCTGTTGGACGCAACGTTACGGTGAATGGCGATCGCTATCGTTCGATGCTAACAAACTTTTTGTTGCCAAAAATGGAAGAACTGAACTTAGTTGACATGTGGTTTCAACAAGATGGCGCTACATGCCACACAGCTCGCGATTCTATGGCCATTTTGAGGGAAAACTTCGGAGAACAATTCATCTCAAGAAATGGCCCGGTAAGTTGGGCACCAAGATCATGCGATTTGACGCCTTTAGACTATTTTTTGTGGGGCTACGTCAAGTCTAAAGTCTACAGAAATAAGCCAGCAACTATTCCAGTTTTGGAAGACAACATTTCCGAAGAAATTCGGACTATTCCGGCCGAAATGCTCGAAAAAGTTGCCCAAAATTGGACTTTCCGAATGGACCACCTAAGACGCAGCCGCGGTCAACATTTAAATGAATTTATCTTCAAAAAGTAAATGTCATGGACCAATCTAACGTTTCAAATAAAGAACCGATGAGATTTTGCAAATTTTATGCGTTTTTTTTTAAAAAAAAGTTCTCAAGCTCTTAAAAAATCACCCGTTACATAGTTGATAATTGCAAATTAAAATTATAAAAGTATGTATCAATACTTTGTTCCATATGCATGTTGACAGATTTCTTGCTGGAGTATTGCGCTTGTGATATTAATTTAAATGACGGAACCCTTGATATGCTTATAATTTATGATGAGTTCGACAAAATTTACTCATTGTTTACAAGTAATTTTTAAAAAGCTTCTGCACATAAGAATTAAACGTTTAAGCTGATTTGATTCGAAGGTTCAAGCCAGCAAATAAAAAAATAGCTTAGTCATTAAATAGCTATTGCGATTATTATAATAAAAAAAACATAATTTACACATTTCTTGTAAAATTTATTCCGACTTTTAATTATGCTGATACCTCAGTAATTGTTGGATTTTTCGATAAAAAATACAAAATGTATTGCGGACTATCATGCCCCGAAAATAAACTAACCGTTTTGTCCATTCCTTGAAAACTAAGTATATTTAAGGTTATTTAGATAAGGTCACCAAACAAATTTCAAACTTTTAACTAACAGCGAGATGGTGTTTCATAATGGTGATATCATAATGGTGTTTCCTTCGCATCTCTAATCTTTTTTAAGAAAAGCGAAGTGCACACCGAGGTAATTCAATCGATTCCGAGTCAATCGGTATAGCGATTCATAATAAGCGCCCGGAGCTTATCTCGAAAACCGTAAATTAAAAAAAAGAAGGGACTATTTTGTATTAATTGCTTTGTAAACTAGTGTAAATGGCTTTTACGAAGAAAAAGTATATTTTTTTCACCTTAACTTTTTTTCCAAATTGGCGATACATAAACATGATAAATACAGAATTCGTACCAGCTCGATTTAGCCCGCTCGATGAAAGTGTTGACAAGTGAAGAAAGTGTTGGTAACACAAGACCAGCAATTTGCGGATTATTTTAACTAACTACATAGCTCGGCCACTTTAATTATTGAATTAACAAATCCAGCAATTCCGTTAAGATGTGATGTCAGTTAAGATGTGATGTCATATTGAGGCTAGATCATGTAAAATCTTCCTAAATTTAACTATTAATAATAAAATCAGGTCATAAAATTGTAGATTTCTAAATATCATTTCAATATTATTGGAGGCCAGTGTATTTTACTATTGCGAAAACGTTGCTCATAACATTTAACAATAATTTTCAATGTTACAATTAATGAATTTTAGTCGCATGCGCTTTCATTCGGACTGACTCATGTATAGGGGAATGATAAACATAATATAATAATGAACACAGATGACGAATCCTTTCGAAAACATAAACAGGATAATACCGTAATTCATTATACTCAAACATAATAAAGAACATGTTATGTTACAACTCGTTGACCTATCGAATAACAAAACGTATCGTGTTACGTGTTAAGAAAATAAGATTAATTATTTTGTTCCGGTTTAGGAATAAGGTAATAATCCCAAAAATAAAACTGAACGCATTTGCAGAGATTGAATTTTCATAAAAATTATCTGTTGGCATATTTGTCACTCTTTTTGTCTGAATTTGATTTTAGAGTAGCCTGGGATAAACGTCACTGTTTTCTACTTCGCAAGTATATTGATCGAAATGTTTCCTTTCTCATTTTTCCTATATCATAATTTAGAATTTTTAAGGAAAAATAAAGTTTAAGGTCGTTGGCTTCAGGAATTTTTAAAGATTTATAAATACAATACTGGTACTTGTTTTGTAAATACTGAATGTAGATATATGCTATTTTAATTTATCTTATGTTGCTTTCTACTGACGCCTTCTATTCTTATCTCACTTACTAACAAACAAATCAAAACAAATTAATACTCAAAATAAACACGAAAATAAAAATTTGCATATTATGTACATCGAAAAATGGATATAGGGTGCCTCACAAATAAATTATCAAAAATAAGAAGAACACCAGTTTGGAATACCGTACAATTTCAGAGGCAGACAATTTGCTGACAATCAACAACTCCATCGTTTTTACATTCGCAATTAATAAAATTTTTGTGTTGCAATTTTATCATTTCTAGAGCAGCACGTGCTGAGTGATTAGCTTAAAGAAGTAGTTTGTGAAAAACGATGTAATTTATAGAAAATAAATTAGCTTTACTTGGATTGAATTAAACACTTTACAAGAATTCAAAACGATTTGTGCAAAGTTACTTATTGTGTAATTTGAAAAAACGTTTCGCGAAATTTATTTCGGTCTTAAATTAAACGTAATTCGCAGTAGGTATTGCGGATTTATGAGTAACTTGGGATTATATTTTCGTCTACAAGTCTGCTTTAGTTGCACTTGCTCAATAAATATGATAATCATTAGGCTACACATTTAATTGATTCGAACATCTTATACATTTAGTGCTACTTACAATATTCACTTTATTTGTTCAACACCCTTCTTTAAACATCCTCATGTTACTCGTAAGTAAACAAATCATTCCAGTATAATTTTTATCACTTCAATAGTTTTTGCATATATATAAATTTCAATTAAATAATTATTAATAGTCTACTAAACTGGAACAACTACTGATGTTTTACCATAATTATTTTTATAAGAGATAAATATTATTTTGCAATTTATAATATTGTATTGCGATATATCTTAAGATGGCGTACTTTGCATAAATGCATCATCATTATTCAATTTTAATACAATAAAAATTTTCCTGGTCTGGAAAGACATTAATGGAGCAAAATTAATGCAAAATAAGAATTGTTCTATAAATTATCAGATAAGTTGCTAGTACTTACATAAATTCATTTCTGGTGCTTGAATATAAACTCTGTTCCTTTATTAGAAGCCGTTGAAATGAAATAAAAATAATATGGGATGCTCGCGGATCTGTCCTTCATCAAATCACATTATTTGTGTAGTTGGCATTAATCTTAAACTTACATGTCTGACTGGTCTACTAGTTACGATCGTAAATATTTGGTGGTACGAACAAAGGGGTTTTCCCTCGCACTATTTTTTTATAAGCGAAAGTTATGAAGAAAATTTGCACAGATTTAACTCTGGCATGTCTAAAGAGTTTTTAGTAGTAAAATTTAAACTTGATAGGCCTCCTACGCTTCAGCCCAGTTGACCTTTTGTTTAGTTATGTTTTCACAAATATTATTAATTTTCTCGATCAAATTTCATGGTTTCGCTTCTATGTTTTCGATTGCAACAGATTAATATTTTCCTTGAAACTTATGACTTTACTTTTCTTTTTATTGATCCCAATTGCAATCTATAATACGAGACAATTGATACGATTTTCCCTTGTCTCAACCAACAAAAGTAACTATTGGAAACAGAAATTAAAATAATTTTACTTTGGTCACGTATTTTTTTATGTCTGGAAAATCAGAATGTAACGAGAAAAAATAGATGTGTGCTGGAATTCGCGAGGTTTGATGGGTGTAAATATATCATAAGGATGATAGGGCATATGATTGTAATCGGCTGAGAAATGGTTTAATTTCGTTTACATTCAAATTAGCAATTTTCCAGAGTCATATCCATAACTTACACTCCCGTTCGCCCGCTTAAAACCAATGTTTTTTTGACTTATATTCCAGTTTTTATTGCCAAATTTTTTTTCTTACAATCTAGTTCACATTCAGTTATAATAAAAATCTTGTTTTGAAGTTATACCGTTAGGTTATGATTTTGTATTTCGTGAAAAAACTTATTTTTGCGTAGTTCCTTGGCTTAATGCCATTTGAAATAATACGTTGAAATTTCAATATTAAAATTAATTTTCTTTAATCTTTTTTTTTGTGAAAACAAAGATAAAAATGGTCGAATGAAAAGTTAACGCCCGAAGAACGTAACAAAATCACAGCATTTAAAAAAATTATCCTTACTAGCCGTGCAAGAGCACAACAAGTTGGGCGTAGTAAAATTGCAAACAACTATCTCTCTGCGGGCTACGGTTCCTGAAATCGAGGATGCACATATTCTGCCATAAGTATCGAAGAAAGGTAACTCATATTACGAAACGCGTCAAAATTAACGCATAAAGTGGAGTTAAAGCCAGCATTTCGACAATGCGAAGAGTTCTCCTGAATAGCAGAAATATAGCACGCCGAAAATTGAAACAAAAGAAAAACCTTTGTCTGTGAAGTAATAATGCAATGAAAGAATGAGAGGAAAATATATTATTTTCAAAAGAGGAGAAATTTAGCGGCCTCTCTATGGTCACAAGTTATACTACCATGATTTGAGGAAGGATAAAGAAATGTTGTCGTGTTATCATAGCAGAAAAAGTGGTGATATAGTCTGTTGAGCAATAACCTACTAAAGCACAAGGTTTGTAGTTCAAAAGGGTGATTCTTAATGCTGACGGATATAAAAACTCCAAAAAACTTTTCCTCAAATTGAACAAATTTTCGGCACACTTAAATTAACCTTGCATGCGTACTCCCTAGACCTCAATACGAAGCTGTCACGAAAAGTGTACAAAAGAGGGCGGCAGTTTCAGGACGTGCACGCTTTAATTGTGGCCTTAAAAGCAGCGTGGACGAAAATAAGTTTAACTTATTTAAAACATTGTATCACTCCCTATGTGTAGTCGATTTTCTGAGGTTATTTGTAAAGACGAGGTTCACACCCACTATTAAAAAAGTTAATACAGTGGAAAAAGTTTTGCATTATTGTTTGATTTCAACCTAACGATACTTCAAATCAAAATGTTTATCCGACTTATTATAACTGAATGTGAACTAGATTGTAAAAAAATCAGATTTGGCAATAAAAACAGGAATACATATAACTCAAAAACACTTGGCTTTAAGCTGATGGACAGGAGTGTATATGGCATAGCGTTTTTTTCATACTAAGTTTTATCATAATCGGTTGAGAAATAACTTAACCCCACTCAAAATAGAAATGTTCCAGAGTCACATCATGTTGCGTCATATAAGCTGTAAATGCATTAACCCACCAAACTTTATAACAATCATAGAGCCACTACTTTTCGCTCTTTGCTCACATCTACCACAATTGAATTATAATCGTGGCTTTCAAGGTAATTACTTCACCATACTTAATTTGAGATAAAACTGATCACCATTCCAGCATAGCTTACCCTTGCAATGCGATGTTTTGTCACTCTGTACTATCTAAAACCTTTATGTAAATTTTGTGTGAGGCCTGGGTACATAGGACAGTGTCATTGATTAAAATTTCACAGAATAATGTTTTATCATCGAGATTAGTGAGTTGACAAGTTGATTGTAAGATTTGAAGATTTGAAACGTACAAACATACGGGAAAGCAAATTAAGAAAAACGTTTTAAAACGTGACCCGAGCATCAGGGCGCAAACCAGGACGGACATAAATCGGTTGTTCGCATTCCAGAACCACCTTTCACCAATTATTATCAATCCGAACAGAAAAAGAGACCCGGGCCTGACCAAGACCTAGATGTAGTAAAATTGTAACTGCTATAAAATGACAATTTAGTTGCGCTGATGAGATGGCTTTCAAAATGTTGTGACAAATAGTATAAAATTATCTCTTA
The DNA here is from genome assembly GCA_963691935.1 of Nephrotoma guestfalica. Lineage (NCBI taxonomy): Eukaryota > Metazoa > Arthropoda > Insecta > Diptera > Tipulidae > Nephrotoma > Nephrotoma guestfalica. The sequence continues at coordinate 235,537,228 of OY829913.1, forward strand.
TTTAATATTTTAATATTTTTTAAACAATTTTACTAAATTCAAAAGTAAATACTGAAATAATTATTATTACGAATTTTTGTATAACGCGGATTATTGCTAACTCGCATTTTTTTTACTATTTTCAAGTAATAGTTGTGTGGTTAGAGAATTGATTTAAAAATTGAATATAGATTAGCAAAGCAAATTTAAAAACTACAAACTGCTGTAAATGTCATGTGTCATTTTTCTGTGACAATATTTTGATCTAATAAAAATGTTTGCGTTCAAATCATTCGAGTGCATTTTTTTTAAAGGAGCCCGAGTTCCTAAATTAACAAACCATCAGTTATATACAATTTTTGCTATTATAAAGGGTGTTCCAATTTTAGATTAATTTTTAAATTTTTAATAAAATGCATATCAAGACAAGTATCAACAACATTCTGACATTTCTTCTCCACCAGCCAATCACTTTCTGTGGAAGCACTGATTTTTCCATTCTTTCTCGTCGATTGTCTTCACCACAGTTTTATCAATTTTGAAATTCACCTTGTTGAAAAAATTCGCATTTTTGAGTTTGTTCTGTATGGCCTAATTAGCGAATTGACTAAATCTTGTATTCCTTAAAATGAAGATTTTTATGCAAAATTCTGTATGGTTGGTGGAATGTGTAATCTCTGTGAACGAAGACGAAGTATTAATGCTTTTGTACTCTCAATTACACTAGCAGTTACAGCAGTAATATGTTCTTCCGAACAACTACTACGTTGGTACATTTTGTTTTTTTCATCCTTTAGCGAACCAGTTTACACAAATTTTGTAACAATTTTTCGAATGGCTACAATTGACGAACAATACCACTTTCCGGTTCTCTTTTCATTTACTTGTATTATTTCTCCGCTGTGTTCCCCAACGCGGTCACCCAAACTTGTACTAATCAAAGTAATTGCTTAACGGTTATGGTGAAGTTATTCTCGCATTATTTTTCAAAATTTACAATTTATTTAGTTTGTTCATTGCTACCCTGACAAATTGCTACCGGGGTTTTACTTCGATAAATTTTTCAGTGGTTTTTGAGAGAGATTCGTGGATGTCTCAAGATTTCAGATAAATGGGTATTTGAGTATTTAGTTTCTTCGCTGAGGGCGCTTAGTCTGAATGTTGTGCGCGCTTTGGAGCATTGTTGCCTTCACGATTAATTAGAAATTTGTTTCCGGCAGAAAATTATTATTATTATGTTTAAATCATTATGTTTACAGATAGTGAGGCGATGCATTGCAGAATTTTATAATCACTTCCAAACTAGTTAAGGACTGCTAACATTCTATCTACCAGAAGGCGAAGTACTTTATTTTTGAATCTAACCTGAGGTTAATATACTACGCTTTTTCCCTGAAAAACGACAAGATAGGTTTCAGTTTTGGTCACTATTCTTAGTGGCCACGGCCGTCTTAAACTCCATTTACGACGAATGTGGCTTATTCCAGATTCCTTATGTGAAGAATGCCTTAAAGAGGATGATGACAGCATTCACTTTGTTCGCAAGTGTCCTGTTTCGAGGTAGCTCGGTACAGATTTCTTAACTATACATATATTAGAGGTACCTCGGTTGTGTTCCTTGTCCTGAATCAAGATCATGCTGTTTGTCAGACCCGGAAATTGATTTATCCACGGGCCACCAAACAACAGAAGCCTAAGAATGCATAGATTAAACCAACGATTTATAAATAAACATAACCATTCTGGGAGTCAAAACTCAGTATTTTCGAAGGATTGTCCGTGAATAATTTACTGCCGATGAGTGTCGACGCGACATGGTGGGGAAAGATTTAAACAATTTTGATATCGAGTACAGAATAGATCATTAATATTTCGCTAAAAATGCTAATTATTTCATTCTCTAGTAAATACAGAAAAAGGTATATTTATTGTTGCATTTACGGGATAGTAAAATATCAGAAATTTTCAATGAGATATTAATTCATCTGTAAGTTACAGTTAAACATCGAAATTAGAAGTCAACGGTTGCTTGACGTTGACGGTTGATATTACAATACATATTTATTTTTGCCCCGCGCCTTCTACAAATTTGTTTGGTTCAAGATAAATTGGATTTCTCAATCCCAAGTAAATTGAGTATACCCAGATCAACAGCATTCCAGACACATTTTCTTCTACCCTAGTGTGCCCGTCTGGAGCTTCTTTGACGCTTTTTGCCACGCGCTCATTATCCTCTAAAGACTGAGATTGAGCCTTTATCTTTCAAATCGCCTGATCAGTTGTAAGTGCCTTTTGTTGAGTGTTTTTGTGTCGTATTGGTATGGTATATGGTATGTTATATTTCTGCCCATCCTGCATTATGAATTGAAATTCTAACCCGAATTTTGGAAATTAGTGAAATAGGGAATGGAATTATAGTTGTTTTTGAGTATATTTGTGAATGGAATTTTTTCAGTTTTCCGATTATGAACAAATTCAAATTCCATGATATAATTGGGATTATAAAATTAATTTTTTTATGCAATTTTTGGCGGATATATTGGAAGGAACTCGATCAAATTTAGAAGGGGTTTTGAATAAAGTTCTGAAAATTATGCCAAATGGAACTCCCGAAATTTCGGGAATTTGAAATTTTGATAAAGATCGTCTTCTATCTTAGAATTTACAGTCATAATTTTTTGAACATTATAACATAGCCATATCATTTGTAAATGCAAATACAGAACATTTTAAAGATAATTCAAAATCGGAATTTAGGTAAATCAGAAACAGAATTTGTCCCAGCACAGAACCTTGTGAAACACCTGAATTAATAGGCTCCTCAGTGCTAAAGTTTTGATCAATGACAACATATTGCGTTCTACTCCTAAAATAGGTTTCAAGCCATTTGTAAGGAATATCTTTGGTGCCTTTTGGTGTTTGGTGCTACTTTCGAAACAGTGGTTAATTTATTAACTTTGGTTGACAGTCGTACTTTGTGAAAGATGACATTTTTGCCATCAATGTCACTAAGTCACCATAGTAAATAGGCGTTTAATAACGAGGTCGTCTGTGTTTATTGAACTGGATCATGCTTTTGATTTAGATTGAAGATGGCGAATAATTCACTGATTGAAATAAGAGAAATTTGATGGTTTCTTATATTTTTGACATTCCTATTCCTCGGACAGGCCCTGCACAATTGGTTTTAAAAACGGTAAATAAAACAAAAATGATCAAAAATATGCGTAGGGCTTCAGAAGATCTAAGTAGTACTTAGTGTACTTTACGATTATTATTTTTAACAATTGTATTCCTCTAGAATACCTGAGTTTTTAGAAGAGTTAAATGTGGCACTTCGATTTCGATGTAAATGCTCACTATTCTATTAGACTGGGTTTTAACTGTAGTAGCTTAAAGTCGCGAAATTAGGAAATCAAAAGCAAAATAAATTATAAAGGACTTATCTGTTGATTATGTTTTTTTAATATTCTCGGTGAACCACCACTATATGTTTGCCATAGAGCTGATTGATTTTAAAAGAAAATTGGTACGCAGCCTTACACTTGAATATGCTGTATTGAAGAGATAGGTTGAGGAATGGAAGACGGAAAATGGAAGCTTATTAAATCTCTGGTTTATGAGACTTAAAATAAAAAACGTCCCTTTAGTGTTCTAGTGGCTAACCGGTTTAACATATTTGTTTGTAACAAAACGTAAAAAGGGGAATGCACTGTATGAATTAAAAAAACATAAATTTATGAAACTCTTTAATTATACTGAAAATTAATACGTCGTGTCCTTTTGGTCTGTTATTTGGATCGAAATATTATTACATATAAAAAAGGCTATTAAACTCGGACTAGGCCAGTTTCGATGAAATAAAATAGAATTGTTAAACAATTCGCGATTGGATGCGGAGAAGGCTATTTTGTAATTAGAATGTGTCGATCGATGTGTCGGTCGAGCCAACTTTATTATTTCACCTAAGAATTTCCGGTCATGTTCAACTGCTTTTGGGGATAATATGACGTTTTTTTATAAGAATGTGGGGCGATTGTCAAATTACAATCCCTGTAGTTCTCTTTAATTCAAGATGGCATTACTCGTTGGTAAGTTCTTACTTTTCTAAAATTTGTTGTCAAAACTATTTTTTCCCTGGGTTATCTGTGGACATGAAACCTTGAGGATATTGTTTATTATAGAAGTTTACGGATATATAGATGGATTTGGTATGATTTAGTGATGAGTCTCGCCCCAATGTAGAGTATAAAGAGCTGTATTTATTTGAAATAAATATGATTCCATTATTTGTAGTCGAAAAGTTAATTGTACATTAGTTACGGCATATATACACTGAATTATTAAGTAGATCAGCATATTTGGTTCTTATAATAAATGTTAATACTAAATAGAATTAACTTCAAAATAGTAAATTATTACCAAAACCGGCTCGAAGAATTTCTTATGAATAATAGTAAGGCGAGAATTTCGATCACTTACCCGATTTCTTAACTCGAACTTGCTGGGTTTGGGAACTCGATGAGGACTGACTGTTGGTTCTCATAAAACTCTGGCGAATCGAAGATAACGAGGGCGATCGACTATTTGGCACTAAGAACACCGAATCATCCTCACTTCCGGCGCGTGTTAATAAAGGTACACCACTCATCTTTATTTTGTATCAATCAACTTATAAAATGAATTGAAGGAATTTTCTAATTACTAAAAAACACAAGAAAATCGTAGTTCTTCGCAAATCTTATCACAAAAAAATGTCAACAAATAAATTGCATCCGCACTCAAAACAAATTTATAGTATAACCACAATATATAATATATATTTAAGGATTTTTAGAACATGATCGATTATTTTAATTTACACTAAATTAATGAATAATTTATTTATATAAACAACTGAAATAACACAACTTTTTTTGTGAGCGACACCAAAACAATAAAATATTTGACAGCAAAATGTCAACCGCTATCACACATCATCACAACAAAAAAATGGGTGTATTTTATCTTTGTTTAGTTGGCAGCAATGGTTGTTATTGTGCTACAAGTTGTATAATTTTATAATAGGTTTAATAATATGGTAACGCACAACTTATACTACGAAATTTCTACTAACAAAACGGGCCGTGTGCACAATAAAATCGTTTTATATGCCAATAACTTGGTCAAATTTTATATAAACTGAAATTGCATCAAATACAGATCCCAGTTGGGTTGTAAATGCAGGAACCGATTATTTAAAAATTTCAAAAACTTGAAAATATTTAATTCGAATTATGTACATTTCCAAAACAAACAATATGGTATCGTGTAAAACAAGCTTATTTTCGTAATATTTTCTATCGCCGTCCATATGTTCCGTGTGCAATTTGTTTTTGTTTTTTAGTTTTGTTTTTTTTCATTATTATTCCGTCAAAATTGATAAGTGACGAATGCTCGGTTGTATCGCGTTGAAAAATTCTTGGTGAAATATTTTATAAATAAAATAGTTGTGATTTAAAATATAATTGATACATTCGCATTGGGAGTATCTTAAGTGATTGATCGAAAGGCAAAATCATTTTTATTCTAGTCTCAGTGAAGATTATTAGCTATACCAAACCGAGTGTGTTTTGAGTGCGTGCTTTTATAAATTGTTTGGTCGATAACTATAAATAAAATTGTATGTACATTACATTAAATAAGTGTTTAGTAAACTGAATGTTCACTTAAATAAGGTTTGTAATAAATAATTACATAAACTTGATTAATTTGTGATTTTCTTTTCGATGATTTTCTTATTATTAATTTTGTGTGACAAGAAATTTCCAAGATTTCTTTAAATTGTTATATTCGTTTTAATTAAAAATATGTGCTGTGCTGATTGAATATAAAGTGTAACAACCACAATTATTTCTTTGTTAATAAAACACAATTCATAATACATACGCTCGACTTGCTTGCCTCTATATACGAATTACGTCAGAGTTTAATTTGTGTTGCAGAGTTTTCTTTCTTAAAAATTAATATTGGCAATGAATTTAGCACTCGAATATGAGTCTTTTCTGAAAAAATGATGTTGCTTTTGTTTGGCTTATCCATTATTTCACTGATTTATTTAAACACCGCTCCAATGTTGCTTTGTTTGACAGCAGACGGTAGAATGTCCGCGCCAATCTACGATTCGTTATCTTGATTGGGAAATACTAACCATTCATATCAACAATTTTTCTATTTCGTTGTCTTTTTTAAGTGATTTTGATGTAAAGTAAGTAATGGGCCGTGTGCAAATTGATTTTGCCTTTATATTACAATATCTGTGGGTTTAATTTGGAATTATCTGTAGATTGGATTTGGTGAGCAAATTTTCATTAGTGCCAGGGAAATGGATAACTAAAGATTAGCGATATAGTGTTGTAGGGTTCACAGAAAATCCACTATTTAATTAATTTTAAGTCACGAATTAAGTTTCATAGGTAGATATAACTTTATTGCAATTTTCTTTAGTATTATTTATTACAATTGATATTTTAAACATCTACAGCGCTTGAGGTATATTCTAATTCTGACCATTTTCATTTTTCCATTTTGGGGATGTTTGTTCGTTATAAATTTGCATGGCATTCCGTTTAGAACAGTCTAACTTCTCTAATCAGACCACCGTTCGCACCGATTTAGAGGTAGTCCGGTATGATTATGGAATAAAAACGTAACAGTTAATACAAAAATTTCAGGTGATTTTTATTTCAATTATGATCGTATTCGCAAGTACATATTTCAAAAAATAGTTCAAAATAATACATAAAACAAAAAGTATGTCAGCTATATATGCTCAGCGTAAGAAAGATAAGTTTGATACAGCTTTAAAATTAAAGAGCATTATGCAGGCTTGTCAATTCATCTGGTGATAAAACATCTCGTCCAAGCCTTTAGCGCTTGCATATTCTTTCAATTATTTCAGTTTTTTGCACTTCTAAAAACGAAACGATCTGTTTGGGTTCCGCTTCTTCAAAAACAATCGATTCATCTCCATCGAATGGCGAACTTTCAGATACTGGTTCTATAGCCATTTGTAATGAGGAGAATAAATTTTTTTCTCAATCATCGGCTAATTCTTCAAAAATTTGTAAATTTTCATCCCAACCTGTTACATCGGTGAACCCCGCTTTCCTGAAATAATTCGAAATTGTTTTAGGTGAAACCTTATTCCAAGCTTCTTATTAGCCATGTACAAGCACATAAGGATTTGATTTTCTTGGATAAGTCCTCCATTCCACTTGATTCATAAATGGTAGATTTCGGCAATTTATTTTGCAGCTTTTTATCCCCTGATCTAGGCTGCAAGTCTGATGTCGTATTAGGAGGAAAAAATTGATGCTTCATGTTAATGTATTTCTTATTCGGATGACAAGGCGCGTTCTCTAAGACCAGAATAACTAGTCGCTTCTGTTTTGAAATATTACATTTATTAATCCATTCTTGGAAAATGATCGATGTCATTCAAGTCTTTTTATAGCGTTTGGCATTTGGCGATATACGCCAGAAACCAAACGTTTTTTCAATGTGTCGATTTTTAAACGCGCGTGATATTTTCTCTTTACAGGTGAGGCAAAGAGGTTGAAGAGGTAATCGTTCCTTACACATATATCCTCCAATTCATTTTTCATTTCATAACTATTTAATGATCTCGAAGGAGTTGCACGGAAAAAGAGTCCAGTCTCATCCAAATTAAAAATATTTTTACCTTCACAATTGTGAGTTAAAGCCTTTCATGTGTCCCGAAAATTTTGTACTACATTCATATCAACTGATGCACCTTCTCCACTTAAGGAAGGAAAATTAAGATTGTGGAGTTTGTTAAATTTTTGCAGCCATTCATTCGATGCTCCAAAATCTGCCTATTTCAATAATTCAGCCATTTTGAACGCCTTAGATTGCAAAAGCGTGCCACAAAGTTTTTCGTCGAGAATTCCGAATTTTGTGCAGCGTGCTATTCGTCGATAGTGTTCGTCAATATCCGTTGAACTTGTGGTTTACTGATATTGAATTTTTCACTTAATTTTCATTGTGACAATGTTCGCTCTCTGCAGCTTGGATTAAGTGTAATTTGTCTGCTAAATTCAATTCGTGGTACTTTTTGTGTTTACGCATTAATCTAAAAAAAATCGAAGCGACATATCCTCTATATCAGCGTATGCACGAATATGTCTATATTTCTTTTGGTTCCATTAGGAGGAGATGATGAAAGTCAAAATATAATTAATAAATGGTCCATTGGTCCCATTTGGAGGTGGTCCCATTACAGAGGTAAGTCTATTCTAGTCTATTTTTACTGCATGAATAGTGGTCCGATTTGGAATTGGTCCGATTAGAGAGTGGTCCAATTAGGAGGTTATACCGTATTTTGAAATTGAATAACCTTGGACACAACGGTTTTTATATTTATTAACATTGAATGTTTAATCGGTTTGAAAGTTTGTTCGATATACAATCGAATTGTCTAATTGTGGTGTTTCGATAAAACATGCTTTGAGCCAATTTATTGAAGCCGTTGATCCAACACCTTTGATCATAAAGTAAAATATTGTTCGCATCGTTTAATAACTGGAAAAGGTCCCCCATATGGAGGTTGTAGTGGACATCGTAAACCATATGTCCTGACAAGAACAAATTCACAATTCAACAGATCATTGAATTGTTTTCGAAGTTGAGTAACAAGATCGACTAAATGTATTTACTTGGTGTGATAAAACGTGAAAGCAGTCGTAGATTCTTCCCATAGACTAGTGCCGCTGACAAACCTTGAAAGCCTTCACGAAGTGCTGTTCTTAATCCGAGTAAAACTATTGGTATTGACTTTGGGTTTCCACTATTGAAATGTAATCGAGTGTGATCCCAATGTCCATTTGTTCGATACGTGAAAGCGTATCAGTTACAATGTTAGAACTTTCCGCAATATGTCAAATGTCTGAAGTAAATTGTGCTATAAAATCTAAGTATCCTCATTGTCTGGGCGAAGTCTTATCTAGATTGAAAAAATGAATGGCTTACGATCTGAAAATAAAATAAACTCTACCTTCAATGAATTTTTAAAATGTTTATTGGTTCACTATAGCGAATTTCAGCGGCATGTAACTTTCGTGAAAATAAAAACAGAGGTTCCAAACATTTTCCTATTAATTGTAGTAGCACAGCTCCTACAGCTGTATTTGACTACAGCTGGGTGACTGACACGAAGCGTTAACAACTTCAGACTGTCATTGCTGGCAAACCAGTTATGACAGAGCGCTCAAATTTACACTAATGACAGTTCATTCCATTGTTTACAAGCTTACAAAAGCATTTTAGTTGGAAATATTCAGAAAAAAGTTATTCACTATGGAATTCAAGCGTAATAGTGTGGTTGCTCTATATTTGGCTGGAAAACCACAGCCGCAGATTGTTAACCAGTTAAAACATCTACATGTGAATAAAATGTTTGTGTATCGCACCATAAATCGTTATAACGATACTGGCAGCATTGCAAAACGCCATGGTGGGGGACCGAAACGCACTGCAACATCGCTTGATATCATTCGGAAGATGAAGGCCAAATTGGTTCGGAATCTGTGCCGTAGCGGCAAAAAAATGGCTCGTGAGGCGAACATTTCGCTCGAACGGATGCAGCACATATTGAAAGATCATCTTGGACTAAAGGCCTTGAAATTCCATAAAACGCATGAGTGAGATCACCGATGCTCAAAAAAAAGTTAGAGTGGAAAGAGCAAAGGAATTGTTACGCTTACACGAAAGTGGCGATTTGCCGAATTTAGTTTTCTCCGATGAGTCACCGTTCTTTATTGAGCAATATGTGAACAAGCAAAACGACCGGATTACTTGCCCGGCCGTTCTACTGGAAATTTGGACCAACGGATTGCCACTCGAAACCAAGCGCCGCCGATGGTGATGGTTTGGGCTGCCGTAATGGCCGAAAGCCATTCACCGCTCGTTTTTTTGGACCGTGGCATCAAGATAAATGCTCAATTTTATCGGGATCATGTGTTGGAGGGAGCGTTGAAGCCTTGGGCACAAACATTTCGGCCGCAGAGCCTAGACATTTCAACAGGACTCGGCGCCAACTCATAAAGCGCGCGTCAATCAAGATTGGCTAAGAAACAACGTTCCGCAGTTTATTTCCACTGCCCAATGGCCACCAAATTCACCGGATGCAAATCCGCTAAATTTTTCGGTTTGGGGTATTTTGAAGAGGAAGGTTGGGACAAAAAAATTCCAAAGTGTCGATCATATCACAAGCAAGCGCTTCGCTGGGAATGGGCCAAAATACTGCAGAGCCACTTTTGTGCTGCATGCAATAGCTTTGTCGGTCGTTTGAAGGCTAAGGGTGGCCAAATCGAAAACTGCTAATGCAATTCGAGAATTTAAATATTTGTGAACCTTTTTTACTTTGATTCAATAAAATTCATCAAAAAATAAAAATTCTGTGGCGTTTCGTTCGTGTCAGCCACCCTGTAATTTTCCTTTACATAATTCAAACGCTTTGATTTGTTTCATTACTGACTTGACCCTCTTTTGCCGACCTATAAAAAAATCATACTAAGGTGCTTGATCAAGTGCTGCATCTGGTAGACAAATTTTATAATAATTTATCACTCCCAGAAATCTTGAAGTCCATCGACTGTTACCGGTTGTGTGTAATTTTGAATGATTTCGTCTCGCTGTTTCTCCGATGACGTACCTTGAGATGAGATTTGAAAGCCCAGAAATTAAAATTACTCGTTTGCAAACTCACATTTGTTTAAATTTATTACTAAACCTGCATCATTTAGTCGTTGAAGAATTACGCGTACATGGTTCAAATGTCCTTCCATATTTTTTGATGCAATCAATCAATATAAGGGAACACAAACGCTACATATCGAAACAATAAATATATTATTAATCTTTGGAACTTGATGGTACGCTCGACCTAAATCGATTTTGCAAAATTTGATGCATTATTCAAGTTGGTGTGTAAAGTCAGTCACAAATGGTATTGGGTATCGTTACGGTTTCGTTATTGCATTTAACGCTCGATAATCGCTGCATAAACGCCAACTATCATCTTTCTTTAATGTCATGTTTAGAGGACTCGCCCAATTATTTTTTGATGACCTGCAAATTCCTTGAGCTAATCAAGTTTCGATCTCTGATTTAGCTATGACCATTTTATCTGTACTTAAGCACTTTGGCATGGCACGGTTGATCTGTTGCCTCGATGCAGTGAGTAATTTTGTGTTTTACCATATTTAACCTTGATTCATGTTTAATGGATTTGAATTCTTGTAACAGTTCGAAATTCGTGGGATACATGTCAACTTTAATGATCGTGATACCATATAACTGATTTTACCAAACCAAAATGTGATAAGACATCAGCGCGCGCCCAATGTACATCGATCTGATTTTGCCATAATGAATTTCCTAGTAAATGTTCTACGAAGTCCTAGATTAAGATCAAATTTTTGAAAGCACATATGTATTGATTATTGAAGAATTTGTCGCAAATAACTTAAATGTCGATGGTTTATCTAATTGTAAATTTGTTTGTGGTACTACTGAAACTTCAGCATCTGTGTCTACTGAAAACTGTAATTTACTTTGTGTATCTGTAACTATAAAGCGGCTATAGTGCAGTGCTTAATGGGTTTCCGATTTCGTCAGAATTACACGGCTTTAAACATTTCTTGGTAACGGTCTGGTGGGGAGAGGGAGGTACGTTAGAAGCAATGCATCCGTTTGGTGTGACCTCTCCCATGAAGAACAACACAAATACAGAATTAATGGGTTGCAGAAACATTCAAGTAGACGTAATTTTGCGAAGCAAATATTTCATAATTAAAATTTATTTATTTACTCAAGTATCTTAATTAATTTCGCAAATTCAATTTTTTTAAAAGGATTGATGTCGCAGAATTATATGACCTGGAGAACAGACACTGATGAGAGTTGATGTAGATCATTTTGTTAAGCAGAAATTCGTCTGCTTCCATTGTAATTCACCGCAAGTTTGATTTGGAGTTACTCTTGGATCACCAGAAGAGACATGAATAATTTTCTTCCCGCACTTGCAAATTCACATATTTTCTTATAAATTAACAATCTTATGAAATTGAGTAACAACAACAAGGTTATTTATATATATTCTAAAGTATTTCCAGATTATAAGTCAGAAACTGTTGCTTTATACTTATTCGGTAAGCTTCCGGTACCTATATTCGTTGTATCAATCCAATCCAGTCAATTCTGGACCTTCATCAAATCGAGGTTTTAAAAGAAGAGGAATTTAACTGTCCTCAATACATTAAAGTATAATGTAAACAAAACTATATATTGCATCACACATATCTGTTTCTTGCAACATTTGCATTCAAAGTTTCACTTTTTGAGGTTTTACATAAATTCGAAAACGAAGTACGAGTACTAAAAGCTCGCACAGTCACTTCAAAACTAATTTAAATGAACTTGGAAGTTTTAAAATAACAGGTGTTTGGGCTAAAACTCGCATTTATATTTCGATGGTGGATATGAAATGTTGAGCTAAACATGTTGAAGCTTGGACGAGTCGCCTGCACAAAAATACATTTCAAAAACGGTATGAACGTCAAAACGACAATTTCGTCAAAGGGGCGTAACAGCAGTATCCAGCTATTTATTAAGGTAAAATTATGCAGCATTTAAAAATTTAGACTGGGTGATAGATATAACTTAAATTAAGGTGACATTTTTAAACTTGCCTGGAAATGTTCATCTGTAAGTTTTATTAAAATGATTTAAATAGTGCATATATTTTAATTTTAGTTCATTAAATCTGTTCTCGTGGCTCGTCATCGATATTTTTGTGCACTGCACTACTGTACTGATTGTTCTATGTGTATAGTCAATACGAGACGTGTGCACAGTTGGTCTGATCTGTAATTTCGCTTTTATAAATATGTGTAATAAATTTCAAATAATACTGCAATTGCGTATATTTGACATAAGTCGTGTGCAAATTGTTCTGTACACAAAGTTGATTATTCTCGGGAAACATTTTCCCAGCGTTATCAGTTTGAATGTGATTTTTACTGAAATCTATTGGAAGGGAGTATTCTTATCAGTAGTTTTTATTCTCTCAATACAAGTGTCCAGACAAAAGCCATTTTTTAATGATCATTTGATTACTTTTTAGTGTGGATAGTTTTGTCGGTTTGTAAACAACTTGTGTATAAGCGATAGCAGCTGATTAACATTTTGCCGGTAAGTTGAATTAAATTGCAAATCGTTTTACTGTGTCGTATGCTAATTAAATGTAGCCTTTTTTTGCTGCATAATGAATATTTATGGTGGGAAAATAAGTGTCTCACGTTTAGTTGTAACTATTTTTTTTTTCTAACGTACCTACCTGTTTTCAAGATATAAAGAAACTAATCGTTTATTGACACTGATTGTTGAACCAATATAATCTACATATGAGCAACCTTGTCCTTTCCGAATTAAATTCTATTTTAAAAACACATATGTTTGTAAAACGAAACCAAAGTTTTTAGATAAGTGTAGTGTGACAACTAGCAAAAAAGTTATTTGTGCGATTAGACAAAGCTTGATGAAACTGTAAAATTTGGAGCCACCAGGGTTTTGTATTTTATAATACAAAACTCTGGACAAACTGCAATAATTGAAATGTATAATGGTGTGTTACTACGCAGAGACAACTTATTAATACTTCCTTGGTCGCCGATCATAAATTTTAGTTATTTTGATGCACACACGAATAAAATTCCAAAGGTTAGGACAACAATGTAATCGCCGATATGCGTGTACTTTTAAATAGTTTTGTTTTCAAACATGAACTACTTTCAGTTCGATTATGCTTATTAAGTGTACCAAATCAACAATATTCGGTATATGCTGATCATGCAAGTACATGCTAACTAGTTTAGTATATTCGAGATATAGTGTACTACATTGGCAGACAAAATTTTCTTATCGTTCACACATTTATATATATATATATTAGTCTCGTACTTTGTAAGACGTACTTCTTCAATCATAACACAAATTATTAATTTTTAATTATGTTTTGATTTGAGGTGGTGAATTAAAATTATTATTCGCGATTATTGACAAATATATAGTTGAACCTTAGAAAGTTCTGTGGTTTTAAAGCCAAACTATGATGCACTTTGCTTATTGGTGTACGGGAAATAACGAGCGGGTGTTATAATGAGTGACATCTAAAAATCGAATTAACGTGTTGTTATATTTTCCAGATCATTTCCAGAAAGTTTGAAATTCTATCAATTTCTGCATACAACTTTTCTTAGTCATTATAAAATAATATCGTGGTAAACGCTGGCGTGTAGCGTCTGGCATTAGTTTCATTTTTAAATTTTAGTAAAGCGTAAATATTAGATAAGGTCAGCTATGGATTTATTGCTTCGAAGACCGACCAAAAATCAAAATAATTAAATGAAACACAGTTCAGAAGCAATGTGCTCGGATTCAGGTTTAATTATAAACACACAGTTTTTAGGTGTCTGAGTACCAAACAAAACTTAGAATTGTTTCGGTAAGCGGGTCACGTAAAACGAATCACTTATAATAAACCATAAGCAAAGAAATTTGAATGGTGTTCAGATAAAATAATTTCGTTAAATTATTAGAAAGTATTTAAAAGAGAGACAAGATCTGTCTGCGTGCTACATGGAATGATTTTTTAATATTAGAACACCTGTGAATGATGTACTAATACAAAGTGATTTAATGTAAATCTACGTACGTTTCTAAAATAATTTGTGGAATAATTAAATTTTTCGTTTTGTTTGAAATCCATCAAAGAAAAACCCATTAGAATTCCTTTTTCTTGCGTACGAATTGGCATATGTAAAAAGGAGCGGAAGCCTAAAATTGTCGCTTATGATCATATTGCTACTTTAGCTGCGTATTGTATTGGTGTATTGGTGTAATGTGTATTTTTAATTTTTGCCCTTACGTATGTAGTTTTACGTTAATTCACTTCAGATCGAATACATTGCTACTATCAGAAGTAAATTTAGTTGACATGTACAAATAAGAAATCCATTTAGGTTTGTCTATCACTAAATAAAAAGAGATAGTTGGTTGATGAATTAATGTTATTCTGAGATAATCAAACCTTATTGATGTTTAAATGTCCAGATGTACATCAAATAATTCGGCTTGATCTGTTTTATCTAATATGTGTCCGTATCCGTATCTACTCCTAATTTTTATATTTTAAATGATTTAAATTTTGAATCTGTCTTTGTGCAACTTTTTGTTTATCTCAACTATTGCGGAATTTGGAAGATGGGAGTACTGAACGCTACGTCGCTAATAATTACTAAGTTTTTCGTAGAACTATTCAACGCCTCTATTGACGTTTTTTGGAGAGATGATCGCATTCCAGAGGTCCTGGTATAACGGTCCAAGAAGATTGTCCATGCTATCAAGATGTCAACGTTAAGGAATCACCATACGATTGTTGTCAGCAAAATCTTCTAGCTTCAAGGTCAACAACAAGTCATACATCTTTTCCAAGATTCCAGACCTTCTATAGTGAAAGACCTTTAACGAAATAGTGTGAACATCATTAATCTTGGTATATACATATACATAATTTTGGTAACACAAACCGATCTTAACATTGTTCCAACAGATCTTGCTCGGCGCTCAGTATACCTCGGTATAATTCTGTTAGTGTGCAATAATGGATATCAATATTTCGCCGAGACATGTTTCTATTACATGAAACCAATAAAGCATGACTGGAATATGCTTGGACGGGCAACTCAGTTTCGAATTCCGTGTTAATACAAGAGCTTCTGTACGAAAGATTAATGGTTATGTACTTATTTATTCAAAATTGACGATTTAATAATTCTCAGGTTAGTTTCCATTTTAAATTTTAAGCTAATGAGTTGAAGTTTAATTAACTTTGAAAATTTTGTTATAAGCCATATTTGAAAAAAGCTTAAATTTAATACTTTCTACTCGGGAAATATTCAAGTTAAAAAAAGATTTTTTTTACTCCAAAACAAATTGATCGTGTTAAGATTTAATTAGTTTCTTGTGCCCATATTAATATTCTAAAGATAATTCTCTAGAAAATGTCTAATTTTGGCCAATTCATGATTAATTCCATTCGCTAATCTGTTGTGTCATAAAAATCCGGATGGCGTTTGCAAAAACTCTCACAAGTGCAATTTGGAGGAATTCGAGAATTTCACGGAAACCTAAATATTAAGATTAACTATTGAGTTACAAACAAATCTTTTTTAGTTGATTCGGTTCATGGAACACAAGAAACTAGGTCGTGTATATACTGCCCTTAGAGCGCTCCACTGGCCATCCGTATTTCATTATATTAGGAGTGCAGTCAGAAGTAAAATTTTAACCTAACAGAGGATAAATCAAACAGCCATTAGACAGTCCATTTATCCTTGAGTCTCACAAGCTGCCAGTTTTTTCGCTTCAACCAATTTCTCAACAAAATTATAATTCGTTACTTACAAGTAAATCAATACTTTGAAACTTGAATTGAGTTCGGAAATCTTCACTTGATTCCAGAGAGAGTATGGTTTTCGTGAGATTTTCTATTTCAGGATATCACCTGTTAGGTTGCCTCAACAGACGGATTAAATGATCGATGTAGATGTTTTTACAATAATAATCCGTGTGCATCAAACATGTGGTACTGAAAAACTCTGAAATACCTATGATTTTTGCTGTTTTACTTGTGGTAAAAGATGAGGAATATAAGGTTGGATAAAAAGAAATTCGTTATTTTTACGTTTATTTCGGGGTTTATTTAATATAGCTACAATCATCCGTTTTAGCTCAAATATGCACTGTTTTTTCGATAACTCATTGCAATTTAGGAGGGCAATTTCATTGTCGCTTTTCCAAAACGCCTTGTCCCTATTAGCAAAAAACTGAGATAACCAGTTTTCACAAGCATCTCTTGAGGTCATTTTTACACCATCAAGAGCATTTGCCATGGACAAAAAGTGTTGATAAGTGGCTTGGTGTCAGGTCCGTACTATAAGGTGAATGCATAATAACCATCCAACCAAGCTCCCGGAGATTCTGGCGCGTCATCGTTGACGTGTGATGCCTGGAGTTATTCTGGTGGAACACGACGCCTTTCTTATTAGCTAATTCTTGCCGCCTCTGGTCGTTTGCTGTCTTCAGTCGGTCCAATTGTTGGCAGTAGAGGTCCAAATTGAGCGTTTCGACATTGGGCAGCAACTCATAATAGATGATTCCCTTCTAATCCCAACAAACACACAGAAAAACCTTCCTGGCCGTCAATCCTCATTTGGCCACCGTTTGGGCCACTTTGCCGGCTTTCGTCGGCCGCGTCGCCAGTCACCATTCGCTTCTGAAATGGCTCGATTTCATTCCGTTTGGTCAAGGATTCGAAGATGGAAGCACGGCCCATCAAGTTTTTTTGCGTCAACTAACATCGAGTGTGGCGGAGATTATTTTTGAATCCAGCTTTATGCAAATGGTTAAAACTGTTTTATGATCGATCTTCAGCTCCTGGGCGATGCTATGACAGCGCGCATGTCGAGCTACTTCGATAATTTCCTCCTTTCGGCGTTAGGGCTCCAGTTCGTGGTACATCTTTGATATCGAAATTACCGGAAAGACACCATTCACAATTTTAGCCGCCTGGCTTGCGTTTTCGCCTTTATCCAAGGAAAATAGTAAAATATAGCGAATTTTCTGTTTGTGTATCTCCATCCTTCACACGCTATAACTCACAACTGAATCGATCAATCAAAACAATAACAAAATAATTATTTTAGTGGCCTTACTGCGACAAATACATCATGAGATATACGAGTATGTCAATAAAGACATCTAGCAAAAAAATAATGGATTTCTTGTTCTCCAACCCATTATTAAATAAAGGATTTATTAGAATTCGTCATACTCCAACATTTGGGCTTGATGACGCATACCTAGCCAACTGCAATTTCGGTAGACTGATGTAATTCTGGGTTTCTGTTTGAATTTAAACTCTGAAGAAGATGCACAACCGCATCGCCAACATCCACATCGCTGACACCCACATCGCCGACACCTATATCGCCGACCCATACCTCGCCGACAACTTTATTGCCGACACCAACATCGTCGACATCCACATCGGCGAAAATCACATCGCCAATACCCACATGGCCGACAACCACATTGCCTACAGGAATTTCGGATCACAGAAATTTGAAGCAAGAGTAGTGCTCCTCTGCTTAATTAATTCTGCAGAGAGATGGTCGAGACCGAGTGCCTTCCCATTTTCCAATCTACTAATAACTGAATCCACTTCATGAGACAAAGATTTGCTCTAATAGGTTTCACTTTAGTCCGGTTTAGCAGATTTTAAAAGTAAGTTTACCATACTGACCGAACATCAACTAATTTGACCCAATCTCTCTATTCCGGTTTTTGATAATGGTATGTCGATGATGAAAGTCTAGTGAGATTTCTGGCGTTGGCAAAACAGTTTTTTGATTTTCAATGTTTCAACTAGAAGCTGATGTTTTGTATGCATTTTGTCATATACGCGCTTATTTTGGTGGAGAATTTATTTCCTAGAATGTAGGAAAAGTATGTTAGTGCTGTTGATGTTACAAGTCAAATACTTTGTGAATCCTATCTTATGTGACGAAAATGGACTCGATATATCAAAATTATATAAAATAGGCGCTTTCAGGTCCACCGACTTTGATTTGGAAATTTTATAGAATTCAAAGTTTCATAACGTTGGCTGTGATTTTACTCAACATGTGTCAACTGTTGGTTGGCCTGAAAGCGTCCAATATTATCAGTGCAATGATTCGTTGGTCGCAGGATGGCTGGCAAAATGTAAGCTTTTTGAACCAATATGCTGTGTGTGATGGCATTTAGGTTTCAACTATGATTTTAAAGCCAAAGTACAGTATATACGGGATATTATTATAAACCACTTTTACCTCTTTCCAGTGATGTGGGGGTTAGCATTGTGGGTTTCGACGATATGCTTGTCGACGATCTGGTTGTATTGGCTAAGTGGGTTTTCTTGGCAAAATCTCTTGTGGCGATGTGGTTGTCGCCACGCTTGCCGGTCGGTGATGTTGTGTCGACGATTTGGATGTGTCGGCGATGTTGGTATTGATGGTGTTGGTGTCGGCGATGTGGTTGTGTTGCTAAAGTAGTCTGTCGGCCTGATTTGTGTGTGTGGTTGAGCGACAAGAGTTTCGGCGATATGATTCGGTTTTCGATGTGGGTGTGGGCACTGTGATTGTCGGCGATTTGGGTGTCGGAAACCACCGCGGCTTGTCAGCGATCTAGTTTTATATTTTAATTGAGCTTTATGGATGAAACTCGTGTTAGCGGTTTGGTTGTCGGCAATGAGGATGTTTCTAGCGGTACAACTATATACCTGGTAATTATATTGCTCTTATCAAACTTTAAAGCACTCCTAAGCTGGGCTTATACTGCTCACATCTACATTACCAGCATCGTTAAAGCAAACTTACACTTTCCTATTTCTCGAATTCCTATGTCCTACATCATATGTGGCTTTTAGAACTGGAGATAAAGCATTTCAATTGTCAGCTGCATTCATTATTTGATCTCGCAAAATTTAATTTTTCATACAAATATTATGGCGAATCCAAATTAATTAATAGAAAAATAGAAACTTCGTTTTTATGATAATAAAACTCAAAGAAGCCGCATCCAACAATACAATATATACTTATGTTCTGAGATTTAATTATATCACAATAGGTAGAAATTGGCATAATTTAACTTTTTATTACAAATATGTATACGTAACTTAATAGGGTAAAATTATTTAATTAACCTCGGCGTGTATGAACTATACTTATTATGTAGGCAGACGGAGTTCACACGGACATCGCACAAAAAGTTTTGAATGTAACAAATAAAATGACGTCGTTCTAAAGAGTAGATGTTTAAGTTTAATTTGTATTAGAATTAAGAGCGAATTATTTTTAGTCCACGTTGAAATCATTGTTAAGATTTTTAATGATCGGTTCTGAATTTAATACATTGTTACCAACCAATAAAAGCTACAAGCAACGAACCCAAAATAATACTCTGAGGTATACCAGCAACTACGTCTCAAATGCTCGAATAATCAGCACCACACCTCACAAACTACCTATGATTACTAAGATAAGAATGTATTAAGTTAACAGCAGAATTGGAGAACTTATAATTGAAATGAAGTTTTTCAATGAAATGAATATGATCATGGAGGATTAATATACGATCATGGATGACTACATATATTTTTCTATGATATGATTAACACGATCGAATGTTTACACGATCGAATAATCATGCAGAACCAAAATGGAAGCCAATCAAGGATATGATGACAGATTTTCAATTATATATAAAAACGCCGTGAACTGATTTATAACCCGATTGCTTCTTAGAAAGGAAATCGATCCGTTAGAGATGCTTCAGAATTTGCAACTGCATCAACCTTTGTTAGAGCAGGCTAAATACTAATAGAGAGGATGTCCTCAATACTAGACACTACATCTTTTTTATGTAAAGAATTATAGAACCCATTTTCTATATATCCGAAAGCACTGATTTTATTTGACATTGGCTTATAATGGAAGTGATTTATTGTAGAAATTAATCAATGAATAATTTTAACACTTTCAAGTTGATTGACTTCATATGCTTTTAAATCTGATTTCACTGCATGGTATTTAACGCTGTCATATACAAAGCAGTCGTTATCAATAGAATCATAAAAATTGATATCAGGTAAGCCTTAAACAACTACTGAATCAGTAAATTAAGAGATTTCTATCAAGATATCTTTGGCCGAAAATTCAATATTTGCGTTACCAGTGGTACTCGAAATTCCCACCTTTTTCAAATTTTTCCATGTTAATTTTGAATTGAATGCCTCACAAAATTAAAGCTTGGCTTAACTTGATTAACAAATTTATTTTTATTTTTCAAATATTTATAAATTCTATGATCCACTATTGACTCTTGTTTTTCAACATTTTAAAAGTCAAAATTCTGCGTTCTGTTTAACTCAAGATATTTGCACTTAATCAAGGCGCAGTGGAGTATTTATTAATACTAAGTTTACGATGTAAACAAATGGCATCCAAGTATACGAAATTTGAATTAAATTCTTGAAGAATGTCGATCACGTCACAATAATAACAAAAAAGCGACCAGTCTAGCGAAACAAACAATCTTTATAATATTCATAGCCAATTCTGTTGTAATTAGGTGCAATGTCGCCATCGGTAGCAGGTAATTAGAGCGGTTGCTCTGTTGTTTGAAGGTGCTGAGTTAGGGGGGTCGTCAGATAAAAATGTTAAGACCGAGTGTTTTTAGTGTATCAAGTGTTGTATATGTACGTAAATATCTCAAGCCGTAGTTGTAGGTAGGGTTTCCTCTACAAATATAAAAATATTAGTGGTATATAAGATATTTTTTCTAGTATGACATAAATTAGAGCAGAGCAAAATCAAATCTAGCAGGAACTGCACTTAGCCTCAGCCTGCACTTAAAACAATTATCTATCTTATGCTCTTGCAAATACTGGGTAGCAATAGTGCGTAAATCATTAATATACCCATCCAGGCGATGACTCATAAACAACCAGCAAAATAATTTTACCTAAACCACCTAACAATTCAGAAGCCGGAAACTCTACTTTACCAAAGTAACCAGAAATTAATTTTTTTCATATTTAACCTGGCACGGAAATATAAACAACGCCATCCTAATCATTAATACCAGTGTCCTAATTCATCTCTAAGTATCCTAAATCGCCTCTAATTACCTTATGATTTAGCCTAGTTTCAGTCAGAGCGACAAAATCAAATTTATTAAAATGTAAATTTTATTAAACGTTTTATAACTAAAAATTCGAACAAACACACCTATCAGCCAGGTATTAGGATTCATTTCCTTTTCACGCAATTCTTAATTAAATTACTGTTTTAAGCAAACGTACTCTGGTTTATTATCATTCATATTGTTTTCAACTAATTTCCTAAACAAGCACTCATCATTCTGGATCAGAACGTGACAGATCTAACCAAAATTTGGATGCAAAAGTTTTAATAATCAAAAGTGCCGCATCTTTGGCTAAGTGGCTGATAGATACTCCTATAATGATAAACCGCGATCAGCCTTACTCTAACGATTGGTTGACTCCCAGTTATAACTGTAGCAGAAGATGACTTAGAAGTCAAAGACTAGTTAGTGACCGGTAAATCAGTTACAGATGAGCAAGTTACTGCAATGTTAGATACGATTTGGTTGAATTCCTTGTGCGTGAGGATAATGTTGTTTCCACAAGAAGTAGTATGTTAACCACGGCATTAGCGATGGTTGAGATGATATAATGAACGTGAAATCAGTATTTACAATTTATTAGTTATTTGTCTTCCGCAATACTGAGGTTTGTAATCGACTGTTACTAGGTAGTTGATTATAGTTAGAACGTAAACGTAGTATATCATGTTGAAGTTTAAATTTGTTTATACTTGTTAGTAATTATATACGTATGAATGGTTAAGAGAACCCCTCCCTCTCCTGATTCTTTTTTAGTTCTGGTCGACAGGTCACATTTATAAACTACATAGTAATATAATTTTAATAACGAATGGTAATATAATTTTTATAGCAAAGTTGTGGTTGCTGATTTAGATGGATAGTCTTGATAGATGCATTTTTAAATTTAGATCGATCATTTACCTGGGGTTTAGTTCATGGGTATAATCCGAACTTCACAGTTCACAAAAAATATGATTTGAACTTGAACTCGAAATCTTTCAACAAGATTCCCGATGGTAAAAAGTTGAATTTTCATATTGTTAATAAACTTCAGTCTTCTAGATTTTATGACACTGATCACCACCAAGGGTGGTATTGGCTTATTGATGTTGCCTTTCTCGACGTATCTTCCATTCAGGGTTGAACCGAAATAATATATGCAGAAATTTGTTAGCATTCTGTCCAGCACATCTGCAGTTTATTACTTTGCGGCACGTGAATCTACTGCACTCAACGCATTTGTTATATTTACATTGTTATGCAACGTTAACCGAAAAAGTCAACACGTTTAATTAAGGCCAACACACAGTTTTTCCTTGAAAAAGTTTTATTTGTAACTTAACGCAGCACTTACAGTAATGCACACAATGTTACGAGTTAGCAATAAAGCACACATTTTACGGTTAGTTTAAATAAATGCTAGACACAACCTTTTTCCGATGGGTGCTTACTTCAAGAGCGACCGATTAATAAAGTGTAAGAATTCTCGCGGAATCACTTTACTTTACATGGCGTAAATGGTATTGGCATTTGTATAGGGTTATCCAATTCGAGGTTGATAAAGTAGAAATCTGTATACCGACATCTGTCAAAGATAAACGTCAAGTACGCTGTCATTTATTTAGTTGACATTCTGCCATTTAAGAATATGGAGCATTTAACATACGCAAATTGGGTGTTGGAAAAACAGGCCGTCGATGCTGATTTTTCGAACAAAATTTTCTTCAGTGATGAAGCTCATTTCGCGATTGGCTGATGTCAATTGGCCTCCAAGATCCTGTGATTTAACGCCTTTGGATTTCTTTTTGTGGGGCTACGCGAAAGATCGTGTTTACGCAAACAATCCTCAAACTCTTGACGAATTGAAAACTAATATTCGTAAGGTAATGGCCGAGATACCGCCCGAAATGTGCCGAAAAGTCATTGAAAATTACCGCAAAAGAATCAAGGCCTGTAAGAAGTCCCGTGGAGGACATTTGAATGATATCTTGTTTAACTAAAAATGGCAAGGATCAATCTGTAAAATGAAATAAAAATTACAATACATTCCGAATATTTGTGTGTTTTTTTTAAGTTTACTTTATCAAGCTTGAATTGGATAACCCTATATTTGTGAGAGAGTCACCTTTCTGGCAAACAATACAATTGGGCCGCTAAACAGAGTTTAATGACTTAGAATATCTGGCGTAGTTCAAAGGAGGCTAGTCACAACTATATAGAATAACAGTACAGTTAAATGCTGAATCAAAATTGGGAACAAGCTATATCGAGTATTTTTGCAGTGAAGGTTGCGCTTTGTTTCCATATGATTGTTTCCATTCATCATTCCATATGATGAAGATTGGGCTGAGAAACAAGGCTAAATATTTGATCCGCCATACTACAGCTATCACCTTCTATAATTTTATTTTAACACGTCCAATTGTTAATGGTCAATTTCCGAATTTTAGTCTAAAAATTTGAGGTTATATGTTTAGTTTATAAACGAAACCTTAAAACTCAAAACTCCATTTAAGTTGCACCTTGGCAAACAAATGAATTTTTTATGAGCCTACCGTCAACTTCTACAAAACCAATATCTCGCCCCAACTCGATAATGTGACAGTTTTTGCAAGCAGCTCCTGTATTATAAGAAATCATAGTTTGTTAATTGTTTCCAGAATCGGCCCTTTACGAGCCTTAAACTATTAAAGTTTAGTTATTGCAATTAACGAAAGTTTTGAATCTTTAATATTAACAAATAAAATTAGACACAACTCTTATTAGGCAGAACCAGTTTGTTTACCACAATCATATTTCAGCATGAACTTACATTTGTTATTGTAAATATAGTAAACAAAAATATAGTTTGGCAAATTAACATATACACAATGAATGAAACGCAGTAAACCAAACAACAATCACATTAAAACTATTCAACGATTTTAGTTGTGTGTTTTGGTGTGTTGTCTTGTTGAGGAAGTCGTTGTTAGACTATCCTAACCTTGTTCAGTATTTGTGTACGTTTGCGATATTAGGCTGAACGACAATTTTATAGTTAGCAGAGATAGACAGTATTATTGTTATTTTCTAAATTTGTAACCTTGATGATTTATAAGTGAAAGGCATTTTAAACTAAATTTAGTATATTGAGCAGGACTACCTCAAGATTTATCTTAATACACAATTCAGATAAAATGATGTAATGATGTGCGTTAAAAATTCGGAATAATACACTCCAACTAGCACAATGCACATGCTTTGAATACGAGTAAGTAACAGATCATTCCTTACAATACAATAGTCACAATTGATTTAAATTCTTAAAAATTTAAGTAAATTCCTAAAATATGGTGGCCATACATTTTTTTATTGATACTGATTTAATTATAATTTTCTTTTTGTTGCCAATTTGATTCTGCTTGTTTATTCAAGTTGAAGAAGTGCGAGATACGATCGAATATTTCCGGTCTCTAACAAAACCCCGTCTATCTCACACCTGTTTAATTATTTTTGGCGAATAAGTGAAACGTATATCATGGCATTTCCTATTGCTCTTGGCATTTTTATTGTTTTGAATTTATTAATATTTAATATTCAAAGTACAGCAGTTTTCTTCATTTAACTTATGATAAAAAATATATGGAGGTTGGAATTGCTGACTTCGAATTTGTATGCTCTATATTTTGTGTGTAGGTTAAAAATTTAGCATATTAAAATTTATATTTCTAGCCCAATTGTAAATTCACTGTAAGTTAACTTTAAACATTGATAATCACTGAAAAATGTAATCCCCAAATTAACACTGCGAGCAACTGAATAGTTGAATTTTGTATTTGGAAGCTGACTAACCGAATATCGGATAAAACTCGAACCGATATTGAGGATAAAGCAATGCAATTAGCCTAGATATTTAAAATATTTTGAAAGGTATATGCAGCTATATAAGCCAATCCCGGCTATGAGTTTAAATTAGTGGTGCGTTCTTTTCAATTTACGTTAACTCACTCTTTTCCCGTATAAGAATGGGTTAACTTATGCCTTATGCCTATTTAAAAATAATGTCATGTGTATGTATATGGAATGATTGCACACAATCCTGTGTCGATGTGCTAGTAGCTTCAAATCAAACAACGCTAAATTCATAGTTGTGTCTGTAATAAATCATTGCCTAAAAAAAGAAATCTGCTGAAACAGTTCCGCAAACTAAATTGAATATCATACTGCGGGCCAATAAAGAGTGCGGGGCCGATCGAATTTTTCGGTTTGCAATTCAACAAAATCTGCAATAAACAAAAGTTGTAATGTAAATTTACTTTACCAAAGCAAAATAGTCGATACTCAGTGATATTCCATTTGACAGTGTAATCTAAGAAAAAGAAATAATCTGGTGCTGGCCTGGAAAGATAAGCGAGTTAAACTAGAATAATGCTGAAATGACTGCCGTAAAAAGATTTGAACGAGGTGGTGATCAAATACAAATTAAAAAACCAAACTTGTATGGCTTGGGAGGCGTTGACCGAGCTGACTAGTATGCATCAACATTCTGTTTTTTAAGGAACTCTCTGAAATGTTGGCACGAGTTATTTTATATAAACTTGTAAAACAGCAGAGAAATTAGACGCTCATTTAAAATATGTGAAGCTATTGATTAATCAATTAAAACATTTCCAAGAAAGCCGTTGGGCTTCAACATCCACTGATACTCACACAAGTGTTCGATTAAATAGCGGGCTCCATGTAATGCTAACAGATAGAGTCAAAGATTGCCGAGTCCGCTCTCACACAACAGAAAAATTAGAGAGTCATCAAACTAAAGGGTGTTTTTTAGAGGTTCACATCTTTAAGTTGGCCACACTGTTTGACAACCGATTTGACAGCTAACATTTGTTTTGTCATTAGTTTGATTTGCCATTTAATAATTAAACAAGGTCACGCCAGAGCAACGCTTGCAAATTGTTGAATTTTTTTTATCAAAATAATGGTTCTGTTCGCAAAACTCACCGTGCATTACGTCTATTTTACGATCGTCATAATCGTCCATCAGAGCGAGTGGTTCGGTTAACTATGTATCGCTTTCGCACCACGTATGCTCTAAATGATAATACCCATCCAGTAAGACTTCAAACAGTTCGTACCGAACAAGCGATAGACGCTGTACAGCGTAGCACTGAGGAAGGCGCAAATCAATCAATTCGACGTCGTTCTCAGCAACTGGAGATCTGTCCATCCACTTTACGGAAGATTTTATATAAGGATCTTGGTTTACGTGTTTATACAATTCAACTGGTGCAGGAATTAAAGACATCAAACCGACCAATTTTCCAAACAAAATTTTGTTCAGCGATGAAGCTCATATTTAGTTGTATGGGTATGTTAATAAACAGAATTGTCGGATGTGGAGTGAAGATAATCGACAAGCCTTTGTCGAAACACCATTACATCCAGAGAAAATCACTGTTTGGTGCGCTTTATGGGCCGGCGGATTCATTGGTCCATATGTCTTCAAAAACGATGATGGGCGAAATGTTACACTCAACGGTAAACGGTATAGAGACATGATTTCTAACTTTTTAACTTCACGCCAATTGGCTGGCATAAATCTTGCTGATATGTGGTTCCAACAGGACGGTGCCACATGGCACACAGCGCGGAATACAATTAATTTGCTCAAAGAAACATTTGATGAAAGACTAATTTCACATAATGGTCCTGTAAATTCTCCACCGAGATCGTGTAATCTACGGCCGCAATTGGTGCGAAGAGTGACCGGAAATTGAACCTCCAGATTACGCTATGTATGCGGCGGTCACATGGCCGAAATCATATTCAAGCATTAATGGCATAAAATTATGTATCCAATAAAGTTAGTTTCACTGATATTCAAAAATGTTTTTCTTTGTTCCATTTTAATTTAAAATGGTGAACCTCTAAAAAACATCCTTTATATCCAGTTTCAGAATCAAAAAGCATATAAATCCTTATTCCCCATTTGGTCGGTTTTTTAGGTTTGTAAGTGATAAATGCAATTTCCCCTTTAAATTTTACAACCGACTCATTTACGCAAATATTCTCTCCGTGGATAATATATTTATATATTATTAAAAAATCAAATTTATTATTAAAAAATCAAATTTATGTCTTCCAAGAAGGAACTAACTCGTTGTACACGATTTCTTATGTCAATACTTATGTACTGTCTGGAATTGCCTTCAAATGAAGCATCCACAAACTTGGTTGAACCTTTTCCTTGTAAATGTGTTGGGAAAAGAAGAAATTCGACTATTATCTTGCTTTGAACAATATTCTTGGATATTTGCAACTGGCATTGTCTCCATATTAAGAATTACTGCTATAAATGCTAAGAAGTCATCCCTAGTTACTTCTTTCCATGTTTGCCAAATTGAATAATGCGATAATTCTTTGTTTGCCAGTTTAGTGTGAGCTTAATTAATTGTTTCAGTTATAATTCTATTGATCAGCCTGTCGGTAAAAAATAGTTTGGAAAATGGTGTGGTTCCGTCACATTGAACGTACGAACATGTAGCCCCGTTGCTCTTTGGCCACTTGTAAATGTTATTATGCTTGGTATACATGGTAAACTTTCAGATTCTGACACATCTTCCCATTCAGAACGATCTTCGACTTCTACAGCCTCAGCCACTCTAATTTTGCGTCTTCTCACACCAATATTTTCAACATTATCTTCATTGCTGCTATGTTGATCACTATCACGCATGTCTTCTATAACATTATCAAGGTTGTCTTGAAGTAACGTAAATTCAAATTCATTTTCACTGCTATGGATATCGTAATTTGCATCCATTTTTGAGGGCTATAGAACAGCAACAATTTTTGAAAAACTTTTATAGTTAGCATTTTTTTCCATACCTTCAAAGCAATAATGCTCCACTCCAACAAACATTTATTGTCACTACGTTCTAATGCCACGACAATATTATACTGAGTAGGAGTACCAGTTTTATGTTTTTAATATTGACATAACATTACTTTGTCAAAAGAGAGGGAGAGAGAGAGATGAGATTAATGTAAATTGTTCATGTAAATTAGGATAGCGAGTGAGACTCACCGTTCGAGTGCAAAGGATTAAGCCACTAATTTCAGCATAAATGTGTACACTGCGGATAAAATCGCTAAGCTAAATTAAATATCGAAGCAAAGACAAATAAACCCGAAATGTTAAAAGAAGACCAAAACCAATAACTTTGAGAAAATATCCCCGAAATTAAGAAAACGTGTGGAAAGATGAATAAAACTAAAAAACAATTAACCAATGCCAATGAATTAATAATGCATATTCTCTATCGAAGTGGCGGTAAATCTAGCTAACGATCTCATAGTGAAAATAAAACTGCCCTTATGAGGAGCTGTCTAGGTAATCACAATCTCCAAACTTAAAACTTATCACACGGAACACCGGTTTACGGTCAATTTTGTTATGAATTACCTCAAACGGTGGTACTCTTAGAAAATAAATTTAGTATGTTTGGCCAGATCATTGGTCGACCACCAGACGTGAACAAAAATATCATAGTGCAGTTTTATAATTTCAAATTTCGAATTGCAGAAAGATGTCAGAGAGGCTAAGACGGGGAATATGACTGAAGATTACTAAACCGAATCCCAATTACGAAATATTTTGGTTGCATAGAATATATGTAACAATGGGCATCATAAATCAATAAAAAGCCATTTTACGGCTTAGCAACATTATTTTACCTGTTGCTTAGGCTCTTATATGTATGGTGGGTCCAATTTACGGTTGAAAAAAATTTCATTTTGTAAATTACGAACTGTTTTAGGTGAAATTTGGAAAATCTGGTACCACGGGACTGAAGCCGGCATAAAAAACATAAAAACGGTGTAATACGACTATTAACTAGCAGTCGCAAATATTGTATTTACAAACCGTGTGTATAACAAGCATAAGACAACAACAATATTTATCTTAGACCTTGCCAGGTGTTACTAGAAGGTTACCATAAAATATTTAGTGGTCATCGGTTTATTTTTATTTTTTTTTGGTTTTAGGTTAGATATGGTTTGAAAATAAATCAACATAACATAATTTTTACTCTTAATATCAGTTTGAACATTCTAAGAATTTTTTTTCTGTTGTCTTATGTGTTATTTTATTCGATAATTTTTGTTGTGTGCTATACTAACTTAAATAAATCAATTTCTTTCGCATTTTATAAAATTTCTGAGAAATACATTTTTGTTTTTATTTATTTGCAGAAACTCAAAAACATAAACAACCTAGTTTGCAGATTTTAAAAAAGCAACTTTAGTTTTTATATGCTTGCCTTAGCCGACAGACGGAAGTATCTGTAGTATGTTACTCGTATATTCATCATAATAGTACAGTGTTTTGTTGTCAATGTTAGTCATATAAAACATGATATTAATAGTGCTGTGAAAAATTCTAAAATATACGATCTAGTGAAAATATTTTTAATTTTGCAAACATATTTTTTTTTTGTTTAGTGTATAGTTTTAAAATCATAGTTTTTTATATAGTGTGTACATATATTTTGTGTATTTAGTCAAAATAACATTTAATTAAACAAAATGAATCTATCAACGATAGGATATCCATACGATACTCTTGATGTAATTTATCAAGAAGTTTTAGAATATATACCAAAATGTTTGCAGTTTACGTATGCCCCATGGGTATTTTCTATATTAGGAGCTGTATTTATTGGACTAAGTGGTATACTGCCGTTACTTATAATACCTGCCGATAGTATTACTGATAAGGAACATAAAAATCGTAAGTATAAAATATACAGTCAATTATATATTAAAACAGTCTAGGGGCCGCTTGGATTATTTTTAAGGTCACGAATGTTTGCCAAATAAATTTTATTCCCCAAACATCATTTTGATTATTCTCGTAAGTTTAGTTGCGTAAATAATCTATGAAGATTCATCGATCAATCCAGTGTCAAATATCAACCAAATGATAAATCCCTTTATTGAGAAATGTTATCAAGGCAGTGTTGGATTTATTCCTCTTCCATTCATTACAATTATTTTCAACAATTTCGTGCGCTACTGCTATAGTCATTTTTTCAAAAGTAGTTTTGTGTTATAATTTACAAATACTTAATTTCTGTGATGGTAGGCCTGCGCCCTAATTCTCTAAAAACCAAGATAAATTGCAACGTGTAAAAGTGATAACTTTTACACACGAAAAATATTATCATAAAAGTTTAGATTTATATTGGATATCACGATAAAACATTTTAGTAAATTTGCACTCTCAAAATTTTTTGAAGATAAAATGTAAAGTGGCAAGATAAATTTATGTCAAAAGTATCACAAATAATTTATCGTTGAATAACTTTACTTAAATGTGTAAAAGGTTTTCGTTTGGATATTATTAATAATTAATTGCAATTTATGATATTTTAGTTTATAGTTTTATTTTAGAATTAAATAAGCTAACAATTTAATTAACTGCGATATGTACTTTACATAAAATGGCCGGTTCTCGTTGGAATTAAAATATTCTTTCAGTAATACCAAACATTCGAATATTTTACTCGATCGTCTATACTTTTGCTTAGTTTTATCTTCAGTCTTTCCACAACAACAACAAAACAAATAAATTTATCATTTATAATTTTATGTTTAAAGAAGAGAATAAATAATGTGTCTGTTTACATTAGAAGAAGAAGCCTTAAGGGGTAGAATATTCTAGAACAAGATGGTCTGTGGATTACCGCAAAAGCCATTTTAGTTGCTCAATTTTCAAATAAATATAAGTGTCAAGTGTTTCAAGTATCTGGTTTAAACAACATCTAATGGAACAGTTCTTCACATAACAAGCAAAGCTTTCAACTTTGTTGTGCGCTCGTAATATTTTACTTGATCATTACACTTGCGCAATTAAGAAAACCGACGAGTACAATAAATATGACGGCCTCTAGAAAATCTAAATTTGTTAACAAATTTCAGTTTGTTGTTGTTTAATTTTTCATTCAGAGGCACTATTAACTCTCAACAATCTTTAAAAACTTACAATGCTTTGACCGGATAAGTGGTGCAGTGGTTAAAGCTTCGGCACTTGGACCGGGAGATGCTGGGTTCGAATCCCATCAGAGGCTAGATGCAAATCGAATTTTCATCATCGATTACGATCGGTGATGCTAATAAATACAACTAAGACCCTCTGATGGAGTGCAGAATTCCGTGTCACGCGCCGACCCACCTTCCATGTCAATGTACAGGTTGACATGGAGCTTGCAATGTGCAGGTGGTATACTGTAGTTGTGTGAGTAGGTGAAGTAGGTGGGTTAATGATGTGGAGTGAATGAGTGGTATCACAATGGGCCTAAAAATTGGCCTAAGTGTGCAGTAAGCAACCACTGAAACCTACAATGCTTTAATCCTAGCCTATTTATCAATCTTGTGTTTGAGAAATTTATAATTAGGAAAAATTTCGAACAATAATGAACGAGTACAAATTTTATTGTTCATTAAAACTAACTTTTAACTAGCACTAATAAAATCGATTTCTAAAGAAACAGTTAATTGATCCAAGTCTTACCTCCTACTCGTTACCGATCCTTAATATTAGCCCATACATTTTACAAAGATCAAAAATTAACTCAAGGTAAAAAACAAATGGTAAAACTAAAGCGTCTCTCCTTAACTAGACCTAAATCAAATATAGGGTTTTCCAATAAGAGTGATATGATTCGCAATAATTCAATTGTTGCACTTGCTGTGTGGCACGTAGCCCCGTCTTGTTGGAACCAAATGCTGTCAAGATCAACTTCTTCCAATTTCGGCCATAAAAAGTTGGTTATCATCGATCTATACCGATCTCCATTAACAGTAACGGTGTTACCAGCTTCATTTCGAAAAAAATACGGACCGATGGTTCCACCAGACCAAAAACCACACCAAACTGTCGATTTAGGTGAATGTAATGGTTTTTCATGAATAATTTGTGGATTTTCTTCGCACCAGAATCGACAGTTTTGTTTATTTACCGCACCACTCTTTTTTTGAACTAGCGGTTATTTTGAGTATGGTAAGGGTTATGTCACTTCTGATTTGACAGAAAGTTAGTTTTATCCTTCCGCTGAACGAAAATGGTTGTGTATTCGCTTGAACAACGCTTGGAAATATTGAAACATTTCTTCGAAAATCATGGTAATGTTGCAGAATATGTGCGAAAATTGCGTGCGGTTTTCGGAAGAAACGAAGCGCCGGGAGCTCCATATGTGCGTTATTTTGTGAATAAAGTTAAAGAAACAGGCTTGCTAATTAATAAACCAACACGAACCAAGCAGCCAACCAAGCGTACATCCGAAAATGTTGATGCTGTAGCCGAGAATGTGCGTGAGTCGCCGGGAATGTGAACTCGTCATCTTGCTCAAGAATTGAACATTTCACGCACAACATTGCGACAAATTCTGCATAAAGACCTTGGTATGACCCGTATAAAGTTCGATTGGTTCAGGAATTGAAGCAAAGAGACCACCCATTGCGTTTTCGGTTCGCTGAGTGGGTTTGCGATCGACTTTGAAGAAGATGCCGATTTTGGCAAAAATAATCATCTTTTCGGATGAGGCGCATTTCCATCTTGGCGGCTATGTAAACAAGCCGAATTGTCGCATTTGCAGGGGCACGGAGAACTCGCACGTATTATCGTTTACACGTTTACAAATTATCTTACAGAATTAGGGCACTGACTGTAATTTCTAAAAATATATACAGGGTGACTTTTTAAAAAAATGTCAAGCTTGTTTCTCGAGAACGGTGCTAGTTAAGAGAAAATTACTTATAATGGAATTTGTTAGGGGCAAGGGAACCTCTAGCGGTGAGTGACAAAAAATTTGTACACACAAAAAATTTGTAAAGTGTATGATTCCAGAGATATGAGCAAACATTGATATTGCTAAAGTAAATGAGTTTTCGCTAAGTTCGACAGTGTTAAATAAAAATTTAAGGAATTAGAGAAAAAAATAAAAAAAATAATTCATAGAAATGTTTATTAATTTAATAAATGTTCAAATTGTCCATCTTTTGATTCCAAACATTTCCTACTCGTCTTACAAAATTTAGATAAACTGCTTCTAATTCACCTTCTGAAAAATTATTTCTAAAAATATCTTTATTATTCTCATATTTTCTTCAGTGTTAGGCCGATTAAAATAGTATTTCACTTTTCGCCATAAATAAAAATCCTTACATGATAAATCGGGTGATCGTGCTGAAAAAGAAGTAGGGTCACTTCTTCCAATCCATTTATTCTGTACCAAAATGAGGAGATGCACCATCCAACTGAAGCCACTTTTCTTGCCTTTCTCGCAATGGAATGTCTCCAATAAATTGGGAAAATCTAATAAAAAATTCACAAATGTTTTGTGTTGGTAGTGTGGTGTTCCATCAAAAAAAAGTTCGATTCGCGAGGTCCAACTATTCCAGCCTAAGCATCATTTACACTCCAACGATGTTGATGTTCAATGGAACGCTTCCAATGTGGATTCACGTCACTCCAATCCGTCCAAAGGACAAGACAAAATCGTTTGTAAATAACTCTTGCAGCAATTAAATGTGTAAGCTCGAGATCCGGTCGGTTGACATATTCCTCTATCTCGTGCAATATTTCGTGTTGGTGTGTGTGGACCCTGTGATACTGCAGCTAGCACATATATAACAATTTCCTCAGGAAACTCAGGAGAAATTAAATATTATTATTAAGAGTTTTTTTTACTAAAGTAAGGGTAAGATGTGCAGGTTCGATAAGCATCTGCGGGAACATTTTCTTCTAGAGTTTTTTGATATTCAATACCTATTATGGGAAACTTGTGCTTAGTATTTCCTTCCTTCCAAATTTTCGTTTAGTATTTGGTTATTAGCTCGCAAACTTTGGAGAAGTAGTGCAAGCTCGATCGGAAAATACAACAACAATAGAGAGAATTTTTTATTCCGTTAAATCCATAATCTCGTACCTAGTTTTATTTATTTCTAAATATTTTAATTTTATATTATAGAAAGAATTTAAATAAAAACAGACTACTCATAATTTAAAAAATGAAACTTATGGAAACGAACTCAGAATTGCCGATATAGGGCTGAAGGATTGTTTGGTATGCAAATACTAAGTTTTTATGTTAGGTAGATTCGAATGGTAAAAACAAAATTTATAAATAGACACATTGAATTTAATTTTTAGGTTAGGTTCAACAACAAGTTTAATTGAGCAAAGCACCCTCTTAAGTAGTGGTTCTAACTGAAATGTATGGCTAACTCCACCAGTGTATATGTATATATAAATAATATATATATATATACGAGTATATATATATATGTATATATATATATATATATATATATATATATATATATATATATATATATATATATATATATATATATATATATATATATATATATATATATACATATATATATATATATATATATATACTATTAAATAAACCTTATTCGCTAGGCCTTTGAAAATTAAGATATCTTGTATTTTTATAAAATTACCGCTGGCGCTCGTTTTTATTTATTTCGATATAATTAATTTTAAAATTCGCGGTACAGTCTCTTTCACTCTTACGAGCATAATTCACTTGATGTTTGTCACGATTCAGGCTGGTAAGAAACGGTGGACGGAAATCCGCAAGTGTCGCTTTTCAAGTAATTCGGACGCTACTGTTCCTGTTTTCGTAATAGTAAACTGGTATGGCAGTCACTGCCTTCAGCGTTAAGATTTTATCGCCTGTCTGTTAAAAATATTTGTTGGACACAAGTTTGCTTCCGATTAAACACTATCACTGAATTTAAATTTCGTGTTTCAAGTTTTGTTTACCGACCTCAAAACCAGACGAACAACCAACGTATGTATATGAGAGATCCGGCGCTGACTAGAAACTATGGGGAAACATAAATGTGGGCTTGCTTTGGAATAAGAAATTTCATCCCACTGATTAAAAATTGACGCTTTATGAAATTCTGATAATTCTGGAATAAGCAAATATCGGGTGGTGTGGGATTAATTATTATAGTTTCATTGGTTACATTATTTGGTTATCTATATATTTTAATAATATAACTTCCCCTTACCTGTTTATATGCGTATATCCTTTGTGCAAACAGCAGCTACATGCAAATGGTTACCAACCATAGCCATGGCCTGGAGTCGTACACATGTTTTATCTTTCAATTTTAAGAAAACTGGGAAGTACCTTTTGGTTACTTGAACCAAAAACACATTGAAGCGGAATGCAAGGCAAGCAACATTGAACAGGTTGAAGTACAGTTTGTTTGTAATGAGGCTTGACACCAAAATACGTTTATTGGTGGTACGTGACGATTCTCAGGTGAGGTGGTTTCAGAAACAAATTGTTGCCTATTGAAACCGACTATAGGAGTAGTGCAATATACGCTGCAGCATGCTGCTGATTCTTAGAAAGTTCTTAAGAGAGTAGAAAAAGCTTAAATCTGCTGAGCACTAGGAGCCAAAATTACAAGTTATACTTCTAATATAACTGCTCGCGACATCATCCAAATGAGGACGCCGATGTTCAAAAATGAGGGCGCCGATAAATTAGGTAGAGAGCACATTGGCCATCTTCGTAGCCTGGAACTCAAAGTCGCTCCCGTTTTGATTATGTTATGCTTTAAGAAATACATCGCATCAACTGCTTTAACGGCCTGCATCGAACAAGGTGGAACAACTCTCCCATATGTCGTTTATCTAAGATATTACTTAGATTCGATCATAGACACCACTTTGAGAACTTTACTGGACGTTTTCACTGGGTAAAAACACTTTTAGAATTCGAGTTTGCTAAAATGCAAAAAGACGGCAGTAGCAATGGTGAAGAGGAGAAGAAAATGGTAGCACACTTTTTATGTTTCAGTTCCTCTCTTCATAGATCCTTCCTTCATGACCTTTACGTGATTGTAAGTCGAATTTTCTGTTTTAGCTCACCTACATAATTTAATTAAATGTTTAGTTTTTAAGTTGACCTAGACGACGATAGAAATACGAAAACCCAGTGCGTGTATCTCGTGAACAGAAATGCCTGCAAATACTTGTACCTTCCTGAAAGTAATATTGAATTGGTCAATATTAGTACTGAGCTCATTCACCCCTGTACACGAACTCAGTGGTATAATATGAATGGCTTAAATATGATACGTTTTAATTTTTTTCTACTTTTCGTTATTTATAATAATTTTTAATTCATGATAAAGGCAATTTCACTGTTTATGTTTTTTGAAATGGTAAGCCTTTTGTGTTTAATGGTTGATCCAGGATCCTCGCTCTTAACTTAATAAAATATTACTTTTATGAAGGAAATGTAAAATGTCGATTCGTATACGCATTTTCCCCATTGGTTCCTCTTATACTTCCCTGAACTTTTACCCAGATAACTTACTTTCTTGTGTTTATTCTTTATTGGTTTCTGAATGCAGCTGGACGAAAAGAGATGGGTAAGCTGATGTGAATACACTGATCTTTTTCTGAAGTCCGTTAGTTAATAGACGGTTTCTCTTTTATGAAATTTAATAAAAACAGAAGATTGGTGACGCGCAGATCCGGTCAATAACCGTAGCCTTCTTTGGAGATTTTATTGGACAAATGTGAAGATATTAATTATCAGTCAAAATCTCGTCTTTGATTTAATTATGATTTGTGGTTTAATATTCAGGTAGTTAATGATTATCCTCATAGTCAACCAAAATCATTTGCTGAATCTATGACAAACCAAATTTTAATCGCCATTAAAATATTTATCTGGCTATCCCTCCCTTAGATATCGCTGCACCATTCATTTCTGATTACCACGAAGAACACAATCGAGTTTTGATTTAATTTCAACATCGGCAATTGCCACAAAATCCCTGATGCACCATATCAACGAATTTTTTTGATAATTTGGCTTGTGGTCGTTTGCCTGCATTTTAAAATCGCGAAATCAAAAATCCCGTTTTTTAAAATTCCCTTTTTCAAAAATCCGATTATCGAAATTCCGCTTTTGGATATGTTTTATAAAAAAAAATTAATAAAGCGAAATTTTGATAGTCAGTTTCAAGGCAGTACAATTTAGAAATTGCATAAAATAATCGATGGAACCGAAGCTGAATTGGAATTCTAACACGAACGTTTGAGGAGATTTTGAATTTTTTCAAAATAACTGGAACTAGGCCGTTTCTTTCCAAAATTTACTTGATATTCAGTTCTAAACTA
Organism: Nephrotoma guestfalica; assembly: GCA_963691935.1. Classification (NCBI taxonomy): domain Eukaryota; kingdom Metazoa; phylum Arthropoda; class Insecta; order Diptera; family Tipulidae; genus Nephrotoma; species Nephrotoma guestfalica. The sequence goes on from OY829913.1 coordinate 235,575,293, forward strand.
CAAAGTTACTTCAGATTTATTAATAGCTGACTTACTTTAGTTAGCAAATTTTAATTAAGTATCAGATTCGTTTTGTTTTTGACATCTAAGAATGACTCAATTTAAATAGTCGAAATTTTTAAACAAAAATTCGGTGTCAGGCACACAGTATTCGTCTAAAATTAATTTTAGAATCCAAATCCATTTCTGAATAGATTGAATTCCAGAACTTCATTCAAAATTCAAGTTAAAATTCCAATTCACTTCTACATGCTAAATTTAACCATAATTTATTAGGAAATGATCTAGTTCCATTCAGTATGAGAGAATTCCAGATTCAATTCTGCATACCAAATTGCAATCATGGCCAATTGCCGAAAATTGATGTTAAACTGTAAATCACACCTCATTATTCAAATTTGATCACGATCGGTCAGGAATTGGCCGAGATCTTTCGTAAAAAAATTAATTGACTAGCAAAAGCAGGATTTTAGAAAGTGGGAATTAGGAATTTCGATAATACGGGATTTTGAAAAGCGGGCTTTTTTACCGATCCTCGATAATTTTTCTCTCGATTTACAGAAGCCTTCTTTTATAGAATTTATTCACCGTCTAAATTCCGCGTTTATACAACTTAAGCGACATTTGTAAGAACTTTACAATGTAGTAGACCTCTTATCATATCCTCACCATGTCACCTCCAACAGTTGTCAAGTGTATTGTATCCACTACTAAAATACTAATGCGATGATCTCTCAACCCAGAGACCATATATTTAACGTTAACTCATCGATTTTGAGTCTGACAGAAGCTGCCAACTGCTGATATTTAATATTGCGCTTAAAGATGTATTTCAGCATGAGATTTATTATAAAGCATCGGGGACAGAGAATCGTGTACTTCTCTATCTACTCGTGCTCAGCTTGAACCTATATTTTTACTTCGTTTGTTTTCCCAATTTTATATAGTGAGAGAAGAAACATCACCTGAGTTATATTCTGGTAACCAATTTCCGAGGTGTTAATAAAGAACTCGGATGCTTCATCGACGGGTCGTTTTCTTGACGTTGAAGAAGCTACCATTGACTCCTCTTCACATAGCTCTGTGACCCTACCTACTCAGTTCATCGAGTTGAGCTAAGCCATTCGGTAAATTCGATGATGATGGTACTGGGCGACATTATGTTTCTGACTTATTAGTTCGGTCCGTTTTCAAAAAGTGGCTCTGACTGTAATACATTTTTTATAATGACAGCTGATTTCCATTTTACGTTCAGTTTGTATTGCTTTGAGTTTCATAAAAGACGTGTTTTTGCAGTGTTGAATATGTCGGATTTTGTGATAACTAAACAGAATTTGCGGGCAGTGTAAATTTTTGGTTTTAATTGGAAAAAAGTGCAGCTGAAACACATCGAATGCTTGTGGAAGTTTACGGAGACAGTGCTCCAACCGATAATCTTGTGATAATGGTTTCGACGCTTCAAAAATGATGATTTCAGTGTTGAAGATAAGCCTTGCTTGGGACAGCCAAAAAAATTCGTCGACGATGAATTGGAGGCATTGCTCGATGAAGATCCGACTCAAACGCAAGAGGAACTTGTCTAGGAGATTGAAGTCTATGAGCATCATTCAAAAGCAAGGCAATTGAGTCCCTTATGGATTGAAACCAAGAGACATAGAAAGGCGATTTCTTTTTTGTGAGCAGCTGCTTCAAAGGCAAACAAGAAAGGTTTTTTTACATCGGATATTGAATGGGGACGAGAAGTGGATCTTCCACGATAACTACAAGTGCGGTACATGTTACAATTATTTCGTTTGAGCCGTGCATTACGAGAAAAACGATCGGAACATATGAGGAAAGGTATTATAAAGTTATTCTTTTGCATGACAACGCTCGGCCTCACGTTGCAAAGGTCGTAAAAAATATTTGAAAATGCTCAAGTGGGATACTTTACGCACCCGCCGAATTCTCCGGTCTGATTACTGGTTGTTCCGATGGATGCAACACGATTTGGCAGGTCACCGGTTCACTTCTTTCGAAGAAATTGAAAATTGGCTTCAAACTTGGATCGCCTCAAAAGACGAAACGTTTTTCCGAGATGGGATTCGATAATTGCCTGAGAGGTGAGAAAAAGTCGTAAGCAGCGATGGACAATATTTTAATTAATCTGTTTATTCATTTTATTTTAAAATACCGAATTAATTTGTACTCCCAATATTTAAGAGCATAACTCTATGTAAATGCCCAAAGATATAACAAAGATACAACGCACGTGTTGTTTAAAGTATAAAAATTCAAAACTTTGGTGATTGTGCTAGAAATCAAAAATTTTAATTAAGTGAGATCTAATTGTAAATTGTGAAACAAATGGGAAGCTTCTATTAATTCTAGGAAATTAATATTGATTACAAGTAACGGTTTACTGTGAAGCTGCTGAACTTCTGGCTAAGGATTACAATATCAAGTACTGCAAATCGATCAAACGCCACAGCGATTAAAGTTGCGGCTATCGGATCGGGAGACCCCAGTTTCGAATCCCAAGAGCAGCAAAATGTACAAGCGATTTTCCATCATCTGATTACGATCGGTGATGCAAATGGACAAAACTATAACCCACCTGTCGGAGTTCAGAACTCATGGACCGATTCGTCTTCCATGTCGGTACTATATAGGCTCGCAAGGAGCAATGCAAGTCGTTGATGGTTTTACGTAAATCAGAACTACAGCCTTACTTCCTCGATTTGGCTATTGCGTAAGGTAGGACGTGAAAAGGAGTCGCAAAAGAGTTGGGAGTGCTTGGACCCCAAGACAGATTGCAAATATTCAATCATCTAATTATTTAGAAAATATTTGAAAAATGAATTCCATAAAATTTCAAGATTCCGAATATAATTTACCACATTCAAAGCAGCTGCCAATCTTTAATTGATAGTTCGTGCGTGAGTATGAAGGTTGACAGTTAAAAGCACAAATAAAATTAGGCAAACTAGTAATTCAACTACAAATAGCAAATAGATCTCTTCATTTGGATACTGATCCGATTTTCCTCTTAAATAATATTTGACAAATCCAATTTGAGGATTCATATTGCCAAAATAACAGGCTTTTGTTTTAGGTGATCGACCTACTATTACACATGATAAGTATATCTGCTTTCCCCGATCTCGTTTCCAATTAAAAACAAATATTGTTGCAACAAATATTAACGTTTAATTTGTATTTAATCAGATTGTGTTTCGTGATACTTAATTAGATTGTGAGGTGCGGCGCCTCTTGCATGTTTAGCACTTGAACGGCAACAAACCACCAATATCGGACTGATGTAATGTACACACAAAGTTCAATAAATTTCAGAAATTATTTCGTTTGTGAAATATATTTTTAAACAACAAATTAGTTACGCTTCGTGATTACTTTCGATTAATTTTGTTGAAAAACTCACTGACTAGAAAAAATTTACCACTCGCTTTTAAACCCTGCCTAATCATTGTATGCGTCAATCTTATGTGCGTAACTATTTTAAATTTCTCTGCGTTGCTGGAGGGTTAAGACACTAGGAAAGTACAATATTATTTCAAATTAAAATGACTGTTAAGTAACAATAATTACGGTTACGTACAATTTAAATTAGTTATATTTGGTCCAATTCTTGTGTTTTTGGTAGATACGGATTATTGAAAATACGTCTTACGTAAAACGTCATAGTCATTTTTTATATTAATGGAATGACAAAAACAATAATGAAGTTGAACTTGTAAACAAATAACTTTCTGATATAAGCTCTTTCACCTGTACGATGTAAGTAAACAAACCAAAAAACAAAGACTTCCCTTTGTTAATATTTCACAATACAATGATTCTTGTCTTAGATCAAGAACATTAAAATTTCGTTGTAAAATGCTTGCTTATCATATACCATTAACAATCGCACGTTCAATTGATAACGATCAGAACATAATTCGGCGTTTGAGGATCGTGTCAACATAACAATTCCTCGCGTTTTTTCAAGTGCATGTGTATTATTATATTCAAACATTGACTTTATAGAGCCCGCTTTAACTTACCGAAATACACAAAGCAATCACTATAAAAAGTAACAATTATATATGTTGTATGTAGATATTATTTACTGGCACCACTTATTTAACTTGTTTGTAAATACACGGTAATTAATGGTAATGGATCGATGATTATCGAAATCAATTAGTTGATAAAATTTAACATATTTGTAAATGGATTTATTGGACGATGACATAACAATGATAGACAACCGTGAATTTACACAATGTATCGCGTGACTGAGACTATTTACTTACTACAGGTAATGTGGCCAAAACCACCACAATCTATTACGATTATAAAATCTGTGATTTGGATATTTTGTACGTTTATGCAACGAGTTGTTTTAAATAGAAGCCTTTTGAGGTATTTGGTCGCCTCTTTATTGAAGTTACATAATCAGAGACATCCTGGCATGTCAGCGGGATAATTTCGCTTTTCTTTCGCTTTATAAGTACTTTCATGCTGTTTCCATGTGGTCACCCAAATTTGTACTAACCCAAGCAATGGTTGCTTGACGTTGATAGTGTAGTTGTTGTCGCATTATCTCTCGCTGCCACGCGTCCCCTAAAATTAGAAATAGAAGTCCAACTGACGAAAAATCCAAAATGCTGATACAATTCTGTAGAAATTTATTAGAAAGTATTTGTTGTTAAAATGGATTTTAAATTTATTGATTAATATTCTTGGAAAATGGAAATTTTCAGACCTCGGTTTCATTAGAGGCTTATTCCCAGGTTGGTACAGTTCTACTGGAAATATCCTTTTAAATTTGATACAGCCAATAACATGAAAAATGACTATGATGACTTATTTAGTCTAAAAACTTTATTTAACCAACAATTACATTGCCAGTGATTAACTAATCGCGATAAGGTATTTTTGAGTTTAGTATTCGTGCGTAAGGTTCAAGATTAACTAATCTCTTACTGTTTTGGGGTTGCTATACGCGAGTAATATCTTATCTTGATATGAATGATGAGTTTGGTATAATTAAAACAACTAAAACAATTAAAATAAGTTTCATTAGATGCATTCACTTTTTTGAATTATATTTTGAGTGTATTTGGATTCGCAAAAATAAAATAAATATCGAAGTGAATTGCCTTTATACCGATTTCATAGTGTTCGGATTAAGTAATCGAATCTATTTAATCGCGCTAAATTAATCTCTGGTCTCTCGGTGGCATCAGTTAGGTTGCGAACAGTTACGATTAAGCTAATCAATCTTTTAATTTTCAATCTCGCTTTCCTGAAAACAGTACTTCTTTCACTTTACTTCGAGATGGAGCTGAAATTTAGATGAACAGGGTCATTTTGTTCGCCATCAACATTTAAACGATCGTCTTGCATTATTTGACTCGATAACTTAGTTCTCTACACGTTTTCACAATTATTTATAATTATGTAATTTGTGATTTAAGGTTGTTATTACTTCCAAAAATAATGATAATGTAAACTGAAGTTCAGGGTGGCTGACACGAAGTGTTACCAAAACAAAACGCTACAGAATTTTTATTTTTTGATGAATTTTATTGAATGAAAGTAAAAAATGTTCACAGATATTTAAATTTTCGAATTGCATTAGCAGTTTTCGATTTGGCCACCCTTAGCCGCGATTATGGCCTTCAAACGGCCGACAAAGCTATTGCATGCAGCACAAAAGTGGCTCTGCGGTATTTTGGCCCATTCCCGGCGAAGCGCTTGCTTGAGATGATCCACACTTTGGTATTTTTTTGTCATAACCTTGCTCTTCAAAATACCCCAAACCGAGAAATCTAGCGGATTTGCATCCGGTGAATTTGGTGGCCATTGGGCAGTGGAAATGAACCGCGGAACATTGTTTCTCAGCCAATCTTGATTGACGCGCGCATTATGACTCGGCGCCGTGTCCTGTTGAAATGTCTAGGCTCTGTGGCCGAAATGTTTTTGTGCCCAAGGCTTCAACGCTCCCTCCAACACATGACCCGATAAATTTGGGCATTTATCTTGATGCCACGGTCCAAACAAACGAGCGATGAACGAGTGGCAATCCGTTAAATCCGGTCGTTTTGCTTGGTCACATATTGCTCAATAACGAACGGTGAATCATCGGAGAAAAGCAAATTCGGCAAATCGCCACTTTCGTGCAAGCGTAACAATTCCTTTGCTCTTTCTATTCTAACTTTTTTTTGAGCATCGGTGAGACCATGCGTTTTATGAAATTTCGAGGCCTTTAGTCCAAGATGATCTTTCAATATGTGCTGCATCCGTCCGAGCGAAATGTTCGCCTCACGAGCCATTTTTCTGCCGCTACGGCGTGAATTCCGAGCCAATTTGGCCTTCACCTTCCAAATGATATCCGGCGATGGAGCAGCGCGTTTCGGTCCACAACCATGGTGTTTTGCAATGCTGCCAGTACCGTTATAACGATTTGTTGTGCGATACACAAACATTTTATTCACATGCAGATGTTTTAACTGGTTAACAATCTGCGGCTGTGGTTTTCGAGCCAAATATAGAGCAATCATACTATTACGCTTGAATTCTATTGCGGGTAACTTTTTTTCTGAATATTTCCCACTAAAATGCTTTTGTACGCTTGTAAACAATGGAATGAACTGTCATTAGTGTATATTTGAGTGCTCTGTCATCACTGGTTTGACAGCAATGACAGTCTGAAGTTGGTAACACTTCGTGTCAGTCACCCGGTAAAGCTAAAATTCTGATATTTTCAGAAGAATCCCTCCTCCTCGCTTCAACAGTAACAACAACGGGATATAATACCCCGGGTTATGTAGCAACAGGTCCATCCTCTAGAGGTTGGTCTAAAAAATTCTGAGAAGGTTAATCATTGGCTCACCTGAATAGATAAAGTTCCAAACTACTAATATTTACAACCGAAAATATCTTTCAGAAAATGCTTGACTATGTCAGCGAGTAACGTCTAGAGAAATAAAAAATTAACAGGTATGCTGAAAGGGGAATATACAATCCAAGAAAAGAGGATAAAGAACTTAAAACAACTGTAACCAAACCAGCCATCTTGGACGGCTGAACTTGCAATCACCCCTTCTAAACTGATGAAGAAAAATAGGATAGAGAAACCATCGTTCAAGAAAATAATATTCTCAATTAGAATTGTTCACCGGTTTCTAGAAGCCGGTGAGTTGTTCAGAAACATCTGATCCCAGATAAAAAACAGATATAATATTATTCTACAACACAATGTTAAATTATTCGTAGCTTCGATACGTTTAATCTATACGGGTCTAGCCTGCAAAGTACTTATGAATGTAAGGATTTTAATTTACCAGATTTCAACTTTGCAGCTGTGCGTGATTTATTGAACACGCATTTTGAAATTTTAAAAAGTGGAAGGTGTGGGACATCGTGCTGGAATTTTAATCTGAAAAGAAAATTTTTAAAGTATACGAGTGATTTGAACTCACAGAAATTAAATGAAACAATTGATTTGCATCATTTTTTTTGTCGGTAGACTAAAATGGACCCTCCACCTGTAAATACGAGTACAATCTAATCATACCATTAATTTTCGTCCAAATTGCAAGTGGAGACTGGAAGTAATGCAATAGGTTGTAATGGAACACATATGGTACATGTGTTTATAGATAAATCTGTTTGAAATAACGGAAATCGAAATTTTTTATTTAATTTTCTTAATGGCCGACTACGCATCCTTGAATGAATTTCTCAGCACTGACGATTGGGACCTTTTTACAGTGCGGTACAGATTAGAATGACACGGTGCAGAGATTCACCGAGATTCTCTGGAGTGGTATCGAGAGACACGTTCCACGGGTTATTAATTATAAATCCGGCTTTCGGGAGCCATGGGATAATACTGAGTTGATGCTGCTCGAGAAACGACGCAACAAGTTTCATTCTCTTTACAGGCTTTACGGTGTAGAATACTATCCCGATTTCGTTAACGCCCGCAATGAATTTAAGACCCTTAATTGGTTCCTTTTCAATAATTACGTAGTGCAAATCGAGCAAATTTTGACATCCAATCCCAAAAAATGTTGAAACTTCATTAACAGCAAGAAAAAGGTATCTAGTTTTCCGTCGAATATGTCTTACCAGACCTCCACCGCCAGTCAGCCATCCGACATTTGCAATTTGTTTGCCAAATTCTTTGCATCGGTTTACAAGCCACTTCGATCAACAGACACCGGGTCTCCTACTACTTCCATCTTCATTGTACTCGATCATCTCAAACTTACCGAACAGGAGGTTCTGGATCAACTGCTCCTCCTCGATGTTAGCAAGGGAGGGGGTTATGACGGTCTTCCACCGATCCTATTCAAACGTTGTGCCGTAAGTCTGGCCCCTGTAGTTACCTTCTTGTTTAACGAAAGCCTTCATCGTGGTATTTTTACAGATCCCTGGAAAATATCATGCATTCATCCAATTTTCAAGGCGGATAATAGAAGTGAGGTAAGTAATTATTGTGGGATCGCCATTCTCTCTGTCTCACCCAAACTGTGTCTAACTTGTCCTCATTTTGTGGTCATTTATTTGACAGTCTAAACTCCAAGCAGCAGCTTGACGTTGTCTACACAGACTTCGCAAAGGCTTTCGATGTGATTGATCACTCCATTCTTTTTAGCAAGTTGGAGAGTCTCGACTGTGATTTCATTCCCATCGACTGGTTCGATCGTTGGCAATCTGTTAGAATTCTGGATTCTTTCTCCCCATTATTTCTGACGCCATCCGACGTGCCTCAAGGTAGCCATATCGGCTCACTGTTACTTTCATTATTTATTAACGACGTTGTAAAATGTTTTAATTTTGCCAACTGCCTCCTCTTCGCAGATGACATGAAGATTTTGCCCGGATCTCTAGCGTGTTAGACTGCGAAATGTTACAAGACGACTTAAACCGCTTTTGCAGCTGGCCAATTAACAACTTACTGGCTTTAAACGTGAGTAAATACAAAACCATTTCTTTCTTCCGTATCCGCTCGCCAGTTGTTTATCGATATCAACTGTACACCGAAACCATTGATCGGATTGAGTTCATTTCGGATCTTGGTATGATCTTTGAATCTGACGCTACATTTACCAGACATGTTAACGCCATTATTTCAAAGTCGTACATTATGCTTGGCTACATTAAACGAACCTGCAAGGACTTTCGTGACCCGTTAACTTTGACATCATTATACGTATGCTTTGTTCGGTCCATTTTGGAGTATGCATCTCCTGTTTTGTATCCAGAAAAAGTTTAGTTTGTTCGTGCTATGACGTTTACCTTCCAGTCGTGCCGTGGACTACATTCTTCCGCCTTATCAGAATCGATGCAATCTTTTGAAACTGCAACGTCTAGACAATCGCCGAAACGTAGCTTCCGCGCTGTTTGTGCGTGATATCATCAATTTCCGTGTCGATTGTATCGAGCTACTAGCACGTATCAACTTGTACGCTCCCGGACATCGAATTTGTCAACGTGATGGAGCTTTATTCATCGACTGAGCGGTAACGAACTACGGTCTTTCTGATCCAATTCGAAGGGTATCGCGGGTGTTCAACAAAGTCTATACAGAGCTTTCGATTATCACTTGTCGAGAAATTTATTCAAGAAAGCTTTATATAATCTTTTGTAGTCGAGCTCATGCGCCGTAATTTCTTTTTTGTTTACCTATTGTTTTGTTGTGCCGATTGTAGTCACTGTAGGCATCATTTATAAATAAATAAATAAATAATGAATCCTTTATTTATACAGCTTCTCCACCTAACATATATTCTGTCAAAAAAGTAATGGGAATTGGTCAATAAAACATAAAATATTTATTGATCATTCAAATTTGTTGTATCGCCTTCAAAGAAGGCCCCTTCCGAAATAATACGCTTATACCAACGAATAATATAAAAATCGTTCAGAATGATAGCGTTGTGAGATGGTGCGTTGTCGTGGTGCAAAATCCATGAGTTTTCTTTCCACAAACCTGGCCTTTTTCGACGAACGCGCCATTCCGAAGCTTGTTGACTATGCAAACTAGTCAACCTAAACTCATGCTCATCATCAATTATAATTCATTTTATGAATGTGGGGTCGGAATTTATTCCTTCTAGCATGTCTTCAGCGATCTTTATGCGATTTAGTTTTTGAAGAAAATTCAGGACTCGCAACTAGTCGTGTGGCAACGCGTTTCATGCCCAAACAATCGTGTACAATAGTACGAATTGATTCGTGAGCCACAGAAAGTTCACAAACCTAAATGACGATTGTCCGTCACCATTTCCTTCACTTTATTAATGTTAACTTCAGTTGAAGGTGTTAGTGGCCGACCATAATGTACCACGGAGCGTTAACTATACACGTAGTACTTTGTTCTGAAAAGTTTGTATTATTTTGGTGTTGGTTTCTTTGTACAGCCCTATAGCTGAATTCCGTAAGTCCATACAGGCTTTAACACCTGTTGATATAATAGCAATTTATTTTCGGTTGACAATTTCGAATTGTTCCCGAGCAGCCAATACATTTTTCGATATTTTATTTTAACGTGCTTTCATTTTAACGTGCTTTTTCCATCTGAACCTGGTATCTAAGGTCATCCCTAGGTATTTAGCCTTATTTGCATACGGAATCTGCTGACCGTTAATGATTGCAGGTTTATAGCTGACTTTTAGATTAGTAAAATTCACATGCGTGGATTTCGATTCGTTGAGCCGAGTTTGTCCATTTTATGATTTTATCACATGCTTCTTGAAGTAAATCTCTGGTGTATATAAGCAGTAAAGAATAGGTCCCAAAATACTACCCTGCGGGACTCCTGCCGAATCTTTTTTAGCTCGAAGTATTCTTCTTCATATTTCACTCGAAAATGGCAATTCTCTATGTGTGATTTTAAAATCATATAGGTAATATTGTTTTGGTCAATCTCTATGTATTTTGAAGAGTAAACCTCTGTGCCACACCTTATCGAAAGCCTACGCCGCAGGCTGATATTCTGGGATAAGATTTCTTTGTTCTATCGTTCTTTTCAATCTTTTGAGCCACAGCTTCTCAAACAATTTCACTAGTGTTGGTAGAAGTGAAATTTACCGGTAAGATCTTCGATCATTCGTTGGCTTGCCCGGTTTCGGTTTTATGTTATGTTATGTTCTATGTTTCGGTTTTGTGTTCTTAATTTCCGCTTTTAATTCTTTCAATGTTCCAGGCCTGATATCTTCGAAGTCAGATGTTCTGGGCGTATCAGCAGTGTTTTCGTAACTGGTCTGTCGACCTAGAGGTTGAAATGTTTCTTCAAGATGTTAAGCAAACAGGTCAGTTTTATCTTTTACACTTCTAGCCCATTTCCCATCGTTTGTTTTGATTGTGGGATCTGCGTTTTTGGTTGTTTTAACCCTTTTGTTGCTTTCCAGAGGGAATAGTCGGTATCTTTCGTTGGAGCTAGAGAACAAACATATTTTCCAATTGTTTAATTTTTCACTGCTTTTATGGGAGCCTTAAGTTTGATGCACAAGTTGTTTAAGGTGGTTTTCTCTTGCGGCACACGCGTAGTCTGCCATATCTTTCGGGATTTTCGTTTTCCCGCACTAGTTCTCTTACTTCTATTGGGTAAATAACGGAGTTTTCTTTCCTGGATGGTAATTTGGGGGTGGATTCCTCTTATATTTGATTTCCATTTTTGATTGGCACTTGAAGTTCTATTTTTTCCTCTACTAGCTGCTTAAACAACTGCCAATTTGTTTTGTTGTTTGTGAGCTGTGGTGAATTTGGTTTTTCTATTACATTTTCACTAACCGTTATAATAACAGGAGAATGATCAGATTAGACTTTCATTAGACTTTCATCATTTTCTAAGAAAATGTAGCGTTCCGATATGTCTTCTATAAGTTCTGGAATTTTGTTAGGATTAGATGGCCAGTACGTTGGTTTGCCTCCTGAATAAAATTCACAGTTTGAATATTGGCCAGCTGCAAGTAATTCTTTGCCTTTTGGAGAGATTAATCTTGAACCTCAGAAGGTATTTTCTGCATTAAAGTCACCTCTAATAAATATTGCTGACTCTCCTCTTGCCCGTTCTGCTGGTTGTGTGGTATGATAACAAGTATATCTCCGGATTGCTACATAGGAGCTCCTGGTAAAATATATTTCTGATAAGCATATATCAATTTTCCCAGCATTTAAAAATAGTTCTAATTCTGCTAGGTGTTGTGTTAGTCCGTTTGGATTCCATATGGCTATTCTTAATGAGTAGTTTTGATGTCTGGTTTCTGCTCCCGAATTATGAATTGAACTATGTATTGCCGATATTATATATTTTTAGCTATTTTGGAACCTGGTATTTCCAGCAGATTGAGTCGATCCAGAATTAACTTATTTAGTTTATTCTGTTCCTCAAGGCTATTTAAAATTGATTGGACAATGCTCGATGCTTGTTTGGATGACTTAGAGGGAGTTTGCGTGCCTGATTCCTCATTTTCTGTAGCTGTTTGGCAACCTCATATCCTCGGTAGCTGGCTGGATGCTGCCCATTACAATTTATGCATGTGGCTGCGGCATTTATGCTGCGGTTCTTCTTTAGATAGTTTGCATGTTTGTGATGATTGCAGGCACAAACCTCGGCATTTTTAGCACGTAAAAACATGCGTATGAAACTTGTTTGGTTATGAATTGGATGTTGTTGACAGATATCAAAAGAAAACAATGGCCGCGATGACGTGGTTTGTCGAAAGGTATATTGACAGGTGGCGCCACTTATTGGTAAATTCCGGTTTCTTATTTAGACACCTGGTATTTCCGCTTTAGCGAAACTGAACGGTCTTCAGAATATGGCTAGCAGAACTAGTACCAGTACCACATTCTCGACTCTGATTCTTGAAATCCAAGCCATTTTTCGTTTCCTGTACTAGTCAAACGTGCTGGGCTCTGGGAACGGCTTGTTCCATCTTTCTCAGGTTGAGATGCGTGGAACAAACATCATGTTGAAATCAACATTTTTAAAGATAAATTTGTACCACAATTTAAGGTTGTTAGTTCATGCTCGGACTTATGGTTGTATCAATATTCCAATGGCCTGGTGTTTGAGTTGTTAGTTTTCTCCGCAGCCGACTCATATTTTGGATTAGATCCAGCTTTTGAAAAAATTGCTTTTCGAGTAATCTTCGTATGATTAAAGACAGTCATATAATCTAGGTTCGCCCTACACGCAGTAGTAAATCTATGCTCATTCGTTGCTAAATCCTATTATTATCTCTGCCAAACTAGTCTAACCATTTAACAGTTCATTAGCCGTCTCATTTCTTACAATATAGTTAAGGTAATGCGAGTGTCGGCCACTTGTAATATTGAGTGACATGTTACTCGTTCCTTAGCCAAAGTAGTGTAACTTCTGAAATTTATCGAACTTGAACCTGCACCTCCTTTGAGCTTTAATAGTGGCATGAAAACTATTAGGGACTACGTTCATTTCCCGGCGAGGCGAAATTGGCTTGCTTATTCTAACTACCGGAAGGTGAAATATTTTATGTGTGAACCTAATGTGACGTTATCTAGAAATGCTTGCTTCACTGAAAATAGACCAGTTGTGTCTTAAAGAGTACAATGACTCCATTAACTACGTTTACGTCGCCCATCTTCGAGGCTGTTTGGTCTCGATTTCTTGACCCCAGATCTGACCCCTAATAGTAACTAATGCGATTAATAAAGTAGTTCAGGGTCCTTCTAATTTGACAAGTTCTTTAGTCTACTGCGAAAATAAATTTATAATTGTTGAAGACCAACCAATCGGTACAAAACAGCGAATTACCCGGTAATTTTCTCGGTAATTATCAGTGCCACAACGATCACTTTTAAAATATTATATTTAGTGCCTAAAATAGGCACAATTCACAAAATTTACTTCGTACATCGAAAACTTTAACTTGACTAATAAGCCCTCCTTTTGTTTACTTTCAGCTGCCGAATCTAAAACTTTAAAAGTACTTCTAAGTTTTGCGGTCGGAGGTTTATTGGGCGATGTATTTCTACATTTGCTACCCGAAGCGTGGAGCGGGGAAAAAGGTAGTCCGACATCCGATGGTCATCCATCAATGCGTAGCGGACTATGGGTATTAGCGGGTGTTTTAATCTTCGCCATTGTTGAGAAGATTTTTTCGGGTTATGTAAACCCGGACGAAAATAATCCGCAACCAAAATGTGTGAACATTGCTAGCTGTTTAATGCGGAAAACTAACGGCAAGTTGCCTGAAGGTAAAGAGGGTGTCGGCTGTGGTCAAAACGGGTCATGTGATATAGAAGATGTCCCGAATGGATGCTTCTTGGCGGCCGAAAAAGGAAAGAAAGATAAACCAGCGTCTAAGAAAATTGCTGGTTATTTAAATTTAATGGCAAACTCTATTGATAATTTTACACATGGCCTAGCGGTAGCCGGATCATTTTTGGTTTCGTTTAGACATGGTGTCCTAGCCACATTTGCCATATTACGTAAGTTAATACGTTATGTATTAAAACATTTTTTTATATTTGTGTTTTAATTTTTTTAGTACACGAAATTCCACACGAAATTGGAGATTTTGCCATATTATTAAACTCTGGATTTAATCGATGGGATGCAGCCCGAGCACAGTTACTAACGGCTGGAGCCGGTTTGTGTGGCGCGCTTGTCGCAATTGGCGGTTCGGGAGTCACATCCGCAATGGAAGCACGAACATCGTGGATTATGCCATTCACCGCTGGCGGTTTCTTACATATTGCACTCGTCACCGTACTTCCTGATCTGTTACAGGAAACAAACGTCAAAGAATCCATCAAACAATTCTCATCTCTTTTGCTTGGAATTGCAGTTATGGCCGTAATGACAATCATTTTCGAATCGTAGAATAAATGTGTTATTCTAATTCCTATTACACACAAAAACAAATCTTCTGTAAAAAAATTATCTAATATATTTCTTTATTTTTTTAGTACATTTACTTTACTACCAATTTACATATTTCAATTACATTTTATTAACCTAGTCGTATGTATGAAATAATATTTTACTATAAACTATAAGTGAAAAAAAAACGAGCAAATTGATACTGATAATCTTTTTGCGTATTTATGTGTGCCACTTACTCGGCAGGTTCCATCCAAATGTCTTTGAAATTGTTTTCAGTATGGTACTGAATTATTGATACTATATTATAGTTAATGTATATTTTTTAGTTATTTGATATAGAATCATAAACAACAATAAATTGTTATACCTGTGATTAAATGAGCAAACCACGCGAAATTTTTTGTAAATACGATATTATTAATTTCGTTATAAATAAATGATAATAATAAAATAAAAATGTTGGCTTTTATTTGATTTGACGATTTTAGTTTGATGGTTCTAGAACCGGCCATGTCTTTGGTATATAAGTGCAAGAGTGTCGGCCCCAAAAGGCTTTCAAGGCCAGCGACGAGGTAGAGGCCCCGCAAGTTTTCGGTTGCTCAGTTTTGGCCACCAGCCTAAAGCCGCGTACGAAATCAAAGGCCTTACAGTGCTTTGATGCAGCCCTGATGTCATTTGTAGAATGATACACATCGTTTTATTAGCTTGGTTGGTGATATATGATATGTGAGTATTCCATGTCAATGTTTGATCGAACATAGCACCCAGCAAATTTTAGAGATTTTAATTTTAATAGGACGCGTAATCAGCACAGCTAATATTTGTAGGGTATTTTTAATATGAGTAATTGTCTATCACTAGCAGCCACAAAAGACACGAGAGGGGCTCTTGAAAAACTTCGAAAATGGTGTTCGGAATTGTTCCTTTTACTTCTGTTGTCAGCTAGTGTAGTCCAATTTCCAGACTGATGCGAATATATTGACTGGGGTTTAAGGGATGTCGTTGGAGGGTATTGTATGTGATATAGTAGAATCACTTCTTTCTCAATTGGTTTAGGAATATATAACGTGAAGCCTAATAGGTTTCCTTTGACCTAATGTTCTCGGGAAATTTCTTTAATTTTTTCGATATCAAAATTACTTCAGTCTCTCCAGTAACAACGGATTCCAATTCTATGCCCCGTTAATGAAGTATGGGGTGTACTTTATCTCCGACTCCTCTTAAATATCCAGAATTATACAGCAGCAGAAGTGACCTTTCTCTAATAAGCTAAGAGACTCTTTATTTATAAGAAGTTAATTCTCAATTTGGCTTCTTGCGAACTTGTCAATTTTTTTGAAAAAATCTCTCCAGCTGTTTTTTTGCTATTCCAGATACGCTCGGCGCTGTTTCACAGTTTACAAACTCCTCTTGACCACAAAATTATGATTCTACCAGGAAATATCGTCAGAACTCCCTAACACAGTGCTGTCAAGATTTGCAAATGTAATAATGTCAATTTGAATGCCGATTTAAATTATATATTGGAGTCTGTCGGTTTAGACCTAATAAATAACAATAAGGAGATCGACGAGCCATTCGATACATGTCGAGATTGTTATTTGATAGTTGCTCATCTCTTAAGTTGATTGTTGGTTCCTCAGGCTATGTGGTGTGAATTTGTATTTATTTTAAGAGGAAATCGGCATTGAATTGCAGTCCTTCGCCTCTTGTCTCCCCCGTGATAGGTTTAAATTATCATCTTTCTTGGAATTCGAAGAAAATTTCCATTTTTGACTCAAGAATTCCGACAGAATGGCAGTCGGAACGTTCTTTAATGCTTCCACTACTCTTCCTAGCTCTCGATTAAGGGGATGGTGACAGTCAGTGAAATTTTGATCTGTTTTCTAAGCCTTATGTGTTATGCAGGTATTAGGCCTTGATGGCTGATGGAGAGGTCGAAAACTTGACTAATTTTACTTTTTATTCGGTGGGATCCTGCCCAACCCTGTTCTTTTTAATGGCCAACCAACCATTTCTCATTCTGTAGCCCAGCAAACTTGGGCTTACACCATCCGAGGGGAGCTTCCATGCATCTACGATGCGGTCTTGGACTGATTTTGAGTCTGAGTCATTTCGTTGTCTTCGAAAATTTTTGGCCTGAGACTGCCAACCTGTAATGATGCTGTGGTTGGTCTTTGGTTCTGCCAGCTTCCTCAAAACATGAGTTGTTTATTTTTAATCCTTTTTAATCCATTTATTTGGATGTGTGTTTAATTTTAATTTGACATTGCGCCTAGGTGTCATCGTAAGCATGTCCAGATTGTTTTTAAAACATCAGTCGATTGTTTGTGTTTTCGCTTAGGCTTACCTTTGCACGTATGTTGTGCCTTGGACTGCTATAACATTTGAATCTTTTCTAGAAAGTTTTCGGAATTTATTTGGCCTGAGATGATTGCCAACCTATCACTGTAAAGAGGTTGTTGTTGGTTCTTGGTTTCGCCGCCTGGCTTATTTCGACAGCTCTGATGTTTATTTTAATATGGCGGTGCAGCTAAGTTTTCTCGCGAGCAAGTCCTGATTGATTTGAAAATGTCACTCGTTTCTTTGCGTCTCTGCTTAGGTGTGTCCTTACTTTATGTTTGCTATTCAGTTCTAGACTTGTCATTTAATCTCTGAGGACTGTTGGGGTACACGTGGTGGATGCCAATTTCCACAAATGCTATGAATTTTGGGCGTTCAATATGGATTCGTACACGATTTTGCAAATAAAACACCCAGCGATTTAATGTTACAAACTTTATTTTCAAACACCATTTTCTGCAGGAATTCACAAATTTCACTCGTTCACGGCTCACTAATTCACTTTAACTGTCCATTCCTTTTCCCACTGTTTACTTTTCATTTTTTAACTTGCACTGTTCACTGGTTAAATTACAACTGTCACTCATTTCTGCATGTGTAATGCCGGGTTTTTGGTATCGGAAACATCGAGACTGGGAACGCGATCATTTACTTCCTTTCCCTTGGAAACCTGGCCGTGCGCAACTTTACTGTGTCAGTGACTAGCCTTGCTCTAGCTGCTGGTGCTTAGGTTTTAACCATTGCTGGTATTTACAGACATGTTTTGCAATATAGGCCTCTTAGAACTTGCTCCATTAAGCTCTCAAATGTAGCAGGCGCATTGCATAATCCAAACGGCATTACACAAATTGATAAAGATCGTTTCTTGCTGAAAAGGACGATTGCTACTTGCCAATATCCGCTTTCAGATCCAAGGTACTAAAAATCTTGGCCCCTGACAACGTGTCCATGGTGTCCTCAACTGGTGTCGTCAATGTGCGGTAACGAATACTCTCCCGTGTTATTCCATCCTTTTTCTGGATAAGAACCGCTGGCGAATTCCAAGGGCTGCTAAACTCCTCAGTTACTCCATCACGTTCCACTATTTTAGTTAATGTGGCTGTCTCTTTCTTGGCTTGGTGCTTGCCGGATTAGAGTAGCGTTTCCAATATTAGTTTTTTCCTAACTCATAACATTAAAAGCAAATACATCGGTTAATTCTGGCTGCATATTGAGCGAATGATCTTCTTCTGTATTTGGTTTGGTGATCGATGACACTGCCTTGACTGGCAATTGTTAATAGAGTTGATTACCGATGACCACCTCTTTCCTGATTACATTTTTTGATGAACTCACGTTCAAAACACGAACTGGTACTTTCTGCTAGAATTTCACTAAGATCGCACACAGCAACCCGTTATTTTTGACATTCGTGGACTCAACAATTCACATCTTGATATCCCCAAGGCCATCATCAATTATCGGGTAGATGAGTTTTTCACACATCGGTAGAATCTCGACCTGTCTTCGACTCTAATTCGCAATGCATTTTGTTCATTTGCGCTTATTTGAAGTATAATCCACGACCATCTGGTATTTCTTCATAAAATCCAGTCCGATGATACATTCATCAGTTATCCCAGCTACGATTAACCGATGTTTGAGCCGCATTGTGCCGAATGTTACTGGAAGGATTCACTCTTCTTTGGCTATCGCAGATTCACCTGTTGCTGTTAGCAAGTTATAATGGGCAGTAGGAAGCACCACCGATTTCGAAGTTCCGACTCTGATTTTAATCGTGTTCTTCGGGAGTTTTCTTCCTTCCACCAGTTTACGCCCCTCAAAACTGCCGTAACTTAGTTTTCCGGATTCATGTCCATTAAATGAGATAAATGTTTTCTCTCCTCGTCTCCTCCTGGACTCTTTCTATGCCTCGTCGTATTCCAGCATACCTCCTTCTTAACTCCAATGAATGCTACCTTTGCACGACCCTCCGTCGCGGCCTTCTGGATCGCTCTCTCTCTTCAGCAGTCTACTGCTCTGCCGGACTCACTCACAATAACCGTTTTAGAGTCACCTGCTGGGCTTCTCTCAAGAATCTTTTAATAAACTAAATCGTTTCTCCTCCTCTCTAGCCATAAACTCTCTTTAAGCTGACTTGCACTCTCCATACTCTAATGATTGCTCTCAGTGGTAGGACTGAGGGGTCTCTGACCTCCGGGCTTGATGCATTTGAAGGAACATCATCTTTATGGATTTTATTGTCAGAACTTTCTATGTAGCAGGATTGATGAGGAAATAAGGTCCGCCACAGCAGACGCTCGTTGGTTGGGTTATTCAAACGATATTTTCGCAGTATTGATTCTTGATCCCGAAAGAGCTCGAGTTATCGGTTCAAGTTTTGACCCAACATTTAGTCGCTATTTAGTTGAAATTTTTTGACTATTTTGTAAATTTCTCTGGGATTGGCTGGTGCTGTTTCGTATAGCCCAGAGAATTCTGGATCCAGCTTTTATTTTAGAAAAACGACCGTTATAAATCGCTTTATGCAGTGTACCATTTACTTGGCGGTGTCTGCGGTCTTCGTGATTCGCCAGTCTACTGAACTTTTGAGAAATAGAGTTCGTTAAAATGTTTATGTCCATTGGAATATAACTTAGAAATATTCAAGAGCGCTGCATTGGTATAATCTCTCTAAGTAACCAACCGCCTAGTTCCATTCAGAATGGCCAAGTTCAAACAGTTTCGCAAACAATCAACTGCCTTAGTCAAGTTCCATCCTATATAGAAATTTACATAATTTGAAAGTGGTCAAAATTCTGAACTCTACAATCCTACGTTGAGCAAAATCGATAAAGAAATGATTAAGTTTAAAGGATTTTGATTTACGACATAGGAAAAGCCCGACTCGCTGTAATAAATTGTTCACACGATGATAGTATCGTGTGCCTTTGTACAACCGAAGCTTTAATATCACGAAAGTAATCGTAATTTCTATCGCGACAGTAGCGTACATAATTGAGGGGAAATTACAGAAAAATTATCGATATTTTTATAAAATTATCTGCAGTACCATCGCCAAGTGCCATCTATGAATAGTTTATTGAACTATTAGTCCAAAAAGCTTTTTATTTATGTAATTAAAACTATTTACACTTTACAACCTATCGATGAATTAATTATAGTTTAAAATAATTTACAAAAATATAATTTTACGATTTAAATTTTGTTGTAAATTTTATACAAAATTATTTTGTTTATATTGTTTAATATATCCGACTCGGTCTCCCTCCACGCTACATGTTCTTTCTCTTTTCCGTGCACAACCGAAAAACAAAAAAGCTTGAAAATATTTATAAAACAACTTCATGTAGCTATTAAAAGCATAAAGAACTAGAATTCGACTCCACACAATACATGCACAAGATGGCTTCAAAAACGTAAAAAAAACAAACAACAAGAATTACAGCAACAACAACAAAAAGTTAAAAAACAAGTTTTCTTTCATAAAGTAGTTTGGTTCGCGCAGTCACAAATTATAGACGTGGATTTCGTACATTCACGTTCATACTTTGATCGTAATTAATGAAATATTAGTTAAAATATAACTTCATAATTATTAAATTAATCATAAAAGTAATTAAAAATATATGATTGTGCTTTTTAGTGATTAGTTCTGTCGTTAGTGTTTACAGTGACTTGCTTCTCTTGAATAAAATGTGGTACAGCAGAAGCAAATTCCTCAGTAAATTGCTTCATTACATACTTGAGGTAGGATGCTAAAGTAGTAAAGCATATTACTATCGCAAAGTGGAATTTCAGTGTTTAAAAATTACAATAAATTATTAATTACATGTGCATGCATTATGAATATGAAAATTACATAAGTCGCACGAAAAAGCTCGTGAGATAAGAAATTCTTGTGTGATTTTGAGTTACAATCAATTTTGTTACACCTTAAGTAATTTATATATCAAAAGTGTGAATGTGTATTGTGTTCTATGTGCTTATGGTGAATATTATTAGTTTGAATATACGTATTTCTTCAAGGCTGTTTAAAAATCTATCTTAATTATTACCGCCAGCTAGAGAGTTTATAAGAAATTATTTTTTGTTAACGGTCTAACAACAAAACACACCTAAACCGTTTCGTCTCTTCTGTGTGTTCATAATTTTTATTTCTTATTAAAGAAAAATAATAAGAAAGAATCATAATAAGACGACGAGGACGGGGAGAAGAAATATACAAAAAGATCGTTGTACACACAGGTAAGAAGTGAAAAAACTTAAATAAAATAAACTACAACAAAAACAAAAAATTAACAGGTTGATTATCAGTGTTTCCTGTAAAGGGCATACCTACTATACAAAATACACACGCGGATTAAAACGTTATACTGTTCTAGACTACACCTTAAAAAGGGTGTACGATATACCTTCTTGTATCGATGAACAGGTACAAGGATTATGTAAAATTAAATTAACTAATCTGACTGTTACAGTGTTAAGTAATTAAATTCCCAGTACATAACAATATAATAAAACAGGCAGTGCACGCTAATGTCAAAAGTGCAATAAAACTGGTGTACACTAGAGGCAATGGCGTATTGGTGTACACAAGTTGGGCTGGATAGGGTTAATAATTATACTGCGCTTAATTTTTTTTGCATTTTTTCCTGTTTGTTGTAATTGCAAATTTGTTTTGTGAGTGCAAAAAAATCGGTAATTGTAATATTTTTATGTGAAGTAGCGAGGTTTTCATTTTTTTTTATCATAGCTAATGGATGAGGAAATTTGTGATTGTAGAGTTATGAAGCGTGCGCTTCTACATCTCATGTTTGTATTTTATACTTGTCTATTCTACATATCTACACGTTAATTATTTTTTACGCACTTTACCGTGATTAATTTGATTATTTGCTTTTATAAATTTAGCTATTTGTGCTTGAGGACTGGCATTTTTCATCGAGGTATAAAAACAACATTTAGAAGTCGATGGAAGCATCGTCGATGTTATATTCTAAGTCACACACATCAAAGCCAAACTAATTCTGCCAATAAAAAAAATTTAAAACATTTGCTCAAATTTAGTAAGGCTAGCACCCTTTGCCGTATTTAAGACGTCGTGTTGGATAAATTAGAGATGTTTGAATGCAGCATCGATTAGCTTAGCTCAAAACATTTCTCCGTTTTGTTCTAATGAGCGATTGAAAAAATGAAAATATTCCAACTTCAAATCAAACAATCACGCTTCCGGTACATAATTTTCTCATAATTTCTTCATCGATGTGACATTGTAAGTCATACACATCAAAGCCAATCTAATTCTGCCAATAAAAAATTTAAATCATTTGCTCAAATTTAGGAAGGCTAACACTCCTTGCCATCTTTTAGACGTCGTGTTGGATAAACTAGAGATGTTTGAATGCAGCATCGATTACCTTAGCTCAAAACATTTCTCCGTTTTGTTCTAATTTATTTATTTATTTACTGTAAATAAAGTAACTTTGTGAACTATACACCCCATTTTGAGCATACCAGCTCTTTCATAATGAAGTGTACATTTTATACCCAAATTCGACTTTTGCCGTTTCTGCCTCTTGGCCACGTTCATAATTTTCTTCATCCACGTTTTAAGTACTTTTATTATCTGAGAAGTTAAAACTCTCGCGAGAGGTATCCATGTTAAGACTTTTATATGCAGCGCCTCACATCCGAAACGCCCCTCTCAGCACTAGCTTTGATGTTTTATTTTTTGGCGTTGTAAATCCTTTGCTAGAAACCCAACCGTAGCGTAATTAAACAATCCGTTTGCACAATACCACAATCTATAAAATAAAATATTAAACAAATTGATTTTGTATCACCAAAAAATTAATTTTTAATTTTCAAACCGACAAAAACCACAACCGTCCGTCAAGAAAATCAAGGCGACAAAAAATAATGAGCGATTGAAAAAATGAAAATATTCCAACTTCAAATCGAGCAATCACGCTTCCGGTACATAATTTGCTCATAATTTCTTCGTCAATGTGACATTCTAAGTCACACACACATCAAAGCCAATCTAATTCTGCCAATAAAAAATTTAAAACATTTGCTCAAATTTAGTAAGGCTAACGCCCGTTGCAGTCTGCCGATGCAGCATCGGTTAGCTTAGCGCAAAACATTGCTCCGTTTTGTTCTAATGAGCGATTGAAAAAATGAGAAATATTCCAACTTTTCAAACATTTAGAAGAAGAAAATATTCGAAACATTTAGAATTCGATGGAAGCACCATGTCTTCAAGTACCTCGTTTAAACGTGTTTGGGTTTGTTAAGTTTGAATTTGGCGAACATAGGGTCTCCTTTCGAGAGTCCGGTATTTATTTCAGCAACCGCTTTCTCCTAAAATATTTTGTATTCTTTTTGTACTTCTATCTATCTAAAATCCTGCTTAACCTTTAAGATTCAAATCACTTTTTATAACTGGCATCAAACTACTTGCGCTCCTAAGTTTATTGTACCTCCCTATTTTGTGATTATTTGGAGCAGCACCAAATGGTGTTTAAACAAATACTCTTTCCATTTCCGTGATTCAGTCTAATTGGTCTAAGCGTTCTTATCTCACTGATATCTCCCTTGAGCGTTTTAAATAAAGTGTCTCTCAATGGACCACCAAACAATTTACTGCATTTTTTTACCTTTGGCCCTTATATTCATCTGTAGCGCTCCTCTATAATGAGAAAAGGGATGCAAGATTCACTGTATGTGGTTATACCACAGCATCATTATAAATTTTTGATGCAGCTGTTTGTCCAATGCTTTTGTGAAAATATCAGCCAACTGGTCCTGCGAACTTACTAGTTCCAATTTGATGATCCCTTTCCATGTCAACTCTCGAAGAAAATGAAACTTGATGTCGATATGTTTACTGCGACGAGTTCCAGGATCCTTGGAAATCATAATCGTGTCCAAATTGTCTTCGCAAATTATCTTTTTCATCCCCAATGCTTCACTCACTACAACAAATTCCGTTTCACGCGTTGAGAGTTTTACTAGACCCGGTTTTTTGGTTCCCCACCAAATCGGTTTGTTGGTATTCTTTGGTTTTGGTGGTTGACATTTGATCTTCCATTCGCACTATCATTCGCTCAGTCAGCGTCGGAATACCCAATCAAAACATCATCATTTCGTGAAAATTTTAACTTAAAATCGGAGGTGCCTTTTAGATATCGAAGCAGCTCGCAAACATCGGGTCTACCTCCCAACATTAAGTACATTAGATTGACCAATAATTCACAATACGGCAGATTAGTTAATTGTTGGCCAGTGCCCTTGATGAGTTTCAAGTTTTTGATCTTGGTGTAGGCAATGAATTATAATCAGACATTCCAAATCGTTCGCGTATGGCATTAATGTAGTGTGATTGATCTATTGAAAGATTTACATTCACAACAACTTCAACATTCAGTGCCATGATTCTTAACGATACCCAGATCCTTCATATCGAATTTATTTAACAGATTTAGTTTAATATCAGCGATCTGCTTTTCATAGTTCCCAGTAATTATCATATCATCAAGGTAGATAATTAGATAGATCGTAGACCTATTACTCGTTCGAGTGTACGTACAGACAGGCGTCAGCGTGCCGTCCCCCCCAGCCCGTCAAGGATTTTTTCTATTTCAGTACGAGACTGTTAATACCTTCCGGGGCTTGCTTCGGAGAGATTTGACAGCCACAGATATCAAGACGTACGAGTATAGTAGTAAGTCTGGCTCCGGGCGAAGAAGTGTCCTTATAATCTTGACCTAGTTTTGAATATTCACCTTGAACTTATTATTTTTGCA
Source organism: Nephrotoma guestfalica (assembly GCA_963691935.1). NCBI lineage: Eukaryota > Metazoa > Arthropoda > Insecta > Diptera > Tipulidae > Nephrotoma > Nephrotoma guestfalica. The sequence goes on from OY829913.1 coordinate 235,600,319, forward strand.
CCTCATTCAGGCTTTTTTTTAACGGTGGTGGGAGAAACATTCCAATTAATTATTTCTTCTTAGATTGCTCTGAGCCACTATGTCTCATCTACTCGTCCGGATACATCTTAATAGTCGCCTTTCGCCTATAATTTTCGTATTCGTATGTTCAAATCAGGACAGTTGCTTTGTAGATTTGCGTGTGTTTGAATTCTACACTTCTATCTGATAGCTTTCCTCCTTGAAACGGACGCTGGGTTGGTGGTCTGGGTCCACCAAACGGTAGTCTCGTTGGTTTCGATCTAATACAGTATTCACAATCCATAGGAATTTCGAAAATATCACTTACATTCCTTAACCAATCCTTTCGATATTTTGCAAACATTTAACATTCCAAGGGCGGCCAAACGACGGTACCATAAAACGCTTGCTTCCTTCTTACCAATTGTAGCATTTGCATAGGGCTCTCGAACACTGTATGTCACATACCAGTTCTCTTTCTCAGTTTGAAAACAACAACTTCATTCTTGATAGTACGAGCGTACGATGAATGACGATCTTAAAACCGGCATCATCGAGTTTGCTAATCGACCGTAGATTGTACGTTAACTCTTGCGTTGTTGATATCTAATCCGTGTACTTTCCGCCCTTCACCAAACGATAACACGAGTAAACTACCAGTTGTAGAAACCTAAAATTTTTCACTCGTTTGAGCGACTTAAATTTCAAATGGTACTATATTCTTCTTGCCCGACAATAATTGTTCATCATTAATTAAATAATCAGTACACGCACAATCAGCTAAGTTTATTCGACGTTTAGTAGTTTATCAACTAGAAAGTTTATTTTTTAGTGGTTTTCGACACTTATTGGCCTCAGATGGTGCGTTGTCCTGGTGCAAAATCCATGAGTTTTCTTTCCATAAACCTGGCCTTTTTCGACGAATTTGCTCTCTCAACGCCTTATAACGGCCAGATACTTTTCTTCATTTACCGTCTGACCTTCTGGCAAGAATTCCGAGTGCACGACACCGCGATAATCAAAGAAAACCACATACATTAGCTAGGCTTTTGATCTACTTTGGCGTGGTTTTCTCGGTTTCGCCTCAGTTGGAAGGCGCCGCAAAGTGGTGTCGGAATTGACTCGTTCTAGCATGTCTTCAGCTACCTTTACGCGATTGAGTTTTTTTAAGATAATTCAGGTCTTTCGGAACTAGTCGAGCGGCAACGCATTTCATGTCCTAACAATCGTGTACAATGGAACGAATTCATTCCTGAGACACAGAAAATATACAGCGGCTATCTCTCTCAAACCTGAGTGGCGATTTTGCGTCACCATTTCCTTCACTTTATTGATGTTAACTTCAGCTGAGGCCGACCAGAGCGAGGAAAATCTTCCACCACATTTCGACCGCTTTTGAATGCACTGCACTACTCATATGCAAGTGTTTTTGATAAAGTCGATTCACCGTAAGCCTTCTGTAACATTTTAAGCCATCCGGTACACGAAATTCTATTTGGAATACAAAATTTGAAACAAACTATTTGTCTTTGTAAGCAAACTAAATGACAGATCGCGCTCACGCATCACGTCACATCAAGATTAAGGACAGTTGTGCCATCTTAGGGACAAAAAAATGTTTACGTTCTCTTTAAGCGGGCTTTTTAAATGATCATTTACGGCCACTTTTTAGCATATATTAAAATATTCAATTACGAAATTAATTCCGTTACACGATTCGAATGAAGCAGATTTTTTTGCCTAATTTGATAAAGGTACACCTGTTCCTTATTTTCACGCCTGTGTAGTGTTCGGTTTTATCTCGAGCTCCTGGATCCGGATCCGAGTCGTATTTATACCTAAGCCCGGTAAGTCTGATAAAATCTCAGAACTTCCCGCTCGTTTTTCTTCTATCTCAGATTGTTGATAGATTTCAGTATCATGTATGATTTAGTATGATTACAGAGTAAGCAAGTTCAGCGAAACGGCGCTATATGTGCTTGTTACTAGGATTGAACAATTGCTTTATAACAAATTGTTTCTTATGAGTACATTCGTAGATATTGCAGGTGCGTTCGATATCACTTGAATTGGGTTGCACTCAATGTTATTGTAAGTTTTTGGTCATCGAAAACCTCTAGGTAAGCTTCTGCATTCCTGATCCGATGTTCAGGGCTATGCTGATGAAATTATTTTAACTTTTTTTTGGCAAACATCTGAATATGGGCTGCAACCCTTTTTGCGAGCCCGTTTACAAATTATATTATGTAAAATATTTAGGAATTAACCTTGATTCTATCGTGGAATTCCAATGATCACAAACTGCAAACAGTTTCCGCTATTTTAAGGCAATGCTGCAGGACTTTATGTAAATCGTGGGGCTCTCAATCTTAATGGGCTGCATATTACCTCATGTAGGGCTAATACTTGCGCTTTATCTTCGACTCCATTAATGCTTTTGAGTCCATTCATCCTCCTTTCAAAATTGAACTGTCCAAGACTGGTTTATTTTTTTTAGATAGTCACCGTCGTTGATTTTTCGTGTCTTCGAGGCTTTGAAATTTAAAGTTTCAGAGTTCAACATTATCTTGTGCACCGATTTTCTGGCCAAAGCTGGTTCACCGAATGGGTTGGTGGCTGGTTCGCCATTCCGAAGCTTGTTGACTGGCTTGCACGTCAAACTTATAAACCCATGTCTCATCACTAGTTATAATGCGTTTTATGAAAGTGGTGTCGGAACGATTGAAATTAATTGATCTTGAACCTGATACATCGTTATCATATAACTGAAATAATATTACAGTATAATGATTCTTTTCGGGTTGGCTAAGATAAGAGTGGCTTATCACCCTTTATACTTTTCAGAAGGTGAATCGCTTTATCATTGAACTAACCCGTATTTTAGCTGAAGAGTCGATTGCTGAAAATAACAATCACCTAAGGATCCGCGTAGTGATTCTAAAAGGCCATGGTCGCTTTAAAAATCCTCTTCATCAAATGTTACTGGTTCAAGCTGAAACAGTTTGCCGTGTTTGAACACTTAACCGTGTTTCACGATTTTGGATTTGGCGGGCGCTTATCTGCCAGTGGAAATAGCAATAGACTCGGTGAAACTGTTCACGATCAACACCCACATGGGATTACTTCGATATATATATATGAGACTCACTTACTACGTAAATGCCTATTCTTTAGACGAAATGTTGAATACTTGGGTCACGGTTTTAGTGATCGTAGAATATTGCCTAGCCCGAGCAAAATTGTACCTGTTAACAATGCTCCAATACCTGAAAATGTCACACAGCTGAAAGTGTTTTTGGGACTACTAAACTTCCATAGGAAGTTCATGCCGATGATGGCTTCTGAGCGGGCACTGTTTTATAAAATAACAAAAAAAGATCTGTGTTTCGTTTGGACCAGGAGTTTTAACTACGCATTCTTGGAAAGTAAAAAACAACTAAGCGCTCACAACCTGTAGGTTCATTTGTAGTGAGCGCAGTTCTTAACCACGAAATTGGTGTAACCACGATGCGATCGACCGTTAATGTTTGCTTCATGAAAATTTTACAAATTTTTATTCGGTGGCTCTTTCATTCTAGTGACGGATCTTCTGCTTTCAGCGGCTCTATTTGATGTAAAAATGGATTCCTATCACCGCGGCCAATAGGCTAAAGCTCTGGTGGTCGATGCATTATCGCGCTTCGCATATTTGTTCGATCAATGCGTTTAAGTTATCGAGATACTTATTGAACATGAAGCGGTAGCGAAATAATGTCTATAATGTTAAGAAATGTTGGCCTAGTTCAATGGTTAACTTAAATACGAAACCGGATTTCATCCGTAAAATTGGGCTCACGTTCGAAAGTGAAATGCGTCGTTACAAACGCATATACTACTGTGGGCAAAAAGTAGTCAGACTTTTTAATTTAAATTTCGCGCGGAAAACCATTCGTCGAAATATTTTTTTTTTCTATATTGACTGTCAGTGATTTCTGTGCCAAATGTCACATCAAAATAATCATTAGTGTTTAGTATACGCTTGTCATTCTGAAGTACAAAAAGTACATTCGGCGATTTTTACAATGAGTGAAATTATTCAACAAAGAAGTTCCATTAATTTTGTGCGCGGAATCAATTTTGTGGGGCCGAAACGTTCAGAATGTTGCAAAAGGCCTTCGGTGATAATTGTATGTCGCGAGCAAGTGTTTTTGATTGGTACAAATTGTTCAAAGAGGATCGAGAACGTGTTGACGACGAACCACGTCTAGGACGGCCATCAACATCAACTGATGATCAACACGTTAATCAAATCAAGGTATTGGTGCTCGAGAATCGACGATTAACAGTCAGAGACCTTACTGGCATCGTTGAAATATCGGAAGGATCAGTGAAAACGATTGGTTCCAAAATCACACAATTTTTTGGAAAAAACAGCGTCGCGTTGACGTCTGTGAAACAATGCTTTCCGACTACCAGGATGTCATGAAACGTATTATAACTGGCGATGAGTCTTGGATCTATACTTACGACCCGGAAACAGACGATCAATCGGCCGAATATCGTGCCAAAGGTGAGCCGAAGCTGAAAAAATCACGTCAAAGCAAGTCAAAAATCAAGGTGATGTTGACTGTTTTTTTCGATTATCGAGGGTGGTGCACTCCGAATTCCTTCCGACCGGCCAAACTGTCATCAAGGAATACTATTTGAGTGTTATGCGTCGTTTGCGCGAAGCTATTCGTAAAAAAAGACCGGAATTATGGATCGACAACTCTTGGTTTTTGCACCACGATAATGCACCTTCTCATACTGCATTGGTTTTATGTAATTTTTTCGCCAAAAATTCCACCCATATCGTTCCGCAACGACCGTATTCGCCTGATTTAGCTCCGTGTGACTTCTGGCTGTTCAGCAAACTCAAACGACCGCTCCGGGGAAACCGTCTTGAGTCAATTGAAGACATTAAACGTGAATCGCTACGCGCATTGGAGGCTATTCCGGAAATTGACTTTAACAACTGTTTCGAGGATTGGAAAAAACATTGGGACAAGTGTATTGAGGCTGGGGGGGGATTACTTTGAAGGGAACGAAAGAGATTTGGAGAAATAAATAAAGAATTTTAAAATTATGAACAAAGTCTTACAATTTTTTGCCCACAGTATTATTACGATTGCTACACGAAGATTATCCTGGAGTGGTGACCGAACATTGAAGAAGCAGTCGAGAAGGCTGTAAAAAATTGCGAGATATGTGAGAAATACCAAAATGAAAATCGATCGGACTTCAAAATTGCGCGTTGGCCATAAAGTGAGAGGGTATAGGAAAATTTTATTCCTGATAATTGATTCAATGTCAAGGTGGATCGAAGTACTAGTAATGAATTAGATACCAGCTGACGGGTAACGGCCCACCATTTAGTTCATCTGAGTTCATGAGATTTTGTCAATGTAATGCGATATCACTATTGAAAATTCCAGCATACGTGCCTCAATCTCAATGAGCTTCTCGAAATACTCCGAGTTCTACTAATGGCTAAACTCCTTCACATAAAGCATATACATATAACTGGGAACCGGGTATCATTATCAAAGTTTTGGGCCTGCGTCGTTATGAAGCCAAGACTGAATGTACCTAATCGTCTTCAATATTGATAACAAAATTAAATATATTTTTTGTAAATCTTAAAATTAAGATGAGGGAAGAATTAAGATGAGGGAAAACAAAAATATTTCTGCGTTCATATCCTATATGAGATAGAATTGAATATTGTTTTTGCACCATAGTAGAGTATATATTTGGGACAATTGGTACTAAAAACGAATTACCATAGGCTCCAATTTTTTTAAGGCCCGTACGACTGTATTATTTGCACCCAACTACAGTTCTATGGCTTAGGATAAATTATCTTCTTTAAATACATAAGTAAGTGTCGCTATTCATTGAATTTTATGAAAATAAGTGAATTTTTAGGATGCCTCTGTGCCTGTGTCATTTTGTTATTCTGAGGGGCTGATTCGTATAAATCTTTCCTAACCAAATTTTAAACTTCACATTACCTGATATACTCTCCTTTCTTTTCGCAAGAACCAGACACCACGAAATTTTTTCGATATATCACAATGGGGTAATGACTCTATCTATTATTGCGGGAGCAAAATACCGTACTACACCTCGCTCGTATATCTACTGCAAATTATCATAATACTGATATGCTATTTTCGCAATTACAAATTCATTACATCAGCATAACATTATACCTCCTATATCTATAATAACAATTCAATTCCTCATAAGCATAAAAATAGCAGATAGTTTAATGTTCCGAATAAAATACGTTAATAAAGAAACCAATGCTAAAATAAAAATCAGTGAATTTTATTATGGCGATCCAGCAATTTGGGTTGTTGTTGTTGGTTAATACCCCTAATATTCAATTTAAGACTATATGATAATAGATGGGAGAAGAGCATGGCTACCTCTTAACTAACCACTGTAACAATCTACAACTCTTACTTTTCGTTGGTTGCGTAGATCAACACTACACTACCGATAATACTAGTATATACTTGTATATATATATTTAAAGGTGACGATGTGGAACTAATTATCTAATTGTTTCTTTACATATGAAAGAAGAAGTGTATTGTTTTAATTTATTACAAATTGCCTCTTCGGTTTAATCAAATATTTGTTTGTGCTGATGCCGGCTATAAAAATGTATAATTTTTGATTAAACGGCGAGATAGCGATTATATCAATCGACAACCGAATAGTTTCAACTGTATACTTACCAAGTTAAAGACCCTGCTATATAGAAAATTATCTGTATACGAGGAGGTGAATGATCTCGATCCGAGAGATCGATAAAAAAAATAAAATTAAAATAAAATTGATAGAGAATCTCGAAAACATATCTCATATAATACGTGTATTTGCATCTACTTAACACGCCGTCATATTTTCTCTTCTGAACGTAACGGCTTAGCAGTTAGTATATGTAATTGCATTGAAGTTTATTAATCTCACTGTATAGGCTCTTTATATACCGAGTACCTGTTCAATATCAAAATAAGTAACTATAACGTAGAAAACTATTAACTTGTTTTATGATTATAGCACCTTGATGCGATCCCATATAATTATCGTAATCTCATGTGGAGTGCGCACAAGATACCGAGAAGCTGGGATTTTAAATTTTAAAATTCAATTACCCTAGGCGCACATCGATGCCTCAATAACAATATTTTTAATGTTATGGTCGATACTAAATGGATCAATCAATCGATGATCATTTTCACTTTAATGAGGTTTTATAGTATTAAGTGTCGTTTTATTAATTATAGGAACTGGTTATTTGCTGTTGTACTGGGGATGGTAAAATTGAAATAAATGAAAACTTGTTTGGTTCTAGTTGAAAACTATGAATAAAATATGATTTTGAATTCTAGAAGATTAACGCGATTAAAATTTTTTTGTGAATGTATACTTTCTGGATAAGAAAGCGATGATTCTGGCGTTTGAGAAATAGCGCGTGGGACGATTCATAATAATACGCGTTTGTAAATTAAGTTGTTATGTGATGCAATCTTCTGGGTAAGATGTTTTAAATATCATCGGGTGCAATGCATAATAGGCGTGGTTAATTAATATTACATCATAATCAAATCTGTGCAGATACAAGACAAAAATTCACTCTATGAACAAGCGAAACGTTTAGTGGCTGTTGGAGCGAAAATGCAAACTTAGAAAAAAAAATGCGAAAAAGCGAAAGATGATTTTATTGCGATTAATAGAAGAAAATATTTATTAAATTCATTATTCGTGCCGTGTTGCACGATCGAAGGTTGCAAATAGAATAAGGTTTTCCACATAGATGTGACAATTTTGACCGCTGAAAATGTTGTTCGATGTTGGTGTGGTATTTGAAACCTTGTTGTCCGACGTTTGATAGTGGCGTGCCCATCGATAGGTGTCGCCTCCACCAGTTGTGGATACGTTTGATGTTACTTCCAACATTGCCGGCCACTCTTAAATATTTTAATACTTTTGTGATATCTGTGCTTGTCCGGGATGGGCAGCAGGCACAGATTTGTCACAGTGACATCTCTCGTGCTCTGCTGATGCAAGAATGGTAGTTGACGTAGACCACCGTGTAGCGTGCGATGCCGCCCTTCGGCCCGTAGTATATATCACTGCCGATAGAAAGGTTCAGAGATCGAAGTGGGCTCTTATCTAATAGATGTTCTTCGGATTGACACCTTGATATCTCCTTACCGAAACGTGATCCTTCGGCAGGATTTCGATGTTGGATGAAACGTGTGCAGAGGGCCATGACATGAAGTTTTCCGAGCCATGAATTTCGAGCGATGGATATCGAGTCACTCGAGTATCTGTATGCATTGCGATCATTGATTCTATTCGTTTTATTCATAACGTACTTTGGCGCGGCCATTGACCTGTTCTCGTAGACAAATAGGATCGGTCCACCACGACCCATCTGCGGGATTATGTTTCGTGTCGGCATAATTTCCAATCGGTAGGTTGAATATAATCCAAGATTTGCGAAACCCGATTAGCCATAAACGTCTTCCAGCGACTAGGCGAACTGCATAGTCAACCAACTATACCTCTTGCAAGACGGTCCATTCGTACCTTTGAACCTGTGCCTCGTTCAGTGACTGAACGATGATGTGTATACGTTTGGCGAGGAGTATACTGGCACAATGCGACAGACGTGGCAATTAGATCGTTTTCAGTGGTGTAACTTTGATCTTTGATGCAAGCATTATAATTTTATTTTGATGAATCCATCTGCTAACGTTGTTCGAATATACACCACCGCTGTCTATGCTTTCTCACAGGCGTTGCTGAACCCGTGAAGTTCAAAACAATTGCGAGTTGTCGAATGATTTATCCAGCGACCGGTTCTGAGAGCCTCCAATGGTTTCAAACTATCTCAATAAGTTAGCCATCTTTGAGCGATTGATTTTGGGACCGCTGCATCCTACGATATGCCGAGTATCCACAACTGTTGTAGTATGCTTTTCGCGATAATTGTGGTAGGAGATACCCGGCCGAGCCAGATCGGCTGGGCATTTCCTACCACAATTCGTATATCAGGTCGTCGACGAAGAAGTCTATGAATGCGACTTTATCTGCAATTGGGTATTTCTCCTGTTCGTCTCGTGCTATAGTGGTATCATGCATGACGGTGCACAAACGATAGTCTCGGTAGCCCAGAATTGTCTCTCATCACTTAACGAGATGACAGATCAGCTCAGAATCCACATGATGTGGGTGCCAGTCTTAGGCAAAATTTCTAATTCCGAAATATGTTGCATCAGCCCATTTGCATTCTAAATTACTATTCTTAATGTTTTATTTGTGATTGTTTGCATCATTTTCATAGAGAATGATGGATGCCATTTCATTGAGACAGTCTTACTTATCCAACCTGCTGCTTAGAGCATCAAGGAATTTCTCTTGTTTAGCTAGTCGAATGTTAAAAGTTTCCTTTCTGCTTAGTATCTTTTGGAACACTGTTGCATGTTCTCCAGTGCCCTTCGAAATAACTGATTTTGGCATTGTCACTAGCGAGTATAGTTTTGGTTCTCCCGCTATACATGCATGAGTTGGTTCCTCTTTACTGAAAATTTGGGTCATTTTGTCCTGTATTCCTTCTAGATTTTGGTTTTGCGTTTTATTTCGTAATCTTTGTAGGTCCTTAGCTAATTCACATACCCTGGAGTTTGCGAGATTTCGTTTGTTGCAATTAACACATTTTGCAGCAATATCTTTATTGGCCGGGTATACTTTTGCGTAATGCTTTCCGGCACATTTCACGCATCTAGTCTTTCTTAGTCAATATTTCTGCGTATGATTAAAACCTTGACATTTTTTGCACTGCGGTATTAGACCGCTATTTTTTCAATGGCACTATTTTAACTCTCATGTTAAGTATTGCCTTGTGATGTTCCGTATTCATTTTTAACTATAGTGTAATTTGTACTTTAGGTCGTTTTAAAGTTTTCGTCGCTTTCCAGTAAGGCCGCTACGTTATTTATTAATGGATCCGTTTTTGACTTCTTTAATTAGCAACTTTAGTTTATTGGATAACAAATTTAAAGTTGTTTTATATTCTTGCTTTTTGTTTTGCTGCCACCAGTTCCCTAACTTCCAGAGGATAAATATCATTTCGGCACATTTCCTATAAACTTGAGGGGGTACTACTCCACGCCGCATCTTGTGTACTGTCGTTGAGTTTTCTAGTTCTTCTTCTAGCTGTATCGGATTTTTAATGGGCACCTGAGGATCAATATTATCCTCAAGAAGCTTCTAGAATTATTCCCAGCAGGTTCTTTTATTAGTTAGCGAAGATGGACTATCCCCTCGCTGCTTTCTAGGTATGTTGTTTTCGTCTATACCTTCTTTGGTGATAAAGAAGTCAATGAATGAAATTGGGTATTTTGTTTCTATCCATAGGCCAATAAGTTGGTTAATCTCCAGAATGAAAATCGCAACTGCATAGTCTTCCAAGTTACTCTTGATCCCCAGTAGGTATTTTTTGAATGAGTTTCCGATACTAGGCATATATCAAGTTTTTTAGTATTTACGAAAATTTCTAATTCTGGAATATGTTCCATTAGCCCATTGGCATTTCAGGTTACTATTCTTAATGTTTTATTTGTTGTTGTTTACATCATTTTAATAAAGCATGGATTTCATTTCAATTAGAGAGTCTTGCTTATCTAACCTGCTGTTTAGAGCATTTATCTTGTTTAGCTAAACGAATGTTTTTTTATCTCTGCAATCTGTTCTGGGGTCCAGGCTCTCCCAACCCTTCCTTGGAGGGTTTATTTTTCCGTCCTTACTTTTACACCAGTGTCGGCCAATTCGAGGACGCACGATTATAGATCCGATTTTTATCACCATCTGCACCATAGCTCCATGCCAGCCTATACTGGCATGGAAGATGGGTCGGCCTATGAGTTTTGCACTCCGACAGGGGGTCATAGATGTGTTCCATTTCATCACAGATCGTAATCTGTTGATGAAAATTCCATTTGCATCCTGCCCCTATCGGGATTCGAACCTGGTAAAAAAGCTTTAACCACTGTACCATTTGGTCGGTGCATCGAATGGAAGAGCTATCTTAATAAATGTTAAGAGGTTCCATGCTTCTTAGTATCTTTTGGAGCACTGCTGTATCTTCGGTAGTGCCCTTCGAAATAACTGGTTTTGTCATGACTACTTGCGAGTATAGTTTTGGTTATTAAAAGTGGGCATAAATATTGGAAGTCTATTTTGTTGATTTGAACTTCTTGTTCAGTTTCGATTTTTTCTTTCATTTTTTATCCTTTATTAATTACAACTGAGACTGTGCTCATCTAGCAATTTATCTTTCAAATTTACAAATTTAAATTTTTTTAAATAATTCTGATTTGTTAGGGTGAAACCCAATGGTTGGTCCCAAAATTAATTAAACCAATTTAATTCTAATTTTAATTTGGTATGTTTACTAGGTCAAGTGGCCTCGTTCTTTAAAGTCTTCTTTCAACGACAGGGTTATCTATCATATGGCGAATATAGGGGTTTCCATATTCCTGATGCCTTATTTTGTGTTTGGCGGCATGCATTTTTATTTCATCTTTGATTCCATCTGTAAGTCCCTGTGAACGTCTTCATTTCTTGTGTACCATAGAGCATTTACGACGCTACGGAGAACCTTGTTTTGAAACGTCGGTATCATTTTGGCGTTTGTTTGCTTAGTACATCCCCAGAGTTGAATACCGTAGGTCCATAACCGCTTCAGTATTTGCCGATATAGCAGCAGCTTGTTGTATATTGTAAGCTCAGAGCCTCTATCTATGAGCCAATACATTTTTCTGAACTTAATATTAAGTTCTGCCTTTTTCTTTTTGACATGCTCTCTCCACTTGAGCTGGGAGTTAATTGTTATCGGTAGATGGGAAGCCTTTTGATATGTAAAGCTAATATGCGTGGATTTCGTCTCATTAAGCTTGATTCTTCAGCGCTTAGTCCAGTTACAAACCGCATTGATAATCATCTGGAGTTTGCTCGTTGCATCAGCGACATTACTTCCAATGGCCATGATTGTTGTGTCATCTGCAAAGGTGAGTATGGTTCCTTCATCTGTTGTTGGAATATTACAAGGGATATAATAAATATAGTATTGGTCCTAAGACACTGCTCTGCGGGACACCGGCAGAGATTTTTTTTAGTTCGGAGTATTCATCCTCATATTTCACACGAAAATGTCTATTAGATAAATAAAATCTTAGTATGGCATAGAATTGCCTCGGCAGATCTCTATGCATCTTAAATTCCAGTCCACTGTGCCAGACTTTATCGAATGCTTGGGCGACGTTCAGAAATATGCTGGAGCATACTTTTTTACATTCTAACGTTCTTTCAATAATGTTGGTGATTCTGCACCTGTTCAATTGCGGAGTGCTTTTCTCTGAATCCAAATTGACGTTGAGGAATTATTTGTCGGTCCTCAATTATTGGTTTAAGTGTTTTTAGTAAAAAATTTTCAAAGAGTTTTGACATAATTGGCAAACAATAATGAAATTGGCCTTTATGATTTTGTATAGTTAGGTGGTTTATCAGGTTTTGCTATCATGATTACTTCTGCTCCTTTCCATTGCCACGGAACCTATTTTTACCGAAAGCTTGCAGTGATTATGTGTAATCGCTTACGAAATCCTTTACCTGGTAGAGTCTTGATTATTTGGCAAGTAATCAAGTCATACCCTGGGGGTTTTTTAACATTCATGTTGCTTTTTACTTCTTCTTTTAATGCTTTAAGAGTTACTGGGAGTATATCAAAATCATCTAGTGGTTGGACGGTATCTTCGAGGTACTCCGCAAACAGACCAGCCTTCTCTTTAGGACCTCTTGTCCAGGTTCTATCCTCCTTTTTAAGTAGAGGCACGTGCATTTTTGGTCTTTTGAGTCCGTTTGTCGCCTTCCACAGTGAATAATCAAAAGTTTTTTCGTCGGTTAGGCTAACTAGATATCTGTTGATTGATGCATTTTTAACTTCTTTAAGACGAGATTTGAGACTGTTACCTAAATTGTTAAGAATTGTTTTGTTCTCCGGTGTTCTAGTTATTTTCCAGGTTTTACGTGCCCGTCGTTTTTCTCTTACCAACTCTCTAACTTCCATTGGGTAGGATATGTTAAGCTTCTTCTTATTTTGTATAATGGGGGTACTTGCCAAAGCCGCATAGTGAATTGTTTCATTGAGTTGTTCTAATTCCTCTTCCAACTGGTGAGCATTTTTTATCGGTACCTGAAGATTGATTTTTTCCTCCATTACTTCACGAAAGAGATCCCAGTTTGTTTTTGAATTTGTTAATCTGGGTGCATTCTCCCTTTGAATTACCATTTCACTGACTGTCATGATAACCGGGAAATGATCCGATACTAGAGAATTCTGTCTTCAATGTGAATGTAGTTCTGGGATATACCTCTTGCTACATAAAAATCTATTAGGTCAGATATCTTCGTTCCGTCGCTGGGCCAGTATGTTGGGGAGTCACCAGAGTAAAATTCACATTTTGATGTCTGCCCTGTTTGAAGCAATTCTTTACCTTTTGACGTCGTAAGTCTAGATCCCCAGTAGGTGTTTTTCGCATTATAGTTACCTCCAATAATAAAATTACGTCCAAGTGATTTAAATAGTTTAAGGTAGTCTTCTCTTTTCAAGTTATGAAGGACGGGCAGGACAATATATTGCAGAGACAGTAAGCTGTCTGTGTTTAATTTGGATCCTTACAGTAGTGACTTGCATTGTTTCTTCTTCGATATTTGATTCTAAATGGTGTTTTATATTTTCTTTTATTAGTAATGCCGAACCACCTCTTGCTCTTTCCGCTGGATGAATGGAGTGATATAAGTTATAACCCCTATTTTAACAGACGAAGATTTAACTAGATGGCTTTCAGATATTAAGAAATCGTAATTTTTTCTATTTCTGGAATATGTCGCATAATCCCATTCGCATTCTAGATTGCTATTTTGAAAGTTGTGTTCTTACTTAACATTTTTTGTTGGATTGCGTTGAGGGATTTGCATTTTCTTCAGTTGATCAAGTATCATGTTGTTCAGATTACTTTGGCCATCTAGCCGCTTTGTAATAGCTGCAATGCTGTTCATAATGTTTTCCATAGTTTGGTTATTTTCGGAGTCCATATGTTTGGTTGAACCTAAACCTTTCACTACCTGGGCAAGTGAACTTCTTTGCCCCACTGTGTTGCTTGGTTGTGGGTTTTGATACATCTGATTTGATATTTGAACCCTTCGATTTTCGTGATTTTGCGGTTGATTTCTCGTTTTATCTCTTAATTTTTGTAGTTGTTTATCAACCTCACAGCCTCGATAATTAGTCGCCTGGCATTTATTGCATGGGGTATGTGTGTTGTGGTTCTCCTCATTGGTTCGATTTTCACCGTCATGTGAAGATTTCTTTTTATTCCATAAATATTTGGAACATTCTCTTTGTTGTCAAATACCAGCATAGAAAGGAGTCCCCTTTTACAAAATTTGGTTTCCTTCCTGCATTTCTGTTCTCTCTTTTTTAACAATATTCACAGCATCTAGTATTTTGAGACCTTTATTTTGCAAGTCTTCCTTTCATAATGATATTTACAGAATTTTCTATTTGATGACCCTTTTGCTTGAGATCCTCAATAATTGTCGCTTTTGCGCAGGTTGGGTGAAGACCTTTAGGAAGGAAATCCATTGATGCCTTTCGGAATTAAGCTTTGTAGCCAAAGCTCTATAGGCTTAAGAGTCTGTAACATTAATTTTCCAGGCGCCATTGTTTAAACATACGAGTTTGTACTCGGCTACCGTAACCAATTTCATAAACAATTGTTTAGTGGAATAATTTAATATTCCAACGACGTTAATTGGTGGAGATCGCTTCTCTTTTGGTTTAGCTGGTTGTTGTTCTAGAGCTATACTTGTTTATAGATATTTAACTGGCTTCTAGAAATCTCTTTTGATAACGTTTTTACCATATCTGGTGAGTATTCAGCTTTCCTTTTCTTGCTTGGCCTTTTATGGGTTAAGCAATGATTGGCCCATTAGAATCCATTGGGCCAGCCTCCGAAGAGTGTGTCTTTTTATCCAAGTTATACCAGTGGCGTTTGGTCCCTGGTAGTACTTTGTCATTGCCGAAGCAGTACCCGCCCCTTGCGACGTGGATGCGGCTACCTAGGTCCTATCTATGGATACATAGTGACAGCCGAATCCCTCTTTGTACTCTAGGCTGAGGGGCCCATACTCAATATGATATGGTTTACGATAATTGTTCCTACGAATAAATGTTTATATGGTTGTAAAGCTCACAATGTTTATAACCATATACGAAACGCACGAAACGCAATTTTATTGAATTGGCTGTTGAACCGATATATTCTAACATACTTGATAAAAATCCTGTAAGCCTCTTGTTACACAATCTGTTTTGCTATACTGCTATTGTTAAAGAAATGATTGCTATCTAAAAAAAACGCAATGCATAACACGATGATCTAATTCTACCGTACCTACTCAAGGCACAGATGACAAATATGTTTCAAACTGATTACAGTTATTATTTTCTAATTAAATGTCTGTGCAAAAAATTATAAACATATAAACCAACTACAACAACACACCACGAGCTCATTAAACCAGAACACATAGAACATGCAGTTGTGGTGTATTATTATAGTTAGACAAAAAACATAGTTTTGTACAAAACGTGTATGTTCCTCCCATCTGCTCTCATCGGTCGGTTAGTCAGTAGTCACATCTTATGTAATTCAATTAGTTTGTTTTTGTGAGATTCGGTATTCTGATTAAATTGTACGTGGAAAAATAGGTGGATTTTTCGTCGGTCATGCAGAAACTATGTATGCGATATACCATATACACCGCATAATACATACAAATTCTTATGGGAACTACTTTTTGCTCATTTGCATATGAAATCACAAAGCAGGTTAATTTACTATACAAATATATTTAAACGGACCCTGATCGCATGATTACATTTCGATTTTGTTTTACTGAAATATTATCAAAATCAATTTTACAGAAGGCGCAGCATCAAAACACCATCTGGTTGTTTTGATATGTGCGCACAACTTTCATCTTAAAAATACACTTTCACTTGATAATTACTCTGGTTAATGACAAATTGTTCTGCTTTCGATTTTTTTTTATTCTATATTTGTTTTTCGGTATGCAGAACGGGATTTTTCTATTGGATTTTCAAAAGTATAAATAACTATTGCAAAGGAAATACATAATTAATTAACTATAGTTGGATGGTATTTGTAGTTAAACGGTTGACGAATGATTCAAATTCAAAGCCAAAGGAAGCTAGAGTAATCAACGAAGAAAGTTGGTCAATTCAGTAATCAATCTTTTTATGCATTTAACATTAAATGATTTTATAAATACTTACTTATACTTGTTGTATCTACTTAATGTTACGGAAGTTATTTTTAATTTATTTGCAGATTTGCCTCGTCCTAAAACGATTTTTTATAATAATTATAACTTGTGAAGCCGATGGAGGCAAAGATTATGATAATAGTGATTGTATTTAGCGTATTAAATAAATAACAGTTGATATGCTTTCGACATGGTCGCGATTTTGCAATTCTTGAAAGTTTATATTGGGAGTAGGAATAAGTTTTGCGATTTTTTATAACTTCGAAGAAAGTATTCAAAGTATTGTCCATCGTAAGCTACGATTTTTTCTCATCCTTCAGGCAGAATATGGACTCCGCGCCGGAAAAGTTCCTCGTGTTTTGATGCGATCCTAGAATCGCCCCAATTTAGGGCTTCTTCTTAAGCAATGAAGTGCTGCTCGGCCAGAACATGAGTAATCGACCGGAACAAGTCGTAGTCGGAAGGAGCAATGTCTGGTGAATACGGCAGGTGGGGTAGGACATCCCATTGAAGCGCCTCCAATGTTTCCTTGACGACTCTTGCAAGATGAGGCCGAGCGTTGTCGTGCTGAAATAACTTTGTCATATCTTTTTGGCATATTGTGGGCGTTTGCGCTTCAATGCTCGGCTTAATTACATCAATTGTGGTTGATAAAGTTCTCCAGTGATGGTCTCGTTAGGCTGGAGTAGCTCATAGTGGATCACTCCGAACTGATCCCACCAGATGTACAGCATTAGCTTCTTGCCATGAATATTCGGTCTGACGACCGGACTTTTATACCATACCCATGGTCTTGAGATGGTTTTGAATCGCTTGTTGAGTTACTCCCAAAGTTTCAGCGAGCTCCTCTTTTAAACGGCGGATCCAGTACTCACATGTTTTTATTGATGAGTCATGTTCCCGATATGCTTTACACAGCAATCGATGTAGATCAGCTGAAATTTTCTACAAATTAAAACAAAACAGCAGCGCTTCTCGCAAATTGTGTTTTGTTGGCACAAAGGTTGACATGGTTAGAGCACAACCAAATATGTTGTTTACACTTCAGCGAAATAACACATGAGCCGTTCATTTTGAAAGTGGCATAAGTCATTTTTTCAAAAAATCAAGTTAATGATAACATTTGTTATAATTTACGGTATCTTTTCATTTAAAAAAAAAATTCGTATCAAATATTATTAGTAACCAGAGATAACAAACACAAGTAAATCTTCTCGAAAGTTGGCATCAATATTTTTAAACATGTTAAAACGCAAACCCTTAAATATCTCGTATTAAAAAAAAAGTTACCTATGCCACTTTTAAAATAAACGGCTTACATAGTTTCAAGATACCCCGATGCGATTTAATACTAGTTACGCCATCTTTTGTAAATTCCTCAAAACTTATTTGTTCCCCCACTAAGTTGTTTTTGTCTTCTCACTAATAAAAATATCATTCTCTAAAAGAGAGACCTTGCAAGTCAAACATTAAAATGACATTTAAATTCTTTGATTTTAACGTTCTTTGACTTCGTCCAAAGTAGTGGCATATATACTTATTGGCTTGTATCCATAGCACATATTTAACCCTTTGTAGTGGCGTGTTCCCAGAAATTTTAATTCTTTGCAGATACGACAGAAATCGTATGAGGAGACCCTAGTCGCCAATGACATGTACAACTTACTGTTTTTGGCTAATTCGTGAAAAAGTAAGGTATCACGGACTTATTCGTGATTTGCTGAAAATTCGAAACTATGATGCCATGCGGTCCTGCCTAATTATAAAGCTGTTTTTAGCCCACAGGATTTTCCTCCAGTTTATTATTTAGCTTCAGAGTCCCGCGTCCGTTGTAAGGATTTGAGGACTTGACACCTCCGATTAAGAGTGGTTAGTTCGATAATTTCTTAATTGATATTAATTCATTCTAAGGACTTGCTGATATCAGTCTCAATCCGCAGCAGGTTTTGTTTTCTTGAATTTTCTGAAAAGTCTTTCGCATTTTTACTTGTGTTTTGGAGTTCTTTCGATTAGAGAGTGCCCAAAGTATTCTCAATTATCTATTATAGGTTTTGACGTCGTGTTGCAGTATTTCTCTCAAGACTCTCTCTCTCCCTCTCAAATTGTTCGTAGAAAGCATTTCTGGTTTGCGGGTTTATCTTCACTTGGGACATGAACGTTTACAAACGAAATTTTATAGTGATGCACATGAAGCTTGAGTACGCAAATACGGTTGCTAACACGTATGAAGTCAATCACATATTAACGATATCGGTTACTGATGAAGGATTCGACTAAAATACGTGCTAGATTGTTGTGTTTGTCCAGGTTATTACTTTGAGTGTAAATCCGTGGTGGCTGTAATTCACGATATTATTGCTAATTAATCTTGCTCCCTGTAGTGCGGGGATCAAGCTTGTATCGAGATACCTGTAAAAATAATTGATGGAAAATCTCTGAGCGATTTAAGCTAAGTATGTTTCATTTTCAATTTTAAAGTGTTGCTGTGTTGAATTTGTGTTTGTTACGTTGAATTTATCCGAAGTATATATTGAGGTTTGTAAATCTCACCTAACCATCGGTTATTACAGGCCGCAAGTTCATAAGATGGATCTGGTCTATTGTTTTTCTTATGATTCTCAGGCAGGTGGTGGCTAGAGCCTTTTTTACCTTATCGCATGTAGGCCGCACACTGCCTTCTCAGTTCTGTCAATTAAGGGTACCACTTGGTGCTCCTTCAGCATCTTATTAAAGGATTACTTGTAGTTATATGTGCAAATTTGGGTAATTCCAACGTGGAATATGCTGGTAGAGCGCCTCGTAGTTACAATGACGTGATCGACCCGGCTCTCCGTTCTTCCGTCATTCGATCTCCACGTTACTTTTTGGATTCTCTTATGTGGGAAAAACGTACTTGATACAACTAACTTGTCCATTATTGCCAGGTCGGTGACGCGTCGGCCGTTGTTGCCTGTACTCGCACCGGCCTCCGCATTAAAGTCCCCCACGATGATTTAAATGTCGTGGTGTGGCATGCTATTGATGGTCTTCCTTAGCTCGACAAAGAACAGATCTGCACGTTCATAGGGCAGAAGTGGAAGTCAACTCAAACTCTTCTTCACTTTGAAGGCCGCTGCAATGAAGAGTGCAACCGTTTGTGATAACATGGATCCCATTTTCATCCATGCCCCTGCAGTACAAGCACGTCCAGCGTGCAACTCCTTGATTGGTTCGAAAGGTTCTGGAGATCTCTAGGTCTCAATAGGCCAAGCACGCTCCATGTTTCTATTCCTAAAGCGTTGTCCGTGTATACAACTTCCAAGGTCGAGTTTGTAGTGAATCCGATACTGCAATCCGTGGCCCTTGACTAGGGTTCACAACCCAACTGTTTTTATGAGAGAATGTTGTTGGCCTGCCGCTCAACCCGCTTTTCACGTGTGTGGGTCACGCACTGGTGAGCATTTTAAAGCATCCAAGCCCACCTTGAACACACTTGTACAGCGAGCCGCCTGATATAATACAGACGCCCGCCTCAGCTGCTCCAATCTTGGAGAACAGACGTTGATTTGGTATTGGTTTTTGAGCACCAATAACTCGCCCTGACATGTAGTGCCCATGACTATAAACAGAATTTACTCTGCTTGTCTCCGCTACACTGATGATCCGCCTGATTCATTTAGAGTTACCCATACATTAGACGAAAAATGACTATTACTGACTTAAGCGGATACTCCATGTGACATTTTTGCCTCGTTCAAAACATAGGTAAAGTCAAGCGATTACTGCGAATGATGTGAAGCAACCTTATCTTGGTTTCTTTAAACTATTAATGTAAAATGTTACACTTTTATTTTTATTGAATTTAAACATTAAAAAATCTTTCTTTCATAAATCTTATTCTCCATTTTTATTTCAAATTAATTCATCAAATTACACATTTCGATCATAAATAAAAAAACATAGATATTTGGTTAAACAATGCAATCACAATCTACGAAGTACTTAGTTTGCATTGTTGTTTAAATTTGGTCATCCACTTCCTCTTCAAAATCTGGATGGATGTTAATCATTTGAACCGTTTAAAGATCTTTGTAAAAATTATGGAGGCATGGATCTATAAATGACAATAAATCCATAAGATCTTTTTTATTTTCATTGCTAATAGTTCGTGAGAAGTTTTCCATTTTTAGATTGAGCAAGATCTATCGTCCGGATCCCTCGTCGACTGTTGAAAATGTTTTCTCGCTGTTTAAAGTATTTTTATAGCTTATGATCCCAAAGTCTCCTTTGGTATATCTAAGCTACTTTACACTTTTCCAGAAAATTTTTTCCTCATTTTCATTAGTGTTCCGCCGCATAAATTATTTTTTAACAAGCCCGGAAAAACGATTTAAATCAGCTGATTTAATCTCTAGTACTTTAAACTCCTGCTTAGTGCCAACTGACCGAATTCAATTTTAAATAAGAATCGTACGAATCTGATTTAATTCATATCTGAATATTGTATTTTCGTATTCGTATCGTATTCAGGAATAGGGCCCCAGAGCTTTCTTTTCACTGATCGAGGTATGCAGATATGGCGTAGGCAGGTTTTGTTTTAATTGTAGAATTATTATTTGCTGTTAGCTAGCTTATCATGCATTTTCGTAATAGACAAATCGGCTATTAATGGCTCTCATAAGCTGGAAAGCTACTCACATATATGCTTTTTTATTTCTTCAATGCGTTTCTTTTGGAAATCTGTTGTGTGGTGTAAATTTTCCTCGATGATTCGCTAAAAGTACATCTAATTTCTAAGTGCATGTAATTTCGTTTTTAATCTCTGTCTGTATCGCCAAAGCATTTTCGATTACATTTTTAGGACACGATGGTTTTAAAACCATATATACTTACCGAATATTCCATTGTATTCAACCTTCAACCTATTTCTTGGGGCTACGGAAGACTTTTGAAGTTTTTGAGTTTTTTTATCTTGAATATTGATACATGATATAAAATTCACTGTTCGTATGATCCAAGGGACCAGCACTGAATGTACATTCAAACATTTTCGTTTGAATGATTGATTTTATCATCCGAAGATATTTTCGAATTGGGTGGCTCGAACTTTTGGATCATCGATGGAATCATCGCATGATTCAAATCCTAAATTATGTTTAATTAGATTACTGGGATAGTCATGTTCAGTATCGCTCTGTTCATTATATATTCTCAAACCTTGGAGCGGCTTTATTTGGAACGGAAAGTGTAATGGCGGTTTGATGATAATTCATTTTCTTTAACTCAAACAGAAATAAATATTAGTTTTAAATCACAACAGTGGTATTTCACCCAAACTACAATTTCAACTTTCAATTTTTAATTTTGTCTTTCACGAAGCAATCTAACCATTAACTTCAGTGCTGTTCCTTATATCTCAACATTCCATCATACACCGCCTTTCGGTACAACTCGGTTGAGTTCCGAATTTGTCGATTATATTGAATTTTAATTTGCATTTCATGTTTCGAACTATTATGTAGATCAGGTTCTGGCATTTATCTTCTAGCGCTGCAAGCAGATCTAGACTCTAGATTCTAGATAGGCATGTCCGGACTCACTAAATTCGTAGTGGATCTTTATTTCTCGAGAAATAAGAGTTCTAACTTTTATATCATTGCATATACTACCCATGGGCGTATGCCAGCTCTTGACTGTTTACCTAAGCTCTCCACCTACCATTACTACCGAGTTACACCTTAATATTTGAACAGTTATACAATATTTTGACATTTTTGACATGTCGTAAATAGCATTTAGTGATTCGCGTCCTAGATAGCAATTTCGTGGCGATAGAAATTTTAATTATTTTATGTTTTGGTGACATGTCGATGTGGTTTGGTGACATAAGATTCAAGTGACGCTGTTGAATATCAATAAACGAATGATTTTGAAATGTCAAACTTATTTTACGTTTACTACTCCCGACGTCGGATTAAAAATTTTTCATACCATTTATGTTAATAGATGATTGTGAAATCCATACCAAAAATAATACGAAAAATGTACACTGTTAAATTATTCCAATTGGATTTATTTTGTAGTGACATTGAAACATTTTTAGATAATCTTTATCATTTATACTAGAGAAGTCCCTGAATCCCTAATAGTGTCGCTGTAAAGTTCAAATAATTTTCTAAGAATTTTAGATTAACACGAGAATAAAGAACGGGATCTAATTATGATGATTTTTAACTTGTCTATCTCAAGGAGCGGTAACAGAAAAATTTGAAAATATCACAATTTTATCGTGTTTATCTAAAATTCTGTGGACGCAAGGCGTAACCACCTAAGTTGATTTAAGACAGAATTGAGTTATGCAAACCATGCGATTCGCCATAATCGGTTACGTACGTACACAAAATTTTAGATTTTTTCGGCAGTTACAACGAAAACTACACCGTATTGAAAAAAATACCTAGGCGCCTAACTCTATTTTGATAAATTGAATGTCCATGCTCAAACCGCCTAAGTCTGAACAATAGACCTAAGCGCTAAATAAGTTAAAAGTGCTAAAAGAGATGTTTCAAACAGTTTGTTAATAAAAGGCAAAATAACCTAAATTTAATAAGGCGTTTTAGGTAAATAAAGTAGAAGAAAAAGTTGTTGCATATTATTATTTAGGCTATTAATGAAAATTTTACTTTAAAACAAGTAGTTCTAACGTCAGTTACAAATGAGGGTGATTATTAAAGTGATTTAGATGGTTATCTCATACGTTTTTATAAAAACAGCGGTTTCTTAACTGACTTTAAAATGCATATGCCCTGTGCAGTTCCCTTTTCCCCAAAAGTGTATTCTGGCTCTTGGTTTCTTCTTGGGGAAAATTTTTTTTGGGAAGCAGTTTTGACGTTTGTTATTCCATCCTATTTTAAAAAAAAATTATTCGTCATTTACACATTTTTTGCCATCTCTCTGGCAATACATAAATACCGCGACGATAAAACGGTGCGTTTTTGGACCGGAACCATTTATCCAACCACTTTTGCACTTCTTCGCAACTGGCCAAGTGTAGTCATGCCAAAGCATGCGCCATCGACTGGAACAAGTGATAATCCGAGGAGACCAGGTCTGGCGAATAAGGCGGGTGCGGTAACAGATCCCATCTCAGGTTTTTGATGGTGTCCTGGACGATGGGATTGCGATGGCATGGAGCGTCGTCGTGCTGCAATATCACTCGTTCGTATCTTGTGTCCCATTCTAGCCGTTTTTTAAACAATGCATGGTTCAGATTGAGCATTGTCTTCTTTCCGAAGTGATTTGGCCGTGCCGTCGATGTTGATACTTTACCAGATGAAATCCACGACTTTTTGCATTTGGGATTCTTAAAAAGATCCACTTGCCATCTCCCGTGACAATTCGACACAGAAAGCTCTTTCTTGCATACCGTGAAAGCAAAATTTCGCAAGTGGCCCTTCGATTTTCCATCTGTCTCTCAGTCAACTCATGCGGCACCCATTTTTCCTCCTTTTGAATTTTTCGCATAGCATGTAAACATTTGTAAATACCTTGGCGAGTCCTGTTTAATGCCTCTGCAAGCTGATCTTTGGTTCGCGTATCATCATCATCCAATAACGTTTGCTGCTCGATGTCTTCAAATATTTTTGGTCTTCCGGAGCGCTTCTTGTCCTCAATGTTGAAATTGCTATTTCTGAATCGTTTAAACCAAACTTTACAGGTAGTTTTTGATGGTGTATATTCGCCGTAGGCCTCCTCAAGCAAATGACGTGCTTCAGCTTTCTTTTTTTTTCAAGTTGAAGCAGAAGAGCAAAGCTTCCCGCAAATGCTGTTTGTTGGGCACAAAACTCGACATTTTCGTTCTTACATAAAATATTTTTGCGTTGCGATATGTGCTGGTATTACAACTGGTTATCGTTAACAACGCTAGATGTGTCGCTAGCACCATATATATGTGAGAAACCGGGAAATTTAGTTGCACAACTGATACATTAAATAGCTTAAGTTAGCGAGTTTCTTTAAATTAAATTGGTAGTAAAGGCTTATATTTTTTAGGTAGCATTAATTACGATAATTTAATTTGCACTAAGAGCTTAAGAGGACTTTCGTATTAATTGGGTTAACTCATTATTTGCACTAAGAGCTTAAGTTTAGTTAATTGTGGAATATTTGCAGTCAGAGATGTAATAACAGCTTAACTTTTTTTTGATATAAATATTTTTAAATATAACTCTGCTGATCATGTGACCTATCTTATATGTTTATATGGTCAATTGTACTCTAAACTCCATTTTAAATTTCCTATAAAAATTTTACAAATTTTTCGGAAAAAGCATTTAAACTTTAAATTGCTCTACTGAAAAAACACAAAAATTGACTTAGGCGGTTACGCCTTGCGTCCACAGAATTATTAGAATTATTTTTGATCTTTACAGCGACACTATTAGGGATTCAGGGACTTCTCTGCGAGTAGTATAAATGATAAAGATTATCTAAAAATGTTTCAATTTCACTACAAAACAAGTCCAATTGGAATATTTTTGAATTTAACAGTCTACATTTTTGGTATGTATTTCACAATCATTGTTAATAGTAATGATGTAAATTATATCAGGTGTTGTTAAAGTTGCAATCGTTTAGTATATTTTGTATAGTCCGTTCCGGGCCTTTACCGATATCGATCTAGTTTTGCGACGGGCTCACGCTAATCGAATATTATATGTTCCCATTTTAATGTTGTGCAGTGAAATGCGATTTTTTGTTCGATTATTGAGAGAATGCCGTTCTTTTTCATTTTTTAGAAAATTTTTATCCATCTGGGCGATCAGGTCTAATGTTTCCAATGTTAACTGATGTTTATGGTTCCTGGTAACTGGGGAAAATTTACACCACGTTGTTCCACAATCGTTTCCCTGAAGTTTTAGATCTGTTACAGATTTATGGGTAAAACCGGGTAAACGGAATATTATTTTACAAACAGACTTACGCTCAAGATATTGGGTGTCCAAATGTATTTCCGATCCGGGCAATACATGTTTTTTGGAGGTTAGATGTTAAGCTTGAATAATTACTAGTAACATTTGTCCAAAGCGTAAACAACAATTATTTTCATGTAATTGAAAATGTCGAATTTTGTGCCAAAAACAGCATTT
Organism: Nephrotoma guestfalica; assembly: GCA_963691935.1. Classification (NCBI taxonomy): domain Eukaryota; kingdom Metazoa; phylum Arthropoda; class Insecta; order Diptera; family Tipulidae; genus Nephrotoma; species Nephrotoma guestfalica. The sequence goes on from OY829913.1 coordinate 235,625,899, forward strand.
TCCGGAAGTTTTACTTCATTATTTGTTGTTGAAGAAAAGTGCAGCGGAAGCAAATCGTTTGCTTGTGGAAGTTTACGGTGAACATGCTCCATCGAATACAACATCCAAAGAGTGGTTTCAACGATTCAAAGTTGGTGATTTTGACGTAAGCGACAAAAAACGTGAAAGCAGACCAAGAAAATATGAAGATACAGAATTGGAAGAATTGCTTGATGTGGACCCTTGTCAGACCGAAAAACAATTTGCAGAAAAGTTGAATTTACCCAACAAAAGCTGGGAAATTGGGTGCCACACAAATTGAAAGAACGGGACATGGAACGTCGGAAAACCACGTGCGAATTGTTGCTTCAACGACAACAAAGGAATGGGTTTTTGCATCGGATCATCACTGGGGATGAAAAGTGGATTCATTATGACAATCCAAGGCGGAAACTAGCGTGGGTCAAGCCAGGTGAACCAGGGCCGTCAACGCCAAAAGCAAATATCCATGGTTCGAAGGTGATGCTTTGTATTTGGTGGGATATGAAGGGTGTTGTTTATTATGAACTGCTGAAAGAGCGTAAAACTATTACGGGACAAGTTTATCGACGTCAATTGATGGTTTTAAAGCAAGCGGAACCACTTGTTCCGGTCGATGCAATCAGCCCTGGCACAACAGCACTTCACTTCGTATGAAAACGTCAGAAAATGAGTCGATGACTGGATCGCCTCGAAATAACCAGACTTCTTCCTTCGGGGAATCCGTTTATTGCCTGAACGATTGGCGAAGGTTATAGCTTCCAAAGGAGCATACATACTTTGAAAAACATTCTTTCATTTTCTACACAAACTAATGTCTTTTATTTCACTGAAAAAGGTCGGAAATACATTTGTACATCCAATACATCTGGTCCGCTTATGTTCTTGTATTCGGTTCTTATTTATGCATTGAGGTTCGCTAGTAAGCTTGAAGGCATTTTGCAGCAACGAGTTTAAATCCATTATATGGTCGATTGTTATGATGCGTATGACAACCCAGTATTTAAATTTTATTTTGACAAACAAATTACACAGTAAAATTTAATTTTATTTTTTCACACAGGTGTCACGCGCTGTGTTGACTTTCGAATTTTTTTTGAACTTGTACTAAAACAGCTAACTACATTCTTACCCATACTCTTTAATGTATGGCATTGAGTTCATAGTATCACCCACGACTAGCAGAGAACATGTGAAGAGTTCTGTATTACACGAATAAGGCTGTATGATCTCGGTAGGGCGGATCATTATAGAAACTGAGCTATCTTTGTACCGGGGTTGCAGCTCGGTCGGTTTTCACTACGGTACTGTTAGCACCCTAAATCCTTCTCTGAAAAGCCCAGTGCTTGATTCGTGATTCTGGGAGTACTAAGGAGAAGGTGTGAATCACAGCCTTTCGCACTCTTTTCAGCAAGGTAAACTTGATGCTTATAATGCCCAAATACCCTAATGGTGCTTATACTGTCCAATAGCAGACGAAGCTTGGTCGAGTATAGCCTTTCCAACGAATAAAATCTTCAACAATGATGCTCGTTATTGCATAAGTTGTATAAAGTACAAGCTACATCGAGTATGCTAACTTTTTAATAAGACTAATCACCATAATATGATGGTAGTTTTCGTTAAAGTGATTCAGCAATTATTAATTTCCGAGATTCGATTCGAGATATAACTACTAATTCGCAGGTATTTTTTTTGATTATTGCTTAAGATAAATAATACGACTTTTTAAGATTCAAAATTTTCCCTTGTGTGGTAATAATTCCCATTGAATATATTCCCAGAATTTATATAGCACATTACACAATCGTCCAACATTTGTATCGTGTACTCGGTAGAAAAATGTTTTGTACAATATTCAGTTAAATTTCCAAGTCACATATAGACTATCCATTTCGACTCCATTCCGAGATAATATGCTACATAACATAAAACATATTTCAGTATTAAGTATACTCGTAACGTACATATTTATGTATGGAAAAGGAAATGTTATATGAAAATAATTATTTATGGGAAATGGTTAGCAAACCTATTGTACATTCATTGTGGCGGAGGAAAAGATGATGTTTACAAATCTGCTGATAATAAAGCTTATGATGATGTGAAAAATGAATGCTAGGTATAAGAAGATTATGTTTACACGTACATATGTAATGTAGTTTTATCCCAGTCATGATTGTATTTGAAAATGTCATAAAATGTTATAAGCTAATTTCTTATGAAATCCTTTATAAAATAAATTTGTGTCAAAAGCGCCGGGGGTACATTAATTATTTAACTCGAAAAAAATTAAAAGAGTTTCCAAAGCAAACACAAATATACGCAGATTATTCATCTTGTACACATCCATTTCTTAAATATTTTATAATGAAAAATCCCAAAAATTATTACCCCTGTGTACCGAGGGGTCGCCTGTTTAAATTTATTAATATTTAATGTATATCATACAATAATGATAAATAAAACATAAACACCGAATCTTTATAATATTATTTTGATAAGAAGATGGGTGTCATGCTGTTGTGGAACCATCTTCGCTACGTGATATAAATTATTAATAAATTTTGGTTCGTTCGTTCGTTGTTACCGCTCGAATAACATGGAAAATATGTGGAATTTCTAATGCCGCATTATATGATGAACATTTATAATTGTGTGAAACGCATACAAAAATCGTTTGATGATATGAACCTGCTGTAAAATTTTCTTAAAAATGATTTATGATCTCGTCTTTTGCACCTATCACACGTTACCCATATATTACAAGCAGTAGTACTAATGATATGAGTTAAAAGGGCGCCTTATACAACACAGTTAATGCAACGGATAGTTTAACACACATGCACCATATATTGAAAATGTAATATTTTTTTAACAATTCATTAACAAAGATCAATTGCCAAGACGGGTATATATAATACGTGTATGTTCTTAAAATAAAATAAAAAAATCTTCTCATCAACAAAAAGTAAATGTAAACGATTTTTGTTGTTTGTTAAGAATTTGACCTTCCAAGAAATTCCCTGAAAAAGGAAATTAAATTTTTAAAATACACAAGATTTTATTTCAAATCGCTGAAGGATTATAACGAAAAAAAAATGTATGAGTGAGTTGGTTTGGTATTTACAGAAACATGTTAGTATACTCGTGTAAAGTAAAGAAATACAACAACATAGGAGGGAGGCGGCATAAAGATCTGTTTCGCGACTGTTTCGTTTTGGCCGCCGAGGTTCATTTACGATATTAACACCAAAGATCAGTTCAATGATCTGGTTGAGTCATTTTAAATGTATTTTAAGTCGGCCGAATATACTAAGACGTATTCGTCATGTTGGATGAATCATATTATATTTACAGCTTTTATTGGAATGTACACAATGTCGATTTGCTTATGGTCGATTTATATATTTTGTTGTGGTTAATACTGCATTTGTATGTTTAAATTAAGGGAATATTCGATATTGAACTTCAATTAAAACTGCTTTTGTTTTGAGATGCTTCAATCCTGAAATTTGACTGGATATGCCAACCATCTACACTAAATTCCAGTTTTTTGTAATGATTTGCAATTCTATCACAGATTAAAATGCTTGAATCATTTTTATATTGATTTATCTAATCCGAAGTAGGTACCGAAATGTCCATTTATAATAACACCCACACGAAGAATGCCTTTGAATATTAAAGAGTATTTTATGTTTGATTGGTTGATACCTTTTGGAAAATGGAAGCACGTTTAACGCCTCGATCTTTCTATTTCTGGCTTATTACATAGTTGAGGAATGTTATCGCCGGCACAAAATATTCGTAGAAGTAAGCACACACGCTGATATGGTGGAAATAAAGGGTGGTTAAATTTTAAGGGCCGACGTTGAATGTGAGCCACACCTAAACGTCAAGTTTTTTTCTGCATTTAATTTGACATTTCTCAATTTCAGACTAACTCAATTTGAACCATGGAAAGATACACAATCGAGCAACGCGTTAAAGTTATTCAGGCATATTATGAAAATGGGTGTTGAAATCAAAATGCATAACGTGCACTTCGTGATTTTTTCGGTCAATTTAATCGTTCAAATGTGCGTACAATCGGAAAAATCGTGCAAAAATTTGAGCAAACCGGGTCTGTAGGAGATTTTAAAACGCCAGTGCACGCTCGTACAGCTCGTACAGCAGAAAATATTGCTGCTGTTCGCGATAGTGTGGCTGAGGAGCCGTCCACCTCAACTCGTCGTCGTGCCCAACAATTGCACCTCTCACGCTCGTCGTTGATGAACATTATGCATAAAGACTTGCATTTACACTCTTATAAGGTGCAATTGACTCAAGAACTAAAGCCTCTTGACCATTCCAAACGTCGTCAATGGTCAGAATGGTGGCAAAAAATGGCAACAGTGGATGATCAATTTTCGAAGAAAATCATCTTCAGTGATGAGGCACATTTTCACCTCAGTGGATTCGTCAATAAGCAGAATTGCCGCATTTGGGCGTAATCCAAGAGTGATTGTCGAAAAACCAATGCACCCACAAAGAGTGACTGTTTGGTGCGGTTTATGGGCTGGCGGCATCATCGGGCCGTATTTTTTCCAAAATGAGGCCGGTCAGGCAGTTACTGTCAATCGTGTTCGCTATCGTGAGATGATAACGAACTTTTTATGACCCGAATTGGAAGATATGGATGTGGACGATATGTGGTTTCAACAGGACGGTGCCACTTGCCACACAGCTAACGAAACAATGGCTCTTTTGCGCGACAAATTCAATGGCCGTGTTATCTCACGTGGTGGCGATGTCAATTGGCCGCCAAGATCATGTGATTTGACACCGTTGGACTTCTTTCTTTGGGGTTATTTGCATGAAAAGGTGTACGTCGATAAGCCAGCAATAATTCCAGAGCTAAAGGATGAGATAATTCGGCACATTAACGGCATAGAACCTCAATTATGCCTAAGCGTCATCGAAAATTTGAACCATCGGGTGGAGGTGTGCCGCCGAGGTCGCGGTGGCCATTTGGCCGATATTTTGTTCCATACATAATTGAACCATACCATATTATCACAATAAAAAGAATTGATAGTAATTTCCTAAATAATTTGTGTTTTATTCAAAATCAACATCGGCCCTTAAAATTTAACCACCCTTTACATGTATTCTGCTTTGCTATCAGAATTCTGACTGCGCTACAAATCTAACAATCGAAACTATGTTCATGCGATTTTTACTTTATTTTATTTTTAATTTTGACGTACTACCATTGAGTAATCAATCAAAATGGATGACAATATTAGAGAGCAAATTCTGCTTGCCAAAAAAGACGCTCATGTAGTTCACTTGAAATTCTGACGGCAGCACTGCTGGCAGAAAATCTTCTCATATGTTTCCAGCATTAGAATTGCCATGTACTTGAAATGAACAATGAAATCGTGAATTTTGAGGCATTATTTCTATCTTGATTACTTTTATCTAATGGTTTGCTTGCTATACAAGACAAACGCCCCTTACTTCGGCGTCATCCACTTCTAAATAGAATACTAACAACGATAAAAGTACATGTTCACGGCTCAACCAACAAAAATTTCACTTGTGGATTTTTTTTCTATTCAATATTACAACTAATTAAGGGATCATCTAGTAATTTATCTTTTATTAGTTTCTCGGTATGATGAGTAACCTACTGGTTTACAATAATTTCTTATTCTAATTAGAACTGCCCAGCTCTAGAGGCATATGAAGTTAGCCCAGTTTTTCATCCCAGAAGAAAATAAAATTTTCTTAAACAATACATTTCATCTCATTCCAGTTTTTTCTATTTAAACTTGTATAAGACGGAATATGTTTTTAAGTTGCGTAAAAACAACAAAATATCCATCCCAGATTATTCCATTAATTGTTGTTTTTGTACTCTACGTATGAATAAATGATTCTAAAAAGTTTTTCTAAGTTTTTCTAAATAACTTATAAGACGGACTAACTGTGGCCCGTCGGGCAACACCAGCCTTATGGTAGGATTGGCGCAATCGACCAGATTCCATGTGGTCCAATACTAATATTTATAATGGCCATTCTCCTAGCAATATGACTTGCCGGAAATGATTGATATTGTTTACAGTATCAGCCGTATGATAGTATTAGCGCAAATGGTCAAGTTCCATATGGACCCCTATAAGAATAAGAGAAAATCGTGCCATTTTCCTAGAAATATGATTTGCCGTAAATGCTTGATATAGTTTTGAGTTGGTTATAATAAGGGCTTACAATGACTAAGAGGGCAGTACCAGCCGTATGGTAGGATTGGTGCAAATGGCCAAGTTCCATATGGGCCCATATAAGAATATGAGAAAATCGTGCCATTTTCCTAGAAATATGATTTGCCGGAAATACGGCTGGTGTTACCCGACTGGCCACAGTTAGTCCGTCCTATAAGTTATTCAAAACATAAAGAATCATTTCCGGCAAATCATATTTGTAAGAGAATGGCACGATTTTCTCATATTCTTATATGGGCCTATATGGAACTTGGCCATTTGCGCCAATACTACCATACGGCTGGTACTGCCCTCTTAGTCATTGTAAGCTCTTACTATAACCACCTCAAAACTATATCAATCATTTCCGGAAATCATATTGCTAGGAGAATGGCCATTATTCATTTTAGTATTGGTTCACATGGAATCTGGCCGATTGCGCCAATCCTACCATAAGGCTGGTGTTGCCCGACGGGCCACAGTTAGTCCGTCTTATAAGTTATTTAGAAAAACTTAGAAAAATTTTTTAGATTCATTTATTCATACGTAGAGTACAGACACAACAATTAATGGAATAATCTGGGATGGATATTTTGTTATTTTTTACTCAACTTAAAAACATATTCCGTCTTATACAAGTTTAAATAGGAAAAACTGGGATGAGATGAAATGTATTGTTAATAAGAATAAGAAAATTTTATTTTTTCCTGGGATGAAAAACTGGGCTAACTTCATATGCCTCCGCTCCAGCAACTTCTGCCTGTAGTACCTCAAATATTCGGTAAATCTCTCATAAGGAATGTATAGAATAGGTCCAAGCACGCTACCTTGCGGTATACCGGCTGATATTATTTTTTGTTCGGAGTACTCGTTTTCAAGTTTGACTCTAAAGTGTCGATCTGCAATTTAGGATTTAAGAATTTGATAAAATTGCTCAGGCAGATCTCAAAAGCTTGATCTATACATCTAATAAAGTACGGAATCGCATCTTCTTATTCTTAAATGCATCCTCAGTGACATCCGTTATTCTGTGAACGTGTTCAACGTAGAGTAATTTTATCTAAACCCAAATCGGTGTGGTGGAATTAAACATCTTTCTTCTATTATAGGTTTGAGTCTCTCTTGCGCAGCAGTTTTTCCAATATTTTTATATGACTGGAAATAGTGATATCGGCCTATAAAATACTTTATCGTTTGCTGTTTTACCAGGTTTAGGAATCATAATTACTTCAGCCACCTTGTATTGACGTGGAACATTTTTCAATCTGAAGGCTGCATTAATTAGTTGAACTTTTTTACGGAAAACTTACGCGGGAGAATGTCTTTCACAATTTGTCCAGAAATTAAGTCATAACCTAGTAGTTAAATTTTTCAGCAGGTGTATTTTCGTTTGCTGTTTGTCTCGGTAACGGTTTAAAAGTCTCTTCCAAAAGGGTAGCAAATAGAAAGACATTCTGACACATGCATTTTGGTTCTTTTTAACCCGTTTGTTGCTTTCCAAAGTGGTTAATCATCATCCTTTAGTTCACAAAGATCCCAAAATCGGTAATTTATGCTTTCGTTCTTTTTTTTCTATTAACCAGCTATTTTAATCTGTTGCACAGAAAATTTAGGATATTTTTATGTTGCGGAGTACGAGTCTGCTGCCGATAAGTGGCGATCTCGGCGTGATTCAGTCACGGTACTGGATCGTTACCCAATACCGCACGTTGAAAACTTCACAAAATGTTCAATCCACGAATACTTGGACGCTCTGCTAAAGACGTCCAAAAATAACTTTTTTTTAAAATTAAAATCTAAGTTGGGTATCACGATATTGGCACATGCGCTGAGCGACGCTAAGTTAGTATCACGGCCGAATCATCGAATACAGCTAAAGGAACTGTTTTACAGCAACACAATAACAACTGTTGGAATCCCTTGGATTCTTCTCGAGAAACGGAATTACTTGAGATTTATCTATTTGTGAAACATTTTAGATATTTCGACGAAGGTCGTGACCACCATTTACATCGACCACAATCCTCTGTCTAGAGCAATTCAGTCTAAAACTGAACGTAATCCAAGACAAGCAAGGCATTTGGATTACACCAGTTAATTTATACCACAGATGTCTGACATGTAAACGGTAAATACAACGTCGTTACGGATACGCTATTCCGCACGACCCGTGATTGAAACGGTGCAATCAAACAAACGACACTCGAATCAGCCAAAGCTAATTTCGACTACCACACAATAATACAGGCACAAAAAGTAGGCCTAGATAGAACTTCAAGATTTACTTTCTAGTTTCCTGTTTTTAAAATGCCTGATTTTCAATTCTATTGTGAAACATCGACGGGCACAAATCGACGAAAAATCGTCGATGCTTTGCACAACCTTTAACATACTGCTGCTCGATATTTCTGGCCTAGTTTTAACAAAGACGTGAGCCATTGAACACAATCTTGCTTATCCGATTGGACGATTCGGAATTCCACCGACTCGATTCGAACATATCCATCCCTTCCAATGTATATACTTACCAGGTGTACAAGTATGAAACGCGGATTTTTTTTTACTAAAAAACATGTTAAATTCAGAAGAATGACAAAAGGTGCTTTATTCAAAGTATGGTTCATTGCTTGTTAAACATTTTTTTCATCTTACGGGCAATTTGTGAATACCACGCCAGTAAAAATCGTCCCCTTTTGCTGCGACCCATTCATCGAGCTATTTTTTCACATCTTTGTACGAACCAAAGTCAACAAGTGCGTGACCCATCGATGCAAACAAGTAGTAATCGGAAGGAGCCAAGTCTGGTGAGTAAGCCGTATGGAGTAGACCTACCCAGCTGAGTGATTCCAACGTGTCGCGAATCGGTTTTGCCCTATGTGATGGAGCATTGTCATGTATAAAAATGACTTTGTGTTGCCTCTTTCGGTATTCTGGCCTTTTTTCAAGCAGGTAACGCTTAGTATTTCCCCAGGTTTTAACAACTCATAATAGACCACGCTACTCTGGTCCCACCAACCACAGAGTATTGTCTTTCTGCCAAAGCGATTCGGTCTTGCGGTCGATGTGGATGGCGCGCCCGGATCCACCCATGATTATTTGCACCTGCGATTCTCAAAATAGATCTAATTTTCATTCCCTGTAACTATACGATGCAAAAAACTGTTCGCTTTGTACCGAGCGAGCAAAATGTCACATGAGTTTTTGCGCTTTTCCACTTGACTGTCGTTCAACTCATGTGGTATCATCTATCGGTCTTCTGAATCTTTCGCATCTCTCGTAGCCGATTGGAAACAGCTTCTTCACTAACGCCCAATTGCTCGGCGAGTTGTTTTTGTGTCTACGAATCATCTTCGTCCAACATTGCTTGCAATTCCACATCTTCGTATTTTTTTGGGAGGCTTTCCATGCTCCTTGTCTGCAACATTGAAGTCACCACTTTATGTGTATTTTAAAATATAAACGCATTTAGAGTGGCAGTATTTAAACGCCTGCGTAGCTTGGTAATTATATTAGCTGCCACTGAAAATACACGCTCACATGCCGTGGAAGTGAACTTATTGTTAGTAATGACTGCTACAGTTGTTTTGTTCGTTCAATTCTTTTACCATCATGAAGGATTGGAAAGATATTTGTAATTCATCATAGGGCGCACATTTCTATTCTATTCGGTGTGATAATAAATTATTCATATTTGTTAATAAAACACGTTAAACAATGTACCTTCTGCTGAAAGTAAGTTTGCAACCTGCTTACTTAATTCTTCAACAGCAATCTTTAGGGATTCAAGAGCACTTCAAACTTCGGTTAAAAATTTGCTCAACACCAAGTTTATTAAGCACAAAATTTATTTTTTGTCTTGAAGTACAGAAGGACTTGTAATACCTTTCCCTCTTTTTCCAGTATTTCTTTATTTAAAACTTCAGTCCGAATTTCCGTTCTTTAGGGTGTTTAATTATGGTTACGTAATTGATTTTACAAAATGAGTTTTCGTCATGATCGACCTCAACTCCACCGCTGAAACTAACGAAATTATCATCGTTCTCTTCGTCAAGATTCTCTGTTTCGATTTCGATTTTTGAATTTTTGTATATAACTTTAACCACGGCCACATGGCGTAGGTGTGCCACAGGTGACTTTCAACATTAATGTTTCCTCCATATTTCACCATCACGAAAATTGAAAATGAAGATAATTAAAATGGTCGTTACCCGAGTACTCGATCAAAATATCCGGGTAATCGAGTAGTGAAAATTTCTTAAAATTACCCGGGTACTCGAGTAAGCAATACTCGACATTGGAAACTCTACCACGAATGCTCTTTGTTTGGTATAAATTTCGACATATTGAATACAACAATACAACACGATGCATACTCTTTTCCAATTTATCACTCGTGTGCGACTGACACTTGTTGATGACACAATAACATAGCGCATTGTCAAATTTATATAGCTGCATTGGTGCACCATCTGTTGTCTGAAATCCGCGTTTACACCTAGTATATCTTAACCTCTATCGACCGATTCACTCGATGGCCCGAATCATACTGCATGACCGATATTTCAGCAAAAACTGCATTCCAATAGTATAACCGACCAAGGAACGTAGTTTGAGTTCAAAGTTTTTGCCGAATTGACGAAACATCTTGACTCACATTGGATTACGCACGACAACATATTATCCACAAGCGAATGACACGGTCGAATGTTTTCACCGATAGCTTAAAGCTATGCTCAGTGCTCGTGGTGGATGTATTGTATTGGAACTCAGAAATTTCAATCTTTTTACTAGGAATTCAAGCGACGGTTAAAGAAGATATTAAGTGTTTACGAAATTATTTTGGACAAATCATCAAGCTACCCCCCTAAAATCCTCTTTCTCCTCTACCATCAACAGACACAGTCATCGACCAATTACACAACACTGTGCAAAATGTTATCCCCACGAATTCTCGAAACTCACTTTAACATGTATATTCGACATCGATGCTCGCAGCGCTCGAGCGCCGAGCCTATACAATATTACGAATGACAACGAAAAATAAAATAAAAAAGGCATTACGATTTTTTTGCAGGTATTCTTTGCATTAAAATTACCGCCTATGATAAAATTTCGTTCTAGAGATTTAAAAAGTCAACAGTAGTTCTATTTTTTTAACTAACGACGTGGGGGGACACTAAATTCAGGAGATTCGCTAATCCCTTTTATTGATTGATCCAACTTTCACGGTTTTAACTTGCATTATTTATGTTTTATATTATTCTTAATAATTACGGTAGATCCCTCTAATTTTTTCTAAGGTTAGGAAAATTTCTAGCTCTGGAGCACTCTGTTGTGGTAGTCCATTCGCGTTTCAAATAACTATTCTAAGTGTTACGTCCATTTAATTAGTATAGCAGTGATATTGTCTCATTCGTGACTTCTTGACTTTCTAGTCGCTTAATCTTCTAGATCACATTTTTGCTTTGCTAGGTGTGCATTTGCTAGATACTAATTGTAACCTTGCGTTGTTTTTGTTGGTGGTGTTGTTTAGGTACATTCACTGGTTGCGTAGTTTAATTAACTTTTGTTTGCGGATGCTCCTTAACTTCTGACGAGAATGCTAGTGGACGATATGTCTATTGAAACTAACATTTTCAACGAAAGTGACTGCCAGATTAGTAATGTCCTGTTTTTGAACTTGTTTACTTGGTTTTGAACTTGAGCTGTGACGATACGAGGGGGTACCAAAAATTGTCTAATAGATATTTAACTACCGGCTTAACTAAAATGCGCGAGTTTGCTGATGCTATAGGCAGCTCAAGTGAATCTTATAAAATTTGAACAGAATTTTCATTTTATGAAAAAGCTGTATGTAAGATGGGTGCCGCATTTACTATGAAGTGATTTGAAAGCAAATCAAATGAAACTTTCTGAACAATGTTTGAACCGTTTTAAGAAGGCTAAACCCGATTTTAACATCCTGTTATTTTACTGGTTTAATTATCCTTCTTCCTGTAAATCGCAGGTGAAGTTATAATCGCAAGTCTAAGCCTAAAATCAATTTCCGAAACTAATTTGTTTGCTCCAATGGAAATTTTCTCATTGGTCATCATAAATTAAACACAAATATGATAGCAAAGCGTATGATAGCATGAAATGTTATCTAAGAATTAGGGAACAGATCAGGTGAACCATTCTCTACACCAAGATACAAAATATTTTAAACAACTATTTCACGAATCTTTTAAACCATATGCTAAACCACATTCTTAGTATAAAGTATGATTTTGTAGTTTTTATGGTTTATTTGTGGGTATGACCTCGGAAATCTCAGTCAAAAAACGATACAAGAACTTCAGTCAAAAATTAGAAGTCGCCTCAAATCCTTCTTGTCTTCATCACAATGATAAGATCATTCGAAACAAGTATATAATTTTAAAGCCCTTTAGAGCTTGATCATTTTATTTTTGAACATTTATACTACTTTAAAAAACCCATCCATAGTCTGATCTAAAAATGTGAGTTTCCTAGGATGTTTCCAAGAGGGCCGTGGCGATATGTTCATCATTTCTTAATGTCGTTCTTTCAGAATCTTATTTTTCATTCTGTGAGATTTGTAAATTAATTGTCCGTAAGCTTATAAACGCAAACTCATTGAGACACCGTAGCCATATATACAGATCGAATGACGTTAATTTGGTAGGCATTTGATTTGTATTTTTCTTTTTACAAAAATCTTAAATTGTTAGTAAGCTTCAAATATTGTTCGCCTAAATGTTGATTACATTTAATTTATATTCTTCATTGTTGATGTTACAGTGGTACATCGCTGATTAGATAATTTATAGTTTGAAAGCTCTTTCAAAACTATTCCTTCTTTAGTTGATTACTTTTAATGTAAAATCAAACGCGTTCGTTTCCAGAAGCAACATATTTCTAAAACATATTCTACATTATGTTCAAATATTTGCATTTATTCTTTCTGGGCTGTAATAATTCTGGCCAATTACTTTTTGCTGCTACTATTGTAGAAGTTTCAGTGTGATAATAAATCGCATTATTTTAATTGTCGTTTGCGGTGACTGTGGAAAACAAAAGATTTAAAGTTTTCGTACAATAGCCGTAATATAATAATTAATTGTTTCCGCCAGACGATCCAACTTAGCAGCTTGTCTACCTCTTATTTAACGAAATTCAGACCAACCCAACAACATAATAATCGAATCGTTTCGGTTTATTTAGTCGGGCGGTTTGGTGGAATTTTCATCAGTTACACACAACAAAGTTGTGTATATGGGGATTTAAGTCAGAACATCAAAGCAAACAAAATATTTTCCATTCAACAATTTTTTGACTGCAATACTTTTTATAAAATTTTTTAAACCGAAACACAGATGAGCAATTTAAGTCAAACTGTTCTTCAAGAAACATATTTTTTGGAATGTAGTTCCTTAAACGAGTTTTAATAATAAAATTTGTATAAAAAATTGTATAACTGGAACTCCTGTAGTTTTTTAACTGGTACTCCTAGAGTCATGTAAACGAATTGAGATCAGTCAAACACAAAAATAGCTTGTTCTTTGTGAAGCGATTACTTGTCAAGTTTCTCTAAAATCGTTCCTAATTATTGCCTGCGCTTTAATGACTAAACAAAATTTTTCATCATTTTATTTTTTTTTGAATTAATTAACTGCTGATATTCTCGATCATGATGTATTCGACCTATATACGGGAACTGCATCGACATACAAATAAAAATTATCACACCCCCATTTATATTTGGTGCTATAACTTACAACAATCATGAATATTTAATTTAATTTGTCATTTACATATTTGTATAGTAAATGATAGTCCATCATTTAAAAAGTGTGAGATTTCAGACAGTAATTTTCTTAATTGCCATCATCGTCCGTAACAAATTTTTGTGGCACGAAACATTTCACAAAGTACCACCATAAAAATTTCACTGATAATTACTTCACTAAACATCATACAGAGAGAATCATGACAATTTTTATATTCGATTGACTCTATTGAATGTGTGTGTTGTTGTTGTTAGAATGGTGGTTTGTATCTGTTTTGAAAGACAGTAGAACATAAATTTCTTTCATTTTGATTTGTTAAGAAGTGAAAGGAAAACAGAAAAGCATTCGTATGTATTACAATCGAAACATAATGTGGCCCCTTTAATAATTGTTACTGTGACTAGAAGTTTTTTTTGTTTTGGTCTCAAATAATTAATCTTGTGGTGAAATTGATAATTAAATTCTAATTTATGTTTTTTATTATTCTAGATTATCGGAGAATTGGGAGGAAACACGCCATTAATGACAAGGTATGTAAGTGTATTTTTAATTATTATTTGCGGACTATTTCCTAAGCAATTATAGGTTATAGTTGTAATTAAACCGATGTAGAATATGCTCCGCATATACCCTCAGAATATGCTCTAACACCATAGACAGATACAATGGATTAGTTCTCTAGATTTTTAGAAAATGAGCCAATAGTCATTTACACGCTCTAATTTGAAATATTATTCACAATTGTTACGAGATCACTAAAAGCACTAACACTATTATTTAATTAATACAGATTTCATTGGTAATACTTTAGCAAGCTAATATAAATTTAGGCGTTCGTGCAGAGTGTTTGTGTCTATCACCCTAATTTTTGAATTGCGAGCTTGTTAAATTACTTTATTTAGCATATGGTGATCGCGATTTTTTTGTCCGTACGTACAGTATAAATACCCATCATCGTTCTCTCGATCTTTTCTACAAACGATATACTCTACGGTCTGCTCAGATTTAACTTGGCCAGCAACCAACACAACAATTAATTTACAACTGACGACATTAACAATTATGAAGCTATCCAACGAATTTAATACTCGTATATCAGTATGTACTCCTGCAGATGCCAAATCGAGTAAAACCTTGACCAGCTTAGTAATTACAGATTGCGCTAATATTCTGAATCTTCATCAGGAACTTTTTCTTGCCACAGCTATCTATTATTCGAGTACAGCCTAACCCTTCATTTCAAATAATTCTTGCTTATATGTATACCAACTCCAGCAACTCTCAACACAGCAGCAGCAGCAATGTTAATCTTCCATGCATCCCTTTACAAAATTATATTTGTATGGGATATATATCCCACTTGAATGGACAAGTTTCGTCATTGTAATTAACGACACCTCAAGCTATATTTGACCTATTACTTTCCCCAGAATCATGCCCCGAAACCACTTATCTTAAAGAATTTGTTGATTTCCAAAATAATAACAATAGCATGGCAGTACCAAGAAACTTAAACGATTGTCCCTCTACTACCAGAACGTAAGGGGACTAAAAACTAAATCTCGCGACGTTTTCTCAGCAATTCAAAAACTTTCATTTGATATTTTTGCACTCACTGAGACTAATTTGAATAGTGATTTTAACAGTAACGAGTTGTTTATCCCGGATTGCAACGTCTTTCGGAAAGATGGTTTTTACTGTCCAGACACAAATTTAACCAGTACACATCAATTTTGATATTCAAATTTTTACCATTAATTTTGACACATATTAGCTCGATATTATCAGTGTTATAATATCGAGCTAATATGTGTCAAAATTAAAAATAATAAAAAGAATATTTTTATTTTATGTTGCTATATTCGCCCACTAAGTCAGATCGTAAGTTATCAGCTATTTACTAATGCCGTTAATTTCGTCTTTGACTTGATGGATATACTCAAGATGATACGAGTATCTTTGTTGTAGGTGATTTCAGTCTTCCCGGCTTCAAATGGGATTATTCAGATGATAACACTTGAACTTTGAACTATTTCAGATCAGCAACGTTAAGAACTGTTATCAACAATACCGTTGCTTCTGTAACCAATATAATCCTCTGTGCTATAGATGTATACCATACACCCATTTTAATCACCTTTTGCCTGGAGCGTAACGTGGACTTTGGGGGAAACTTAGTGATTTATTGGCAAACATCGACTTTGATACTATTTTAAATGATAATAATGACTTAGAAACACAAACTATTAATTTTTACTCTGCAGTTGTTGAATGTTTTGAACAACCCATTCCGTATACTCGCCAAAAAACTGTATAGTCATCACCTCCTTGGGAAAATAGTGAATTACGAAAGTTACGTAACCGTAGAAACGTTGACAAAAATTCCTAAAAACTAAATCGGACTCTGATTACTCTAACTATTTAAATAGTTACAATGATTTCAGTGGTTTGTCTGACGAACTTTATGGGGGAATTCTAAGAGTTCTAGCGATTTATTAATTTGAAGAAAAAATTCGACGGATACCCTTCCACTCTGAAATCATTTTGCTAACTTTTTCATTCTGGCTTTTACAAAAAGCGATTTTGAATCCGGTCCTGACGGTCTTCCATCCAGCGTCCTAAAAAACCGCAGTGATATTTTTGCTCAGCTGCTGACGACACTTTTCCAAAAGTTGCTTTTGGAAAACGACCACAAATCTTATTGAATTCACTTCACAAACATTAAATATGATGGAGGCAGCGAATGAGGTTTATGTTATCTTCACCGGTTTTAGCAAGGTATTTGAAAGGATTTCTCATTAAATTATGCTTCAAGCTTATCAACGACGTTGAATGTTTAATTAAAAATTCATCCATATCTATATACGTCGATGACATGAAGATTTACAAACGGATTTCAAACACCACCGGTAAGGGCCTATTACAATCCGCCCTCAATAACTTCTCCGCATCGTATGCTAAGATCAACCTTTATTTGAACGTGGGTAAATATCAAACAATCACCTACTCTCGAAAACGTACACAGTTCATTTCTCGTGACTATTAACACCGATGCCGTTACCAGAGCCAGTTAGTTATGCTCGTGATTTGAGTGCCATTTTTAACATTGAATTGAATTTCAGACATCATATTGATCGTACTATCAATCAAGCAAACTTGCGCTCGGTTTTATCACGCATTGGTCGAAAGAATTCGACGATCCTTATGTTACAAAGGCTCTTTATTCAACATTCGTTCGTCCCCTGCTATGAGATTGACATAAAGTGGATTGAACCAGTTTAACGTAGATTCCTTCGCTTTCCTGTACGTGGGCTACTGTGGGTGAACATATTCAACTTGCCTTCATACCCAGATCGTCTCAAACTAATTGATTTACAATCACTTCTTAGTAAGCGCCCAGTTGTTGCAGACGTGATTATCATTCATCAATTGCTAACCGGCGGTATCGACTCTCCGTTCTATTAGAAAATATCAATTTAAATGTAAATTCGCGAGTTTTAAGAACGGCACCTTTCTTTCGAATCGACCATTACAGAACTGATTACAGTAAGAATGAGCTAATCAACATTGCTACTTCATTGATTTTAACATGACGAAACGGACGTTAAATGCAATTTTTTATGTAACTCATTTGTTTTCTGTTTTATTTTATTTTGTTTTGTATGAAGCAGACTCATCTTCCGTTTTACTTAAATGGTTTATTCAAAGTATTGTCCTTCGCTATCAACACATTTTTAGCATCTCTCTGGCAATACATGAATATACCACGACGATAAAACGACGCGTGTTTGGACCTAAACCATTCACCCAATCAATTTTGCACTTGTTAGAAAGTGACCAAGTGTAGCCCTGTCAAGCCATGCGCTATCGACCGGAACAAGTGATAATCCGAGGGGCCAGGTCTGACGAATAAGGCGGGTGTGGTAGCAGACCTCATCTCAGCGTTTTGATGGTGTCCTGGACCATGGGAGTGCGATGGCATGGAGCGTTGTCGTGGTGCAATATCACTCGTTCATGTCTCGTGTCCCATTCTGGCCGTTTTTCGAGCAATGCATGGTTCAGATTGATGAGTTGTTGTCGGTAGCGTTGCCCATTGACAATTTCGCTCTGTTTTAGCAGCTCATACATAGTACACGATTCCTTTCTGAACCCATCAAACGCAGAGCATTGTCTTCTTTCCGAAGTGATTTTGGACGAATTTTTGCATCTGGGGTTTTTAAAAAAGATCCATTTATCATCTCCCGTAACAATTCGATGCAGGAAGCTACTTTTTTCATGTCGTGAAAGCAAAAATTCGCAAGTGGCTTTTCGATTCTCCATCTATCTCTCAGTCAATTCATGCGGCACCCATTTTCCCTTCTTTTGAATTTTCACCATAGCATGTACACGTTTGGAAATACCTTGGTGAGTCGTGGTTAATGCCACCGCAAGTTGATCTTGAGTTTGCTTATCATCTTCATCGACACCACCACTTCTGAAGCGTTTAAACCAGTCTTTACAGGTAGTTTTCGATAGTGCATGTTCGCCGGAGGCCACCTCAAGCAAATGACGTGCTTCATCTGCTTTTTTTGAAGTTGAAGCAGAATAGCAAAGCTTCTCGCAAATGCTGTTTGTTTTGTGCAAAACTCCATATTTTCGTTCTTAGAAAAAATATTTTTGCGTTGCGATATGTGCTGGTATTACAACTGGTTACCGTTAACAACTGTCCACGGTATGACAACACAACTTCTAACATAATGACAACTAGATGTGTCGCTAGCACCATCTATGTGTGAAACCCGGAAATTTAGTTTCGCATCTGATAGTTTGCCTTCTTATAAAGAAGGTAGAAATTTGTATTATAACGTTACGATTTTAACAAGATAAAGTTCTGGTATCTGATAATGCTATGGATAATACTCAGACATTTCTTAAGCGATTCTATTTCATAAGCAATAATGATGATATTTTGGGCCACAGTTGGTATTGTTGTTCTAATATATATTTAGAACGGAATTGGTAAATTTATTCATGCTGAACCAAAATTTCGATGTAGTCGTTAGGATTCTAACGAAGTTCTGGAACGCTCAATAAATTTTCCAATTATGGCGGCCAAATAAATTATTTTCAGTATCTAGAAATTATTTTGAACACTCCTGAACTTCTTTTCAAATACATTTTAGAATCCAATTAAATAGTATTATATAAATTTCAAGACAGTGGGCTAACAAATTGCCCCAAATTTTGTTCTAAAACTCACGTAAGAGTCCTTATCCGATACTTTAAACCAATAATTCGTTAAGTAATGACCTAGTTTCGTCTAGCATTTTAAGATTTCATAATTCCTTAGACCGAGTGTACCGACCTTGGAGTCCAATCAATTTAACAATTTTAGGATTATATTCCGATGAAATGTTTTTCGTGAAAACTGAGATACGAAATGAAATATAAATTTTCGCTTGTTATAATATACCGGCAAAAATTCTGTTTTGCGTTAGTGCCGCCTCTTGTAAGTAGCGTTTCCGCTACTTTATACAGCATTACAACGAATTTTAACAGCAAATTAGATTTAGAAATCTCCATTAATTTGAGACAAGTATTCTTAGCACATAAAAAAAACATCAACTTCTTCTTTCATTTTTTTTGCAGTATGCATTTCGATTGATAATCCATTATCTTCAGCTGTTTTGGTTTGAATAGTAACTCGAGGTCAAAATATTAAAATTACATTGGTAAATACTTTTATATACAATAAGATTGGTGATTGGTAGGAAAAATAAATAAAAAGCAATGAGAATATTTGAGTAATTGTTGTTGGAGGAAAATAACAAACAGGCCAGAGCGAATAGTTTCAACTACAATGTTAGGTTATTTCAGGTGGTCTAATTTTTAAATTGAGGAGTTACTTCTTCCAAACAGATACACAACAATCGAGTATCATCGGTTAAAAGGTTTTGTTTCACGTTTCGAGGAAATATTGTAATAAAATTGGAAATACAATCTCGTAATCAATAATACTCGTAAATTTGAAGTAGGTGAAGTAGTTTCTTGCCGCTTTTTCTAATCCGGTTAAGATCAAATTTTTTTGAAAGAATGCAAAGCTATACACACCAGAGTTTGTGATATAAAACAACTGTTGAATCACATAAAATTTGAACTAACCTGCGGATTAATAGGTGTTATGAGTAGAATACTGTGTGAATTTCGGCTAATGGTTCACCACTTTAGTCATGCCGTTTGTCGCGTCTATACGTAAATTGCATTGGTTCAGGAGACCATAAAGTTGATTCTGCTTGTTTACTTAATCGTCGTCCATATTTGCTGTTTTAATATCTAGAAGTTTCTAGTCATATTTCCTTCCATATTATAGACACTATTTTCTAAAATACGTGTATCTTGTTCATTACTTTGTCAGTACATTGATTGTATAATAATCCTGTGGCCACTGGTTCTCTTCCTGGTCAGAGATAGATTATTAAAGTTCCGAATGTTAATTTAGAAGAACATAGTTCAGGTGTCATTGCAACAGATATCCTTTTATAACCGTTGATCGTTATGACCATTTAGATTTTTTTGGATGGGATTTTACTTCGAAACATTGTCAACTATATACGTATGGGGTCGTATAACCTTAATACATCCAATGATACCTGTCGCAATGATGATAAATCCTGAAAAAGCAGTTAGGACAGCTTAGGAAAACATCGATTCCAGTTTTTAATATTTTGTATGAGTTTTTAATTCGGAACATTCTTCCAGCCACATTCGATTTTATTATAATTTGTTGTGTACTATCTAAAATATTCGACGTTAGTTTAGAAATTTGTCAATAATTTTTGTAGTAAACTATCTAAATTTATGGTTTAAATAAAATGAACGATGGTCTTCTTTTAATATGAATAACTTGGCTCTGATACTCTTGAAAGGAATCAGTGATATTTAAAAATTGATGTTATGGTTCCTTTTTCAGCCTACATAGTTGCTTCAATTACATTTGTTGGCAATTTCTCCAAACAGGTGTGGCTTCTAGCAGGATCGATGGATTTGAGAAATTTTTGTAGGACTTGACTGCCTCTTCCTCCTCCACCACTTTGTCTATTGTCTTACATACTCAGTCGTGGACCCCACTATTATGCCAATTATTAATTGTTCGCGTCGTTGCTTTTCATTACAAGAATGACCCTCTCGCTTATTAGCTTTGATCCAAATAATTCCGAGAAATGCTAGTACAAACAGCATTGATTAATATTTTCCAACGAATGATACCGTCTTACATTTGTTTTGTGCACATATAACTTTTCCAGACGCCTCGACTCTATGAGTAATCGACTCTTTCTGATTACCCGAGTTTTATCGCCGAAAATTGCTTACCACAAATTCAGCCACCATATTTTTGGGAGGGCAATGAACATACCTGACAGGAATATACTATCTGAATTGCTTATGACTTGGATTTTAGAACATTTTATTTCTATTGTTTAATTTGTTGTTAACACAAATATTATTGAACGATAATCTCTGTTTTTTTAAATATAGTATCTTTCAGGGGCTGGTTTGGTTTTCCTCGATTTATGAATGAAAATTTATGAAAATTATATTTCTATGATAAGCACAAATTTCATCAGTTTAGCGGACTTTAGAAAGTTTTAAAATTGGGCTTAAATTATTTCTGGGTTTTTCTAGAAATCGGATTTTATTTATTCCGTCTTTCAGGCGAAATTTGAAATTTTCTTTTCCCGTTTTTTCGGCTCCCGGGGTAGCACTAATTTTTTCCCGTGAGCACTAATTAGCACAAATTGGGCTTAATGCGTAATTGCGGTATGCAAAGTTTCATTTTAAAATTGGAAAGTTTCCCTGCTGCAGTTACCCACGTCATCACGTGTTACAATCCCAACGGGATAACTCCATTAAAACAATTACTAACATGAAAATGGTAATAATTTATTTAGCCTCCTAATCAGCTTCTTGAACTCTGTTCAAATACATGTTATTCATGTTAGAGTCCCAATTCTGTCCGTAAACAGAAATTAATCTTAAATATGTTTTGGAAATATCTTAGTGTAATCATCATATGTAAATTTGCTCAAAATTCTTGTTCGAATGCCAATTTTTTTATACAAATCGAATTGGATGTTGTCGCTTGAGAAAGATAAGTACCATTGATTAACACCAAATTTCACAACATTATTCAAATAAAACGTTGGAATCCCAATGTAATCCTACAAGCCAAAGAACAGCCAGATTCCAGAATATCGTCCAAAACTCATGTTACA
The DNA here is from genome assembly GCA_963691935.1 of Nephrotoma guestfalica. Lineage (NCBI taxonomy): Eukaryota > Metazoa > Arthropoda > Insecta > Diptera > Tipulidae > Nephrotoma > Nephrotoma guestfalica. Next base: position 235,648,207 of record OY829913.1, read on the forward strand.
ATTGTTTGCTGCTCCTATTAATTTGCTTTGTTATTGATGATGACAACCCAAATCTGAGTTATAATTCATTCAAACCGCTTAACTCAAAAATTGTAAAGTGTCAGATCTACTACAGATTCGTATGAACCACGAAATAAAGTGACAATAGTTGGTTCAAATGGAGTTACTACTCCATCAATTTCACGGAGGGAATGGTTTACAATAGCCTGAAGTCAATGAACATAAATAAGACCACTGGGCCCCAGTCGTTTCAGAGTTAGCTTCTATGCAACGCACATGCCGGCATGTCTATAAGAGTGCAATTGTGCAACGTATCATGTTGGAACACAACTGACCTCTCCGTTTAACTTCAATAATGCCTTAAGCTTCTCTTGACATATGTCACAATCAGAGGGAATATTGTTCGGGGTCAACATCAAGAAAGTTTTGCTATCGCGTAGATATTTAAAAAGCTTTTGACAAAATTTGGCTCAACAATGCGACTTAAGCTTACCATTATGTGGACCAAAAAGCTTTTTCAATAAACAGACGATTAGTCTCTTGTTAATTGACAGATCAGCATCGATACATTTTTCTAATTTCGCAGACCGTCGGGACCTTAAAGGGTGCTTGCCGTCATTTTATGAGGGCCTCTCGGTTTTAAATACTATGTTCGATAGGAAAAACTTCTATTAATTCCGATTTGAGCAAAAATAGTTTTTGCGAGAGATGAGAATAGTTGTAGTTAATTTATTAAGTAAAAAAATGGAGGGGTGAATATGTTATGGTCAACATCCGACTTGCTTTTATCACGAATGAATGCAAATATCTTAAATATACCACACTTCATTTCTAAAGTGAAAAGTAAAACTTACCAGACTTTGGTTAAAACTGTTTCATTATGGAAAACCAACAAGACCAATCCTTGTTGAAAATTTAATCTTTAAATTTATTTGAACTTTTAATTCCTTATCGTTTTTTGTAAATGCTAAATTTTTGAACATCATTGGACAACATCATCATCAGCTGCAGCTCATATGGAAGTTACCACTTCCGTGAACTGATTTTGGCCAAAGGTCACTGGGATCTCCCCGATCAATCAAAAATCTTCCTTTCCGCTTAAACTTTTTGGAACCTGATCTAGACCGGTATTGATGCAAATTTAATTTCGAATATTTTCGTTTTAATCGTCTTTCTCGCAAATGACATTCTTTTAAAAATATTTCTTCCAGTGGACCGATTTTGAGTGCGGGCTTAAATGAGAGTTGTACAGAAATTTCTTGAAAACTTCATTTTTAACTTCGTGCGGTACAGCGAATGGTAAATTTGCAAAAGTCTCGAGGTCAAATTTTGATGATTATTAAATGTACTTTATTTACTACGTACAAAAAGTAACAACAGACATGGACATTCTGATGCAAATGAAGTCATGACGAGTACCCTTTTGCGATAGAAACACATGATCTCGTGGGTTGTGGCTAGATAAGTAACAACTTAACGCAGAATACGTGGCCTCAGACATACAAACGAGCTACGCCGTCTATAAAACCGCGAGTGCGTTGCGGAACTCTTCGTGTTTCTTGATATTATTATTATTAAAGTTGGCTGGAACCCGCGAAGCTCCCGTACTTCACCCATGGTGCAAACCGTTGATTCTATCCCAAATCGCAACTGCAAGAGCTCGAACCAAGACAATGACGACAACTGATCAACATTCAACGTTCTGTGATCAAGAAACTGAGAGCTAACTAAATCGAAGGCTGGATAACAGCAAACCAAGTAAAATCGTTGACTTCTTCAAAGCGGTCATCACACAAGGAAACATGAGCAAGTCTCTCTTTAAAAATCTCAAACGGCCATTTCCCGTAAGAATAGCGAGCAAAACTCATAGACCACCTTCAAATTAGGTTCACAAAGTATTTCGCCTTCCGGAAGGCAGAGGAAGCAAGCCAATTGAGTTTAGCTTCGTAGCGAACGTAGTTCTTAATAGCTTTACAGGCTCGGGTTCGGTGAAATCCAGACGCGAACCCATCCTGACCACAATGAGCCGGCATCCACATGGCATTGACAGTATTGTTACAACACTGGTGACTAATAAAATGTTTACGGTCCTTAACCAGTTTGCAAGTGGTCACAGGATCATAGATCAAGTGAAGAGGGTTCAAATGCCCACCCCCGTGCAGAGTGAAAGCTGTCTGGGAAGAAAACTGACAACTCCGACACCCGGTTAAGGATCAACCAAAGGTCCCTCGGTCGGTAAATCACTGAGAGGGAATTATCGAATTCGAATTCTGGTAACAGTTTATCATTAACCATAACGATCCTTGGTGTAGAGAAATTTGAGAGATTGAAGATTTGTCTGTGCCCTGCGATCAAACCTAGATTGTTCCACGCCCAAATACACTTTAGTCGGAACGTGGCGGAACGAGCCATATCCAGAATAAAAGCGCACAGCGGGAGCAGGAACAAAATGGCCTGCAAAGCGAGGATCGAGTAGAGGATATAGCACCGGTAATAGCCCTGCATAAGTAGGATCCGATTTTACCATGGGCAACCGCCTCGCACAAATCAGAAATTTAAGATGATATAGGTAAGACCAAAGGTTTGTAAATAAACATCAGCATTTTGGGAGTCAAACCCCAGGACTTCCCAAATGCTCTTCTATACATTACCAAAAATGGCAGTGGTTTTTCGAAGTTTACGTTCAAGAAGCTTCCAGGAGCTCCAAGATGATTGATGTTATCTGATCTGGTGATCGTTTCCCCAAAAAGCTAATATTTATTCGTCTAGTAAAGGCCAGTGGTCTTACATAGATTAACGTGCAAACCCTTCTCAACGCACCACATATCTACAACTTGTAGAGCGCGCAGCTTTAAGGTCACAGGATTATTAAGTGCTCCCGAAACAGTGATGATAAGATCATAGCTCCTAAAGCTTTAGGATAAGGGAAATCCGACCTGCCAATTTTAGATATGAAAATAATTTTATTTCTGCACCAAGTTTGCGAGATAATCCCAAAGGCAACTCAAGCTTGAAAAAGTTGGAGTGACTTATCCCGAAGAAGAACAAGAAACCCGTGTTGTAGTTCAGCAGGAAAGTCCTCATCAGGGCCACCTGCCTTATTCGGCGCAAAGGAGAAAAGACTTCGAGAATGACTAGCTTATGGACTAAGTAACAGTCAAGCGCGTTGCCTTTAGCGTTGGGTTCTCCGGAATCAACTGACTCAGAGTTTTTTTTTATTATGTAGGCCTCTATTCCCTTAGTCGTATCACTTCATGCGACGTGACTATGGATTTTCTTGGTGTCTATTATAAAATCAAAATTTGCTAAATAATTTTTTACAAAACAAGCAGTGAAAATCTTAGTATGCTGCTTTATAAATATTTTCTTGAGACTGTTATCACTTGAAACGACAATTTCTATCACTTGAAATTTTGACGCGACAAATAAACAGAATTTTTTTCAAACTAAGGCAGCCATCTAAGATTTAAACAATTTTCACTGCGTGTTTTGTAAAAAATTATTTAGCAAATTTTGATATTATAATAGACACCAAGAAAATCCATAGTCACGTCGCATGAAGTGATACGACTAAGGGAATAAAGGCCTTAATCTTTGCAATCTGTTCTGAGGCCGAAACACATCCAATTCTTTCGCAGTTCGCTTTTCACGTCATTACCTTACGCTGACGCCTGCCAAATCGAGGAAGTAGGGCTATTGGTCCGATTTTATCACCATCTGCACGTTGCATAGCTCCATGCCAGCCTATACTGGCATGGAAGATGGGTCGGCCCATGAGTTTTGTACTCCGACAGTGAGACATAGTTGTGTTTCATTTCATCACAGATCATAATTTGTGGATGAAAATTCCCTTTTGCATCCTGCTCCTACCGGGATTCGAACCCGAAATAATAAAGTCGCAACCAGAAAAGTGAACAGTCAGTAGTATTTCCGGAATTCCCCGGAATTGGAGGGAGTCGGTCATTAGGACGATTGGAGGCCAAAAGAGAAAGTTTCCCAGTTTGTTTGCTTTTTATTAGGGTAACGTTTAAAATGTGGTTCTTTCTTGGCAAATAATATTATTAGTCACTGTCCATAGTTGAATACCAAATCAATAATTGACATACCTGCCCATTTCTGCTTCACTCAACAAGGTTGGCGAACTCTTCCGAAGGTGGAAAACGATTAGGTTTTGTAACAGTCGTTTTGTAATAGTATAGTACCTGCTTATATTTCAACAGCGCCTTAGGAAGTTTGAATTTTTTTGAAATCAAACATTATATGGAGGCGTGGGTTTTGAATAGTGAAGATCATAAAACTGAGTTGTTTTTTTTGTGTTTCCTAAAAGTGACAAGTTTAATTTTGTGAAATATTGATCTTTTTAAACGTAATATTGGTGTGTGCCTAATGACATCGAACATTTAGAGCAACATAATCAAGCTTCTGGTAAACGGTGGAAAGAACCCATACCGACCGCTGCCACCTAGCCGGCAATAACCGTCTGTTAACGGTTTGATTAGTGTTTTTTTGTTTAGTTCATAAACGCATGGTAACTGTTACAGTTTTTTCACTGATATACTTACTGATTTACTGATTAAGCAAGTCATTAACAAAAATATAAATTTCTATCATCGGAGACGTTTGTGTATGATGAATATGATCTATGACATTTTTGGAGCAGCTGCATTTGCATAACTATTGCTTATGTCCATTGTGTGCAGTGAACTATCTTTTTTGTATAAATCTGTCACCGCGTACCAAATTATATTATTGCCTAATATCATATTGATGCACATATTATTCTCACAACAATATATTAGATAGATTTACGTTGAACACCAGTTATTTATGGGCTGGCCCCGACAAAAAAACGAAATCGTCATTTCATAATATGTGCGTTATGTTATAATTACAAAATGTTAAAGGTTACGCCTGACTGATTTAATATCAATTAATCTGTGAGACCTAACCCTCTTGATATTTCACATGTGGTTTTTGTCCTAACAAACAACAACAGCCAAATATGAAAGGTGTGCCTTGCGATATATAATACACCAAACAACAACCAACCAAATGTTTATTATTAATTGAGGAGGGCATGCAATTTAGACGAAAACAAGCATTATCATCGCACATATATGGTTTGTACATATCTCAATTAAAATATTATTTCTATAAAAGTGTTTTGACCAAAAACCAACATTTACTATTTATAGTAAGTGGTAAAGTTGTAACTTTCTTCTATGCAGAGTATGAGTATGTATGTATAAAAGAAAAGTTGTTTGGAAAAATGTTTAATTAGTTTTCTACAAACCCAAATCCAGTTTATGTTAGTCTACTGAAGGTGTATTACAAATTATATTCGAATGATACAGATTTAATTGATCGAAAGTCGATTTAATAAATAGAAATAAAAAGTGTCTGCGAGTTTCATATACGATTTATGGGTGGTATGGACGAACTTGAAATATTTTATAGTCTCTTTACCTTGTTTAGTGTAACCATAGATCGAAAGTTGGACACCTTTTAAATGCTATAAAAACTACAAATCCCATTTACAGGTTATATACCCATTATAATTTTAGAAAGATGATTCAGCATCTTTCGTGTGGTAGTAAACCGGATACGCACATTTATCGCAGCATATTTAACTTATAAGACCGGCAATATTTTTCAAATACAATTACAGCTGAGCCATGGAATTGAGACATAAAACAATAAAATTATGATAACTTCTTAAGATTAATCATTCTTACTTGTTAAGTATTTTATAGCAACAATAAAGCAAGAAAACTAAAAGTTTATTCGTTTCGTTAACCATGAAAATAATGTAATTTTTTAGTTGAACTATAAAGAACGGCACACAGAAATTCGTAAGTAGAGTGGATAGAAAAATTTAGAACACGAGATAGAATTTTATAAGAAAATTTATTAGCCGTAATTTCTTTTTTGAAGGTCAATGCCACATAAATAATATATCATGTAGATAGTGTAAGAAAAACTTTAATAAGAGGACCCAAAAGGTTTGGATAACCAAATAATCTTGTAAATAAATCGCAAAATAATCTCTTGACCTGAGATTTCAAGAATAATTTCTTTCAAGTGACGGTCAATGTTTACTTAAAAACTGTTTTTCGTATTATGTTAAAAAATGCTAATTTTTAAACTGAAGATGTTTGACGTAAACTTCAACTGTCTTTAAGTGCGTCTGTAAATTTTAAAATAAAAACAAATATTTTTCAAAAATTCAATGGTTCGACAAGCTCCCATAAATATATGCCCTCTAGTTTCACACTTTGTTCGTATACTACTCAATTTTAAACTTTGAAATGCCAGCAATCGTCAGAGAAGTTAGCCGCACATATTCAAGACATTCGTGATAGCCTCGGTATGTTAAATATTAATACAAAAGTGGGCGACGTTGCAAAACGAGTCCTCAACAATTTTTTGACGTTGTGCATCGAGGAGCCAAAAAATTATTAACATAATTATATCTGGAAATAAACACTGGGGTTCATCATGATCAATTATAATCGAAATAGCAGTTTATGCAGCGACATATAAAGGTTTATCCTGAAAATTACCGTACCTTGAAAAGTCTTGGCTTCTGCTGGAAAAGTGGTGGTAAAGAAATTTAATACCCATCGTCCAGTTTAGATTCGGTACCGGTATAAAAAATATTCTTTCTATCCCACTCTGTCCCTAGCGAATATAATAAATTGTTTTCGCAGTTTTTAATCCTTTGAATTCCGGCCCCAAACCTTTATACGATATAAATCAATTATAGTGATACTTAATTAATTGAAGGGCGCTGAATTCAAATCCGTTGGCCAAATTGACCTCTGGTGAACGGTTTCGGTGCCAGCTTCCGTCAACATATGTCGACAATCTGACTCATTGGTTGTAATAATCAAACAAATTTGAATGCATTTACTCCACATATTTTTCTTTCGATTTATTTACAATGCACAAAACAACTTTGCGCTTATTGCAAAGTACTCTAGACGATTCTTTACAATTCGGATTTTTACATCTACTCGATGAGTAACTTTGTTGAAATAATGGGAGTTGATCAACCCCGTCGTACCGGATGTCTATTTCTGGTCGAAATTCCGTCGATCATACAGTGGTCGTTGGTGATGATATTGTAACTGTCTCTTCGTATTTTCTTTCATTCGTAGATTTTTTTAAACTAACCTTAGTTAGACACCATCACAGTTTTAACTTAAAATTTTTCAATTTTAAAATGTTTTTTTCGGCTATCTGCTGAATTTCGCAATTGCGTTTGGATTCTAAATAGCTAGCGCATACGGCGAAGTCTACAAAATGAAATATAACACGCAACGTCCACTTACGCGATTTTATAAATATGCGGCAGTAGCTCATGTATTGGTCGAGCAAGTCTACACCGCCCGTCGCATTGTTATATTTTTCAACAATTTCGGGTTGCATTATTTGTACGAATGCTCTCGCGTTTTTATCCCACCTTTTGATCAATCGTCCACTGCATTTACTACGAAAGTTAGAAGCCAAGTGAACGGATCGGTTGTCCTGCCATTTCACTATCACAATTCTTCCATCCCGGCTAGTTAATTCCTCTTGGCAATTGTACTAAATATTGGACAAATCGATTGGCACGAATAGTTTCGGCTGCATGTAGTTTTTTCTGGGATAAAATTTCAAAAACCTGGTAGGAACTGAAATAATTGTCAAAGAATATAGAATGGCCAGGCTTACTGATACTTCGTATCAAATCTGTTATAACAGCAGCACCAAATCTTAACGAAGTCTATCAAAGAGATCAATCTCTCTGTTTGTTCCCTGGTAAAGCATAAAATCATGAGGGTAACCAGATTTTCCACACAGAACAAAGACTTTAATACCCCAAGGTTAGGAATCATTTGCTCATTGATTTCGTAGCAACGTTTTTTAATGGCATTAATAAGACGCCGCAGCTTTATGAATTTATCCTGACAGTTTGTAGGAATCGTATGATTGTCCATGAAATGTAAATTGGTTCTCAACCAAAAAAATTTATCACGAGCCATTACTTTTGAAATACATTGTAGTTCGAAGTATTAATTTCAGTACAATGGTAACCCAAGTATTCCGATTATGATGTGCATTCCAAATAACTGTGCTATTTCTTCTGCTGAGGTATGTTTAAAATTCCCTAAACCGCTTTGCATAGCATACTGATTCGTAAAGGATGCTATTTTGGCGTACATAGTAATCGGCATATATTTCGAAAATACTTCGGATTAGAATAGAATCTTACGAAGACAAATCAGATGATTCAAAATTAAAGGGTAAATTATTAAAGGGGCGTTTTCTACGTGCTATATCTGTTTTTTTCGTTAGTTCAGCAAAATTTGTGTCAAACGTTGAAAACAACGTTTTGCTTAATAATGTCTACAAGATCAAATTTGTCAGCTATTACTGGTACGACTTCGACGTCATGCTGATTTGATTCAGTGGTCTCACATTCAACCTCGTCTATTCCGTCCTAGTCCTAGTCCTCGGCCATTATAAGCACCGCCACTTCTTCAACTGTGTATTTTTTATACTCATTTTTCTTAAAAACATACAATAGGTGAGGGAAGCTTTAATCAATCATAAATTAAAAAATGTCCGTTTATCTGGTTATTTTTTAAAAAACTTGAATTTCCCTTAACTTTTATCCTTCAATAACACCTGTTGTTATGTAACCATTTGCTGACTTTCCAAGTGTAACTAATCTAATCGCAACCGTTGGGCCAATTTGTCTACATTTGTCGACATACTCTATTCAGTATAAATTACCTTAGGGGCGATTTTTCAACGTACGTTGACAACAATTACGACTGCCGTGTTTTGCCATTGTATTTATATTTACATCAATCACGCGTACATAAAATAATAATTTTTTCCCTAAAATAATTGTACACCAGATAATAATGGTTTATCACTTACCTTGCAAGCAGCAGTAAAATTGGTGGGACCGCTTCACACAAAAACTTCATAGACTGATGAATCAAATTTTGTATTACGCTAAAACCAAAAATTAAATTACTCTGCCAAAGAGTAATAGAGGAAATTTAAATGATTTTTTATGTCAACATTCGTTGACGTCCGGTCCCAAAGGGTTAAAATAACTTAAATTTTTTGTTTTAATATCTGTCCTGTGAAAATGCTCAGTGCTGTACTTTAAGTGTGTATATTATAGTTTAGAAGCACCAGTGCCTTCTCCGATCTTTGAATCTAAGAAATATCTAAGGTAATTTTCTTCCCCAAGAAAATAACCAATGAGTTCTCTAGGTAATTTATCGGCCTCCACATGTTCATGGTCGTCCTTTATGACTGGACAACTAAAGAATTATAACTGATTCGATTTTATTTTCTAATATTAAATTGATAAAATTAGAGGAACAAGTGTGGGTGGTGTGCGATCAAAGTCCCTTAAGGAAGCCTGGTCGACTATGCAATATATGCTAAATGACGCAATACAGTCTTTTTTAATCTTGTAGGCCCTAACGATTATTGTAACATGTTTTGCCTGAAAGGTGAGCTTTTTGAAAATTACCATGAAATCCACCTTCTCTGAAACAGCCGGCGGTTTCCTACTACCCAAAGATTCAGCTGTAAGCCACTATGCAAAGGAAGCACACAAACCAATTGGTCTGAGTACCACAATCTACCACTACTATAGTATTTTAGTACCAAGCCCCATGATTTATGAAATATATTACTACATTTTTTATAAATGTTGCGTGTTTTTTCACTTTTGTTAAATGTGGTTTTGCCAGGTAAACTTTGGATTCTACCAGAACGTAAGTTACGAAAATAATTTTTGAAAATTGAGACATAAAAATCTAAGTCGAAAGTTCACAAAATTCCCCTGTTGAGCTGCTCCTCCCTCCCTCCCCTTACTTTAAAAAATTGGGAGAACAATAAATGGAGAATTATGAGGTAAGTATGACTCCCGAGTATCCACAAATCATAATTTATGAGCTCAATCAGGTATGCAGAAATTTAAATGTAGTATGGGGGGGGGGGCTGAGTCAACGGTGACTGAGCCCCTCCCCACCACTAAAATCCGAACATTTTGATTGTGGAATTACGAGCTGTTCATGAGCTTTCAATCTAAAATACTTTTCTAAGGTTTCTCGTTTCGATAGCATCGGTGCTCATGCTAAGGGCTTGCTGTTCAATATTCAAACTGTTCATATTTCGTGAGCTTCTAAATCGTTACATCATATCCGACATTGAAATAGCTAATTTTTGCAATTTTAAAAGAATTTGTCATTTCCAAGTAAACAATATGCGATTGTTTTGTTATTAAAATTAATTATTTTTTAAGAGTGAGCAATCAAGTTTAAGTTATCTTAAATTGAAAGCTTATAAATAGCTCCTAATCCTACAGTCAAACTTTATTCAAAATTTTCGGGTTTTTGTGGCGTGACTGTGCGTTTATACTTGCGGAAATAAAAATTGACGCACTCGCTTCCGCACTACAAACCAATCAAATTTCGTGAAATGCTTTATGCCCCGCCTACTGAGTTGAAATATTTTTAACTTTGTTGTTTAACTTTGTTAATACATTAAGTACGATTCTGCAGAATTTTTCCTCAATCGCTTTCGCAAGTAAAAACGCACATTAAGGGAGGACTTAGTCAACGTTGACTCCCGCACTACATTTGTTTAAATTCTTGCAAACCCGATCAAACTCAAAAATTTTAGTTTGCGGATATTGAGAGCTCAGAAATATCTCACAATTCTACGCAATTTATTTTCCAATTTTTTATGGTGCGGGAGGCAGCTTAACTTGAGTAAAAAGAAGTGGTGGTACACATTCCATCCTTGATTATGAGCATGTTCGTCCATACGTACTAAGAAGTCTTATGGAAATATAATCCGCATATCTCAGCCATTAAATTAGGTTGTCGTTTAAATGGACTAGCAATAATTGAGGACAAGGCATCATACATAGAGGAGAATAAGGAACCTGAGATATGAACCTTTTCCAGTGTTTGTTTTACTTTGTTTATTCCCTCGTTGATATTTTCAATTCTTTGCAATTCACCAAAATTTAATACGCATGCTATATGATTAGGGCTGATGTTAGAGAGATCTTTCGATGTCTATTTTCGACGAAGGATTTTAGTAACAACATAATACCTTTAAGATGACTGTGTCTTTTTCGTGTATGGTACGAATGAGGACTGTTCTAGTAATGGAGAATCCACTTCTAACCCGCCGTTAAATAGGATGGTAGCACCGCGTGTAAGACATTTAAACTTTACGGACCACTACTTCTTGCTACTGGTCAAGAACTTCACATATGTTGCGTTTATTCCACTGCTAAATTAGCAAAGCTACAAATGTCATTTTGTTACACTTGCCATTTTGCATCTAACTTTAGCATTGCTAAAAAGTCAGGAATAACTGAGTATTTTGTTTTTTCGAGAGTCAATATCATTGAGTGTAATACCAAATTTCGAAATTGTTTAACTAGACCCTTATCCGAATCGCGCAGAGATGAGTTAAGTGGTTTCGAATTAGCATTTTATGTAAGAAACCGATCCTAATTAGGACATGGTCGGAAATTATTAACGATTTTGTTATCGAAGAGAGAATATGGAGTGTAATACAAAATTCTTGGATGATCAGTATCTTCTTAGTTAGTTCCTTAGATCAAAACATCAAACGCTAATTCGAATCCACTGTGCGACGTAGAGAACGAGTTAAAGAATTTTGTATTACACATAACGAAATTCCGTCTTGAATAACGAAATTCTCAGAGATTTTTCTTCATGTCGCAGGATTAAGATCGTTGAGTTAAAAAATTTCAATTTATAATTTTCATTCAAAAATTATTTATTTCCTTTTTATTTATAATTGTTCAAATTAAAATATATTTATAACAAATTATCTATATGTTTATGTTTGTGTTTTTATAAATTTAATATTGAACAGTGTAGGGCACGAATGTTGCTACAAAGACAAATGTGAATATTTCTATTATTTAAATTTTTCTTTTATTTCTTTATTTTTTTAAATCAAAAATTTTATTAAATTTTTAACAAAATAATTACTTTTTAAAACTAATTTGTTCTCTATTGAACCTTTGTTTATGCAAAGCCTGCATCTGACCAAAACATTCGTTGTTAATTTTGCCCGGGTGATTGCTTCAATGACCGCTACAATATCCCCATAAAAAAATGAATAGTGAGATCAGGCGCCCTTGGGGGCCATCGATGTTCGGTGTTGCGTTAGATTACTTTTTTACCAAATTTTTCCTACGGGCTACCATTACTATTCTTGTTATATGGCAATGGGCTCTATCTTGTTGAAACTACCAATTTTTGGAAAGATATTCGTCGTCGGCGCAATTCTGGGGAGAAAATTGGTCCGGCATGTTTGGATATTGCTCTCCATTCACTATAACATTGACACCATTTCCTTCAGAAAATTAAGGGCCGATCATACAGTTGGCAGTTATTGCACACCACACATTCAACGCGTTCAGCATATTCGGCCCACATACAACAATTTTGCTTGTTTACATTTCCGTTTAAATAAAAGTGTACCTTTATATAGCACCTTTATATAGACAATTTATATAGTTTACATCGCTCTCAGAAAAACGCAACATCTTTCGGCAGAACTCTTGTTGAATTGGTGGATCTTGTGGGCTCAAGTAGATTGTGTATTTTACTTTGGGTCATTGGATGATTCACTGCCGATTCTCAGGATGAAAACTGTAGGTAAGAAAGTTGTTATCCCTTCTTAAAAAATACTTTTAAAATTTTTTCATTCCAGCCGAATTATAATTAGACTGAACTGTAAAATTTCATTTTCACTTGGATTTCTTAGATTCGTTTTCTCTCGTTCCAAAATGAGGATGCTTTTTACCGCATGGTTATGACAAATAATTTCATAGGACGAGTATTTTAATAGATCGGATTAATTTTCGATTTTTATGTTAAGTAGACAATCCCAAAAGTCTTGTTTCTTTCATTCATTCTTGTTGCTTCACGTAGTAACGTAAGTAACGTGGGGATCGAATGATGGAGGAACGGCTAACCAAATCATGTCAAAGTCTCTACGAAACACTCCACCAGCATATCCGACGTTAGATTCCTACAGAGGTGCCGACATGGACAGGGATCATTTGCCTGTTATATTCAAATATTAGTGAAAATTATCATCTAGTCTATCAAGAATCAAGTATCATAGCAGAGTTACCAATCAGCTATCCCTGACTATCTAAACCAGCACAATAGTAACGTAGAACTCCATTTAATATCCAGGAGCTAGCTTGCCATAACTACCGCAGCGCAAAATACTATCGGAAGAAGACCAGTGCCGAAGATCAGTGCCGCCTAGTTGATAAACAAAAGCTTCGGGAACAATGATTGGCTCGTAACACTAAAATCACTATAGCAGAATATCTCCTTGCCAGGTTCGCTACGACTAAATATATCCGGCAAAGCGCGGGCATATGAGAAAATACATCAAAAACCACAATACAATACCATCAATACATCCAAGCGGAACTAGGAAGTTCAAGAGACTGTTTTGGTAACGCTAGATATCTCACTAACGACTTCCCCCAAGAAGTACAGAATCAAAGACAGGATTGGAGAACTGAGACCAAACGTGGCTGATTTTCTCTTAGTATGACAAACCTACCTCAAAATCTACTAAATTGGAATGATTAAGTGACCCGTATTAGAGCAATTGCTCCGCCGAGTGAGTAGGTCTTTGTTGAATATCACACAGTGGAGGAAGTAGATGCTGCTGAGAGTAGATTGAAAAATGGAAAGGCACCCTGTCTCGACGGAATCCCCTTAGAATTGATTAAGCTCTTGCATCACATTTATACGATTTAATCGATTCTGTTTGGGACCAAACAGAGCTTCCGGAGAATTGGAAGGTCGCGCTCATATGCTCTCTGCACCAAAAAGTTACCGTCTTAAACGTGAAAACTATCGTGATATAATGGTGTACTTGCCAGCCTCATTAAAATCGCCGAAATGATGATTAGCAACTATCAATGTGGTTTTCGACCCAACCGATCACCATGAGGATGATTTTGGAAAATATTGGGAGTACAATGTAACCATACATCAACTATATATAGATTTCCGGGAGGCATATGACAGTATCCGCGAAAACCTCTGGGCCGCGCTCATATGTCTTGGAATACCGAAGAAACACGTTTCTTTGTATAAATTATCCACGTCTGTTTCTATATGTAGAATCGTATTCAAAGGATCTGTATCAGCCTCCTTTTAAATAACATCTGGTGTTCAAATCGTAAGCAGGCAGAAATAAAAGCCCGAATTGCCGCCGGACACCGACTTTTCTACGCCTAAGCAAGGTTATTGCGATCTAAATATCTTTCGAGGTCGTGGAAGCTCGTACTTTATAAATCACTCATAGGACCTGTGCTGGCTTTCGGAGAAGTGGACCCTGACCTCTAATATCACAAGACCTATACGCATGAGGTTGTCGAAACTGAAGGGCAAAGGCAATAGATTGAGACGGATGGATGACCACTGTGCAGGTGGCAAAATCCCCTAGGAGAGAGTTCTAATGATGCACGACTTCTGGTTTTTTGTTACGCCTTTTTCTCCTTTGAGATATGTTGATGTTATTTTAACTCAAGTTTAAATGGCCATTTTCTAATATTGCAGGAGTTGTTGATTCAGGTTAGTACATGAATTAGGTACCACGCGTAGGTATAACGATTAACGGCTTTAGGCGTTTTGTTACGAATTTTTATTTTTGGTATGTTATCTGTTTATATTTTAACTCAAAATTGGATAGGCTTTCTCGGAGAGGTTTATCCAATTTGACGAACACCTAATGCTATCGATGCACTATTTGTTCTTTTAACTCAAATTTCGGTAGCCGTTTTCTGCCATTATCGCAGGTTTGGATTTACTTGAAACAGGTCGTTGAATTTCTTAACAAACATTACATTGTGCTGAAAATGCAAAACCTTCCAAAAAGTCTGGCTAGAGCAGAAATAACAAAAGGCCAACAAAAGGCAGATAAAGAAACTAAGAAAGAACTCTTGTTTGGATTGCCAGAATCTCCACCAGTGTCGGAGGTCTGGCTGATAGGTATGTACTCGGCCATTGAATAGCTTAATAAGAACTTTTTTTGTTCTCTGCTATTATGGAATGTTGACTGCAATTTGAATACATTTTTTGTGTTAAGCGCTTATACCTATACCATCGTACCATGCGTATTGTATAATCGTTTTAAGTTGGTACTCTGATTTTATGATGGTTCTCCTCGTATACATAATCTTATTTTATGTAACCATGTTATTTAGTAAAATAATAATGAATGATTGGTTCATTGAAGCCTAGTAAGGTCCCAGAGCTGCTGGATAAGAAGACATACTAGCATGGCCGGGGAGGTTTTTATATATTTCCATTTTTCACTTTTCTTTGATATATTTCCATTCACCAAAATTTGATTTACATCAAGCAATGATTGTTTGATGTTAGTTATGCTCCCTCTGCTACTCGTCCCATAACAATCAACTTTTTGTCACCTGGTTATCTTAAGAATTAGGTGGCGATAATCATTATTTTGACATAGTTGCGATTTGCAAATAATCCTATATAGTTATGGTGGGTAGACAACTCTGTTTTGCAACGATAACATTAATGATTACTTCGATATAGGCCAACCATACTAACGATATCCAAATTACAATATCTGTATCAATTGGAGCTTAGTCTCATCAAGATAGCACCTTGAAGGTAACTTGCCAGATATTTTGTATTTATTCTTGCACTCCTAATATAGCTTGAAGCTCAATCAATTTTAAGATCCCAATATTATTCCTCTTTATCTAGGTTTTCCTAATGTCAAAAATATCGCTCGAATTCATGGAGGTTTTACACAAGCATAATGAAGTTGCTCCATACACAGATTTAATTTTATTAAATTTTTATCGTCTCACCCGGAGTCACGGCTTCCATAGAAGGTTTGAAGTTCTTCGTAAGTATTTTAGAAAGTATGCATATCATTTATGAGAAATCTTCCGGGTCACGCTCCCTCACAATAATTATTAAAAGAAAAATATTTATAATTTGTTTTACTGAAATAACGATCGTAGAGTCAACATAGTTCTCCTAAACACTTTTCAAGTCTTTCGACACCTGTATGATGTATCATATTGTAGTAAAATACCAAATAAATTAATTAATAACTGCAACGTTTACTTCTTATACTTTGTGATTGTCAAAAGGCCAAGTCGCACAGCTATATCCTGTTCCACCCATACAGAAAACACCAACGATCATTATCTTCATCTCATCAAATTTCTTTATGGCGAATTAAATGTGATTCACTTCATTCCATCATCATCATCATCATCCATATTGTGTTCAGTTTTTTAATATGCAAATTAAGCAGCTACACACAGCGCGCGCTCCACAGAACACAAAAAATCTTCTTTCTTCTTTCTTTTTTTTTGTATATACCTCGTGTTTGATAAGTATAAAATAAGAATAAATTCCTTCGATTAGCAAATGACCTCAGAATAAAAATAAAAAATTATTTTGGTAGTGTAAAAGAATTTGACCAAAAACAAGTTTTGTTAAATTCGAGTTTAAAAAATACAAGAAGACCAGAATCTTAGAAAAGACTTGGGTTGGTAATACTCATATTATATTTATATGTAAGAAAAAATCTATATAGAGAAAAGATCTGTGCTTGATATCGCAGCAGATGAACAAGAATATGTTGTCATACAAAAAAAAATTCAATAATGGAATACCAAACCGTCGTCTTCTTTAAATCTTGTTGCGCGGCTAGTGATATGTCAATGAATTTTTGATTGTTTTATTGACCTAGGTTTTGGTTTATGTTGTGTAAGGGATACATTTGTGTTTATGCTTTTATTGGGTTTTTCCTTGTCCGTCTTATACAAAGTGCTCGTAAAAATTGCTAAGACTTTGTACTTTATATATAGTATTTATGACGGGGGTGAATCGTGATGATGCATAAGATCTGTTAATATTTATTACGATTACCGAAGAAAAAGGACCTACATCACCAATGTTTTAATTATATTTTTGTTTAGCTTTTTTTTATGGCCGTACCATATAAGAGGATATATGTATGGCTTATTTTACTTTTTATAGAGGAAAAGATTAATGGTATTTTTATCTAAAGTATTTGGGTCGGCGGAAGAAATTTATTATGGTTTGCTTTTAGTGTTATGCCGGATAAGTATATTGCGTTGTTGAGAACTTTTCATGTTAATACATTGTTGTGTTCCTTATAAATAAATGAACTACACCTAACACTAGGTTATATTCTAATACAACTTATAGGCTTAACCCTAAAAACATTTTAGGCTTGGATAATTTTATAACGTAACAATATTAAATTTTTTAAATTGTAATCCGAATTTAATTAACTACTTATGGACTTGGCCTACTAGTTCTTTAACCACGCACAATTTTAACAAATTTAACCACTTTTAACCTAATTTACCAACTTTTAACCATTTTAACCACTTTTTAGTTTACTTTCGCTATTTTTACACTTTTACTATAGTTCCACAAAAAGGGATTGTAATTCTCAATTTGGCGAAGATAGACATAGTTAATTAAGACAATTATGGGGTATTAAATTTTTTTGTTGGAAATGTTAGTATCCAGCCGAATTTCCTTTTATAGTTTTAGGTTTAAATTCTAGACAGAGTATGAATTGGATTCTAAGACAACAGAAAATTAGATTATCTTAAGTTGAATTTCGAATACAAGGAAATAAATACCAAGAATAATTAAATTTGGTACACTAAGAAGTGCCTTACCTAGCTATAACAGTTTTTACCAATAATGATGATTGGTTCTAAAACCTAACATAGAATAAATAAGAATTGTTACTAAGCCTTATACTTTATCTAAAGCGTAGTCGAATCAGTGTAGCTAGAATACTAGTGGCCTCATTACTTGGAAAATGTTGCTATATAACGTCATTTTATGTCGACGGCCCCGATTTTTGACTATAGATGGCAGTATAATGAATTAAATGATTGATTTTCTTGTATTTTTTCGTGAAACGTTAATCGCGGTGCAAAAACCAAATTGGTAAGGAATAAATTATTAAATTATTCTTAAAATATTTTTTTTCTTTATTAATTACAACTGAGACTGTGCTCATCTAGCAATTTA
The DNA here is from genome assembly GCA_963691935.1 of Nephrotoma guestfalica. Lineage (NCBI taxonomy): Eukaryota > Metazoa > Arthropoda > Insecta > Diptera > Tipulidae > Nephrotoma > Nephrotoma guestfalica. The sequence goes on from OY829913.1 coordinate 235,666,377, forward strand.
TCTTTCAAATTTACAAATTTCACATTTCTTAAATAATTCTGATTTGTTGGGGTGAAACCCAACGGTTAGTCCTAAAATTAATTAAACCTATTAAAATATAATTTTAATTTGGTATGTTTACTAGGTCAAGTGGCCTCGTTCTTTGAAGTCTTCTTTCAACGACAGGGTTATCTATCATGTGGCGAATATAGGGATTCCCATGTTCCTGGAGCCTTATTTCGTGTTTGGCGGGGTGCCTTTTAGTTCAATCTTTGATGTATTCCATCTGTGGGTCCCTGTGAAGGTCTTCATTTCTTGAGTACCACGGAGCACTTACGATGCTACGGAGAACCTTATTTTGAAACGTCTGTATCATTTTGGCCTTTGTTTGCTTAGTACATTCCCAGAGTTGAATACCGTAGGTCCATATCGGCTTCAGTATTTGCCACTATAATAGCAGCTTGTTGTATATTGTGAGCTCAGAGCCTCTACCTATGAGCCAATACATTTTTCTGAACTTAATATTAAGTTCATCTTTTTTCATTTTGACGTGCTCCCTCCACTTGAGCTTGGCAACGAGAGTCATGCCCAGATATTTAGCTTTGTTTGCATATGGCACCGGTCGTGAGTTAATTACTATCGGTAGATGGGAAGCCTTTTGATATGTAAAGTTAATATGCGTGGATTTCGTCTCATGAAGCTTGGTTCTCCAGCGCTTAGTCCAGTTACAAACCGCATTGGTAATCTTCTGGAGTTTGCTCGTTGCATCAGCGACATTAATTCCAATGACCATGATTGCTCTGTCATCTGCAAAGGTGGCTATGGTTCTTTCATCTGTTGTTGGAATATTCCTTGTATATAATAAATACAGGATTGGTCCTAAGACACTCTCCTGTGGGACACCGGCAGATATTTTCTTTAGTTCGGAGTATTCATCCTCTCTCCTCACACGAAAATGTCTATTAGATAAATAAGATCTTAGTATGGCATAAAATTGCCTCGGCTGATTTCTATGCAGCTTGAATTCCAGTCCACTGTGCCAAACTTTATCGAATGCTTGGGCGACGTCCAGAAATATGCTAGAGCATACTTTTTTGCATTCTAACGTTCTTTCAATAATGTTGGTGATTCTATGCACCTGTTCAATTGTGGAGTGCTTTTCCGTGAATCTAAATTGATGTGGAGGAATTAGTTGTCGGTCCTCAATTAGTGGTTTAAGTCTTTTTAGTAATAATTTTTCAAAGAGTTTTGACATAATTGGCAGCAATGAAATTGGCCTTTATGATTTGTATCGTTTGGTGGTTTATCAAGTTTTGCTATCATGATTACTTCTGCTACTTTCCATTGCCACGGAACATATTTTAACCGAAAGCTTGCATTGATTATGTGTAATAGCTTACGCAATCCTTTACCTGGTAGAGCCTTGATTATTTGGCAAGTAATCAACTCATATCCTGGGGCTTTTTTAACATTCGTGTTGCTTTTCACTTCTTCTTTTAATTCTTTGAGATTTACTGAGCGTATATCAAAATCATCTAGCTTTTGGATTGACATTATATTTTCATTGGCCGTTTGCCTTGGTAGTGGTTGGAAGGTATCCTCGAGATACTCCGCAAACAGATTAGCCTTCCTCTTGTCCAGGTTCCATCCTCCTTTTTAAGTGGATGCACTTGCATTTTGGGTCTTTTGAGTCCCTTCGTCGCCTTCCACAGTGAATAATCAGAAATTTTTCTATGGTTAGGCTAACTAGATATCTGTTGATTGATGCATTTTTAACTTCTTTAAGAAGAGATTTGAGACTATTACCTAAATTGTTAAGAATTGTTTTGTTCTCCGGTGTTCTAGTTATTTGGCAGGTTTTACGTGCCGGTCGTTTTTGTCTTACCAACTCTCTAACTTCCATTGGGTGGGATATGTTAAGCTTCTTCTTATTTTGTATATTAGGGGTACTTGCCAAAGCAGCATAGTGAATTGCTTCATTGAGTTGTTCTAATTCATCTTCCAGCTGGTGGGGGTTTCTTATCAGTACCTGAAGATTGATTTTTTCCTCCAATGCTTCACGAAAGAGATCCCAGTTTGTTTTTGAATTTGTTAATCTGGGTGCACCATTTCACTGACTGTTATGATAACTGGGGAATGATCTGATACTAGAGAATTACTGTCTTGAATGTGAATGTAGTTCTGGGGTATACCTCTTGCTACATAAAAGTTTATTAGGTCAGGTATCTTCGTTCCGTCACTGGGCCAGTATGTTGGGGAACCACCAGAGTAAAATTCACATTTTGATGTCCGCCCAGCTTGAAGCAATTCTTTGCCTTTTGACGTCGTAAGTCTAGATCCCCAATAGGTGTCTATCGCATTAAAGTCACCTCCAATAATAAAATGACGTTCAAGCGATTTAAATAGTTTAAGGTAGTCCTTCCTTTTCAAGTTATGCCGGGCAGGACAATATATTGCAGAGACAGTAAGCTGTCTGTGTTTAATTTGGTTCCTTACAGTAGTGACTTGCATTGTTTCTTCTTCGATATTTGATTCTAAATGGTGTTTTGTATTTTGTTTTATTAGTAATGCCGAACCACCTCTTGCTCTTTCCGCTGGATGAATGGAGTGATATCAGTTATAACCCCTTATTTTAACAAACGAAGATTTAACTAGATAACTTTCAGATATTAAGAAAATGTAGATTTTTTCAGAATTTAAAAATATTTCTATTTCTGGAATATGTTGCATAATGCCATTCGCATTCCAGATTGCTATTTTGAAAGTTGTGTTCTTACTTAACATTTTTTGTTATGCATTATTAAAATATGCGTTCAAAATTTCGTTAAACCTCTCAATTTCAACTACTTTTTACCGATATTACTGCCATCTAAACCTCAGAAAATAAACCGTCGACGTAAATTTGATGACAGCAGTGCTGCATGGTACTCTAGGTGCATTCGTGGAATATAGATATTTTAGAATTTTGTTAGTGGACTAAATAATGACTGATACCAGTGTTGTGCGTCTACGCGTAATTCGGAATTGTCGACATGCTGGTGTATAAAATAGTGTAGACAATTTATTTGGCGTATAAAATGTCGACAATGTTTTAACTTCGGTCTGTCAAGGTCAAGCTATTTAAATCCTGATAAAAATGATAAAAAATGATCCTGTTCCAGAACCGATTTTCTCGACGTTCGAAGGTTCCTGATCAAAAAATTTCAAAAAAGTCTATCCTTTGTCTGGATGGATGGATGAACGGATGTCTGTACCGATGATATCTCAAGAACGGCTAATGCGATTCGAATTTTTTTCGCCAATTTTCTTTTATTTTTAATTCGGTGCATTGTAAAGTTGCTGGGTCTCTACCTCAAGGGGGTAGGTACCTGCCATAGAAAATCACCCAATACTACATTGCTTTACATTTTTACTATATACTCGTGAAGTACGAGTATATCGTTTGAACAATTTTGGATCAAACAACAATTTCTATTAAACTTTGGTTCATAAATACACCGTTTTGGCGTTGGTAGCCAATTTTTCGATTATCATAAAATAGGTACTTGTCGTACGTCTTTGAAAAAGCCTTGAAGAATGCCTTAAATTCCAGAACATCTTAGTACTAAAAACTACCGTTGTGGCGCTGGAAACAGTTACAACTTTTATTCCACATCATGTTTTAGCACTGGTAGCTAATTATTCATATATAAACGTATCGTTTATCATTGAAGCAGTCTTGAAGAATGCCGTAAAGTTTTCTGAATCACCTTAGTATTTAAACTGCAGTTGTAGCGTTAGAAGCAGTTACAATTTTTCTCATTCCCATATAATCAAGTAGCATATCATTTAAAAGGTCTTGGAAAAAAATACAATGTTTGCATTAGCCATTTAGTTGATAAATCCATCGTTTGGCGCTGGGAGCGAATGATTAATTTATTATAGAAAGTGTGACATACCAATGAAAAGGTCTTGAATAATGTCCATATACAACGGCGCTGATTACAAATAATTTTTTCTCGTTCTGATATGTTGATATATTCTGTTGTTAGATTTTGGACGAAAGCAAATTTTTTATCAGTAGTTTATTCAGTAGTTTATTTCTCAATTGAACTATTTTTCGTGTCACGCCCGCCGGAACTATATCAGCCGGAATCAAACCAACTATGGCACAAGTAGCACAATGTATTGTGCATCATTGTGCACTATACAATGTTTTAGGCCGTAACTTTATAATTAAATCCGGAATCTTATAAAACCATCCGGGGCCATACCCTTACAGCCAAACTAACTATGGCACAAGAAGCACAATGGATTGCGAATCATTGTGGAATATATAATTTTTCAACCGGAACCTTATAATTCCAGATGAAACCTAATAAAGCCAGCCGGAACCATACTACAGCCAAACAAAGTATGGCACAAGAAGCATAATGGATTGTGCATTATTGTGCACTACCTGATTTTTCAGCCGGAGCCTTATAATTCTAACCAAAGCCTAATAAAGGCACCCGGAGTCATACCCTCTACAGCCAAACTAATTACCACAAGAAGCACAATGGATTGTGCATCATTTTATGCAACATTATTTTTTCAGCCGGAAACATACTACAGCCAAGCCAACTATGACGCAATAAGCATAATCTATTGCGAATCATTGTGCACCATATGATTTTTCGGCTGGAACTTTATAATTCCAGCCTGAACCTTATAGAACCAGCCGGAATCATAAGCTCTACAGTCAAACCAAATATGGCACCAGAAGCACTGTGCATCATAATAATTCAAGCCGGAACCTTATAAATCAAACCGGAACCTTATAAATCCAGCCGGACATATAATAGCCGGAATTAAACCAACTGTGGCACCAGTAGCATAATGCAATGTGCACAATCCATTGTGCTTCTTATGCCATAGTTGGGTTGGCTGTAGAGGGTGTGGTTCCGGCGGAATTTATAAGGTTCTGACTTAAAAATCATGTAGTGAATGAACAATAATGCACAATGCATCATACTACTTGTGTCATAGTTGGCTTGGTTTCCACTGGAGGACACTATTTGTCCTTTAATTAAGTCTTGCTGATCAAGTAGGTCATCCATTATGGTCGGTCGTTTTATGACTAATGACCCATGTTACTGGGTTTCGCTGGTTGTTGTGCATGTGACTGTGGTTGGAAAATAAGCTGGTTGTTGCTTAAGTTTATTTTCGATGGGGTTATTAGTTACGGGAGCCGACGAAGATTTCATTAACTGTATGGTCGGTTTGTGTTTTTCGTTGAAATTAATTTGTCGGCTGTTGTTTGTTTTTGATGCTTTTTTAAATTTTTTTTGTCGCTGATTTTTTTTAGTTCCGAGTGGGCCTACCGTGGGTCGGGGCTAGTCCACTAATTCTTGACAAATACTTAAAAACTGAGAAGTAATATAGAGATGCTATATCAGCATTTTATACGTTTACAATTTACTTAAATAGAAAAAATAATTATGTGCCGTGTAATCACTTTTATATATTTGTCTTAGAATTTTATGTTACCAGCTGTATTGGTAACAAGTCGAATTTCGAGAAAATACCCGAATATATCCGAACCTTAAGACCCTAGGAATTGTTTCTCTATGAATCAGTGAATTATTACCTTGGATCAAATTTACAGAAGAATTTTATTAGAAGTTTTCCGACCCCCTTTAAATATGGTCATACACCCCATAGAGATGTATATTTTTGTTCTTCGACTGTAATCGTGCTTGCCATCTCATCAAATGATGATCTCATGGCATTATCGTGGCTTGTCCAAAATAATCCACAGTATTCCGGGTCATTGTTTAACGCCTGTTCTTCGTCTTGGCGTAACACAAAAATATATCTTAACCGTTTAAAACGTTGTTGAATGAGATCTAAGTAATCATGTGCTCGACCATTTGAAAATGAAACACTTTAATAATCGTAGGTTTTCCTATCTTTCCAAACTCCAGCAATGAAAGTTTATGAAATGTGTTAATTTTTCCTTTTTTATTTGCAGATTCATCAAAATTACCACAACGAGTAAGTAACACATAATATTAAGACAATTTACAACAAGTAATTAGATGCACTGATTTAAATTTATTCGAACACCCAGTTACTAGGAGTGCAACTAAATTTCCGGGTTTTTCGAAAACGAAAAATGGAAAATTTGAATAGAAATATAAAACTATTCAAAGTATTGTCCTTCGCTATCTACACATTTTTGGCATATCTCTGGCAATACATGAATACCTCGACGATAAAACGACACGTCTTTGGACCGGAACCATTCATCCAAGCAATTTGCGCACTTCGTCGAAATTGGCCGAGTGCGGCCCTGCCAAGCCATGTGCCATCGATCGGAACAAGTGATAATCCGAGAGGGGTCAGGTCTGGCGAATACGGCGGGTGCGGCACCAGAGCATTGTCTTTTTTCCGAAGCGATTTGGCCGTGCCGTCGATGTTGATACTTCGCCCGGTGAAAGCCATGAGTTCTTACATCTGGGCTCTTAAAAAGATTCATTAAATACTCATCTCATTTTTTTTTCAAGTTGAAGCAGGAAAGCAAAGCTTCCCGCAAATGCTGTTTGGTTGGCAAAAAATCCGACATTTTCGTTCTTAGAACATTACAACTTGGTTATCGTTAACAACTATCCACGCTATGAACAAAAGACAACTTCTGACATAAATGACAACTCGATGTGTTGCTAGCACCATCTAAGTGTGAAACCTGGAAATTTAGTTGCGCACCAGATAAAATTAAAAATCTGAACTAAACTATTCAAAATGTTAAATTGTGTGATGACTACTCCATTTACATAGTCGCTGCACTCATTAAACCTTATAAACGTAGCTGTTAAAAACGATTAATTTATTTTAATGAATTATTTTAGGTAATTAACCACACCAATATCGCTTATAGAATTCCCAAAATATACTTTTAAAATTTACATAATTTTTTTTCGGGTATGGCGCGCTTGAACAATTATGGTAACGAGGCACGCATAAATTATATACGCATGTACTTGGTGTTTTATTTAAATATGATTAGAGGTTAAGGGCAAAAAGAAGAAAGTAAACATTTTTTTTTCATTTTGATATAACCAAAAATTCATTTTGACGTTTCTTATGTAACAGCAGCAAATCAAACATGTTCAATTATCTTGATACCGCGAATAAAAATTCTAGAAAATTTTGAACTCGTATACTCAAACCCGAGTATGTACATACAACACGCACTTGTCTTGTATTTTGTATTTCTTGATACCTCGAGGGAATCAAAATCAAAACCACAAAATCTGTGTACGAAACGAATCGAACGTATAAACATCGTATTTATGTTTATTTAATTCTTATCTAATATAACGGTATTTCCATCTTCATTATCATCAGCATCATTTTAATAATCATATAATAATAGCAATCATATTTTTTATGTATCGGCTTGGAAAATTATGATCACCAAACATACGAGAACGAGCGCATATATTTTCTTTTATATAGTCAACAGCATCGACTGTATATACTTTATCTTGATTCCTACATAAACATAATTATTCATCTAAATACATATATGAATACATAAGACGACGTCGATGACGACGTTATGAACACAAAAAACATATAATTAATATTGAATATAATACATAATGCTTATGTTTTATTTCATCCCATATCCATGCTGTATAGTAGTATGTGCCATTATAATGGGTTTGTGTTCTAGCGCACGGAATTAATAAGCAAAGAAATTATTTTCCACCCAGCAAATATACCGATTTATGTTCGAACAGTTGAGCTTTGAATAATCGCTAAGCAATTTATCATACAGACGTGTGTATTGTTTGTATTTCGGTTGTTAGGTACCCTCTATATACTGTGCGGTATAATTAATCGCGATATTATTTATGTATGGTTTGGCAAAAGACGGCAAAAGAAACAAGAATGAGATATTGACGGGGTCGCGAGCTGTTATGGTTTCTTTTACCCGTGTTAAAGCGATTATGTCAAGTAGCGGTTAAATTTCGTAAAATTATAGTGGGACGATGATAGAACTTAAACGTAATAATATTTAAATGAACGATGTTATGGACCACACAAAATTGTACTTTAGTATTTATAAAAAATATCGCTTTATTATTCCAAATCATACTGTTTTTAGCCATAAAATTTTAATTGTCATTGATGGGCTAAAATATGGTACACAATATCTTTTAAGGTTCTCCCGTTATTATTTGTTTGGATAGAGCCGAAATAATATTGGTTTTATTTTCACACAACACTTAACATAGTTTTAGAATCCCAATTCAATAAATGTTAGTCAAAATTATTTGAGAAATAATTAAAGTTTCGTTCATATTCAGAACAATATTATTTTCAGCTTGTTTAATAAAAATTAGTTTTTGTATATTCTAGACTCCATCAAAAGAAATTCACTCGAGGTTTGTGCATCTCAATCAGAGAATGCTAGACAGGGATGATATTGGCAAGAAATCAAAAGTAACAAATTTTTAAGGGGCTTGAAAATACTTTTGCGCTACTAGTGCTCACAGCAAAATAGCATTTTGCAGGACATCACAATTTTAATTAATGCCTTCTGACACAGTAGCGATAGACATGCTGCGAGTTAAACCTTCACCATGTTCATGCCAAGCAGTTCTTGCAAATGATGTGGTTATGTTAGTTAATTTGGATTTTACAGGTTTATTTCAATGTAAATCATAAAAAACCAACAATCCCATTTTAAAAGAAGTATTTAACGATCCTCAATTTTTTTGGTAAGCAGTACTTGAGTGCCTCTATTGCTGTTATTGAAAAAAAATTCAGGAAGACTGAAATTAAACTTAATTTTCACTTTCCTAGCCTTCCTTCACCTACCACTGCAATTATTTAGTTAAATGCGTTTGCCGTTGTAGACCATCGGCATTTCACGTTAAAGATCTTATCATCATTTCAGCAATTATTATTGCTAATCCTGGAACTTGGGACTAGAAATAGTGACGTTAAATAAGTCGAAAGTGATTATTGGACCTCATTGGCTTTACCTGAGCGGTTTACGTTGAAGTGCTTATTTTAAAGACAAATCATAAATCAGTTCACGCAATGGAATATAACCTCTTCTAAGACATTAACCCAGAAGTTACTATTGTTAAAAGCGCTGCAAAAATTTTCATTTTCTGCATTCATAATTAATTAGTTAATTCACTGTGTCTGAAAATTATTACTCGACTATCGCAATTAAAGATTGGGATTGAAAAATCCGTCTCGTAAAATCGTTTTGAATTTTCCGAAAAATATCGATGCAAACATATTCGAAATCTTTTTATGTAAGAAATTCTGCAGTGCTATGAACAAAAATAATTAAAAGCTTAAACATAAAACTTTGATTTGAGTAGAACAGATCTTTTAGAATGCAAGCCTCCATGTCCCGACACCAACAGTTTTAATTGAAAGTGCAAAATTTAGTGATCGTTCAGAACAATGTACTGGGCTTCACATCCAATTCAAGAGAACTTAATTTTAATGTGAATATCTCCAAAAAACTGATGGTTAATATTAAGGGTTTTCGCTGTTTTGTATTGGCACTGTATGCGCTGACGTAATCCCAGAATTAAACATTTAATTAATTTATGGGCGAAATGGGTTTAAACTAATCGAGACCACTTAAGGACTTCTTTACTTTTATTATCCCGTGGCTTTATATAGGCGTTACAAGAATTTAATTAATCAATTTTAATCAGAAAATTTGCCGAGTATTAATAAATTTAATTTCTAAATTTATTATCGGGATTTTTGACTTATGTAAATGATAAGTAACTAATAAAAGGATGAAGCTTCTTTGTTATGACAGAGAATTCCATAAGAAAGAGATGCATTTCGCATGGAGCCTTTGCAAAAGTTTACACTTGGCTCAAAATATTAAACTACGTTAGTAGCTTTAATCGTTAAACTGATTAAACATTTTAGTCATACGAGTTAGAGTTGTTGGGTACCTCGATCTCTAGATGAAACCGAATTACAAGTGACATTTCTAGAATTTTCTCAAAAGTACTACAAATCACTCGAAAGTATCGAAGCACTTTTCATAAAGACAATATCATCCCTGTAAGCCAGCATATCTGATAAACCTAATTCTTGTATCGCCCGATACCGATTAGTGAGCTGATCAGTGCCTCAATTTTGGTTAATCCATCAGCAACTTTCCGTCCGGAATAATATCGATGGTTTTGTATGCTACTGAAGTTAGCCGGAAATTTCAGCCGAAAAAAACCCTTGCATTATCGACATATTTTGTATCAGGTGGTAGTACAAAATTCTGTTGATATTAGCCGAAAATTACATGTCATTGAAGTTAGCAGTAAATTTTAGTTAGCAGTAAAAATTCGAATGTTTAAAGGTCATACGAGTATGAACTGGGTGAAGTTAGACCAATTCGTAAACTGCTGAATCCCATTTCACTATGATGCTAAATAAAATATGGCCTGATTTTAAGCACAGGTGTTCACTGTTAGTGCCGCAACTTAAATCCATCCACACGACAAATTATAAATATGGGATCCAGCAGTTTACGAATTTGGCTAACTTCATCCAGTTTTTATGACCTTTAAACATTCGAATTAAGTGATACTAAATTGTTCACATTTTTTTCGGTGAAAATTTACTGCTAACTTCAATAACATGTACTTTTCGGCTATCAACAGAATTTTCTACTACCACCTGATACAAAATATGTCGATAATGCAGGTTTGTTCGGTTGAAATTTTCGGCTAATTCCAGTAGCATTGTTTTTGTACCATTTGGTTTCGAGCGGCAAAGAGAATACACTAACCATTTTTTAATTGAAGGATGTTTTGCAGATGATTCAAATGTCTGTTCTTCAACAAGATTATATGACTCTATTATTTTTTGTCGTTGTCGTTTTGTATATAAAAAACCTTCATAGAATTTTTTTTATTGGGCCTCTGGTTTTAGGATATCATTACCTAACCGATATTAGGATATCGATACATTCGGTTCAATGTAAATCTTGTGTTTCTTCTATTCTGCTGTTATTTAGCCTAAGAACTACATGATTAAAAATTTAATTCTTATTAGAAATTGACTTTCGAATCGAATCAACTTTTTCTAAAAGTAGTAGCAGAAGTTTTGTCGTTCGATAAGAAAAACACGATTTTGTGGTTTGAAATACATTTTATTATTCAATTTAATCTCCCTGAACTACAATAAACTCGTTCCAGTGATCTTTAATTTATGGATTCCTTTCCTGAAGCGAGAATCCGGAAGACTGCCGAAATACGCTTACACGGCTGCTATTGCGGCTTCAATCGATGAAAATCATTTCCCACGCATGCATTTTTTTAGATATGAGAACAGCCAGCAGTCTCTGATTTTCGCGATGGTTTTTTGAGCTGTGTGAGAGGGTGCGTTGTCTTGTTGAAAAATTATGTTTTCTTCTGTAAACCAGATCTTTTTTCCCGAATTTTTACATCCAGCTGGTCCAAAAGGTTACAATAATAATCTGAGTTTATTGTTTTACCAGTTTGGAGGTAATCCACGACTAATATTCCTTTCGCATACCAAAAAACTGATGATAACACTTTCTTGGCCGATTTCTGGACCCTAACTCGCCTCGGAGGTGAAGTACCGGGTTCACACCACTCCTGAGTCTCTTGTTTTGATTTAGGATCATGGTGGTAGACCCAAGTCTCATTCGCACAAAATCCTTTGTATCCTTTCTAAAACTCTCTAAATATTGCTGAGCAAGTCGCATTCGAATGTGTTTTTGTTTCATTGTTAGTTAATGCGGCATCCATTGTACACACAGCTTTCTGAAACCCAAAACTTCAGTCAAAATATTGCTCACACTGCCTAACGTGATCCCTAGGTCTTCTACTGTATTTCTCTCGGTTAATCGACGATCTTGAAAAACCATATGTTGTATTTTTGCTACGGTTTCTGGTGTTGATGCACTTTTTGGACGTCATTCACGTGGATCATCTTCAAGAGTTGTGAAGAGTTGTTTTGATGCTTCAATTTCCAAAAATAAGAATTTTATCACTGTACAATATTCAATTTTTAACATTGTAAAAAATTACTGTGACACGTTAACTTTGAATAGCTGTTAATATACGAATGATGACAGATCTATATGAAACTTCATACGTTCATAAAGAAGTAGGACGATTTTTAGAAAAATAAAACGACGAACCTAATAGCGCTATCTCTTATCGAACGACAAAACTTACTGAGCAACCTAGTAGAAGAAGTACAATGAATCGGCGCCAATATTTAGTTAAAAACTTTGAAACGTATAAAAAAATTCAACTTAATTTAGAGTTAATTAACGCCAGAAGCTGGAACGCCAATAGCAAACAGGATAAGATCCCGGTTGAAACAAGGAACGTCAAAAAGTAATAAGTTTAATCAATTTCAAATTCAGAACTATGAAACATTGATTGAAAATGATACTCAATGGCTTCTGCTGACGGTGCGATTTAATGAATAAATTCTAAAATTAATATATTTTCGGTCCTTTTTTGGTCCATTGTGAAACATTTATGGAAATACTGGAAGAAGCTGTTTAATATAGACAACGAAAATTGCTTATTAGTTTCAAAATTCTAAAAGATTCCGAAGAACCAGATTCTGCAATGCAAAATCCATGAAATATTGTATTACAGATTTAATTTTGCAAAACAAAATATTAAATAAATAATTTGCAGACTTTAATTTTTACACAGAAAAACACAGATTTTTTAAGATTTGTTTTTTTTTTCAAGTCTCGCAGGCAGAAAACTCAGTTTTAAAATTCAGAATTTTGAAAAACGTAATTTAGTTAAAAACAGAATTTTAAAATTTTTTGCCCCAGCATATCATGTTCCCATACTCACTCACGCCAAATTTACGTTCTCTATTCTGATTGCAAGATCACAGCCCCGCAAACCTAACAAATTCTGCGCCTTGTCCATTACATGTTTGTGAAATGTTTTTATAAAATCGGTTCCGCTATAACAACATGCAAATGAAAATAACGAAAAATGCTAGTGAGCTTTTACATGCTTTCATTTTCTTCCTTGAGTATTCGCCTATTATCTCCATTTTACGAGGACAGAGGAGAGCGTCTAGGCTAGACTGTCTAACTCTGTTGGATGATAAGGTTTTGTTTTCCACCTATAACTTGCCGAGTTGTTTCGTGCATCTTTCGTTTCCACGTTACAGCTGGTCGTCCGACTTTACTTTTCTCTTGTGGGTTTCACTCCATTGGTTACACGCTGAGGGTGTCGCCGATTGACGTAACAAAAAAATCTCTTTAACACTAGTCAGGCTATCCCTAGATATAAGGAATTGGGAAAAATAGTTTCATAGAATTTTTGTGTTTAAGTTTATTATTTTTCAGTATCTCATACGTTTAATTTTCGGGATTTCGTATTTTGTTTCTTATTTCGGGATTTTGAATTTCGGACTTTCGCTGTGGAATATTTATCAGTTCAATTGTTTATTGTTGTTAATTTATACCGTAGAGGTTTGGGCCCGTGAGCCATGTTGAGCAATGTTTTTGACCGACGCGAGTTATGTTTTCATTTTACAGCTTCCTGTTTTGGTTTTCAAAACTCAAATGAAAGAAAGTTGAAAATTCTCAGGGCCAGCCCCACTGTGCAGCATCATATTTAAATGTTTTATTTTCGAAATAGAGATAAATAATTAGCTCACATCGCTCAGCAAATGGTCGATATGAGTGATGTTACCATCCCACAGGGTTACATAAATAATTTAAATAAATCAGGACATACGAGTGGCTTAAGCTAAGCTCTACGAATTCGGTTTCACTTATTTCGGCTTTGCAAAGTGAAACGTGAAGCTGTAATCTCAAACGTAACTCACTTCGCTAAAAATCTTAACTCAAGGGTGCAGCCGTCTAAACACAAATTATGAAATGCAAGCAGATCAAACACGTGCTGTTAAATTGACTGGTTGAAAATCCAAAAAACTTTTTTACTTATAGGGGCTAAGATCGCCAACATGAAAATCGAAATATTAAGTTTATATAACATAAAACATGTTTTTAATGCGTATGCTGCTTTTACACAAATTACGCGTGTTAGTTTTACACTGTTAAACTAAAAGACTAGACAACATGACGTATAACATTCCCAGGGATTTGGATTCCGATTCCGATTCCGATAGCACTTGAAATATAGGGAAAATGGTAAACGACCATTAACACACGATCCCAGAGATTTGGGCTCGGGTTTCGATAGGACCTGAGTTAGGTTGTTAAATTGGTAATCAAACCAGCTTAAATGGAACGCCCGAACCAGGAAACCAAATTTGTTCCAAAATTTTTATATTTCAATTTTAAGTTTGAGTGAAAATGGCAGACCGTCATTAATACACATTCAAGACAAGACTGCGAATTTGTTACGATTTTTTGTATTTCAATTATTAGTTTGAGTGAAAATGGTAAATGACCATCAACACACGTTTCCAGGGATTTGGGCCTAGGTGCCGACAGCACCTGAAATAGGTGGTTAAATTGCTCAACCAACCAGCCCAAATAGAACTTCGTAACCAGGACAACGAATTTCATAAGAATGTTTGTATTTTAATTATGAGTTTGATTGAAACTGGTTAAGGGCCATATGTTCCCAGAGATTTGGACTAAGGTTCTGTATGCATCTGAAATAGGATGTTTAATTGCTCAACCATCCAGCCTAATTAGAATTTCCTAACAAGAACAGAATTTTTTTTTTATGAATTTTTGTATTACAATTTTGAGTTTTTTGCGAAAATGTCTGACGGCGATTAACACTAAAAAATTAGTTTCCATACAAATTCATGTTCTTCACTCACATGAGGGTTAAATTAGTAATAACAATTATTGTACAATCATTTCATTGTATAGGGTGGCGCATAAGTAACGTTATGATTTATTTAATGAATAACTTTTTTGTTTCTGATTTTATTTATCGTTGGCATTTATTAAAATTTAGATTATAGTTTGGAAATATGTTCACATTATGTTTTAAAGATAATATGTTGGTGCCCATTGTTTGCTTCGAACTCTGGCCTTAAAAAATTTCAACCATTGCCCGTCGTTTTCGACAAAATATGGTCTAGTGATCCTTTTTGAAGTTATTCCACACCATACTGTGCATCTAAGTGGATGCATTTGATCTTCAATAATTATTCTCTAATTTTGGGTGCCCATATCCTGCAATTTTGTTTATTCACGTGACCATTGAGGCGAAAGTGGGCCTCATCACTCATTATGAGTCTGTGAATAAACTCATTGTTTTCTAGGCACCATTTAGTTTTAACTCGTGAACCAATTGAATCTTATGTGGGAAAAAGTGTAACTTATGTAAAATTCTTTGCAAAGACCGCATAGACGGCACCAACTGCTGAGAACGTCGCCTGGTGGAAGTTTCGGGGATTTCCTCAATACTTGCTTGCATCCGAGCAATGTTCACATTATTTCGAACTGCACGAGGTCTTCCACCACGCGTAAGATCACAGACAGCCCCTTGTGGCCGAAAATGCCGAACCAATCGGTAAATTGTTGAAACGCTAGGTGCATTTGGAACATGAAAGAAATTACTATATGATCTTTGTGTCTGTAAGATCGAATGCTGACTTTCAAAATGAAATTGAACAACTTTGGTTCTTTGTTCTGTGCTGAGTGTTTCCATCATCAATTTCCCAAGTTTTTCAAAGTTAATTTTGAAAAAAAAAAACGAATTTTTTTCCACTAATTAAATCATAACGATACATAACGCCACCCTTTAGTTTAGACTGTCAAGAATAAGATTTGCAACACTGAAAATTTATTTATGTAAAATAATTATTAAACATGACGAATACAAGTTTGATTAATTTATATATCATATTTAATATATTTAATTCGTTAAAATTTAATAAAAATTAGTGACACATTTATTTATAAATTCATAACAGTGTACTTCATTCACTAATCATACGAATTCAATCAGAATCGGATGCACGCGGGGAAAAATACAAAATCGGCATACGTGTACATAATGACATTAGTCAATCTGCCAAACGAAACGTCATAGTCAAAGAAAAGTCGCTAAAACAAATGGTAATTTTTTAAAAGCACGCTTGATAAAATATACATTTAAATTACGATAAAATTATTCGCCAAATATAAAAGCAAGTATATTTTGAAATTGTATCAAAGATTATAATTTATCTTAAAAGATCTTCGGAATACAGATAAATAATTTGATCTCTTAACTGAATAAACCGAAATTTTCTCAAAAAACGTAACAAAAAAAAATAGTTTGTGCACCCACAAACTTCTCGTCTATACATTATAAACAAAAACGTTAGACTCGTTTTTCAGTAAAATGGGTTCAAATTTCACTCCTATGGCAACCCCCAAAATGACATGTACCACGTTGTTATATCATTAGGTAAAAACTCTAAATTTGTTGACCATTTGCATTGAATTTATGCCTTAAAACAAATAATAATCTTAGATAGTTCTTAAAACTCCTAAATGATGATACAAATACTCTGAATATGGATATTATTGTGCGCGTATGACATGCAACGAAATCTCTTAATTACAAGCTAAACCAAAAATAATAAATTAAACAAATTTAATCACGATTGGCAGTTGACAAAGAAAACCAAGCAAAAAAGCTCGTTTCCGTTTTATTTGAACAAAGACGTCTCAAGTTTAAGGAATAACCAATTTCACAAAAACCACAAAAATGTTTAGTGTTTGAGAAATGTGTTGCAATGCTCTAGAATTGCAGATAATACAACGCATTTACCTTTCTCCAAATGCGGCACTACAGTTCTAAGCAATAAAATTACTCTCGCGCACTATTTTACGAGAGAGAGAGATTAAGAAACCAACAAAACAATTATATATAGATTAAAATATGTTTCTCGGTACTCGTACACTTCTTAATGTAAACGAGACGTGTATAAGCTGATGACTTTAAGTTTCATACCGATTGATTTAGTAATAGCATTGGAATGCAGAATTCGTATATATACAGAAAGGTAAATATTCATGAAACTACAAAAAACGAGTCATATCGTTTTACTACAACAACAAAATCTATGTATTAAACGGATTAGCATTATTATTGTTTATTACACAGATTTCGAATGTGTGAACTGAGAGTCTACGATGTCTATGTAACGAAATTGTCATTTAGCTCTGTGACAAATTAAACGGATCATATAAATGTGCTCGTTTGAAAGTTAACTATTTTCCGTTGATAAACCTTGAGCTCTATTATGTACGTACTCGTACATAGAATTCTATTTTGTTTTACCTTCCTAAATAATTCAATTAGCGCAGTTAGATATATATTATGATTTAAGTTTTAATAAATATTATCACTTATATGAAATCACAAAAAATTATGTGTGTGTGTGTGTATTTTGTATACAGAGCTCGCAGATTGATTTATGGATTTGGATTATATTTTATAGGTATCGTATAAGACGTCTAAACGAATGTATCGTATAAGACGTCTAAATACAAATTGAAATAAATTGTTGACGTACAAATATAATGTAATACTATATGATTGCGCATAGCTTGAACAATTATTTTTTTCGAATAAATTTTTAAATATTTAGTCTATATAGATGGGAGAAAATGGGCTTTCTACAAAACACAAATATCATAAATAAAATAGTAAAAGGGTTTCATGGCCATTAATATACGGAGAACGTATATAATTAAAATAATTAATGTTGTTGTTATTTATTATACACACCTACCTATATAAGCGAGTACTCGACTCGGTTGAACTATTTCAAGAGATCATATAGTAAAATTATAATTATAAATAGTATTGATACGGCGCGATGACAGATTCTTAGTGGAATGTACAACTGAAAGAGTTGCAACATAATTTTTGATGTAGAACTGCGTCTAATAGTATCTTGGTACAAAATACTTAAGTGGCCAGCAATGTTGTGCAATTACGCGTAAAAATAATTGTTTACATTTTTTACGCAAATAATGTAAATAATTATTAATTACGGTAAACAATTGTAATAAATGTAAAAAATGTAAATAAATTAGTAAAATAATTTAAAATACATTTGCTGTATTTCTTTGGTAAATTTACAACTACAATTGCATGTATCTAAATTTTTAGTTAAGGTGCTTACCACTTGGAGATAATTTTCTGACATCTGCTAATTAAGGGCGCTACTACAGTAATATAATGTGAAAGACACACTAATAGTAGATCCGTCTATGATTCAAAGGATGAAATATATGATTAATAGCTCAGGTAATCAATTACCTTAGGCGGTAATAAAAATTTGCAGGGACTCAAGGAGCTTATACAAATATGATTGGATTTCTGGAAGCGCCAAATAATTATTCCGTGGACGATGGAATAGTTATTTGTTGTGTTTTTAGCTTTCGATACTAAATGTTTTATTATCGAAATGTTGTATCTCGTTATGAAACGCTGGATGTGGGATATTTGACTGAATTCATCACGTAGATTTTGTAGTATGGTTTCTGATGTTTACAGTTTTACACCAAATACATGCATTTAAAAAAAATTCGAAAACCCCGAATTTACGAGTGGAGTAAATTAGAAAACAAACAAATAATTTAACATTGTTGGTTAAATTTTGTTGTTTTTTAATTAGCGCCCGATATATGTATCCGGAGCACCCAATTTTCTATGTTAAAACTAGATAAGATATAACTAAGATATTTTGTTCTACCTATTTATCGGGGCCGCTATCGAGAACCGCTATCCATTTCAATGGGAAGTTTGGAAAGGACTTTGTTTTGTCCAACCCTTAAACCATAGCAAGAACCATAATTCTTGCTCGTCATGTCAAAATAAATGTCTATTGGTAAATGTCAGGTCGTTAAAAGTTTGTTTTATGGATGAACTTTTTTTAATTCGAATGGTACAACGACAACTCGAGTAGTAGAGCAAATCCGGATAGATAATTTTCCTGCGAGCGCCCAATAATCCGCGCAATAGATGTAGTTACATTTAACGATTGTATTATCGACTAGAAAATATCGTATTTTAAATTAATTTACTAACTTACATTAATTATTAGTAATCAATTTACGTGAACATAATAGCATAATTAATGTAACGTGTTTAATCTGCACAACACTGGTGGCCAGGGAACACGCAACAACTCCAAGATTTTCTAGTGAAATTTATATGGTGATTTAATGCCGCTTCGTAAATAAGCGCTGCCACGCACTACAACAGGCTTATTGTTTTTTAGAATTCTCCATTTTCTATTGTCGCCCTCATTAAGCCGAAATCCAGTTCGGCTGGATGTTTCTAAATTGTCATATGTATAAGATAGGCTTTTTATAATTTTCAAGGCATTGTAGTAGTCGGATTTTTTCTTTAAACTAATATTCCAGAATCACTTCCAGAACCTAGATTCTGATCAAGCGATAAATTTATTAAAGTAGTACAAAAAATCGAACTGCCGTAAAATGGCAATATATTTGTGGGTTGTAAAACCCGATTTCCATCAAGTAAAATTTTAAACATGAGAAAAAATTTCGTGACATTTTGAAGGAAATTGTCCTCGAATTTAATTTCAGTGACAATGTTAACACTGAGTTTACGGTGATTGATTTTATACATTAATTTACTGAAACCCGTCATTTTGATGTTTTTGGTAAATATTCATAATTCCTTTTATTTTTAACATAAAAACTAATATTAAAATATTAATATTTATTCACTAAAGGTTTTACATATCCACGTCATTTTTAACGTACATTTCCCACAAACATGTTTATTACGCTTAACACAAATACAGGGTGGACCATATGTTAGTCATTTTTTCATATGTAAATAAAACACACATTTTGGGATGAAAACATCAAAATTTTTGATGACTTTTTCCAATAAAAGCGGATCAATGACCTCAATTTCAGGAACTTCAAAATTTCTTGAAATTATGCGATCAGCATATTTTGTTGACAATAAATGGATTGTTGTATGACTTGCGTGGCATGTCGCACCGTCTTGTTGAAACCAAAGGTTGTTGACATGGAATTCATTCAATTTGGGCCACAAAAAACAGTTAACATGTTGCAATAACGTTTCCTATTCACTGTAAGCGCATTTTCCTGCTCGTTTTCAAAGAAAAACGGCCCAATCATGCCACCAACCCATAAACCACACCAAACAGTGACTTTTGGAGGATGATCTTCTCAAATTATACAATTTCGCTTGTTCACGTACCCATTAAGATGAAATTGAGCTTCATTGCTAACGATGATTTTTGGTGAAAAACCTTCATTTCGTTGCATCCAACGGATGAACACTTTCACGAACAGCTGCCACCGCACCAGGAGTATGAACTGAATGGACATGTTGATACGGTCTACGACCTTCCACTGAACCAGTTTATTCAAAACGATCATTCATAAATTTTCACATTCACGGTTTTCATAATAAATTTGGACAATCAAACTGCATTGTTGTGTTGTTAGCGGCTCCATAAATGACATATTTTTGACTTTTCATATGTCAAAGAATTTTTTAGAACAGATAACATTAAGTAGTAAAATTTATCGATTAAATAAAGGACAATAAGATCGCCCACCCTGTATTACTTGATCTGTTCTTTGATCTGGATTTTTGTGTGTCCGACTGCTGATTGGAATCAGTGTTGGATGTATCTTCCATTACCACCTGCCAGTTCTTCAGCTAATTAAAAAATAAAGTATTTTCTTGTTATATTTACTTCGATGGTCTCCTTATACAATATCCACGCATTGATGGAGACTAAATCCAATATGTTGTAGAAAACTGGAGGAGGCCATCTACGAGACCCAACTTTCACACTATACTTTCGTGCCATTTGATTCACAACGTCCACTACATGTTTAATGTTATCATAAGATTTTTACAAAGTTATATTTTGAACTGAGTAGAAGTATCTTCGTCGTCAGTTTGCTCTTGTAAACTGTGAGGACAGTTTTTCGATTTATAAGTAGCGTAGAAAATTGCGGCACTTTCTTAGCTTTTTCTGCTGTTGGTAATTCTTTTTCATTTGCACGTATAGTCCTAGCGACAGTTGTTTTTTTCACTAGTAATTTTTTGCAAGTAGCAGGCTCATAAAAAAATTGTCAATGGTTACATTTCATCCGCAGCCTAAGTATGGATCCATAAGTTTGAGAAAGACGAATTCGCTCAAAGGTATATTTGATGCTCGTGTATCATCCTTGCCCAAATATGGGAAACAATTTATAAGATTTTTGCTTCTGACATCCGATGCTAACCTAAATTTTATCCCAAATTTATCTGCTTTGTTGGAAACAATTGTTCCTCAATTGTTATATTCGCGACAACCTTATAGCTATTTTCGCTATTTTGAATAAGTTTATTCCACATTTTAGAAATCAGTGTAAATTTGTCTGTCTTCAAACGTTTAATACTGTCTTTTTTTTGCCAAATCGTTTAATCGAAGGATTTCCATAAATTTGTATCTGGGCATTGTTTGGAAGAAGAAGTTGGGGTTCTATTTCTTCAACCATAAATATGCAGTCTTCAAAGATGTTGCCTTATATGCTCCTCGGGCATACAGAATTGATGAAAAGTATGCAGTAGTTACTACGTAATTGTCAGTATATCAGTATCAGTGTATCAGTAGAAATGAGCTTCTTACATTACCGAGCATAATATTTCTCTTATGGCATACACAGTTGGACCTGATAAATCTTTAAATATAGTATGAGCTGCCGGTCTGCCACTACATCAACCTTCCACTAGTATTTCCCATTCCCCATCAAAATAATTTTCGTTCAAATTGGATTCAGTGTCACCTTCGTTGTCAAAGCCTATATCGGTACAAATTAATTTTCTGCAACTACACATATTACGATAATTTTCATCTTTAGAGTTTGAAAGTTCAATTTCCTTGTTTTCATTTCCAATTTCATCAGCGATTTTATCAGTGATAAAACTGCATCATCTGCATCAAAATCTAATTCGGATAATGGCTGTCACGGGTCCACACGTGTATAGTAGTGACCATGTCAAAAAATTTAAATTGGGTTACGAACTACTGCCCCATCCAGCATATTTTCCAGATTTAGCCCCTGCCATTATTTCCTGTTTCCAAACCTGAAGGAATGACTGGGCGGTAAGAGATTTGGGTCTAACGAAGAGGTCATCTGTGAAACAAACGCCTGTTTTGAGGACCTTGAGAAAACTTATTATTTGGAAGGAATAAAAAATTGGAAAAACGCCGAACTAATTGTATCGAGCTTAAAGGAGACTATGCCGAAAAAAATTTCTTTTATTTTTCCCTTATTTTCTTGCTTTTTTTCAATGCATACACGATGCCACATGCGAAGCTGCTAAGTTGCAAAGTAAGACAAATAACAATCGACTGCCTTTATCCAGGTCCATTCACATGCATAATCCTGTTTATATATTTTGTAAAGGTCGTATGGTAGTTTTGCGAGAAAGAGGTAGCAAAAACCTGTATTGGCTTCATTCAGAAAGTAGTTGAAAAAGGAAGCGAGAAGAAAACCCGAACCCAAATTTCGTAAATTTAAAAATATTTTGTTCTAATAAAAAATGTCAATAAAAATTGCCATTTTATCCGAATCTGGGCTCTGGCTACGGTTACTTATAGGGCAAATCCAATACGCCGAGATTTCACTATAAAGAAAGAAATGAGCCATTTAAAATTTAATGAGGCTTCATTAAAATCAGTGAAAATCATAGTGTTCTAGCTAAGCCGATTGATTTCGTTTTGTTACAACGATTAATTAAAATAGGATAACAATGTATTGTCTGGGCGGGAATTTTGCACAAAAGACAAGAAGCGAATTTGTTACTCCTTTTATACGAATAATTAGTGATACTTGCTCGTTCTTTAGAAATTTTTGTTTTTTGACCACCAAATTTGACCAAGTTGTCAAGTAGGCGAATGACACAGTTATTGTAAATTGAAGTAGGTTTACAATTGATATAACTAGGATTAATAGAATTTATTAATAGAAAAAAAGAATCAAACTCGTTTCTCACCATTTCTGAAAAGTCCCAGTTCTAGAATATTCTGTATATAAAATCGCAAGATAGAGTGAGAGAGCATTTCTTAGAGTAGTTTTATAGTAATCATTTTCTTTGAAGAAAGTGAGATTCTAAAATTTATTTCAAATGAAGATCTGAAGTTTGACCAAATGGTAAGGAACTCGCATGGAACTGAAAATAGTTACGGCATTTCTTGTTGAATTATAGAAATAACTGATTGCTGGCTAACTGCCAAGTTAAATCTAACTCTTGGTTGGATATTGGAAAATTTTGGTGGAATCTAATTTTTGGGTAAGATATTTTAAGCGAATATTTTGAAATTTCAATTTATTGTAATCGCAATTACACATCATCTTTAGTTTACGTTTTTGAATATGTTCTATTTTAGGCGACTTTACGCAAACGGAATAGACCATATCAAAATAAGCAACAATTTGATATGGCCATACTTTTCTGTTCTAAATTATATCCGCTTTCCAAGCGTCATTCTGTATTCTTAACAACCACTCTCGTTCCGTCAATGATACGTACATTTGCATAAATCTGTGAAACTAGGTTTCACGAGTTGGATACCATATTCCACTGTCTGATTCAATAAACGTCAAAATATTATAGAATAAATATTCCTGACAATAATCCCAATGCTAGCAATTACCCAAATTATTAAAATCATAAAGGCCAAAAACTGGTAAACCGGTTAAATTGATAAAAATAACAAAAATTAAAGCTGATGATAATTGTAAAAGTTACAACTATGCGAGTATGATAAAAGTTTCTGAATGTTTTCCGTACCTTTTTGGCTAATTTCAACTACTGGTACTTAAACATTGTAAAATTTGTTATAAATTACTTACGATCTTAATACTTTTATGCATTCGCTCTCCAAAATTAATGACAATAATCGCGCAGCCTCCGAGTATAATATCGTCCCAAACACAGATTAACGCCTCTTTCGGTGCATTTTCTGCTCGCTGCTGATAGAAGGCGGCATTTATTTGGAGGCGTCATATTCCGTTTATGACTTGAGGCCGGACCTTCGATAAATGTCTGTTTTTAGACAATGGCAAGAGGAATTTAGTAAAATAAATGGTTTTGTCATAAAACCACGAAAACTAGGTTAAATATACATTCAAACAAAAATTCGGCTCGATTACTGAGTTTAAAAAAATCCCGAATATCCAAAAACCCAGATATCATAATCTCGGATACTATAATCCCGGATATAAAAATTCCCGAAATCAAAATCCGGAATATCGATCCCGGATTTCAAGATAATTGATTTTATAATATAGATAAATTTAACCAATTGGGATGAAACTTGTTTGCACAATGCGATTCGAATATCAGTTCTGGATATTGTTTTGAAAAAATAGCAAAATTGAATGAAACTACAACGATTCTCAGCCATTTAAGAGAGAACACAGTTTGTATAGTAATGATGCGATTTGAATATGAGTTCTGAATGTAGAACAAATCTACTATCTACTAATAGTATCTAAACCTTTTTTCAAGCGATTCAAATGAACCACAGTTTGTTTGATTAGAATGGTCAAATGAATGAAACAGTGTCGTTTTTGTAAAACGTTCAATTTCAATTGAACCACCTGTTTCTAAACCGATCTTAAACCGATTGGAGTAAAAATCTGCTTACAGCATGAAAATATAAGTTCCATGTGTGGTTCTAAAAAAGTGACTATTTGAGTAAAACTATAAGGGATTTGTCGACCGATTAGGATGGAACTCGGTTTGAATGATGAAAATGGGATACCAATAAGAGTTTCAGAACTGGTTCTAATTAAATTCTACAGGGTGTCCGCCGAGAAGGTATACTACTTTGTTTGTTTATGATTTTTGATTAAATGAAAGAGAATGGATCTTATATTGATAAATGTTTTATTTAATGTCGGCAATTATGTATGGAATACAATATCAGATAAATGTCCGCCTCTGTTAGCCTCACAAATGCGAGCCCTTTTGAGCACATTTTTCATTACATTCTCACACATTTCACGCGGTATTTCATTAATTTCATCACGAATATTTTGTTTGAGTTGCTCAAGCGTTTCTGGTTTGTTTGCATAAGCCTTGCTTTTTAGATATCCCCACAAAACGAAGTCCGGAGCAGTCAAATCCGGCGACCGTGGAGGCCAATCAACATCACCATTTTTTGAAATAACTTGTTGTGGAAAGAGTTCTCGCAGTAATTCCATTGTAATCCTGTCTGTATGCGATGTGGCACCGTCTTGTTGATACCACATGTTAATCAAGCCCAAAATATGCAGTTGTGGCGTTAAAAAGTTTTCAATCATATCACAATATCGCTCCCCATTCACGGTTACCGTTACGCCGTTTTCACTTTCAAAGAAGTAAGGTCCAATGATTCCTCCTGACCAAATTGCACACCAGACTGTCACTTTTAATGGATGTAAAGGTGACTGATGAATAATGTGAGGGTTTTCCATTGCCCAGAAATCATTCACTACACGATAAATAGTGCGTTTTGTTGGCACGTTGTTTCTCCCAAAAATTTCACGTAACTTCCTCATCGTCACAGTAATCGATGATTGATTTTAATAAAATGTTTTAACGATTAAAACACGATGGTTTATCGAATATTTTTCCATAATAAATTTGCCACGTGTCTACTTCACGACTGTCAAGTATGAACTGTCAATACTAATATTCGCCTAAATGGCGGCAAAACAAAGAAGTATACCTTCCCGGCGGACACCCTGTACTATGAACTCCGGATGTTTTGCAGAAGGTTTATTTAGACTTATTTTTCACCTTATGGAGATTTACCTATTTAATTGGTACATTTCTTCAAATAGGGGAACTTACCCAAGTGAAATTTTAATTGATGTTAGATGAAGATAATCGGTTCAACGATCAGATTTACATGAAGTCGAATTCATGATGGAATTGCTACACATTTAACGTTAAGACGCAAAACAGGCGATACCGGGTCTCCTTCGAATAGGAGCCTGCAATAGCGAGTATTCACGAAGGTTAGTGGATTAAACGCTACAAGACGTTTTGAATAATTCAAATTATGCTCCATCACATCAAAGCTGCAGCATTTACCTTCTAGGGCCGTTGTTCTGTTGCACCCTCGGTTCCATCGGAAGAAGCAAAAATGATTTACGATCAGATTGATGGTTGTAGATTTACCATTCGCTTTATGCCGAAGGCAAAAAAGTAGTTTTACAAAATCTCTGTGTGTGTGTGTTTGTGCGTGTGTGTTGTTGTGCAGACTAAATGTTGTTGGTTCTCTACAGGCCAGACCAGAAAGCTTTCTCCACAAATTGTGAGATTCCAGTGATTTTTGGCCTCAAAAACAGTTTTCTAAAATTTAAGCGGAAATGACGATATTTGGCCAAAAATTGTTTTTCAACAAAAGTTTGGCACCGGTGTAATCCAGATGGATTAATTGATTGTTATGAAACTGCATACTTTATCATAAATTGGGAGGTCTCAGTGATGTTTCGTCGAAATCGCTCGACCGGAAGTTACAGCGTCCATAGGAGCTTTCTTTTTTTTACAAATATTTTGGAAAGTGTGTAGCATTTACGAAAATAAAATTTGAAACAAAATAAGTTCAGATCATTTTTTAAATTTTACCGGAAATGACTAGTTTTGATAAAAAAGATTTTATTTCACCAAAATACGGCATCTATACAATCCAGACTATTCGGAATAAAACTTCATAACTAAATTTGTTACATTAATTAATAGATCCTTGCGAAATTCGGTGAAAATCTGTACCGGAAGTGGCAACGTCAATGGGAGCTTTTAATTTTTTGCAATGATTTTAAAAAGTTTAACATTTACAAAATGACAAAGATGCATTTACGAAATGACAAAATGACAAAGATTTAAATAAATTTGAAGATTAAATTTTCAACGAAATTTAAGCAGCGATAATGTTTTTTGATTACACAAGACAATTTTACCAATAATTTTTCTCTGTAGAAATTAAGGGTGGTGTATTCAAGATCTTTGTATATATTCGTGGAAAAAGAAACCCGACTTCGGGCCACAACTAATTCACCCCTCCATTTTTTGCAATTGTCAGAAAGAAACTCAAATGATATTGGCTTCGTTTAGTTCGAAACGGATATACAATGTCTGAGTTGGGGTTGTATTTCATTTCTAAGTACCTAAGTGTTTTAGGACGTTTTGAACTTATTGTTAAGTCTTCTAAAATGTTTTTATATAAATGTGAAGTTGCTTTTTGTATGAAGAGTGATGTATCAAAATTTCGAACCATTAAAACATTAAACTTCTCAATCGTATGTATTTTATAACCGTGTTGTTGATTGCCATTCAGTGAGCCTGTATTCTTTTATTAATCGGCGCGTCTCCAACTAAATGAGTCTGACGTTGAAATTAGAAACCCACCTTCTTAGTTAACACATAATAGCATAAATGTTTCAAATAAAAGAAATGCAAAAATCTGTCAAATAAAAAATTTATCAAAAAATTATAAATTCATAGTTTTTCCTTTGTTAGAAACTAAGATTTTATTTATAATATGCATAATAAAAGCAATTAGCATATAAGCCATGTTAGCATAAATTTCACGGACTTAATGTCAGATTATAAAAATTTAGTTTTGTTAAAAAAAGGTTAATAACTTTCAGGACAATCGATATGAAAATATTTTTATACCACATTTGAATAGGTATTTCGAGAGCTCGTTTCATTCTTAATATTTCCATAAACTCGGCTATACATTAGTGAAATTGTAAAAATTTTTAATTTACATAATTTTAAATTATAGTATTTTGTTCTATGCGAGTCAGTAATTCAGGGTCAGGTCATCTAACAACGAATAGTCGATCAACCATTCGATGGAATAAAAGCATCAAGCACTTTTATCTAGCACCTTTTACTTTTTTTAAGTTCTGAAATATGGCTGACAGGAGCCATGCTAATGGGTTTTGAAATTTTAAAATTTACGTAACAAGTACCTAGTGGTCGATCTCATTGGTCTGCCATATACATATAAGGCGATATTTTGACCGATTGTTGATCGTAACTTCAGAACAATTAGTTAGAGCTTTCAGCATATAGTACTCATCAAGACTTTCCCAAAACCATTGTCTCATATATTGGAGTCTTTAGATTTTTTCAAAAAAATGTATTGAAGCTATGTGCTTTTGAAATTTCTATCACAACAATCCTTTCTTGATTAATAAGATCGCAGGAACCTACAATTTTTTGTTATTAAGAATGTAAACTTGATGTTTTTAAATTTTTCCTAACTGCTCGTTTTTTGCGTTCAAGCAACATTTAGGAGCTCAACTACAACTACCTTATCCGTATACGAAAAATTCATCTTACTTGTTAGGTGTTTTATGAATGCAGTGATCGTAGCTGATAGTTGCAAACAGTCTCAAAAATGAAGATGACATGTGCAAATATAGCCCTGTGTACAGACAGAAGGTAAATCTGTTTTATGCAAATCAATTTTTGGGTCAATTTTTCCTTCCGATTCTTAATTCTTTCGATTTCTATTTTTAAGAAAGAGAGAGCAAAAATATTTTATCACTTTTGTGTTAGATTTTTATAACTTTTCTATGAACTTGCATACATTTTTTCGGCGTTACCTTGAATTAATATTTTACTTAACGCTCTCGTAGAGAATTTTTTTAATTTAAATCCTTAGGTTAGGTTTTAGTGATGATATTTTGTGATACCACAAGATGTTACTCCTTTTCTACCGCTTCAAAAGCTATTCAGCTTGCCAATGCCATAGATGAATGGAGAAAATGAACTACAGCCACTTCTTCCTCCTCGTTTTTTCTACAAATGTCGTTGGATACTAGACCCAGTTTTCTTGGACATTCCCGAAAAATGAAAACCCCTATGGGCATTTTTAAATCTTGTCTTCGCAGAGAGTTTGACGTTTTAAAGTGCCACAAATCAAGATTTGACCAAACTTGCCTTGCCGTGTTATATGTGAATGTGTTTGGTCACCTTCCATTTGTCAATCCGCTCTCGTTCGGAGCCCTAGTCCAACCGATGAGATAGGCCTTCCCACAATTTCCCGTTCAGGTCGCAATGGGATGGTCCATTCAAGTGTAAAATTCAAATCGTTGTTCAATGTAAACCGCTACATCTCATCGATCACTAATAAACGTTATTTGATGGTGAAAAAGCACCTTCTTAGTTTTAAAAAAAGGATCTTAAACAAAATTCAATTGTCACACTTCATTGGATTAAATCACATATAGCACGACATAACGAACAATGGTTTGCAAAACACTGTTCCAAAGTTTATTCCGATACAGCAATGACCCGTATCCAGATCGGGAACCATCGAATTATTCGATTTGGGATTTGGGCAACATTACAAGCAAAGACTTGCCAACATTAGAAGCACAACAAGCAAACACAACATTGGTGAATTGAACCGTTTAAGCCTAAACATCGTACACACATCGTGTGCACAGTTTGAAAAGCGATTGAATCTGGTGGTTTAGCCACCAGTTATACTAGGGTGGATTGATAAGTCATTTTATTTTCCGACACGGTCTCCTTTTGGCTCGATCTACTTATTCCAACGTTTTTCCAATTTCTTAAACCTTCTTTAAAATATGATTTATCAAACTTCTAAAAATTAGCGTCCGATTCAGCTATCATTTCATCGAGACATTTCTTCATGTTTATGTCCACTGGTTCGTACCCACATTGTCAAATAGATTACACAATATTCTACCGTTATAGTGATTGGCATCCGATTGTTATGAACGTTGCTATCTCTATAGTAGAATTCTTGTTTTTATATTACTGCCATTGTCAGAGATGTCCACGGAAACTCGTCTACATCTTTCGATAGCTTATAATTGTTTCTATCTATGGGGCGAATAAGGGTCAATGGTGATGAGTCTAACAATGATTTTTGGAATTTGGAAGTTCCTTGATTTTGAATAAATAGTTCTTGTTTCTATACAAGATTTTAGCAGTTTCTCACATTAGATTTTAAATTGACATTCCCAAACAAGAGGCGAACCTATTTGAATAAATTTATTTAAATAACTGAAAAACTAGTTATGTTCAAGTTAATTCGACCACTTTTTTGGAATATTTAGGTAAATTGTGATAAAATTTGAGAGGAAACAAATGCTAAACATAAACCAGCCTTTCATACCCGATATGAATTAGAACATCAGATCTCTGATGCAAATATCCAAAAGGGCACCAGTTTAGTAAGAAATGAAGCGGTAATATTGAAATGAATCTTAAAAAAACAGTGGAGATAGCTATCACAATTGTGCAAGAAGTTCAAATCACCAGCTCTGGAACGCCACAAAAAATAATTGGAGAAAAGTTGGAGGAAGAATTCAACATTGATTGAAAAATATTGACATAAGAAATACATTCAATGAAACGGTTCACTTTCAATTTGAAATTTTGCGAACGTTACACCCAACTTTGAGCATAGATCTCATTTATAATGAGGTGGGTAATTGGCACTTTGATTTAATTTTTTTTTATATATTCTTTAATTTCTGTATTGCAGTTTTGTTGCGTTCTCAGCCTTTTGAAATACTTTAACTACTGAAATTTAAAAGCATTCAGAAATTGAAAAATAAGGCATTGGAATAAAGCTAATCAAATGCAGAAAAAGGCGGTAAATGATAACCGAAAATACACTGTAGCAGCGCTGTTGCACTTGCACTGCAATTTTGTTTTTGATGCCCCAATTAAATAAGTTTAAAAGTCAATAAAAACAATTAAAACATTTTTTTATTTATTTTAATTGAACATTACTTGAATTCAGTTCCTTAGGCCCATATTCAGTGAAATATATTCAGTCAAAGAATAAAATAATAATAATAATGAATTGTATAAAAATTAACAAAAATAAATTATCTAATAATTAATATGCAAATAAATTTTAAAATATTGCAAAATTTTACAGTTAAATTATAACATTAAATTTTTAAATTAATTTAAAAAAATTGTAACTAATATCTCAGTGTCAGTAAGCGTTTAAGCGAGTTTATATTTATTAATTAAATTTTTGGAAGGAAACCAGTCGTATAAGGAATAATCAATTATAAGCTGTTCAACTCAGAAAAACCTCTTACCGCAGCACTACTGTGAGACAAACTTAAAAGATCGCCAATAATTTGTTTCAAATTTTGAAAACGCAATTCACCTAGCCCGATTTAATTTCAAAAAGGTTGCTCCAAAACTCTTCTAAATTTGGAGACACAGGAACATATTTTTGATGAATGACTGAACGAAATTTTTGTTCAATTTCTTCAATCTTTTCTTCGCCTAAATTAGGAAATAAATTTATTAAGGGTATAGGGGTACTCCTGGCACTATTCTGGCATTCCCTGGAAATAGGGAATTGGGAAAAATATTTTCATAGCATTTTTGTCTAAATTATATTTTTCTGGCTTACTGTTGGAATTCGTTTGGTGTAAATATTTTCGAAACAAAGTTGGTTGGGAAACTTTTGTTCGACAACATTTTTATAGGGAAAATTAATTTATTTTTGTTTCTAAAATATTTATACCCAACTAATTCCAACAGTGGACCAGAAAAATCTGGCCTATCCCTATTCCCAGGGAAAGCCAGATGAATAAGTGTTCTGGATCTATTGATTGAATGAGAGTTTCATTATTGAAATCAAATCAGCTTAAGCAACTGTCGATCGATAAGCAAAACTTTTCGATAAATAATTCAGCCTTAGGTCCTAAATAAATCAAACTTAAATCAATGAAAATAGAAGGACCATTTTTAAAATTAATAGGATCTGTTTATTCTCGTCGATATACTCTTTCCAAACAAAACTATGCAGAACTAACAATAGAAAACTTTTTACAGCAGGCAGCAGTTTGTAAATTTTTGGTCTTTCACTCTGAAATTCCTTATTTAAATCATTACCTAATTTTAAAATATACGATAGAAAATAAAAATATATTAAGTTAATATCAGTTAATTGATTCGATATAATATCACAAGCTAAATCTTTGTATACCTTTTTAGTTTAAAATTTTTCGAGTACAAAGGAGGAAGTTTTAATTATTCTGTGGTTTGGTACATTAAAAGATTCTTGAAAAGATTTGAATTTATTTTGTCTTTCGAAACTATGTGAAAAATAATAATATATATTTCGTGCTAATTTTTCGATACCATCTGGAGGTTGTTTTACTGCTTTTGACAAACACAAATGTAAAGAGTGGCAAGTACATCCCAGTGGATATAAATAAGGATTTCTGGCTTTGAGTAATGCTTGCACACCAGCAGTTTTGCCCATCATTACATTTGCATTAGCTACCCCAAAACCAATTAAATTAGTTAATGGGATTTGATGACTGCCAAAAATTTTTGAAATACAATCAAATACTGATTGGGCATCGGAATTTTCAAGTTCCAACATAGCGAGGAAATTATCGTTAAATTTGTACCGCAAATAATGTTGTTATGGTATCAGTTTCTTTAGTTCGACTAAACTTTAATTTTTGACATATCTTTGAATTAGAATCAATAGATTTGATTAATTCTACGAGTGGATCAATAATTGTGAAAGGAAGATTATTTTGTATTGAAAACATCAAAATTTTTAAATCTGCGATTTTGTGTGTCCCAAGCATTTTGGTTTGGTCATCATTAGATTCTTCAATTCGACTTTGGTTTCTTAAGGACTTCATTACGATTTGATCGGTTTTGCATTGTTGTGGCGTTTCAGTAATTAATAATTATTGGGCAATGATTGGTCAAAAAATTTACAATATGTCCGAAATCTGTTGACCATGAAACATTTTTAAGCCAGTTATCATAAAACTTGATTTGATTAGGCTCAACAATTATATTAGACACCTTATAGGAAATATTTCGAACTGAAGAACTGACTGAGGCAGCTACAGAAGGAATAGAGAACGTGCTTAATGATCCAGATGAATTACAAGCAATGTTACTAACTTTTGCGAAACTAATATTTATTTTATTAGTAAAACTAGTTTAAATCACTCTTTATTTAAAAATGTAAATATACTTCAAACGCGATTGTTTGAAAATTGCAACGATTGATGAATTGAAGTTAAACTGTCTATAAAATTCAATAAATTTATTTGGATTGATCCTGTTCCTGTACGGGAATGATTTTGATTTTCCATATAAAATTTTTAATTCCCAGATTCTCAATTTAGATTGTTATGTTTATTTAACAAGAAAACTGGATTGTTAACCTCACTTTCATATTATACGCTTAATTACAAATTTAATGGGTGGCGGGTGCGTTTCAATAAGGTAGTTGACGGCCTACAGCCACGTAAGCCGCCGTGGACTATATTCCAACTCTGCTAGTATACCTCCATGTGGTAACAACGGCTAAATACTAGAGGCGAGTAGATTACACCAAAATACCCCAGGTGGTACATCAATGGAAACATTGGGCAATCCACTCTCTGATGAGACTGGCTCTAAGGATTGTGGGGAGGGCCAATTCTTGCATACACAAAATAACAAGAACATTTAAACAATAAGCAGCCCGATCTGAAGGCGAGGAAGGGTTACTAGATCTCCTGAGAAAACTTTTAATTTCTCATTTGAAAATCTCAACTTGGAGCAATTCTAAAATAATATGGGCGCAACAACGGCACCCCAACAAGCAGGTATAACAACATCATATAATTATGGTGAACCATCTCTTCTTGTGCCTGGGAGAATCATTATTATTCTCAATCTACAACAACAAATTGACGAACTAAAAAAGAAATGATGCAATTAGAGCAGCATAAAACCTAAGCTAAGCCATCAATGAAGCAGAACCAGAATACCAAATTTAATGTCAACAATAGTAAATGTCAAACCGAATCTCCAATGGTACAGAACCAAAACACCAATTATAATGTTAATAAAAACTGACGAGGACGACTTAGCTAAAGAAACAGAATGGATTCGTGCTAAGTCTAGGAAAAATAAAATAAGAGAATGATACACCGTCTCCACCACAAAATGATAGTTAAATGATACACCGTCCCCACCACAAAAACCACAAACATTGGATCAAAATACTCAGCCTCAAAAGGTTGAGATAAACGCGAGTGTTAATATTAAGGCGAGTGTTACAGAAAATTTATTTATCACTAAATTGATGAATCAAAATAAAATAAGCATCAAGGTAAATAGCAGAAATGCATATAGAAACGTAGTGAGTGAAGGCTCATTTATCTTTCACACATATGAAAATAAACAAGAAAGGCCAATCAGAGTCATTGCAAGGAACTTACATCATACATGTAGCCCAGAACAAATAAAGGAATATAATTATCATCAAAACAATTTAAAATAATCAGCGTAATGAACGAAATTAGCTGAACAAATTCAACCACTAAGAAAGTCTAAACTAATTCCGCAATGCAAAAGATGTTAAGCATATATGGACAGACGCAAAACGTTGTGGCAAACTTCCAAGGTGTTTTAAATGTGCCGGGCACCACCTAACTGGAGAATGCGACAATCCGCAAGTACATCTACAGTGTGTATACTGTGGACAAGGTCATCCTGCTAATTATCGAGGATGTATTGTTGCAAAGGAAATTCATAAAATTAAAAAAATGTATGGTCAGACAAATCGATACGAGAGGGAAACAAAACAAGATAATAACAAGATAAGCGGCTACAAAAATTGGAAGTTAGCGCATTGGGAGCTAAACCCAAATCCATACAAAAATGACCAGCACAATGAAAATCATGTCATGGAATGCCAATGGCCTGCTTCGGCATCAATAAGAACTACAAGCAGTCCTCGATTTTGAGAATATAGATGGTGTCTTATTTCGGAAACTCAGTTTACTAAGCAATCCTACATAACATTTAAAGGCTATTGCGTATATCACACTACTCATCCAGATAATTCAGACCGAAAAGGACGTGCAGTCATCATAAAAAATATCCACCATTTTGAAGAAGCAAAGTATGAAAAAGAATAAATTCAGGCCACAGTGGTTTATATAAAAACCAACCAAGATATTCTATTAAAAACAAACAATACTCAGAGTTATTCAAGCGTCTCGGAAAATGGTTCATATGTGGTGACTTCCATGCGAAGAATACTCACTGCGGTTCTAGATTAACTACAACTAAAGGAAAATAATTACTGATTGCCATTAAAGAAAATGGATGTGAATTCATTTCAACAGGAAAACCAACATATTGGCTAATTCCCCTCAGGGCAATACCTGACTTGAACGATTTTTTATAACCAAAAATATTTCTAATAATTTTATGAAATTCGAAGAAAGCCAAGATATGAGTTTAGATCGTTCTCCGATAGTCCTAACCTTAAGCGAGTATATCATCCAAAAAGGTAATAATCCAGTACTAACCAACAAACATACGGACTGGGAAGTTTCAAAGTACACCTTGAACAAAGAATACTTTTGAAACTACCTTTAAAAATAATCAGCATGGAAAGTACTCCAGAAATCGAATCCAGGCTGAAAGGAAATAACTATCCAATAGACATTAGAAATCTCCTTAGGGATAAACGAAAATCCAGAAATACGTGGCACCAAACTAGCACTCCACAAAACAAAACAAGACTAAACAATCTTACTTAACAATTAGCCAGATAAATTCAGAAACTAAAAAAAGAGTCAGTTAATTTCTACTGAGGTTAGTTGACGAATGACCGTAACTTCTGACAAGGCCAATAATGCCGATTCATCCTATCAGGAAAATGGATGGAACATGGGCAAAGAAAAAGCTGAAGGATTTGCTAATCATCTTGAAAATATATTTCAACCTCATGAATGTCAATTACGAGAAACATTGATTGAAAACATAATAAAAATTCTCTAAGATGTCACACCTACTTCGCCTACTGAAGTAACAAACGACTTAAAAAACAATTTAGACTTAAAGAAAGCACCAAGGTTTCAGATCAAACCTGGTTACCGGAAAAATAATATAGAAGGTACAGTAAAGATAACTAGTAACATAAATGCTGCATTCAGGTTAAAATATGCGCCAAAACTTTGGAAAGTGACTGAGGTTATCATGATTCCCAAACCAGGAAAAACCCCACATCTAATAACATCATATAGGCCTATATCGTTGCTGCCAATAATGTTTAAACACTTTGAAAAGTCACTATTAAAAAGACTCAAACTAATAATTGAAAAAAATAACCTTCGCAGTAAGCAGTCAACTATTGATCAAGTTATTCTATGACCAATATCATTGAGAAGACCTTAGAAGAGAAAAAGTTTGTTCCGCAGTATTCCTTGATGTAGTCTTTGACAAGTTTTGGCACGAAGGTTTAATCTACCAACTTAAATTAATCCTACCTAAACAGTACAGCATAATACTGGAATCGTATATAACGGAAAGATATTTCAGGCTTAAGCAAGAAAATTAATATTCTGAGCTTAAGGAAATAAGAGCAGCAGTCCCACAAGGAAGTGTACTTGGGCCACTTCTGTATTTAATATACACCCAAGATGTTCCAATCCCACAAAACAACACTATAGTCACTTTCGCCGATGACACAGCCATCATGGCAGTAGGTGATAACAAATCAGATACAACAGAGAAATTACAAACCGCCGTAGAGCAACAACTGGAAATAAAAATGGCGCATAAAATTAAATGAAACCAAATCTGTTCATGTCGGCTTTACAAACAAGAGATTATTACACAAACCAGTACTTGATATGACATTAGACGCTAAGCTTGGCTGATCTATCAATCCCTAAGAAACTCTGATCTATCAATCCCTAATAAGCTTCTGCTTTTTAAACAAGTATTGAAGCCTGTCTGGACTCATGGTATACAGTTGTGGGGATGTACCAAGCAGAGCAACATGGATATCATCCAACGATTCAAAATAAAGTGCTAAGAAACATCGTCAACGCACCACGGTTTGTCAGAAATAGCGACATCCACAATGATCTGGTCATAGAATCCATCAAAACCGAAATTATGAAATTTGCTAGAAGTCATGAACAACGGCTACTTCACCATGTCAATATAGAGGTCATCCAGCTACTGGATAATATGGATTTAGTCAGAAGGCTCAAAAGAGTAAAGCTTTTTGAGTTAGGGTAAACTCAGCTAAAATGAACCTCTCTCTAGCGCACAACAAAAGCGCGATCAAATAATAAATATCAAAGCTAAGGAGTACATCGATGCATGAACCTTTAAATTTCAGTAAAATGTAATAATTTAAGTTAGAATAAAATAAAAGAATAGTTATTTTCAACAAAAAAAATTACAAATTTAATTTAAATAGTAAAAATTAAAAGTTATTTATAACTTACCAGTTTTATTATATCCAAAGGCAACGAGATATAGTTATTAACGAACGAATTTGAAGTTTAATAATTTAAATCTATATGAATTAATGAACTGCGAACTGCCACTGTAGGATTCATTTAATTAAATTACTACGATTCACTTCACTATATAACATAAACTAACAGGTTAAAAATAAAATTAACATTACAACTCATAAATATACCAACCAGCGACTAACGTTAAATGAATTTTGATTCAACCACCACAAACACGCCGATAAAACTAAACAAGAAGTGTGGAAAAATTAAATAAGGAATTTCTATAATTGATTTTGACATTTCAGTCAACAAATTATAATCACCCAAGAAACACAAAGATATTCAGCGCAACGAAAATGGAATTCAGCACAGAATTTTACTGAATAAAAGAGCTTAATATTAATTTATTTTTGAGTGTGTTTTATTGAGAAAGTGCCCCACTATCTTTCAGAGTGCCCCAAATGCACTATAGTGCCCCATTTGGCAGCACTAACTGTAGATACTATTGTCGAGCCTCTGCAACAACAGCAAAAGGAGACATGCGCACACTACACAAATGTTTGAAAAGAGTTACTGGAAAATTTACAAAGGTACAACTAATAAACGATACCTCTGCTCCCGTCCTAATCACTGAAAATCAGCAACTAATATGACAGAATTCTTCGAGGACAACCGCGTAACATTATGAGTGCAGCATAATTCTAATTCTAATATCTAGGTATAAAACATGGTAAAATCTATCATAATTATATCCCATTCGCTATAGACCCAGTAGATTGAATGCTATAGTCGGAAATGGTGTTGAGACCTCGTGGACATTCCCAGGATTGACTGAAATATTGTTTAAACCCGTCAAGAGTGGTTATTTTCTAGATATAATTTTTAATAGAACGAATCTCAAAAATGTACTTTACTTAGATCTTAGAACTAGGTATATGCTTTGCTTTCCATAAAATGTCGGCCGACGTGCCGTCTACTCTAAATTCGACGGCACGACCTTTAGAGTCGTATCCAATTTTATAATTTTTTTTGAAAATAAAATCTAATTGGAAAAGTAACAAATTTAACAAGAAATTTTTTTAATAGTTTATACCGAAAAATTCTGAAAAACTTTTATATCATGCATATGTCTTGATCGGCAAAAGCTCTTGTTTAAGACATTTCCGACGTTACCTATGCCACACACTTTTGACTTGGTTATCGTTGATTGTTTATAAAAACAAATATAAATTTTTATTATTATTAAAAAATAAAATCAAACTTTATACATCAAAACAGTTAAGACGTAAAAAAATTTGTGTCGCGTAAACACATTTCGTTTGTTAAAAAACCACGAGTTTTTTAAATTTTGAGTTCCGTTATAACGCAAGAGTAAATAATATAAACAACAAGTATGTAAATAACAACATAAAAGTAAAAATATGCTATAAAAAATACATAAAATAAATAAATAAAAAAATTTTAGGCGCTCGTGACGATGAAAAATGCAGCAAAACTCTTCGATGGAAATAAATAAGTTGAAATTTACTCTCTCCCATAAAATAACATAAAATACAAAAAAAAAGTTGTTTGCTTAGCTCAACTGAAAAATGCTATACACTCGTAAGCGCGCCTTAAGCGAAAATAATTTTTATTTGTTGACTTTGAATGTATGTCAATTAGATAATTTTCCCATCAAGCACAAATCCAATGAGGTGAAACAAATCTTTTGCGCTTAGAAATTCTAGTCTATTGGTCACTTACCTTTAACATGAGTCACACACGTTATATTACTGGTGAAATGTTTACTATTCGTTTTAATGTAAGGTTAGCGACTTTTAATAATTAAGGTTGGCAAGGAAAAATGACGAGATAACCTATGGACCGAAACGAGAACGAACTTTTACTAACGAAATTTTATGGTATTTTTATTTGCAGATTTCAATGTTATGTACTAATGGTATAGGCTTGGTTTTCGATGTTGGTAAACATATTATGGTAAGTGAGATTTTAAATATATAATTGTTTAAGTAATTTTTAATGACATCTGGAGCTTTACGTGAACCGAACATGTAAGAGTTTAAAAAAAAATAAATTTAGAGGTAATATGTCTTAATCTATCACGCGACCTACAATATTCAATCATATGGGCAGTTAGAGTACATTACACTTGTAAGAAGAAACATGCTTTTAAATATTCTAACAGTAAAAATCTTAAAAAAAAATCAAATTTAAAATTTACCTTAGTGTTTTAGTTGAGAGAAAGATTGGAGTAAAATCAAATATGTTTAACGTTGAATCGTTTTATAAAAGATCGATGTTGCCAAAGTCTTCCAGATAGTTCCTGTTGCGTCTTTAATGCCTTTTTCCCAAAACCCTCCCAGGGAATATATTATTCGTTCATTGTGGTTCTATCGAGTAATTTTTTTGCTTTTTGGTTTTTCTTGTATATGTTTTTGACACATCACGCTTGATTAGCGACGGTCAATGTCGCTCGGTCGATCGGTCAATGTCAATTGTTCTCAGTTAGCATTGCCATTTCATCATGGAAAGACTTACACCCGAACAACATTTACAAATTATTGAATTTTATTATTAAAAATCGGGTTCAGTGAACAATTTGTTTCGCGCACCTACTGAGCAAGCAATTCAAGCCATTGCGAAAATTTTTTTACATAAATTTCAGAGGAAAATATTGCTACTGTAGCAGCTCAGCTGTTGATGAAAACGACAAAATGTCTATCCGTCGCAGGACACAGCAACCGGGATTGTGTTATTCGACTACCTGGAAGGATTATACGCAAGGATCTTGGTCTGAAGGATTTTCCAAGAAAAATTGTGTTCAGCAACGAATCTCATTTTTGATTTATAAATGGGTACGTTAATAAGCAAAATTGTCGCATTTGGTGTGCTGAGCAGCCTAGGCAAAAAATCACATCGGAATCATCGGTCCGAATTTTTTTGGAGATGACGATGGTCGCAACATTACTGTCAGTGGCGCTCGTTATCGTTCGATGATTTCGGACTTTATTTCGAACGACACCATAAACACACAGATTGATTAAAAGTTTGCATGGTGTCTAATTTTCACCAACCAAGGAGCCAAACTTGAACGTTCTTAGTTATTTTTTACTATCGGATTCTTTTATCTTTCCTATGCGATAGATTTCGTTCTGTGATGTTAATTTGTTGAGCAAAATGTTCACATAAGAAAAATGGACATCACACCTTTACAATGTACTGGCTATCTATCCACTGTTCTTGTCATCCTTACTCAAGCAATTTGGCCCGGACTTCTATTTGTTTACAGATATGAAAATCATACTCGGCGGAAAGCTTAAGATCGTAGAATATTATCAATTTAGCTATATTTAACTAAAGCTGAAAGAAGCACAGTAAATCAACAGTTGGCCAAGAAATATTCTGCCACAAAAAGGCGAAACGCTAACAAATAATATGATCACTTTCTTCTGAAATTACAGTGATACTGCTGACACTAAATCGAGGGCTGAAAATGGTTGAGACCGTGAAAGGTAGTAATGAGTGATTTTTTAAGCGTTTGGTTTATAATTTTCAAAACAAAACACTGTGAATTGCAAAAATCACGGCTAGGTTGCCGTGGCCGTTGGCCTCATATGTATGTAGTATGACAACTACATAAATATGAGTGACAATGTTTGCGTCTGCACCCAGCATCCGGCAAGAATTTTTTTCTTCCATTTTGACACACATACACATATTTATATACAGAAATTAGTACGTCAATCGTAAATATTTTTCAAATACGTCAACTCTGTCGTTCTTGATTTGCGTTTAGATGTGATTTTATGTTTTTAATTGGCTGCGTAAACAGCGGCAAATTTATAATACAACTACCTAAATATCAAATATCGTATTTATGAAATTTAACATAACCGCAATAAAATTTTATGGTTCCCTCCATTTTTCTATCTACCCACAGAATGACAAAATTACATCAAATTTTCTACATGCAGAAAACGCAGGCAAAGAAAATGTTACAAATCAACCAAGCCAATCCACTCGGAGAACGACGTGGGCGTAAACAGTTATAGTCGATGTTGTGTATGCCTGGTTTACACAGATTTTTTCTTTTAGTGTTCATTACGTCTAAAATTTTAGATTTTATTAAGGGGCGAGACTAACTAATTTAGTTCCAGACATTCCACAACTTTACCAAAAAAATTAATATGGCCATGCTACGTAAGATCGAGTTATTGAAATCCTGACCAATATAACCAAAATCACTTTTCTCTCGACATTATGAGGTCCCCGAGTTCGAGAAAGCAAAAAAAAACTCCGTTCGTGTCGATGTCTGTTTGTATCTACGCCCACGTTATTCCACCTTTACATTAAGATGATCGGGTACCTGGCATATGAAAATAACCAAAAAACTACCGAACACCACGATATCTCGATAAATCGAAAACATTTTTAACGATTTAATTTTTTTTCACCTATCCATTGTTAATTCGTATAATTTTAAAGCTTTTGGGGCCTTAATATCAATGGGGTCGGTCCTGTCATTCGAAATGATTGAAATAATAAAACACCAGGGGGTATTGCTCTGAAGTCTCTTTGATCATTTCCATAGATCGTGCAATACATAAATCGTTTGAAAGGCCTTGGAAACAATTTTTATCAAATCACTTTAGTTCACAAACTTACCGTTTCGGCGCTGTTGGCAAATTATTCATATAGAATATATATTTGTGTCACATTTACATTGAAGTAGTCTTGACGAATGTCCCAAATTTAGCTGAATCACCTGTTCAAACCCGCTACCATGGCGCTGGAGGTAAACACCTTTTTATCCGATAAAATCATGTGGCAGATCGTTTGAAAGTTCTCGGGCTCACAAGTTTGTTATCATAAAAAATTAAAACAAAAAATCAAAATCAAAATTTTGAATTAACATTTAACCCTTTAACTGTTTAATTTTCTTTCGAAAAATTGTTTCTCCCGGCGTATTTATTTTTTAGCGAAGACGATATTACAAGCTGTTGTGAATTAAAATAAATACAGATTCGTTGAATAATAAGACGAATGTAAAATTTTTTTTATGACGAATATACGACGAGTATACTCGACATAAACAGTTAATGAGTTAAACATTTTAAAATTAATTCTTCAGGATTTTTTTGAAGCTGTCTTTTGATAAATTAAATTCAAATAGGCCATCAGTGATGTAGAATGATTTTGGCAACTTATTTATATTTATATTTTCTCCATAGTTTGTGGGTTGGTGTTCTAGTCCAAAAAACTCTTTTTGAACTAAAAACTCAGATTTGGAAAACACCCGTTTATGTAATGAAAGCTGCGCCCAGGATAAGTCGTCTATTTTCAATTGTGTATATTGTGTAATCCGTGCATCTTGTTGAGTAAGGAGATAATTCCGAGCTAAATTTTCATCTGGAATGATAAATTTGAAGTTTTAGTTCAATTGACGTTCAGCATCTGTCTCCAGTTTAGCAATTCGCGGTTTCGTCACATTTGCCGTGGTTTTTCCTGTACATTTTGTAGGTTCTGGTTACTTTAAGAGTTTAGCCCTAAACCTTTGATTGATTATTCTTTAGTTCAAATACGATTTTTAATTCGGTATACTAAAATGACTTTTGCTAAGTTCTTGAATATTTTTAATACTCACTATGCTGAGAAATCTGCGTTATTTTAAACACATTTAGCCAATTGGAGGTTCACAATTTGGTTGGGACCAGATCTGCATTATGAAAAATATTGACTTTTGACAAGCAATTTATAGAGCTGATTTTGACTCGATTCATTTTGTGCAATAAAATTGGGTAGAAAATAAATTTTAATTCGATTTTGCCATAAGACTATGGTAAATAATTACAAAATAACTTACATTTGTTTGCAGCAATGTAGTAAAAATAAAACTTAATCAGACAGAATGTTCTTTTGGATTCAATTTGAAATATTTATTGCACTTATTGTGAAATAAT
The DNA here is from genome assembly GCA_963691935.1 of Nephrotoma guestfalica. Lineage (NCBI taxonomy): Eukaryota > Metazoa > Arthropoda > Insecta > Diptera > Tipulidae > Nephrotoma > Nephrotoma guestfalica. Next base: position 235,709,640 of record OY829913.1, read on the forward strand.
AACTAGTCAATGCTAGAAACAGAAATGGTATAAATACCTATTGTATTTTGTGAAAAACTACTTTATGAAATAGTAGGAATTTGTTATTCATTATTGTTGTTGCATTTTATGATAATTGTCTAGATCCCAAAAGAGTCCTGACCACTAGACAGCCACTAACATAGTGTAAGTAGTTATCATCCTCTTCAAGGTAGTATTTTTTACAAAAACCTTTTTTTTTAACATGAACGAAACTATTCGTTAAATATCAAAAGAGTCGTTAGTTCGTACTCCTGAGTTCCTGACGTGAACGCATTTAGGAAAAATGTATCAACTATGACGAGCTGGCACTCACTTAACAATGGACACTATTGTTCGCTCTGTTTGTACGTACCTTGCATAGCTGGCATATCTGAACCACGCTATTAACTCAGCCTGAAACCATTACTGAGTGAGAACCATCTGCGAAATCATCTAGCGTCTCAGACACCAGGTCATTGAAATCATATGTTATCTATAATTTTTGCAGGTTTGAAGTATCGCGCAAGTCCTGCTGGCTACTTACCTCGGGAGGCCGACTTGCTCATGTTCTTGATTTTATCAAGCTCCACAAGTAAATTGCAATTTTCTGTCTTACGACTGGGGCATATCACCCGAAGATCTAAACGTGGTTTAATTGACTACCGTAAATGACTCTTAAATAGTAAAATCACCCATCTTTGCCATTCCCATCGCATCGTCTAAAACGTCACCTTTGATGTGTTTAGCTTAATCATGGTCCTGCCATTCTTAGGTTCATTTCCATAATTTGCTTTAGTCCCATTGGATCTTTTCTCTTAAAATCTTCGCGGGTCCAGAGGTCTCGTTTTCTTACAACTAGTTTTTTTTGCCACCTCAAGTTTTACCACCGATTCGTTCGGTTTTAGTAGAAATTATTTCTTCTTCGCTTATAGAATTGACACCACGACATAAACACTCAATACATCCACACTCCACAGCTCCGCCACATAATGAAATGTTCGATTTACCAAAATTAAGATGCGTCTTATTTCCAGGAGTCTACCAGTAAACCGTGAAGCACTGAAGTGCCCACAAATCTTAACAACTATCCGTATCAGCTCCAAAAAGATCATCCGCTTACCGATAAAATGAAGCTCACACGATTAGAAAGATGCAAAGTCTTACTGAAGTGGGAATCCCCATTTTTATTACAGATTTGGATTATACGCCTCAAAGTACGTACGGTTTATTTGAAACTTTATTTGATTCATAGGTATAGTAAAAATTCGATTTTCACACAATCAAGCGAAAATCCTCAGTATTCTGTAAAAAGCTATCCAGAGACAACAAACTCGATGTCTTTCCTATTGACAAACTACTTTCAGCATCCAGGAATAACGGCGGTGGCGTAGTAGTTTTCTATTCCCGTCGGGTGCTTAACCAACGTGAGTTCGTTTGCCTCCCACGCAAAATTGAAACTAATATTGACTAAACTGTTGAATTCATTTTTATTGATTTTTTGAATTGTTGAATTAACCTTAGTCCTGTTAATTTTCCAACTTTCGCAGTGGGATGAATAAAATAAATGCTGGCGTGTGTAAATCATAATTTTATTTCTAACAATGAAAATTATTTCAGCGTTTCATGTAAAAATACAAGTCTTACAATTGAGTACACCGGCCGAGTCTAAAACCTCGGCGCACACTTTCGTAAACACATTGGGTCAAACCTGTCACAACTTTAAGTAAGTTTACACTAGTGGCACTATACTGGTACTTCCCCGGAATATGGAACAGGGGAAAACATGTTTATGTAATTTCTGTTTAAACATAGTTTTCTGGCCTGTTAAGGTAAAAAGTTAGCGCTCAATTTTTTAAAAACAAAATTAAATGGGAGTATTTTTCCCTAAAAATTTAGATATGGCAAAATCCTGGAAAAAATATTTGAACAGAAATTACATGTAGATTCTTTCCCCAATACCATATTCCCGGAGAATTACCAGAATAGTCTCACTGTAGCACTATTCTGGCTTTCCCTGAGAATAGGAAACTGGGAAAAATATTTCCTTAGTTTTTTTGTGTACATCTTCTTTTCTGGCCTACTGGTCGAATTATGTTGGTGTAAATATTTTCGAAACAAACTTTAAATGGGAATTTTTCCCCCAATAAACATTTTGTTTTTAAAATATTTACACTAAACTGATTCAATCAGCAGTCCAGAAAATCAAAATTTAGACAAAAATTCTATGAACATATTTTTCCCAATTTCCTATTTCCCGGGAAAGCCAGAATCGTGTCACAGAGGGTGCATTCACTAATTTCGATACTCCCATGTTTTTCTTACAAGTTACTTTTTAAAAAATGCCATAAAAGTACGCAATAAAATAAAAGTTTTTTGGCATTTGGCAACGCTTTGGTCATTATGTCGGCCGCCTGCTCATCCGTTGTCATATAATTCAAATTGAAAGTTACATCCTCATACCTCTCTCTGATAAAATAATATCGTGCTTCTTCCGCTTATGGAATCCCGGATTTTTGATGAGCCGAATTGCACTTTAATTATCTATAAGGAAAATCAGGTGGCCAAATTGATTGCTGACATTTCGGACGATAATCGATGCAGCCATACCAGTTCCTTCATCGCATACGTCACCACCATGTATTCCGACTCTGTTTCGATGTCTCCTGCATAGTTTGCGTCAGCTTGCACACTCGTCCGCTGCCATTGTTATATCCGATCGTTCAGAAACACTACCTTTATGTCGAACTACTATAGTCTCTTTCGTTTTGAAGCCGCCAGCGAAAAAATTGCTCGAATCGATGTAAACTAAACTTAACAACAGGGCTGAACGTTTATGTGTAATCGATGCCCATAGTTCTGTGTGAACCCGCGCTCTACCAATCGCGTTTTGTATCGATCTCGATTTTGCTTTAGTTTGTAAACCAACGATTATCAATCACCATTAGATCTGTTGGTGGATGGACCAAGTTCCACGTACGATTTTTAATGAGCGAATCGTACTCCTCGTTTAATGCCTGCTGCCACTGCTTGTGATTGAGTTATCTGCTCGTATTTCTTTGGTTCTTCGCTGATTGCCAACGTGTTGTGCCGATGCATAATACGTTAATCGCCGCGCAAATGCCGTTCAAAGATATTCCTCTATAATGATTATCATATCCGACGAACACACACTTGACTGCCTTTGGATCTAGTTTTTGTTGTTTTACCTTTGGAATGTACGTTTTTCGCCTTTTTACCGTGTCACATATAATTCATAGGGTGATTGCTCAAGCACTTTGCTCGTTCCCGTTCGATTAAGTACATGGACTGCCAAATTGATAGCCTCCTCCCAAAATTTATAGTTCACCTGCTTCGCATGAATCATTGATCGCGCCAATGATTCATGTGAATCCATAACCTTGCGATTGTCGCGTTCCACACAACTATTCTGCTCCGGCGTGTATGGTACAGTTCGCTGTTGCTCAATGTCCGTTTCATTGAAAAACTTTTTCAATTCCATATTGGATTTCATTCCACACTCTGTCCCGTTGTCTGATCGAAAACTCCGCATTGTTTTACTGCATTCGAATTACTGCGAATCTTCATTACAACCTCCGATTTTTGCTTCATAAAATATACGTAACGAAAATGTAAAAAATAGTCCAATTCAATTCGTGAAGGAATGGATTGATCCATCCAATTTTGCCGCTCCTTTGAATACTCTTCACGAAGTTTATAATTTTCACGATTATGATTTCCGTATAGATGCACGCCTCGCATGCAACATGATCGTCCACGAAATCGATTTCATTATTTTGTAAAAAAAATTTCCCGTGTGTGACATGCTGGTGTACGAGTCATTCGTACGGCCTCATCGACCTCCGATAATTTCTCAATTTTGAACAGCATTTGAATCCGCCTGTAACGTCGAAATCCCACGGCATAAATGTTTTCATTCTTTAGTAGTAGTTCGCTTGCTATTCGGTTGCAATCGATAGCTGTGATCTACCGGGTGATTGACACGAAGTGTTACCAACTTCAGACTGTCATTACTGTCAAACCAGTGATGACAGAGCGCTCAAATTTACACTAATGACAGTTCATTCCATTGTTTACAAGCGTACAAAAGCATTTTAGTGGAAAATATTCAGAAAAAAAGTTATCCGCAATGGAATTCAAGCGTAATAGTGTGATTGCTCTATATTTGGCTGGAAAACTACAGCCGCAGATTATTAACCAGTTAAAACATCTGCATACCAGTTAAAACATCTGGTGTATCGCACCATAAAGCGTTATAACGATACTGGCGGCATTGCAAAACGCCATGGTGGTGGACCGAAACGCACTGCAACATCGCCGGATATCATTCGGAAGGTGAAGGCTAAATTGGCTCGGAATCCGCGCCGTAGCGGCAGAAAAATAGCTCGAGAGGCAAACATTTAGCTCGAACGGATGCAGCACATATTGAAAGATCATCTTGGACTAAAGGCCTTGAAATTCCATAAAACGCATGGTCTCATCGATGCTAAACTAGTTAGAGTGGAAAGAGCAAAGGAGTTGTTACGCTTGCACGAAAGTGGCGATTTGCCGAATTTGGTTTTCTCCGATGAGTCACCGTTCGTTATTGAGAAACATGTGAACAAGCAAAACGACCGGATTTACTTCCGGCCGTTCTACTGAAAATTTGGACCAACGGATTGCCTCTCGAAACCAAGCGCCGCCGATGGTGATGGTTTGGGCTGCCGTAACGGCCGAAAGCCGTTCACCGCTCGTTTTTTGGACCGTGGCATCAAGATAAATGCTCAAATTTTTCGGGATCATGTGTTGGAGGGAGCGTTGAAGCCTTGGGCACAAAAACATTTCGGCTGCAGAGCCTGGACATTTCAACAGGACTCGGCGCCGAGTCATAAAGCGCGCGTCAATCAAGATTGGCTGAGAAACAACGTTCCGCGGTTCATATCCACTGCCCAATGGCCACCAAATTCACCGGATGCAAATCCGCTATATTTCTCGGTTTGGGGTATTTTTAAGAGCAAGGTTTGGACAAAAAAAGAGCAAGGTTTGGACAAGAATGTTGATATTGCGTTTTCTTCGAGTCATGATCTTTTTTCCATTTCCCATAGTTATGTTTTCCTTTGACTCTTGTGTCAACAACAAGATGTTTTGGTTTTTGCATTTGAGATGAACAAATTATTTTAATTTTATTTTACACAGAATTTCTTGAGTCGATCGTTTAAGAATTTGTTGTGGGCACAAGACTTGTCACAGACACTGGCGTAGATTGACCAGTGTGATTTATCTCGACCCTATGCTTTGAATGAATCAGGTAGTATTCTGTTTGCGTGGCATAAAAGTGGGAGGCGATGGTTATCTGAACTCGCGAACAATGTAGCTGTATCCGGCTGTTTTTGCAATCGCTGATCTCTTCTCAACAACGGCTTAAAATATCAAACAAAGGACAATTTATTTGGAACTCTGGAACATATGGTCACTAGCTCCCATGTCCCACACCCAAGTATTCCTGTCTCCACTTGATGCCGAGCCATGATACACATGAGAAATCCATCATTTAAAATATTTTTCTGGGTCTTGTTATCTGAATTGTTCTTTTTATTCTTCTGTGTACAGTCGCGTTTCCAATGACCAGTATCGCCACAATTAAACAATTGCCTTTTGGCTTGCTACTACCGCCCTTAGTTTTCCTTTGTTGTTCTGTTCCGATGAATAATCGTTTATGAACTGGAATTCTTCTTCAAAAAATTCAGTTTGGTCATTATAGCGCTTCCATTCTTTCAGTTTGACCCTGCGACTTCAATCGAAGCTCCTCTGCCATTATTCGTTGATTCCCACGCACTATGAAATTGGTTATATTCAGTTGGAAAAGTCATTAAAATGTTCGTCATAACCATCAGGTCGGAAAGCACGACTTTCATTTGTTTTGACATACACGTTGCAATATCATCACTCGGCTCTTTTGTGAAACTGTTGTATCGCTGTTGCAAGTACGTAATATTTGCCACAGAATTTGCTCATACATACTTTGTGCGTCGCCCACATTGAAGCGCAGAATTATAATTTATTATTTGTAGCAGAGCCCATAACCTGTAGAATTGTTGAATTAACCTTACTCCTGTTAATTTTTCAACCTTTTGTCCAATTCGCAGTGAAACGAATACAATAAATGCTGGCGTGTGTAAAACAAAATGTTATTGCTAACAAAGAAAATTATTTTAGCGTGTTTCTTGTTCGGTGTCAAAAATACAATAAGACTCTTACACTCTAAGACGTCTAAAATGACGGTGTACTGCAGTGAGTGCGCTCACTAATTTTAATACGATTACAGCGCCATCTAAAACCAATTTTTTAAAAAGTTGGTTAATTTTTATATGGCATTTGTCGCCCTCGGATATCAAAATATGTAGAGCGCCTGCTTCGTTGTTCGGGGTTTTGATTACTTCCTATGGCGGTTTATGACGATTTATGGCGGTACAATTAAGTACTTGTTCAGATGTAAGTTAGAACAGTAGCTCTCCTTGTTCACCTTATTGTTACGTAATATAAGTCCAAATACCTTACCTCGTGATGCAATGCATTTCGCAAACTACATATTTGTAATGGATGTCAGCACATCATATTTGAATATAAAGTAAGTGGTATACAATTTATTATTGTAGTTCCCCAGCAGGTATACGCCTTGGTCATTGTTTATGTAAATTATTCTAACATTTAAAATTACATAAACAGCATCTATTCACACCTTTCAAAAGTTTCGATCGACGCATCAAGGTATTCGATTCGATTTAGCCTAATACAAAAAATTACTTTTACCACATCGAATACACGCGCACTTGATTAAGACATTTTAATAAACCTTACAAAATTTGTTTTAAGCAATGAGGTAAACCGCATCACCAAAAATGGTAATAGAATTAGATTAGCGTTTTACTCGTACATATAGTTACGTTGGTACATGAATAAAAAATCTGAAACAACCCCAAAAATAAAAAAATTTTTTTGAAAAATTATTGTGACATTTACCAAATAACAACAACAATAAGTAAATACAATACAATCATAATTTTACCAAGAGCGCACATTACATAAGAAGACATAACTTTATAACAAAAATTTTATGTATTTGCTATGCTCAAATAAATTTTTATGTTTTTGAATAGCCTGAAGTTCTGCCGACAAATTGGGTAAATCTCATCTCTTTCAAATATTTTTTTAAGATTATTTTGTTGTTACATCACATCTTGTGTATCTCTAGAAGTTTCCCTCAAGGAAAATATATATAATCTTGGCTTAAAGCAATTTTAATCAAGATATTATTTTGAAATTGAAAACTATAAAACAGTTTTAGTTATATGAACGTATGTATGTATGTACAGTGCTGGTTAACGGCGGCGATCTGATTGGCTGTAATCAACATTCTGCACTTTTCTCCAACATGGAATATGGATTTGAAGAAAATTGGTTTTATAGTAGGTTTTGACCCCAATCGATACTCGATAAAAAAAAATTCGGTGAATATAACTGTAGAGTGTGTGAATGTGGCGGGGCTTCTTGATGATATGTACTGAATGAACCTAATCATGATTTGGTCATCGATTCTCAATTCTATTTATTATTTTATATGGTATTCGTATTATACGATTAGATGGAGGGTGAATATTATTTAACATGGACGCAATGTTTTAAGAACTGGGTAAGAAAATACGACACAATATAATAAGACGGTCTTTTGGATCAATTTATTTTTTGTACATTTCTTGTGTTTACATTTTGTGAAATGAAAGTGAAGTTTATAGTTCGTTTAAAATGTTCTTAATACTCGTGTAGCCCCAGTATATATACCGTACTTATGTACGTACGTACATAGACCGTTCTACATACTTATTACATATACAATTTTCAGTATTATGTTTCGTCTGAATTTTTAAGCCGAATCAGGCGGTACAGGATTAGATTGTATTTTATATTTTGTTAGAAAGCAGCAGTGTGTATAACATGTATCGTGTAAATAAATCCGTAACGTTTTATTTTTGAAACAGATTGGTGGGATTAAGCGGGAATGAAACCGGTGAATAGGTATTATGTGAATGTGTATATTGGAATTAGGTCAAATAAAATAAAAATTTAATTTGATTCATTATCTTTTGTGGGATAATACCTGGAATTTTAAATTTTTTTATGCACCGGAACGTTTAATTTTGCTATTTGGATGATTGGTTCAGTGTGGCTTGTAGTTTAAGCCTTCTGGGTTGTTAAAATGATGGAACTTTCTAAAGTTTCAATAAAATTTTGGTTGGATGCTTGTTTTAAAGGTTCAGATAACAACTCGCCGAATGTTGTGTCCCAAGTGTTCAATCGTCTCTGCTTTATCGGCGTAGACAAGTGGCTTAACATATCTCCAAAGAAAATAATCTAATGGAGTTAGGTCACACGATCTCGGTGGCCAATTAACAGGACCTGTACGTGAAACTAGTCTTTCATCAAATCATGTATCTATACCGTTTACTGTAACATTCCGCCCATCATCGTTTTTGAAGACATATGGACCAATGATTCTGCCGGACCATAAATGTAACGGTGTTTCGGCAAAGGCTTGTGGATTATCTTCACTCCAAACCCGACAATTATGTTTATTAACGTACCCATTCAACCAAAAGTGAGCTTCACCGCTGAACAAAATTTTGTTTGGAAAATCAACATTAATATCAATTTGCGCTTCAGCCCATTGGCCGAATTGGCGGCGTGTGCGATACAGTCGGGTGGCTTTAATTCCTGCACACGTTGAATTTTGTAAGCACGTAAGCCAAGATCCTTAGATAAAATCTTCAATTACTGAAAGCGACGTCGATTTGATTGATTTTGGTGTTCCTCAATGCTACGCTGTACAGCGTCTATCGCTTATTCGGTACGTACTGTTTGACGTCTTCTGCATAGTTAACCGAACTACTCGCTCTGATGTACGATTATGACGACCGTAAAATGGACGTAACGCACGATGATTTGGCGAACAGAACCATTATTTTGACAAAAAATTTCAACAATTTGAAAGCGTTGCTCTGGCGTGAGTCTATTCATTATAAAATGGGAAACCAAATTAATGACAAAGCAAATCGGTTGTCAAACAAAACGTGTTGCCAACTTAAAGATGTGAACCTCTAAAATACCACCCCTTTCTAGTCTGATGTTCTAATTATTTTACACAGATTTGTTATAAACAGCAACAATTTAAATGAAACCACAAGTTTATTTCCGGCCTTCCCGTTTGTCCTAAACCCTTATGCAAACCCGCTTCTGTGATAAAGCTAATAAAAAAACGGCGCGGTAAATGTGTTGTGACCAACGCTCGACTTTTTTTTTACCATGAATGTATACAATCATAGATCTCGAAAACACCACACTTGGTCTCTAAAGCGAAAAATTAAATTTCCTGAACTTTTAATAAGAACTGCCTGATATATTCTAAAATGCTGCCACTTCCGGTAAACAAATATCCTCCACATTTCGCATGGATCTCTTAATTTATGGAAACAGCTTAAATGAAGTTTCATTCCGAAAAGTCAATCCGCCTAAACTGTAAAGTTGGCCAATCATTAAAATTCATCCAGTTGTTTCGAGTTTACTCGAGCGAAATCGAGTGTTAACAAAAAGTGAAGTCGTTATGTTGATCCTTCGCGCAACATATTCGCGCATCTTTCTTTTGTTTTGAGGTATCCTTAGTTTTGAGTGTTTTGTTGTATTTAGCGATCCTTTCTTTTTCGCGAGCTTCACACCCCTCAAATTATATGTATCGATTGAAAGGTTATCATTGCATAGTCATATTCCATTAGGACGGCGTTCCTCCGCTTCCGTCTCAGCATCTCGATTCCATCAGTTGCAACTCTTTCTCATCCAACCGATCGCCATTACCAACCTTTGTTAATAATGATGAAAATTCAGCATTCTACTGCCGCACAAAAGTTTGATTAATTCGTAAAAAACAATTCCCTTCCATGCAGATGGTCAGCAGTATCGATCCGCTGTATTTTTTTGCTTTCAAATGGAAGTGGCTCTAACCGGTGGCAACTGCCTAAAATCACCAATCATAATGATGTGCAATTTATCAAAAATGACTTCATATAATTTTTCATTATTTCTTTCAATCTCAAACTTACGCGTTCTAACATTTCCGCCCCCAATCATGCTGACTTTATCGATGAGTATCATCTTGGCATACTTGAATAAAAATCTGAAATAAACTCTTCTATAATGGCGTCTGGAAACTCGAAAGTGTGATTTTAAACGCAGTATGAATTGTCGTGTCTCTTATAGCAATCGCGGGCTTCCCTGCGGATGCACATGTAATATAGGCATTACAATAACCATCTGCATCTGTGAATCGATTACAAATTTCCATGAATCCAAGGCAAGAACAATTGTAACAGGAGTGAATTTTTGAGGTTAACAACCATAAAATATGTTGTACCCACTCAAATTGTTTTGCGTTTGCATTTCTCATGAGCTCGAGAAACTCGAGTTTCCATCAAGTTGTGTTTTTTCTTGCATATTGACCCGAGCTTATTCATCGTCGCTACTACTACGTCATCATTAATTCCTGAATTGGGATCTTGAATAAAATGTTGATACGGATCAGGAATCTCCTTAACATTAACCTTCTTCCGGTCATTATTATCTTATAATTGCGCGCAAATTTCCGTCGTTTTAGCGATATCTAAATTGGATTCGAATTCTTTTATCCGCTTCTATAAGGCCTTCATTTTCATCGAAAATGCGCAGAAATTTCATATCTGTCATCACATCAGTTTCTTCAATTCTAAAAGGGATATGTATAGTACCCATTTCCCACTTGAAGTCTGTTAAGTTTTTTCCCAGATCATAATTTCTTTAGCTTATAATTTTTGGGAATTTTCCGTTCTTTAATTTTCCGAAATTTGAGTATTTTAAACTCTGTATTTTCCTTCTATAGTGGTACGAAATTGGCGGGTTTTACGGACAGCATGTTGAAGTTTTACGTATCCAGAAGCTTCTGCATGCAATCACTGGTTCATAATCAATTCCCAACGCATTCTTTGGTGCATTATCCAACCATGATAGTATATGGGACTACCCCTATAAATCGCAAGGAGGAACATTTGATGAAATTCTTTACAAGTACAGTAAGATACATTCGCAAGCTTTGCTCTACGTAGCCTTATCCAGCGTCGCCGTTTTTACCATGATAGACGAGAAAATGAAACGATGCTTATATTACGAAACTAATTTACAATTGCCAGTCTCCGGGCACAAATGCGTGTCCTACGTGGTAATCGGCACTACATGGTAAGAAATTCTCAGTACGTTAGTCAAACTAAATCTGCGTTTAAGGACATTTGGTCACATTTTGTATTTGAGCCAATCATAACAATGCCAATCATACATGTACAGAAGAGGGTTCAAGACTGTTGAAGAAACGTTATCGTGAACTTCCACGCATACTTGGCAGCGGTTCCAATATTCACTTCGATAAAGATGACGTATTGCTCTTAGTACAATATTTGAAAAAATAACTTAATTTAGATTTAGTTTCTAAAGGAAGGAAATCAATCATCCTAGCTAACGACCTTAATCATTGCTATTTTTATGACATAAGTTTCAATCATTTGCTGCTATCGTTCCGTGTGTATCATTTTAAGAGATGGATGTCGATAAGCAACAGTTAAGAAAAAAATGCTGAGTTTAAAAAAGTGGTTTGCAAGATTTCGTGATGGCAATTTTAGTCTTGAGGACGATCCACGTCCAGGTACAGTAAAACAATTTGAAGACGAAGAACTTAAAGTTTTACTGGATGAAAATCCGTGTCAAACTCAAAAAGGGCTTGCAGAACAGTTAGGAGTTACTCACCAAGCAATATCACTTCGATTGCATGCAATGGGGAAAATGGGTTTCTCATAAATTGATCAAAGAGAATAAAAACTGAAGAGTTTCTCGGTACAAAAGAAAGAATTTTTTGCACAAAATCATTACGGGTGATGAAAAGTGTATTTTGTACGATAATCCTAGACGCAGAAAACTATGGGTTGATCCAGGCGAGCCATCAGCATCAGTTGGAGAAATGAATATTCATGCCAATAAAGTTGTCAAGTTACTGTGTGTTTGATGAGATTGGAAAAAATTATTTACTACGAGCTTCTGGAACCTGGTCAAACTGTTACAGCTGAACGTTACCAGCCAATTGATCAATTTAAGTGATGCTCTGCAGGCAAAAAAACATTTACGAGCCAAGGAAGGCGGAAGGTGATATTGCTGCATGACAACGCTCGTCCACATACAGAAAAATCAACCCAGGAACGCATCTTTTGCTTAGGCTGGGAAGTTTTACGTATTATCCGTAGTTCTAAAAATGACTCGATGGCTATTTTGGCTCGAAAGCTAAATTTGACCAAAAAATGCAGTTTCTACTTGCACACCTAATACATGAACTTGTCACAGTACTTTGATCATCACTTAGTAGTGCTAGATGGCGTTCTAGTTTCGGTTGGAGTTTCTAAAGAGTCTCCTCTGGGGGTATACTTTCCCTTCTCCTGTGGATCCTGGCTATTGATGAGTTACTTATTAACAACAATCTGGCTTTGTTGCTTTGGATTTGTTAACTCGTCTAAGACCAGTCAATTGGCATTCAGTAGACGAATAAATACAGTTACACGGCCGGAATCGTTTTTTTTTTGTCAGACATCTACCATTAATCAGATCGTGTAAAATTGTTTTGGTGTTACTTTAGACAGTAAACTATCATGGAAGTATCACCGTGAAGATGAACTTACAAAAACTAATACCAGTTTTTGGCATTGCCGAATGACATTCGGCAAGTCTTGGAGGTGTAATTCCCAAAATGCTGAAATTTAACTACAGATTGCTAGTGTTACTAGGCTCCGATGATTGGATTTTGGTTTAATTGAATTTCTCTGTTACAAAACGTAACAATCAGCTTACAGGGCTGTACCTTCGATCTCTAATCTTGCTGCTCCGCAATCCTTCATTCTAGGTATGTTCCGCTGCTTTTCGACGGGGGTGCATTGGGACTTCAATCAACAATTAATTAATCAATCAACGATTAATTTAACTCAAACAAATCGTAAATCGGCATGATTAGTAACAAAATATTGCCTGAATTAGATTCCGCAACGCTTATTCATGTAGAGATCTTTAGTTTTTCGTAAATTTTACTAATCAGCTATCAGAGTTGCTTGTCTTTTGCATTGATGGTTCTCTCTTGTGTTCTGGAATCTTGATTCTGCTCTCCTTCGTATGATTTAAATTCATTTAATAGTTTTGGTTTATTCTGTCCTTAGTTTAGACCAACTTGGTAGCACTTAGTTCGATTATGTATTTAAGCTTGCGAGTGTTATATACGCTTTGCAAATTTTATTTATGAAAGTCAAGTGAACCAATTTCAATCATCGTCCTAAGTGTAGTTTTTCAGAGAGTTAGCACAGATTCGATGAGAACGCTTTTGCTTCTGGGTGATAAGCAGATTAATAAGCAAACCACCTTGAACTGATGCGATACGATATAGTAGACCGACGATATCCAAAAATATTTTTTCAAATGATAGTTTCTGTCGGAGTTCTAAATACTCCTTGGTGGCCTCCGATTGGAATTGAATGCAATTCTTAGTTTCGTTTAGTTTCGTTTAATTTAATTGCTTTTGTTGTGATCGAGTACGGACATGTAATTCTGATCAGTTTTGTGCAGCTTAGCCCTACTGAGTGCTTCCGCGTTTAAATTCTTATTCCCAGGTTTATGGATTACCTTGTAATCGTAAACTTCCAATCTAATACGTCACCTCATCAAGCGGGATGATGAATTTTTAAATTACTAAGCATGTTGATGCATTATGGTTCGTCACAATTGTGAATAGACGACCGTGCTCGCATGGCCGAAAATGTTCAAAAGCCCATACCATCGCCAAAAGTTTCTTTCCAACGGTCGGATAGCTATTTTCTGCCTTGTTCAGCACACTGCCAGCATATGCAGTAGGTAAGTCGAAATTATTTTTTACTTTGGAAAATACAGCACCAACAAATTGTTTTGCTTAACATGGATACTGGAGTATTGGTCGATTTATTAATGTATTTTTTAATTTAGAAAAGGAGTCTTCACTAAACGCATCCTAAATGAATGGTTGTCTCTTTTTTAATAGACGGGTCTATGGTTTTACAATTTCTGAGTACTTATTGGTAAATCGGCTGTACTATTCAGATAAACCCAGGAAGGACTTAATTCGCTTTTGATTTTCAGGTAGTGGATAATTTTGAATGGCAGCAACCTTCGATTGGTCTGGTTTAATTCCATGTTCTTCAGTAAAAAACAAAAACTGATATTTCCCTTAATTAATTTTTAAATTGTTATATTTAAAACAAGCGATCTTTTTGATTATGGCCTGCCGTCTGAATACACTTAATACAAATTCGTTTGAACTGGAAGGGGACTTACTTAATGCCGTTTTTTTGTCAGATTCAGCCGGTGGTAACCATTCGCAGAATCTGGTGGTAACCATTTGCAAAATCTATCGTTGTAAAATATTTTGATCTCCCGACATGGTTCAAAATGTCCGAGATATTGGGCAATGGAAAAACATTGTTTACCGCGACATTATTTAGTCTTCCAAAAACAAACAACATTAAGTTTGTTGGATCGAATCCCAAACCATTTCCTGAAGATGATGTGATTGTTCACTCCTTGTTTGAGCAATACGTATATTTGAAGATGTAGGCTTAACGTCGTTTGATTTATTTGAAACATTGTTGCAGGTAGGAAAAGTTCTACTGATATGATTAGAGTTTGGTGTGAATTGTGACTATAAAAACCTTCAGCATATATAGGTAGCGATTAGGAAACGAGCTACCACTTATGTTGTTTCCCAGTTACACGTGCTAGAACAACGTGGTGGCAATTTGTAGTTGTGACACTAATTTGTGTCGATGGCGTACATTTTTGCTACTCGATCATACTTTCTTATCATTTTGCAATGTAACACGAAAAATAATTGGGCTTAGATAATGTTTTCTTTAAAATCGTTTCTAAAAGTTGGAGCATTTGTATCATCATTAGATGTGAATTTGGTTAGACTGGTGTATATTTGGTAGACTAATATTAATAAATTTTGGAACCTTTTTAATATTAACATTGATTCTTTAATATTTAAAGTTGTACTGATCCTGAGATTTGATTGAACCATTTGAAGGTAACAAATCATTCTTAATATAATTAACATTTATCCACTGTATGAGTGAGTATCAAAAAAATTTAAAATTGGTACAGATAAAGTTACCGTCGATGCCGTTGTTTTCGTTAAATTTGCTGACACTTTACAGTTGTTAGATGTGGTACTTTGACTCGTTAGTTAGCTTTTATTCGTGTCTAGGTATTTCGTAATTACTGGAATTACCACCGGTGTTAATTCTATCAATATTAATATATAAGATATAAGTAAAAGGCATATTGTACAGAGATTTTGTGACTCGACATTTTTCGCTTTTCTTAGGTGTGATTGTTAAACAATGAATCCAATTAAGAATGCACGCCACTTTTGTTTGGTAATGAAATATGTTAATTCTTTCAAAGTAAGTATTTTCCAAAATCACCTTGCAATTTATTCTTCCGCATAGAGATTTAACCCTTCAAGTATAAAAAATGAATATTATGCAGGTTTGATTGATCTCATTTAAATATAAAAAATAGCTTAGCAAGTGAGAATGCGGATGGAATTTTTTCAATAAAACAATACAAAAAATTAACCCATATTTTCAAAATATAACCTGCGGCAATTCTATAACCATAATGTATATTGTTCAAAGAGTGCACTAAGTACGTTAAAATTTTGCACGTCTAACGCTTGTGCATATAATTTTATTATTCTGTTGCAATAAAGGTTACACTCATAACCTTTATTTTACTGCTTTGCTTGAATTGCTAACGAAGAAAATCATATACCTCGCCTAACTGCATTCCATATCAGAGGTGAATTGTTGTTGGAACACAAATTATTTATATATGTACATGATAGTGAAACTTACAACATTATATTGTTTATGGTTAGGTAAGTTGCTAGAAAAATATTCTCAGGTGGAAAAATCAAAAACGCGGTTTGATTTTTATACAAAATGATTTGAACCGATGAATGAGGTACATAAAATGCTTCAGGCACATAATTGAATTAATTTCGGTTCATTGTATACAACTTTCACTCATGTTCAAATTGGTTTTTGTAATTCTTTTACTATCTAGAGCCGTGTAAGAGGCATGTCCATTTTTAGTCGATATTCGTATACGATATGTCCGAAGATTGTCATTTTTTAATTATATGTATCATCTCTTTATGATGATGATTAAAGCGGTGTATGAAAGTTTACAATAAATCCAATCTCACGATTTTCTGTATTTTAAAACAACCGTTAATCAACCGTCTTACATAGTAGTTGGCTTGATGATGTTTTGACTAATCATAATTTATTCTTACATATAGTTTTTTTTTAATCTATCATCACGTAACGCAAACACCCCGTGTCATTTAGCATGGGAAACAACTTTGTATGCGCGGACCGATTGTTTATTTCTGTGTCAGTGTACTACCAAAGGCCTAACCGAATTTAACGAAATTAAACAAGTAGTTCATTAATGTTGGGCAAGAGTCCGAGAATATCGTGAGACGAAGCAATTACCCTACACCGAAAAGATAAACTGTTTTGACATTGATGGTATAATTAAAACTGCTTGTTTTGTAATTTATGTTTAAAATTTAAATAAAAATTTCAAGGTAGGTTAATTATCATTCATTTGAAAGATATACCGGAAAAGTCGAACATAATTAATTGTATATTCATTCATTTCGATCTTAAGTGCGAGGGAATATTTTTATCAATCAAGGTATTTAATGGTGTAATGGTCATGACTTGGTGTTGAGCCAATTTGTCTTTTTAAATTTTTTTCAACGCGATCTAACAACAATCGAACAAAATTTGATAAGGGGACTTAAGATGTTTAAATTATGCTGGGGATATACTCGCTGTGTTTTGGCAAAAAGATCGATTTGCTGAACAGCGGCCCAACGCATTTTGGGCATGTGTGAGGATACATTATGTGATGAAAAATTCTTGCTTCGTTTTTCAAAAAAACCTCTTTAAGGACAGTTGACGTCGATTTGGAACTTTATTTTTATAAACTTTAATAAAAGAAACTAACCAGTGAGACGTTTTGAGTTCAACTGCACGATCCAGTTAAAAAATGTAACATGGGATTTTAACATAGTAGAGACTTTGTGGAGTTTTTGAATATGTTTTAAGCTTTGAATTGCTAATGAATTTTCTTGAACGATAGTCCGATTACCTTCGACGCATATCAACACAAGGCATGACATTTAATTTACCTCGAGCCCACACGGGCCTTTCCAACTTGGATTCACTAAATGAAATCAGGAAACGCTAAAATTAATGCTGTATAAGATAGCGGAAATTTGACAGCTGAAATTAAGAGATTACGCTACTCGCCGCAAGTGGCAGCACCATCACAAAAGAGAATATATTTTCTTATACAATTGCATTTTTTTTATTCATTTTATATCTCTTTTTTCACTAAATAAAACACCCCAGCGGAATAAAATATTAAATGTGATCCTTAAAATGACAAGTTGATGGATCTCCAAAGTAAAGGAACTCGGTAAATGAAATCTTGAAATTTAACAACATTCCGTCTTTCCACCATTTCTTAAAGCATGACTATGAAATTTGGATAGTAATATTAATCAGGGATTTTAAAGTAGGTTTTGAACAACACTCTACTCACTCACTCACTTGGCCATTTCATAACCAATCCTTTTGAAAATTTAAATTTTTTTATTTATTTGTTTTCAGTTTTAGGCCAATATATCAGAAACTTCCACTAGTAACCAATACTTTAGGTTATTTTTCTAATAGCTGGGTCGTGCTGAGACTACAAGGATAATTTGGGGACAATTTATGGATTAGAATTTTCACTAAATTTTTTGATTTTCTGCGGCCACATCAAATCAAAACTTATAGTGAAAATTCTAATCCATAAATTTTCCCCAAATTTTCCTTGTGGTCTCAGTATGACTTAAGCTATTAGAACAAAAACGAAAGTATTGGTTACTAGTGGAAGTTTCTGATATATTGGCCAAAAACTGAAAATAAATAAATAAAAAAATTTAAACTTTCAAAAGTATTGGTTATGAAATGGCCAAGTTTTGTCCAAAACTTACTTTAAAATACCTGATCAATACTACTATCCAAATTTCATCGTCATTATTTAAGAATGGCGGAAAGACGGAATATTGTTAAATTTCAAAATTTCATTACCGAGTTCTGTAGCGGCTTAAAATCCTTTTCACTTCGTGGCACTCCTCGTAGCAAAACACTATACACCGCGCAGATTAATTACGAGGCATAGCTCGTTTTGCTGAATAGAGCTATTTCGCCACCTACATTCTCGAATCTCGATATTTATCGATTATCGATAAATATCGAGAATTAAAAATATTCACACGGGAAAAGAAACAAGAAACGAAAAAGGACCAGTCGGGGTTTGAAGTTCGGATTGGCGGATTGATGTTGGTTCTGGAAAGTTTGAAATGACATCAACTCTGTCTTTCGACGGAAGGATGCCATCTTTCGCAATTATGTGGCTCAAGAAGTCGAGTGACTTCACGCCGAAAATACATTTCGAAGCTTTAATATTAATTCCATATGCGGAGAGACGTTTAAATATTGACTCGAGATGTTCACTGTGTTCCATATCGGACCTGCTCGCAACGAGGATGTCGTCGATATAAAAGTAGACGAAGCCCAGCCCTTTTAAAACTTCGTTAAGGACTCGCTGGAATGTCTGGACTGAATTACGAAGACCATATGGCATTCGGGTGAACTCAAAAAGCCCAAAAGGAGTAGTAATCGCTGTTTTGTGAATATCATCGAGAGCCATGGGAATTTGATGATATGCCTAACCAAATCTATTTTCGAGAAAATAGTGGCGCCCGCGAGTTTCAATGAGAAACTGTGTATGTGGGGGATAGGATATCTATCTGGGACAGTGACAGTGTTTAACTGTCGATAGTCTTCACAAAGGCGCCAGTCCTTGTCTTTCTTTTGCACCATATGTAATGGTGAGGAGACTGGTGATGATGAGGGGCGGCAGATTCCGATGTCTGTCATAAACTGAAATTCAGTTTTTGCAGCTTTTAGTTTCGTTGCGTCGAGTTGTTGCGGTTTAGCACAAGGTAACCTACCTTGCGTGACGACATAGTGGGCTACGTTATTCTTCACTGGGAGATTGTAATTCGGAGTCTCAGTGAGCGAGGGGTATTTCTTAAAAAGAGCACCGTCATCGTTATTAACGCTGAAAAGTTTTGGATATGGCGTATCAACTTGGGCGATGATTGCGTTCACAATGAGGGTAGTAAATGAATCGAAGAGTCTTCTGTTCTTCAAATCGACCACGAGACCATACTTGGACAGAAAGTCAGCATCTATAATAGGCCTGTCTACTGCCGCGACGATGAAGGGATGTGTGAACGAACGCCTGAGACCGAGATTAACCTTCAACAGTTTTGTGCCATCAGTGGAAATTGGGGATCCGTTTGCTGCGGTAAGAATGCAAACGGTGTCTTCAGCATGTCGGGGAAAAATGTTTATGGGTATCACAGATACTTCAGCCCTCGAATCGATCAGAAATTGCAAGTGATTTTCGTGATCTTGAATGAAAAGACGGATAGACGAACCAATCCCACTGTTTGCCGTAGAGACAGCGGGATTTAGCGGTTTTCCGAAGACTTATAATGTTTGGAAGTCGCTTCTCCATGAGCTACCGGTCGGAAACTGCACGGCTTATTACAGTTGCGTGCGCGTGAACCGAAACGACAATGGTAGTAGCAGAGTCCGGATAGAGATGACGATCTCGATCTTGAGCTGTGTCGGTAATTGAAATTCGGTCTGTTGCTTGGTGATCTTCCACGTGAACTAATGTTCATATTGGCTAGTGTTCGCAGTTGTCTTTGCATTGAAGCAAGGGCTGATTCACCGTCAGCAGTTGCCTTGCTTGTGGATGGCTGGTTGACAGCAGCAATTGATTTGGGTGCTCTGGGTTGAGCGTAAATCCAGATATTGTCGGCGACCGGTAAGATGGAAATCGATGTCATTTTTCCTCGCAAAATCTTTTCTCGAACGTTGCGCAATATGGGTGTTACAGTAGGTTACAGTAGGTCTCAAATGGTATTGTTATTGACTGGTACTACTCAGCAAGGTAAATTCTAGAGTCGTTAATAAAATTAGCTTAAAGTTTCAAGTCGAAAGTTAATACAGAAAATGCGGGATATTGTCTGTGCAGCCGAAAGTTAAAAATTATTCCATTTTGATTGTTTTATTGTTGTTGTGTGCTTATTATTCTTCAAAATAAACACTATCTTTGTATAAAATATAATTTTATAGTTAATTTGATTAAAAAAAATTAAATTGAAACACCTTTTCCATTGTGCTGCCATTTTATTAATTAGCAAAATAGGTGTACTTAATATATTTTCGAAAGTATTGCACAAATTAACCCCGTTTGCCTATATTACATAAGCATAGTTAATTAGCCAGCTAAATTTCAAAACCAAAATATATCCTAACCGCCCACACTTGCAATTTATTAAAACGCACGATTCATCCAGTCACCCCTTGAAGCGGATCGAACCACAACCAACCCAGAAATACTATATTCGTATAATAATACACAGCTGCATATACACAGCAGTCACACATGTTTTAGGTAAATGGCGTGCCACTAAACCAACTCACGACTTCTTTCTTAATTACAAAAATAATTTGAATAAACATTTCTTACGAAACTGTCATGCGAGTGTTTGGTATACACATTACACACAACACAAATTCAATAAAGCGTTTTACAATAAAAAACGAAAACTATTAACTCACGTTACTACCGTAAAAAAAACGTAAACATTTTTTCGATAGTCCTAAATACCAAATGCATTTAACATGATGCCAGAAACACAAAAGTAAATAGAAAAATGTTAAATGTTTGCATTGACATGTATATAAGCATCTGACATACATCTCTGTATACAGTATGGTATATAAGTAAGATCGTTCAGACACAGAAGCATTGTACAGAGACAGTAAGTAGTGTAGTGGTATGAAAGTTACTACGTATATAAACAATCAAATTTCTAATAGATTAATAGTTTTTTTTTTAATGTCAATATAAGATTTTTGTTGTCTTTAAAATCTGATATAAGTGGAATACACATAAGAACCCTAAATGTAGGTTAAGCATAAGATAAATCATAAGAAACCAACTAAACAAAAATTGAATTAACTTTCTCTCTACATACATAGCACACATATATGTACGGCGACGAGTACACTGTTCATAAATATTCTGACGAGAATTCCAACAACAACAAAAAAAGAAATTCGTTATGTTTTTGATATGCGAAGTGGATTGAGATGACACCGCATTGTATGATATGAATACAAAATTCATTTCTCGACGTAACGAATTCTATCGTGCCAATTTAAATTTAAATTTGGTTTAGGTATATCTTGACTAGATCTAAGTTTGATTCATTTATTGTCTTATGAACAATGAAGAGTGAAATTACAAAAATTTCTAAATTCTAAAAATCGTTTAAATTCGTAAAAAGTAAGCTACACGTACATATCGAGTAGTGGGGAGATCTGAGATTATCACAATGTTAATGGAAAAAAATTGTATTAATTATAGGAATTAATGCAGTGGTTCTGTTTGTCGGTCGAATGTTATTTACCATACAATTGTGGAATTCCGATGGTTGGTAGAAACATAGCACACGGGCTAGCTAGCCCTGTTGTATAGAACATTCTCGATCCAAATTTTTGGCCAATAAGTCCGAAATTCTCGAAAAGGGTTCAATAAAACTGTAAAGGCGACTCTAACCAAAGGACTACAACTCTCCAACTTTTTATTACACTTTTTATTAACAACAGCTAAAGCTAAGACGGTACTAATGGAAGAGAGCAAGAGTTCATGCAAAAATACGAAACACAAACCATAATTCAGTACTATGTAAGTCCGAACAGAAGACGCAGATGAATCAACCAAGGATGAGTTCTCCGAAAACAATTGATGACAGAACAAGAAACGAAATAGACCACGTAATGATTATCAAGGAATTTCTCACGCCATTGCAAGATGTCAAGAAAATAAGAAGTGGAGACATTCACAGTGACCACCAACTGCTAATATCACAATTCAAAATTAGGCCTGTAAAATGCATCAACTAAATTCGGAAGAAATTTAACTCCGACAGATTAAACGATCTAGACGCAAGAAATATCTTCTGCCCGCAAGTTGGAGCTGAAACGTCAATACTAAGATTATTGCACGAGAAATAAAGAAAATGGCAATTGCCTACGGCCACAGGCAATTCACTGAAAACATTCTCAAGGTAACAGACCCGAAATATGCGTCACTACATCAACACATACAACGCGCAAGTGGAAAATTTACCTATATCTTGCCAATAAGGGATGCATCTGGTCAAATTTTAAGAACAGATGAAGCACAACGACAGATAATGGATGGAATATTTCAAAGACAACAATATTTGAGAGCTGAAATTTTTAAAGGAGACATAACGACAACTGCAAAAACTCTAACACCAGTATTAACTTCCGATAGAATACCGCAAAAATGGAAGGTAGGCTTTGACTATAACGATTACCAAAAAAGGTGACCTAACAGAATACAAAAATTTGCGGGGTATATCCCTCCACAACATAACCATAAATATAATATCAATTTTTATCCTAGATAGAACTTCACAGTCAATCAACTCGAAAATATAAATGGGATAAGCTGGCTCCAGACCAGGGCGAAGTTGCACCGATCATATTAACATAACACGAAAATTGAGCAGTCTAACGTATGGAATTCACCACTGTGCCTACGTGAATTTCGTGTAGCCGATGCTCTCGTGTAGTTCGATACAATACACAGTAACGCAATATTGCAAACATTTTGTGAAATGGGCATGTCAAAGAACTCTTACAAGATATGCGCGTAATCACGTTCAATACGGATATAATACTAGGACTTCTGTTCCTAATAGTATTAGATTATGTCATGAGGAAATTAGATAGGGCAATCCCCAACGGCATCTCCATAAACACACTGGAATGCAACATAAAGTACAGAAGCTATCAGATCTAGTAAAAGTAATTGGCTTCAAAATAGATATCAGGAACACTAAGAGGATGAGGCTAAACGCCCCAATATCCACACCGATGTATATCAACCAAGATGAAATACGAGGGCGGATTGAATATGAAACTACCTAGCGCTAGATGGCAGCACATACACAAAATTTTTTGTTTTTTAGAAATTGCGATCTGTCAAACGTCAGCTGTTAAAATTGAATATGTAAAATTCACCCAAATCCATCGATTAGTTTATTTGTTTATTTGTTTGAAGTAAGCAACTTTTGTGTTTCTTGAAAAATGGAAAAAACGAATTTCGTGCAGTAATTAAACACTATTATTTGAAAGGGAAAACGACGAAAGAGACAAAAGAAAAGCTCGATAAACATTACGGTGAGTGCTCCGTCAGATTACATGGTAAAATATTGGATTGCTAAATTTAAACGCGGCCGAAGAAGCACTGCAACAGTACCATCAACAGGAAGGCCAAAAGAGGTGGTTACTGAAGAAAATATCAAGAAAATCCTCGATATCGTTATGAATGATCGCCGAGTCAAGTTGCGTGAGATTGTTGAAATGGCAAACACATCATATGAACGTGTGTTCAACATTTTGCATGAACATTTGCATATGAAAAAGCTATCTGCAAAATGGGTGCCGCGTTTGCTCAATGTCGAACAAAAACGAGTTCGACAGACCACTTCACACAGCATTAGATACGATGCTAAAATTACGTGAAATACACTTCGAATTGGTTGATCATCCACCTTATAGCCCAGATTTAGCTCCTAGTGACTTTTTCCTGTTTCCAAACTTGGCTCGCAGGACAGAGATTCATCTCAGACAAAGAAGTGATTATCGAAACTAACGCGTATTTTCCGGGTTCCCGAAATCGTATTATTCAGATGGTATAAAAAAGTTGGAATATCGTCTTACTAAGTGTGTCGAACTAAATGGAGACTATGTTGAGAAATAAATGGTTTTTGGCAAAAAAAAATTTTGTTTTCCTACTTAGGTAGCTTCATTTTCAATCCGCCCTCGTAGAATAGGTCAATGAATTTATATACCTTGGTTGTACTCTAGCGCAAAGAGGTGGATCAGATGAATATTTAAAGAAACGAATCAACAAAGACAGAACAACATTCAACATGTTACACAAACGGTGGAACACATCTGCCATATCCCAAAACACCAAGCTAAGAATAGTATATTCGTGTGTGCAATCAGTGTTGCTGTTGAACTCTTTAAAGGCAAAAAATTCAAGCAGACGTTGGCATCGAAATACGAAAGCACAAGTAGAAATACATTGGTTACACACTGAGGAAGTCCCAGAATGACATAACAAGAAGGTCTCTGGAATAGAAAGTCAGACGACCAGCTGTAACATGGAAACGAACGAAGCCAGCAGACGCGAGAAAACTCGGAAAGTCAGGACTAGAAATCAAAGCAATAGCACCCAACAGAGTTAGTTGGTCCTAGTAGGCGCTATATACTCCCTACTTTTTGGCATTTACTAGATTTAAAATTTAATAATTTAATGTTATATTTTATTCAATAAAGATAATCTAGGGAGTTTTATTTCTCTGAATCCTAACATCCAAAAGTGCACATTTCTATCATTTCACCTAAAAATCAACCTTGTTGCAAACTGTAAGATAAATGATAAACTTCTTTAGATAGTGTTTGAAACTAAGAACCTATAGGTTACTTTCGCTCTACAAGCTCATTGAGCTATGCATTTGGACGGCTGACATTTTTGATTTGGAGATAATTAAGATCCTGTATTGTGCTTACGTTCGATCCCAACTAGAATATGCTGTAAATGTGTGGTGTCCGTCCTACGAAGGACATATGCAATAAAAAATAGGGGTTATACCTAGAAGAAGGAGGGAGGAGTACTAATTTTAGCACTAATGTATGTTCCTCCCAGAATGATTAAATTTTGATAATGCACATTTTTTTCGTAGAGTGCTTTTGCCGAGATATTTGAAAGTTTCAGCTTAAAAAAATCACTCGGTATACTGCACTCAAATGTCATTGTAGCAGAGCTCACACATCATTTGCAAAAATGACATATAATTCAAATATTGTGATGACATCTGCGTCACCTTGTCTATATTTCGTTTTATGACTTCATACTATTATAGAACGGTGATTTTAGAATATTCCTGCCTGCAAAAATGAATTAGAACATTAACATCACTAATAGGCCTTTAATAGCTTTGGTATGATATTTTTGGATCGCCGTACGCAACGCGATCTCGCAGATAATTTCCATACGATTTTAATTGGTTCACGAAAAATTTTCTTTGTGCTCTTTGTAATTACAGTATGTCAATTCCAAACATAAATATGATATCAGTCAGGAAAGGGCCCAAAATACATATCAATCAATTAACAACTATACGTCATGTTGTAGGTTTGTTAAAAATATTCCGAACGCGTGGGTAGCTAGTTAACATCGATTAGTGGCCCCCAATTATTTAATTCTATCGACACCAATAAACTTGTCCTCGACATTTTAGAACCCGTATCATAACAACAACAGCATGTTCAAATATCAATCTCTTTCACCAAGGTTTAAACTCATCAATGTAAATTTCTTTATGGTATAAAAGACCAAATTTAAACAAAAGAAACAATTTGTTTAATTAACTCTTGGAGCTGATTTACTAATTTGCCCATTGTGTCTGTGTATTTGTTTGTTAACAAAATCAATTAAAAACTCCCTTATACATATTATTACATAATGCGGACGTCTTGTTATGGTCTATAACAAAACTAATCATTTCAACAAATATTATACAAATAAGATTTTCCCACCTATTGTCTATCGATGTCTGCCTGCTGCCGCTGCTACTCAAAATATTTGTAAACAAAATGTGTACGTCGTCGTAAGCAACCGCAAAGGCGCACAGCAGACAGACTTACATACAATGCACATAAATTTAGCCAATTGTGAATTTACCTTTATAGTTTTTAATATTTTGCATATGGTGCGCGCGCCTTACTATACAGAGTTGTAGCGTGGAACTTTACTATTTTGCTATTGTACCAAGCGCTTGTTCTTAAATGCCATGAGAAATTTAACTTAGAATTGTTATTGTTGTTATTTCATGATTATGATTCATCTCTAAAATTTATTAGTCATGATGATCATAAATGAATGGTATATAGGTATTAGTTTACTCTCTATACAAAGTACATACACTGACTGAGATAATATACCTTGGTCGTTTTCTTCGTAATCAACAGGTTATTGTTTGTGTCTGAATAACCGCACGACATAAAATCGTAGAAACGCGGCTTTGTAAATATTTCTTATTTATGATGAATACAGTAAGATGTTTTATGATTTTGTACTCGATACGATAAATATGAGAGAGTGCACGCACCTTTTGTATACCTTATTGTTATGTGCTACATAAAAAAAGTGATAGTAAATTTACATAGAAATTAGGTAAACAAAATTTATATACCGAGAATGGTGAAAAGATGATGTCAAAGTGCAAAAAGGTCAGTCGACGACTCAGATCGTTGTCGTGAAACTTTCACAAAATCTATATAAAAAAAATTTTAATATTTAGTTTATTGATAGATTTCGAAAAAAAATATTAAGTAATCATCATCATCATCATCATCATCATCATCATCATCTATATACGAGTATTAATTTATGTAAGACCATATTTCCGTTTTTCGTCTATCTCTCCTTTTATATGTTGTGTTTGTGCCTTTGTGTTTATTTAGGAACATCAGACGATTTATAATATTTGAACAAAGCATAAACATACAGTAAATATTCTTATAGTCTTCTTAACTAAGCGTTTTCGGTTTTTCAGACGAACACCTGTTCTGTGTTATATTTGATAGGAAGTGATTATAATATACTCTTATGTCTATATGTATACAAAAACGTAAAGTAAAATATAGGTAAATAATGTATGGAGGATGTGCAAGACATTTTTGTTTATGTATTTTTACATTATTTGGTTCCCATGCTATCGAATTTTATTAAGTCTGTTGTTATTATCAAATACTCATCCGATCTTCATTTAGATAGCATCGATGGCATGATATTTTTATAGGGCTTGCTGTAAATTGGATGTTGTACATACATTGATTAGGACTTTGAGAACCACTGTTGAAATGTTAGAAGAGCGCAGAAACCAAAATCCTCACAAAAAATAATTCTTCACCATAATTTAGTCACTAGAATCTAATAAATAGTGTTCTAAACCTGCACCGACCAAATTAGCCCGCCTTAACGAAACCTGTACTATAATTTGTTTCACGTTTATTACAACAAATTCCGATTTTTTTACAGTTACCGTTTTCGAGGAACGAGTGGTCGGTTTAGCTTACAATTAAACCTGCACCGCCAAAATTGTAACTTTTGATGTAGCTATGATATCGGGATGATTTTTGGACAAGAATTTATTACAAATTAATTACATTGAATAAGAAAAGTTCAAGACCACCCCTATAACTTGCCTAAGGGTAAATTTCACCCCAAAACGATTATACCGGGTGTTTCTTTTAAACTGAGACGATCAAATATCTCGAAAAATAGCCACTCTACGGAAAAAATGTCCATAATCAAAATTTAATCATACCGCGGGATAAATACATTAGTGCACAAAAATAGTCCCCCACCCCCCGCTTTGTAGGTGGGGCGGGGGTAACTTTTAAACTAAGATAGGAAGCCATATATTTTATTGCAGATACGGATTCTACGACTAAAAGTGCAAATGATTTGAATGAAATATTTTGTTCGGTTCATGATAGATGGCGTTGTAATCGATGAAATTCAATTTTTTCAATTTTTCCTTCTTAGAACACACGCATTCGATTCTGCAATACGTTTGAAATAAAAAACATCACGTTTTCATTGGAAATACTCGAAATTCGTCCATTTCGTGTGGTGTGGAATAATTGGCAACAAACTCATAGGCCCCCACATTATTGAAGGCAACTTGAATGGTCAAATGTACCGAAACATTTTGGAAAATGAACTGCCAATATTACTTGAAAATTTGAGCTAAGAAGTGAGACGGAACATGTGGTTTCAACATGATGGTTGTCCTGCACACTATTCGGTGGTGGCACGTGAAATACTTGATCGTGATTACAATGGTCGCTGGATTGGTAGAGCTGGTTCGGTAAATTGGCCTGCCAGATCACCAGATCTTACTTCGCCAGATTTCTTTTTGTGGGGCTATCTCAAAGAGAAAGTTTACAAACAAGAACCAACAACACGTGAGAACATGATTGAGCGAATCAGAAATGCGTGTGCTGAAATTCAACCAGACACACTTCTCAGTTTTGTAGAATCATTTGAAATGCGTATTAATAAGTGAATTGAAGTCGCAGGCATCATTTTGAATACTTATTTTAAGCTAAAATTATTTTATTCACGTGCCATTTACATTAATAAATTGTTTTGATGACGAATTTCGAGTATTTCCAATGAAAACGTGATGTTTTTTATTTCAAACGTATTGCAGAATCGAATGCGTGTGTTCTAAGAAGGAGAAATTGAAAAAATTGAATTTCGTCGATTACAACGCCATCTATCATGAACCGAACAAAATATTTCATTCAAATCATACGTACTTTTAGTTGTAGAATCCGTATCTGCAATAAAAAATATGACTTCCTATCTTAGTTTAAAAGTTACCCCCGCCCCACCTACAAAGCGAGGGATGGGGGACTATTTTTTTGCACTAATGTATTTACCCTGCGGTATGATTAAATTTTGATTATGGACATTTTTTCCGTAGAGTGGCTATTTTTCGAGATATTTGATCGTCTCAGTTTAAAAAAAACACCCGGTATATTTCAAAAACGTCAATTTAACCAAATTTAATAAAACAATTTACACCAGACTGCCACCAGATTTTGGGAAAAATGTTGCAAAAAGTCTTTTCGAGAGTAGGTCAGCCTTATCCAGGTGTGTAATAAATTATTTTTGTGTCAGGATACGCGGAATTGGCTCCCAACGGTAGAGGCTTCGAATAGATAATTTAAGGGTCGGTTTTACCACTTTTAATAATTTAGTACACCAGACCGCCACCAGAAATTGAGTCAAATGTTTCTCCTATGACATTGCGGTGGCCAAGTCAACCTTATCCAGTTGTGTAATAAATTATTAAAGGTGGTAAAATCGAACTTTAAATTACCTATTTGAAGCCTCTACCGTTAGGAGTCAATTCCGCGTATCCTGACACAAAAATAATTTATTACACAACTGGATAAGGTTGACCTGCCTCCCACAATGTACAAGGAGTGACATTTGACTCAATATCTTGCGGCGGTCTGGTGTAATAAATTATTAAAAGTGGTAAAATCGTATAAACACACTGGTGTTCACTGCTTGTGCCTCAACTCAAATTCATAGCCCCGTAACAGGACAAATTATAAATACGGGAGCCAGCTATTTACGAATTGGTCTAACTTCACCCAGTACAAATTACCACTAAACATGCATCCATACATGCGAATTATGTAATATTGACTTTTCAAATTGTTTTTCGGCAAAAATTTACTGCTAACTTCAATAACATGTGGTTTTCGGCTAATATCAACAGAATTTTGTACTACCACCTGAGACAAAATATGTCGATAATGCAGGTTTTTTCGGCTGAAATTTTCGGCTAACTTCAGTAGCATATAATTTTCAGTAGCATATAATAGTTTGTGGCGTAGTGCTAAAACCTCATGGTTTCGAAAGTGTAAGCTGCACAAAACGTGACCAATAAAAGCCGCGTCTAAAAGAATCTGTGCATCTTGTTGAGTACAGAGGTAACTGAGTCACATTTTCATGGAATGGTAAATTGTGGTCATAATCCCCGTCACCTTTCTTTAACAAGAAAATCAGAAACTTCTTTTGAATCCTTTCAATTCTGTTAATGTGCACATCATAGTATGGATTCCAGATAGCGTATTCCAGTTGAGATCGATCGTAAGCGAATTAGAGTGAACATAAGTTGTTAACTTTGTATGAATCAGAATTAATTAACGGATTTCTTTTACGATGGAAAGACATGATTTTGCATTTCTTAATATTTAAGTGAAGCGAATTTCGATCACACCACTCACTTAATCTATCGATGGCTTCTTGTTTCTTCGTATCTAGCATTCCATTAACAGTTCGAAAAATTTTCACGTCATCAGGAAATATGAGCACGTTTGGGTTCTTGATTAGTTCGGTTATTTGATCTATGAAAACAATAAATATTCACAGCCCGATGTGAGATCGTTGGGGAACACCAGACGTAACTTTAATAACGTTTGATTTCTCATTTCCCATTATTACAAATTATCGCCGGTTTGATAGATAAGACTTGAACCAATTTATGTAATTGAATGTTTTTCTATCTCATTAATTATTTTACTGTTGTATTCAGCCATATTAGTTGATGTGGGTCGGCCAAGCATAAACCCATGTTGGTTTATTGATATATGACGTGCAATTGTGAATTTAAAGTTGTTGCCTAGCACTAATTCAAACAATTTTGGAATTGATGATGTAGTTGGTATTCCGCTGTAGCAGGAGTGGTTGAATAGGTAACATAATGGACTTGGTAAAATGACAGCGTACTCTTTCTGAATAGAAGATGGTATATTGTCAAGACCACAACCGTCTCCAAATCCATTTAGAGCCGATAAAATGTTATCCTCAAAATCCGGTTGTTCGTACCATCCACTAGTAACGCTTGGTTTATAGACTGATTCAAAAAACGTGGCGAACATGTCAGCTATATCTTTGGAGTTTGAGGAGCTGGTATTGTTATAGGTCATATTAGCAGGGTATCCTTCAATTTCACGTTTATTCCTAAGACATTTCCAAAATTGTTTTGCATTTACTTTGATTTTTGCTTCACTCAGAAAAAATATTACTACCAAATACTTAGTAAAATTATAATTTGGCTGTTTTAACACAAAATTCTGAGTTAGATAAACCAAATTCTCTTGTTTATTTTAGAAATTTGGTATTTTCTTACTTGGTTACTACAAAAAGTGGCAACAGAGAAGACTGATTATTCTTTGAGGAAGGCAACAAAACATCTAAAAAGGCCTACAAAGTCGAATCCACCGATTAGGCCACCAACTGGAAATTTGGCGAGAAGCGATGAAGAAAAAACCAATGCTTTCGCTGCACATCTAAAGACGGTGTCTTCACCACACGGGGGAACTAATAATATCGTGCTGCCTCACCAGATGGATGATGATTCATCCTTTAAACCTATAAAGTTTGAATGGTAGAAAGTTAAGAACACTATCAAAACTTGCATTAGCCTGAAAAAGGCGCCAGGATATGACCTTATTACTGGAAAAACGATAAGGGAACTACCAGACACATGCATAAAACTAATAACCTACATTTTTAATGCGATCATACGAACTAGTCATATCCCTCAAATGTGGAAGATATTTCAAATGTGGAAGATCAAAATGATACATAAGCCTGGGAAAAACGAAACTCAAATCTCGCCTTATCGTCCAGTAAGCATGCTTCCCACAATCTCAAACCTGTTTGAAAAAATGTTAATAACAAAAATGAAACCAGTATTAGAAGAAAGGCAAATCATTCCAGACCATCAATTTGGATTCCGGAACCAACCAATCAGACATACCTTTGAGGCAAAGCAATACTGTTCTGCTGTTTTCATGGACCTAGCACAAGCATTTGACAAAGTTTGGCACGATGGACTAATATACAAACTTAAAGCGCTCCTGTCGAAGAATACTCACTCAGTTCTGGAAAACTATCTTCTCCAAAAGCAATACATGGTCCAACAAAATAGTGCAACAACTTCCCTAACTGATATAAGCGCAGGAGTCCCATAAGGAAGCGTTCTGGGACCTATTTTATACTTTTTGTACACGGCAGACTTATCTGTTACCAACAATGTAATAATATCAATATTTGCTGACGATACAGACATCCTGGTATCACACGAAAACCCGCAAACAGCCTCAAGATTAATGCAGTCATCTGAGCAAAATTGAGGATTGCCTCAAGATTTTGCTCTCTCCAGTACAATTAAATAAAAATAACATTTTCCAAAATAAATTGGCTGATAGGAAGAAAATCCACGTTATCATTAGACAATAAGGTCTTACTATACAAAGTGGTTTGGTAACGTTACCAAATAAAAATATGTTCAATTGTCGTAACGAAAAAGCAGAGAACGGCAGTAGATGGATGTTCTTGATGTAGTGGTCCTTTAAGTGGCTTTTAATTAGGCTGCTTGAGTGTTGATTGATGATGATCGATTTTTTATAGCTGGACTCTGCAGACAATATTTTGTAAAATGTCGGAGATATAGTTGGAACATTCGTACAGCTGCTATGTGGAAACATCGAGGGATCACCAGTAATCCAACGGGAAGATAGCGCTCTTTCATACTGAGTTGACATATTGAATGGAATGTTTAAAACCATTTTGATGTTGTTAGCTGGATAGTTTGTAATAATCCAACGCCGGCATAAGTTTGTTGACATGGTGGTTAACATTCAAAATACGACTTCCTCAATCTGCAACAAGCAGATGATCTATTCTAAAACCTCGTCTGCGGTGTCTAACAAGCAAACAGATGTCGATTAACGTTGGTTCTTTCCCATTGGGAAGCATGACTAACCGATTTCTCTCTCCATTTAAATGGCGGAATTCATCTAAACAGAAGTTTCGAAAAATTCTCCAGATTTAGCATGGAATGCCATTACTATCAGAGAGATTACATATTCCTATCATATCTGGGGGCCTTACTAATTTCTACTTTCTTATAGGCCTTTTTTAACTCCTTCATCATAAATTTATGGGATCTCTCCCATTGCTACATATGGGTTTTGTCTATGTTTGGTACAAAGTTCAATTAGTTTGCGAACTGAGACAATCCTTTGCATATGACAAGGTGTCTGTGCTGGAAGTGACACATTTGTGATTTTACATCTCGACATTACCGTCCTATGTATGCCCTACTCCATAAATCGTAATGTAAACCTTTATTATTTTGCAAAGATTTTCTACGCATTAGCGCATGCTGCAACACTGCCTCTGGCACACGCGATACTTTTCTCGTTCAATTACAAAATTCTTGCCAGGTTTGAGACTATTTCTTCGTTCTACCAGTAGTTTGACGGTTGGCGATTATCTACAATTTTTTATTTATTTTGCTCTCATTGAGGGATTTACCCGCCTTAAGCCCACATAATCTCAATTTAATTTCAGATTAATGAATGATTGGTTCACTAACTCATCGAATTGTTGAGGTCTCAGTTACAATTACTTTTTATGCTGTTCCTATGTGGTCACCCGAATGTGCACTAACACAATCAACGGTTGTTTTCCGTTGTTGGTGAGGTTGATGTCGCACTCTCTGTTACGCGCTCCTCCTATACAACTCTTACATAGTTTATATGTTTGTTTGCTTTAGAATTTACAACACCTTCCAAGTAAACCTCATCCAACATTATATTGAAAATTCCTGTGTCAAAGCTCTTAGTCTTCTATCCAATAAGTTGTATTGATCTGTTTAGTATAAGCTTCAGGCTGCTTAACTCGAGAAGTATTGGTTGTTAGTCGCTTTGTTCTCGCCGACTTCCCTCCCAATGAATTCCAGTCCTCATAAGATCGCTACTAATAAACGTTAGATGAATAAATGATCTCGTTCCACCTCTTCAGAATGAAAAGTTTCCATTATGTATTACATAAGAAAATAGCGAGAAACGATAGTATATTGAGCAAGCCTTTCCTCCAATGTTCTTTAATTCCTGGCAACGCTGGATACGCGTTCTAAAAACCTTTAAAAATCTCTAACGATGTGTGCAAAATATAGTCAACCAAGCTTACTGAATTTTCTTCGAAGGATCGTTTACCGCAAGACCATATCGCAGTTTTACTGGTTGAATCTGCAATCTATCTATTTCTATCAGAAATGTTTGTACTGCTGCACAGACTGTAATAGAAGGACTTCAATGATTTAGGCCTAGCCGCAATATTTTTATTATATTCGAGCAACTAGCAGAGCTGTACTTTATTCGCTGGATATTTAATTCAATCAGCCGTATGGTACCTGTCGGTTTTGTTTTCTCTTTGTTAACCCAGCATACAGCGTCATTAGTGCAATTCTTAAACTCTGACACTATTTACCACATTTATAGTAGATTTTGGAGCGATCGCCGGTATTGCGGCATACACGCGACCCGTGTAAGCGAATTGAAATGAAATAGACAAAACCAATGTGTAATTTACTCGCATCGAACAACTATCGCGCCACTACTTACGGGAGACTGGCCACTGGGTTTTTCGTATGCTTTCCATAACGACTCACTGGGAGAACTTTACTGTCATCAAACTGTCTCCAGATTTCACTTCAAATGGCTTACAACCATTTGAAGTCAAAACTGTAGTCTCTTTCAAGATATTTCAGGTGTTATTTTTCAAATTTTTCAAACTTTCTGCATTCGTTAGGTTTCGCGCCTTCGTGATCATAAGAGCATCTGGTTAGGGGAACCACGCCCATCATCTTTGGCTTTTGCTTTTAACTATACAGAGCCTTTGGTGTTGTTTATTTTGCGTTGCAAAACGTTTTCCTTTCTTTTCTGGGATTGGAGTCTCGCTTCGCTCTTCGTCCAATTTTTACGATCAGTTCCGTTCCTCATTGGTGTCCTGGCCGACCTCTCCTCTTCACTTTCTTAGTATTTAGGATCACTAAGTCCCCTATAGAGGACTATATATAATGCTTTCTTTTACTGAAAAGGTTGTTCTTTCATATTTCCTTCTGGGGGAGACTAGCAGCCTCCTTATTTCATGGTGCATGTTTGACTTGTACGTTTGATGAACCCCATATAATTAGTTGCACCGAATCTCAAATCGTTTAAAAAATTTGAGGGTCACGTCTAAAGGGATTTTCTTCGTTCTGATTTAATTCTCCGAGTGTATTTTTACAATGTACCAATATCTGCCCCAACAGGCAAGGTCACCAATTCTGTGGCACGGTGGTGGTTTGATCTCACTTTCTCTAGGGTCTCCTAAGAGGGCGTGCACGTAAAGCAGTTTTATTAAAAGCAAGAAATAGCATTAGGCTGTTATATTGATACTGCGAATTTGGTACCAATAGCGGTAGCAAATTTCCTCGAATGGTTCTAAAAGTACTCTAGTCGGCCTGCTAGATTTTGTTCCACTTCATATTATACGGACACTTTCCAAATCACACTTATAAAATCTTAGACAATTGTGATGTCTAAGACATTTTGTCTATTGCTGATTATAAAAGTTTGCAATCTAATATTGCATGGTCATGGGGTTGGCACTAAAAATAGATTCAATCAAAAATCTGTATTGCATTGAATTCAATTGCAGGCATCCCCCGCATCGTGCGAAAGAAAACTTAATATTAGTTAGAGGTTTTACTACTCCATCTTATTGTTAGCCGTACCTTTGTTGACATGGTTCTAATTAGTTAGCAGAATATATCTAGCAGTGCAAAATTTGATGTTCTAAGTTCAAGTATCTCCACTAACTCAGGGTTCTTAAAACCCATTTATTTTTCACAGATAAGTTGTCAAGGTGCTTTCAGTGGTGCAGCCAGAAATTCGTGGTTTAACACGATAACAGCTGACCTGTAATCATCCTCTTCCAGCTTGTCAATTTTCCAAATAGATGTTGATAGGTCAGATTGCTGATTTGTAGCATTTCCAGTAATTCCCTCGGACTTAAGGTTGCTCTGAGATCCAAGCCTGCGCGCTGATTTCAGTTTTCATGGTTACATGATCGCTATAAGTACTTTTTCGTGAAGCAAAATATAAATTCTATATTGTATTGAGTGAAGGATCGAATTCAGTGGAGTGGGTTTAGGTGCGCTAGATCTTTACCATGGTATATAAATAATCGTGCGGATAGTTGTACAACACGAAAGATTAAACAATTGTTTATAAAATCGATCAATAATTTTGACGAGTGGGTTCTAATTAGGCCACATGTTGTAAACTATAATTATCGACATGATTTGTGCTTTTCGTGAACCATCATCTATAATGCAAAGTGTAATCCAATATCTATTTCCTCATTTATCGAAAAAATGCCACATCCAATATTCATTCAAAAATGATAGTACCAATTTACAATTTCACACAGCTGTTCTATATAATATACTCGTAATTATAACAGTTATCGCCCTTATGCATTTCATTGAAAAGATTTTCTAATTTTTTTATTCTTCATTTCCAGATACCATCAACAAAATCATGTGCAGGAGAGCTACATTTATAAACAACTTAATTCATCACCATCATCATCAGCACCATTGAAACTGTTGAAAGGTAAGCAAACCATACATTATAAATTATACCATATGTAGTCGAGGCGAGTAGATTTTTGAGTAAATTGTATTTGGTACGTACGCCGTGTGAATTTTTTTAAATTGATTGGACATCATCTATCAGCAACATAACTACTCGTATATATGTTTGTACGTAAAAAAAACATAAGCTTGCTAATTTAATTTCCGTATTTAGTTTTCAAATTATGTATGTAGTACATGTGCATACATTTTCTATAATCAGCTCTGCTCTAGATAGAAAATTGTCTCGATCCAAATTTATTCAGCATTTTTGGCAGATTATTTGGGTCAGCATAATTTTTTCGGAAAATTGATTAACACATTTTAATTGATGAATACATTGTATACGTTTCGTTATTCCTAACTACATTACTGGATTTATTTGTGTTAGTTCCTAGAATTGATAACAATGTTGTTGTTGTTAAATTTTCCGGTCGTGCATATCATATTTTCATACAGCAGAAATGTTTTATGTTTTACACTCCAATTATGGTAGTACTGCGTAGAAACAGTTGGGGTTGGTTTTGGTCCTGGTGGCACTGCAGTTTGAGTCCAATTAAAACTATAATATGTAAGATGGATGTTTCATCTATAATACGCTCATACTATTTTTTCAATGTATACAGACGCTCTGGAACGGTTACAAATATTTCACATATAGGTTTTCGGATTCAGAGGACACGTAAATACTTTTGAATAGTTCAGACTTTCGATGTACGAGTATGTAAAGTTAGCCCAGCAAGTCATCCCAGAAAAAAGAAATAATTTCATCAAGATCGGGATGCTATAGTCATGATTCCAAAAAGAGCTTGTGGTATATGTTTTGTGTGATAGATGGTCGTAAGTTTCAAGCGTAAATTCTCGATGGTGGTATCTCTAAAATTTCTGCAAAAAAATTTATTAATTCAATTAATTTTTCATATCAAACCTGAAGTACATTAATACCAAGGGCAAATTGCTTAAGATCGGGATCCTATGGTCATGATTTCAACATGATCTTCTAGTTTGTTTAGGATGTAGATGGCCCTAAATTGGAAAGGTGTTTTACGGGCACAGCTTCATATACATGATTTCTGGGAACCAGGAAGTCAAACAGTTCATATATTAGGCCAAACAGTGTAAGCCAGTAGCGAAAATCAGAACAGTACGATTGGCTTGGAATTTTTAAGATGCGTACGGAGCATTATGACAAGTGGTTACTACTAGGTTTGGTTTCTGGAACTAGCAGTTTCTGGGAACCCCGAAGTAAAACATTTCATATATTGGGCAACGTATCACATGTGAGCCTGTAGCACCATTCAGAACGATGCGTTTGACTTCAAATTGGTGCCTTTTATGCTGCGTATGGAACATTCGAGTCGTTACTTATATTAGGTTTGGTTCCGAGAACTTTTTGTTTTCAGAAGTTATTAAATCAAATCCGTGTCAAATGTATTGGCTCATTCAAATATGAGCCTGTAATGCAAATCTTAACGTAGGATTGTCTTGAAAATTTTATGTTCGATAATGGAGATTATGACAAGTGGTTACTACCAGATTTGGTTTCCGGAAGTTGCTGTTTCTGGGAACCATAACGTAAAACATTTCATGCATTGGGCCAAACACGGATGAGCTTGTAGTACGGTACATTTGACTTGAAATTTTTATGGTGCGTAGGGACTTTAAGGTAAATGTCCCAATTACCGGCAAGTTAAGACGACAGTAAACTTTCCAGTAAAATATTTCTCTTAGTTTAAATAATTTTAATACATTTTCTTTTTGTAAATAAAATTAGAAACCTAATGAATAATAAAACTGAGAAATTCCAATAATATTTTTAATAATTAATTAAGATTATTTATGTTTATTATTAAAGGTTATGTTCCTATTATCGACACTTAAAAAATATTTGTGGTCCTATTATAATAAATTCCCCGAATATTTAATAAAGACAGAAGATTAATGAAAGTACAAATTTCTTCATCTTTATACCAAATTACGTCATCATTCGCATAGTTTTTATGTATGCTTCAGGAAACTATTCTTCTTCGTAATTAACAATTACAAAATATCCAGGAACAAATTTCGTTTTAATTTTTTCAAATCATTGTCATCATTAATCTTAAGAGTTGAAGGTTGCGGTAGTTCCTTATCTCTGGTCTAGTTGTGCACTTCACCTGTTTCTTTCAAGTTCCTTTTCTCCTCTCATTTTTTGGCTCGTGCTAATTTTTCCGCTAACGCTTTTTCCTTCTCAGCTTCTAATTTTTGAAGATGCTCAAAATATTTGTTGGAAGTAAACGCATCAGGCGTTAATTTTTTTCTTATAACTTTTTTTTATTTTCCGGAGGTTCAGGATAATAAAACGAATTCTTAAAAGGAGTGGAAAATTCTTCCTCAAATGATGAATACGAGCAGCTAGGCTGTTGGTCAGCTTTCGCAATAGTTATTTCATTTCCTAGAGGTAAATGGTTTTTTCGTGAATTCTGCTCGACTGCATGTGATGAAATATACACAATTTACTCCAGAATAGCTGGTGTTCCATCTGGGGTCTTAGCTGGTGCC
Organism: Nephrotoma guestfalica; assembly: GCA_963691935.1. Taxonomy (NCBI): domain Eukaryota; kingdom Metazoa; phylum Arthropoda; class Insecta; order Diptera; family Tipulidae; genus Nephrotoma; species Nephrotoma guestfalica. Next base: position 235,748,752 of record OY829913.1, read on the forward strand.
AATAGATCGTTAGACAAAATGACAATACCATCAGGTCCAATGTAGTGCAATCCAATAAGTTCCAGAGTGATCTCTAATAATATAGAAGTATTATCGATGTTTGGTAGTACATTGACACTTTATTTTTTTAGGTCATCCCAAAAATAAAACAAGTTTTCATCTTTAATGTCGCCCATCCATACATTGTCAGATTTTGTAAACTCCTATAGTTTTTCATTTGGCAGTCTTTGCTCAAAAGCTTCCAGAATTGGTTTTGTTTGCTCGGTGCCCTGTTTGTAACGTTGTAGTTGTTCGCAAGACATTGGTCTTTGCATTTCTAGAAGCTTTGAATAATCAATTGCGTTTGCATCGAATGGGCATGTCCGGACGTTTTGAATCCATTCACGATTGTTTGCTTCTTGAGAGCCTGTTCTAAACAAATTTTAAGAAGAGGCGCAAAATCTACTCTACTCAACTTAACGTTTTTGTTTTAATTTTCCAGTTTCTTAGAACATTTCTCCATTCATTTTTAATTGGATGGAAGCATGCAACATCCAACGGTTGAAGCAAATGTGTCGCGTTCGGGAGTAAGGAAGAGACAGATGAGAACTATGTTCATCCATAAATAGGCACATTGGGAATTGTTTAACCAGCTAAGGATCAAATACATTAGTTATGTACTCAAAAAACGTTTGGCACGTCATCCATCTACTCTCAGACTTCCCAATTCCCCAACCTGGTGGATACTTTTTTATTATATTAAGTGGAATTCTCTGGTAAGAGTAGAGTACCATTGGTGGAGCCATTTCACCATCAGCGCCGACTGTAACCAAGACGGTTAGACAATCCTTTTCGTCGTTTGCAATCCTGTTGTAAACTTTCTTAGATTCTTTCCTTACTAAAACGGCTTGCTCCTGCGGACATAAAAAAAATGCCGTTACGTAAAAATGCATTAACAACGCGGGATGGATCTTTCAAGACGTCTTGAAAATGTTCTTCATCTGCAAAAGAAGATATTTTTCCAAACCAAGGCCGTATATCATTTTCTGTGATAAATGTTCTACTAGCAGTTAAATTTTGAGACATCCTCTCTGATATGATTGGGTGTATTTTTAAAAATAGTTCACACCAATGTCTGCCAGGTATGCCGTTCTCAAAACAATTTGGGCATTTTAGTGCCTTCACCAACAGCGCTACACTGTCAATCAACTGATCTTTCGTGACTGGAAAGCCGCTCATTCCCATGTGTAGTACCCATTTAACAACCAGATCCTCCTCTTTCTTGGTTAAAATTGTTGGTGGTCCGCTTGTCTTGTTCCAAGCTGTTTTGCCTTTCACCTTATCCTGGATCGTAGATCTAGGAACGCTAAACATTTTGCTGGTTATCGGCACATTATGCTCTGCCTAATTATCGGCATATCAAATTATCGAATTATCGGCATTTTTTCTCATGTTTTGTTAAACTGCCGATACTTGGGTCACTGACGTTAATTCGGACATTCACCTTACTGTCAACTCGTCACTATTAGCTTTGGTTTCCCGAACTCTTTGGATTCAGGAGTTATTAAAACAAATCCTTGTCAATTGTATTAGCCCGTTCAAATATGGGTCAATCAGAACAGTGCGATTGACATAAAAATTTAAGGTGCGTAGACAGCGACGTGTTGAGTATCACTATTAGGTTTGGTTTCCGAAACTTTTTGTTTCGAGGAGTTATTAATGCCAATCCCTTTCAAATGTATTGGCCCATCCAAATTTAAGCCGGTAGTATCAATCGCCACGGTCGGATTATCTTGAAGTGTTTATAGTTAATAAGGGTATTTTGTCCGTTTTGTTCCGTGTTCCATACAAATTTTAATTCAACCGTACCGTTCTGATTGGTTCAAATTTACTGTTTTACTTTATGGTTCCCAGAAACAGCAACTTCCGGAAACCAAACCTGGTAGTAACCACTTGTCACATATACCAATCCATTTGACAGGGATTTGCTTTAATAACTCCGAGAAACACACAATTCCGGAAACCAAACCTAATAGTGATACTCAACACTTTGCTGTCTACGCACCATAAAACTTTCAATATGTCAATCGTACCGTTCTAATTCGAACTACAGGTTCACACGTGATTGGCCTAATATTTAAGCTGTTTTATTTCGTGGTTCCCAGAAACCGCCGGTTTCGGAAATTAAACATGTGGCCCTATTCTGGTAATTTCCCGGATATAGGACTGGGAAGAGATTTTTTGTAAACAAAATAAAATGAGAACAATTTTCCCTGCCAGTTTCGCTAAGGAAATATTATTCCCATTTTATAAAAATTTCATCAAACTTGTTTTCTCAGTAGGCCAGAAAAAAAAAATTTAAACAGAAATTATATGTAAAATCTTTCTCGAGTTCCCTATTCTCGGGGAATTACCAGGATAGGGCCACTGGTAATAACCATTTGTCGTCATATCCGTTATCAACCATGACAATTTCAAAGTAATGCTACCGTTGGGATTGGCTCATATTTATACATTTGACAGCGATGGGCTTTAATAACTCCTGGAAACACAGAGTTCCGGATACTAAACGTCCCTACGCGCCATGAAATTTTAATTCAATAGTTTTGATTGGCGCTACAGGATCACACGTGTTTGGACAGCAAAAACAACAAATTCCGGAAAACAAACCTAGTACTGCCCACATGTTATAATGTCCGTTACTGACCATCAAAATTTCAATAAAATCCTACCATTTTGATTGACGCTACTGGCTCATATTTGAATGGGCCAATACATTTGACAGGGATTTGCTTGAATAACTCTTGAAAGCAAAGAGTTCGAAAATCAAACCTGATAGCAACGGCTCGTTATTAAGCTCCGTACGCACCATAAACATTTGAAGTCAATCGTACCGTTCCGATTGACAATACGAGCTCACATGTGTTTGGCCCAATACACGAACGGAAACCAAACCTGGTAGTAACCACTTGTCGTCATGTCCGTTACTGACCATAAAAATTCAAGATAATTTTCCCGTTGTGATTGGCGTTACAGGCCCATATTCGTACGGGCCAATAAATTAATAACGATTTGTTTTAATAACTCCTGAAAACAAGGAGTTCCGGAAACCAAACCTGATAGTGACGACTCGTCATTGTGCTTCATACGCACCATACATACTTCAAGTCAATCATATCGTTCTTTGATTGGTTCTAGTGATTGGGTCTACAGTCTCACACGTGTTACGCTGCTCAATATATTAATATATACAGAATATATACAGAAACCTCTAGTTCCAGAACGCAAGCCTAATTAAAATTTCAGACCAATAGTTTTCTGGGTTTTGATTTTTTTTTCATAGAATATGTTTTATTATGAGGTTTAATATTTCTTGGGCTGAATTAATGTCAATTTGAATAAATAAAATAAAATCCTGGCCTGATGCATTTTTTTTGGGCTGACTTTCTGGGCTAACTTCACAAACATAAACTTTTGACTATCCTGCTTGCAAGAGCAATTTAGAAATTTTGGCATCTCTAGAATTCCAGTTATTCGATTGATTTCACAATTAATCGCTCTTTCGTAGCTTATTTGGACATATCAATTGCACATAATCAATCATTATAATTAAATCCCGTTCACCTCATTTATAGGATTTTGACTAAACCATACAGTGAAATAAAATTTCAAAATTTATTCAAATCCTTGAAAATTCTAAGTCTTGTGTGGCGCAGCAAGTATTGTCATAATCGGACCCCATTCATTTTTCGATTATAACTTTGTCTAGGTTGTCCTAAAATCCATTCAAAAACCTGCTTCAAAAATTTGAAAAGAAATTGAAATCAATTATCACAAATGATTAAAATACGCTGGACAAATTAAAAACCATTTAGGGGTTTTGACCTTCGGATACCTAAGATAAGAGTTAAAAATTCTCTTTTTTTATTTTTTATTATTAATCTTTGCAATCTGTTCTGGGGCCCAACTCTTTCGCACTTCGCTGTTCACGCTCTTACCTTACGCAGTCGCCTGCCAAATCGAGGACGTACGGCTATATGTTCAATGTTACCACCGTTTGCACATTGCATAAGTCAATGCCAGTCTATACTGGCATGGAAGATGAGACGGGCCCATGAGTTTTGTACTCCGACAGGGGTCATAGCTGTATGCCATTTCATCACAGATCGTAATTTGTTGATGAAAATTCCCTTTTGCATCTTGCACCTATCGGTATTCGAACTCGTTACCTCCTGATCCAAACGCCAAAGCTGTAATCACTATGCCGTTGGGTCGGTACAAATTATCTTAAAATGTTTCAATTTCACTGCAAAACAAATCGTATGTTGCGCTCGATAATAATGAATTGATGAATGGCATACTGTAAAAGTTAAAGACGATTTGGGATGATGCTAATAATTCGAAGTTCGAATGTTTCACGTCCGAATACAAAGAGGTAAATGCACCAAGCACCAGTTCCGTAGTATTATCTTCTCTTGCCATAATGTAATCTGTCTCCCATTTTAAGGAGAAAGAAGGTGTAAACAGTTCTCCACTCCTATGGGACTTAAAATGTAGATAAAATTGTTAGATGGCAGTAGATATTATGATAGTTACCGTTCCCTCTAATTTCACAGCAAATATGACCTTTTTGGGTTATTCTGGGTAGTGCTATTCTGCCAGATAGTGTTTTTACATGAAATCATAATAATTCGCTAATGCATTGTGATTATACTTTGAACGTAAGTTCAAAGTATTTTAAATATTTTTGTAGTTTGGTCACTGCAGTCTGATGAGACAACTCAATTTTTTAATATAAATTATTCAATGTTTCATTAGTTCGAAACCAAACTTCCAACGTCTTGGAAAACTCACTTTGATGTAAATATGAACTTGTTGTGGTTATCTATATGGTCCGTTAAAAACACTCAGCCATAACTGTTTTCTGGTTACCTCCGGGAATCAAGGGCAAGATTTGCTCCAATACTTATAGAAGTAATATAACCTTCTATTCCTTGTTCTTGCGTATAATAGTTAGATCTTGAAGATTGAGGATGAGTTCAATTTTTAAGGAGTCCTCGATATTTATAAATAGTAGAAGTAAGGAAGCTGAGATGTCGTCATCTCTATGAAGTAACAGAATTTTATTGCAAGTATGCCTGTCGAATTCTGAAATTTAGTGAATTGAGGCGAGAGAAGAAGTCATTTCGAGTAACGCAAAATTTTGAGGTGACTGAAAGAAACATAAAATACGCAGTTTGACATTTGAAGTGACCTCGATAATAAACTTTTTTGATATTTTTGACCAACGACTAACAAAATCGAGGAGTACATATATTACCGGCTGCATGAGGCTTCAAAGATTATTTACATTAAATGCATGTTCGGACTTTTAGTTCAATATTGAACACCTATCTATTCAACATATCTTGACTGAAGATGCTGGCCGATTTAGTGCTCTGTGGCCATATATGGCAGTTGACTATCAGTTTCATTATAAAAGAATCGAAAGAGTTCAAAAACCAACTTCGTCAACTAGTTTCTCAGCGCGCAGTTTATTGATTATGGGTTTGCTCGATATCGTTTAACACCTTAAGTTAAACGCAGTTTTGAACATTACAGATTAACTTCAGTAGAAAAAACGCGGAGCACTCAAGTAAATGGTGAAACATGGTGGTTTTGGCTTTACCCAGAAAATTGAATCACAAAATAGAGTTCTCTGCTTCATTGAAATAGGATGCATCGCTATCTCAAACATCATCATCCATCAAAAATAAAATTGAAATATTTGATAAAACGGAAGAGCCAAATCAGATTTAATAGTATACAACAACTGTGCGCTTATCTAGAGATTATTTTTAGATACAATTGTCCGCTGAACATTAAAAAAAATCTCCCATATAAATGCAACAACCAAAGAACTGAAATGATTTATCGACGATATTTCATAATTTGTCCGAATCAATTAAATTACAAAAAAAAAATCATAACAATAACAAAAAATAATGATTAATTCGTTTTGCGGTTAAACAACAATAACAACTAAAAATGATTCGATATAGTTTTACATGTAGGTACATATAGACACCAAAATACGTAACATGATAACCTAAAAGTAATATTTTTTATTAAATTTAATTAAATGTTGCGTGCATATTTTGTTACAGGTTTGTAATTGAAGTTACGAAAATTGTAAACTGAAACAATAATTTAATTTCAACAAAATCCCGCTCGCATAAGAAAGGGCCTTGAGGTGTTCTTACATTTTTTATATCAAAGCATCAAAGAGATGGTTGCGCTTCAATCAAAACTTAATTCCTATTTGTCAGGCAAATCATATTTCATAATTTCTGTTTAATTTTCTTAATATTCTTGTTACAACTTCTTAAGTGTCATTTCGAAAATTGGCGTTGGTTTTTTAACAGCGTTCGTCATGCCAATCGGTTTAGAGTTATACGACACAGTATTTATCAATATTGGCGGACGGATGATTCTTGTGTTCAAGATTAATTACCAACAAAAAAAAAATATTTCTTGTAAGACTATATTTGATTCTTTGTTCTCAATTCCAGTTATGAATCTTTGTAAGGTAATTACGGATGCTTAGGACTTTAGGGAGGAACTATTCTATTCGCTAGTTTGGCCATTACTTGTTGCTGACTATATTTCTTAATTCGTCATGAATCATCCGTGCACCGAGAATTTTCCCCTAATGGTGTGTATAGGTAGACAAAATGATGAACTGGCAAGTCACTCTTCAATCCGCAGAAAGATGTTGATATAAAAGGACAAAGCTTTGAGGCGAAGACATGGTTCAGGGTGAACATGGAAAAAAATTGAATGAGGAGACTCCAACCAAAACAAAGAGGTTTTCGGAATGTCGTTCCCCATGCGAGAATACTAACACCTGCCTAAAGATGTCAAAAAAGTAACTGACAACTCTTTTACCTTTTGCATTATGAAAAGCACTGAAGATATTCGTTGTATTCTGCTACACTAATAAAACATGCAATAAAAACACGAGTAAAGCTATTTTGGCAGAGCTTTTGATTGTAGGTAGTGTGGCGCGTGTCCATAAAACTGAAAAGTGTTACTTAATGCTGAAAATGCAGAGTTTGGCGCGGTAAGATCAATACCTAGGTTGCAACAAATTAGGAAATCTTTAACTCAAGCATATTTTGGCCAGTCTTAAACCCTTGCTTAAAACGCATAAACACGGTTGTTAAACTGTCTACGGCTCTTTAGGAAATTGGTGAATCTTAGCAGAATCCGTATAAACTGGGTTAAATATGAATTCATCGAGTGATCTTCACCGATGGCAAAAACAACGTGTAATTCCTTTGCTTTAGGTGCTGCAAAGCTGGCCACAAGACAAAAGATTGTCGGTAGAGGCCAGAGCCTAGCAGTACATAAGGCAAACGTAATTATTCCTACAAAATGATAATTAAATGTAAATAAATGCGACGCCGACCATCTACTCAAATCACAGACTATATATCAATTAAAGTCATATGCATTATAATGCTATGTGAGAGTATAGAAATGAAGATTGTACATGATTTATTCTATTGTGGCAAGTTCGTCGGATATGTTTGAACGAAAGTCATTGAAATTCTACTTTTGTATTGCTTTTTCAACTTAGCAAATAGCTTTAGGGGCTACTTAGTGGAATAGCACTCAAATAAATGGAAGATGTCTAGCTACAAACGTGGCTTTCCCAGTCCTGAATGTCATCCTCTGTTACCCCTCCTCCTCTTCAGTATAATACCACGCCCTCATTTTTCCACGGCAAATTATTCTCCCGCAAAAATAACCTCCTCCCACCATTATCTGCTCCTACCATTACCCCCTCCCGCCATTATCCCCCAGTTATTACCTTTCGCCATCTGACATTCCCGCCGATTATTACAAATCTCACTAGAAACATGATGACTGAGTACGAGTCGGTCCAATCGCCCATTTTTTAAAAATCAATGTAAATTCCTAGTAATTCACATAAATATGTTGTACCACAGTAAACCGTTTCATGATATTTTAACTGAAGCATCACTGGACGAAAAAATATCCCATATCTCACCTCCACAGAGTAAAGAAAGTACTAGAGAAAAGACGAAAAAAACTCTTGAACAATATATTTTTTCATACAAATTATGATTTTCTAAAAAAGCTCCAATCGTCATGAAATTTCACTTGAGTATTTTCTATGAGATGCTAAGCAATTACGTACAACACCAGGTTTGCCTAAAATTACGGAAAACTACCCAAATCTGGGCCAACAGTCGGGGCATTTTAAGAAATTGGTAATTTCTATGAGGTGGCCCAGATTGTGTATCAGAATGTCAGAGAATACCCAAGTGAATTGGTTTTAGACCCAGATTTTCAAGCTGAACTGGAATTCGTCATAATAATAAAATAAAAACAAAATTTTACAACTGACGAAATGGTATGTTGGTCCCATATTCAGCAAATTTTTGGCAAACTTTTTCATGTTTTGAAATTTCTTGTTTTGAATCATAAATTTTGTAGCAAAATTGTTTATAAAAACATTAGAAATTCGGAAAAAAGAAATTTAAATCTGAGATCTGTTTCCATCTATGCTGGCAGAGGGGTGATATTAAAAAAACTGAAATAGCCAAATCTATACGGAGCGAGAATAATTATGAAGAATATGTATATTGTATTGACATAATAGGTTTACTCTAGGTTCTTCATATAGAGGATCGGTAAATTCAACTTTTGGACGTTCTTTATCGTATGATCCGAAACATTTTTAGTTTCATCGAGTGGGAAGAAAATTCAAATAAAAATAAATGAAATTCCTAGCCCAGAGTTCGTTTTCTGAACTTGCTACATAACGATTTTTCTGTAAACATTTCTGGTTTTGCCGAAATAATGTTATTGAACGGGACGAAAATTTAAATAAATATCAATTAAATACCTAGCCCAGAGTTTATTTCCGGCAACTTGACACAGAACAATTTTTTCCTAACTTGGCCTATAATTTTCCATTAGTATATGCATCTCAGATAGCCATCAGATGGTTCGATTTGTGATAAAATTTCTGCACTGGGCTAACTTTAGACAAAAGCAGCAACTGGTTATTGATATGTTAGTGTTGCCTGATTAAAAAAATTTATTTTCTGGGATATAATGCTGGGTAACTTCATATACAGTCTACACCCTTTAAACAGTATTATTTTTTTCCTACTTTAAACAAGAAAAGTATAAATATTGAATAGGTTACTGCTGTGGCATTTATGGAAAGTCAGGACGCGTGTGTAAAATGTCCTCACTCAAGCAGTGAATTTCTAAATTGAACTAAATTTTATTATTTTGTTATGTAAGATTGTGCGGTTAATAATTTATTCAGCTTAATAAATTTTAATAGATTTATTTTTAAATAAAACGTCCAATAAATATGTTTAATTGTTAATAACATCCAAATAAATGCCTTTTACATATTTAAGTAAAGTTTAGGGGAACATGTTGAACTGTGACACAATCAAAATTTCTCTTTCCACGTTAGCTTTTTATTACAATTAATGTACATTTGGAGAGACTTTTGTCTATCTCTTGAATCTATTTCAGTTTGTTTGTGGTTTTAAGGGACGCAAGACGTGTTAGACACGTACACGTGAAATTTTAATACCCGTTTTTTTGCTTAACGGATTTTTGTGTATTAGGTCGAAGAACCCACGTAAGTATAAATGCATTTCATTTCTCTAATAGTACATTAAATGATATTTCAAAAGTGTGTTGTTGTTTGGCATTAATTTATCTTGCCAATTTACATTTTATCTTGATTAAAATTTAGAGAATCCGAATTTACTAAAACATCTCGATAGCCAGTATAATTCTGCTTCTACGATTATTTTTTCGTGTGTAAAAGTTTTCACTTTTACATGCACAGTTTATGGTTTTTACACCTACAGACACACACACAGACAACTTTTTAAAAACTACTTTTTTTACTTCGGCGATATAGCAAAAGGTAAATCTGCAAAAATCTCGAGGTCGAAAATTTTCATGATTATTATACTTTATTTTACTGCGCAAAGAAAGTAATACTCGTATAATTAGTTGACTTACAGCAATGCCATGATTTGATGCCATGATTAGTAGGCGATGACAATTTCAACCAAATATGTATTATTCTACACAGCTCTCAGAAAACTTTGCTTTAATTTGTTATTTTGTTTTTCCATGAAAAAAAAAATTTGGAACACAAAAATTATGACACTTTGGTTGCCCATTACTGACCTATTTATGTTTTACCTTATAACTTTGAAAAAAACTAAGATATCGAGATAAAACAAAGGGCCGATTGCTCTCTTGATTAACAGTTTCAAATCTATCTAAAATCGATGCAGTGGTTTTGGCGTGAAAGCCGGACAAGAAAACTGGTGCGGACGGACAGACAGCAGACAAACAATAGCCAACAATTTTAAAGGGGTTCCAAGGTGCTTACGCAATTAAAACAGAAGGTGAATATGAAGTAGGTTATATTTTATTACTAGTTCGTGATTTGTTCCTTTTAGTTTATTTAAAATTGGGTTCGTATTTCAGGAAATATGGCCAAATTTAAGCACTTAACCACAGAAGACGTAAAAGTATGATAAAACTATATATTCTTCTAGCAAATCAATGCGAGAAATTGCAAAAATAGTTGGAAAATCGGCCACTTCAATGTTTAAAACAATAACATAACAGAATATCAGAAAATAAAAGGACGGGACGCCCAGAATAATAGCAACGAGACTGGATTTAAGAATCCAAAACATTTCTTCTACTAACCCAACGTTATCGGCGTCAATAATCCAGTCTATGATTAAAAATGAAAGCATAAATCGACCTTCTACACAAACAATTAGGGGAAGACTTCATGAGGTGGGCAAACATGGTCGAGTGGCGCGTAAAGTGCCCTTCATTAGTAAAGTCAACAATGGAAAAAGGATGCAATTTTACCAGGAACACATTTTAAAACCTTTGGAATTTTAGAGCCGTGTCTTATGGACAGATGTATCTATGGTCCCATTAAAATACAGCCATGGAAGAATGTACATGTGGCGAAAGAAGTCGGAAGTTTTGGCTTTTAAGTGTACACAGCCCATCTTAAAGACTTAGACAAAGGTATAATGGTGTGGGGTTGCATGTGTTCATCAGGCGTCGGCAAAATTGTTATTATAGAAGGTAAGATGAATGCTGCTGTCTATTTAAATCTACTTAAAGAAACAGCAATACCAGATGGAAAGCGACTTATAGGTGATTATTTCATATTACACTGTCAACAGGTACCTTAGAGAATGTTATACTGGCGTTTTACAATGGCCACCTCAAAGGTTAATTAAATATATGGGACGCACTAAAACGCGAATAGCAGAAAGGCACCGTGGATCTTAGCAGAATTGAGGAGTTTAATTAGTGAAAAATGGTACAGTATAATCCCCACAGAGTGTCAGAAATACGTTCATTCGTTACCTACTCGCATGGCTAAATTATCGCATAATAATGGCGGACACTGCGACTATTAAACAATTGTTAACTTACTTTTAGAAGATCCAATTTTGCTTTTACTCAATGAAGTTAAATTTTTCTTATGAATTGTGTAATTTATTTATTTTTTTATTCAATATTTCTAAGCATTGTACTTTCGTAATGAATTAAGTTTTTCAGTTTTTTTAATTAAAGAAAAAAATGATAATAAAATTGAAGTAATAAAAAAATGTATAGAGTGTTAACTTAGAGATATACAATTGTTATTGTTTCTAAGAATAAATATCCAATTGTCCAATTTCTTGGTACGAGTATATGGGACACCAACCTTTAGACAATCTGATTTAATCAAGCCTCTGCGGATAGTCAAACTATGATATGATATGCTGATATGATATGATATGATAGAGGCGTACAGGCCAGCCATAACGGCGATCCTAGGTATGTATGTTACCATAATCCTGAAATATCAACAATCAAATGACCGATTATATCTGAACGCGAATAATAATTCAGCATCATGCGGGCCCAGGGCCTGCAGAATGTTAGTCACAGAAACAACTAGGGCGAAACCGCAGCAAAGTCATTTTCTAACTACTTAAATATATTAAAATGTTAGTCTCAATTATATTCACACTCTAGATTAGATTTTGTTAGTTTATTAATTTGGGTTAGTTGTGGTGGAGGTAAAGGATACTAATATTCATCATATGTATTCGGCATCAGTCATAATAGACTGGTTAGGTTATTTAATTCACATCTATGGGTCATCTCATCATATACTGCTTGTAACCTTATTCTTCCCTATCTTCCCATCCAACACCATCTAACCGAGGGACTTCACGTTCGTAATGACTCGGCAGTATTATCATACATATGATGACCTAAATATTCCGTTGATATTGTAAAAAAAAAAAATTTAGTTCGGTATTGTCATTCAGCTACCTATATTTAAATTCATCCGACTAATAGCAGGGTTACGAGTAATTTATATCTAACGTTCACACAACTTCACTAAAATATAACCTGAATTCAACCAGAAGAGATCGTCGAAAAACAACATTCCATAGCAAAAAGTTGTTGGATCGTTAACATATTGATTGTATTAAGTTTATGCTCAAAGCGTAAGTAATTAAACAGACCCCCTGATCAAGAATGTTGCAATCACAATCTTTCCTGACCTTCTAGTATGTTCAAAAAAAGTTTTTTTAATAATAATAAAAATGAATTGAATTGTATTTGTCGACAACTTTATTATTTTAAGTCAGGACTTTCGACAAAATTTCAATTTACAGAATTGTTTAAAGTAAGGAACGAAAAAATATTAAAATATTAAAATAACTATAAATAAAAACAATCAATTATTTGTTTGACTGATTGATCAGAATGTACGGCCAAGACCAAGCAGAGATCCCGGATACGCCGGGCCCAACGTACATCCCCCTTCACATAACAAGATGGAGGGACAGGAAAGGTAACCAGACATGACAGACTCGACCCGGTTACAGACACCCAAGCAGTCAACAGTTAGTAAAGCACAAGACGGCACAATAACTCCGCCCTCTGGATAGAAACAATCAGCAATCAAGATCGTAAAAAAATTGTTAAATGGTAAATTTGCTAAAACCTAATTATTATGAGTGATTAACCATTTCCTCCACCCAACTCGGGAAAACAATATTACTATAATTATGATCCAATTACTCATATCATGCAAAACTAAATCTAGCTCTTATTAGCCCAATTTATAATTAATTTAATTTAACAATAATAATTTATTACTCAGAAGCTGAATAACCGGATAGAGGAATAATACTAAAATTAGTTAATCTCTGAAATAAGAATACGGCAAGTAGAAGAAAAATAAAACATACGGTTTACAATTTCCGCAAGTATAAACGCACAGTGAAAGCTCTTTCCCGTGTCTACGCTTTATATACATATGTATATACAAAGTCCATAAAGTGCAAGATGTCCGAAAACACATATCTAGGCATAGGTTCATCGATTTTTATATACATATTCATTATTGTGCGCTCACAAAAATACTAAAATATTTAAGTAAATTTTGGCGCTCATTATACACACACATTGAAAAACCATTTTACAATAGAAATTATGTTCGTGTAAATATTTATGTACATATATAAAACAAAAGATAGGTTGCAAAATTACGATAACCAGAAAAAACGAAAAATAATCGTCGATCACCAAACATGCATACTCTCCATAGCAAAACAACAACAACAATTCTTAGCGAGAGTAACTAAATAGAACAACAGAAATGAGAAACCCTTTCTCGCGTAGCAACACTCAAATAACCCACCATATGATCCACTATAAAATATGTTTCTATACCCAAAATTCGAACAAAAGCCTCTGCGGATAGTCAAATTATAAACTTAAATTTGTTATCGTAAAATACGAAATCGTACAACTATAAAACAAAACGAAATTGAATTTTACGAAAATGTAACATTAAAATCCGTTTTTATTGAGGTGACGGATATCGTAAAATACAAAAGCAAAAATTGAATAAAAGATTTTTTTATGAATAATTATTGAGTTTTAAAATGAAAATTGGTAAATTAGTTTATTTGTGGGATGGAAAAATTTATTGTTTTCCTGATTTAACAATTTGTATTTATTTTATATTAGGAATATCCGAAACGGATCAAAATTTACAATTTTGCATTCTACGAAAAGGAAAATTTGATTTTTGAATTTCTGACGTCTGAACTCCATAAATATCAAGCATATTATGAGCCCAAGTAATGCGATTTGTATAGGGCCGTATTTAGAAACAAAGTTTCTGGTCCCATATGAGCAAATCCGGCCCGACCTACATTAAAAAATTAACTGATTATTGTCCAGTTTCAGTAACAAAGCAAATTTTGTTTTGGACCAAAAAGTGATTAAAATTAATTATGGTCGTATAAAATATGTTGACTTTTACAATTCCAGCAGTATGTACATCTAGATATAGTACTGATCACTGTTTTTAGATGAAAGGGTTAAAACTGTTCAGAAGTTTACCGCTATACATCTATTTCCACAATTAATATGCCTTCAATCATAATTCTGAATTTTAATCAAATTCGATTCAAATGGCATAAAATTTAAATTGCACGATAAAAGCCGTTTTATAATTATACCTTGAAATAAATTCAGTTAGGTTAGATACTTATTAATCAGAAACATTTGGTTTGCATATTGTGGGCCAGATACAATTAACGTATTAATCCCATACAGAATCATTAGGAAAAACCCATATGCGAGAATAAAAGTTATAACTATTTTAATCATAATGAATCCGATAGCGGTTTTATCGATTTATCGAAAAATAATAAACCAAATCAACATTTTTATTTTCGAGATGAAATGAAACCATAAAAATTCGAAATTACTTGGAGTGTCTTAAATATACATACGTAAGACGAACAAAAAGTGAAGGGTATTTTTGTTATTACGATTTGATTAAGAATTTCAAATAAAATAATAATGCTTTTTATGAATTGATATTATGTATTTATTGTAACACTATAAGAGTTTGAACACTCATAACCTAAATATTTTTTAGAAAGAGGTTTTTTTGTGTGGTGCAAATCTAAGTAGATTCAAGTGAAAATATTTCTAAAAATTATTCGTAAATGAGAATTTATATGTGTAATGGAATGAATATGAATTACTCAGCTTGAATACGAAATTACGAAGAAAATCATTTCGTGCAAGTATACAGGTCCCGATTTACGTGATTTGAAATTTTGTTAATTTGGTCGTCGTTATATTGAATAAATTTTAATTGATTTCATTTTTATATACACTACTCGTATATTCATATATTATTTTGAATTAAGCATTTCGTTGTTTTTCGTGTTAATTTAAAAAAGGCCAAACGTGATATTGTGCAGGTGAATTAATGAATTGGGCGCATATTTTTATGTAAATGTGATACTTAAAACACTTACAAATTAAGAAGTATTTGTATAGCACAGCGCTTTCATCGATGCACAAGGTGGTTCTGATAGTATCAATTTCGCCAAAATTCACGACAAAGCCACAGAGCAAACTAATGGTGTGCTGGAAGCAATTACGTTTTCCCTCAGCCCCATATAACCTTGTGGCCAAGCATCAAAAGCAACAATTTGTTATCAACGCTGAAGTTCACCAATCCATCCTCCCAAATCATTTGTATTATAAAACAAAATCATATAACGTATCGCTTATCTTTGAAAAAGTTTTGAAGAACGCCACAAATTTAGCTGAAGCGGTTTTTTACTACATTTTTGAACAACAATTTTCTTTATTGAATATGAATATAAATTTTAATCAAGTACATATTGGCCATTATTATCTATGACCTTTTGCCATTTTTCGGGTAGCTTCATAAGTCCATTGGTAGGTAGAAATTCTGTGGTTTATCGTCGAAAAACTTGGCCAAACGATTTTCAGCGGCGCTTCGGTCGACTTACTTTTTACCATCAAGAGAGTTTTGCAGAGACCGAAACGGTGTAAGTCAGATGGTGCAAGGGCCGGACTATACCGTGGATGCATCAAAACTTCCCAACCAAATTCCGTTAATTTGTTCCAGGTTATCAAAGATGTGTGTGGCCATTGTCATGATGGAACACAACTCCCTTTCTGATGGCCAATTCTGGTCACTCTTTCTGGATTGCTTCGTTCGAACGGTTGAGTTGTGCACAGTACAGAATCGAATGGATGGTTTTGCCACGTTGCAGCAGCTCATAATGGACAACTCCCTTTCGATCCCACCAAACACTCAACATATAATGTAATGTAATGATTCGCTTGTGTTTCAGCAGCTTTTCACTGCTTTTCAATCAAATTTATTTTCGTTAATTCATGGGGCACCCAAACATCGAGCTTCTTTTTGCAGCCTGTTCTTTTCAAAGTATTCCAAACTGTCATGTGGTTGATGTGTAGTGCCTCCGCTATTTCCTGACAGCGTGCGTGCCGGTCTTGCTCCACCAGTTGCAAAATTGCATCGACTTTTTCAGTGACAGGCCGACCAGAGCGAGGTGCATCTTTGACATCCAAATTTCCGGAACGGAATAGAGCAAAGCACTTCTAAGTCCTTCGTTTACTCACAGCATTCTCACCGTACACTTCACAAATTTGTCGGCATGCTTTTCCAGCATTTTTACCTTTTTTATAGTAAAAAAGTATCACATAGCGTATTTCTTCAGATATTTCATTCATTTTCAAATCAATATAACTTTTTATACAAGCAACGAATTAGAAAACTATCTTCACAAAAAATGTAAGCTGAAATATCACCTTTTAAGTATATGTACATTTGAGACCATCGCGTGAGTGTTGCTTTATATATATAGGCATCAACATCACCTAGTAGCAAAAAACGCGGAAACTTTCTATGCCCTATTATATGCCTAAGCACCGAAGTGCTTAAAACTACCATTGTGGTGCTAGTGGCAGAAACATTTTATCTCTTTCCTATAATCATGAGGCGATTTGTTTAAAAGGTTTTAAACCAAGCAAAAATTTATCGCAGTTTTCGTTTCAGTAATTTATTTTACAAATTCACCGTTTTGTCGCACTTGGAAAATTATTTATTCATTTTGGAAAATGTACTATTTGTTATTATTGTGGAACAAATTTTTACAATACAATGAAGGATGAGCAGCCTAACGATCTGAGTAGTTTTATGACGAATTTTTTTAAACTCTCAAAATAGAGTTTCTCTGTTTTCTCGCAGTTTTCATTAATTTTTCGCATTGGCGCATATGTAATTATATGCCAAATTTTAAGCTGGCTTTCAGTTTTAATTTTCCGGCAGAATCTGTATCGTAAAACTGGTGTGATTTTCGCGATGATGAAAATAATTTTTTTTTAATTTTAGGTTATTCTGGGTGATAGATAGATCAATATTCACCTCGATTGAAAAGTTTTACGTGAGGTTTCCCTATAATTCAAAAAATTTTAGTGAAAATTCTAACCAATAAATTTACCCCAACTTTTCGATGTAGTGTCAGTATGACATTAGCTATTAGAAAAACAACTGAAAGTATTGGTTGCTAGTGGGAGTTCTAAGATATTGGCCCGGAACTGAAAATAACTTATTCGGCCACAGCAAATCAAAACATTATAATGAAAATCCTAACTGATGCATTTTCCTTAAATTTCCTATCCCCATCCCCAGGTTCAGCATGACATTAGCTATTAGAAAATAACTGAAAATATTGGTTACTTATAGGAGTTTTTGGGATATTAGTAATAATCTGAATCGTATTTCAGACAGTTTTTGCGATATTAATAATAATCTGAATCGTAATTATTTGGCCGCAAAAAATCAAAATATTGCAGGTTGGTTGAAAAGTATTGAAAGCGACACCTGTTAACCAGTAGAGGAATCAAAATTTATACGGAATTTTAATATTTCATCTTTCATTTGAACACATGAAAATTTTTATTTCGATCTGGCAATTCATCCTTTGTTTAAAAGTCATTGGAATTTGAAGTGTCAGTGTATTCGTTTACAGTGGAAAAAACCGAATATCGTGTAGTGATAAAATTCTTTGTTTTGGAAGGTTTATCAGCAACGGAAATTCATACAAAAATGGTAAAAGTGTTTAAGGAATCTGCTCCTTTATTTCCAACTGTGCATCGATGGGTTTAAGAGTTTAAACGTGGTTGTTCAAGCATTAAAGATGAACGACGTAGTGGACGTTCAAAAAGTGTAACAACACCAGAAATTATTGAGCAAGTGCAAAATATTGTTTGTGAAGATCCAAGTTTGAGTAAGCGTGCAATTGCTGTTATCATAGGCATCTCGGACGAATGAGTACTTCATATTTACACATGAATAATTACGTCTGCTTGTAAAACTGGTGCCGCATTCGTTAACAATTCAAATTCTCAGCAAAATTTGAAGCATTTTAAGCAGAATAAAACCGATTTTGTGCGTAGATTTATAACTATGGATTAGACTTAGATCTATCACCATGATCCCAAACTGAAACAAGAACGTTTACAGTGGACTTAAACTGGTTGTTCAGCTCCAAAACAGGTAAAGTCAGAATGATCGGTATAAAAGGTAATTGCATCAATTTTTTGGGATGCAAAAGAGATTTTGTTGATTGATAATCTTAAAAAAGGTAAAACAGTTAATTTTCAATATTATGGTCCAGTTGGATAAAATAATTCGTGAAAAAAGACCCGTACGAATTGCTTGAACACCCACCGTATTCATCTTTGGATTTCATTTGGCTCCCAGCAATTACGATCTCTTTAGAAACCTGAAACAATTCCTTCGTAGAAAGCGTTTTTTGTCGAATGAAAAAACTATTGCAGCCATGGAACAGTTTCCTGAAAATCATTACAGAGATGGTATAAAATTATTGGAGGATCATTGGAATAAGTGTATTAAAGTTGAGGGAGATTATAGTGAATAAAAAAACTAATTTCATTAAAAAATTCACATTCTTTCATTTTTTGCTTTCAATCCTTTTCAACCAACCTGTACTTAGAGAATTCTAAACGATAATCTCCCTTAAGTTTGTTTTTGGAATCGTAAGTTTCCAATCCAAAACTCAAATGTAACCCTGCACAAATATTTTTCATTTACATACTTGTAAAGAAGTGACAATTGCAATAGAAGTGCCCAAATTTCACAATTATTGATTAAGAATTAACCGAGTTCTCTGCACCGCAAAATCCATTTTAATCGTGTAGAATGGACAAATATCAGAACTTTATTTAAAATTTATGTTTCAACCCAAACCCAATCTAGAAACCAAATTTTATAAGGATTGGTTACGAAATGGGTAAGTTTGGTTCTACATGAACAGATCCTGAACAGATGTCAAAGATTATTTGTCAGTTTAAGGAACACTTTTTTATTCCGCTTTTTAGATCGAACATCGCACATTCTAGATGATTTATTAAACTTTAAAGCATGACGAGGCAAATAAATGTTATACAAATTGAAACGTAATTGATTGCTGCTAACTTTAAACCAGGTCTGAATTTCTGTATTGATCGGCGATATCGTAAAGGCGTTTCCCAGCCGTTGTTTCAGCGGCTCTGTTCTTTTCGACGATATTTCAGAGTCAACAATATTCCCTTATGTTCACTGAGGCGATTTTATTACCAGTTGCTGAAGATTACATCCTATTATATTGTAGATAAATCGTTTGATCTACTCTCCTTTCCTTCTCCTCAACTTTTTTCCATTTACTATAATTTATCGTTTATATGGGCTTCATGTATTTTAGGTAGGTGGGGTAACGAATAATCACATTATTATGAAATACAATTTCTTGATAGTTTTGATTAATCTAAATTTTGCTTGTGATCATCATCTTCATGCTTACGTCGTCGAGTAAATAAAGATAGGCGAGATGGAATTTTTGTGATTAATGAAAAAAGTTTTAAAAATATCGACAGTTTGGAAAAAATGTATGGGAGCACCTAGGTCTAGGGATCGGGTGGCTGGCTTTTCATAAATAGTACGAAAACCTACTCAGTTTGGTATAAATTCCTTATGTAAAATTTCATTCAGATTGGATGAATTGTGTAGAAACTTGGGAGGGTCCCTAAATCCAGGGTACGGACCCCTCGGATTCGAGCATGTCACTAAGGGATGAATGGTGTGAGAACCTATAAGAAAGATCCCCTTGATCCAGAGGGCGGATTTCTCAGATTCGAACATGCCAATTTCATATAACTAAAAGTTTAAATTTTACAAATTGTTTTACCGGGATCCGTATACCAACTCGGAAACCTTCGCGGGCGTGTAGACAATAACTCACCAAAGTTTCAGCACAATCGGATAAATGGTATAGGAAGGCATACGGGACACTCATAGAAACATTCATTTTTATTCAAATAGAACCACCCTTAATTTTTTTGATAAGAGAGTTTGAACTTGATCTATTATAAGGTTTTAATTGATTTTCTTTTACAAATTTATAATAAAAAGTAGATTTTACACTGCGAAAATCAATTAAAGTCCGTAATTTTAAAATAAAATAAAATCAATAAAAATAAAAATATTTGCAATATTTTGGGCCAGCCCAAAACTTTGATCGGCCGCTCTCTAAACCAATCGATCGTTTCCTTCGATTTGTTGAATGGGATCATTATCCTGAAAATCCAATTCGAGGTTGGTTGATTTTCATCAAAATTTATAAAAATTTCATTTACAGCTCTGTGTAATCTGTGAACTTCATTCGAGTCGAAATTTTACACACAGGGATTTTTCCAAAATAGGAAAATGTGGCCCAGATCATTAAGGAGCCACCTCCAAAGTTTCGGCTCATCAATACTTTCTTATCCATCAGGTCCCTCTAAATTAAACTTCTTCTCGCCCGTATGCATATTTTGGGCAAGTTCAATCTGTTGATTTTATGTTGTTCTGGTGCAACATTTGTTGTATGCGGCGGGTACCAATCGGCAGATCAAGTTCCGAAACAATTTTTGTGGCCGTTGATTCCCATTTAATCGCAATTCTTAGCTGCTGATTATTCTTATTTTTTCTATAATTCTCGTTTTCATTCATAAATTGTTGATTCTTTCATTCATAAGATTGTCCTGATTCTTTGACTTTTCTGTCGAATGGTTGTACTGTACTTACTTGTTAATTCTAAATTTTTAGTATTAATCGAGCAAAATTATGTTTTTTTTTTAATTTACCAGTTTTTTTTGCAATAATATGAGAAGGCTTTATAGAAGCTATTTTAAGAAAAATAAAATTAACTACTTATTACATAAATGCCTGGGAGGATTAATGACCAGTACTAATCAAATCCAAGTACATCAATGATTTCCAGCATTGATAAAAATTAAAAAACGAATATAAGAAATACAGCAAAATACAAAGGAAAAAAAAGAAATACATTCATGGGGAGAATTTGGCAAAAGCACAAACTGTAATGAGCTTTAAGCTCAAAATGGGATGTATGGTTTGCAAAGTTACTGTAAATGATGATGAATAAATGAATGAATAACCGTTCGTGATCTGCCTAATTTTATAGCGCTTTGCCGATTGGAAAGCTTGTATTCCTTGTAGGCTGAAATTTTTCCGATTTCTTCGGTTGTTACTGTTTTTCCTTTGCCCATTTTTATCAAAATAGAATATTTGTTAGAAATTCACTAGTAGTGAACTAATTAAATCAAACGCCTAAGTATTTATTGATGTTGCATCGGAACTTCTTTTGTTTTTTCTCGTACAAACATAGATGCATTTCGATTGCTAAGTCTAAAATTTTATTTATGTATGCTTCCTGATCCGTTTTCAGTATGGGCTAAATCGGCTAAAAATTGTTCAAGTTATTATGAAAACTCTGAAAAATTAACGAATTTTTGTTCGACTATAACAAAATTTAAAAAAAAATTTCGTCGGTGTAGCGGCTGGAGCGTCCATTCGACACAAACAGATATATGAAGTTCTCTTTTAGTATTAGAAGATAAGGTAAACCCCCATGTGTATGCTAAATTTTGTACACTAATAATAAGTTAGGATGCTTAAAGATCATTTGTTTTACCCTCATTAAATTTTTGGACCGCCCAATTTTGCCGTTAGTTCAATGAAGAATATTCAAGTAAAAGCAAGTATTAATGGATGGTTAATTTGGTGCCCATTCTGATGGAATAAATAAATAGATTTCGGAATTTACACTTCGAACTCAGTTTATATCCTTGTATGTAGGAGGGTCGGGGAAACAATTAGAATTTGATAGCTAATTAAAAATATTCTATAAATATATACCGATTGTTTATTTTTTATCGATGGCCCTGGACATATAATTATTACGGGATTGAACTTTTTACTAAATCTTACTAAATACCGCTTGCTATTCATTTGCATATATTCAGGCGCAAATATTTTACATCTTTTATAGTATCAAATATATTTTAATTTATTATTTTGATGTACAAATGTATTAAATAAGTAGTTAATTATTGTAAAGAATTTAGTTATTTAAAATAATATATTAATGTTTAAGTTTAGATTTAAAACCGTTTGACCGCAATTTATTTATTACCAAACATATAGTTGTGTTAAATGAACAAACAGCTAGGCTAAATAACCATCTGCCACACAGTATGTTAGCAAATTAGTAATACTGTAACTGTAAATAATTTCAAGACAATCCCTTGAGGTTTACTACCCCTACGCTATAAATAACTGAAAATAGCGATTATTTATTAAGCTTAATCGTCAATACATTGAAGAATACTAAAGGTAGTTCCGCCAAATTACTATCGGTCTCACACTATTTTTACGTTAGCTTATTAGTAATACTGTAAGTGTAAACTATTTCCAAACAATCCCTTGAGGTTTACTACCCCTACGCTCTAAATAACTGAAAATAGCGATTATTTATTAAGCTTAATCGTCAATACATTAAAGAATATTTAAGGTAGTTCCGCCAAATTACCATCGGTCTCACACTATTTCTACGTTAGCTTATTAGTAATACTGTAACTGTAAAAAATATCAAAACAATCCCTTGAGGTTTACTACCCCTACGCTCTAAATAACTGAACATAGCGATTATTTATTAAGCTTAATCGTCAATACATTGAAGAATACTTAAGGTAGTTCCGCCAAATTACCATCGGTCTCACACTATTTCTACGTTAGCTTATTAGTAATACTGTAACTGTAAAAAATATCAAAACAATCCCTTGAGGTTTACTACCCCTACACTCTAAATAACTGAAAATAGCGATTATTTATTAAGTTTAATCGTCAATTCATTGAAGAATACTAAAGGTAGTTCCACCAAATTACCATCGGTCTCACACTATTTTTACGTTAACTTATTAGCAATACTGTAACTGTAAAAAATGTCAAAACAATCCCTTGAGGTTTACTACCCCTACGCTCTAAATAACTGAAAATAGCGATTATTTATTAAGTTTCATCGTCAATACATTGAAGAACACTAAAGGTAGTTCCGCAAAATTACCATCGGTCTCACACTATTTTTACGTTAGCTTATTAGTAATACTGTAAGTGTAAACTATTTCAAGATAATCCCTTGAGGTTTACTACCCCTACGCTATAAATAACTGAAAATAGCGATTATTTATTAAGTTTCATCGTCAATACATTGAAGAATACTAAAGGTAGTTCCGCCAAATTACCATCGGTCTCACACTATTTTTACGTTAGCTTATTAGTAATACTGTAAGTGTAAACTATTTCAAAACAATCCCTTGAGGTTTACTACCCCTACGCTCTAAATAACTGAAAATAGCGATTATTTATTAAGTTTCATCGTCAATACATTGAAGAATACTAAAGGTAGTTCCGCCAAATTACCATCGGTCTCACACTATTTTTACGTTAGCTTATTAGTAATACTGTAACTGTAAAAAATATCAAAACAATCCCTTGAGGTTTACTACCCCTACACTCTAAATAACTGAAAATAGCGATTATTTATTAAGTTTAATCGTCAATTCATTGAAGAATACTAAAGGTAGTTCCACCAAATTACCATCGGTCTCACACTATTTTTACGTTAACTTATTAGCAATACTGTAACTGTAAAAAATGTCAAAACAATCCCTTGAGGTTTACTACCCCTACGCTCTAAATAACTGAAAATAGCGATTATTTATTAAGTTTCATCGTCAATACATTGAAGAATACTAAAGGTAGTTCCGCCAAATTACCATCGGTCTCACACTATTTTTACGTTAGCTTATTAGTAATACTGTAAGTGTAAACTATTTCAAGACAATCCCTTGAGGTTTACTACCCGTACGCTATAAATAACTGAAAATAGCGATTATTTATTAAGTTTAATCGTCAATACATTGAAGAATACTAAAGGTAGTTCCGCCAAATTACCATCGGTCTCACACTATTTTTACGTTAGCTTATTAGTAATACTGTAAGTGTAAACAATTTCAAAACAATCCCTTGAGGTTTACTACCCCTACGCTCTAAATAACTGAAAATAGCGATTATTTATTAAGTTTCATCGTCAATACATTGAAGAATACTAAAGGTAGTTCCGCCAAATTACCATCGGTCTCACACTATTTTTGCGTTAGCTTATTAGTAATACTGTAAGTGTAAACTATTTCAAGACAATCCCTTGAGGTTTACTACCCCTACGCTATAAATAACTGAAAATAGCGATTATTTATTAAGTTTCATCGTCAATACATTGAAGAATACTAAAGGTAGTTCCGCCAAATTACCATCGGTCTCACAATATTTTTACGTTAGCTTATTAGTAATACTGTAAG
Organism: Nephrotoma guestfalica; assembly: GCA_963691935.1. Classification (NCBI taxonomy): domain Eukaryota; kingdom Metazoa; phylum Arthropoda; class Insecta; order Diptera; family Tipulidae; genus Nephrotoma; species Nephrotoma guestfalica. The sequence goes on from OY829913.1 coordinate 235,773,454, forward strand.
TGTAAACTATTTCAAGATAATCCCTTGAGGTTTACTACCCCTACGCTATAAATAACTGAAAATAGCGATTATTTATTAAGCTTAATCGTCAATACATTGAAGAATACTTAAGGTAGTTCCGCCAAATTACCATCGGTCTCACACTATTTTTACGTTAGCTTATTAGTAATACTGTAAGTGTAAACAATTTCAAAACAATCCCTTGAGGTTTACTACCCCTACGCTCTAAATAACTGAAAATAGCGATTATTTATTAAGTTTCATCGTCAATACATTGAAGAATACTAAAGGTAGTTCCGCCAAATTACCATCGGTCTCACACTATTTTTACGTTAACTTATTAGTAATACTGTAACTGTAAAAAATGTCAAAACAATCCCTTGAGGTTTACTACCCCTACGCTCTAAATAACTGAAAATAGCGATTATTTATTAAGTTTCATCGTCAATACATTGAAGAACACTAAAGGTAGTTCCGCCAAATTACCATCGGTCTCACACTATTTTTACGTTAGCTTATTAGTAATACTGTAAGTGTAAACTATTTCAAGATAATCCCTTGAGGTTTACTACCCCTACGCTATAAATAACTGAAAATAGCGATTATTTATTAAGCTTAATCGTCAATACATTGAAGAATACTTAAGGTAGTTCCGCCAAATTACCATCGGTCTCACACTATTTTTACGTTAGCTTATTAGTAATACTGTAAGTGTAAACAATTTCAAAACAATCCCTTGAGGTTTACTACCCCTACGCTCTAAATAACTGAAAATAGCGATTATTTATTAAGTTTCATCGTCAATACATTGAAGAATACTAAAGGTAGTTCCGCCAAATTACCATCGGTCTTACACTATTTTTACGTTAACTTATTAGTAATACTGTAACTGTAAAAAATGTCAAAACAATCCCTTGAGGTTTACTACCCCTACGCTCTAAATAACTGAAAATAGCGATTATTTATTAAGTTTCATCGTCAATACATTGAAGAACACTAAAGGTAGTTCCGCCAAATTACCATCGGTCTCACACTATTTTTACGTTAGCTTATTAGTAATACTGTAAGTGTAAACTATTTCAAGATAATCCCTTGAGGTTTACTACCCCTACGCTCTAAATAACTGAAAATAGCGATTATTTATTAAGTTTCATCGTCAATACATTGAAGAATACTAAAGGTAGTTCCGCCAAATTACCATCGGTCTCACACTATTTTTACGTTAGCTTATTAGTAATACTGTAAGTGTAAACTATTTCAAGACAATCCCTTGAGGTTTACTACCCCTACGCTATAAATAACTGAAAATAGCGATTATTTATTAAGCTTAATCGTCAATACATTGAAGAATACTAAAGGTAGTTCCGCCAAATTACCATCGGTCTCACACTATTTTTACGTTAGCTTATTAGTAATACTGTAAGTGTAAACAATTTCAAAACAATCCCTTGAGGTTTACTACCCCTACGCTCTAAATAACTGAAAATAGCGATTATTTATTAAGTTTAATCGTCAATACATTGAAGAATACTAAAGGTAGTTCCGCCAAATTACCATCGGTCTCACACTATTTTTACGTTAGCTTATTAGTAATACTGTAAGTGTAAACTATTTCAAGACAATCCCTTGAGGTTTACTACCCCTACGCTATAAACAACTGAAAATAGCGATTATTTATTAAGCTTAATCGTCAATACATTGAAGAATACTTAAGGTAGTTCCGCCAAATTACCATCGGTCTCACACTATTTTTACGTTAGCCTATTAGTAATACTGTAAGTGTAAACAATTTCAAAACAATCCCTTGAGGTTTACTACCCCTACGCTCTAAATAACTGAAAATAGCGATTATTTATTAAGTTTCATCGTCAATTCATTGACGAATACTAAAGGTAGTTCCGCCAAATTACCATCGGTCTCACACTATTTTTACGTTAACTTATTAGCAATACTGTAACTGTGAAAAATGTCAAAATAATCTCTTAAGGTTTACTACCCCTACGCGCTAAATAACTGAAAATAGCGATTATTTATTAAGTTTCATCGTCAATACATCGAACAATACTAAAGGTTGTTCCGCCAAATTACCATCGGTCTCACACTATTTTTACGTTAACTTATTAGTAAAACTGTAACTTTGAAAAATGTCAAAACAATCCCTTGAGGTTTACTACCCCTACGCTCTAAATAACTGAAAATAGCGATTATTTATTAAGTTTCATCGTCAATACATCGAAGAATACTAAAGGTTGTTCTGCCAAATTACCATCGGTCTCACACTATTTTTACGTTAGCTTATTAGTAATACTGTAAGTGTAAACAATTTCCAAACAATCCCTTGAGGTTTACTACCCCTACGCTCTAAATAACTGAAAATAGCGATTATTTATTAAGTTTCATCGTCAATACATCGAAGAATACTAAAGGTTGTTCCGCCAAATTACCATCGGTCTCACACTATTTTTACGTTAACTTATTAGTAAAACTGTAACTGTGAAAAATGTCAAAACAATCCCTTGAGGTTTACTACCCCTACGCTCTAAATAACTGAAAATAGCGATTATTTATTAAGTTTCATCGTCAATACATCGAAGAATACTAAAGGTTGTTCCGCCAAATTACCATCGGTCTCACACTATTTTTACGTTAGCTTATTAGTAATACTGTAAGTGTAAACAATTTCAAAACAATCCCTTGAAGTTTACTACCCCTACGCTCTAAATAACTGAAAATAGCGATTATTTATTAAGTTTCATCGTCAATTCATTGAAGAATACTAAAGGTAGTTCCGCCAAATTACCATCGGTCTCACACTATTTTTACGTTAGCTTATTAGTAATACTGTAAGTGTAAACAATTTCAAAACAATCCCTTGAGGTTTACTACCCCTACGCTCTAAATAACTGAAAATAGCGATTATTTATTAAGCTTAATCGTCAATACATCGAAGAATACTTAAGGTAGTTCCGCCAAATTACCATCGGTTTCACACTATTTTTACGTTAGCTTATTAGTAATACTGTAAGTGTAAACAATTTCAAAACAATCCCTTGAGGTTTACTACCCCTACGCTCTAAATAACTGAAAATAGCGATTATTTATTAAGTTTCATCGTCAATACATCGAAGAATACTAAAGGTTGTTCCGCCAAATTACCATCGGTCTCACACTATTTTTACGTTAACTTATTAGTAAAACTTCAACTGTGAAAAATGTCAAAACAATCCCTTGAGGTTTACTACCCCTACGCTCTAAATAACTGAAAATAGCGATTATTTATTAAGTTTCATCGTCAATACATCGAAGAATACTAAAGGTTGTTCCGCCAAATTACCATCGGTCTCACACTATTTTTACGTTAACTTATTAGTAAAACTGTAACTGTGAAAAATGTCAAAACAATCCCTTGAGGTTTACTACCCCTACGCTCTAAATAACTGAAAATAGCGATTATTTATTAAGTTTCATCGTCAATACATCGAAGAATACTAAAGGTTGTTCCGCCAAATTACCATCGGTCTCACACTATTTTTACGTTAGCTTATTAGTAATACTGTAACTGTAAAAAATGTCAAAACAATCCCTTGAGGTTTACTACCCCTACGCGCTAAATAACTGAAAATAGCGATTATTTATTAAGTTTCATCGTCAATACATTGAAGAATACTAAAGGTAGTTCCACCAAATTACCATCGGTCTCACACTATTTTTACGTTAGCTTATTAGTAATACTGTAAGTGTAAACTATTTCAAGACAATCCCTTGAGGTTTACTACCCGTACGCTATAAATAACTGAAAATAGCGATTATTTATTAAGTTTAATCGTCAATACATTGAAGAATACTAAAGGTAGTTCCGCCAAATTACCATCGGTCTCACACTATTTTTACGTTAGCTTATTAGTAATACTGTAAGTGTAAACAATTTCAAAACAATCCCTTGAGGTTTACTACCCCTACGCTCTAAATAACTGAAAATAGCGATTATTTATTAAGTTTAATCGTCAATACATTGAAGAATACTAAAGGTAGTTCCGCCAAATTACCATCGGTCTCACACTATTTTTACGTTAGCTTATTAGTAATACTGTAAGTGTAAACTATTTCAAGACAATCCCTTGAGGTTTACTACCCCTACGCTATAAATAACTGAAAATAGCGATTATTTATTAAGTTTCATCGTCAATACATTGAAGAATACTTAAGGTAGTTCCGCCAAATTACCATCGGTCTCACACTATTTTTACGTTAGCTTATTAGTAATACTGTAAGTGTAAACTATTTCAAGACAATCCCTTGAGGTTTACTACCCCTACGCTATAAATAACTGAAAATAGCGATTATTTATTAAGTTTCATCGTCAATACATTGAAGAATACTTAAGGTAGTTCCGCCAAATTACCATCGGTCTCACACTATTTTTACGTTAGCTTATTAGTAATACTGTAAGTGTAAACAATTTCAAAACAATCCCTTGAGGTTTACTACCCCTACGCTCTAAATAACTGAAAATAGCGATTATTTATTAAGTTTAATCGTCAATACATTGAAGAATACTAAAGGTAGTTCCGCCAAATTACCATCGGTCTCACACTATTTTTACGTTAGCTTATTAGTAATACTGTAAGTGTAAACTATTTCAAGACAATCCCTTGAGGTTTACTACCCCTACGCTATAAATAACTGAAAATAGCGATTATTTATTAAGCTTAATCGTCAATACATCGAAGAATACTTAAGGTAGTTCCGCCAAATTACCATCGGTCTCACACTATTTTTACGTTAGCTTATTAGTAATACTGTGAGTGTAAACTATTTCAAGACAATCCCTTGAGGTTTACTACCCCTACGCTATAAATAACTGAAAATAGCGATTATTTATTAAGTTTAATCGTCAATACATTGAAGAATACTAAAGGTAGTTCCGCCAAATTACCATCGGTCTCACAATATTTTTACGTTAGCTTATTAGTAATACTGTAAGTGTAAACTATTTCAAGATAATCCCTTGAGGTTTACTACCCCTACGCTATAAATAACTGAAAATAGCGATTATTTATTAAGCTTAATCGTCAATACATTGAAGAATACTTAAGGTAGTTCCGCCAAATTACCATCGGTCTCACACTATTTTTACGTTAGCTTATTAGTAATACTGTAAGTGTAAACAATTTCAAAACAATCCCTTGAGGTTTACTACCCCTACGCTCTAAATAACTGAAAATAGCGATTATTTATTAAGTTTCATCGTCAATACATTGAAGAATACTAAAGGTAGTTCCGCCAAATTACCATCGGTCTCACACTAGTTTTACGTTAGCTTATTAGTAATACTGTAAGTGTAAACAATTTCAAAACAATCCCTTGAGGTTTACTACCCTTACGCTCTAAATAACTGAAAATAGCGAAAATATTTATTAAGCTTAGACACTTACAGTATTACTAATAAGTTAACGTAAAAATAGTGTGAGACCGATGGTAATTTGGCGGAACTACCTTAAGTATTCTTTAATGTATTGACGATTAAGCTTAATAAATAATCGCTATTTTCAGTTATTTATAGCGTAGGGGTAGTAAACCTCAAGGGATTGTTTTGAAATTGTTTACACTTACAGTATTACTAATAAGCTAACGTAAAAATAGTGTGAGACCGATGGTAATTTGGCGGAACTACCTTAAGTATTCTTCAATGTATTGACGATGAAACTTAATAAATAATCGCTATTTTCAGTTATTTATAGCGTAGGGGTAGTAAACCTCAAGGGATTGTCTTGAAATAGTTTACACTTACAGTATTACTAATAAGCTAACGTAAAAATAGTGTGAGACCGATGGTAATTTGGCGGAACTCCCTTTAGTATTCTTCAATGTATTGACGATTAAACTTAATAAATAATCGCTATTTTCAGTTATTTAGAGCGTAGGGGTAGTAAACCTCAAGGGATTGTTTTGAAATTGTTTACACTTACAGTATTACTAATAAGCTAACGTAAAAATAGTGTGAGACCGATGGTAATTTGGCGGAACTACCTTTAGTATTCTTCAATGTATTGACGATTAAACTTAATAAATAATCGCTATTTTCAGTTATTTAGAGCGTAGGGGTAGTAAACCTCAAGGGATTGTTTTGAAATTGTTTACACTTACAGTATTACTAATAAGCTAACGTAAAAATAGTGTGAGACCGATGGTAATTTGGCGGAACTACCTTAAGTATTCTTCAATGTATTGACGATGAAACTTAATAAATAATCGCTATTTTCAGTTATTTATAGCGTAGGGGTAGTAAACCTCAAGGGATTGTCTTGAAATAGTTTACACTTACAGTATTACTAATAAGCTAACGTAAAAATAGTGTGAGACCGATGGTAATTTGGCGGAACTACCTTAAGTATTCTTCAATGTATTGACGATTAAACTTAATAAATAATCGCTATTTTCAGTTATTTATAGCGTAGGGGTAGTAAACCTCAAGGGATTGTTTTGAAATTGTTTACACTTACAGTATTACTAATAAGCTAACGTAAAAATAGTGTGAGACCGATGGTAATTTGGCGGAACTACCTTTAGTATTCTTCAATGTATTGACGATTAAACTTAATAAATAATCGCTATTTTCAGTTATTTATAGCGTACGGGTAGTAAACCTCAAGGGATTGTCTTGAAATAGTTTACACTTACAGTATTACTAATAAGCTAACGTAAAAATAGTGTGAGACCGATGGTAATTTGGCGGAACTACCTTTAGTATTCTTCAATGTATTGACGATGAAACTTAATAAATAATCGCTATTTTCAGTTATTTAGAGCGTAGGGGTAGTAAACCTCAAGGGATTGTTTTGAAATTGTTTACACTTACAGTATTACTAATAAGCTAACGTAAAAATAGTGTGAGACCGATGGTAATTTGGCGGAACTACCTTTAGTATTCTTCAATGTATTGACGATGAAACTTAATAAATAATCGCTATTTTCAGTTATTTAGAGCGTAGGGGTAGTAAACCTCAAGGGATTGTTTTGAAATTGTTTACACTTACAGTATTACTAATAAGCTAACGTAAAAATAGTGTGAGACCGATGGTAATTTGGCGGAACTACCTTAAGTATTCTTCAATGTATTGACGATTAAGCTTAATAAATAATCGCTATTTTCAGTTATTTATAGCGTAGGGGTAGTAAACCTCAAGGGATTATCTTGAAATAGTTTACACTTACAGTATTACTAATAAGCTAACGTAAAAATATTGTGAGACCGATGGTAATTTGGCGGAACTACCTTTAGTGTTCTTCAATGTATTGACGATTAAACTTAATAAATAATCGCTATTTTCAGTTATTTATAGCGTAGGGGTAGTAAACCTCAAGGGATTGTCTTGAAATAGTTTACACTCACAGTATTACTAATAAGCTAACGTAAAAATAGTGTGAGACCGATGGTAATTTGGCGGAACTACCTTAAGTATTCTTCAATGTATTGACGATTAAGCTTAATAAATAATCGCTATTTTCAGTTATTTATAGCGTAGGGGTAGTAAACCTCAAGGGATTATCTTGAAATAGTTTACACTTACAGTATTACTAATAAGCTAACGTAAAAATATTGTGAGACCGATGGTAATTTGGCGGAACTACCTTTAGTATTCTTCAATGTATTGACGATTAAACTTAATAAATAATCGCTATTTTCAGTTATTTATAGCGTAGGGGTAGTAAACCTCAAGGGATTGTCTTGAAATAGTTTACACTCACAGTATTACTAATAAGCTAACGTAAAAATAGTGTGAGACCGATGGTAATTTGGCGGAACTACCTTTAGTATTCTTCAATGTATTGACGATGAAACTTAATAAATAATCGCTATTTTCAGTTATTTAGAGCGTAGGGGTAGTAAACCTCAAGGGATTGTTTTGAAATTGTTTACACTTACAGTATTACTAATAAGCTAACGTAAAAATAGTGTGAGACCGATGGTAATTTGGCGGAACTACCTTTAGTATTCTTCAATGTATTGACGATGAAACTTAATAAATAATCGCTATTTTCAGTTATTTAGAGCGTAGGGGTAGTAAACCTCAAGGGATTGTTTTGAAATTGTTTACACTTACAGTATTACTAATAAGCTAACGTAAAAATAGTGTGAGACCGATGGTAATTTGGCGGAACTACCTTTAGTATTCTTCAATGTATTGACGATGAAACTTAATAAATAATCGCTATTTTCAGTTATTTATAGCGTAGGGGTAGTAAACCTCAAGGGATTGTCTTGAAATAGTTTACACTTACAGTATTACTAATAAGCTAACGTAAAAATAGTGTGAGACCGATGGTAATTTGGCGGAACTACCTTAAGTATTCTTTAATGTATTGACGATTAAGCTTAATAAATAATCGCTATTTTCAGTTATTTAGAGCGTAGGGGTAGTAAACCTCAAGGGATTGTTTTGACATTTTTTACAGTTACAGTATTACTAATAAGCTAACGTAGAAATAGTGTGAGACCGATGGTAATTTGGCGGAACTACCTTAAGTATTCTTCAATGTATTGACGATTAAGCTTAATAAATAATCGCTATTTTCAGTTATTTAGAGCGTAAGGGTAGTAAACCTCAAGGGATTGTTTGGAAATTGTTTACACTTACAGTATTACTAATAAGCTAACGTAAAAATAGTGTGAGACCGATGGTAATTTGGCGGAACTACCTTAAGTATTCTTTAATGTATTGACGATTAAGCTTAATAAATAATCGCTATTTTCAGTTATTTATAGCGTAGGGGTAGTAAACCTCAAGAAATTGTCTTGAAATAGTTTACACTTACAGTATTACTAATAAGCTAACGTAAAAAAAGTGTGAAACCGATGGTAATTTGGCGGAACTACCTTAAGTATTCTTCGATGTATTGACGATTAAGCTTAATAAATAATCGCTATTTTCAGTTATTTATAGCGTAGGGGTAGTAAACCTCAAGGGATTGTCTTGAAATAGTTTACACTTACAGTATTACTAATAAGCTAACGTAGAAATAGTGTGAGACCGATGGTAATTTGGCGGAACTACCTTTAGTGTTCTTCAATGTATTGACGATGAAACTTAATAAATAATCGCTATTTTCAGTTATTTAGCGCGTAGGGGTAGTAAACCTCAAGGGATTGTTTTGACATTTTTTACAGTTACAGTATTACTAATAAGCTAACGTAAAAATAGTGTGAGACCGATGGTAATTTGGCGGAACAACCTTTAGTATTCTTCGATGTATTGACGATGAAACTTAATAAATAATCGCTATTTTCAGTTATTTATAGCGTAGGGGTAGTAAACCTCAAGGGATTGTTTGGAAATTGTTTACACTTACAGTATTACTAATAAGCTAACGTAAAAATAGTGTGAAACCGATGGTAATTTGGCGGAACTACCTTAAGTATTCTTCGATGTATTGACGATTAAGCTTAATAAATAATCGCTATTTTCAGTTATTTATAGCGTAGGGGTAGTAAACCTCAAGGGATTGTCTTGAAATAGTTTACACTTACAGTATTACTAATAAGCTAACGTAAAAATAGTGTGAGACCGATGGTAATTTGGCGGAACAACCTTTAGTATTCTTCGATGTATTGACGATGAAACTTAATAAATAATCGCTATTTTCAGTTATTTAGCGCGTAGGGGTAGTAAACCTCAAGGGATTGTTTTGACATTTTTTACAGTTACAGTATTACTAATAAGCTAACGTAAAAATAGTGTGAGACCGATGGTAATTTGGCGGAACAACCTTTAGTATTCTTCGATGTATTGACGATGAAACTTAATAAATAATCGCTATTTTCAGTTATTTATAGCGTAGGGGTAGTAAACCTCAAGGGATTGTTTGGAAATTGTTTACACTTACAGTATTACTAATAAGCTAACGTAAAAATAGTGTGAGACCGATGGTAATTTGGCGGAACTACCTTTAGTATTCTTCGATGTATTGACGATGAAACTTAATCAATAATCGCTATTTTCAGTTATTTAGAGCGTAGGGGTAGTAAACCTCAAGGGATTGTTTTGACATTTTTCACAGTTACAGTTTTACTAATAAGCTAACGTAAAAATAGTGTGAGACCGATGGTAATTTGGCGGAACAACCTTTAGTATTCTTCGATGTATTGACGATGAAACTTAATAAATAATCGCTATTTTCAGTTATTTATAGCGTAGGGGTAGTAAACCTCAAGGGATTGTTTGGAAATTGTTTACACTTACAGTATTACTAATAAGCTAACGTAAAAATAGTGTGAGACCGATGGTAATTTGGCGGAACTACCTTTAGTATTCTTCGATGTATTGACGATGAAACTTAATAAATAATCGCTATTTTCAGTTATTTAGAGCGTAGGGGTAGTAAACCTCAAGGGATTGTTTTGAAATTGTTTACACTTACAGTATTACTAATAAGCTAACGTAAAAATAGTGTGAGACCGATGGTAATTTGGCGGAACTACCTTTAGTATTCTTCAATGAATTGACGATGAAACTTAATAAATAATCGCTATTTTCAGTTATTTAGAGCGTAGGGGTAGTAAACCTCAAGGGATTGTTTTGAAATTGTTTACACTTACAGTATTACTAATAAGCTAACGTAAAAATAGTGTGAGACCGATGGTAATTTGGCGGAACAACCTTTAGTATTCTTCGATGTATTGACGATGAAACTTAATAAATAATCGCTATTTTCAGTTGTTTATAGCGTAGGGGTAGTAAACCTCAAGGGATTGTCTTGAAATAGTTTACACTTACAGTATTACTAATAAGCTAACGTAAAAATATTGTGAGACCGATGGTAATTTGGCGGAACTACCTTTAGTATTCTTCAATGTATTGACGATGAAACTTAATAAATAATCGCTATGTTCAGTTATTTAGAGCGTAGGGGTAGTAAACCTCAAGGGATTGTTTTGATATTTTTTACAGTTACAGTATTACTAATAAGCTAACGTAGAAATAGTGTGAGACCGACGGTAATTTGGCGGAACTACCTTAAGTATTCTTCAATGTATTGACGATTAAGCTTAATAAATAATCGCTATGTTCAGTTATTTAGAGCGTAGGGGTAGTAAACCTCAAGGGATTGTTTTGATATTTTTTACAGTTACAGTATTACTAATAAGCTAACGTAGAAATAGTGTGAGACCGACGGTAATTTGGCGGAACTACCTTAAGTATTCTTCAATGTATTGACGATTAAGCTTAATAAATAATCGCTATTTTCAGTTATTTATAGCGTAGGGGTAGTAAACCTCAAGGGATTGTTTTGACATTTTTCACAGTTACAGTTTTACTAATAAGTTAACGTAAAAATAGTGTGAGACCGATGGTAATTTGGCGGAACAACCTTTAGTATTCTTCGATGTATTGACGATGAAACTTAATAAATAATCGATATTTTCAGTTATTTAGAGCGTAGGGGTAGTAAACCTCAAGGGATTGTTTTGACATTTTTCACAGTTACAGTTTTACTAATAAGTTAACGTAAAAATAGTGTGAGACCGATGGTAATTTGGCGGAACAACCTTTAGTATTCTTCGATGTATTGACGATGAAACTTAATAAATAATCGCTATTTTCAGTTGTTTATAGCGTAGGGGTAGTAAACCTCAAGGGATTGTCTTGAAATAGTTTACACTTACAGTATTACTAATAAGCTAACGTAAAAATATTGTGAGACCGATGGTAATTTGGCGGAACTACCTTTAGTATTCTTCAATGTATTGACGATGAAACTTAATAAATAATCGCTATTTTCAGTTATTTAGAGCGTAGGGGTAGTAAACCTCAAGGGATTGTTTTGATATTTTTTACAGGTTCAGTATTACTAATAAGCTAACGTAAAAATAGTGTGAGACCGATGGTAATTTGGCGGAACTACCTTAAGTATTCTTCAATGTATTGACGATTAAGCTTAATAAATAATCGCTATGTTCAGTTATTTAGAGCGTAGGGGTAGTAAACCTCAAGGGATTGTTTTGATATTTTTTACAGTTACAGTATTACTAATAAGCTAACGTAGAAATAGTGTGAGACCGACGGTAATTTGGCGGAACTACCTTAAGTATTCTTCAATGTATTGACGATTAAGCTTAATAAATAATCGCTATTTTCAGTTATTTATAGCGTAGGGGTAGTAAACCTCAAGGGATTGTTTTGACATTTTTCACAGTTACAGTTTTACTAATAAGTTAACGTAAAAATAGTGTGAGACCGATGGTAATTTGGCGGAACAACCTTTAGTATTCTTCGATGTATTGACGATGAAACTTAATAAATAATCGCTATTTTCAGTTATTTAGAGCGTAGGGGTAGTAAACCTCAAGGGATTGTTTTGACATTTTTCACAGTTACAGTTTTACTAATAAGTTAACGTAAAAATAGTGTGAGACCGATGGTAATTTGGCGGAACAACCTTTAGTATTCTTCGATGTATTGACGATGAAACTTAATAAATAATCGCTATTTTCAGTTATTTAGAGCGTAGGGGTAGTAAACCTCAAGGGATTGTTTTGAAATTGTTTACAGTTACAGTATTACTAATAAGCTAACGTAAAAATAGTGTGAAACCGATGGTAATTTGGCGGAACTACCTTAAGTATTCTTCGATGTATTGACGATTAAGCTTAATAAATAATCGCTATTTTCAGTTATTTAGAGCGTAGGGGTAGTAAACCTCAAGGGATTGTTTTGAAATTGTTTACACTTACAGTATTACTAATAAGCTAACGTAAAAATAGTGTGAGACCGATGGTAATTTGGCGGAACTACCTTTAGTATTCTTCAATGAATTGACGATGAAACTTAATAAATAATCGCTATTTTCAGTTATTTAGAGCGTAGGGGTAGTAAACCTCAAGGGATTGTTTTGAAATTGTTTACACTTACAGTATTACTAATAAGCTAACGTAAAAATAGTGTGAGACCGATGGTAATTTGGCGGAACAACCTTTAGTATTCTTCGATGTATTGACGATGAAACTTAATAAATAATCGCTATTTTCAGTTATTTAGAGAGTAGGGGTAGTAAACCTCAAGGGATTGTTTTGACATTTTTCACAGTTACAGTTTTACTAATAAGTTAACGTAAAAATAGTGTGAGACCGATGGTAATTTGGCGGAACAACCTTTAGTATTCTTCGATGTATTGACGATGAAACTTAATAAATAATCGCTATTTTCAGTTATTTATAGCGTAGGGGTAGTAAACCTCAAGGGATTGTTTGGAAATTGTTTACACTTACAGTATTACTAATAAGCTAACGTAAAAATAGTGTGAGACCGATGGTAATTTGGCGGAACAACCTTTAGTATTCTTCGATGTATTGACGATGAAACTTAATAAATAATCGCTATTTTCAGTTATTTAGAGCGTAGGGGTAGTAAACCTCAAGGGATTGTTTTGACATTTTTCACAGTTACAGTATTACTAATAAGTTAACGTAAAAATATTGTGAGACCGATGGTAATTTGGCGGAACAACCTTTAGTATTCTTCGATGTATTGACGATGAAACTTAATAAATAATCGCTATTTTCAGTTATTTAGCGCGTAGGGGTAGTAAACCTCAAGGGATTATTTTGACATTTTTACAGTTACAGTATTGCTAATAAGTTAACGTAAAAATAGTGTGAGACCGATGGTAATTTGGCGGAACTACCTTTAGTATTCTTCAATGAATTGACGATGAAACTTAATAAATAATCGCTATTTTCAGTTATTTAGAGCGTAGGGGTAGTAAACCTCAAGGGATTGTTTTGAAATTGTTTACACTTACAGTATTACTAATAAGCTAACGTAAAAATAGTGTGAGACCGATGGTAATTTGGCGGAACTACCTTTAGTATTCTTCAATGTATTGACGATGAAACTTAATAAATAATCGCTATTTTCAGTTATTTAGAGCGTAGGGGTAGTAAACCTCAAGGGATTGTTTTGAAATTGGTTACACTTACAGTATTACTAATAAGCTAACGTAAAAATATTGTGAGACCGATGGTAATTTGGCGGAACTACCTTTAGTATTCTTCAATGTATTGACGATGAAACTTAATAAATAATCGCTATTTTCAGTTATTTAGAGCGTAGGGGTAGTAAACCTCAAGGGATTGTTTTGATATTTTTTACAGGTTCAGTATTACTAATAAGCTAACGTAAAAATAGTGTGAGACCGATGGTAATTTGGCGGAACTACCTTAAGTATTCTTCAATGTATTGACGATTAAGCTTAATAAATAATCGCTATGTTCAGTTATTTAGAGCGTAGGGGTAGTAAACCTCAAGGGATTGTTTTGATATTTTTTACAGTTACAGTATTACTAATAAGCTAACGTAGAAATAGTGTGAGACCGATGGTAATTTGGCGGAACTACCTTTAGTATTCTTCAATGTATTGACGATTAAACTTAATAAATAATCGCTATTTTCAGTTATTTATAGCGTAGGGGTAGTAAACCTCAAGGGATTGTCTTGAAATAGTTTACACTCACAGTATTACTAATAAGCTAACGTAAAAATAGTGTGAGACCGATGGTAATTTGGCGGAACTACCTTTAGTATTCTTCAATGTATTGACGATGAAACTTAATAAATAATCGCTATTTTCAGTTATTTATAGCGTAGGGGTAGTAAACCTCAAGGGATTGTCTTGACATTTTTTACAGTTACAGTATTACAGTTGTCTATTGGGTGGTTGGATGGTTATTCTGTGTGATTTTCTATTTTTTTATCAAAGGCATGTTTGTTAATAAATAAATTATGGTCAATTAATTCTTAATTCTAAATCAATAAATTTACATAATTCGTCTTGATAAATTATCCTTTTTAAAATAATTAAATAATTATTTATTAAATTTTTAAATCATGTTGCAAAATAAATTATAATATATTTCATATTTGAAAAGAAATTAAATATTTGCCCCTGAATATATGCAATTGAATAGCATGTGACACTTAGTAAAATTTAGTAAAAAGTTCACTCGCGTTAATTATTTGTTATTATTATTAAGAATATTGAACCGAAAATCAAAATCAATTTCATCTTATGCATACTCGTATTTTAATTAGTATTTTGTTGTTGTAAAATATAAGCAAAATATACTATATCATCATCTCAATTTCATCTTCCAATCGATATATACATACAGTCTACAAATTAAAACATAACCCAAAGTAGTGTGTGGTCTGTTTGAAGTGCTTACTCGACTCTTGTACGTAAGTATTATTAGTACAAAGAAAATATTCAATTACATATTTCGTAGAGTAATCATAAATCAAAATTAAAATCAATATACTCGTACATACAGTAGTTTACGAAGAGAATACTTCTAATATCTCAACTGGATGCAATAGCACCTTATAATATTGACGATTCAGATACGATACGAAACGTAATAAGATTACAAATTTTCCTGCGGTGATTTTTCTTCTTCACCATTTTATGCAAGCAGCTTTATAGTTTTTTTTTATATAAAGTGAAGGTTACGATACTCGTATATATTGCAGATTAGAAACTGTTTGTTTATGTTATTTTTAATTAGTTTTCTATCTAGACCCTGTATGTGTCGTCTTCCTTATAAATATTTAGATGTATTTTATTAGGTGACCTACGGTGTTGTGTATATAAAGTCAAGATTGATTAGAGTTTGTGTTCTCATCTCTCATACATCGCGTACGATTCGTTCTTATAGATTTCGATAAAATTAAACAACTTGTTGTCGAGTGTTCTGCTTGTGTTCTTTACGGTACAAAAATAATATTTTATCATATTAATCAATGTCATCATCAATTATTATTTATGGGTGGTTTTATTTATAGTTTGCCGAGATAACATTCCACTTGATTTTGTAAATAAGCATTATATTTTTGGCACCTAATTCATATATAACTTGAAAAAAATTGCTAAAATTGACAGAATTGTTTCTTTTTGCGCTATTTGTATGTTATAAATTTTAATTTTTTACTGAAGTGCAAAATTAATTGATTGCCAAGAAAATTTTAAAATACAAACTATTTGGAAAATAAATATTGATAATATCAGAATCAATGATATCGTTATATTGATATGTCAATACCAAAAAAAGTAATAGCTCGGCTAATAATGATATAATTTACCCAAGCAAAATATGTCCTCAAAAAAAATCCCAAATTTGTTGGATGCAATAAATGTTGCACACTCAATAAGTGGTTGCAACACGTTTCAATTAATAAATATGTTGAACAAAATCCAAAAGATTAACAGATGGTCTCAACGGCGCAAGCGAGTCGAACGATTAACACGACTATAAACATGACTATCCTCTGAAATTTGTTGATCAGATTTCTTGCCTAAAACTTGCTGTAACAAGTTTTTTGCAAAATACCTATTATTATTGAGCTTTCCAGAAAATATACCCACATGTCAATATTCTGAATTTTATGGAACATATTTTTTAACCCCAGGGATCGTTCGAATCGTTTGTCCCGTTGAGAGACCATACTATCATGAGCATTCCAGAACATCTTTCCACAATGATTTCGGACATTGCCAAGCCTACAAGCGCCACACAATTGAAAATACTAAAATTTTTCCACACCTCATAAAATTATGCCCCCCTCCATCCAACCTCAAGATTGGATTATTTATGTTTGTTGGGCTTGGCGACAAGAATTTAAATTTAAATTTAAATTTTTTGGTGAATTATCATATAGTAAAAGCACTTTAAACTCAAGATTTTTTTAAAATAGCTTTTCACTTCGGTAACGAATCACTAGTGAAACCAACCTTCAAATAAAGTGCAAGTCATTCAACCTTTTTTATTTGCCCGCCAATGAACTGGTAGATTATTTATATTAATGCCTTTCATCGCTCGTTTAACATTCGATCCTCCGATGTGTTGCTGCCAAATATCATGTATATGGGTTGGCCCAAATTCTAACCCAGAAAAAATCTATGGCAATACTAAAATATACAGAAATTAACTATAGTGTCAGCCCAAAAATATTTAAAAAGACTGTATTTTATATATACCACCCGAATAATTGTTCTGCCAACGAAAGAAAAAGCGCCATGTTTTAATGTCAGCCCAAAAATAAATCTGTCGTGATACTATCGTTAAAGAAAAATATTACTGTCAACCCAAAAGAGTAAAATAAAACGAAATATGTAATAGACTTTAATTCTGTATCGGATTAATTCGAGTATGGCCCCTGAATATGAATAGCTTTTAAATTAAAGGATACATCAATGCATTATTCGACATAAACATCATTTCGATGATAGTACCATTCAACGAGATACGGAATTATAATCAACTATATATTTCGTTGAATGGAACTATCATCGGAATAATGACTATGGGGAGCCCTTAGTCCTCCGATTTCTCAATAAGTGTTTATGTCGTATAATGCTCTGGTGTATCCTTTAATTTAAAAGCTACTCATATTCATGGACCATACTCGAATTAATCCGATACAGAATTAAAATCAACTACATATCTCGTTGAATGGTACTATCATCGGAATAATGGCTATGGGGAGCCCTTAATCCTCCGATTCCTCAATAAATGTTTATGCCGTATGATGATCTGAGGTATACTTTAACATAAATTCTAATTTATGAGTCAAAAGTTAAGTCTCAAAACAAGCTGATACGGAACTAATTGTATTATTTGTTTCGTTAATCTTCCATTTTTGATTTGAGAGAAGTGTTTTATCTATCACGCGGGTCTAATATAGTTTTACGACAGATTTACTTTTGGGCTGAGATTAAAGATGGCTCTTTTGCTGTGGTAGTAGAATTAGTTTTGATTTAACATATCGAAAATTCAAAATATTTGACAGATACTTGATGCTGTAAATATTCGTATCTTTTAGAGTACCTTAATAATATTTTTGGGTTTAGAATTTTTGGCCCAATACATAAGGAATCACAACAACTTTTTTAAAGATTTATCATTTTTTTAAAAGTTTAACATTATTGCAAGTTTGTATCTTAATATTTTCTACCACGATAGTTTCATTTTATCACGACACTTGCATTAGTGTTGCCAGCTTTTAAATCCGTAATTTTTTGGGCTAGAATTTTGGGCCAATTTTGGGCCAATAGGTCCAAATATCACCGTGACTCTATTTTTTGCTATTTTAAATCCACTGGCACATCTTTCGTTTTTGGATAGATACGTTCTTTGTGGCATTTTCTTCCAAAACAGTCCAGTTTCATCGGCATTAAATACTTAATCAGGCAAGAATTATCTTGAATAATTTTAGTCAATTTGGACAGATATTTCCTGGCTTAAATTACCGGATACAGTTTCACCGTTTAGTTGACCGTTATGTAAGTTATGCTCTTTTTGAATTTTTTGAACCATCCATTACTGGCGGGAAATTCGGTTGTCGAGGTAGTGGATGTCCTTTCTTTTATTTGGTTGAGAAGTTGAAGCGCTTTGTGTTTACTAGATTTATTTTTTTTACTTTTGTTTTCTATTGTAATGGTTTTATTGTGATTGTTCCGTACATTGGTCTATTTTCAGTACTCTCGAATTAAATACACAATCGTAGGAATTTCCTCCATTTAGCGTCAATCTGAGTGAACAATTATGATAATCGACACCTATTTATACACAATCAACTTCCCAGCCACCCCATACTTTTTCGTGCTTTATCGCTGGACCGCGGATAAATTTGGTTCCTAGATGGAAAATGTATAAGAATCTCAACAATCAGTTTCGAACGGATGAGATTATTGATTTGAAAAAGGCATTCTTCTCATCAGGTCGCGACGACTGTTGTTTTATTACTTATATTGAAATATTGTCTATATATATTCTGTCTTTCATATTTTTCATTTATATTTCATTCTCACAACTAATTTTTCGCGCTTAACTAACTTTTCGTGCTTTCGGTATTGTCCTATATATAGACAATATTTCATTGTAAGTAATAAAACATCAGTCGTCGCGACCTGATGAGAAGACTGATTTTTTCAAATTAATAATCTCATCCGTTCGAAATTGATTGTTGAGATTCTTACAAATTTTCCATCTAATGAGACAAAAATTCAAATAATAGATTTACTTTCTCTATCCTCTTTCCAAATAATTAAAGCTTTGAGGCTTCCATAATATGATCCCGTTTATAAATTGCAAATTTTACACTTACTGTGGTACCACTCGCCACAGTTTTACGAATAAAATCTTCCATCCGCTTTATTGTTCTTACAGTCGACTTATTTAAACCATACGCTTTTACCACAAGGGTTGTTCCCTGCCATTACATGCTGTTTGGTAACATTA
Organism: Nephrotoma guestfalica; assembly: GCA_963691935.1. Lineage (NCBI taxonomy): Eukaryota > Metazoa > Arthropoda > Insecta > Diptera > Tipulidae > Nephrotoma > Nephrotoma guestfalica. Next base: position 235,792,748 of record OY829913.1, read on the forward strand.
ATTTTCTTCGCTCTTTTGACCTCAACAGACCATTATTTATCTGGTGAAGTTATAATCGTAGTAATAAAAATGAACTTGTTTCCATGTGGTACCATTTTGATCGGCAAATCATTTTATATAATATGAAACAACGGTAAAATTAAATTTAGCAATCGTAACTTCATCAAACTTACTCGAAATCTTTAATTAAATTTTACCTAGAGTCAAAGATCTCTATATATAGATCTGCAACTGCCAATATTTCGATTTGCTAGCTAACAATATTTCAATTCCAAATTGGGATAAAATTGGGATTTCTAAATCCCAAATTAGGGGACTTGAATTTTTTGACCTATTAGTCGAATGTTGTCCCTTTGCAGTCGAATAAAAAAGCAGTCGATTGTTATGGACCTTTATACTAACATAATCCCTCCAGTCTCATCCCTGTATTAAATTTAAAAATTGCTATAATGAACCATCGATAAGTTTATTTAAGCTCGTAGGCCAACCTTGAATAATTTTAAGGCGAGCCGTGTTTCGTTTTTGCGTCTGATATTGGTTGTTGATTTTGCAATTTTGCGTGCCTTGCCGATATTTTTCGCCTGGCTATTGTAGATTTTCGAAATAATTTAAATTTGTATTATCGAAATATTTGGATCTGCTTTATCACCGACTCTTTTCACATGATATAATATGAACCTGCATTATCGGCATTTTTAGGTTGTTTGCCTGGAGACTTGACTATTTTAACAGTATCTTGCGCATTTTATAAGAAAATTGCAATTGGGTAGTAGTTTAACGTAGTAACTAACTAGAAAATGAAAAATCCTATTTGAGAAGCCTGTCCAAGTTAAACCCATATGATCGAAAAAAAAAACTATTTGATTTGATTTTTAATTTGATTGAGATGTACGACCAAGTCATTAGACAAGTAATCCCGGATATGGCCTGGTCCAACTGTACATCTTTATTACACATAACAAAATCGAGGCATGTGAAAGGTTAAATTAGTAATGAGAGACTCGACCCGGTTACAGACACCTACCGGAAAAACTACCGGTCATCTGAAAAATAAAAATTGTTATTTAATTGCACCCACATCTGCAAACTTATCTTCTTGAATTTTCGTTAATACCTATTTTTAATAAAATCTAAAAGAAAGATCTAAAATAATAAAAAATTAAAATTAATAATTATTATAAAATATCACCCACTGGATGCAATACTAATAATTTAAAAAAATCTTACTAAAACGCCTAACTAAAAAAGGAGCCGGACCACTGGAAAAACAGAGGTCTCTCCATTAAAAGTTTTTGACTGCTTGTGAAATCTGAATCTAATTTTTATTTATTTAAACAAGTATAATATCTTTTGCTTCATCTTCATAATCAATACAATCACTAGAATTAGACTCTTCCAAATTGTATATTTCCTCAGCTGCCTTTCGTACTTCATTCCGACAAGGCAACAGTGCCAACCATTCACGAAAGGGTGTATCATAATAGTTAAGATTTTGCTTGAGCGTATCGTTCCATGTAAAACACGGGCGACCTAACTTTTTCGGGCCTGCAATATAAGTCGTTGCCGCACTCAGTATATGATTCGGCCCACGGCGATAAATGTGTCCCCAATAGCTAATCCGATGAACCTTAACTTTTTTAGTGATTGTTTTGGATACTAAATTCCACTAGCCTTATGAAATCAGTTCGTTTCTCAAACGGCGTCTATTCGCGGCGGTAAGAACTGCTGTTTTTAAACCACATGTTAGTATTGGTACAATTGTGGTGTTGTACGTAGTTAGAACTGTATTAAATGGTACTTTATTTTGTCGTATGAAGTCTTGCATCTGACGTGCAATCTCAAGTGCTCGATGACACCGCGTTTTAATAGCTATAGGGGCCGGTGTAATTTCAACGTTTAATAGGTTCCTAAGTAACGCATGGTGTCGACTCTAGTGAAAGTAATCCCTGCAAGAACTATTGATGAAGGTGGATTAGAGGAACAACCGGGATCTCTTAAAAGAGTTGTACATTTCTGTGTATTTATTTCTAATCCTGCATATCGCAAAAGAGTTATTAACTCCTGTAGAGCAGGTTCCAATGCTACAACATCTCGGCTAATTATGACTATATCATCAGCGTAAGCCAGGATCAGCGGTAATTGTAATGCGTCACGTTGCTCCAACTTCAGTTCAGGAAATTGATCGACCAGTATTAATTACCACTTTATTTAATATAAAATTGAAGATGCGTGGAGATATTAGGCATCCCTGTTTTACTCCTTTATTCTTGTTAATTTTGTCGGTGCACACATTAAACCACTCTAGAGCAGCCCGTTCCCAAAAGCACCCCTTTATTATGCTGTTTACCAAATAGTGAGGTATATATTCTCGTAAACATTGGGATATGACGCCAAGGTCAACTGTTTCATACGCTTTTTGAAGATCAATTGACAAGATCGTGACCGAATAGGTTCTCCATTCTTCCTCCAGCACACGACGAACAGTAAACGTGTGATCGTCAGTTGACCAGTTAGTCAAAAATGCGGCTTGATACGACGAGGGTAAACTCAAGTGTTCATCTAGCCTGTCCAGTAAACATTTAGCATACACCTTATATCCGACATTACATAGAGTGATTCTTCTATAATCATTTACATTCTTTGGGGATTTGACTTTTGGAATTGGCACCTGAACAGTTTCAAGCCAGTCATCTGGCGGGTTATTGTTTATCCAAGCTTCCTGAATTACTTCTTGAAGTCCTTGATGTATTCGGTCCGGAGCGTGTTTTAACGTTATTCCGTCTAACGTTAAATTCCGTTTCAACGTTAGGAGCCGTTCCTGAGCGGATGTTTCTTATTATGGCTCTTATATCTTGTCGACGGGGGCACGCCCAATGGGAAATGATTAATTTCCTCTATTAATGTCGAATGCTCACCTTCAGATTTCTTTATTTCTTGGGCCCAAGATGAAATGGGTATGTACAGATTATTTTGAACAATGCCTCTTTTATATTTTTTTTATAAACGAATAAGTTTTACTGAGCCGTTTTGATGGTCGGTATTGGCTTATACAGGGTTTTTCAATAAGAACACTTCAACTTTTTTTTTTTGAATAAAACACAAACTGTTCGACTTTTGAATTAACTTTTTTTTTATTAACGAATTTGAACATATACATTTAAGTATGAAACTCGATTTCTTTTGCATGACCACCGCGTGCACGTTTTACGAAGTCCAATCTTTGAACCCAATTTTCGACCACTCTTTCGCATAAATCGGCTGAAATTCCAGCAATTTCACGATCTATATTGGCTCTGAGCTCTTGCAACGTCGCCGGCTTATTGGCATAGACCAATGACTTCACATAACCCCAAAGAAAATAATCTATAGGTGTCAAATCACACGAGCGCGGCGGCCACTGGACGGGCCCATTTCGCGAAATAACACGCTCATCGAACTTAGTCTTCAATAACGCGATTGTATCGTGTGCTGTGTGGCATGTGGCCCCGTCCTGTTGAAACCACATGTCGTCCAAGTCCATTCCATTCAATTGCGGCCAAAAAAAATCGTTTATCATATCGCGGTATCGATTTCCATTAACAGTAACGTGGCGATCGTTATCGTCGATGAAAAAATATGGCCCAATGACGCCGCCGGCATGTAATCCGCACCAAACAGTGACTTTTTCGGGATGCAACGGTGCCTCATGAATCACGTGTGGGTTGCTTCCTGCCCAGTAACGCATATTTGCTTGTTGACAAATCCATTTAGCCAAAAGTGAGCCTCATCGCTGAAGATGATTTTTCGGTGAAAATCTGCATCATTTTCGATTTGCTCTTGAGCCCAATTCACGAATCGACGTCGCTTCAAATGGTCAAACGGCTTTAGTTGTTGTGTCAGCTTGATCTTATACGGATGTAGGCCAAGATCTTTACGTAAAATTCGCCACAATATTGTCACAGAAGGGCCCAATTGTTGCGAACGTCGTGTGAGCGACACATTCGCGTCTTCTTGAACTGAAGCCCAGGTGGCTGCGATGTTTTCAACACTTCGAGCACTTCTCGCTCTCGAGGGCACCGGAACTTTATGAAGCGAAAACGTAGACTTAAATTTTGCCACTATACGGTCGATTGTCGAACGGGCTGACTTGTTAAATGGACCGTAAAATGGCCGTAATGCTCTTAAAGTAGCAGCCACAGAACGATTATTTTGATAAAAAATTTGCACGATTTGCAATCGCTGTTCACGTGTGTAGCGTTCCATGATGAAATGTATACTAATGAAGTTTCCAAATGACAAAAGATTAATAAAAAATATGGCGTCGTTCGCCGTCCCTATCGGAAAAAAGTTGAAGCGCACCTGTTGAAACACCCTTTACTATTGAAGAACTGTTGGCATTCGAGTGCACGGTGATTTGCATATGCTGTAGACAAATTTCTTCTCGCAGTTCCTTGTAGCATTTTGCACTTTTGAAACAAGCCAATGCTCGTCTACGTTTAGGCGTTAAAAGAGATTTTGCAACTAAAGTTTTCTGCGAGATAATTTTAATTGCATCGACGATAGTCTTCCATTGATTTGATGTCCTACACGATTTTAAAACTCCTCGTATGTAGATATTAGTGTTACCTGGTAAAGTTTAATTGTTGCTCGATTCCTCAATAAGTTAATATTTAACCTTTTGGTATTGTAGGTTGATGGCGAAATTACAATTTTTCGTACAGATCTTACATTCGTAAACTACATCATATTCACACTATTTCTTTTTGCGCATTGTATCCAGATTAATCTGTAATCGCTGATATCACTATGAAAAGAAACAGCTTTTACAGATTCTATATATATTGATCCGTTTCTTTGGGAGTTAAAATATGGTCTGTCTGGGAAAAGTTATAGCCGTCAGTCCATGTTGTGATGGTCCTTCTGCGCCCAGAAGTGGTGCGTATATATAATTGCGCTATGCTAGCTAATAGTGCTAATAAAACCTCATTATCATTCGATGTTTTGTGGAAGAGTTTCGACCCCACAATTTCAGAATTTAATGATCGAAAAAAAAACTATGACGATAAACTTGATCCCTTCGAATTTATTAGAAAGCATTTCCTATAAATCAAAATTCGGGTTAGTAACCCAAATTGTATTAGTATGCTAAGATCCAGCTTTTAATTTAATTTAACAAACATATTAAATTTATAAATATCATAATAGATCAAAATTTATAAAAGCCTGTTTTTATTGTATAGTGTCCCATACAAAGTGCCTTCAAAAACCTGCACCCGTTAAGGACCCTTTTTGAGTTTCCGCCAGTGTATTTTAAATTGTTTAGTCTTTTACACATAATTTGCGGCCAAATTCGAGGAATGAAAAGTTGCAAGTGCAAAATTGATGCAAAATTTTACGACATTTCCGCAATTTTATGATCTTGAGTACTGCAATTATTGTTAATTACGCATTCTATTCTGCAATTACTACAACTATAGGAGAAGGGAGGTGCAAGATACTATATAAAACATTTGATTGGCAGCAGATATTACAAATACTAAATAAACCATTCACTTTAAAATTTATAAAATTATTCATATAAAAACGGAAATCCTGTCTACAACTCTATTTTGCAACAAAATCAAACCACCTCAGGTAATTAAGTGGTACAAATCAATAAATTTTAACATTACAACTTATCAAGCATATTTTTGATATTTCACAATTTCCAATCAAATTCAACAACTTTTGAATTGCAAGTTGCTACTGCTCTTAACTATATTTAGACGCAAGACATTTTGTAATTAAAAATTAATTTATTTACCTTTACATGACACAGTACGTAATTGTATTTATCAAAGATTTAAAACAACAACAAGAGCAAAAAATTAAATCAATTTCTCATTATACAACGCGAAGAAGAAATTTGCATAATAATCAAACTTAATAAAATGAGATTGAATTGCGATAATATTCATTCAGCCATTCAATATACGTACGCGATAGGCTCTGATTTTAATCGAATTCAAAACATTATGTATGTCAATTACAAAATGGTAATTTCTTTGACTTTCTTTTGACGCGAATTGATAATGAGGTGATAAACATTTCTTTTACGTAAGCGAGTACATAGAACATACAATGTGTATGTATATAGAAATTGAATACCTTCATGTGTGGTGGGAAATTATCGCACACAGATTTTTATCGTCGCACACCCAACAAGCGCAACGACAACAACATGATTTGGGAATAGGAATAATTGCAGATACACAACTAAAAATTGGAACAAAATTATAATACAAGTACATTGTAATTATATTGTAATCATCAAGTACTAATTTTTATTTATATATTTTATATAAATATAAAGCAAGTCAAGCCAACCCCAACACACATATTATACCTACATGTAGTAATTTAATCTCACTTGGAAGACGACGTCAAATCACATATATAGCGAACATGAAAAATATGGACGATATACGAGCCAACCACTAAATAATAAATGAAGTATGAATTGTGTATATGAAATTGTTATTAAATTAAATCGATATTTGAAATTCGTTGACACACAGTTAACATGGTAAGTGGCATGTTGTTATAAGAAGACCACACAAGTATGTATATAGTTACGTTGTTCGCAATGGAGATGCTTGTCTTCACTCCAGGTAAACGGTCTTTCAATATGGACGCTCGAAATTTGTTACGTTAAAACAACATCTGTCAAATTTGTTGTGAATTGTTCTGTGTGTATGGCATATCACCATGGAGTGATATAGCGTTGAACAACATGTGCAAACCGTTAAATTTTATTTACAAAATCAGTGCTCCGACTATTCGATGTTTGGTGGCCAAGTTCGAGTCAACCGGTTCGATAAATAATCAGCGAACACTCGTACGTCGCGAAATGCAAGGTCTGCAAGAGCTTGGCTTTTATGCGACTTAAACTTGGCAAATTTTACGTCGGGGCTTGCACCCGTATAAAATCCATCTGACTCAGGAACTCTGTTTGCTGATTGGGCTATGGAGCAGTTGGAAGTTGACCCAAATTTCACCAAAAAAAATCATCTTTCGTGACGAAGCCTATTTTAGATGAAGGGATATGCGGACAATACTAAATGCATCCCAAGAAACTCATTGTATGATGTGGATTTTGGTCTGGCGGAATCATCGGTTCGTACCGTTGAAAAGGGAACTAAAATTATCCAAATATGTATTGTGTGAATTCAACTATTTATGTAAACGAGGTTTTAATATATACAAAAATGTACTAGATGTCAAGCAGAAAGGAGCTGAAAAATATATATTTTTATTTTTATTTATAAGAACGAAGTGAATTTGGAAAGAGTTTAATTAAAATAAAATTTAAAAAAATAATTTTTTTGTAATCTATCGTCTTTTTATTCTCGATATTGTTGACCTTTGAACACGTACTTCTTTCAAAACGAACCTGGCCTTGCCACAACCGTCAACGGCGCGTGCTATGGATTGATGATAAACAACTTCTTGTGGCGTAAACTGGGTGGTTATCTCGCGAGGCAGCAGCGTGAACTGGCAACCAAGATCGTGCAATTTATCTTCCTTAGACTTCTTCGTTATCTTAAGTTACAGGTCTATGTCGTCAAAGTCAACATAACGAACACCATCCAACAAATTAGCCAAGTTTATTTAGCCAGGTTAAAATATTCTTTCAAATAAAATAAAATTTGAATGGATATTTTACACACAACTTGTTTTGTCCTTATTGAAAGGCGCTTTATACAGAATGTATAAGCTGTTTCATTAGCCGTACACCTGCAAAATTATATATTTTAACTTTCCAGTTTAGCTACAAATTTTAAACTTTTGTTTAGCCTTCACTGGTCTTTCCTGCGTACGACTTTGGCATTTGTTAAAGTCTTGTGGAAGTAAAAAAGAAAGACGTTAAAATGAAAAATACTCTTCGAACGGTCGGCAAAGGTACGTTTGAAATTTTTAGAGTTAAATAATTTTATTTGTAGAAAAAATAGCATGAAGCAGTCAAAGCAAAACGAATTCGTTTATGTAGTTCAAAAATATTTATTATTTGAAATTTGAAGTTAGATTCATTACATTTACGTCGTTTTCGACAGAGCGTTTTACACTGAGTGTAAAAAAATGATACTTCAAATACTGTCAAAATATTCGATTGGAAAAAAATTAACCTAAGGGTAACTTTTGCTGCACCCAAGGTGATTTTTTCTACTCTAGGTTTTTTGATCGAGTATACCAAATTTGTTGACATTATGAGTCAACAACAAGAAACGAAAAAATCAACGTGCAACTTTTCTGTGTTTTGCCTGGAAGGATGACATCGATCGATAAACATAGCAGCATCCAACTCGTGAGCGTGCTGTTTCTGTTGTCGATGTAGCTAGCTATGTGATCGACAGTAATAAACGGTCAGCCTATCATACAATGTATTCCATACATTGTATTCCACAAACTTGAGCTATCACTTTTCACGAATAATCGCCCGATCCTCAATAGAAGGCATGGTTAATTGCTTATCAAGTTCCAGTAAAATTGTGTGCCGTCTGTCCGACTGTCGGGTTATTTTGTGGTAACCTGATTATTTTCAGATTAAATTAAAAATGAAGCCAGACCAGTGACATCAATAATGCTATAAAACAGGCATGCAGCCACCGGAGTATCGTTCGCTTTGTATATACTATAACTTGTTACCATTTTGTCTATATTAGCTGCACCGCCTTTGGGCACATTATAGTAAAGGATCATTTCTGGTTTATTCCTGGCCCAATAAAAAAGCTAGAATATTAAGACTTATTTGCAGATTTTTTTTAATTTGCCTGGGATGCAAGTTTTATTTCGTTTTAAGGTTTCAACCATTGTTCACTGCCACAACAATAACACGTGCTAACGGCAAAGCGGAAAACACGTTGTCCATGGTCATATTTCTTCCGGAACCTTTAAATTACTATGAACAACTCTTTACCCTAGATTTTTTCCAGCTACACCGGGTCACTTTTCCTGTATGTATATATAGCTGGCGTGTTATGGGGTAAAATGTTTTTGCGCCACAAACACAAAATATTTTAAAGCCCTATTTCGGAGGCTTTGATAGGATGTATTGGGTAAACCACATTCTGACCCGATATGGAAAAAGTTGTCCGTCCTTGGTTGCACAATCAGATGCGACATATTTAGATGCCAAATAAGTACTTAACATCAACCTAACATCTCCAATAGCTGTTGCTTTATCAGACAGTAATAATTCAGCTTGAGTGTTGCTATTGCCAAATCGAATGAATCTGCATAAGCTGCGAAATCTGTTGTTTGAAATGGTCGCTCTATAAAGCAGCAACGAATCTGACAGCCATAATTAGTTTCTGGCTCCCGGGATTTCCCGGGATTTTTGGATAATTTATAAATCCCGAATCCCGGGAAATCTATAATTATATTCAGAAATTCTTTTGAAAAAAGCAATAATATTGATATAATCATGTGGTATATCGTTTCAACGATTTCGAAAATAGCAGAATTTTGTTATCCGTGATATCTTTCACAAATCCATCGTTTTGAAACTGGTGGTAAAATAATCCTTTGGTGTAGAATATATACATGTTTAACTATATACATATAGTTAAAACAACTTAGTATTCAAAAGTAACGTTGTGGCGCTGGAAGCAGATACTTTATGCCTATTCTAATAAAGTTGTGTGACATCGTTTGAAAAGTCTTTGAAAAAGGAATAACTTTGTTTGTCAGTCCTTTAGTTGGTAAACACACCGGTTTGGTGGTTTGTGCTGGTGGCTAATTATTCCTTTACTACAGAATATATTAGAATCGGCTTAGTAATCAAACTACCACCACTATAATGGCGGAGGAAGATACTTTTATTTTATTCCGATATAACCATGTGATAGATCGTTGGAAATATGTTGGACCAATTTTGGTTCCAGCACTTTATAGTTCACAAATTCATCGCTTTGGTACTGATGATAAACTAATCCATTAGTAATATTTTTTAAAACAAATTTATAAATAGTCAGTGAAGAATTAGAATATTTTTCTGAGTGCAATCCTAGTTATATTCTTAGAAAGGGTTTTCTTCATATACATTTATTTCCCACCAAATTTCAAGCAAATTAGAACAGTTTTAATTTGTTCGTTAGTCGTTTCAATTTATCAATTTTTAGACCGACATTTTCCATTATTGTGAATAACAATAATGTTTCAGATTATTATGAATCAAAAAGAAGTTTTCTTATTTCATTTTATTTCCTACCACAGCACTTCCCGCACAGCAATCGTCACTATTATTTTTTATGATTTATTGATTATTTGTTAGTAAATCATATTTAACGGCTATTACTTGTTTATTGTTATTCCCAATTGTAATGTCTTGGCAAAGAATCGCAGTGGTGGCCAAGCAAAATCCGGGTCCTGGACAAAGAATTGATTTAACACATCATAGCTCGTGTTTTCCAACTTATTGGATAGGCGTTGATATCTGTAGATAGACTCCCAAAAACTTTTTTCTTAATCGCAAGATTTCTTTAATAAATCAGATGTTTCCACTAACAGAATGAAGTTCAGATCTTGTTTAATTCGTAATTTCAAACTTAAAGAAGCATTCCTTTAGAACACTATCCAATTATCTTAAAGTTATTAATGTTACGTCTCACACTTTATCTGCTACTCTTAGTTTTACTAAGAACGTTTTTATAGGCTACAAATATTTTGCCTTGTCCGCACTTAAAACTTGAAACCAAACCACTGCAATTGAAATTTCCACTTTCACGTATGATATAAAAATGTATCCCCGGTCCAGAAATTAGGTGCCATTTAATGGTGGGTGGATGGAAAGTTGATTGAGTATAAATAAGTATTACTGATTGTAGTTGTTGTCACTCAGATTGACACTAACTAGATTGAATATTTTAACCTGAAACTTCCAAATACAGGTAAACCTCGTTTAACGATTCCTCCAATAACCATTCCTCGATTTAACGATCATCGTAAACTGGGCGGCTATTATGAAATTTCTTCGATTTCGTAAAATTAGATCCGCCGCGAATATTGTTTTTACAATAAGGTGTTTTTACAATAATTAAACGTGGTTGGTTTGAATACTTCTTCATATTCTTGAATCGCGTGGTCTGTACGTGACAACTGTCAAAATCACCATACAACTCGTATTAAAAAAATGGTGGCAAATTTAAATCCGGCGCTCTTGCTGAGACACCCTTTATTTTATTGCATCCCGAATCCTTTTGGCTTCTTCCGCTAAATTATCCGACACCACTTCTAGATTGGCATTTGTATCCATATTATCCTCTAATTCAATTTCGTTTTCGTCTATCGGCACACCTAACCCACATTCACACCGTGAATGTAACAAGCAACACAAAATGGCAAACATCATGGTCTTAAATCTTACGATCAAAAAAAATTTCATAATAAGAATATTCGCGCCGGATCGAATTTTACGATTTCGTCTTTTACGAAATCGAAATTTTTTTATAATAGGTCCCTTGATAAAAAACACCTCGATTTACGAACAAAAAACCTCGAATTAATGATAAATCATTTTTATTCAAAAATTTGTTTTAATTGTTATTTATTCATTAAGTAGATAGCTAATTTCTTAGGTCCCAATTGTTTCCCATATAACAGTAAAAAAATCCTCGCTTAACGTTATCCCGGATTATGATGGAGTTTTCTGATACACATTGACATCGTTAAACGAGGTTTACCTGTAGTTCATAAACAAAATTTAATCATTCCGCGTGTTAAATATATTAGTGCTAACATTAATATCCCTCCCACTTTCTTTGTAAATTTGGTGGGGCTAAATTGAAACCTTAAATAGGAACCCCTATTTTTTATTGCAGATTCGCATTCTACAGCTAAAATTACGTTAGATTTTAGTAAATAAATTAATTTGTTTTCGATTAGGTCAGAGAAAGGAGGATGGGCTGAAAGTGATAGACCTGTATATTTAAACCGTTTGAGAAAGTTTCCAGGGGGGCTATTTGGAAATAATCCGATATCGGATTTTCTCCGATATTGGAAAATCCGATCCGGCGAGAATTTGCCTATTATGACATTCGAATTTGTCAAATATAAGCATGAGTGAAGTTGTTAGATTTTATGTTGTTGTTGTTTTTTAATTGACTAATAACTTGTAATTTAAAATTGTTTTAGGTTTATAAAATTATTTCGGGTTTCCAAAGAGTTGTTTCATTTCATATTAACTCGAGCGGAGCCCCATTTTCAAGAAACAAAAAATTTTGATGCGATTCCACCGATATTAAAACTGGCAGCCTATTTAAGGTTTTTGACAGAAGGATCTTACTAAGAATCTGAGGGACAAGATTTTTTGATTGGAGTGGCTCAACCAACTGTTTCCAAAGTGTTAGCCGAAACTCTTTTAATATCAAGGAGTCAAAAATGTGTAGGGAATACATAAATTTTTACATCTCGGAGGGTCAAATTAGTTTGCTCCTTAAATTGTGGAGCATTCAAATTATTTTTTGCGATTCCCTCATTTCGTTCCATAAAACCGACAAGTAACGCAAATTATTCTTCAGTTGTTGTTGTAGTCCTAATAAATTCAAAATAAATAATTTAATTATAATTTAAATATGAATATTTTTTCCCCTGCTATCTGTTCTGCGGCCAAGGCTCTCAACTTTTTCGTGGTTTGCTTATTTACGTCCTTATCTTTATGCCTATATTGGCCAATTCGAGGACGTACGGATATAGGTCCGATTTTATTACCATCTGCACATTGCATAGCTCCATGACAGCCTATACTGGCATGGAAGATGGGTCGGCCCATGAGTTTTGAACTCCAACAGAGGGTCATAGATGTGTTCCTTTTCATCACAAATCGTAATTTATTGATACAAATTCCCTTTGCATCCTGCCCCTATCGGGATTCGAACCCGGTATCTCCCGATCCAAACGCCAAAGCTTTAACCACTATGCCATTTGGCCGGTGAATTTTTTATTTTTTTATTTATTTTTTATTTAAATATATTATACTTACATTTTAAATACTGTTTAATTTAATTTTTTTTAGTGTTTATATTTCGTAAAAATAATATATTGATTGAAATAGTTGAAGAAACACACACATTCGATAACAAAAAATGGAATTCGTCAACTAAATAGCAGTCGGATTTTGACATTTGATTTTCGAAAAATCCGATTTCCTTTTATCTTTTTAGTTTCATAATAGCGCATTGTTCGATATCGGATTTTCATAATAGCAAAATCCGCTTTCGGATCCGATATTGAATTGTTCATTATAGCGCCCAGGTTATAATTTTAGACTTAATAGGCAGCAGTCTGCACTAAACAGGAACGAAACTTTATCTATAAGGGGACCGTTTTGGAACCCAATGGTGGGTTTAGAAACGTTAACAATAATAAATATTTAAGTAAATTTACCATAAAACAGAAAATGTAGGTGTTTCGTTGGCTTTTAATAGTGGGAAATTATTGCCTAAATGAATCTTGTGATACAATGTGGATGGAACTGGTGGCGGCTATTGAACGGATCGTAATAAATGACTACATTGACATTTGTGTTTACAAGTCGCGAGCATTTAGTTGGGTCTGATCTAATGCTGTGTATCTCACGCTAATTATTTATTCCCTCATATAAATGACCTTAAAAATCTGATTTACCTTAAAAATACCTTAGTTAAGTGTTTTGTGCCATCTATGAACAATTGGCATGAACTAATCGTCAATTTAGCTGGTCGGAAATTTAGACATAAAAAGTCGGTGTATTTTTCAACCATTTCCACCATTTCGTGATGTGGAAATGCTTTTAATCATTAAAACGATTTTTCAGGAGGCTTATTGTGAATTTTTTCGACGTATATTTTGTATACAAACAATTTGCGGCTTCTCCGTAAAATATTCATAAAACAATATTAAAATACTGACCTATTCTTGTTCTTGGCTTCGCATGAAGGGATTTGGCCACTTTAACAATGATCTGCCAGCCAAGTGTTTGAAGTGTGTTGAGTGCGGAACCTGCCTCCATTGGTGCCAACTCCTGGATTTTATGATACGATTTTGGAAACGCAGAACATATTCTAGCCATCTGCGCCTCGATGACTTAATTGTTCCAATTATATCGATGCTGTCTAGATTATTTTTGACTAAATGAACAACTTTTTTAATATTTACTAGAAGGACTTTTATAATTTGTGTAATTAAATTTTATTTTGTGCAGCACTTGAAATCTCTAAGCACGATTGACTGATGTAAAACAATTGGTATACTAAACCAAACAAAATTAAATCCGATTCACAATATTATTTCAATGCCTTCTACATATCCTTATTACATAAACACGTTTACTGTTTTGAAAATTAAATCACTTGACTTGAAAAATTCATAGATATTTGCAATGCGAGGTTTTTGTACATAATAACATAAAATAGTAACATTGTTTTCCAATAATTAGAAACACATAGAGCAAAAAATCGAAAATCTAATTAGTTTTATTTGCGTCATGCAAATTCAAATTCATTTTATTTGGATTTTATATTTTGCTTTCGTTTCCCCTGTTGAGAATACACCCATATATTATGTACCAGCATATATGTACGTACATAGGTATACAATTTGTAGAATGTAGATGTTCATATACAATGTAAATTACATGTAAACATGTACATACTTTGTATAATTTTATGTTGCAAGGAAAACATTTTTTATATTAGGATTTTTTTTTGGTTCAGGTTCTTTGCTTTGTTGTTGTTATTGTTTTGTCGTACATTGTTTAAGCTCTGCATTTAGTTTATATGTTTCCTCCCTCTTGTTCTGCTGGTGAAGATTATGATGATACAGAAATTTTTTATATTATTTTTAATTTAACATTTTTTATTTTCAGGATTCTTTCCATGCCGCTTTGGAATGCCAGGAAGATACAGAAAAAAAGCTCATTGGTAAGTTTACTATTCGGATTATATCCCGTTTTTTATTCAGTATAAGTTGTGTGGTATAAAATTTATGGTACAGTCTTGTACAAGTTTGTAATATTTTTATGTGGAGACAGTTGACGTGACACAGCGCTACCTAATGCTCTGAATTGGATATCTATATAGTGAATTTTTACATACACGGTAAACTAGAAAATTTCGATTATAGTCCGTAACCATTAAGAATTTGCGTAGCACTGCATTAAAAGTTGAGGAATTTTATGCATTTTTTCTTCCTTTGTTCATACTATTAAGTGCAGTTCAAAAGGATAATCGTTAAAACTGCAATTTTCTGTAGAGATTAACGTTATATTATGATGTGTAGTTATATTCATTGGTTACATAGGTAGTGGTTCAACAATTCAAATAAGCAAATTAATTAAATTAATTAATTCAAGCCGGATCATGAAAGATGTATCGCGATAAAGAGCCATCTTTTGTAGTTTAAACTCATCTGAGTTATTTCACAGTTTTATTGGTTTTTAAACCTAAGAACGCTAACAATTAACATCATCAAATCAACAATGTATTCATAAAAAATAAAAAAAAATGAGTGAGCTAGTTCGGCGAGAAGTCTACTCCGATGGGCGCTTTTTAGGAAGTTGACATTAGCGTGGAAATATAATTAGAAAAGAGATCACTTACCAAAAAACAGCTATGCACGTGCTACGCCTCAGATTATGGCAGAAATCCTTCCGCTTTTCTCTTCAAATAATACGGCTGCTCAGTTTATTAAGCTTCCCCTTCTAGCATCCACTGCTAGACTTGCATGTATATATTAGACCTGTTTTCTGTTGGACCTTTCCCACCACGGGCGGGTTCCCACCAGCCGTATTATTTGAATTCTTCAAATAATACGGCTGCTCAGTTTATTAAGCTTCCCCTTCTAGCATCCACTGCTAGACTTGCATGTATATATTAGACCTGTTTTCTGTTGGACCTTTCCCACCACGGGATATGCACAATTACATCAAAAAACACATACACAAGATTGGGAATCCGTTTATTAATAGTGCACTAAAAATAGCGGCACTGGCTGAATCCCGGTTTTATCTCGCTTACTAAAAAATGTGCACAATTTTACAACTCGTCGGTTTACATATTTAGAAAATATTTCAGGGCATTCGTTTCCACTGTACTTCAATGATTTGGGCTTTTTTGATAGATGTTGTTAGTAAATGTGACAGATGGAGAAACGACGGAATAAATGGTAATTCAATTGAGTGTTTTAGAATTTTGAGCAGATTAATACAAAAAAAATAAGTTAGGAGAAATTCTTGTTGGTGGGGTTTCGTGGCTTTTTAATAAATTTTAAATAATCATTTAGTCGATAAATAAAAAGTTGCATTCCTCTGTAAACTTTCAGCCTGTGTGATGGTTTTACCCTTCTCAGTCGATGAATATTATGCCTTCTGCATCCCAAAAGAGAGTAGCCATGACCTAACCGGCTGATGTAACAACTTTTGCTTTCTTTTGTAGCATTTGTTTCAATTTTTTGAACAACTTTTTCATATGCAATTCTTCGTGCATGATGTTGTGTGCCCATATGAACGTATTTACAACGAAATATTTACGACGTCAGCAATCTCGCGCAACTTTATATGGCGGGCATTCATAATGATTTATTTATTTACTTAGACAACAGTATTATTAAACATCTGGAATTTAGAAAAATTAATTTAATTTTATATAATTCAAATTTGTATAATATTATTTTGTTGAATTAAAAATCGGGTCCGACATAACAAAAGTTCGACCCATGGAAGTGCAGATCGATCACGAATCCTCGGTATCTGTCTGATCGTTGTGAACAATCAATTCGTCCCATTATAAAGGTGCGCACCAAAAGTGCGCAAGATACTTGTCTTCGGACGAACAATTTTTCAATATTCAATAGCAAACAACGGCCTAAATACGGCGGTAGCACATAACTTCATAACTTTTCATTTAGAAACGTTGAGACAAATCTTATTCAAGGCCATTCACAGAAAATCTTTAATTCCTGTTGTAGATTAAACAGATCGCGTTCATTTCAAATCTTGCAAAACATTGAACATCATCAGCATAAATCTAAAACACACAATGTGTGAAGCCCCGTTTTACATCATCTATGAATGCAATAAATAAGAGAGGCCCAATATGGCTACCTTGTGCGAAAAAGATACGGTCCTTAATCATCAATTCAAATAATTTATGAATAGCCGATAAGATAGAAATATCGTGGTAATTTTCGATATCCTTTCTCCGTTCATCTTGAAAATTGGTTTAATAAAACTTGATTTCCAAATTGAAAAAAAATACTCCACTCGTCAAGCTCAGACTGAAGAGGTATGTCGGCGGTTTAACCAAAATACAAGCAAACTCTTTTAACATAAGAGGGTGAATTTTGTCCGGGCCACAACTTACTACGGAAAAACCGCCAAGCTCATCACAAGCAATGATTGTACTATGTAATTCCACTGATATGAACACCAGATCGAGGATATTGCTGGTCTAGTTCCCGATGTTGTTCATCTGTGTTAGTCCGAGTGAACATATTGGCTTCATCACGAGGTCTGAGGTTAAATCACCTCAATCATTTTACTTTAAACGGCTTAAAATTGCAGATGGCTCTCCGTATATGTATACCAGCTGGGGATCCAGATGGAATGTAAACAAGAACTATCAACATCAGCTTTGCATTGAAACCAAGTTTAGCAGCAAAAATCTCCAACTCGTTACTCTCCAGGTCAATACCGCATGTATACATTTCATAGCCTTTTTTACCATTTCTGGTGTTGTCACGTCCTTGGCCTTCGTCCCAATCATAAACGGTTGCATTTGAAGTTGCATGCTTATCTAACAATGTTTTTAACTCATCGGTGATTTCTTTTAGTTTTAAACCTTTTAAAAACACACCTTTGAAATCGAATACAACTATGATCCCCTGTCGGAGTGCAGAACTCATGGGCCGACCCATCTTAACTGCCAGTACTATAGGCTGGCATGGAGCTATGTATGGAGGATGGTTTTACGTATTTTTATCGGACCTATAGTTGTACGTCTTCGAATTGGCAAAAGTAGGCCGTGAAAAGCGAACCACGAAAGAGTTGGGAGTGCTTCGGCCCCAGAACAGATTGCATCGCTAGATGTTAAATTTCTACTGCCCCACCTGTCATGTTTATTTGCAAAGTCCCTCATTATACCTGTGGGTATAGCTAAGAATAAGTTGTTATGAACAAAAGCATAACTTTACGTTAATCGATTGTTAACAGGTTGATCGTTTGATTAGGCGCTCAAGTTTAAAGCTTGTACCTGTCATATTCAAATTTAGTGTAATTCGATGATTATTTTGAGAAGCGTTTGGGATGTACAATAGTAATAAACTTCTTTTTAAACGTATTTCATTTCACAATCCTTTTCAAACATTGACACAACACAATTTGCACTAATCAAATCACGTACCAAAACAAATCTCTTATTCTGAATATTTTACTAAAAAAATTCCCCGGTGGCACCGCATTGCAAGAAAATTTTACCGTTTTCGTCAAATTTTGTTAGGCAATCGTTAGCTGAGGATTGGTCAGCACATTTTGGCGTTTGGTGGCCAACGGGTCATTTTTATTGCTAAAAAGTAAATCAAATTGTATTAATTCAACAACACCAGAGTCTTCCCTTATTTGGGAATTTAATTTTGCGAAATTAATAATAAATCCAATTGGAATATACCATATGGACGAAAATATATCTTTTTCAAATAGTTGCATCTATAGTGGAAGACATAAAGATGGTCCTTCATAACTTGGCAACAATTAAATGCAAAACGTCATTTTAGATAATATGCGGGAACACCCTATAGAAATTATTTGGCTATGTATAATCCTAATATGTTCACAAATCCAACGATCGGAATCGTTTAGTCATCTACCATTGAGGATTGATCACGTTAATTTCGTTTGGTCAAAAACTCATCATTTTCACACGTTTCGATGTGTTCGGGTCTGAAAAGTTGGCCGATCCTAATGTATTGCTCCATCTACCACATTTTCTGTAATATTATTCAGCATCTTTTAGACCATTTCTTAAGGAAAACACTTTCACTCTTGTATGGGTCTTATGTCAGAGTGACATAAAAATACAATGTTATTTAAATTTACATTCTGAGTTTGTACCAAAACAATTTCGTAGCGTTTTTTAATTTAAGAAAAAATGTGGAAATGAAAGCCCGGCGAATAAGTTTGTTTCGTTTCAGTCTTTAGGTTTTGTGTATGAAAAATATAAACTTAGTCATCCATGTATTTTAAAAGTTTGTATGAAAACCGGAGCGGTGCGAGGTGAAACGAATTTGACGAAGAATAGTTCGTTGCTTACCCTTGTTACAATAATAATTCTTTTTTCTAATTTGATCAACAATGCTTCCAATTGCATCTTTTAAATATTGTTATTCGTGACATAACCCCAAAGGTCCGTAAAATAGCAACTCGTTATGTATTGTATTGCTCTGAGCTGTTTCTCCCATTAGTCATTATATTTTTCTATTTTCCTACTGCATCTGTAACCGTTCTTTTTGATATTCTTTTTCCAACATAGTTTGTCATCGAGAGTGCTGCCAGTCCAGGTGTTAACCGCTTTTTATAGTTTGCTTGTTGATTCCACTATATTTTTCCAACTGCTATAGGATAACTGTATTATCTGCAAATGTTGCTTCTGCAGTGCCATGAACCCTTGAATATTCGGTAGATGTATATAGGATGAACAACCTGCTGATGTTCTCCTTAATTCAGGATGTACCTGCTGATATTCTCCTTAATTCAGTAGTCTGAAGGCTACATTGATTATTTGAAATAATTTATTTAAATCTTTCCCAGGAAAGGCGCTTACAAACTGTCCCAAATAATTAAGTCAAAAAGCTCTTCTGGCATTTCAATTATTATTGAAACACTTGCAAAAATTGTGATGGACAATTTCAATTTCGCGCCTTGATCACTAACCTTTTCCAAAATGGATTTAAGAATTTCAAAAATTGGACATATTCCAGAACTTCGATGGCATTATTCCAGAACGTTTTAAAAAAATTTAAGAATACCAATATTCCTTTCATGATATCTAATTTCATCATAATTATGGTTAAGAAATGGATCAGTTCCGTCCTAATTGGCCACATTGAAGAAGTTCTTCTTAAAATCATTTTAGAAATCTATTTTCATCAAACTTAAAATTCTTCTTCATAATCTGTCCAGAAACAACCGAGTTCTACTCCAGATCACATTTCCTTTAACAACAACAACAATATCAGAACTACTTCCAAAAATCAGAATACCATTTTCATCCAGCTTAAAAAAAATCTTCATGATCTGTTCAAACATAACCTTGTCCCCCGGATGACCATTTTCAAAATTTCTTGCTAAAATCATTTTAGAATCCCATTTCCTTCCAGATGGCGTTAGAATAGAACTTTTTCCAAAAATAATGTAAGAACATCATTTCCATTTACGATAACCAATTACATCATAATTTGGTAAGAAATCGCTTTGACCTACTTGGACATATTCCAGAAATTGTTCTAAAAATCATTTTCGAATTCCATTTCCATCACATGGAATCACATCACCTCAGAAACAACCTAATTTCGTCCAGGTTAGCCATATTCCAAAAGTTCTTCCAAAATTATTTTAGAGCCTCATTTCCATCCAGCATTCCCAATATCGTCATGCTTGTTTAAGAAATGTCTTAGTTCCGCCAAATATTCCAGAACTTCGTTCAAAAATTATTTTAAATTCCCATTTCAATCCACCATACTCAATTACATTACGATCGATTAAGAAATGGCTTAGCTCTGTCCCAGTTGGCCATATTCCAGAACTTCCTCTCAAAATTATCAATTTCCATCCACCATACGAAATTTTATCACAATATCTTAAGAAATAATCCAGTTCTGTCCCGAATGGATCACACTTTGTCCAAAACTAATTTAAGAATCCCATGTCCATTCATTATACTCAGTTTCATGATGAGCGAAATGTTTTTGGAATCCAATTTTCATCTAGCATAAAAAACTGCGTCATAATTTGAATATAAGTATTCTAGTTTCGTCCCAGATGGCCATATTCTAGAATTTTCACAAAATGTGTTAGAATCCCATTTCCATCTACCAAACTAAATTTCATCATGACCAGTTAAGACATGGTTTAGTTTCGTTTCAGTTTGATCATTCCAGAGCTTCAGGTAAAACCCTTTTTAAAATCCCATCTAGACCCACCATACCAAAAACTATTGTTATTATACAAAATGTTTGTAGATGGCAATTTGTACATATTTTTGTGTCTGCTCTGAGCAAAATGTCAACTCACAAAGCATGCAATTTTAATTTTATTTTGTATCTTGACAATGTGTGGTGCCATTTTCTTTTACATTTCAAAACAACAAATTCCTTAATTACTAAGCCCCTGTCTTAGCTCTATGGCCATGCTGCTAGCCTATAATGTTCCCGTAATTAAAAGAGAAAACAAAATATTCCTGAAAATTGGTCCAGCGGTTTTATAAATATTATCTCGAAGACAAACCTTCAAACGTTAACTGCCTATTCAGAATTTAGCGCCATCTTTTTATGCCGATAATACAGCGTGTTTTTTGTCGGTTGACCAGTGGCAGCCTTTTAAATAATTAACACGATGATCGCATGCGTGTAGATCCTTTTCTACGTCTTCCAACCGTCGACTAGGTGGTCTTTTACGAATTTCTACGTTCGTTGGGGAAAATATAAATTTTGTCAACATCATTTCTGATCTCGTACTTTATTAGCAATGTACTCATCTTTGTTGAATTGAGCTTCATGCCAATCAATTTCCATTCAGGAACAGCAAGCTTGCGATACCTCGTGATGTTAGGGTCTAAACCATCGGTATTCACTGCGAATATAAGCGCCTTGGAAGTTTCCAGTTAAGTTTTTCGCAATATTTGGCGAATTTTTTTTATAACCCTTATTTTAAATTCCTCAACCAAGATTTTTTTACCAAGATTCCTCAAGATGTTAAAAATTTTCAGGGTAACGAACTATAAATGTTATCTGTCATAAACTAGACTTTATTAACAAAATCACAAACTCCTCAAGAACCACAGTATTCATGCAAAATTGCAGATCAATGTTTTTGTGGGATCATAGTTAGATTTCCGAAAACCTCCTATCCAAATATAGAACATTGTACAAGAAAAGGAAATTTAAACAAAATTCACCCCCCTCCCCATTTTTAATCCCAGGGTACTTAAACCCTTACAAAAATGAGAACTTCCTTAGGTCTCTTCTTGGCAGCTTGGTTTCGTATCGTACTGATAAAAAGTTGGTGTACTTATTAGGTTGCAACGACTAAGCTGAAAAAATTCAACTCCTGCTTTGTGCCAAACAAGAACTTATCGATTTGGCGAATTATATCACCAAATCAGAAACTTCTGGAAATTCTCACTATGTATGTGTACTAAGCCAACACACATAATAATTAAGAAAATTTTTCTCATTCTCTCTCAAGTTCTCATTATTATAATCTTAAATAAATTAATATCACGGACGATTATGAAATGCTTCTTAGTTGTTAATAATATTTATTCCTCTTAAGATTGGTTGATAATGCAAATGTCGGCTGAATTTTCTGCTAACTTCAGCAAGGTGTTTTATTTTAAGATTTGGCCGACAATGAAGTTTTATGGCGAAGTTTCGGCTGGAATGTCAATAATGCACGTTTTATATTATTACGCGTCCCCTCATAATTTGTCGATAAAGTAGTTTTTCAGTAGAAATTATACTAAAATATCGATAATTAATTTTCCCATTTCAAATATGATTTTTTCCAGACATAACATTTTGAACGTTAAGTTTTGTCTGTGCAGTATACACGTACTAATTATATAAACTTAATAAATGTCGGTTTTTTAATTGTATTTTTGTTGTTTGTAATGAATATAAGTAATAATGTTTTCGGCTGATTTTGTAGGTTAGTTTCGTCCCACTGGCTATTGTTTATGACTTTCGGCTGAAATAGTCTAGACACTATCTGCATTATCGATTTTTCTGCAAGCATCTTTCGGCTAACTTTATCAGTATTGTAAAGTAAGACAATATCTTTGATGTAAAGTAGTGTCAACAAAAAATTAGATCATTAAACGTTACATGCGATTTTCTGTTTAGATCATTATCCGTAGTCGGCACTATAGGCTTCAAGAGTCAAGCGAATTTAACTTGCGATGAATCTGCAGGATCACATAATTGTGTATATGGTTGAACCAATGATTTCACCCTTATTACCCCTTCTGCTTAAGAGTGTTCTTGACTACAGAAAGGTGTAGTTGTGCAGGTTCGATAAGCATCTGTAGGAACATTTTCTTCTAGAGGTTTTTGATATTCAATATAGCTACTATGGAAAACTATTCGTGCTTAGTTTTTTTCTCTTATCGAAATTTATTATTTGTTATTAGCTCCCAAATTTTGCGAAATTGTGTTAAATCCTTAATACCGTGCCTAGCTTTTATATTTTTAAATATTTAATTTTATATTATAGAAAAAAATTAAATAAAAAGCTTATGAAAACTAATTTAAAAAATTGCCGCTAGAGGACCAAGAATAGTTTGGTTATCAAATTACGGAGTTTTTCTATTAGGTAGGTTCGAATGGTAAAGAAAAATTTATAAATAGACACATTGAAATATAATTTTTAGGTTAGATTCAACAACAAATTTAATTTAGTTTTAAGAGCGTTCTTAAGTTGATGTTTTTCTTCTTACACTTTAATATCAGTTTTCGGGTAGATGATCAACCCAATTTTTACATTCTATTATTAATTAGTAGAGAACAACGATTTTTTATGATACATTTTACCAAACGCTTTCACCATTACTTTTACTTCATTCAGCATTCCAAAAAATATGATTTTTGAAAATAGGCGAAATTTTATAGGGTTTCTTCAATTTCTTTAATTTTTTCACGCATCAAAATTAATAAACTTCTCTATTACAAAAGAACACAAAGTTATCAACTTTAGAACACTTTCAAAAAATTATCATTGGACAAATCTGCTTGATACATAAAAGTCACTGATAAGTTGCCCTCATAATATTTTCCATATGATATGAAATATTTTTGCAATTTTAAAAATTAATTCATTGAAATTCATTTTTAAGTAGTGTCTCCAAATTGGAGACAAAGTATCTGGTTAGCAATCAAAATTTGTGTTGCTTTAAAGCAATAATATCTATTTCTATTTGTCATGAAGATATGGTACAAAATTGTTTGATTGATTTTTGAAAAATCTTAAAATAATTATTTCAAAATATTCAGCCGAGACTTTCAATAAAATTCCGACTTCTAATAGATTGGGATTTAATTTTTTTTATGTTTTAATCTATGTAATCTGTTCTGGAGCCGAAGCACTCCCAACACTTTCGCGGTTCGCTTTTCACGTCCTACCTTACGCATTGCTTACTAAATCGAGGACGGACGGCTATAGGTCCAATTTACGTAGAACCATCTGCACACTGCATAGCTCCATGCCGGCCTATAGTACTGGCATAGAAGATGGGTCGGCCCATGAGTTGTGCACTCCGACAGGAGGTCATAGTTGTGTTCATTTCTATCACCGATCGTAATCAGAAGATGAAAAATCCCTTTTGCATCCTGCTCCTATCGAAATTCGAACCCGGTACCTCCCGATCCAAAGTTTTAACCACTGTGCCGTTTGGGATTTATTTGATTCGATAACGGTTCAAATCCATAATCCAAATTTAAAAAATTTGCCGCAGTTCTACTCAACCTGAAAATTACAATATATTAAGTTAAATTGGAAATTATAAAATACGAAATTATATTTCATTTTATAACTCAACATCATCTCGATAACCTCTCGATCGAATAAAATGAAATAAAATCAAAATTATTTAATTTCCTTCTACGTACACCTACCCTAGCTAGATGGATGCAATATACGAAATAAAATTACGTAATTTTAAAATTCCCTGTGTATATCGTCGAATATTACGAGCAGATATTCCAAGACAAACAAGCACAAGAAAATTATTCTTCGAACCGTAAAACTATAGTATAGAAGAGTAACCTTACCCCATCCACCTCGAATAAACAATTTCCAGCTAGCTCTAGCTATATAGCGCACGCTAGTCAAATTTATAAGAAGAAAATTATAATAATATTAAATATTTTCTTCTGTGTCGATAGGGGGAGATATGAATTTTCTAATATTTATTTATACACGCCGTGCGCAAAATACTGTAAAGGAAAATCGGAAAATAACAACAACTGGGTATACATCAAACTTTCAGTTTTTCCTTCTTTTTTTTGGGTTGCTTTTTCCGTTCTATTCCTGATTTTCCTCCTATTAATTTTCATGAAAATCGTATCGTATATATTTTCATACATTCCTTCTATGAGGATGTATATACTCGTATGGCTATATGGTGTGCATATTTATATACGACTTTACGGAATAGCGTAGGATCGATTTCATATGTTAAAGCAACGCTCTGTAATGATTTTTCTTTTTCTGTTCATTTTCTTGTTGAACGAGTATGTCAGTGTATGCGTTGTCGGTACGAATAAAACACACAATAAAGAATTTTACATAGTATCCCATGGATATGCGCACTAGGAGCTTTTTGTGGAGAGAAATGTTATGATATTATCTGCTTACTGCTTTAGTACACCGAGATTTTTTAGTACTTTTTGTGGTAAGGTTTTCGTCAATTTATTTGATGATAGTGCGATGCTTATTTTTTAATGTCCTTAATGTTTCCTTTATATGTATGTATGTTCAAGCGCGTTCTACATGTATACACAATTTGTATATGTACGTAAATGTAATTAATTTTTGTGTACATTTTGTATGTTCGTTGGCTGATATCTGTGCGCTATTCATATGAATATATAGTTACATGCATAAGGAGGGACACAAAATTATATTATCTAAAAATTGAGGACATCAAAAGACATTAACCCATTTACTTTGGTGTTATGTTTGTTGTTGCGCTTCATTTTTTGTCATATGTAGATACATGAGAATGTTTGTAATATTTCGTCTATTATTTACTAATTTTTGAGGATATGTGCAAAGTATAATCGAATTTTAAGAATTTTTGTTTAAACTCGTTTGTGCACGAGTGCACTGTTATGGGATAACTCGAACAACGTTTAAGGGATTAGAAATTGTTTGGCCATATTTGCATGGGTCCGTATTAATTGACCGTTTTCAAAATGCTCAAAACGACAATTTCGAACGATAAGATATCGAACAAAAATTTAATCGAAAAATTATTATCGATAATAAATGGAGGGGTTACTATGATGTGGCCAGAGATGGGCGTTTACGCGTTATCTACTAATTTTTACGTGATCGCATCGAGATTTAGTTCGTTGAAAAATTTATTATTAAAATAATACATTTTCCGACTAAATAACTGGCTAAACTAAACTGCTGTTTGATTGTATTTGTGATTGATAGTTGTGACTGTAAAATATGTACTGTGCCTAATATTTATTTCTAAATTGCGTACTCAATTGTTAATTATCCATTATCTATAATAAAAATTTTCATAATTGATAAACCATAAATTTAATTTGCTAATTTGAATTAAATTGAAGTTAATATTGTGTTTTACGCCATCTATTATTAACTGGTACGAACTATTGTATTTAGTCTGTAATTAACGTTCTTGATACCAGGTTTATGTTGCTGACATCTATTGACATTTTACCAAACTAACTAAAACGAATATGAAATTGTATTGAACTGTAAATATTTTGGTCACTGATACTGACAAATATTTCTTCCAATCATAAATTAATTTAACAGTGCAGTTAAATTTCAAAACATTCACAGAACAAATCTAATTAAATGTGAACCTGGGATGAAACTGAAACTTTGATGAAAACGGATGATTTCCATCGGAGCATATACTCACTATAATGACATGTTTAACTGCAGCGATTGTTGTAAAACCGCGTTTTATGTACTCAATGAGAATTTAATTTGGTGCCCAGAACAATTGATGCGCATTTATGTTATCTTCACGCAACGTCGGGAGCGGATAATCCGGAGAATGATTTAAATTTAAAGCGGTATATACAATATGACCCAACTCCGGTAATATTCTAATGGCGATATATTCTTTCACAAATTCATCTTATAAATAAACCCTATTAACTTGGTACCTTTGCTTTCGACCTCGTGCCTAAACCACGAATCGACAATTTTTTCGTAACTGCAAGGTCGTTTTCTTTGGAGTGGGTCGACAATCCAGATTGGTTAATAGCAGTGATGAGGAACCTATTACTTGTTTTCAAAAACGGCATCAGTTTTAGCTGCTTAAGGTTCACCAAACATCTACGAAGTTGAGTCTAAATTTGCAATTCAAATATGATGGTTATGTGCAAATTTACTGATTGATTATTTTCTTGATGGTAATCATAGTAATTAAGTGACGTTTAAAGTCAAGTCTCAAATAAGTGAGATATTTGTGTACTTTATAGCGTTATATCCTAAAATTATTGGGCCTAAAATGTTATTCAATGGCGGATCTCACGAATGATGCTTGATTCAGAGAATATTTCATCTATTTACTTCTAAAAATAGTTAAAGATTGCATTACGCCACTACTTATACGTAATGGAATTATAAAATGCGACCTGTACATGGAATGCATTGGTGAAACTACTCACAAATAAATTTCTCAAAATATTTGGGAAAATCGTTTGAGATATGCCTGCCAAATATTATCTCGTTCATTAGAAGATCGATAAACCGTGCACAATTTAATGAACGTTATTTAGAAAGTATAACGAACATTTTAAAATAATATTCAAACTTTACACGCCACTCAAAGATTATTTTTTATTTCGAGCGCTAAATTATTTGCTAGAGCTATTCCTAACAAAGAACAGAAACATCTTCGAGCTTAGGCCATCATAGGAGTCGATTCATGTACTAACGTATAAATTATGTGATTTAATATCAAACTGTAGACTTATTTGGCCTCTAGGTTAATTAGACAATTACCTACTAGTTAGAGAGTAACTTTATTAGACCGGCTAAGAAGAAAAGAAGAGAACATTGTGTTTTTAATGTCGTTTCCTAGGTTGTCGACGTTGTCTACATTGTCGACATCAGGAACACAAAATATTGCTATGTAATAGCATAGAAAAATAAGTCTACCATAGATTTCTCATTTTCATAAATCGAGAGACACAAATGATGATTGTAATGTCATGATTGTATATGTGGTTTTACATTGCGCGCAATGTAAAGTCACAAATACAATCATGACATTGGAATTATCAGAAGTTTTTTTACTCCACTCATTTTTATCTCTCGATTTATAAAAATGAGAAATCTATGGAACACTTATTTTCTATGGTAATATATTACGTGGTAACAACTGCGTATATTATGTTGCGTAATCTACCTCGCCCGTCTCTGCCTGTGGTCAACACCCGACTTACTTTTACGACGAATGTACATTGATCTCGAGTGCGTCACAATGCATTTCTAATCTGCATTTCTACTTTTTCCAATTTTGATTTTCATTGAGATTCACGCGTCACAACTCTCATGTTCATATGACATTTGTGTTCAGTATTCATTGTCATTTCACCATGAATAGACTTACGCGAGAACAACATTTTCGAATTGCGGGACTTTATTTCAAAAATCAGTGTTCAGTGAGAAATTGTTTTCGTGCTCTTCGACCATTTTATGGTGTTCATAATCGTCCAACCGACTGCGTAAAAGTCGATCTTTTGTGAATATTGCTGCTGTAGCGAAAGTGTACGTGAAGACCGCAATCAATGAATTCGTCGCCGTTCCCAAGCTCTGGGTCTCTCGTATGGCACATTGTGGCGTATTTTGAAGAGAGATCTTGGTTGGCCGACTTGTGGTTTCAACAGGAAGGTGCAACGTGCCACACAGCAAACCAAACCATCGATTTATTGAAAGAAAATTTTTTATGAGAACATCATATCAAGAAACGGACCCGTGAATTGGCCTCCAAGATCTTGTGATCTAACGCCGTTAGATTACTTTTTATCTGAAATCTGAAATCACTTGTTTATATCGATAAACCACAATCGATTCCTGCATTAGAAGCGAACATAACACGCGTAATTAACGAAATATCGGCCGAAATGCTCGAAAGAGTGCTCGAAAATTGGACCCATAGAATGGATCATCTAAGAGTCAGTCGCGGACAACATTTAAAAGAAAATATTTTCAAACATTAAATGTCATAAACCGAACTTACGTCGCAAATATAATTTTTGATTATTAAATTGATTTGAATGCGTTTTATTTCAAAAAGAAACTTCTCGAAGCTCTTATTGGATCACCTTTTATAATCAAAAATCATTATTCCATCTTAAATTTCTGAAAACCAGGAGCAAGCCTTGTTATAAATTTAATCTTTAAATTTATTTGAATCTTTTAATTCTTTGTCATTTTTTTTAAAAAGCTCCTACGGAAGCTGCCACTTCCGGTACACAGATTTCCACGACCTTTCACAAGGTTCTCCTAATATATGGAAAAGTTTTAGTATGAAATTTCACCCCAAATATGGGCTGTAAAGGTGACAAATTTTTCTGAAATAGTATTTTTGTGCAATCTTATCATTTCCGGTAAAAATTTTACCGGAAAATTGAATTTACAATATTTTCGATATTAACCGTTCCTTTTGTAAATGCTATATATTTTTCAAAACAAATTCTGAAAATGAAAAGGCTTCTATGGAATCTGCCACTTTCGGTGAACCCATTTCAGCCTAAAATCACTGGGTCCTCTAAATTTGTAAAAAAAGCTTAAACTTTTTTCATCCCGATGAATCAATTCGTCTGGGCTGTAAGGAAGCCGAATTTTTGTTGAAGGACAGTTTTTTTTATAATAAAACCGCCATTTAACCACCATCCTAAAATCATTAGGACCTCTAAATTGCGGTGTTTCACCTTCGACCAAACATCACGAAGGAATTATCCCGATCAATCAGTCCGCCTGCAATGTACAGAAGCCGAATTTGTGTTGGAAATTTTTTTTTGTCAAAAATATTCATTTCCTCTTAAGTTAATTTCATTTCCTCTTAAGAAAACTAATATGGACCGATAGGTATTGTTGAAAATTTAATTTCGAATCTTTTATTTCATAGTCGTTTTTCTCATAGAAGATACTCGTACGTTTTTCAAAATATTTGAAAACATGAAAAGGCTCCTATGGAAAGTGAAACACTGGGATCTTCCAATTTATGATGCCGATGATGAATTTTCATCTCGAACAAAAACCGCCTAGACTATAGAAGGGCCATATACAATTAGTCTTCAGAAATTGTGATTGATCAGAAATGACTTTTTTTGACTTGTACAAAAATCTGTAGGTCGCAAATTTTCAACTAAGAAAAAAAAATTATTGAAGAGACAATTTTTTCAGGATCGTTTCATTTAGACCGTTATGAAGTTTTTACTAAATTTATCCTAAAACTACAAAAACAACATATTTTATGAATGTATGTGTAAAAAGAGAACATTTAGGCGTTTTTATTTAAAAATATAGTTGAATTCAAACTGTAAAAATACCATTATAAAAAACTTTAATTTTATGATCGAAGCTGCAATTTTTGAACTATTAACTATTTAACTATTTTATTCCAATGATTCCAATGAATTTTAAAACGTTACTAATCTAATATTTGTCCTGGATTGTACCTACCCCTAATTATGTTTATTCACTTACATTTAGCGTAATACTAAACACATTTCCAGGTTTTTATCATCGGCTTCCTTGATAGCACAATTAGGTGATGGTAATACCTGTTCACTCAAGCCGAATCATGAAGTCAGGCTAAATTTGAGGGTGTAGATTTTATTAGAACTTCATGGTTCGGCTTGAGTGAACAGGTATTACCATTATCTAGTTGTGCTATCAAGGAAACCGATGATAAAAACCTGGAAATGTGTTTAGTATTACACTATATTTGAGTGATCGAACAAAATTAGGGAGTAGATGCGATCCAGAACAAATTTGAGGGTGTAGATTTTATTAGAACTTCATGATTCGGCTTGAGTGAACAGAAGTTACTTTTACTAATAGTTATCAGGAAAACAAATAGAAAAATGTGGATCTGTGTGTAGTATTTTTCAATTGTTAGTGAGAGAGGGACATTTTTATTCTAATCTAAATTTGAAGGAGTATTTTTCCAGTTTATTAAAACTAATGAAACTGGCTATTCAAGCATGCCATACAAATACTCAGTTGTTCGCAAATATTAGATAGTTTTTATTTTTTAGAATCGCCTAAATGTTTGCAATTCACTAATACTTTCTCACTTTTTTGGTATTTTTTTATGTAGTACAAACTTCACATCTCTATACAAGCGTGTGAAATTTTTCCTAAAATAGTAATTAGGATAAACTACACATTCATTTAGACCAAAAAAAATATGATTTACGGTTTCAAGTGGAAACACTAGTTTCCGGAAATAAAATAATCGACAAAATTTGAACCGTTAAAAAAAGTTATCGAGAAATAAATCATCGAATTTAAAGAAATTGTTGATGTTTTTTTATTTATTTTTCTGTCATTGTGCAAAGTAATCCAATCCTAAGCGGCTAGAGAGTTCATTATTTTAGTAAGAGACTATGAAATGAAGGTTGGATCAACATAATCACACATTTCTGCATAAGTATAGTTAATTTATTGAAATGATGGATTCTATGATTTAATTTATGAAAAATTCCTAAACAAAAGAAAATAATTTTGAAAACCCTAAGCATTGAATTGATAAATTTTTTTAAATTCGATTGAAAATACGTTCAATCTTTTATTTACGATAATTTTTTTTTTCGATAAAAAAAATTTTCGATTATTTTATTTTCGAATGTTAAATTTCCGTCAAAACTATTATTTGACGTTTTTGTAAATCGAAATTATTTTTTTCAGCTAAATGGAACAATATCACATCTTAGCCGAAACTCGACCACAAATTTGAAGCAAAAAATCGATGTTTTTTTCAATTTTTTCATTTCGACTTTTGCGATTGATTTTATTTTTTTTGAGATTTTAGTCGATATTTTGATTCCGATTTCGAAATTTGTCAAAGAACCTAAACTCTAAAGACCACTTCGAAGTAAAACAAACACCTTTTAATTTTATATCGCAAAATCAAACAATTCAAATTAAAACATCTAAAATATAATTAATCGAATTGAAAGCAGCGTAAAAATTTCTTTAATCAATTTCTAACATACTTGCGCAAAGTAGTCCAACAATAACTGGCTTTCGGGAGTTTTCATTTTTAGTATAGAAATTAAGGGCTACACAAATTTCACTTGTTTCGGTCAAGTTGCCCAAAGTAAACCGATGCTAAACAGCGTCAATCGATATTCAAATATTACAATAATTTCATTTATGTTATCTCTCGAAATTATTTAGTATTGAGAATATATAATATTGAGAAAGCTGGATGGTGGTATTTTCGAGGGTCTGTATCGAAAACTTTTTTTTTGAAAAGATTCGATTCGAAACATTGTATGTTTCATCGAAATTATGATCGAATTTTTCCATTTAACATTTGCCCTTAAATTTAAATTTAAAGAATAATAACCAGAGGCCCCTAATTATGCAATTTTAATATTATTGAAAGATTGCAACCTTGTCGATTAGAAATACATTGTAATGTATGTAATATCTGCTACATAATCGGACCAATTAAATACCATTTTGCTGCATGAAACTATTGTCTGTATCATAAAACGCAGGAAATGACCATTTAACGAAGGTTATGTGTAACTTGCCACAATGGGATCTCGAGAGTATGTGAAAAGAACTAACGTTTCCATTATTTGGTTTAATTGAAACCTTAAGTTAATTGCATACTGCCTAGTAATTTATTCTTGATGTAATATTTTCCGTTCTCGTGTAAATTTAACCGGTACGTAAGGAATGGGTTACATGTTGTAACGAATTCGGTCGACGATTATCTTACCTCCATATTACAATATTAGATTTCCGGTAGTTATATTTAACCAAAATGATGTTCAAACGCAGGAAGATATTTTTAAATTAATTAGTGATGAGCGAATCACTCAGTATCGATCACTTATCATGTCATAAACTGTATATTGTCATAATGTGACTATAAGTAAAAATAATAATTAGAAATATTTAAATTTAGATCTGCAGTGTGTTTCTGTTTGTATATTAATAACCTTCAAATCACATTGGATGAGTGCAAGATTTTAGTGATAATTATCTATCGGAGGTTTTCCATGAAAATTTAGAAGTTTGTACTCGTTTACCTTAGCGTATTCTTGAAATTAAAACTAATAAAATTTGACTTTCCTTAACAACGTCAATTGTGTTGAAATGAGTAGCACGACAAATTACTGGAAAACAATGCCGTGAAAATGACAATTAACCGTAAGCAAATAATCGAGAAATAGTTAATTTCACACAATAGAAAAATTTATAATTAAGAGCTCATTATCTTTGGTGACCATGGATATGTCATTACCAGAGTGAACTAAGTTTAATTTCTACTTTACTAATTTCTATTTACTTCGATGGAATTTTTTAGCCTGGCGCTTGTAAATCCTATTAAGGCCTATTAGATCTAGGTTCCCTAGGAAGAGAAGTGAGGATCTCCTTATGGGGTTACTGTGCATTCATCGCATATAACAAGCAATTTAATGCCTAAAAGCGTTACTCTTCCAATAAAAAAAACACCCACGACGTCATCGTTTTATTGTTTTTATTACTGAATCTCTGTATCTCTGAATATAGAGAAAGCGGAACTGTGAAAGCCCGTATAGCTCGGTATAATAACCTTCTTTTTAAACTTTCTCGCAAAAAAATCTTCTGGCGTCTTTAAGAATTGAAGTCCAAGTTTGTCAATCTCTGTTTGTCTCTGTCAGTCTCTGTTTATCAATATACTTCCATCTCAGTATTTGGAGTGTGATTAATACAACCAGTTTTCCATGACATTAGCCGAACGCAGTCTTGTGCTACTTCTGTTAACATGTTATTTAGTCCAAAGTATTTCTCTAACTTTACTAGAAAAGGGATTTGGCAAATCAGTTAGTATATACTAGAATAGTATATGCTTATTTTGCAGGTTAGAGGTAACCGCATCAGGAAAGGATAAGATTTCGGTAAGTACTCAACATTGTAGCGCTGGAAGCAGTTACTATTTTGTCATTCTCTTCTAATCATGTGGCATATTGTTTAATAGGTCTTGGAGAAAGCCATAATTTTGCTATCATGATTTCACAAATTCGCCGTTTTGATGCTGGTAGTCAATTATTCCCGTTTTATATTGGGAGTATAACTTATTTTTTTGTTTTTTTGCAGAAAAAACAGGTTTATTTCTAAGAACTGGCAAATTTTATTTTAATCAAAATCTTTCTTTTTGATTTCTTCGTGATTTCTGAAGTGCTGGTCTTGACGATCGGAACAAATAGTAATCTGATGCGGCACAATCTAGTGAATAGGAAGCATGCGGTAGAATTTCTCATTTAAGCACTTCCAGCGTGTTTTTTACTTGTTTTGCGACATGTGGTCGAGCATTGTCCTGCAGCAAAATCACTTTTCGCTGTTTGTTGGCTGGAATCGGACCGTTTTCGTTCAATGCATAATTCAAATCTATAAATTGTTATTGGTAATGTTCACCAGTAATACTCGTAGTTTCGTTCGGTTTTAGGAGCTCATAATGAACCACTCCTTTCTGAGCCCACCAAATACACAACATAACCTTACTTCCATGAATGTTTCGTTTTGCTGTTGATGTGGATGGTTCACCTGGCTAATTACATGATTTTTTGCGTTTAGGTTGTTGTTGTAAATCTATTTTTCATCACCAGTCACAATTTGAGACAAAAAATGCCATCTTCGGTGTCTTGTAAACAAAGAATTGCAAACCATTAAACGATTTTGAATGTTGGCTTCAGTCAGTTCATGTGGTACCCATTTTCCTTCTTTTTGAATCATTTTCATGGCATGAGTGACTTTTAACTGTTCTGCAAGTTCTTTTTCTGTTTGATCTGAATTTCCTTTAATGATGTTTTCAATTCTTCATCTTCGAATTTTATTGTTTGACCAGAACGTTCTTTGTCACTGACATCAAAGCCATTACTTTTAAATCTTACTTGAAGCAAACGAAAACTTTCAGCAGCATTTTTCTTTTGATAAAAGCAAAAAGTAATGTTTCCCGCAAATGCTGTTTTGTTGGTACGAAATTTGGGATTAAAAAATATGTTGTTTATGCTTTCACGAATAATGACAAACTAAAATTTAATGTAGAATCAACACTTGTCAACACTTTGTGTCGTTGTAAAATAACGTAACGGAAATCCAAAAAACTAAGTAATACACCCAATACAATATATAAGTGTTGCATATAATAGTCAAAACCACCGTTGTGGCGCAGAAAGCAGTTGTATTTTTCTTCATTCCCATATTATCATAGCATATGGTTTGAAAGGTCTTAGAATAAGTACATTTTTGTGATCAGCACTTTAATATTTGGTGTGTCAAGGGGTAACCCGCACTACTAACAAATAAACATTAATAATGAGGAACTACACATTTATTGTTATCGAAAATCTACATGCTCTGATTACATACTGAACTATTTCGCACATCATCCTAATTTACAGAATATGAACACTATTTTCTATAATAATAATCAACGAATGGCCTACAATATTCTATGTCACAATATCTATCATCAGTACAAAACAGAATTCACACACTGTTTATAGATTATAACCAAATAATTGAAACTCAAGCCCGTAAATATAAAAACGCGACGTATGTTAATGGAGTGTCTGCAAGGATCGAAAAAATTGTTAATCGTTTAAGACCTTACGCAATAGTTAAACGATCCAATACCTGATTTGAGAAAGACTGACGTCATGTATGTATATGATTCCGTGTCTGGGCATAGAAGTCACAGATACAAAAAAAAGGTTTATTGTCCGAAAGCCTATTAAAATCACCAAAACTATAGTTGTTATCACTACTTTAATACACAAATCCACCATTTTGGCGCTAGTAGCTAATTATTTATTATTGTAGAATATATACGTGCTTAGCTGAAATTTTGCTGAAACGTCTTAGTTCTCAAAACTACTGTGGTGCAGCTGGAAGCCGCTTTTTTTCATTCGCATACCATTTGAAAAAGCTTGGGGATTTCAATTATTTATACTCATTAGCCTTTTCTGTTTCCAAATCCAATATTTTTCGCTGGTAGCCCCTTTCAAAATTATTTGTTTATTATAGATAGATGTCATATATCATTAAAAAGGTCTTATAGCGGTTAGAATATTACCTATTGCAAATGTAACATATCACAATCTCAACGCAATTAGTGGCACAACTCTTCATCGCCACCCAGTGGTTTTATCACGTGTAACTGGTAAACAACATAAACGTGGCTCGCCATCCATGTTGTTTTCCACTATTCTTGAAAAACAATATAACGGGTGATTTTTTAAGAGCTTGAGAACTTTTTTTTAAAAAAAAACGCATAAAATTTGCAAAATCTCATCGGTTCTTTATTTGAAACGTTAGATTGGTTCATGACATTTACTTTTTGAAGATAATTTCATTTAAATGTTGACCGCGGCTGCGTCTTAGGTGGTCCATTCGGAAAGTCCAATTTTGGGCAACTTTTTCGAGCATTTCGGCCGGAATAGCCCGAATTTCTTCGGAAATGTTGTCTTCCAAAACTGGAATAGTTGCTGGCTTATTTCTGTAGACTTTAGACTTGACGTAGCCCCACAAAAAATAGTCTAAAGGCGTCAAATCGCATGATCTTGGTGCCCAACTTACCGGGCCATTTCTTGAGATGAATTGTTCTCCGAAGTTTTCCCTCAAAATGGCCATAGAATCGCGAGCTGTGTGGCATGTAGCGCCATCTTGTTGAAACCACATGTCAACTAAGTTCAGTTCTTCCATTTTTGGCAACAAAAAGTTTGTTAGCATCGAACGATAGCGATCGCCATTCACCGTAACGTTGCGTCCAACAGCATCTTTGAAAAAATACGGTCCAATGATTCCACCAGCGTACAAACCACACCAAACAGTGCATTTTTCGGGATGCATGGGCAGTTCTTGAACGGCTTCTGGTTGCTCTTCACTCCAAATGCGGCAATTTTGCTTATTTACGTAGCCATTCAACCAGAAATGAGCCTCATCGCTGAACAAAATTTGTCGATAAAAAAGCGGATTTTCTGCCAACTTTTCTAGGGCCCATTCACTGAAAATTCGACGTTGTGGCAGATCGTTCGGCTTCAGTTCTTGCAGGAGCTGTATTTTATACGGTTTTACACCAAGATCTTTGCGTAAAATCTTCCATGTCGTCGAATAACACAAACCCAATTGCTGCGAACGGCGACGAATCGACATTTCACGGTCTTCAGCAACACTCTCAGAAACAGACGCAATATTCTCTTCTGTACGCACTGTACGCATTCGTGTGGTTGGTTTAATGTCCAATAAAGTAAACTGAGTGCGAAAATTGGTCACAATCGCATTAATTGTTTGCTCACTTGGTCGATTATGTAGACCATAAATCGGACGTAAATCGCGAAACACTTTTCGAACCGAACACTGATTTTTGTAATATAATTCAATTATTTGCAAGCGTTGCTCGTTAGTAAGTCTATTCATTATGAAATGTCAAAGCATACTGAGCATCTTTCTCTTTGACACCTTGTCTGAAATCCCGCGTGATCTGTCAAATACTAATGCATGAAAATCCTAACCACAAAAAAATCACCCTTTATTTACAAAACTGAACAAACAAGAAGGACACATTCAAGAACACATACCACTCCGCTATTATACCGCTTATTATAACGCTATTATTTCGGATAAAACTGGAAAATTAAAATTTAATTGAATTAAATTAAATAATTATTACTAATTATAATAATATAAACTGTGCTTAAAATATTTAAGTACGTTGTGGTGATTAAAATTTTTTTGTTGCGAGCAAAAGTGAATCCGCCGCACTAACATGGGCGTTACTAACAATTTTTTGTGAGCTCATGTATAACCGGCACATAAAAGCGATTGTGCCCAACGAAGGAGCCGGTCTGCGGTAATAGTAACAGTGCAACACCAACTGGAGCAGGAAAAACAACACAAATAGCGAAGTAGCGATACGGCCGCTATCAAAAAAATATTTTTAATTTTTGCAATTTTTAATTGCGGCACACATTGTGTTTCATTGAACCTACTTGTTCACTTTTGCTTCGGCATCGATCGTGTAGTGAACATTACCATTATGTCTACGTTGGTCTTCTTGTGTGGATCATGTAACTCTCATCATATATGATTCAGCTACTCGTTGATGTTTCGGTTTGATGCTTCGTCAAACTACCTCTATTTCAAAAGCTGCATTAGGAACATCAGAATTACC
Source organism: Nephrotoma guestfalica (assembly GCA_963691935.1). Taxonomy (NCBI): domain Eukaryota; kingdom Metazoa; phylum Arthropoda; class Insecta; order Diptera; family Tipulidae; genus Nephrotoma; species Nephrotoma guestfalica. The sequence continues at coordinate 235,831,126 of OY829913.1, forward strand.
TGGTTTCTTGAGTCACACTAGTAACTCGAAACTAGGCTTCTAAAGGAAATTATTCAAAAAGCAGTACTCGAAACTTCAGGATTATCTGGGGGGCTATCCAAATTACATTTCCATGTAATTCTTCAATTGCCGAGTTCCTTTACTTCGGAGATCAATCAATTTGTCATTTTAAGGATCACTTTTTATATTTTATTCCGCTGGAATGTTGTATTTAGTGAAAAAACAGATGCTGGTAATTATATAAAAAAATATATTATCTTTTGTGATTGTGCTGCCACTTGCGGCGAGTAGCGAAATCTCTTATTTTCCGCTGAGAAATTTCCGCTATCTTCTACAGCATATTTTTTCGTCAATAATAATTGAGAAATGTTGATTTTCAAGTCTCCTGTTTAACGTTTTAGTACCTTCTTCGGCAAGTAGCGTTGTTGTTGAATCATTGTGCATTTTTAACAGAGAGAAATTGTTCGGTAACGACTGTTCGCAATGTTTGCAAAATGCTCGTCCTTTTTTTCAGTCAGCCAAGAAAACACAGTAAGCCAATATGAGTAAAATTTTCGGTTGGCGGTAGAATTAGAATTTCGTTTTATTAATCTAAAAAAGTTTTAAATTGAAATGACCTTGCAGTTTTGACAAAAAAAGCTTTCACACACACACACACACACACACACACACACACACACACACACACACACACACACTAACCTGTCGTTTGAAATATCTTCATTAATTTCCATAAAATCACCCGTTATATTTTTTGTCCGGGAAGAATTTGATGGTGTATCAATATACGTCGGTATCGGAGCCGGACTAAAAACCAAAAAAAGTAACAATAAATTATTTTTGTTGGCTTACCCTGGTTTTTCAAACACTTGAGTTACCCTTGTTTCTCTGTAATTTTCCTGGTTCGGGATTCGTTTTCGGTGGAAATGTCTACAGAAATATCTTAAAATAAAGAACAAGTTGCAGGTGAGACCGCGAATGATGATGATACAGGTAAATCCTCTTGCAAGTCATCATTCTTATTTGGATTATTTTTATAAAGCTTTTCGAAACTGCAAATATTAATTTTCTTAGTACTAAAACATTTCACATCATCACTTGTTAATAATTATGTACTTAAAAATAATATTCACGATTCGTGACACTTGGGTATCGCAACAAAGAAAATTTTTCCGAATATGTTCCAAAAATCCAAATTACATTTCCAACGTTCTTTCTAACTCTACGTAGTGCTTATGAGGTTCTAAGGTTCAGACGGTGCGGAGAAAAATAGTAAAATTGTCAAAATCAGTAAGCAAACTCATTAGCTGACTCGCTGAGTACAGAGAAAATTTACGTACAATTTACAACAGAAAATATGTCAAAAACTATAAACTGCGCTGAAGCTAATTACAAATTATTCAGCAAAATTGCAAGACATTATAATGTGTAGCAGAAAAGCCAACTTCACTATTATTTATTCACACTCTAATATGCCCTCTAAAATGTTTGAAGTGATTTAGTGCCTCACATTCTTCATAAGTGAAGACTTTTAACAGTGCTGTGGAAACTGTGGCTCGTTTTCAAATCGCCACTCATGTTATCTACCACAATTCTTCATAAACAACATGTTGACAACAAAAATGAACAAACAAGAATACAACAGGCACAATACGACGAGCATTTCAAAACGAAACCAAAAAAGCGACACGACGAATTTTGCTTTCATCCAGTTCGTCTGAACCAGCCGTACAATTTAGCCGCACATCTCTCCCGCTCGCCACTACCATGCTGCACTCCTGTATATGATACACTACTCCGCCATTATGTCTGGCGGATAATAAATTAAAATTAATTTTAAATTTAGTTAATAAATATTAAAATAAATCAGTCAAAATAAATTATAAAATAAAATTTAATTAAATAATAATAAATACTAAATAAAAATAAAATATAAATAAAAATTAATAAAAATAAAAATAATATAAATTGTTATAGGCCTGAAGAATTTCACGAATGATAATTAGTTGAAGCACTTAAATACTCAAATCAACCGGAAGCAGATACGTTTTCTTGCCAGCACTTTAATTCTCATGTCTACCGCTTGGCGCTAGTGATAAGCTATTCCTTTGGTATTGAAAATATTAAGTACATGCCCATCATTGGAAATATTTTGAAAAACGTTGCGAAATGTTATCGAACTTATAGCATTCCTAAACTGGCTCTAAATTTAAAAGCGACATCATTAGAGAACGTGGTGTCAAAAATATTAAAACTAGTCTAATTTTCTTGAAATCGGTTGATGTAGATCAAGAAAGAATTTTAAAAATATTAGCCTTTTATAACAACCCGGTCAAACCTCGTTAAATGGAGAATATCGCGGTTAAAAACAATTTCTATAAAATCGATTAAGGATCAACATATTTCTTTGAGTCAATTACAACGATATTTTTAAATTCTCTAGTTTCCCGCGCCATTTTTCGAAATGGTGCAGAGCAACAGTTTTTTCCGGTTTTTTATATTGAAAGCATTTTACCCCGAGTCGGTTTGCGAGCAATTTTCTTTTTAGAAGTTCGCGCTTCGTGCTATTCTGTTATGATTATTTTGTGAATTTCCGCTTGAAATTCGATTAGAGATTTTTTAAGGGTGTGCGGAGTGTGAACCAAACCCGACTACTCCAGCTCTACTCTCCGTAAGAAAGAACACTACCGATTCTCAAAATTTGATGTTACGTTTTTTCAGTTTTCCTGATCAAAATACTGATTGTACTGGTTTAGTCCATCATATTGTCACGGCAAAAGTCATTCAATTGCTCATTAATTTTAAAAGCCCGCTGTTTTTCGTTATTTTAACTTGGCTAAATAATCTGATAATTTAAAACAAACAAAGCATCTTCAAAGCATAATAGGGGATAACCTTATTGCGGTCCTTGAAGGAATGTCTATAACAAAATCATAAAACAGTCATTACCATAGACAATATAACCATATAATCATAATAATTCGCCCGCATTATGCAAAGCACACCCGTCGCTTTATATTGAAAATGCCAAAGTTGAAATGTTAAAATTCGCAATGTAAATGGGAAATTCGAAGGAAAATCGATTATGTACCCGAAGCAACAACAACATGCATATTATAATATTTTCTCTTTTATATTATGCATCTTTAACATACCAAAATTCCAGATTTACCAAGGAGTACACGAAAAAAAAAATGAAAACAACGGAAAATATTTATATTAAGACAAAATTAATAGAGGTACACATTTAATCTCACAACATCGGAATACAAAATATTTTGATGGAACAAGAGAATTTCGTTAGATATGCGCATTTTCTTTATACGTTTTGTTTATATAGAATGTAGAAAATACCATGGAAAATTCTCTTGTCCCCCCGCCATCAAATTTTATTTATATATGGCGAATTATTTCCCAATACTTGACCTTCATTTATCACACAAATTATCTCTGTATATATCTCTCACATCAAACACATTTCATTTGTGTCTCTATCATCACACACAACAAAAAATTTAACCGTTTTTCCGAAATAGAAAAATATATTTTCCTAAATTTTCTCATGTACTAAAAAAAATGTATAGATATTGTTTAACTTTAAATACGTTTTTTCTCTGAGAGACGTCAAATAAAGAAAATTTTCGACGCGAGTGGAAAAACAAAAAGAAAATATTTCCACAGTAGTTTTTTAGTTTAGTTTCTGTCGGCATTTCAATTCGATTTGTTTTCATCAAGTAAAATGTTTAAAAAATAAACTAAATAATTTAATTAAATATTTAAATAATTTGTATCATATAAATAATATTATTAAGTTTTTCATGTGTCGTTCAGTTTTGTTATATAAGTTTTTTAATTTTAAGAAAAGTGGAAAATTTGTGTTATTAAAATATTTTATTAAAAATAAATAAATAAATATTTATGTGTGTGAGTGTGTGTATGTGTGCGTGCGCCTAAATTAATCTATTTAATTTAATTTATATAATTTATAATTACATCTTTATACTATATATAAATATATATTATACTACATAATATACAACATTATTTATACGGTAATTTTCAATGTTAAGCCTAAAAAGAAAATTAAATCAGTTTTTCACCTTGTTGGGTTTAGTACATAATCCAGAGTAATACAATAAAATTACATATTTATTAAATAAAATCCTTTTAAATATTTTATTATATATATATTATGGTCTAGTTAGAGATAAAATGGAAAATATTGTACGTATAATATGGGTCACAAAACGGGCGTTGACGTAAAAACAACTTTTTTGTGTATTTGTGCTTTATTGCCTTGTTTTTCTCCGTCGAGTAAACTTTCGAGATTCGATTTCATCCATTTTTGTGTGTTGTGAAAATGTACAAAATGTTCATGTTTTATATATGTTGACCACCCCAGAAACCAAAATACGACATATAATAACCAACATTAATTTACTTAATTAAAATTTAATGTGGAAAACAATAAAAAATAAAATTATTTTGGTTGAAGGAAAAAAAACGTGAATGTCACACACACATGATTGATTTCCCAAAAACACCAAAAAACTTTTATTGATAACATCAATTACTATTGTACTGTAATAATAACAATATTTAAAAAATACAATCGATATAATTCAACTTTATTTCGGAATTGTTGTTGTAAGTTTTTTCATGGAAAATCTCAAGTAAATTTCTGTACTCGATTTGTGTACGGTACACCACTAAATTTACTACACATCACTCACTATATATATATGTATAAATAAGTAAAATGTGTAAATTATCTGAGCTTAATTTTACGTGTTTTATTATAAATGGGGATAAAAGCGTTATGTCCTTGGATATTGATTTTCCTGCGATTTTCCTTCATGTTTTTCCGTTTGTTGTTATGCTTTACAAAAAAATGTTTTTTTAGGGCGATTTGTGGTTCTCTTATGTCGTGCGCTTATTAGTTTTCTTATGTCGCTCTAGTTTCGATAGTAAAATATAAAATTTTCGATGGCTATTTTCCAACAGTGCGCGCGGTTTATAGAAAATACAAAAATATTTTTTCAAGTCAAGGTTGTTTCGGTATTTTTTTTTTTTTAGGTTATTAACTGGGTAGTAAGGGACATACGAAAATATGTTGGCATTTTATCAACCAAACCGAATATGTGCGGTTTAACGTAATAATTTGTATGATGGTGCGGTTCGGTTGGTTGTTAAATTTGTTTGTGTGTGTATGTATGCCCAATGGGTTGAATATTAAAGGGTGAAAATTATTTAGGTTAAATACATTTTTTATTGTATTATGAATGAAGGAATTTTGTCATTCTTGCAGATTTCGAAATAATAAAATATTTGATAAAATATTTGCATCGGTATTTTATAATTGGACCATGTACATATTTGTACGACCAACTTAGTTTATTCCTGAAATTTAACATTTATGTCATCAATTTTTTTCATTCTTTCATCAACAGGAATTAAACGTGCTATTCTGTGAACGAATATTTGCATCACGTTTAAAATGAATGGAATCATTTGGAAATTTTACTTTATATTTGATAGCTTAAAATCCTTTTACTGTCAGGGAAACTTTTTGTAGAGTGGTTTTACTTTTTTGAGATAGCCCCCGTAAACTAAAAACTCTTCCCAAAAATTTAAATATGTCTACAAAAGAAATCATAATTTAAGGCAGCACGTTGTGAACTGAAATATAAAGTTCAATAGTGAACTTTCTCGGCGTATGATAACTTAGCCAGAAGGTTTTTCAGGCAGGCTTTTTTATTTAGAAAAAAATTACATCTAAAAAGCTCAAAAATGTCTTTGGAAAATGGTTTATGCTTCTAGGTTTATCAACCTTAGGACAAATTGCCATTCAACTCCCATTCGAATAGCACGTGGATTATTGGTAGAAATGGATAATTCGATTACGCATCAGTTTTGTAAAAATGGGTTTTGCAAAAATTTGTATATTTTTCAAAAATTACAAAAACTCTTAATAATTCATAAAACGCAGATAGAATGATTCAATTAGTTATTTCTAGCAGCAATCCTCGTGGTAATTATCGTAATGAGATTTCGCTGTCGAATTAGTTAGCGATTCAGTGTACTGAAACCAGTACACACTTGGCATAGACATCTCTGAGATCGATGCTCGAAAATTCCAAAATTACAGAAATTCGTAAAATTCATAATACGCTAGTGGTAGAATGATTCAATTAATTATTTCTGCCCCAGTAATCAACGTGATATCGTTATGATATTTTGCTGTCTAATTTTTCTGTCTGAATCCTCTACTTATTTGGCGTCGACATCTCCGAGATCGGTGCTGGGTAGTTCCAAAATTACATAAATTCGTAAAACTTTATAATACGCAAGTGGTAGAATTATTCAATAAATTATTTCTACCAGTAATCTTCGTGATTTCATAATGAGATTTTTATATAGGTTAGGTTAGAGTGGCTGCTATCGCACACTTAGGCCAATAGTGGCTCATTGTGATACCACAGGATCCTATCTCCTTCTATCTTCACAGTCCGCGAGTACCAAAAGGCTGTACCTACCGTACACACCTAAGTAATTATGCCTTCTGTCTGATAGTGCCGGACACGAGCATAGGAAGTGATATAAACTCTCTTCCTCCTCTTCGTCCATACAACTTCAAAAGTAATTCGTCTGTAGATCCAGCCTTCTCGCATGTTCCCCAAAAAGGCAGTGTCCTGTCAGTATCGCTACGACCAATCCTACCTCTCGTTTTCCCAGGGTTACTAGGGCCTTGGAGCGCCGCAAATCCAGTTTTGGCCAAACCTGTTTTGCTACCCTGCACGTGAGAGTGTTGGTCCACTTCTCAATTGTCGAGGCGATTGCCTTTTTATTAAGCGCCAATTTGAGCGCTGCTATAGGTCTCCCCTGTTCTTTCCTGATGCATCCGGAGAGTCGTACCGTACCTTGCTAGTTCGTCTGCCCTGGAGTTTCCCGTGACGCCCGAGTGACCAAAGACCCACCATATCTGGATTCTGAAATACCTGACTGTCCACATAAATTGCGATATCCCTCACGGATACCACGTTATGCTTCAGTCATGTCACGACTTCCCTGATCGCCACCATTTCAGCCTGGTACACGCTGCAGTAGTCAGGGAGACGAAGAAATGTATTAAGATTAAGCTTGTCACAGAAGACTTTGGCTTCTATCCTGCCGTCTAGCTAAGAGCCGTTCTTGAAAAATTGTACTGCCTCGTTTTCCAGTATTGATCCGTTCTTCCAGGATTCCCTCGAAGGACAGATGGTCCGGAAACCTTTATCGAAGCACAACGTTTTTTAGTATAATTTAGATTCGCCAGTTCTTCCCTTAATGATCTAACTATCGCCGAGTGTCCCGCCTGAAGACACTTCCACTGAGAGACAGCCGAGAGTCTCGTAGCCACATTGGCTGCCATCTGCTTACCAAAAAATTCGATTAGAATAAGTTGGAACCTGGCAGCAACACACCCACCTCGTGCATCAGCACCGGTCTTACTACTGCGGTATAGAGCCAGTGCACCAGCTCTGGTTTCAAACCTCATCTTTTACCTATGGCGTTCCTACACGAGTAAATGGCTACATTAGCCTTATTCATCCTTTCCATAATGTTAGGCTTCCAGCTGAGCTTACTGCCCAAGATTATGCCCAAAAATCTCGCTCTGTCAGCAAAAGCCAGTCTAATGCCGTTCATGGTAGGAAGGCTAACTACCGGAATTTTATATTTCTTAGTAAATATTATATGCTTCGTCTTGGAAGGGTTGACCTCTAATCCACATTTGCTGGCCCATTTCGTAATGATCAGGAGTGCATTCTGCATAACTTCCCTAATCGTATCCAGATATTTGCCTGAGACAGCTATCGCTACATCATCTGCATACGCTACCACCCCTGTCCCTTTCTCTCTCCAGTTCCAACAGCAATCCATTTATCACTACACTTCAAATAAAGGGGACATTATACCTCCCTGCGAGGTTCCTCTAACCACCCGTCTTCTAATGGTGGGCTCCACCAGTTCCGAGGTAATAATCCTGCTTACCAGCATCTGGTTTAACAACCTACTTATAGTCCACTTTCAAAAATGACAATCCTTCCATAATCGCCTCCGTTTTTAAATTATTAAAGGCACTCTCACTGTCCAGAAATGCTATACCATACAAAACTCTTGCGAGTAAATTGACTTCTCAATCGTGCATACTAGATCGTGCAAAGCTGTGTCCACCGACTTTCCCTTACAGTACGCATGCTGCGACATTGCCCAATTGTTTGGCTCAATTTTTGTTCGAATAACTACATGTACCAGCCTTTCCAAGGTTTTCAACAGAAAGGATGATAGAGTTAAAGGCCTCAGGTCCTTTGGACAAGCATGTGAGTTCTTTCTCGATTTCGAGATAAAGACTACTCTGATCTCCTTCAATTTCTTAGGAATATAGACCAGTTTCAGACATCTCTCGAAGATAACCTCCAGCCAGGGGAGGATGACTGCCGAGTTCCTTTGGATCTCTTCTGGTATAATCTGATCCGGGCCCGCCGATTTAGAAGGCTTAAAATCATTCAGGTGTTCTTCGATGAGCTCCAGGCTCCGTCGTGTCATCAAAGCTTCCCGGAAAATGGATCTCCATCCATAATTATTAGTCATATGTAAAAAAAAAACTAGCCCCACATTGGATTAAGTAGTAAATATATTAGTTTACCTTGAGTCAGTTCGTTTTGCCAGAAACCCTTCGCTTAAATTTAATTTGGTGAAAAACTGTGTTCCCTTTGCGTTGGCGGAGATTTCATCTACAGCTGTCATTCGATTTATACAAATTCGTTTTAATAAAAAATCAATGCTGCGAGGTGCTCAAATTTTAAATACTGAAATTTCGCTGACGTCAATTTCTTAAACCAAAATTTGTTAAACACCTTACTATTTTGGGTGGTTTCGGTATGCAACAGTGGTAACGACAGCTGCAACACAAGCGACTTATTGGGCTGACAGGGCTTGCAAATTCTGTTTTTTCAATATTACAAGGAAGCTCCAGTGACTATTTTAGGTTATAACTGCATACCATTAATGAATGCTTTTTGGACCCCATATTTTACTGAGCACAAATATACTTCACTCAGAGTCAGGTTGGATCTCTTCCACATATTTTATCGGATTTCATTTTCGGAAAAAATCTTTTCTCGGTGTCCTTTTATTTTGCACTTTTTATAATTTCACGATGAGTTGCCACTTCTGCCGTTGTTTGCGATGTGCTAGATTCACTACAACTACGCGATTTAGTGGTTCTTCTGGTTATTTCTTCAAAAAGTGAAAAATGGTAAAATATTTACCACTCGATTAAACTGATTTGCATCGGTGCAAATTAATTGACTATAGCCTATTGAAAGTCGAATGTTGGTTATAACATATCCATTTTATCTTTTGAGAAATAGTCGGTGTCTATGACATTTTCGACAGCATTTTTTTCTCGACAAAATCGACCAAACTGAACGTCGAAAATACCTGTTGTGAATTTTAACCCTATTATGAAATATTTTATGTATTCGTAACGATATCCGAAACCTCAAGAGGAGTCGCAGATTTAAACAAACGCTGTCGAAAAATTTCATAATTGCTTATTTTCGATTACGTCGAAAAAAATGCGGTCGAAAATTTCATAATAATCCTCCTGGTTTCTATGACCGTGTACCAAAGCCAACAAATTGGAAGAATTAGCTTTTTCCAATTTATTTTATTATTAAAGAATTTCCGCATTCTAATATATAAACTCGACACGCCCGGGCGCTTAGCAGGGAGAGATAATGCCATAACAACTTCATCAACAACGTCAAGCAACTGCATACAAAATAATTATAAAAATGGAAGGAAAACCTGATCGCACAAATAAAAACAAACACAACTCCTTCCCCTGTTCCCCGCTATATGCCAGTATGCCTCATCCAGCAGCAGTATGCACCTTCCAACAACCCTGGGACAGCTGAACTCAACTAGAAAATCGGCCGAAAACCTAAATTAGAACGAAAACCAAAATCAATTGACATTCATATAATTAAAGGCTCAATATGGCCTGATCCAAATGACCATTAAAAATTGTAGGCTCTATTCGTTCTTGACCAAGCTTTAGATTATTTTATTTAAAGGTAGAGGAACCCAAATCCAAAAACCGAAGTGGAATTTTTAACAAAAAGTACGAAAAGTGTAACTACTAAAAATTATAGAAATGAAAAAGTGTAAATAGCGAATTTTTAGTAAATAATTAATTATTTAAATGTTTGCATGACATTTGCGCCAACATAGCCGATTAAAAGAACCTCAGAAATGTTACCAAGTGCGGGCACATTTCACTTAATAGTTGTTAGATTCAGATATTGGGAACAGTTAACCACATTAAAATAAATAGTTTTGGACGTAAAATTTCATAAAAATTCAAATATTGTTCAAAATACTGGCTAAACTTGGGCCGTTTACAGGATTCTCAGAGATGGCGAATTTCGCTTAATAGTAGACATATCCAGCTGTTCGTCTCCAGTTAACTTTTAATCCGGGCAATTTCATAAAATTTCCAATGGTCGTCAAAATACGTGTTTCACTATGGCTGATTCCAGAGTTCTCAGAGATGTGACCAAGTGTGGACATCTGTCGTCTAATAGCAACGAATTGAGCTATTCAAAACAATTAACCACATTAAATTAAAAAGTTTTTCGTGGCTTCACACAACTTTTAAAGCGCAACATTTTTGAAAAAAGTAAAAATATTCGTCAAAATACCTGCTACACTATGGCCGATCCCAGGAATCTCAATGATGTTACCAAGTGTGGACATATGTCGACTAATAGTGGAGGAAGTGAGGAGTTTTAAATTTGGTAACATCTCTGAGATACCTGGAATCAGCCATAGTGTAACAGGTATTTTGACTAATATTTGATTTTTTCAAAAATGTTCCGCAATGTATCCACTATTAGACGACATATGTCCACAATTGGTAACATTTCTAAAATTTCTGTAACCGGCTAAGTGTATCTGGTGTTTTGACAAATATTACAATTTTTAGCCCTCACCCAAATTTTATTTTATTTTAATGTAATTAACTATTTTGAATAGCTCAATTCGTTGCTATTAGACGACATATGTAAACACTTGGTAATATCTCTGAGATACCTGGAATCGGCCAAAGTGTAGCAGGTGTTTTGATGAATATTAGAATTTTTCAAAAATTTCCTTAAAGCGCAACTTAAGTGGAGCCACCCACATTTTTTTTATTTTAATGCAGTAAATGTTTTGAATAGATCAATTCGTTCACTATTATACGACACTTGATAACATCTCTGAGAACTCTGGTATCAGTCATAGTGTAAGAAGTATTTTAACGAACATTGGAATTTTTATGGAATTTCACGAATTAAAACTTATTTGGAGGCACCCCAAATCGTTTTATTTTAATATGGTTAACTGTTCCGAACAGCTGGATCCGATATTTGCCCACACTTGGTAACATCTCTTAGATTCCTGAAATCGGCCATAATGTAACAAGTATTTTGACGAATAGTAAAATTTTTATGAAATTTTACGGCTTAAAACTTGTGTGAAGCCACCCCAAAACTATTTATTTCAATTTGGTTTTGAACGGCTCAAGTCGTCCACTATTAGATGGCATATGCCCACATCTAGCAACTTCTGTGTAACATCTCTTGGCAACAAGTCATTTCAAATATTTAAAAAATTAATTTTTTAGTAACTCCAGACCAGAACAATGGTAGGAGTGGTAGTAGGAAGGAGCAATGTCTTTGTGAATATGAAAATACCGTGCTGAAAGATCACTTTGTCATGTCTTTTGGCATATTGTTGGCGCTTGAGCTTCAATGTTCGACTTCATTGCATCAATTGTTGTTGATAACGTTCTCCAGTGATGGTTTCGTTAGACTGGAGTAGCTCATAGTAGATCACTCCACACTGATCCTATCAGAGCTTCTTTCCATGAATATTCGGTTTAACGGTTGAAGTCGATGCAAGACCGGGCTTACACTGCGATTTTCTGCGTTTTGGATTGTCATTGCGGATCCACTTTTCCTCCCTCGTCACGATTCGATGCAAAAAAACCCCTTCCGATTTTGTCTTTGGAACAGTTGTTCGCACGTGAAAAAACGGCGTTCGACGTCTCTTGGTTTGAGTTCATACTGAACTCGATTTATTTATTTTTGCACCATACCCATGGTCTTGAGACGGATTTGAATCGCTTATTGAGTCCAACTCCCAAAGTTTGAGCGAGCTCCTCTTGGCTTTGGCATGAATCTTGGTCCAATAACGCCTGCAACTCAGCTTGGTCATTGGTTTCAAAATCGCCAGTACTCACATGTTTTTATTGATGGATCATGTTATCCATATGCTTCACACAGCAATGTCCATGATAGTTACAAGATGGTCCGATGCGATTTAATACTAGTTACGCCATCTTTTGTAAACCCCTCAAAACTTATTTGTACCCCCAATATGAGAATGTACACTTCTAAATTTATAAAAATTTTACAACATATCTTAACATATAACATAAGCATCAAACCCATCGAATAATGCAGGATTAGGACCAAATATAGTTTATGCTTGGACATTTAGAAAATCCTAATAGTTTCACCCACATCTAAATTTATTGTCCGATATAATATCGATGTTAAAATAGATAGAAACCATCTGTCTAACAAAAATTGTATTTTGGGACATTGATAACTTTCATCCTCGTTCTATAATGTTGCTTTGACATGAAAATATGCACGCAACAATTTATTTCCATTTCGGTTTCGGCTGAATAAATTTTAACGACATGTTATGTTCATTTGTAATTTGCTTGTTTAATGTTTGGACATCAATTAAATAATAAAAAAAGCAAATGTAATAAACGAATATTGCTTTCTACCATATTTGGTGGGGTGTTTAAAATCACCTGCCAACGGAAATGCATGCACTCGTCTGTAATTATGATTCAATTGTCCAATTGAATTTTGCCAATTTTGGACTGTTATTATGTGTGGGAATTTATGTGCTCGGTGCGGAATGTTTGATATCGTACGAGTACTTTAACGTGATACCGCTTACGGTCACGTTTTTTATGTTTTATGTTTTTTTATTACGTCGGCCGGTACCCCGTACATACAAATAGAAATACAATTTTCTATATTTCTATTGTCTATCTAACACAGATTATATCACAAAACCGACAATACCTTTGGATATTAATCACAATGCGCGCGTTTATATTTAAATTCTTTAGAATTATGGTCAAAGTGTTTTATTTCAAATGACGACAGAAACATAAATTCCACAAGACTTCTTATATTTCATTGTGTCTTATTTAATTGTTGATGTGTGTCACCGCTACTGTTGTTATAGTTTATGGGAAAATAATTATTACGTAACCGTTAATTATTTTCGATGGTTAGGTATTTAGGCAATATTAAGAATTATATATCAAGTTGCAAGCTAAATCACGCCTCGTATCGGAGCAACCCACGAATACAACTTCACTTTTCGAATACATTATCTTCCTCAATTTGATGAAATGATTATTTTGACTGGAATATTTCAACACAGATAATTCAAAATATTTAAAACAAATTTATGTAGATTTGGCTTATAATTGCCCCCTAGAGGGTAACACATCATTTTCATTTCAAACATCCTCCTACCAATTTAAACAAACCCGGAATCTGCTACACAATTTTTTTTTTTTAAATTAACGATTTATCTCCCGTGTGATTGTAATGCCATATTGATCGAATAAAAGTAAAAGTAATTTTTTATAGAGGCCTGCGCCCTAAAAGGGTTATGTACATTTAGATTGTGACATACATTTTACATCTTGACATATTTATTTTGTGTTTCTAAAACTTTTCGTATTTAAAATCAAATTTATAGATCGTGTTGAAAATTTATTTTCAAGTGGGTGCTACATTACTAATTTAACAAACATGAATAAATCTCATCCGATCTCACACAACATTATTTGAAATAAGCTGTTTCAATGTGTATAGGAATAACATAAGTGACCTAACCCAATAATATGCGATTTTATGACGCGTCGGTGTTGATTGGGTTAAGTTTATATACAAATTGTATGGAATTTTAATTTATTTACGAATTATGATGGGAAAATTTCGAAAAATTGGAATCTTTGTATTATTCGGTTTATATATGAGACGCGGGATTTACTGATACTCGTAGTTCTGTAAGCTTTTTAACTCAGTAAACTCGTTGGTAATGATCGTATCCAGACACGTTCAAACTGCATCCACTCCTTTTAGATTTGTTACTAAACACCATCCCCGAAAAGTACCCGTTTAGGTCAGTCCTAAAGGCCCAATGACTTTTTGATCATAGTTTGATACCATCTAGATTCACAATTGCTCCGGAGTTATTGGAGCCCTTTCGACCATAGCTTGTCAGCGGCATTTTAAAAAAGCTTTCATCTTATGAATCACTTCTTCATTTCATTTGACTGGCAGACTTGTTCTATCAATAAAGATGAAGTTGAAGTTTCTCAATTTATCACTTCATCTTTTTATTAGGGATAATGGCAATAAAAGCCAATTAATAGTTTCCATTTTCCTATACGAATTGCTCTTCAGATGAAATGTTGTTCATGAACTGAACTGTTAGTCCGAGTACGGTGTGCTTGGCCAATTTAAAGTCTGTTAACGTCTCTCTTTCTCTCTTTCTCTCTCTCTTTCTCTCTCTCTCTCTTTCTCTCTCTCTCTTTCTCTCTCTCTCTTTCTCTCTCTCTTTCTCTCTCTCTTTCTCTCTCTCTCTCTCTCTCTCTCTCTCTCTCTCTCTCTCTTTCTCTCTTAGTCTTTAAAAACATGCCAGGTTATTTAATATCAAACCCTAAGTTTGTTATTTTATCGGAAACGTGTCTTTCCCTCTCGCGCTTTAAATGTTGTCACAGTTTTCCTTGAATGCGCTGATTTTATTTGGCAACCTAAGTACAGCCATACTAAATTAATTTCTATACCTAACTGATCTCTAGTCCTATCACCTACATCGCAATCGTGTTCACAAAATATGGTCCGCCCTTTCAAAGCTAAGGCCATAGTCACAAGAGCACACGTAAACGAAGCACTTACGGTTAAACATTCTCAAATATACTCAAATCATTCAAGTCAGTCTGCTATGGATTCTTTACGAATATTTCTTTCTTCTCAATAATATTCGGCCTGATTTGATTGCTTAGAATTTGAACGCTAGCCAATCTTGACTCAACTGTATATCGATTGGTATAACTCCAGCTAGAAATGGGCTGCTTCAGTTGAGACTGTCATAAACGATTGGTTATGTATTCAATAACTAAGCGACATAAAGAAAATATATTTTTATACTCTGTCGCACATTTTGACGTGCGAGGCTGTACCGAGTCTTTCATCAACATCAAATCTTAACTGATTGACGGACTTCACCGTCTATATTCCCTTTCCAATAACAGCCACCAATGATGAACTCCTTATGCCAAGAAAACCTCAGTTGAAATTTCACAGTTTTGGAGGAGAAAAGTTTAATTATGTTGATCTCGCACCGATTTATCATCCAGTCTAATGTGTTTTGGGCTTTATCCTAGATATGCCACCACAAATTATCAGAAGCTCCAGATGCATCTAAAAATACTCTCAGGACGTATTTTGCTCTGAATCTATTTTCTATGGAGCCGATGTATTTTCCGCTGCTCCGGAATTTATCCTTTAGTCTGCCAGTAATCATTTTCTTAAGTAGTTTACCTAAGACTAGAAGCAATATGATTAGCTTTTATGCTTTGGGATTCCGGTTATCTCAGGAAGCGTGTGATAATCAGCCCAATGACTAGTTAATATATTTGTATAACCTTGGTTTCAATGTTGTTTAGGCCTGGCGATTTTCCTTATTTGATAGACATGCAATACTGATCTCGAAATAGCTTTCGCACTTTTGTTTCTCTTTCCTCTCAATCATTCGGCAAGAAATTATTTCGTTGACTCTTGGCAGTGTCTTCCTAACAAAGTGTGGCGTAACCACCACCGTCTACTAACATATTAAGCACTTCAATGTTTGTAGGTTTCCCAGTGCTCGTTCAAGAAGTTCATGGTTCTGCGTTACTATTTTCCGTAATGACTAACTCTAAGTTAAGCTCCTTTGGCTTGTAAAATTAATGCTTTTATTATATTCAGTTCATCCTCTCGCCTAGAATCACTTGTTTCAACTGTTCCAAACTGCATTACTTTTGTGTGTGCTCCTCAATATTAATGTTAAAGTTAAAGCCTTGGAGTGGGCCTTTTTTGTTTAATTAATCTCTCAACTTGGTGGCATACTGCACACTTATACATAGCTGGAAAATACTGTGAAGCTGCTCAACATTTGGAACTTTCTGGGGAATAGAGCACCTCTTTTTGTATGATTATAGATGTGCGCTCTATATATATATCTACTTTTGACGGGATCCGTCCTCACAAACGATGACTTTCATGTATAAATCGCCGATTTTACCATATCATACTCTTACTTCGTTGGCTAACATGTTGTTATATCAAATTATTAGGTTACGAAACTTAATAGACTTTAAGGTATTATTTTGTCCTTATCTTCTTTCCAATTCTTCAATTGGTGGTTTATCCATCTAGATGACTCTACCGCTGACTACTCCAAGCACGGGTTCGAGTCACATGTTTATTTTTCTGATTGCTCTTACTCGATATTGTTGCGATAACAAAACTTACTATACCTCTCGTTACTGCGTTTCAGGTTGAATTATTAGCGCTCACACATTGTACGATAGACGCATCAAAACGCATCGTTGTTATAGAAGCATCACTTTGTATACAGACAACAAAGCTGTGTTAGAGCTGCCGAAGAAACATTTGATCACTAAATCGGATCTGAGTAAGACTAGGTGCGCATTATTATTGATTAGAGATCTACTAAGGATTCTGGCCCCAATTCTCACATAATTGGAAGATCATTTATTTCGCGTTGGACTAGCTCAGGATGTGTTATATGGGAACTGTCCTGAATATGAGAACAGTTCGATTCACTTTGTCTAGTTAACCCTTTCCATAGCTAACTCAGTTCTGTAAGGAAGACAATCGCATTTGCTCTCTGTAATCGTGCTCTAGGTTTCCGCCATATGCCCAGGGTGTCATTGAGAATGAGACCATGAGTTCGAGCCAATTTTGATAATTGTAATACAAGCGCTTTTGAAGCACATTCTTATTGTCGTTCGGTATGCCGTTACTATTCAGAGCTTTAGAAAACGATGTTTTAGTTTTATTTACTGGTTCGGTACAGTTGTCGCTATCACTTTCTTGTGATAATCCCACTGAAGCAGATGCCTCATTAACACTCTTTACGAATTCCTAATTAGTTAATTCGTCTGAAAATAAAAGTTGTGTATCGACGTTCACATAACCTTGAAATCCGAATTGAGGTACATTAATTGAACTCCAAAGAATTTCCATCTTGGTCGTATTCTGATTCGAAAAGTTTCGTTTTCCGAACATATTTTTGAATTGTTCATCCCCGAACATCCCACCAGGCCGCTGTTAATAGTTCACACCCATCTTTTACATTAATTTTGGTATCGTTAAATAAATTAAAAAGTACCTTCTGAACCAACTTCTTACGAAAATTTATTTTAACCGCCTGGATTATTACCAAATTCAGAGGTTGTAAGGCACAATGTGATGCACAATGAGGCGGCAAATATTGAACATTAACATTTGTTAACTGGGAGTTTAAATTATTAGCTGTACAATTGTCGTTCATGTTATATCAAGTTCGACAAGCCACTGGTTGAAAACAATTTGGGTCATCCATGCCTTTTTGTCGGCCCGATTTTCACAAGGTAATGAACGTTTTTGAAACACCGCGCTTTCCGAGTTTTCCTTTCAGTGTGAAAGTTTTGTTCGGCAAAAGCTGGTAACACACTCCCGTTTCATCTGCATTAAAAATGTTCTTCATGTCACCTTAAAGAAAAAGTTTTGATGTTTTAAATTCCCGTAAATGTAAATATCAAAATTATTTACCTACTCGCCATTCGTTCACTTTTTGTAGTGGTAACCAACCGACATTTGCCTGAAACTAGTTGTGACCGTACAGTTTAGATAATTCTAGAGCTTTCTCACGAATAAGTGGGCTATTTATAGGTATGTGTCTCGAACGAAACGCTTGAAAACACTTAAAAACAGCCTTGTCCACATCTTCAAACTTTGCTGATCTAATTTTCTTTTTTTAACCCGATGTACTTCTAATTTGCTTTTCTATTTTATCGCAATCTTTAAGCAACGTTGATCACGTCGACGGTGCGATATTGAATTCTTTTGCAACACTTTGCTTGGCATACCCAGAATTTATTTTTCCCAAAATTTTTAATTTTTGTTCTAAAGAAAATTGTTTTCTTTTTAAATTACTCATCTGTGAATTTTCTCACCCCTCAATATTTATAAAACACACAACGGTCAACGCTGTTGCTAAAACTCGGAATACTGTCGAAAAAAAGTAAGCAAGAAAATTGTAATTAGAGTATTCACATGTATTTACATAAAAAATTTGAAAATTGTTTATTAAGGAAATTCACTGTGGCCAAACAAATAAGGTGAGATGATTCGTTATAAAGGAGATTTTGTTGAAACGATTCGTTATAACGAGATTTCACTGTATAATATGGACCAAAATCAAAAATTTGTAAAAACTTAACGTTTAAAGTGTTATGTTTCGAAAAGGTCTTATTTGAATCGGTTTGTCGATGTTATCGCTGGAAAATTATTCAGGTCAAGTTTCATGTTTGGAGTTTGGGAAAATTAAGGGGAGTGAAATACACGTGCAAACTTCAAAAATTTGTAAAATCTTAACGTTTAGTATGTTATGCAGTATGTTATGCAGTATTGTGCCGTATTATCTACACCATGTAGATAATTAATATTCTACATGTGTAGATTAAAAATTTATGTTGACAATGTAGAGAATGTCGAAAATTATTGCTTCTGTTATCAATCAGTAAAGTTCTATGATTTGTTTGTTTAATTAACCGTTTCTGCTTCATGAAATTTATTCTTACCCCACATATGAAAAACTTGAACCCAAGTTTTTATATGGCAATGACGTCCTCCTATGTATGTAATATAAGATGCTTTGCTCGGAAAACGGAATGATCGGAAAAATGGACATTTCTTACATATAATACTTTAGTTGGGTTAGTACAATTAATAACTACTTACGAAGGAAGAAAGACGCCTATTTGAAACCAGGTTTAGATGTGGAAAATTGTTCTGACCAAATTGAACAAGGTGGATGTAGCTTAAAAACATAATTTTTTGGTTTGAAACGTTCAACAACCTGAAAACCTTCATCTTATGTTAATTTAGCACGGGATATATTCTGCGAGTATTTTATTACTGCAAATGCGCCATGTTATATTAGCCTACCAAAACAATTGAAACATTAGATAAACAAGAAAATGCCGAAAACTCAAGAAAGGTCTGAGCAAATTAGTCTATTAAATTTTACCGTAAAAATTTTTAAACTTGTTTTAATTTGAAATACCGGAAGTAGATGAATCTGGCGGTTTTTTTTCTGCCAGTATTTTTATTTTTTGCTCAGGCAGTTGACAATCCCAAAAAAACTTTTTACCTGCTTAGTTTAGTTCGCCTTTTTTTGTTGAAATTTTCATATTTTCGGAAACAAATCACTAAAATAGAAAAGTGACAACATCAGTTACCCATTTGCCAGTGATGCATGCAATATGTGGCGCTAAAATTTGTTAATGAAAAAACGTATGGCATTCAAAATATAAAATTGGATAATATCTTGAAATATAAACTATTATTGCCTATTCGTTTTGTAAAAATTACATTGAATTATAACTTTACACAATATTGGAAATTCGCAATTTGAACTAGAAAACTCTGAGATGGCAAACCCCAACTGAAAAACTGTGGGGAAAACAACAATAATAAGCAAATATTCTACAATGTCTACGAATATTCTACTAATTCTTCGATTTATCAACATTGTCTACACCAAAATGAATTGTCGACGCTATTTTCGACACCAAAATGTCGAAAATTTCTGATTTCGCGTAGACGCACAACACTGGTGTTCTGTCTGGAAAAGGTTTTATTTGAATCGGTTTGTCGATGGTTATCGCTGGGAAATTTTGTAGGTCAAGTTTCATGTTGGGAGTTCGCGAACTTTGGGGGAGAGGAGTGAAATATTCGTGCAAACTTCATTCCCCCCAATTTTCCCGGACTCCCAACATGAAACGTGACCTGGAAAATTTTCCAGCGATAACCATTTCCAGACATAACACTTTAAACGTTAAAATTTTACAAATTTTTGATTTGAATCCATCTTAAATAATAAATTAATGTCAGTTTAAATTCTATTTGTTGATTGTTATGAACATAAATAAAATTTCGGTTGGGATTTCAATTTAATACATAATTTTCGGCTGAAGTAGTCGAGACACTATCTGTATTATCGATTTTTTCACTTTCGGCCGGAAACTTTCGGCTAACTTTAACAGGCTGCGATAGACTTCAAAAGAGATTAATTTCGGTAATTCCTATTTTTTAGAGGATTTAATCTGATGTAACGAAGTGTAAGTAAAAAATATGAGGATCATTCAATTCTTCTGCCGGAATTACATGTGGTTGTCGACGTTGTCTACGAGTAGTCGACATTGTCTACGAGTAGCGGACGTGGTCGACGATTTGTCCAGACCTCCTGTTAAACCTCTTCGATACCCGTTGATTAACAAGTTGGTTTTGGAGGTTTACACTCCCGTAAAACACTTCATTTATTAGTTCTTTTATCGGAATTTAAAAACTTTTTTCTTTATTGATTACAACTGAGACTATGCTCATCTAGCAATTTATCTTTCAAATTTACAAATTTTAAATTTCTTAAATAATTCTGATTTGTTGGGGTGAAACCCAATGGTTAGTCCCAAAATTAATTAAACATATTTAAAATACTAATTTTAATTTGGTATGTTTACTAGGTCAAGTGGCCTCGTTTTTTGAAGTTTTCTTTCAACGGCATGGTTATCTATCATATGGCGAATATAGGAATTTCCATGTTCCTGGAGCTTTATTTCATGTTTGGCGGCGTGGTTTTTTAATTCATCTTTGATGTATTCCATCTGTAAGTCCCTGTGAAGGTCTTCATTTCTTGTGTGCCACGGAGCATTTACGATGCTACGGAGAACCTTATTTTGAAACGTCTGTATCATTTTGGCGTTGGTTTGCTTAGTACATCCCCAGAGTTGAATACCGTAAGTCCATATCGGCTTCAGTATTTGCCGATATAGCAGCAGCTTGTTGTATATTGTAAGCTCAGAGCCCCTACCTATGAGCCAATACATTTTTCTGAACTTAATATTAAGTTCTGCCTTTTTCTTTTTGACATGCTCTCTCCACTTGAGCTTGGCATCGAGAGTCATGCCCAGATATTAAGCTTTGTTTGCATATGGCACCGGTCGTTAATTACTATCGGTAGATGGGAAGCCTTTTGATATGTAAAGTTAATATGCGTGGATTTCGTCTCATTAAGCTTGATTCTCCAGCGCTTAGTCCAGTTACAAACCGCATTGGTAACCTTCTGGAGTTTGCTCGTTGCATCAGCGACATTACTTCCAATGGCCATGATTGCTGTGTCATCTGCAAAGGTGACTATGGTTCCTTTATCTGTTGTTGGAATATCCCTTGTATATAATAAATACAGGATTGGTCCTAAGACATTTTCCTGTGGGACACCGGCAGAAATTTTCTTTAGTTCGGAGTATACATCCTCATATTTCACACGAAAATATCTATTGGATAAATAAGATCTTAGTATGGCATAGAATTGCCTCGGCAGATCTCTATGCAGCTTGAATTCCAGTCCACTGTGCCAAACTTTATCGAATGCTTGGGCGACGTCCAAAAATATGCTGGAGCATACTTTTTTACGTTCTAACGTTCTTTCAATAACGTTGGTGATTCTATGCACCTGTTCAATTGTGGAGTGCTTTTCCCTGAATCCAAATTGATGTGGAGGAATTAGTTGTCGGTCCTCAATTATTGGTTTAAGTCTTTTTAGTAATAATTTTTCAAAGAGTTTTGGCATAATTGGCAGCAATGAAATTGGCCTGTATGATTTTTTATCGTTAGGTGGTTTATCAGGTTTTGCTATCATGATTACTTCTGCTACTTTCCATTGCCACGGAACATATTTTAACCGAAAGCTTGCATTGATTATGTGTAATAGCTTACGAAATCCTTTATCTGGTAGAGCCTTGATTATTTGGCAAGTAATCAAATCATATCCTGGGGCTTTTTTAACTTTCATGTTGCTTTTCACTTCTTCTTTTAATTCTTTGAGAGTTACTGGGCGTATATCAAAATCATCTAGCTTTTGGATTGACATTATATTTTCACTGGCCGTTTGTCTTGGTAGTGGTTGGAAGGTATCCTCGAGATACTCCGCAGATCAGCCTTCTCTTTAGGACCTCTTGTTCAGGTTCCATCCTCCTTTTTAAGTGGAGACACTTGCATTTTGGGTCTTTTGAGTCCCTTCGTCGCCTTCCAGAATAATCAGAATTTTTTTCATCGGTTAGGCTAACTAGATATTTTAACTTCTTTAAGAAAAGATTTGCCCATCGTTTTTGTCTTACCGACTCTCTAACTTCCATTGGGTAGGATATGTTAAGCTTCTTCTTATTTTGTATAATGGGGGTACTTGCCAAAGCAGCATAGTGAATTGCTTCATTCAGTTGTTCTAATTCATCTTCCAACTGGTGGGGATTTCTTATCGGTACCTGAAGATTGATTTTTTCCTCCAATACTTCACGAAAGTGATCCCAGTTTGTTTTTGAATTTGTTAATCTGAGTGCACTCTCCGTTTGAATTACCATTTCACTGACTGTCATGATAACCGGGCAATGATCCGATACTAGAGAATTACTGTCCTCAATGTGAATGTAGTTCTGGGATATACCTCTTGCTACATATAATATTAGGTCTATTAGGTCAGGTATCTTCGTTCCGTCACTGGGCCAGTATGTTAGGGCACCACCAGAGTAAAATTCACATTTTGATGTCTACCCTGCTTGAAGCAATTCTTTATCTTTTGACGTCGTAAGTCTATATCCCCAATAGGTGTTTATCGCATTAAAGTCACCTCCAATAATAAAATCACGTCCAAGCGATTTAAATAGTTTAAGGTAGTCCTCCCTTTTCAAGTTATGCCGGGGAGGAAAATATATTGCATAGACAGTAAGTTGTCTGTGTTTAATTTGGATCCTTACTTAATTTGGATTCTAAGTGGTGTTTTATATTTTCTTTTATTAGTAATGCCGAACCACTTCTTGCTCTTTCCGCTGGATGAATGGAGTGATATAAGTTATAACCCCGTATTTTAACAAACGAAGATTTAACTAGATGGCTTTCAGATATTAAGAAATACTAAATTTTTTCCGAATTTGAAAATATTTCTATTTCTGGAATATGTTACATAATCCCATTCACATTCCTGATTGCTATTTTGAGAGTTGTGTTCTCACTTAACGTTTTTTATTGGATTGCTTTGAGGGAGTTGCATTTTCTTCAGTTGATCAAGCGTCATGTTTTTCAGATTACTTTGGTCATCTTGCCGCTTTGTAATAGCTGCAATGCTGTTCATAATCATTTCCATAATTTGGTTACTTTCAGAGCCCATATGTTTGGTTGAACCCAATCCTTTCACTACCTGGGCAAATGAACTTCTTTGCCCTGTATTGCTTGGTTGTGGGTTTCGATTCATCTGATTTGATGTTTGAACCCTTCGATTTTCGTGATTTTGCGGTTGATTTCTTGTTTTATCTCTTAATTACTTGTTTAGCAACTTGACAGCCTCGATAATTAGCCGGATGTTGGCCCTTACAATTTGTACACTTGGCTGGCACATCTCTCCCTATTGTACATACCTGGGTAAAATGATTACCTGAGCATTTTACACATCTTGGATCCCGGCCGCAATAACTTTGGGTGTGATTAAATGCCTGGCATTTCTTGCATTGGTGTATGCGTGTTGTGGTTTTCCTCATTGGTTCAATTTTCACTTCATGTGAAGAATTCCTTTTATTCCATAAATGTTTTGAACATTCTCTTTGTTGTCAAATACTAGCAAAAGAGGGAGCCCCCTTTTACTGATAATTTGGTTTCCTTCCTGAATTTCTGTTCTCTCTTTTTTAACAATATTCACAGCATCTAGTATTTGAAAACTTTTATTTTGTAAGTCTTCCATTATCTTTGCTTGAGAAAGTGTGATGCAAACCTCTTGCCATGACTTTTATAGGTCGGGCCTGTTTGTTTTCGTAAGTGAACCACTGATACTTTTCAGCATTCAATTTCATAGATAAGGTTCTATAAGTATCTGAGTCCAGAGTATTAATTTTCAAAACGTCATTATTTAACGCTGTTACCATATAGTCTTTGTCAGTAACCGATTTCATCAGTGACTGAATTTCTGGGTAACTGGTTACCCTACAATATTTATTTATGTTCTTGGTAGATTTACTACCTTTTGGTGGATTGGCTTTGGGTAGAGCATCGTTTGAATCTGAACTAGATTGCCCCCTACCATTTAATTGCTCAGCCTCAGGTGACGATTCAGCTTTTCTTTTCTTACTCTTCCTGGACTGTTTTTTCTTCGTTAGGATCCAGTCCGTCTCTCTTTGTAATTTATCTTCATCAGTGGAATAGATGAGTTTGTCTGGTTCAATGCTTCCAATATCACAATCTGCTTTTGAATCCCGATTCATTTTTAGGTTTTCATTTTCTTGCTTTAGATACTTAATTTCTTCGCTTAGCTTGGCAAATAATTGCTCCATATGCTCTAGCCTCGCCAAGAGATTGATATTCTCCTTTTCTAGGTCAATAGTTATTTTACTAGATTCGGCTATTTGCAAAGTAACATTTCCGGTGGCATCACTTATTTCGTGTAATGTTTATCTAGGTATAGCGTTAGAAAAAGTATCTTGGCTTGGTCAGCTACCGATTTGCTTCAATTTTTCTTTATCAGTGATCTTTGTAAA
The DNA here is from genome assembly GCA_963691935.1 of Nephrotoma guestfalica. Classification (NCBI taxonomy): domain Eukaryota; kingdom Metazoa; phylum Arthropoda; class Insecta; order Diptera; family Tipulidae; genus Nephrotoma; species Nephrotoma guestfalica. Next base: position 235,856,168 of record OY829913.1, read on the forward strand.
TTTGTTCTTCTCTGGAACGGATTTGATGTGCCCTGATAGTGCAATAGATGGCCCTCCCCAGAATCCATAGGGCCAGTCTCCACAGAGAGTGAATTTACCAATGTTGATATTGGTGTACCACCTTGGGTATTATTTCCTTTTGTTTGTACCATTGCATAGTTTGGATTGACTAATTAGCTATTCTGCTTCACTACTACGAAGGGATTGGGTACCGCAACCGTTCGTTCTACAAAACATTGCCCAGAGTACGCCCCTATCCATTTATGAATACTTGGTGGAGGCTGTCAATCCCGTACTCCATTTAAAAACTGTCAACACCTTGTTCAGCACGTTGTTTTTCGGGGTTTGTCTACCATTATTTTCCGTGTATTACAAGTTGTTTATTGTGAGGTTAGACCCTCGATCAACCCCTTGGTTTACAAGTTGTTTTTGGGGTTAGACCTTATCACCCTCTATTTTACAGGTTATTTATTGGGAAATTAGGCTTTTTGTTATGACTTAGTACTATTAGTGATTTCTAAAATTTTGTTAAATGCAAATGAACCATTATCTAAGAAACAAATTCCTCCACTCCCAAAAACTATAAACTACGTTATAGTATGGAAAATTGATTAGACGTACCACTTTGATTTGCACTGAAGACATCAGTGATAAAGCATCGAAATAAAAATTTTACTTCGTTTTTTACCACAAATCATGTGTCACTTCCTAACCACACTACTACCACACCACTGTGCAATACACAAATCCCAAAATGCACAAGAACCATGCATAACATAATAATTCATGACTCCAATGGAAAAAATCGTGTGGTAGACCTGAGTATTAAAAACGTATACAATTCAACCACAATAACGTAACCCCAACCTCCACTATCTCTCACTTCATATAACACGTTAGTACTCGTATATTGTAATATCAACGTATGATGTTATTGTTGAAAGAATTTACATAAAAATCGCGCGCTATTTCGAAAATTAATAAAAGAAAAAAATTCTATGAGAATTTTTTTAATTTCGAACAAAAACAAATTTTTTCTATTTTCTGTCACATGCGAGCTGAATGCTAGTAGTTTTTAGGTTGAGTGGTAAAACTATATGAGTATTAACGCGATTTAGCATTAATACTGGGATGATACGAAATTTTTTACATACTAAATTACTCGATTTAATTTAATTTGAAAAATTCCGCAAAATGCAAAAAAAATTTGTTAAATAGCTAGTTAGGTAATTTTATTTATAAACGATTCGAATTTAACGTCGTTATTCTATACCTCGTACATGCTTGTGTCTATTTTTAAGCGCGCTTTGTAGCATCGATTTATTTATGTTTATGCTGCTGCATACATAAATAAATTCGGAATTAAAAATTTAAAATTGTTTATATTTTTTTTATAGCGATAATGACCTAGTGTTACTTAAAAAAAATTTTGAAATAAAATTTTATCAATGGGTTGTGTTTATAGATACGCGGGGATTTATAAACGGCGTTTGATGATTTATTAGCAGGTAGATAATTACGGCTGGTTTACGAAAGCGCAATAGTTACATGTAAATATAATTTCGATTTATTTTTAAATGTTACATTATGATTGCGGACCGATAAATGCTTGGTGTGAGATGTGTATGATCTCAATCTGCAATTTTAACACTCTGTCTTACTTAATTTTGGCTTCTAATCGGCGTTTTTTTTTTAACTTATCGAGAATTTTTATGTCTAATTTTAGCGGGCTATTCGTATAATGGCGCCATTAGTTTTGTGGTCGTTTCGATTTTCTTCAACGATCGCCCTTATCGCTTAGCTGTCCGTTCAACTGTAATCACTAAGTAGGCTGTAGAAGTATTTCAATCATTAAAAAGAGCTAGCACTTGAAATAAGCTAATAGCCTCAAATATCAGAAATGTTGTAAAGCGTGGTCTTGCGAAAAAATCCTTGCTACATTAAGTTTGAAATTTGGTATTTTTTTAATTTCAAAATTTACGAACTAGGCTCTTCTAGCCTCTAAGCGGTCCAACCCCGGGGTTCCTGCAGTCTTTTTACTTTATTTTTCAGCCATTGCTACTTTAAATTTAATATTTTAGAGCCGATGGAGTTGATGTCGTTTGAAATCGTATCAAACGTAATTTGTTTACCTACAAAACATTAACTGTGCCCAACTTCATGTATCATTCATGAATGACTCTGAAATGAAGATTGAAATAAAAAGATTTCTAAATTGCTTTAATCTGATAGCTGTCAAACGTCTGGCCCTGCGCTTTGTTGATGATGATTGCGTAAGCGGGGATTATCGGAAATTGTCTTCGTTTCAAAACAAACGACAAAAGTGTATCCGTCGGTTGAAGATTTATTCACGGAATGAAGACGTTATCACCACGATTGCATTCGAAGATGATTTCAGCATTAATGTAATTTTGCTGGATACTTTTCACCGTCAATCGAGTTCCACACTCATCCAGTATCATTACTATGACGCCAGGCTTCAACAGCAAAGCATGTGGTGGCAACCGTATAATTTTGCAAGTCATTTGGATCTTCAGAAATGATTGAGTCCACACTATAGTAAACTTTGGCCTGGTCCGTAATCATGTCGATGATCTCAGTTCATCTCAGGCGTCTGTTGATTGATTGGAACGGCAATGACTCGCTTGGACAGCTCGTCGGGAGTCAATAGATTAATCTCTCTGCCGAACACTGATTCGCTGAGATTTCCCGTCGCTACCATGTTCTGTGGGATTTGAACTGAAACGCCTTCAAGTGTTGAATGCTCACTGAAGTTGGCACAACAGGAACCGTTTGCCGAAACTCTCTATTGACAACGAATACCTATTGTTGAAGCATTTTCTGCTGGTTATAACCTCAGACAAACGCCGCTCAATGCACCGCAATCCATCTTTGGTACGCATTATGATTTCATCTTTTACTTCTAGAGACTTCAAGTGAACCACTAGAACCGTTGGGATAGAAACAACAACTGATAATTTTCGTGTCATCAATTCCCAATGCATCGATTTGCTTGTCGTTCAGCATCGCGATTCGCTTTTTAGCAACGCCGCGTTCTTGTGCTTAATCATAATGAATTAGTGACACATCTCCGGTTGAGTTCGGAAGACCAAACAAACAGCATGAAAATGAATGCTGTTTAAGAATCGCTTGTATATCGTGAAGTGCTAAATTTTGGCATTGTCATCGGAATGGTTTCTGTTGAAATAGCAAGCCATAGCGAGCAAGAACTTTTTCCACAGATTTAGTGGACTCGATGGATTACAGAAACAGCAGATGTAAGCGAACTATCGGAATTATTTTGGCATCTAGAAAATAATGGCGTCTGTCAAGCAGCGTTCCCATTCTTCATCTGAATCAAGATGTCCGCACGCAGGGACTGATGCTTCAAAGCTGTTTGCACCTTGAGCAAGAAGCATCATAAGCCTAAAGTATAAACGTTATTCGTCCCTGGGGCTGACATGCTTTCCATATACATTTGATATATACGAAGTGGTGTGTAATCTCAGTGTATATACTGCCGTGCATGGTCATTGTTTGTGTTGAGTTCGAACCATGATTCAAGCATGGTCCGACCAGTGAATGCTATATACTGTTAAAGTTAGCCGAAAGTTTCCAGCCGGAAGGTAACGCAGATAGTGTATTTGATATCCCAGCCGAAAGGTAATGCAGATAGTGCCTTCGCTATCCCAGCCGAAATATGATAATGCAGATATTGTTTTTGCTATCCAAGCAATACATCCATTGCTATCCAATTTGCATCCACTTAGCATCCATTTTGTTGAGAAATTCTGAAGGGGATGCAGGGGTGTTATTTTGCAAAGATTCGGTAATTCAACATATCAAAAATTCATTGAATGGCCTGTCGCTCAAGATTATCGTGCTTTGTCATTGATGCCACTATGGTTATTTGATAGGCCATAATGTTGGTCAACTTCGGCCCAATCGTGGATCAAGTGTGTTCAAGTGAAACCACCAAATTGAACTCATTAGCGAAAACCAGAAGAGTCTGCATGCAATATAAAGAACTCGCCGATCACGTCGCAAACTGGACACAGAACAAGAATGTTTTATCGCCTGTCCTTATCCCATCTACCTTCGAAACTCCACCCGGTACTATGCGCGAATGGTGCAATGTTGTAATGCGATGTTGATCTCTGCTATAAAAGGCCGCTCCGCCTGATCTGTCCGTCACATTCAGGGCAAATTCAAATTGGCATGAAATTAAGGACAACTTGGCACTGGGCAAGGGGTCACCTGGTCGACCAGACTTGGTAGCGCGAGTATTTAAAATCAAATTAAAGACTCTGATGAACGAATCAGAGGTCGTCAGGCGCCGCATGATGCATGAAACTTGCGGTGTTAACAACCGAAACGCGTCATGCAAAACGGTCATTGCTCAAAGAAATTTCCCAAACCCTTTACTGAAGTAGCATTACCGAATGTCGATGTTTATCCGTTGTACCATCGTCGCAGCAACGGTGCCCGAGCAACAGTGAGAGGCGTTGTGAAATACAAGCGAAATGTTGTTCCTTTGCGTATCAAATACAGCGCGTACATCAACGATGAAGTCAACAGACCATTAAAAGCTGTAAAGTTAAATTACAAGTACATTTTCAAGGGATTCGACTGCGCCAGCATGCGACCAACCTGAACTTTACTACAACGAGATGGCAAACTTCATCAATACGCATTATATCAGTGCACCCTAAGCAATGTGAAGACGTCTTTAATCGTTCACATATAATAAATGATTGTTGACACAATAAATAATTGTTTTCCAAGACGGACATGAAGAAGTGAATTTACTGATAGCATTCACCTTATTAAAGTTAGTCGAAAGTTTCCAGCCGAAAGGTAATGCAGATAGTGTTTTTGCTATCCCAGCCGAAAGGTAATGCATATAGTGTCTTCGCTAGCCCAGCCGAAAGATGATAATGCAGATATTGATTTTGTTATCCAAGCAATACATCCATTGCCAATCCAATTTGCATCCATTTAGCATCCATTTTATTGAGAAATTCTGAAGGGGATGCAGGGGTCGCTGATTCAATATATCGAAAATGCAATGAATGGCCTCTCGTTCAAGATTATCGTGCTTTGTCATTGATGCCACTATGGTTATTTGATAGGCCATAATGTTAGTAAACTTCGGCCCAATCGTGGAGAAATTCTGAAGGGGATGCAGGGGTGTAATTTAGCACAATTTCGCTAATTCATCGCTGAACACACTCTAATAATTGGGTTAAAATATTTTTATGAACCGATATTGAGGGCCACTTTGAACTGAAGCATGCTTCAGTTTGTGCGTACCTGATTCGTGTGTGCACCTTCATATGCTTCCCACATCCATTTTAGCCATCTCTGGTTCTCCAAAAGAGGACTTAAAAGGTTTATGTTAACATACTGCTCTGATTTGAATCAACCGGATTTCGCGGATAGAGGTGAAAGTCAAGCTCAAATAGTGGTTCTCCACCGTTCGACGTTGGCGTGTTGAAAACCTACGTTGAACCACTTCATTTGCAGCGACCGGTTCTTCCTTGCTTTTGCTTCAACATCTTCCATTAAACGATATAACTTTGAGCAATTCGATTGTATTGTCTGAAGTTGCAATCGGTTTTGTCTAAGGCTCGACTTAAACATCCGTCATTTGCTGGATGAGTTTGTCATCGCTCTGTCGCCTGAGTGCTGTCAATCACGTAGAGCTGAGCGAATTGTCGGTACTAGCTTTTTTCTAGCGTTGTATGAGATATTCTGTGGTAAGTTTGTCCATGAATTATGAGCACATAAGGTTCACGATTGTTGTGTTGTCTCTCGATCGCGCCGCAAATGTTGCGCCACTGCATTCGCTGGTCGTCGCGTTTCGGCCTCTTCTGCTGTCTCTTGCAATCGTTTTTGATCAGCGACAATATCCTTTATGATATATTAAATACTGTATAAGATAACAGAAAATGTACATCCAAAAAAAATTGGTTTTTGCTATTCATCGCTAGAAACAGCCCTTCAACAAAAAAAAAAATTTTTGCTGATATTTTTAGGAACCAGCAGAAAATTTATAAAATTTTTAAGCAGATGAATAATTCTCAGCATAAAGGGTCATTATAGACTCATAACCTGCGTCGGTAGCACTCCATGAATTTTTAGTCTTTCTAAAATAACTTTAAAGCTTTATGAATTACTACCGACGCACCCTAGGGTAGTTAAAGGAGGGCGGTATCGTGCGATTTTTTTATTGTGATATGATATTTGCGTGCATTGGTAATATTTTGAGAGTCACAAATCCTATTTTAAGGAAAAATACGTTTTTCGTATCAAAAAATTTACGCTTGTAATTTCTCTTGTGCTTCATAAATCTTTTGAAACCGTTCTGCCGAGAATTACTGATTTGCTAACAATTTCATAAATATTCCGCTCGTTCCTAAAAAATTAAACAGCATATTTCTTTTTTTGTCATAGTGCTGCCTCTAGCGGTGAATAACAAAAACACATTCACCGCTAGAGGCGGCACTATCACAAAAAGGAAATTTTCTGCGCTGAAAATTTAACACTTATTATTTATGGCTCATCCAGAAGATTTGATAGCTGACCAGAATTTAAGAGACTGATAGATCGTTAATTTGAAATAAAAACGGATCCAATCCCCTTAATGGAGATGTGGAATGTGTCATAATTAAGACTAACCTTAAAACAAAGACACGAAGTCCTACCTCTATTTATTTACACCAAACTTATTACATCAGCACACCAAAAATATACAATAAAGCAAAAATGATATGAAAATATTTTTCCCAATTCGGTATATCCTGGGAAAGCCAGAATATCATCCAGTAAATTCCAAATTAATAAATATTTCGAATAGACAAGAATTTCGGAAAATCGATTAAAGATTCGTAAAATACTTGCTCTTGAAAAATGACCGTTTGTTCAATTTATTTCTATGAAATTTTTATTGTTTTATACTTAATGTAGTTTATTGTACCTGCAAGATCTTTACATGTAGTTTGGTCCAATAGAATTTCAGACCCCCAATTGTAACTGTGTTGTATACAATTTTTAATCGAACATGAATAACGAACATGCTCATGCACCTACTATTTCCGCAATAATGACCTACAGGCATAGTTTTCTTTAATTACATCAATTTAATTTTAAAGCGAACCTCCGATGTATTTCATATTAAAATTAATCAAGCTACAGGTAACTACTTTAATGGTAGCATTTGTAACGGGTAAGCCGCTATTATTTATAGGGCAAACCCAATTACATTTAATTGCCTCTACCCTATTACGCCCCCCATGAGGCGGCATTAACCCGCTAGCTCAGCGGAAAAGGTTAATTTGGCCGTGGGGATAGGGAGGCTAGGGTAGCGGCCTAGATTACCGCCTGCGGTTAAAATAAACTTATTACGGGGATTGGGTGGGAACACCGGACCCCTGAACAGTTAATTAGGCTAGCAGCCCATTTAGGGAAGTAGGCCAAACGCTACTGTGGTTGTATTGTCTGACTTTCTAGCCAGACATTTTATAATAACACACTTTTATCCACTTACCTTGCCGGTTGATCTCAATCTCTCTCCCAAAATGTAATTACTTGTGTTTACCACACAAATACATACACACAATACAAAACAAAAGAAGTTATAAAATAAATTTTTTTATGTATTTCCTTGCTGCCTTAACAACTTCCAACCACGTCACAGGTGTAAAAACAACTTAGTATAACGCTAATACACTGATACCAAATAAAAACTGATCTTACATTCACAATCAAAAATTACTTAATTAATTTACGAAATATATGTATACACAAACACGAATGCACATATGCAATCATCATACAAAATGTTGCCACTTGAAATTGACGGAATGCCCAAAAAAAAAAAAAATTGTTTTTACACATCGACTACTATACACTATTATAATGGGTAAAATGACATTCACCAAAAAAAAACAAAATACTACACTACCAAAAACAACTTTATCAAAACAAAAAAAAACTTATACTTAAATTGGACCTGAACGCCGGTCTGTCCAAAAACTAACTCCCCGCCACACACCATGCATAAAAAACAATTTTTCGAAAATTTTGTGAATTCATCACAAAATGCCATGGTGGTGTACGAAAACGTGCCATGAATTTTGCTTATTCTTGGCCACGCGAAAAATTTGAAACAAAAAAAATGCTGAGGAAAGACAAATTAATAAGTGCAATTTCCCTCGGTCAATACATAGTTCACCTATGTCATTTACCTAAAAAACTAACATTTATTGCAAACAAAATGATCAAATTACATTTAAGTGTATGATCGTTCAACCACAATATGAATTTGTATTCATACCGTAATTTGATCGCCATAACACAGAAATGTTGAAGTTTAACATGACGGAGAATTTTATATTTGGAATGTTAATATTTTTGGAGAGGTTAATCTCAAAGTGGTCATGTTAATGAGTAATGCTAAAATATAGAATGTTGGGATAGGTTAGTAACGGAATTAGGTGGAATTCCGTTACACATTATGTATCGTAAAAAAAATATTAAGCTCTATTTGATTAGCCAGAACCGATTTATTGTTACTGCAATTATCTAACTCTAAAGCAATTCGAAATAATCTAATTTTTGTTATTGACCGCATTGCTTGGCCCACAAAATCATTCACCAACATACCCGAGACCAATTTTGTAAAATGAGAACGGTATCAACCCATTTTCCGATCCGCATTATTTTATATACAATCAGATATGTACGAGTATATCTGTTGAAGTCTCGTTCGTATTTATATATCCAATTTCATAACCGACGAGATTGTAAAAATTATCAATTATCCATAGTCAAATGTCATTTTATATATTACTTTACATTTTTTTTACAACAACAAGTATACCGTACTTATAACGATTTAATCCATTTAAGATAAAATGTCTACAATTTCATGTATCGTATTATGGTTTTATGTCACCGATATGTTAGATTTTTTTATTGTTGTTGTTGTAACATTAGCATATTATGTGTGTGTGTTATGATAATTATTAGTGTGTAGCGGACGGGTTTTATTTTTTTTATGTTTTGTAATGTTTAACTGTGGGCCTGGTCTCAACCAAAAAAAAAGGTTGGGGAGCAAAATTATTTCGTTTGGTCTTCTAGGGTTCTATAGAAGATCTACGTATCATCCACAATCACCATGCTCCCTTGCAAGTTCAAAAGTACTGAAAAGTAGAGTATATCCTCCTAATTAACTAATTTTCTTTTAGTTTTCTTGAAAATGTAATTAATATTTACGATAATGTACATGCATTTAGTAAAATAATTGATAACATTAACGTTGGCACTAATTCCATTATAGAGAATATCGACACATTCTGGGTGATACTACCGATTGAATTGTCCAAAAAAAAATTAGAACAAGAACCTTTTAGGTTCAATAGATAGCTTAGCATTATATTTTATCGTTCTCGATTTATTTACTTACCCCATCGATTCATTTGGTAGCGTCCTTTCGTTTGTTTTTGATGAACAATACACTGCGCGTCACTTGAATAGGGCCAACATAATTTTTTTCATTTATCCAATTTATTATAATCCTGTGCTCTTGAGTTGTTCTCTTTTATGCGTTGTTTGAAATGTGTGATTTTAGTTGTTCACTTGAATAGTAAACCTGATAATTTAATCAGGAAAACTTAAATTCAACTTCTTTATTTCTTTTAAACAAAACAAAAAAATGAATTAGTAGTTGGTACTTCCACCGTTTTTTATAATAACTTCATAAACTCGAGTCGTACAGCAATTTCAAATAATTTATGGAAATTTCACTTTAAGCTGATTTTATCGCCTCTTTAGGCACTTTTTCAGGCAATGTCGTCGAACTGTTTCCCTCCCTCGTAAATTTTTCGAGTTAGCCATCCAAAACGTTTTCTATGGTGTTTAAATCTAATGAATATGGGTGCCACGGTAAAATTGCAATATTTTGGTTCGCAATCCAGTTTTTTACGACACGCATTTTATGAATCGGGATATTATCGTGTTGAAATGTCCATTGTAATGTCCCAGAAAACAGTAAAAAAATTGATTTAAAGAAAAACAAATTATCAGAGAGTTGAAACAATTAACTGGCCTATATTCAAGTGAACAATTAAAAACAAAAAAATTGTTTTACTCTCAGAGATTAACGAATCTCATTAATTGTTTTTGTTATTGATTGCCCTCTCGAGAACAGGAAAATAATAAATTGCAAAAATGAAAAAACTATGTTGGCCCTATTCAAGTGAAGCGGAGTGTATATCGATTTCAATAAGACTCAAACTTTTGACTATAGCTCCACTTGTTATCTTTAAATAGGAATTTTTGATCGCAGGAGCTGAATGACATAAGGCCTGAGGATAGTGATTCCAACGTAAGGTTTAAATTGTTATTGTTTATGGTCAAAACTATAGATAGAAAGTTAGTTTTATGGTCAAAAGGACTGGTTCGTGAGGCAGTCCCACACCCGAGATAAGTTTCATTAAGCCACATACAAAACAAACGAAAAAATTATGTTTTAAAATTTAATCCTGAATTCGAGATCGAAGGTCATATGGTCGTTTATGATTTTGTAGCCTTTTTCAAATGATCGGTACTACGCTAACAATAAGTGATTTGCTGACTGAATAATTATGGAGCTATCTTCCAAGCATTTAAGATCTCGTAACAGTTTGTATTTAGATTCGAGCAAAACTTTATGTTGTCCAAACACAGCTGCAACGATTTGTTTGTGCCATTCTCGATGATCTTCTTTCAGATAGGCTCGAATTGAAGAACGTACAATACGCTCTGTCCCTTACATTATTCTGTGGTGAATATGTCGGGGTAGTTATATGTTTTAAACCGAATTTGGGAAGTTGTGTTGAGAATTTTAAGACGAATTGCGGTCCATTATCGGATAATATTGATTCAGGTATCTTACACATTAAATGGCACTAGAAAATTGTTATATAAGCGTTGCTATGCACGGTAAATTGGTATTGTGTTTCCCATATATTCCTTAACAAATTTCAGCATCTTTGGCCAACAAAAGTACCTCTGTAATTTCTCTAATGTTTCTTTGACTCCTAAATGAGCTGAATTGGGAGGTTCATGGGCTTGGCGAATTAAACCAGGATATGAAGTTTCCAAACAGGTAAATTAATAGTGGAACTCCCGAGTCCGAATTGATTAGTAAAATAGATCTTATTTTCAACAATACGGAGATTACAATTAAAATTTGCTTTGGCATGAACAGCTTCAACAGAAATTTCAACAGATCGTGACAGTGTATTGAGTACAATATTATGAGATCCTTTGGCTAAACTTTCAAATACTACAGCCGCGAAACACTCCAGTATGATGAGTAGTTTCTCTCGCATTATCACTTAATTTCTGAAAAGTGATCGTTAAAATTTGGGTCACACAATACTGGGGCTGTGGACAATGCTTCTGTGATACTTAAAAATAATTCATGAGTATTTTAGACTAATTTCATTTATTGTTCTTCTTTAACAGGTCGGTAAACGGTGCAGAAATGATTTAGAAGTTTTTTATGAACTGCCGATACCATCCGAACATGCCGATATATCTGCGGATTTGTTTGCGAGTGCGCGCGGTATCGGTAGACGTCACTTACCAAATAACCCGAATATTTAATTTGCTTTAGTGAAAATAAATTTTTCTCTATATTAATGGTTAAATTGGCGGATGAAAGTAGTTGAAATGAGTGTCTGGCGTTGTTGTATTATTCCTTATTAATGTTTTATTTATGGACACTGTGGATGAACATTTTTGTTCCCGAGAAGAAAGAAGAACTTTGTGCTTTTAACATTATAGAAAACCAGTTGAGGCATCTTAAATTAATTAATTAATTAATCCGCCGTGCTAAAAAATTTGAAATGCAATTTAAGTGGGTAACGGTTCATTTCCGGGCTTATGCTTAGTATAGAGTTTTCTTCATGACATTGACCCAGCTACACACCCTACTCTTTTGGACTCGTCTCAATGGGATACCCTGCATTTTACAGAGGTCGGCACTCGAAGTGTTCAATTAAAAATGCTGTGAATTTGTTAATTTTTATTTTTTTTTATTTCAACACTTCAGTATATCGTAAAAACATTTCAAATTTAACAAAAAATATGTTATTGTTCGATGCAGCCACCGTTAGCGCGAATAATAGCATCGCGTTATGGGATGGTAGCTTGTTGAAACGTCCATGGTTTAAAATCTTTTCACGGTAGATTTGTTGATTAATCTTTCCGCCCTGTTCAATGAAAACGAGTGGTGAGCGTGGCAGTTACCGCAGCCCAAGCCATCACTGACGCAGGCGCTTGCTTTCGCAGAGCAATTCACTGGTCTAAATTGTCTTTTGATTGGCATTTTAACCAAACACGATCGTTTTGTTTGTTTGCATACTGCTGAACCGTAAACATTTTTTCATCAGAAAATACCAAATTCTAAAGGTCGCCACTAGCGTGCAAGTATTTTAACACCTTCGCCCTTGCTAGTCGAGCTGACTTTTGTTGCGGTGTTAAATCTTGTCCTTTTTGTATTTTGTGGGGCTTCAATCGTAGTTGATTTTTTATTATGCGGCCCATGCTACGAGCAGACACATTGAGATTTTTCGCCAATTGAACTGCGCTTTGTCATGGATTACGTTGAATTCTAGCCTTCACCTTTCGGACCATTTTTGGCGATGTTGCTGTTTTTGGATGTCCACCTCGATGGCGTTTTTTGATGCAGAATCGTTGTAACGTATAATGGTCCAATACACAAACATTTTGTTCACATGAAAATGTCGTAGCTCATTACAGTCAAATACAAAGCAATGACACTGTTGCGTTTGAATTCCATTTCCAACAGACTGACGCTTCAATAAATGAGCGCACTGTCATTAGCCGTTTGATTGCTACAGCAGCGTGAAGTTGGTAACATTTCGAGCGCCTACCCCTGTAGTGTTGATTTATTATTTTTAATTAAACATATTATTAAAACAAAAATGTTTTAGGTAAATGGGTAAAGGAAAGAAGGTGAAAATGCAAAAATCGAAATTTTAAAAGAAGCAGGATTCTCAAATCGTGAAATACCAAAAAAATTGATAGGGGCAAACTGTTTTTTGGATATTTCATCAATAATATTGAAAATTATGGGAAAAATAGAAAAGCACGCGTTGCAGAGGCTACAACTCCCACAGATAAACGGGCGATTATTCGGTCTGTTTCAATTCATGCTTATCCGCGGCAACAATTAAGGCAAAAGCTAAATACGTCTTTGAATGCATCACGAAAAGCAAACCAATTGGAATTTGCCAAAAATCAGATGACATGGAAGCAAGAATGGCATCAGATTTATTTTCATGATCTAAGGAAAGAGGAAATATTTTTGAACAGAAACCTTAGTAGACAAGGTGGCTTGATGGTTTGGGGAGCCATTTCGTACTACGGAACAATTGACTTGAATTTTCCTAGCACGCAAACAAAATTTTGGAAAATACTTTTCCAAGATAGCTTTGCACAAAGCTTGGGAGAGGCTTTTCCAAAATTTAAAGAACCTTTTGGACCTTTGTCATGGATTTACCAATAAGGTGATTCCCAATTCATATAGCAAGAATTATTGCAGGCTGCGTAATAGACGAAGGTGTGTCTTTGCCACCATGGCCTCCATATTCTGCCGATTTGAATATGGCTTTCAACAGAAGAGTATGAAGGGGGCAAGCTATATGAAAATAAAGTTTCATTGATAACAGCTATTAGATGGCCTATGGTAAATGTACAACTGAGATTTTTCTACTGATCGTAATCAAGTGACGCATTGAAAATACAGAGCGGTCTTACTGTTGGTATCTGTTTAAACGTTATTTCAATGAGCGGCAATGCACTCTCAAACGGATGTATAAAGTAATATTCTCGTTTCACAAATATGGAAGTTACTGACATTTATAATAGATGGTCGTAATTAAGAGAAGCGGAGCGTACATGAAAAATTTGGTAACATTCCATTGTTTCTCAAATTTGTTAATTGAATAGCAATCGAAAGAATTTCTTTTTTTTTTTTTTTTGATTTATATTCTTGTTTGGAGGCTTGTAGCCCTTTGGCTAGTCCCCTTTACAATTTTATTATATTTTTAGTCGATCCTGATTGGATCTAGTAGATCATGTGGTTTCTTCCTTCGCAGCCGTCTTACTGGGTTTGAATCATCCAATATACGACGTATCTCATCATTTTTAGTGTAGACTAATACGTTGCATGTGTTTTCTCGCGTGTTTGATTTTTTCTTCACTAACGAAATCCATCTTCAGTTCGCTATGGAGGTTGTCATTTCTTATGTACCACGGTGCATTAACTATTCCACGAAGGACTTTGCTTTGGAATGACTGGATGATATTGACGTTGGTTTTCTTTGTACAGCCCCAGAGCTGAATACCGTAAGTCCACACAGGTTTTAGGATTTGCCGCTATAGTAGCAATTTATTATGTGGAGTTAGCTCAGAATTTCTTCCTAATAGCCAATCCATCTTTCTGTATTTGATGATTAACTTTTCTTTTTCGCATGCTTTTTCCATTTTAGTTTCGCGTCTAGAGTCATGTCTAGATATTTTGTCGTGTTTGCATAGAGAATTTGCTGAGAGTTAAGTTCTACTGGTATCCACTTGACCGTCTTGTTGGTAAAGTTTACGTGAACAGATTTTGTTTCATTAAGTTTTATTCGCAATCTCTTGGTCCAGGTACCAACACTATTAGTATAGCTCTTTGCAATTTGCTTGTAGATTCTTCTATGCAATTAGCAACTGCTAAGATGGCCGTATCATCTGCAAACGTCGCTATATTAGTCTTGCTTATCTAACCTGTTGCTTAGAGTTTGAAGGCATTTCTCTTATTTAGCTAGACGAATGTTAAGAGCTTCCATGCTTCTTAGTATCTTTTGGATTTGCTGCACCTTCCGTAGTGCCCTCCGAAATAACTGGTTTTGTCATGACTACTTGCGAGTACAGTTTTGGTTCTCCCGTTTTACTAGCATGAGGTTTAGGTTGATAATTTTTACCGATATTCCTGGACTTTGTTTTCGCGTTTTATTTCTTATTCTTTGCAGCTTGTTACCTATTTCACATCCCCGATATTTTGCGGGATGTGGCTTCTTACAATTAACACATTTTGCAGCAATATTTTTACTAACCGGGCATACTTGGGTATGATGCTTTCCGGCACATGCACCTAGTCTCTCTTTGGCAATATTCCTGCGTATGATTAAAACCTTGACATTTTTTGCACCGCGGTATTAATCCGTTATTCTTTTTCAATGGCTCTATTTTAACTCTCATGCTAAGTATTGCCTTGATATTATACACATCTTCCATTTTTTGCTTGTTATTAAAAGTGAGTATAAATAGTGGACGCCCTCTTTTGTTAATTTGAACTCCTTGTTCAGTTTCAATTTTTTCTTAATGATGTTTACAGCAGTTTCTATTTGATAGACCTTTTTCTTGAGTTCCTCAATAATTTTCTCTTTTGCGCAGGTTGAATGAAGACTTCTGAAAGAATTTATAAGAGTTTTTGAAACAAGAGAACAACATTGCTAACATTGTGGGTGCTTTTCCATACTGCGAAAAATTTTCATGCGTGTTTCTCATTCCTGGAGCGGAACTAAGTACTAAAATGAAGTTAGAATTCGCGATTGAGTTTAACTATAGACGATTAAAAAGTAGTTGAATTAAATTATTGCGGCCAAATTCCAAAACCCAACATTCTTAATAGAATACCAATCCCATATTTGAAACGACGATTGACCCAAATTTTTTATGAATTTTAAAAGGCTTTCGAAAATATTGGGTATACAAATGATTCTCCGCCGTTTTTATCATAAATTGGATATTTATTTACTGTGAAAGAACGGTAGCCACTAGTCTTTCTCATCTTTTCACGTCGAATTGGGCCAATTCTGGATTAGCACAAATTCAGCCACTATATTTTTGGATGGCAATGCACATACCTGACAGGAATATACTATCTGAATTGCCTTGGATTTTAGAACATTTTATTTCTATTGTTTTATTTGTTGTTCAACACAAATATTATTGAACGATATATCTCCGTTTTTTTAAATATAGTATCTTTCAGGGGCCGGTTTGGTTTTCCTCGATTTATGAATGAAAATTTATGAAAATTATATTTCTATGATAAGCACAAATTTCATCAGTTTAGCGGCCTTTAGAAAGTTTTAAAATTAGGCTGAAATTATTTCTGGTTTTTTCTAGAAATCGGGTTTTATTTATTCCGTGTTTTAGGCGAAATTTGAAATTTTCTTTTCCCGTTTTTTCGGCCCCTTGACTAGCGCTAATTTTTTCCCGTGGGCACTAATTAGCACAAATTGGGCTTAATCGGTATGTAAAGTTTCATTTTGAAATTCGAAAGTTTCCCTGCTGCAGTTAGCCACGTCTTGCGGCACCATCTTTTGCCGATCGACGGAGACTTATTTGTATATACCCAGTACATAATTTTTATAAAAACAGGATTTTGACTAACCAAAAACGATTTGAATACCTGAATTGTTCTCTTTTAAAATAGATGCCTTGAAATCCGGGATTTAGGCTTCCGGAATTTTAAAAGCCGGTTTTCGAGGATAACCTGTTTAAAACATTTATCATTTTTCTAAAGAAAATTCAATATTAATTTTACTATTCAGTTTTAATTGCGTCAATCCGATAACGCACTCTAACATAACATTCATAATTTCTAAAAAAGTGGCTAGTTCTACTCAACGCCCAAGTTGACATTGCATAATTTTAAAAATATCTAGGCTAGGTTTTTTCGGTTAAAATATAACTGATTTCGAAAGCTATACATTACCTAATTTGTATTACAACCTTGCTATAGGTACATATACCGTGAGAAATACAATTAATTAAACAAAATGTAAGCAAGACAAGTTTTTTTTTATTGTAATCATAACACCTAGAAAATATTTCACCAAACATCTTTTGTTGATTTCTCAAGTAGTTAAACGTACACAAAGAAGAAAAATGCCAAAACCAAAACCGACTGTTGTCCGCACAATTATGTACGAGTATATTATTTGTATAGTAAACATAATTTAAAATTTTCAACATTTTGAAAAACGATGATAATTATAGTCAATAACAATTATACTTTTGTATAATAATTGTAGCACTTGAAACACATCAATTTATTTAAAATACAATAAAAATTTTCAACATGTCATTAAAACACCCACTTACAAAAAAAAATATTTATGTTTATGTTTTGTATTATTTCAATTATTATGCTGGCGTATGTACAACACACAGATGTGTATGTTACATAAATATAAGTCGAAATTAGTAATTTGTGGTATAATTATTCCATTTTGGTTGTTTTGATTTAATCAACGAGCGCGTGTCATCCCCTCACAAAGATTTATGTGGCGCTTAATATGATAAACGTAAATACTCGTAGATTTTAGAGGGAGACTAACCATGGAAATAAAGTATAGTCGCCATCAATATTCGAGTATAGGAGCAAATATACCAGAAGGCTTCGTCGAAACCACATTTACGAAATGCTAATATATTTCAAAAGTTATTACTTACCGCACCAAGTCGGTGTAAAAAACAATTAGCATGACACGCAAATTTCCTGCTTTTGATCATGACTCGAAAAATATATCCAAACCACCATAAAGAAACCACAATGTCTGAAAAAATTTCTAATTTTTTTTTTATTTTTTATATAAATACGAGTACCTACCTACCTTACATATTTATACGAAAGTTCTTAATATTTATTATATAAAAAAGTTAAACTGACGTTAATTTATTTTGTATTTTTTATTTCTTTCTAGATTTTAATGCTGCTGTAAACGGAAAACCAAATCATCAACCATAATCTTTTTTGTTTCTAAATCAAAATTCTTTATGCTAATCAACAACACAGTTAAATTGTGTGTGTTGTTGTTGAGTGTTGATTGATAAAAAAAATAAAAAATAAAAATTGGTAAGTGTCGTAAATACATCGTTACGAGTATAATAATTAACTAATCGATATAAGAAGTCATCGCCATCTAACATTTATTTTCTTATTTTTTTTTTTTTAAGATTTTAAAGATCGACATTATTAACTTGATATTTTTTTATATTGAATTAAACAGTTTCTAATTTAAATTGTAAGCTCATCGCATAAAAATAATAACTTAAACATAAAACTAACTCATATATGGTTGCGGTGTTAAAGGTTTTTGGGGTTTTTGAAATTTTTTTTTAATTTTTTTTATGTTTTGTTTATGAGTTTATATGTAATATGATTTTGTGATACTGTTGTCCCTCGTCTGCTTTTGTCTATATGGTTTTGTTTTATTTTTTTTAATTTTTATTCTTTGAAGACTTATAAGGTTCAAGTATTTTACGGTTTTGTTTATGGTCCTCCCGAATGTGCAACAAGTCCGTATCAAATTGCTTTGTGGTTTTTTTTTTCATTAACTTAGAACTGATAATCCTTCTTTTCCTGGTACGAGTATTTATTGTTATTTTATAACAAATGATCTTTCAGTTGTTAGCCATCCTCAAATAAAATCAACGTATTTAGACCACCACACGAAAAAATTCGTAAATATTTCTTCCATGGGTTAATGGAGGCGCAGCGCATAGTTCCAATCTTGGAACTGATATCGTTACGGTTATAAATAACGACTGCATATACTACTTCTGACGCGTCGGAAATGTCATGCAATTGGAAATCTGATTCTTCGGTATGTAGCCAACGGGGTATTGTAATTCTCTCTAATTTCGTTAACTCGTCTCTTATTGCTGTCCATCTCTTGGTGATGTGGATAGGTAGAGAGTCATTCCACTGAAGATTTAATAGTCATATCGATATCGACCAAATGGCACAGTGGTTAAAGCTAAGGCGTTTGGATCGGGAGGTACCGGGTTCGAATCCCGATAGGGGCAGGATGCAAAAGGAAATTTGCATCAACAGGTTACGATCTGTGATTAAAAGGAACACAACTACGACCCCCTATCAGCGTGCTAAACTCATGGGCCGACCCATCTTCCATGTCCAGTACTATAGGCCGACATGGAGCTATGCAATGCGAAGATGGTAACGTAAATCGGTCCTGAGCAGAGAGCGCTTCGGCCCCAGAAAAGATTGCATGGATAAAAAAAAAAAAATATCGATTGAAAGAGAATCTTGATCATCACTGTAGAAGGAGATAGCCTTTATAAGTATAATGTATAAGCAGCTCTAAAAAAAGATAACAGCCCCAACATAAATATACTTACTCAAGACCAGCTAATAATTCTATTTAATAAACTAATTTCCCCCAATAAATTTAAAGACGGAGGAGCCGCTATAAATTTGATCGAAATCTTGGTTCTGCTGAAATGAACACTTTAAAGTGGAAGTTATCGGTTTCCGGAGTCCACTCTAGTCCGAATAGTTTTATTGATCGAGTTTCTTCCCGAATTTGAATAGGAACCACTTCTTGATTCTCCAATGGGATGGTGTTTAGTAATACTTGGCAATTCGTGGCCTACTTCCTAAGATGAAAACACCCGGATTTTAATATTTTAATAACTTGGTAACTGTATGGCTTCTTCTTCCGTCTTAGCCCCCGACATTAAGTCATCAATATATAAATCCTCACGAACAATTGGCGATGGGGTACTGCTATCGAAATTTATCGACTAATTTAATCAGCGTTTTGGCAGGTAGGTAAGGAGCGGAGGCGGTTCCCTATGTTACGGTCACGAGCCGATAATATTTAATCGGTGCTGCTGGGTTCTCCCGCCAGACAATCCATTGGTACTCGGTGTCAGCTGGATGCATAGCAATCTGGCGGTACATTTTCTCAATGTCTACCGTAAAAACTATTGGATGTTTGCGAAATCTGCGGAGAATAGCATATAGGGTATCTTGTACGGTGGGTCCTACCCGAACTTTTGTTCGACGTCTTGGTGGAAGCATCAAATACCACTCGCAACTTGGTAGTAGTACTTGATTGTTTTATTACGGCGTGGTGTGGTAGGTAAAAAAAACCTCGATTCTATGGTAACTTGCTCCGGTGGTGTGCGTTTCATATGCCTCAATAGCTTGTATTCCCGCATGAAAGCGATATATTCTTCTCGTATCTTCGAATCCCGCTGTAATCGATCCTTCATTTCAAAAAATCGCCTAAGTGCCGTATTATATGAATTCCCTAGTTCGCATTTGGTAGGTTTGAATGGAAGATGGACTATGAACCTCCCATCCGGTGCGCGGGTTTGGAGTTCCTCAAAATGCCACTCACACAGCTCTTCATCGTTGGTTAAACGATTGGTTGATACTACCTCTTCGGTTTCCCGAAATCGTTGCAAAGATTGGTTTACATCGATCTCTGATACCAGACTAATGGCTGATGTGCGTTGAACTTGATCTGGATACATATTACCGGCAATGACCCAGCCAAAAATATTATTTTGTGCGATTGGTAATCCTTTGTTCCCGTATATTTTGCCATCCTGGATGACATCGAAAAAATGGTTGGAACCGATTAAAATATCAATGCTACTTGTCTCATTAAAATGTGGATCCGCAAGTTCTAGGGACTTCATATAGTTCCAACTATATGGCCAAAAACTGCTTGATGGTAACGGCATGGCGACTTTTGGCAATATGAATGCATTGACGAAAGTATTCAAGTCTGGATTGCACCTGGAATTAATATTCAAGCGGATAATTCCTCGGGAAGTTCCAGTTGATAAAGCACCGACTCCTAGAATTTTAACATTAGCTCGTTCGGTAGGTAAACCCAGACGTTGGACACAGCCTGAAGTTATAAAAGACGCCACGGATCCGGAATCCAATAATATGCGACAACAGTGCAACAGTCCTGACTTATCTTTCACATAGACCAGTGCGGTTGGTAACAGCGATCGACTTCGAGTGATCTCTGGTGTTTTAGGTATGATCGCTTCATAACTATTCGATTAAAAACGGGCGAACAGACAAGGGTTGGAATAATAGTTGTGTTGAGTTTGAATAAGATAAATTGTGATAACAATTTAATTGGGGAATTTCACCTATGGAAGAAATATTCGTTATTGTTGTTGTTATTATTATTATTTCTCAATGTAAACAATTAAACTGTTTGGTGGTACCAAACACCAGTTATGATGTATCAAATCGGGTACACTATTCCATGATATTACAACTTTAAACATGGTCATATTTTTGAATTTTGGAAGGAGTAACTTCTCTTCAAATTGAGTTCGTATACAATTTTGTTGGTATTTTAAAATCCAATTCTGAGAAGAAGCATCGGTAAAATAAATCGCCGGCGTCTGCAAACCAAACTGGTCAGCTCCAATAATTTCATCTCGAAACTGTCAGGATATTATCTTTCATCCCTACAAATGAAATGTATAAGTGGTTTATCTAATATCTAAAGTGGTTATCAATTCTGTTCCGGGTCCTCCGGAGGACCCAAGTGTAGTATTAACCAATATAAGTCTGATATGTTCACCAAAGGATGGAAGGTCGTCCGCTACAAACGCGAAGCTAAGCGCGAAGCGATATTCTTTTGAGTTGACCAGAAGTCTTGAGATCATTACTGCTTCAAACCTTTCCTTGCAGTACGTCTTGGACAGAATTATCTTTAACATTATCTCTAGTTTGTAGGTTTATTTGCTTTTCTTCGCATAATCTGACTAATGTGTTGATGTCCATGCTTTACATTAAACAGATTAACTTGCATCACATTAAGTCAGGTTCTCTTGCGTTAATGAAGTTGCTTTCTGTATCGCATTTCTGCCTCTACAACCAGGGCATTATTCTCATTCATGAGTGCAGATGATTGATTTTTTCGTCTGGGTCTATTTAACATTCGACTCATCTAACCCACCTTCTTCGGATGAACTGACCGCTCTAGCAACTTGTTGGAGCACGAATAAGAATATTTTATTTATTTATTTATTTCACAAGAATTTTGAAGACTACATAACTTATTTTGAGCATGAACGCTCATTTATAATGAATTGTGCCGCCCTTCAGGTTTGAATATATAAGTTGCCAATTTCTTCGTGAGATTTATTTTAAATAAAGCCTTCCATCGTAGTACTCTCTGTTGATGAAACTGCTTTTTCTCTTAAACCGGAAGTTTAAAATATATTCATATGAAAGCTTAAAAAATTGCCCTTCAAAGTGATAGAAATTTAGTAAGAAATTAAAAATTACAAATTGTTTCAAGTAAAATTTTTTGATTAACGTTAAAATTTATCTATGGCTCTAACAGATTTTAGCTTTAAATGTAGCCCGATCTATGTACTTTAATAAACGCAAGAATTTGTCACGATTGTAATACGAACATTATCTACAATTAATCAAAATGAGAACATAAGCTTTTTAGTACCCTTGGATTGGGTCTAGTACAAAGTGAAAACACCTATCCCAGCCATAGTAACCTCTTAAAAAATCTTAGGAACAAGTTCTTTCAATGAGATTTTGAGCTATACAACTTTTGAATATTACACTCTGTGTTCCCTTAGACTTTCCGGAAAATTCATATTTTTTAATTCGGTTGGGTCTGGTGCAAAGTGAACACACTCCAGCCGCAGTAACTTCTTAGAAATATCTTAAGACAGAGCGCTTTTAATGGTATACTAGGTTGTTCAGTAAGTTTTATCGTTCGATAAGAAAAACCAGGGATTCCATCCCTGAAGTAGGAATCCGGAAGACGGTCGAAATATGATTCGATGAAAATCGTCTCCCATCTCGCATGACTTTTTAAATGTGAAAACAGCCAGAAGTCAAAGGGAGCTAAATCTGGCGCTATTCGCGGTGTGGATGAATGTTGCAACAATTCGTACTTTAATTCACTGACCTTCGCGATGGTTTTTTGAGCTGTGTGTTTTTTCTTCTGTAAGCCAGATATTTTCTTAAGAATTTTTACATTCACCTGGTCCAAAAGGTTACAATAATAATCTGAGTTTATTGTGTTACCAGTTTGGAGGTAATCCACGAACAAAATTCTTTTTGCATACCAAAAAACTGATGCTAACACCTTCTTGGCCGATTTCTGGACTCTAACTCGCTTCGGAGCCGAAGGATTTGGTGTACTACACACAAAATCCTTTTTAGACTTTAGAAATGTTGCTAAAAAAATCGCATTCGAATGTGTTTTTGTTCCATAGTTAGCGAATGCGGCACTCATTGTGCACATAGCTTTTTTAAACCCTAAACTTAAGTCAAAATATTGCTCATGCTGCCTAATGAGATCTGTGAGTCTGCTATACTAAATCTCTCTCGATTTCTGGTGTTGATGCACTTTTTGGGTGTCATTCACGTGGATCATCTTCAAGACTTGTACGACCACGTTTAAATTCAGTAATCCATCTTTCTACTGTTCTAATTGAAGGTGAATAGTCCTTATACACTTTTAACAATCGTTTATGAATTTGTTTTGGTGCTAAACCTTCCAAAAATAAGAATTTTATCACTGCACGATATTCAATTTTTTCCATTGTACTTCCATTGTTTTTTCCATTGTTCCATTGTTTCCATTGTATACTGTGAGACGTCAACTTTGAACAGCTGTTAATATACGAAAGTAGTACGATTTTTAGCAATACAAAACGACGATCCTAATAGCGCTATCTCTTATAGAACGACAAAACTTAGTGATCAACTTAGTATTGTGGTGTACAACTTAGCAATACTATACCCAGTGTTCCCCTAGATCCCCCTGGGCAAGTAACCTCTTATAAATGTCTTAGGACGAAGCACTTTTAATGCGTTTCTGAGTTATAGAAAATACAGTGTTAAATTCCGAACGGGTTTTCATCTTGGGATATAATTAGGACTATGAAGATGTCGGAGAGAGAGTCAGCAAACATATCGTAGAGAAGTAAAGAAGTAAAACTTTATAGAAAGTTAAATATTTAAATCACAATTCTCAGACAGTTAATGTACTAACAACATTATCATTAAGTAATAAACTGTAAACCCGCCAAAAATAAATTTCCGACAAAAAGTGGTATTCAAAAGTTTAATCAACCACTTCCAGCGAAAACGTTAAATCCTTCGTACACTAAGACCTTATTTTACTGTTTTAATGGTCAGGTAAAGATATAGCAGTGAAAAATAAGTAATAAGCTAATAGTAAAATCTATATGCCAAGTTTCCCCGAACATGTAATGCCCAATCCCTTCAGATATAGCAAGAAGTAGAAATCCGATAATCATAGTCTAAAAGCAAATACAGAGAGATGAAACCCCTGATCCAAGTCTAACAAAGCTGCAAGATAAGGGACCTTTAGCTTCTTATGTACATTATTTCAAAAAATTGACACACTCCTCAGCTCAGACCGCCCTGTCGAAGCTTTAATACAGAATGAAAAAAATTGGTTGATGTCATTGACGCTAAGCTTGAATAGCTCGGCTAGTTTAGTGAACGAAACTATCTAAAGTAATATTCTGTGAAATTGCAACTTCTGAAATTTCCCCGTATTTTATAATTTCATTTTGAAACACTATTTAACGGCTGTCAATTACCGGTTATATCGAGTGTGGTAACACTTCCGTCGTTCGTGTTAATAGGGTCGCTTTAGGCTTGAACAAAATTGATAAAAATTGAAAATTTACTTTCAAAGTGGTTAGTGTTCTAGAGTGAGTGTTCGCTGTTGCTCAGAATGTGTCTGATCATCCATCAACATCAACTCGCCAACGTGCTCAAAAATTGAACATTTCACGCAGTTCTGTGATAAGAATTTTGCCTAAAGACGGTATGAAGGCGTACAATTAGTGCAGGAACTGTGGAATGCTTCATATTTTCTGACGAAGCACATTTTCACCTCGGGGCTACATCAACAAGTAAAATTGTCGCATTTGAGGCTCAGCAATACCACACGTAACCGTGGAGAAGCCGTTGCATCCACAATGAGTGACTGTTTGTTGTGGATTTTGGACCGGCGACATCATTGGTTCATTTTTTTTTCGAAAACGAGCAAGGAGCCGCCCTTACAGTCAATGGGGATGGTTATCGAGCTATGATAAACAAATTTTTGTTACCCAAAATTCAAGATGGGGACACACACGACATTTGATTTTAACAGCAAATGCAATAATCGGTCTTTTGCACACTGGGTTGGGGATCGAATAATCAGCCGTTACGGAGATATCATTTGACCACTGCGCAGTTACGATTTGACTTTTTTTGTGGGGAGCCGTTAAGGATAATTATTACGCTAACCAACCGTCCCATTTATGAGATAGGAGCCCATACAATCGAAAATGTCCTGAAAAATTGGGTTGACAGAATGGGGTACTGTAAATCGAGCCGCGGAAGTCATTTGAATGAAATTGTATGGAACACTTAATGGCAATGTATACTCTTTCTAATAAAAGAGCCAAATTAAATTGTAAACGTTAGATGGGCCACCCTTTAGTTAGAAAATCATAAAAAGTCCTAGCCAAAAAGTACTGACTTAGTTGTTTTTTCAGTTTTTTAATAAAAGCTCTTTTCAAAACACGTTTGACTCTAAAATTAATTTGCATTTTCAAAACTTATTTTTCTATTTGCCCTTGAAATATTACAATCGCCTATATTTCACTAACGTTTCGTGAATTGTGGGCAAGAAAACGACTTAAAATTAAGATCAAAATTTTAAGTCGGAATTTTTTATTGTATACAATTTTTTACGATGCACAGATAGTAACAGATTTACTCGTACTTGTATCTGAAATTTCATTCATCATTCGAAATTTGAGTAAGTCGGAATCATCTATCCAACAATCAGTTTCCTTTTTCCAGGAATAAACTGGTGAAGTGATATTTGAGTATTATCGATATTATTAGTTAATTGGAATTCCATGAAATCAAAAATATGTCAATGTTCTAGGAACTGGGACTGGGTAGTATCAATAAAACGCAAACGATTCTAGAAAATACCAAAAACAAAATTAAATCTTAAGGAGTGTCACCATTTCATCAGTTATGATGATAATTCGGTACACAAATTTTACGATAAGTCACAGACAGTATTTCTTTGTAACCAAACCAAATGAAAACAATTGAAAGACGTGTAATTTTCTGATTCTTTATAGCCATCTCGTGACAAATTCAAATTTGAAAATTTTCTTTTCATAAACACAAAAATAAAAATTTATGCAAATTCCATAAAATTATATAGATAGTTGTATGTATATGCGGTACATACATAACAAATTATTATAATTTATACTCATTGTTATAACATTTATGTGTGTCTTATGAACTCGTATATCTAAAAGATATCTGTATGTAGACATACATAATCGGTTTAAATACCGCGCCAATCGTGCGAACCCTGGTATTAGACGTCACTTGTATAGAGGTTATTGGGCGGTGGGTTAATATAATTCCCAAAAATTTACGATGATTGTGATTATGATTGTGTCATGTTGCGTTTTTTTACTTTTTCATGTAATCCATCCGTCAGAATATATAAGACAATGGGCGAGGAATTATTAAGAAATTGATTTAAATAATTTTTGTTATTTGGCTTGAATATTCTTAGGTCTATACTGTCTACAGCTATGTCAATTATACAAAACCGCTTTGTAAGTTTGTTTTCTTGATAATAAGGCATTGTAATCAATATTTTATGTGTGGCCTTACAATTATATACATTATTTATTCTCTGTGTAAATTTATGTGTAGACATGTCATTAGAAAATCAATAAGATATAGATTTTTTTTTGTATTCAAATTATATACAAATTGCGGCTTCAATTTTATACCTTGGCGTAGTTTTAATAACACAACTATATGTTATTATTGATGTTATTAGCCTTGGAAATTTCAAGTGTTTGAAGCCCCTCGTGACTACTTTAATTTAGAGATTAGCGCAAATATATGAAAAAAATTAGAATGGATCTAGTCTAAAATTAAGAGAAACATTAAGTCAAGCATCTTCAAAGAAAGGTCAGACCGTGTACACATAAAAAAAAATGTGTTAGTAAATTTAAATCTATCTAAAGTTTATAGAATTAGAATTCTTGTCCTAAACTTTCAATAGAGAGTTCACCTAAAATCATGGTACTTCGCTTTTTGCGAGAAGATGCAGTTTTTTTGTCCTTTTAGGTTCTCCAGAAATTGTTAGACATCTACTTTTGAAATTGTTCAGTTTCTTTAAATAGTTTATTAAAGCATACCCTGAGGCAAGATCAATTGTTTTAAAATATTTCATTGAACTGACAGAAAATTTTTAGGAACATGATCAAAGTTGGTTTAGATATTTTGTATAAATACTCAAATAGATGAAAGTTTAACGGCAAAATTACATTCAATACTCATTGCCTCATCGAGCAATTTTGAACGGAAATCTATTACCGGTGGAAATTTAATTTCGAAAATCTTTCAGCATATTACTCACTACTCACATCCACTAATAGTTTTTAATCCGTTTAAATTTCCCGGTCGTATTTCATGATACCATCCCGGCTTAGAAAATATATTGCGTTCTGGAAATGTACCGCAAACCTTTTATTGGTGACCATCTTAAATATGTCTGATTTTGTGGCATATGAATAAGTTTCCGAGTTTTTTCAGTTTTTTTCAACACCTTTACGCTTAAATTCTAATTTAGATATTCCTATTTTTTTTAGTTCCAAAGACACCCAGCAAACGTAGAATTACTTCCAAAAATGGTGCACAAGTAATGAAGACAAGTACTTCATTTGTCGTGAAAAAGATATATCAGTGGGAAATCGACCAAATGGCAAAGTGGTTAAAGCTTTGGCGTTTGGATCGGGAGGTACCGAGTTCGAATCCTGATAGGGGCAGGATGCAAAAGGAAATTTTCATCAACAGATTACGATCTGTGATTAAAAGGAATACAACTGCGACCCCCTATCGGCGTGCAAAACTCATGGGCCGACCCATCTGCCATGTCCAGTACTGGCTGGCATGGAGCTATGCAATGCGCAGATAGTAACTTAAATCGGTGCTATAGCCTTGTCTTCGATTTGGCAGGAATTGAGTAAAGTAAGACGGGAAAATCAACCGCGAAAGAGCAGAGAGTGCTTCGGCCCCAGAAAAGATTGCATGGATTAAAACAAAAAAAGGCCAGTGGTGTAAAAAGTTCATCAGTTTGAAAAAAGTACTTTAGAAGTAGTTCTTAATTATCCCTGTTCTATGTCCCAAAAGATTTATTTTTATTAAAACTCCAATATTTTGTTATTAATGGGTGTTAATATTGTGTATGGGTTTTCATCGATGAACTAAAAAATGCAAAAAATTTACATCATGAATGTCCACCGAAACGATGAAGGAGCGGATTACAGAATCTTAAGCAAAGTTATCAACTATAATTGTCGGAGCATAATCGAATACCTTCGCGGAATATCGTACAACTATAACATGAAGTGAAATTTAGCTATATCATTGGCAATTCAGAAAAACCACTTACTACCTAAGATAAATGGTTTTTCTGATTTGCCACAGATACATATACATACATACATTTCATTCATATATATGTAAAATCTAGCATCCGCGCACTATCATCAGCCCAATATCGATAATGGATAACATCGTATTATGTCACATAAGAAGGGCTCGTCACAATTGTGCATGTCCGCTACATTTGTTCATGTTTCTCGCACTTCGGCCGGTAATACTTCTATCCTTCACATCTTAGCTTATTATTACACTGGGTCCCAATTGGCGCCGTGTGTTGGTGCGATTGTGGGCGCGTTAAATTAATTTGCACTAGCTGGTCACATATATCTGAAATATTGAATCCATTAGCTAAATCTCAAAAATTGTTACTGTAATATCGACTATCGAATAAAAATTTATTCGCTAAAATTTACCTACTGATACTTGGTCAAAATCCACCTGCAAAAATTGGCAATTACGCTATTAAACATATTAATATTTACAATTTGATTATAAAACTAGAATTTATTGTATGCTAATATTATATCTATTCCACAAAGCACTAATATTAATTAAACACAGACAAACTAAAGACGCACACCTCGAAGATGTATCTGCACCAAATTTTGTTTACGCTTTGTGGCGAGCAAAAATCAGCAATCCCGCAATTAGTCCATTTTTGATTGTTTTCAA
The DNA here is from genome assembly GCA_963691935.1 of Nephrotoma guestfalica. Taxonomy (NCBI): domain Eukaryota; kingdom Metazoa; phylum Arthropoda; class Insecta; order Diptera; family Tipulidae; genus Nephrotoma; species Nephrotoma guestfalica. The sequence goes on from OY829913.1 coordinate 235,885,248, forward strand.
TTTTTTTCCCGTCGCCGAATTGACCGTCACCGAGTTTGTCGCCGCCGAGTTGACCTGTTTCGGTATGCATTGGCTGTCGATTCCGAAAACAGCCAAAATGGGGGTACAAATAGGTTTTGAGTTTTTTTTATAATCTCGAAGCTTTATTCAGAGAAATTGGTACAATGTATGGTATTTTATCCAAAATATTGTCCATCGTTAGCTACGAATTTGTCCCCCCATCATTCAGGCAGGATACCGATTCCGCGTTGAATAAATTCCTCGTGTTTTGAGGCGATTCACGAATCGACCCAATTTATGCCTTCTTCGTAAGCAGAGAAGTGCTGCTCGGCCAGGCCATAAGTCATCGACCGGAACAAGTGGCAGTCGGAAGAGCAATGTCTGGTGAATACGGCGGGTGGGGTAGGACATCCCACTGCAGCGCCTTCAAGTTTCCTCCCTCCTAGACGACTCTTGCAACATGTGGACGAACGTTGTCGTGCTAAAAGATCACTTTGTCATGTCTCTTGGCATATTATGGGCATTTTGGCTTCAATGTTCGACTTAATTGCATCAATTGTTGTTAATAACTGATCCCACCACATGCACACAGCATTAGCTTCTCGTTGGATTTGTTGCCTGGCCGGGCTTACCCAACGGTTTTTTGCGCTTTGGATTATCGTAGTGGATCCATTTTTTGTTCCCCATTACGATTCGATGCGAAAAATCCTTCCGATTTTGTCTTTGGAGCCGTTGTTCGCACATGAAAAAAACGGCGTTCCATGTCTCTTGGCTCGAGTTCATAAGGAACCCAATTCCTTTGTTTTTGCACCATATCCGTCTTGAGACGGTTCTGAATCGCTTGTTGAGTCTCTCCCAAAGTTTCAGCGAGCTCCTCTTGAGTTTGGCATGAATCGTGGTCCAAAAACGCCTCCAACCCAGCGTCTTCAAACTTTACTGCTCTTCCTACGCGTTCTTTGTCACATCGATTTAGAACATGTATCGGCTCAAAATCCTTTTCACTTCGTGGCACTCCTCGTAGCAAAACTATACACCGCGCCGCTTAATTACGGGGCATAGGCCGTTTTGCTGAATAGAGCTATTTCGCCATCTACATTCGTGAATCTCGATATTTATCGATTATCGATAAATATCGAGAATTCAAATATTTACACGAGAAAAGAAATAAAAAACGAAAAAGGACAGTCGGGTTGACACACACACACAAGTGAAAAAGAATCAAAGTGAAAGTGTCGCGAACAATCGTCCACCATTAAAGTTGTGGACTTATATTAAAAAATAATAGTTTCAATAAATAATAAATTATTTATTGAAACTATTATTTTTTAATATAAGTCCACAACTTAATTTATAACAAAAATAACTTCTGGCCAAGAATGAGTACTGCGATACAAGCAATTGGGCGAAATCTTGTATCCCATGCCAAAAGTCTAAAGTCCACCGCCACTCGAAATCAGAGTTTGGTAAATTCGAGCTACCAAGTGGCAGGTTCGAACACATCCACATGTACCTTGTTGGTCCACTGCCCCAATCGAATGGCTATCATTATATTTTAACGATAGTCGACCGACTTACCCGTTAGCCAGAAGCTTATCTAATCCAAGAAATGACCGCTAAAACCGTAAGTAAGATCTTCTACAATGAGTATATCTATAGATATGTGGTCCCACTCTTCATCACGATAGACCACGGAACACAATTCGAATCAACGTTGTTCACAGAGCTCACTAAATTCCTAAGTTCCCATCGCATTCGGACAACTGCATACAACCCGAAAGCGAATGGTCTTGTCGAACGGTTCCACAGGCAATTAAAATTTGCCTTAACAGCTCGATGTAATTCATCCCATTGGAATTCAAAACTTCCAACTATCCTATTGGGTATTCGAACCTCCGTCAAGGACGACCTCAACTGCACACCAGCAGAGCTAGTATATGGTCAAAATATCAAGGCCCGGTGAATTCTTCATCAATGATTAAAATTCGAGCCCAAATCTAGATACTTCGGATTTCGTGAAGCAGCTTCGAACTACCATGAGAGTCTTTGTTCCTACGGACACACGACATCCAACCGAACAGGCAACGTACATTCCCAAAAATCTGGAAACCTGTTCACACGTGTTCGTCAGAGGTCCTTTGAGTACACCCTATTCTGGACCGTATCCAGTAACCCGCAAATTGCGCAAATTCTTTGTTGTGGATATAGATGGAAAATCAACAACAATTGGCATCGACAGGCTTAAGCCAGCAAACGGATTACTTGTGGTAAACCCAGTCGAAAAACGTAGTTTTCGAAAAACGATAACATTTAATTTAAAACACTACGGTTTTCGATCCAGGAGGGGAGTGATGTAGCGGCCCAAAATCCTTTTCACTTCGTGGCACTCCTCTTAGTAAAACTATGTATACACCGCGCCGCTTAATTACGAGGCATAACTCGTTTTGCTGAATAGAGCTATTTCGCCATCTACATTCGCGAATCTCGATATTTATCGATTATCGATAATCGATAAATATCGAGAATTCAAATATTTACATGAGAAAAGAAATGAAAAACGAAAAAGGACAGCCGGGTTTGTGACGTTCAAGAGACACAGTCTCATACACACACACACGCAAGTGAAAAGATTCAAAGTGCAAGTGTCGCGAACAATCATTCACACCCTGAAAAGTTGCGGTAGAAAATAATTAGAATGAAATTTATACTTAACCGTATAAATCGTATCGTGATGAAATTGGGTATGTTGGATGGAAATGGGATTCTAAAATGAGTTCTGGAATATAACCACCTGGGACAGAACACAGCCATTTCTTAACGATTATGATGAGATTTTGTACGTTGAATGGAAATGGGATTCTTAAATGATTTTTGGAAGAAGTTGTGGATTATGGCCATCTGGGGCGGAACTCGTTTGTTTCTTAACCAATTATAAGTGATTTTGTTTTTTTTTGGATGAAAATGAGATTCTAAACCGGGTTTTCTAAGAAGTTCTGAAATTTGGCCATCTAGGTCGGAAGTCAGGCATTTCTTAGCCGATTATGATGGGATTGAGTATGTTTGATAAAAATGGGATTCTTAAATAACTTTTGTAAAAAGTAATGGAATATTGTCACCTGGGAATGGTGATAGATGTTATGGCATCCAGAGCCGCTTGCTTCACGATAGACGCCTGCTCACGTCGCCTCTGAAGCAGAATTTCTCTTGAATCGTTTTCAATGCACCACCTTATTCATTTAGAGTTACCTTGCGAGTGTATTAATCCATTTAAAACCACCCTTATTTTAAAAATAAATTTTATAATTTTTTCTTGTGTTTTTATTTATTCAGAAGCACTAAAGGATATAAATAAATATTTATTATTCATTGAAAATAGTTCAAAGCACTTTAAAAAAGCTGTACCCACACGAGTACAGTGGTAAAAACCAAACCACTAATTTTTGGAAATAGCTTTTTTGATGCATTCTCGTTCTACGCACCCGTTCTACGCAATGTCACAAAGTTCGCAGATCCGTCTAATTCTCTAATGACATTTTCGACATCTTCGTGGGTTTTCTATTCGCTTTGGAAAATGGGCCCCGCCCGTGGCAGCAACACTTGGCAGAATTGATAGTTTTATATTCTTTTTGACAGTATAGTTTCTCAAATAATGTCTAGCTACAGCTCGTTCAAATGAAAGCAAATCGTCACTAGAATTCGTGGCTACTTTGTAAAGCTTCCAAGCGTTTACCAGAGTTGAATTCAGCATGAATGTGAAAATCGGCCACCACCATTTTTGCCTCGAATTTTAATTTTATATGGATTGACGGCCTGATCGTGCAAATCAACGCCACCCATACTTAGATTATAATCTGCAATCATTTTCGGTTGTTGAATATTAATCTTTTTTTTCGACAGCGCTGACCAACGCTTAACTGAATGTATGGTTCAATTGTGTCAAAATTTGAACAAACGGTAACGACACTTCTCGTTTTAGGTCTTTGCTTGACTTCAGAGCACATTTTTTGATGCAAGTTTCTCTAGTTGTGCCAGTAGCGCTAAACCCTTTTGTTCTCAAAAGTGAGAAAAGATCGTGTGAGATGAAGTAATTACACAATATGTGATATAATCCGCTGGGTATTGAACAGTTTCCAGCAGATCAAGGGCAAGTCTTGATCCCAATGGTAGTGTCTTTTTGATGGAAGGTGTTAATTGTTTTGGCGAATGGCTTCCAAAATACTTAATCATTGCCTCATCGATTGATAATTTTTCATGCATTGCTGAAACTTTTGGCATAATTTGTTCATCAGTAGCCATTTTGTCCTGAATGTTTATTTGGTTGTTGTCAACTAAATGAATGTGTCTTTTTATGTCCAAAAATCTATTTTTACACATATTATTCGCCACGATCGGCATTCGTGTATCCTCAACCATCATCCAATACATTCCCTCTCGTGGCTTAGAGTGGTATCCACTAAAAACATTATACCCATAAAAATCTTTAAATGGTCTTCTTCGATGACAAAATCATGATAATTTTTTTGTGCTGTATATAACCGGGTTTGTTCCAAAATAACATTCACAACTTCATCATCAAAGAGTACCTCAACTACTTCAACAGAAGATTTACCATCAAGATGTCCAATCATATTTTGTAACTTTCCGGTAAAGTTATTTGTAGTATTCATTGACATATCATCGATTACACTTGACCATTTTGGTGGAACATTTCGCACTGTATCTGGAGAACCAGGCCGCATTCCTTTTCTAAGTTCTGCTAATGGAATGTCGTCCTCGCTGTCGTATTGATCTTCACTGAAAAATAATTCAATATTTCCCAGAACCTCTTCTGGTAGTTGGTCCGTATTCATGTTTTCGTCGTCAATCTCATCCACGTTAGTGTTGTAGTCTACATCAGGTGCGATACTCACAATACCGATTTCATCTGATACTTTAGCCCATTCAATTGCGTCCACAGCATCCATTAAGTTTCGAAATTGCTCTTTATAAAAACACATAGTGGGAATTGAGGGGAAATACAGACTACTTTAGATGTACATACATCGATGATTCCCGAATATTTTAATTTTATTGACACAAATAGATCGGAAATTTACCGTTAGACGTGTAATATCTAAAAAATGACAAAATCCTGTAGTCAAGAAAGAGACAAAGGAATATTAGGAGCAATGTTGATTTTATAAATTTTCTATACTCATGCGGGTGCAATGGTAATAAATAAGTTCAAGGAATTTCCCCCCTTATACAAGGTTATCCAATTCAAGCTTGATAAAGTAAACTTAAAAAAAACACACAAAATATTCGGAATGTATTGTAATTTTTATTTCATTTTACAGATTGATCCTTGCCATTTTTAGTTAAACAAGATATCATTCAAATGTCCTCCACGGGACTTCTTACAGGCCTTGATTCTTTTGCGGTAATTTCCAATGACTTTTCGGCACATTTCGGGCGGTATCTCGGCCATTACCTTACGAATATTAGTTTTCAATTCGTCAAGAGTTTGAGGATTGTTTGCGTAAACACGATCTTTCGCGTAGCCCCACAAAAAGAAATCCAAAGGCGTTAAATCACAGGATCTTGGAGGCCAATTGACATCAGCCAATCGCGAAATCAAACGTCCAGGAAATTTCTCTTGCAAAAGATCTCGATTTGCTCGTGTTACGTGACTGGTTGCTCCATCCTGCTGGAACCACATATCGTCAAGATCATAATCTTCGATTTTCGTAAAAAAATAATCGGTTAACATGCGGCCATAGCGCTCAGAATTGACGGTAACGGTTCGTCCATGGTTGTTCTCAAAAAAATACGGCCCAATCACACCACCAGACCACAATGCGCACCAAACAGTGACTTTTTCCGGGTGTAATGGCTTCTCTACAATCAATTGTGGATTTTCTGAGCCCCAAATTCTACAGTTTTGCTTATTAACGTATCCACCAAGCGAAAAATGAGCTTCATCACTGAAGAAAATTTTGTTCGAAAAATCAGCATCGACGGCCTGTTTTTCCAACACCCAATTTGCGTATGTTCTTCGTTGTCCATGGTCAGCAGGCTTTAGCTCTTGTGTCAAATGGACTTTATACGGATGAAGATGCAAATCCAGATGCAAAATGCGCCATAATGAGCCATAAGATAGGCCTAAATGTTGAGCTCGACGAGGAATTGACAAATTTGGATCTTCTTCCACACTTTCAGCTACAGAAGCGATATTTTCAGCATTGCGAATGTTTCGATGATGCACAGACCTTACAATATCAGTAACAGATCTAGTTTGTTCAAATTTATTCACTGTATTCAATATGGTTTGCTTTGTAGGACGATTATGACGACCATAATCTGCTCGTAAAGCGCGAAATGTGGATACGGCAGAATCACTATTTTTATAATAAGATTTGATAATTTTAACGCGTTGGTCGATTGTTAAATGCTCCATATTCTTAAATTGCAGAATGTCAACTAAATAAATGACAGCGTACTTGACGTTTATCTTTGACAGATGTCGGTATACAGATTTCTACTTTATCAACCTCGAATTGGATAACCCGTTATTACCTTCAAATATAATTTAAATATATTAACGATATAGAACTGAAGATCTTACAATTTTACAAAAGTAAAGAATTTGCGAAATGCATTGCGATTGCTATCAAACATTCTCATTTTTGGTCTAAGTATTCTCACTTTCTTTGGGAACATCATTACTAATTCAGATTGCGACCTAAGCTATTGAAACAAACAAACAAAATATTGTCTTGAACGCAAGATTCAAAATGCTACTGCAATATTTTGCCAATATCGTGAAACCCTTGAAAATTGTTGGGAGCTCATTGTCTAGTGTGCATTAGTTAACATACAGTATCTCATTCTGAAACTTATCAATTTAGAAATCATAGCTTGTGAGACTAGCTATTACTGGTAGTTTTTCATTGACCTCACTCATTGCTGCGTGGAGTCCATTGTTTTCCTGCCAGCAAATCGTTTTAAGGGCCTAGAAAGGTTAATGTTATAATATTGCCTGAATCATATTCGGTTCGGTGGTTTATCCCTCAAAAGGTTTGAGTCAATATTACACTTTGTAGTGATTATTATTGGAGGGTTCCTCTCTTGGAACAGTGAAAATAACTTGTTAAGGGGTAATGCCATCTCGAAGTAAATTTCGATCTGGTGTTATCTTATTTTAGGTGATTATTTTAACCTAGAATAAATATAAATAGAGTGACATTGGGCAAGGGTGTAATAGCCAGGTTAATAACCGAGACCAAATTAAACTAAACAATTTTACTAATTTAAATCTACCAATAAAAATAGGTTTACAATTACTATCTACCTTATGCTGAAAACTGTTTTTCGGGGTCAGTAATCCCAACATACTAACCATATCCGTAACGTAATGTAGCGTATGAACCAAAAATTTTCCGAAACCAAACACAAAAAATTATCAACGGTAATAACAGTTTAATTTCATTTCTTTATTCGTGTACAGCTTTAAATGATATCTTACTCATACATATTTTGGTTGTTGGTTTCGTTGATAACAATTTTGTCGTTGAAAACCCCGAAATTAAATTATAAAACATTGACGAAATTGTCATGTCACTGAACTGGAAAATTATTGTATTACTTAAAAAATTATCGACAAAACCATAAATAACATCTTGTTAGCTTTATATACATATAATCATAAAACATAATTTTTATGTTTTAATTTAGTTATGCTACAGACACAGAACACTTGTCTATTTCTTTATCTGGCGGGCTTAATAGGGTATTTCAAAATAATAAACAATTGCTTTGTGTATATCAAATAAATGTCAGTTCCTGAGACATTAAAATGTTGATAGGGTCGAATCAAAGCACGATTACGTGCTCACTTTGACAAAATAATCGACAGAATCGTAAAATTGAACCTAATCCTCGTATAATAACAATATCACTTTATTGTTCCTTAGCCTGCAATGAGATGATTATTTTATGGTTCACTAACTTAATTTTCTTATTTTTGCTACTTGCCTATTTATAATCGTAAATTAGACATTACCAGTGAATATGTTATGCGAATCGAATACCAATAACATTTGTAATACAAAATTTCACAGTCATTGAAACTTATGATCCATAAAAATTGATTTTTATACAACATTTACACACACACACACACCCAACACCAGCATCGGTATACATAACCATCAGTTTATCCGAAACATTATCTACGTGTCTCAAGAAGACCAAGAATAATTTTATGTTTTATGTCTCGTGCCCATTTTCCATGTAAACGCGATGATACCATACTAGCATATCAAATGTTATAGCCGCACACCATTCTATACCCGGTGGATCTAATTCAATTAGTGCCAGAGTATTTTAGAGATGAACAAATTTAATTGTCATTACAGGTGTCAAATCTTGATGAAAGTTTTTACTTCCGCGTATGTCATTACAAAAATAAATCCCGCACCTCTGGTATATTATGAGTATGTCCCCGTCCCATGTGAAATAATAATATCACGGTGCGCAGATAGTACGCAATAAAAATAATTTTATGTCCCAAAAGTATCAAAAATAAAATAAAAATTGGATATTTTCCAGTTTATAAATAATAATATTTCCGGAAAATGCAAATCTACATACACACACACAGAGACACACACGATTATATAAACAACAGAATGTAGGATTAAATTTAATAGAAAGTGAAAATCCATTAAGACTTTTTTGTTTGCCTTATTTAAATTTGGTTCCGTCTAATTTTATTCTTTGAATTTAATCCAAATATTGTTTTTGTTGGGAAAGTAATGAACTCAGTTTTTCTTATGTGGTTAGACGTGGATGGTTAATAGTTTACCAACACGTATTTGGTAAAGCAGTCCGTAATAGTTGGATTTCAAAAATAAAATAATTTTCCGCGTCTCAGCAGGTGTCAAAATGATATTTCTTACGATAGTTAGAATACATCAATACTTAATGTGTAGCAAACACGAAGTATTCTAAAATGGTGCGTGAACAGTATTTCATTATTTTGCATACGATTTTTCCGGTCGGTATGAAGTTAGACTTTCTATAATTTATCGAAAATCTTTAAGATTCTCATATGAGGCCTTCCTTTGCTACGACGGGGATTCAATAAGTTTGGCAAATCTATGTGAAATAGGGGCATTAGAAATCTTTTGTTTATTTTTTTATTCCTCTATAGACTAACTGCCGATAAATAAAACATTCAAGCAAATCAATTGTTTCATTTAATTTCTGTGCGTGGCTTAAAGAACACGTGCTTTGGACATTTAAAAAATGGAAAATATTGAACATTGTGCTGTGATTTTAAAATGTGATCTTGCGATTTGAAATTACTGTTAGGTGCTACGAGAATCACCATCATTGATGTTGGTAACTACTTCAAACAAGTCTGGATGAATGACGGTATGTGGTATGTTCGCTAGGAAGTCTTGGCTAACTTGATCTTTTGTGGCTTTTTCAACCAAACCAAAATGTGTGAACGCATCTTTTCTTGAATGGATATCTCTCCAAAAACATGATTGATTGGCATGGATGACGATCCAATGATGATTGTCCAGTTAACAAAACTTCTTTTATTTCTTCCCAAGTAGGATTGCATGCGAACGTAATAAAGAAAACTCAGCGACACTTCGAGTATGCGCGAATATATGTCATTGCTTTGGGTGTACTACGAAATCCGGTTTCAAAATCTCGGTTTTCAAAATCCCGGTTTTCGGGAATGGGGGGGGGTCGCTGCGCTGCCCCCTCCCCCGCGTAGCCCTCCTCGGGGCTTTAGATTTGAACTTCGAGGGACGTAGGAGCCGGAATCAGCAAACATGTTGCACTGCGTGCCGCACTAGGAGCGTATTATAAAGAATCTATTAATGGCACCTACTAAAAAGAAAAATAATTGCACCATTTTATAATTGCAACATTTTGTAGTTGCAAGATTAATAAAAATAATATTAAAAAAATATAGCAATATTTTCCTCCTTATTCCAGAACTTTATCAAAACCGCATTTTTTGAATCCCATTTAGGACCCACATGTCGAATTTCAACTAAATCGGTTAAAAAATTGCCTAGTTCCATATCGATGGCAATATTTCAGAACTTTATCAAAAAATCCATCGCACGTATCGTACAAAATATGTTAAGAAATGGCCAAATTCCATCCCTATTAGCCATTTTCTAGAACTTAATCGCAAACTCGCACAACGCATTTTTCAATTTTGCCAAAAAATCATTTAAGAGTCTCATTTTCCCACATGTCAAATTTTAAAAATTCAAACCGGGATTACCTAAAAATCGGGATTTGTTTTTATACAAAACCGGAATTTTGATAAACCGGGATTTCGTTACATACTTCATTGTCTTTTGTGAGATTCATATATAGGGTGGGCCAATATTTGTTCAAATTTATTTTTTCATTGTAAAGAACAATCCTTCCGATTAATTATGGAATACTATTTCATTCATATGACTACCTCGGCTGGCCTTGACGTACCCCATACGGTCGGTCCATCTTTCAAGCACATTTTCGATGGTATGCGGCATTATGTCTTCAATGGCAATGCGAATATTGTTCTTGAAAGCGTCAATCGTTGCTGGTTTATCGGCGTAACACTTATCTTTGACGGCACCCCAAAGATAAAAGTCCAACGACGTGAAAACACAGCTCCGAGGCGGCCAAATCACATCAGCATTTCCGCTGATAATTCGATCTTCGAAGGCAGTGCGCAAAAGATCAATTGAAACGTGTGGCGCACGGAGCGCCATCTTGTTGAAACCAAATGTTGCCTATGTCCTCCTCTTCAAGTGCCGGGAACAAAAAAATCGTGTATCATAGCGCGGTAGCGCTCACCATCGACAGTAACGGCGGCTCCTTCCTCATTTTCAAAGAAAAATGGCCCAATGATGCCACTGGACCAAAATCCGCACCAAACAGTCATTCGTCGAGGATGCATCGGATTCTCTACGATCACGTGCGGGTTCTCCGTGCCCCTGCAAATGTGACAATTCTGCTGGGAAAGGAAATGCGTCTCATCTGAAAAGATGATTTTTTTTGCCAAAATCGGCATCTTCTTCAAGTCGATCGCAAACCCACTCAGCGAACCGAAAACGCAATGGGTGGTCTCTTTGCTTCAATTCCTGAACCAATTGAACTTTATACGGTGTCATACCAAGGTCTTTATGCAGAATTCATCGCAATGTTGTGCGTGAAATGTTCAATTCTTGATCAGATGACGAGTTGACGTTCCCGAGAACTCACGCACACTATCGGCTACAGCATCAAGATTTTCGGGTGTACGCTTGGTTGGCTGCTTGGTTCGTGTTGGTTTATTAATTAGCAAGCCTGTTTCTTTAACTTTATTCACAAAATAACGCACATATGGAGCTCCCGGCGCTTCGTTTCTTTCGAAAACCGCACGCAATATTCGCACACATTCTGCAACATTACCATGATTTTCGAAGTAATGTTTCAGTATTTCTCAGCGTTGTTCAAGCGAATACACAACCATTTGCGTTCAGCGGAAGGATAAAACTAACGTTCTGTCAAATCAGAAGTGACATAACCCTTACCATACTCAAATCAACCGCTAGTTAAAAAAAAGTTAGATGGCCCACCCTGTATATGCTGTAGACTGCCTGTAAGTGTGGCCGGTCGTTGACAATTGTTCCCCAATCTATTGGGATTCACATAAACAACTGCGTCATAGTCTTCGGAATGCAACTTGGTTTGATTTAATCGAATGTAGAGAAGCCGTTCGTTCTCGATTTTCGTATACACTTCGACAATGTATTGATGAAACAATTGTCGACATTTCAAAATGTGATTTTCAGCGTTTTCATGAATCATCAATCGATATGAATAGAAATTGATGGCACTAAATTTTTTATTCGTTTCGTCGGCTCCTTGCCAAGATAAAATCGGATATTGCAATCCGTTGAGTGCATCACGCGAGTTAAATTCTTCTTCAACTATAACCGAACAGGTATCTGCTCTAACTATAGAGAATCTTTCAAAAAGGACGCTCAATTTTTAAATATAAATAAAACAAGTTTTGTGTGAGATATCCACTCACTTTTTTATGTGAAAGAATATTTTATGGTATTAAGTACGGAATATAACGTTGTTCAAATGTCCGCCTTGGCTTTGCTTGGTGGCACGTATTTGCGAGGTCCAATTTTCGACAACTGCCGCATAAATTTGTCTGAATTTGCTGGATGGCGTTCGTTATATTCATTTTGAAGGCATCAATCGTTAGCGGTTTAACCATGCCCCCAAATCGCTTGAGCGAAATGTTCATCGTGGCACGTGCTGTATCCATATCATGCAGTTTAGACCACAATAAGTTGCTTATTATCGATCTGTAGCGCCGGCTGTTGACGATTATGATAATGCCAGTTTCTCACGCACAGCAGGGATGTTTTCAGCAGAACTTGCGTTTCGGTGACGTACGGGTGTTGGCTCATTATTTATCGAACTGGTTGACCCGAATTTGACCACCAAACGTCGAATAGTCCGTCGGTTGTGGCGAGGAAAAAAATTGTATCGAACGGAGCACTGATTTTGTAAATAAAATTTAATGATTTGCATACGTTGTTCAACGCAGTTCACAACAAATTTTTTAATTTGTTGTAGATTAACTGGTCAAGTATGATTTTAGTGCCAAGTGAATAAAAAATAAATGTTTGTGACGTTTGAAATTTGTTAGGGTTACTCAGTACTGCAGTTGAATCTTTCTGCTGATTCTGCTTGTTAACATTGTAACTATTCACAGACTGCAAAGTTTAAGCAGCAAACGGCAACAGTGGATTTATGTTTTTTGTGTAAAAGTTTCGGAGATTTTCAGTTACACCAAGGTCCCGCTTTACGTCGTTATTCGATTCCACACGTAGAGACGCAAATTGAATTTCCACGCATAGTGAACAATTTAAAATATGTATCTGTCCGATGTACATATTTTAGATTGCTCGCTATGCTTCGAAATACAGCTTGCGTCTCTACGTGTGAAACCGAATAGCGACGCAAAGCGGGACCTTGGTGTATTAACTTATTTGAGTGTTTACTATAAAACATTATCTCGGTAATTGACTTTTTATAAATACTTTAAAATTCAGATGTATCTTTATAAAATTTACGAGAGGTGTCTGATTGTATTCGATTTTATTGGAATTATACTTTAAAATTCTGGAAGGTCCTATCCATCGTGAAGATAGAGGTCTCCCGTACTGGCCGGATATATTAAACAGGATATGCAGTAGTCATTTGATAATTTTCCAGACCTCCGTTACTAAAGTTCTTTTTTGAGAAGGAAATCTTTTAATTTCATTTTTACGTTTATTTTTAATTGACCACAAAGTGGAATTTTAGACTGCTAGAGCTGCTACACCCAACGCGTGATCAATTCAAGAAGAGATTGATAGCTACCTTAAATTTGTGCATTTTATAGTTCAACGGAAATTCGAAACCGTTTAGCGAATTTCACTTCCTCAGTTCGAAGTTTCGGAGCCTCATCGTTCCTCTTGTTACCCTTCCTAGCGTAAAGAACGGTGGTAATTTCTCCCGTAGTTCTGCAGAACATTTACTATGCAGTAATATGTAGAACACTCAGAGTTCTGCAACATCTCTGCGTTTTTGTAGGCTGTACAAGTTTTGGGCTGCGTAAATCCAAGTAACTGGATACCATATGCTTCACCCCACACCTGTCAGCAATACTCTATACATGTTTTAATGATGGTCTTATATATATTTCTGGAGAACCTTATGCGATTTAAAGAACCTTCTGCATCTATTGAGAAACCCAAGTTTTCGTAAAGATGTCTTTTACCGCAAAAGTGTATTCGTTGTAATTTCTTTTACGCAGGAATGTCCAGATTTGTGTTTTTTTCTCGTTAAATTTAATTTGATTTTTTTCTCCCATTCAAATATTGTACTCAATTCTTCACCGTTTAGTTCTGTTAGTTCTGAAGGAGTACGTTCTTCCTCGAATGAAGTAGAAGAGGGCAATATTCTCATGCCAAGCCTTGTCAAGCGTCTTGGATATATCCGAAGCGATTATATAGACCTCTTCATGTTGTTCTAAGGCGAGATCCCCTTTGTTTGTGACAAACGTCAAAAGATCGGTTGTGGAGTAGCTTTTACGAAAGCCATACTGTTTATCTGAAATTATTTGAATGTATTTCTCAAAAACTTTAGCGACGGCTTACACAATTGATATAGGCCGGTAGTTTGAGGGGTCAGTTTTCTCACAACCACGTTTCAGAACTGGTTGTGTCTTCGCATTTTTCCAGGCGTTCGCTTGCTTATAGGAAATGAGAAAATTTTTAGTTAATATTGAAGCCAAGTCGCTGGCAAACTTCTTCAATATTCGAACTGAATTTTCATCAGTTCCGTCGTCCTTATTTACGTCCTTTGTCGTAAGATCTCTGAAGGGGATCTATTTTGGAACCTCAAGGTAGAGTTCGAAGCGAAGGTGTCTGCCAGTAAGTATAGGCCTGCAAAAATGGATCCACCACCGAAGCACAGTCTGCACATTTCAAAGCTGATATTAGAAATATTCGCGACCATCTGGTAATAGTTGCAATCGTAGATGTTCAACTCGGGACCCTTCGTGATATTCTTCAAAAGAAATTTGTTGCGCCTGTATTTCTCGATAGCAATGTTGCTTTGTCTGGCAGCTTTACCGGTTTTTTTGAAATGATTTTAAAATTTGGATTGGGATTGGAAAATGATGATGGAATATATTTATTTATTCTATGTAACACGGTCTCAGTGAAATCGGAAACAGCGTCATCTGTGTGATTTTTATAGAAACAATGGCTATCCCAAGGGAAATGTTGAAAAATGTCCAAAAACCATCATAGTCTGGTGGTGTTTTGACAGATATTTTAACGGTTATCAGACAAAGATCCAGAATATGGACTCTTGTACGGACTTTTGGCGCCCAGCACAATTCGTATCTTAATGATTCAACCATTCTTTATGGTGGGAATTAAAGTCACCAACTAAAATTAATTCGCAGTAGGGATGGATGTTAGTTGCAAATATCATCAAATTCATATAGTTTCTGAATCCGTCTGATTGGAGATCTATACAAACTAATTAGGAAAAGGAGTTTGAGCGGTCTTACGGTATGTGGTCTTTAATGAACATGCAAACTCTACGTTTCAACTCAAATGCTTGTTCGAGCTGGTAGCGCTTGAAGTAGAATTCGCTCTCATTGATGTTATGAGATACTTTTAAACTTTGAGTTGATGTGTACAATTTGGATTAGACACGAGTCCTCTCAATAAAAGATAAAAATTCGAATAATAAGTGAATAAATTATAAAATTAAAAAACAACTAACGCGGATGAAAGAAATCATAAGAGAAAAGAAAAAAGTTTTACGGATGTGGGTGAAGCCTAACAATCGCACCATTTAAGTAGCCTCTTACGACAAGCAGTGGGTGCTGTTGTGGAATTGTAGGACCGATGTATGCCTTTATTTATAGAATATAACATCGTCCAAATGTCCGCCGCGGCTCCTTACAGTGGTACGGATCCAAGTGGTCCAATTTTCGATGAATTTGAGCGATGATATTGGTTATGTTGGCTTTAAGGGCATCGGTTGATTGCAGTCTATTGGCATAAACTTGCGACTGAAGAAACCCCACTAGAAAAAGTCTAGCGGGTTCTAATCGCACGATCTTGGATACCAATTCATGTCACCTCTGCTACAGATAACCCTAGCATTGTTCTGTAGCGCTCGCCGTTAATGGTGATGGCCTCACCAAGTTCATTTTAAAAAAATACCGTCAAATAACCATTGCCACCTGGCCTCGTGTGGGTTGACATCGTTCCATATACGGCAATTTTGCTTGCTACATTGCCATTCAACCAAAAATGCGCCTCGTCGCTAAAGATGATTTTTCGACCAACATTGGGGTCTCTTCCAAACGCTCCGAAGCTCAGTCAGCAAACAAACGGCGTTGTCTATGGTAATTACGTTTGAGCTCCTGAGTCAGTTGGATCTTTTTGAGGTCTGTGAAAGGCCGAGTTGTCTCAAATGCCACCAAACGTTGCAGAGTCGACTTTGAAGGATCGCCGCGTCTGTCGTAAAAGGGGCCTAACGCGCGCAACTTGTGTACTAATGAACACTCAATTTGATAATATAGTTTTAGCATTTGGACGTGCTGCTCAATCGTGTAAGTTGTCATGGTGATTTAGCATCAGTGACTGAAAAAATCAGCAGATTGGACAGACGCCACCAAAACAACATGAGTGCCACAGGCTGCCAACATCGACCCGCCCAAATTGAAAAACTCTTTGGTTTGACGACTATTCCAATGAATTACATAATGCAACTTTGCATACTGATTAAGCCCAATTTGTGCTACTTAGTGCGCACGTGTAAAAATTAGGGATAATACAGGAACCTGCAAAGCAGGAAAAGTAAATTTTACATTTCGCCTTAAAGACGATCAAAATAAAACCCGATTTATAGATGAGACCAGATCGACAAATAAGCCCAAGTATAACATTTTCTAAAGGCTGTTAGATCACTACTGTTAATCAATTTTCATTCATAAATTGAGGAAGAACAAATAAGCCCCTAAAAGGTACTGTATTAAAATCGAAATAAAGTTCTTTCAAAAGTCGCGCCTAGATGTTTTTTTCAAATAAAACATGGAAATATTTGTGCAATTGTTGTTGGTTTGTTCACATAAACTTTAGTTTTCAAGAAACCCCAAAGAAAGTAATCTAATGGCGTTAAATCGCATGATCTATGTAGGTGGCCTGTTTATGTCACCTTTACGTGAAATTAATCGACCTGCAAACTTAGACCGCAATAGCTGGGGATGTTTTCACGGGTTGTGTGACTCGTAGCTCTATTCTGTTGAAGGTTCCCCCGCGACAGTTTCGGCCACAGCAGCAATGTTCTCAGTAGAACGTTCACTTTTTGGTCTGACACGCCTTTTCGATCTTCGGCAGAACCGGTCTCTTCAAATTTTTCACTAACCTTTCAATTGTTGACTCATTTGGGCGGATTATTTAGACCAAAAAACTCACGAATTTTATGATACGTATTTTTTAAAGATCGATGATTTTCATAATAAGTTTGAATAACGTTAATGCATTCTTCTAGCGTGTAAGCATCCATCGTTAAAATTGTAGATCTGTCTTCTTCACAAATGTCAAAGATGACATAAAAAAAGGTTGCGTTTAAAAATTATTTAGTACTGACTCCGGACAATATAGTGACTGATTTCGTGCTTGTCCAGAATTGGCTCAATTCTATGGATCAAAGACGGTTGAATGAAAGAATTCAGCCACTATATTTATACGGCACTATATGCTATCAGAAATGCCAATTTCATTATTTTCTAGAACACTTTATGTCAGAAAATCGTTCATTGTACCGTCATTGCCGTTCAATGGAATTGGGCCAATTCTGGGCAATTCAAGAACATGTATCTCAACTCAAATATTATTGAACGGTAAATGTATTTCGATTTTAATCTTTTGGGGGCTTGTTTGTTCCGCAATTTCTGAATACAAATTGGTTAAAATTAGATTTCTTTGGTAATCACAAGTTTCTTAAGTTTAGCCGCCTTTCGAAAATGTTATAGTTGGGCTGATATGATTCCTGGTTGGGTCCGTGACGTATTCCATAGATTAAAATCATATACGTATACAAATCCAGTTGGACTTCTGCTAATTCCAATTGAAATTTGAAAGCTTTTCTATGTAGTTGTGTGACGTACACTGTTAAGATTTTTATTTTGCGAAATTGTTTAATTTCCAATTATTTGAATTAAGTTTAGAAAGCATAGAACACATTTTTAAATAATTTACAAAATCTCCACATAATTTTAATTCAAAACATTGAAATAAAATAAAAGTGAGTTAGAGATAGACATATCTTCATTGAATTGACGATATTTCAAAAACAACCACATTAAGATAAGTTTAACGAAATCTAGCAAATTTTATAACAACCATAAATTGTTAATCAAAATTTTGTACTAAAACAGACGGGACGCAAACCAAATATACTGAACTCAAACCATTTAGGAATTTTCCACTAATTTCTAATAAGAATTGTTTGAGTTTCATATGAATTAACAAAAATTCCAGAAATTAAAAAAATATACCGAAGCAAATAAGAATGTCCTTTTATAGGAGTAAAACTTGACGATAAAAATTCGTAGCAATAAACCTTAAGCAGTGCATTATAAAAACTAGATGGGTTTAGGTAGGTGCCTAATCAACTGCTTCACGAATTAGCGATAATAGAATCACAATCTCCAGATATGGTCGTCAATGGCCAATTTAGTATAAAAAACCTAAAACTGGCTAGTACATAAACTTGGTCACCTAAACAAAACCACCTAGTGGTAATAATGCACGACTTTGGGTTTATTGCTACGAATTTTTATATTCTCGATGTACTGATGTTATTTTTACTCAAATTTGTATGTCCATTATGGGCCACTCTCAAAGATCGTGATTCACGTCTGGCTAGTATATAAAGTTGGCCATTGAGTCACGTATCCAAAACCACCTAGTGCTAAATATGCACGACTTTCGGGTTTAATGCTACGAATTTTAATATTCTTGGTGTACTGATGTCATTTTTACTCAAATTTGGATGGCCTTTATCAGCCACTCCCAGAGATCGTGATCCAGGTCTGGCTAGTACATGGGGTTGATCATTGAGTCACCTATCCAAAACCATCTGGTGCTAAATATGCACGACTTATTTTTTCGGTTTATTGCTACGAATTTTAATATTCTTGATGTACTGATGTCATTTTTACTCACATTTGGATCGTCTCATCGGCCATCCCCAGAGATCGTGATTCAGGTCTGGCTGGTACATGAGGTTGATCATTAAGTCACCTATCCAAAACCACCTAGTGCTAATAATGCACGACATCGAGTTTATTGCTGCGAATTTTGATGTTCTCAGTGTACTGATGTCATTTTTACTCAAACTTGGATGGCCAATAATGACCTCGAGTTTATTGCTACGAATTTTCATATTCTCGGTGTACTGATGTCATTTTTATTCATATCTGGATGGCCATTAACGACTATTCCCAGAGATTATGATTCAGGTCTGGCTAGTACATGACGTTGATTATTGAGTCATATATCAAAAATCACCTAGTGCTAAATATGTGCGAATTCGGGTTTATTGCTCCGAATTTTTATATTCTCGGTGTACTGGTGTCATTTTTACTCAAGTTTGGATGGCCATTATCGGTCAATCCGGCTGATAGCATATGAAGGTGGTCATTGAGTCACCTAAATAATCCATTTGGTGCTTACTTCAGGTTTTTTGATACAAAATTTTATATTCTAGGTGTTCTTATGCCATTGAGTTTAACTCAAGTTGGAATTTTCACCTTTTTCCTGTTTTATTTAAATATTCATTCTAATCTATTTTAATAAAATCTCGATAATTTCTGCACAATACGTGGTTGAGTTTCTTTTTAAAATTTTATTTTAGAAATATATTTTTTATTTAAATTGAGGTTTGAGTCATTTTCTAAAAAACTCATACTAAAATGATTGTACTAAAATTTCCAATACGATTAATTTTTTTCCTATTTGAATTTGAAGTAACAGTGTAATACTCATACATCTATGGAGAATCAGCTTTTATTTGTACCCTCTTTCAGGCGAAATTAATTAATAGACAAATTTGCCTTAATCTGTGTGCTGCAGCTATCCACACTAAATGTATGAAACCAAATTTGAATTAACACCCGTACATAGCATACGGACACCAAAATCATCCCGTCAGCGACAATGAACTTTTAAATAACATCTACCAGCCTACATCAGATAAATTTTATAGTTAGTTATGACTGGCACAATCACAATTATACCAAAACAAATTAATTCCATAATAACATTTCGACCAGACTTTATTTAGCAAATTTGTTTTTAGTGTTGTTGGCAAAATACCAAAATTTGACTGAAGCATTTCTAACACAAATTTACATAATTATGCAAGTTTATATAAAAAAATAAACGAGCCGCAAACAATTGATTAGGGGTGAAAGTATATATAGGATGTCTTCTGCGTGATCCCATACAAATTGGCATGATTCCAAAACATATACGGATACGTATAATATACGGATTACATCTTTTCTAGATATAAAATTACAGATATACCGACAACATATTTTTTTATAAATCAATTAGATGAGAAACTACTGTATATTTATTTAAGGCGTACGCAATTGTGACAATCCTGGTTTCATGTTAAATGAAGCGCCAATTGATCGTATATTAAGGTATTTATCTAACACTCAATATTCTGTTGTTTTGTTAATTCTCAAATATGTTTTGCTTGTTTTGCGCAAAGTAGAGATACGACGGCAGCGCGTGTGAAGTTTTTGGCACATAAAGAGCTTGTGTCAATATTATTGCTTAGCATATACGCAGACTTCATGCTCACTTGAGCCCAAATATTCATGTTCGTTTACATTCTTTTAGGTCATTAGCCCACAGTTTCTTTGTTGATGCATAGCTAATAAAACGGTACATCGTGCATTGTTTATTGTCTTAGCCAAAATATATTTTTAGTTCAAGCTGTTAAATACTATACTTTGGTATTTTTAAATTAGAAAATATGCTTTAAACGACTTAGTAGTTTAGTTATTTCCCGTTTGGGTATTATTAATTTTACACGTATATAATGTGGTGCGTGCTCCGAACCAACTAACTCCAATTGTCCAATATCATTATTTTTGTATTTTAGTTTGTGTTTTGACAATTTTGTGCTCTTCTGTTGAAAGGCAATAAAATTATAAAATTGTATAAAATACGTGACAATTTTTAATTTTACAGCATTAAACATAAAATTCAATAAAAGCACCAACAATAAGAAAATTATTAATTTAATTAATTTTTCTAATACATTTTATGATTATTAAAAGCTTGAAAGATTCTAAGATAATAAAAATATAAAAATTGTTTTGTTATTCTTTGCCAATATCCTTAACACAATTTTATTACGAACAATTTATTCTTCAGATATATGTCATATGCTCGTATATAATATACGGACTGAGGAGGGTGGGTGGTAGGCGTGATGTCAGCGTGTGCACATATTGAAGATGAGATAATCACGAATATTAAATCTGGTACAAGAGAAAATTAATGAACTAAAATGTCAGTGATTGAATTAAATAAATCCGTAATGAATGGAATTTAGGCCAAATTGCGGTGTTGGTTTGATTAGAATTCAATTAGTTTTTCTAATTGGGCTTCAGTTATGTAAAATCCTACGCTTTAGAAGTTAGGCTTAAACCAACAAAAACAAACGAATATTTCTTTGCATTGGTGAAAATTAAATAAAAATGACATTTAGGCGAAACATTACAATTATTGAATAATTTTTCAATTCAATTTATTCTTTATAAAAAAAATTGTTGGTGGGATTGGCGTAGTTAAACAAATACGGATATTTTCTATACTTAGAAATTTAGGATATTTTCAGATTTTTTATGTTGATCACTTAGGTCTATATGTTTTTTCGAAAGGTCTAGGTTAGAACTAACAAGCTTACAAACCAAGCTTACATCATATTAAGATATAAACATATTAAATCTCGAATTATTCAATTTCTAAAGAAAATTTGAATTTCTCAGGATAGAAGCTTTTGAAATAGTGTGGCAGATTGATAGTCCTAACCTAGACTTCTCAGAAAAACATACAGATCTTGATGATAAATATATTTAATCTCCAGATACTAAGTTTTTTTATAAAAGCCTTTTAGGGTTAGTGATGTATATGGCACTAACGAGCTCCTCTAAAATAGTTCAACACTAAAAAATGTATTCAAATATTTTAAAAATTAGCCTAAATCTCATTGTTATTTTATTTTCACCAATACATACTCATATTTTTTAGTTCTAACTGCAAAAGCGTGCAACAGGCATTTGAAATTTGTGCTAAACTATTCCTAAAATTAATTCTACTCTAGTTAGGTCTAATAGCCTGGGCAGACTGAGGATTAGTTAAATTGGTTTAGCGATTCAATTCAGTTCGACACACTACGAAAAATTCAAAAATCTACTTGCAAATTCAAGTTTTTCCATAGAGTGCTTAATTGAATTTTACTAAACCATTTTAACTAATCCGCAGTCTGTCCAGGCTACTTCACTTGCATAAAAACCTATAAACCAAACTGTATGTAGTTTATTCATCAGTGACACTATTCTGGTAATTCCCCGGGAATAGGGAACTGGGGAAAGATTTTATATGTAATTTTTAATTAAACATTTTTTTCTGGCATGTTGAGGTAAAAAGTTAGTTTTAATTTTTTGAAAACAAAACTAAATGGGGAATAATTTTCCCTGGCAATTTAGATATGGAAAAATTATTCCCAATTTATAAATATTTACATCAAACTTCTCTCCTCAGTAGGCCGGAAAAAAATATTTGAACCGCAAGTAGATATAAATTCTTTCCTCAGTTCCCTATTCCTAACAACAACCTTAACGGGAAAAAACATTTTCATTTTATCTGCCTACCTGCGACCGCAGACCTACCAGCGAGTAGCTGGTTGATGTTTTCCCGCAATATGAACATACAAAATGAACTTCTGGTACTGGGGGACTTCAGTCTTCCTAATCTGCTATGGACTCATTCGGAGAATTGCATACACTACCTATCTGCTAACTCAACTACATCCACGGAAGTCTTATTTACTGATAATATGTGATCTCCCGTTTATTCCAAATCAGCTTGAACAAGTAACTCGATTCTGGTGTTGCACAATTTTTCAAACATGATTTTTCTAGAAGTGATTTTGAACCTGACGTGAATTATTTTAAATATTTGAAAGGTTGCACCCAGACATCCCTGGTATCCATTGACTTCGATTCTAACACAGTTATTGGGTGTATAAATGTACTTCCGATTTTTTTTAGTGAAATAAAAGACATTAGTTTGTGTAGAAAATGAAAGAATGTTTAATTCAAAGTATGCTCCTTCGGAAGCTATAAGAAAAGACGACGAAGTCTGGTTGTTTCGAGGCGATCCAATCATCGACCCATTTTTGACGTTTTCGTATGAAGTGAAGCGCTGCTCTGCCAGGGCTGATTGCATCGATCGGAACAAGTGGTAATCATAGAGAGCAATGTCTGCTGGGGGTAGAATTTCCCAGTTCTGCAACATGCGGCCTAGCGTTGTTATGTTACAAAATAATCTTATCGTGCCTTTTGTTACATTCCGGTCGTTTTGCAGCTAGAGCTTGCTTTAAAGCCATCAGTTGTCGTCGATAAACTTGCCCCGTAATGGTTTCACGCTCGTTAAGCAGCTCAGAATAATCGACACCTTCGTATCCCACAATAAATACAAAGCATCACCTTCGAACCATGGATATTTGCTTTTTGCGTCGACGGCCCTGGTTCACCTAGCTTGACCCACGCTGGTTTGCGCTTCTGTCATAATGGATCCACTTTTCATCCTCGGTGTTGATCCGAGGCAAAAACCTCGTCCTTTGTTTTCGTTGAAGCAACAATTCTGAACCAATCCCATTGCATGTATACGTTGCGAAACACATTGTTGGGTAATATTCAACACTTCTGCCAATTGTTTTTCGGTCTGACAAGGGTCCACATCAAGCAATTCTTCCAATTCTGTATCTTCAAATTTTCTTGGTCCGCCTTCACGTACTTTGTCTCTTCCGTCAAAATCACGAACTTTGAATCGTTGGAACCACTCTTTGCATATTGTATTCGATGGAGCGTTCACCGTAAACTTCCACAAGCAACCGATTTGTTTGCGCTGCACTTTTCTTCAACAAAAAATAATGAAGTAAAACTTCTCGCAATTGCTGCTTTTTTGGCACAAAATTCGACATTTTCAATTACATGAAAATAGTTCTTGTTTACGCTTTGAACAAATGTCACAGTAATTATTCAAGCTTGACATCTATCTTCCAAAAAATATGTATTGGTCGATTGAATAATATGCAAGCAGTGATACTAACGACACCTCTATAAAAAGGTCAAAAATACAATAGAATGCAACAAGGTCTTATGCCACTCAAGTAGCTGATGTGCACAGATTAACAAACCAATTATTGTTCAAGTTGTTCAGCAACCGTTGCACATCGATATACGAGAAGAGTCGATTTCCGCTTTTTTGGAATACGATTTTCCAGATAAACAAAAGTACTCAAAGGTTTGGTTCTGGTTTAAAGGCACTAATGTTTCAGAAATTTTCGCTAATTCGTGGCTGAGAGTTGTTTAAATTAGTAATAAATATTGTTGTAAAACATGCTATTTCTCCTGAGCATTAGAAAGAAGGTTAGACGTAAAATAACAAATTAACCATCAGATAAAAATTCACATCTACTCGTTGCGCAAACTCCCAGAAGATTCTCTCATTCTATAATTGATGTGCTATCTTCACCTCGTTACCTTTAAATTACCGGCCAAACGGCACAGTGGTTAAAGCTTTGGCGTTTGGATCGGGAGGTACCGGGCTCGAATCTCAATATAGGAGCAGGATGCAAAAGGAATTTTCAATAAGTTTATGTTTCGAACCAATTCCTGCTTTGGCTTCCGGTAAATTATTCGCCCGCATTTCGAGCACTACAATTGGTCTCGGTAAAATTATATCGATGACCAGCTTGACACTTCGATAATTTCAGTGCACAAGATAATTTATATCGAACGTGGTATACAGCCACAAACTAAACTGTTAGTATGCATCCTCTAATTTATGTTTGACAAGACACACAAATGTACCGTATAGACAAGTTCTGGATGTATAGGATGAGTGCAAACCACTTACCCTCAAATAGGAACCAGAGTACCAATTTTCGAGCTTTTTAATTCACCTACTCGATGCCGTGATGGTTGAATGAGAGAAAAATCAATCTTGGTCTTTCTTGGGTTCTGTATGATTCTTATACGCAGCAACTTGATAGATTTGCGTGGCAACTAATGTTATCTTAAGCAACGTTAAAAATGGATTTGGCCTACACTGACTATTTATACGTTTTTTCACCTTTATGCTAGGCTATCATGGTTCTAAATTGTTCACGCCAAATATGTGCATAAGACCTCATTAACTGTTCCTTAGTGCACAACTCAAAATATTTATTCTTCAAGAGGTTGCTTCCACCATCGATTAAAATTGGTTGAGGATCTGGGATGGCACATTCAAAGGTGAAATATGGACGCTTTTTTCAACACCCATTTTGACGATAAATACGGGCAAGACGATGTGATCCAACCACATGTACGTACATCTAGGAATTTAAATTTATTTTTTCCTATCACGGCCAACCAAATTGATGACCACTTTAGGCTACTTCACGGCCTGGCGTATAGACTCTTCGTCACACGAATTTCGGGCGTTCGATATATATTCCTTCTTGATTTTGCAAATAAAACACTCAGCGATTCAAGTTACAAATTTTATTTTCCAACACTTTTTATTTCCGCAGTAATTCATAAATTTCACTCGTTCACTGCTCACTATTCGCTTTTATTGCCCACTTTTGCACTGTTTATTTTTCACTTTTTAACTTGCACTGAGTCGCTTATATACTTGTCTATCGCTGTCCGAGATTAGTACTCTTATTGTATCTGGCGATGTATGAGTACTGTAAATTACTTCCATGTAGTTGTATTCGCGAACATCCCATGTCATCAATTCCCCTTATCTTGACGATTAACGCCGTTCTTAATTGCACTACTTTCCATGATGATTATCGCCGCCGTTTATTACAATTACTTTCGTTATCTGCATATTCCCCTCCTCTTGGAATGTCATTTTAAAATCCAAATCTTAATTAGTATAGGAGCAATACGTGATCTGGCATCGTCGATGATGTTAAGAATAATAATCGCCTTAATAAAATTATGAACTCTGACAAGATTCAAACTCGCGCTCTTTGTGTTGATAACACTTGGTGGTGTAAAGTGTAGACCTTAACCGCTCGACCACCAAGTGATATACTTGTGTAGAGTAGAATTCGTAACACTACCCCCACATTAAATCTGTTCGTCGCGAACAGACACATCCAATGTCATATCGCTTCAATTTATCAACCTGCACAACTTTTCGCACACCGTCCAAGCGTTCTAACCGATGCACATCGTCACTGAACTTCTTGGCAATTTTGTATGTACCTTTCCAATTTCGTTGTGTCTCCTGAGATCCGATTTCCTGTTTTCAGGGATCGAGCCACACTAAGTCACCTCGTTCAAAAATCAGAAAATCTCTCACTGATTTATTTATAATATTCGTGCTGTTGTTATCTACTAAATAGGTCGTTTCTCGGCTCTCTGGACGCTTTCCCCTATTCACTCATCATGTTCCTGATCCTTTCTCTGCCTCGTCGTATTCCAGCACACTCCCTGCTCAACTCCAATGCGTGCCACTTTTCCACAACTCTCCGTAGCGGCCTTCTGGATCGCTTTAATCAACTCCACTGCCGGACTCATCCTCAACAATCGTACTGGAAACTACCGCTGGGTCTTTCCCAAGAATCTTTGGTCCATTTGAAAAGCCAATTCTTCCCTCCTTTTATCTGGCCGTAAATTGTATTTAAACAGATTTCACTATCCGAGCTAGAACCAAACGTTTGCCTCTGCACTTGGTTGTTTCTTGAATGCTTTGTTGTTTTATTTATTTCCGGTTTCTGTTCCACTCGCCAGATTTCAGGTTGCCTCGAAAAACCATCATTTCAACGGCGCCAACAGTCTCGGATGTAGTGCTAGATCAGTCATCACACTTCCATCTCCTGTATTGTTTCTCAGCTTCAGCTCTGTCACAAGAGAATCGTAACATCTCTCTATCTTGGGTGTCGTCTTCAACACATCTGCTGCCTTTTCTCTGGAATCAAAGTGCTATACTCTATCTTCAACCTTGAAATGTTCGAACTAATACCACTCACCTAATACCAGAGGGTTGAAAGCTTCATTCAAGCGCCCGCAATGTTCAGTGGATCTATGTATCTCTTTATTTTGTTTGTGAGACGTGCCTCCTAACTTCTTGTATTGTCGTAACAAAAGTCTTAATCACAGCTTTCAATTCTTCTATTTCATTCTCTTGGACCCGTATAAGTTGATCCAGTTTCTCGATTTGCATGTTTTGTTGTTTATCCAGCTTGGAAACCTGATCATTTTGCTGCTCAAATTTGGAATCTAGCTGATCTAGTGTATCGTTTATTCTTTCCACTTGAAGCACAAGCGTATTCATCATGTTTTCTAAATGGGGAGCAGGTTTTTGTTGCCCGGCAGTCAGCGATTGCGCAATTGTTCGTTTTGTTTCACGCTTCGATCCGATTTCCTCATTTTTTAATTGCTCCTGGATATGCTGGAAATTTTGATCTTTTGGATCAACAAGCGTTGATCGTTCAGATGGTTCTGAATCCGGTGACGGTGATCGTGATCGCTCTCCGAATGCATCCCTGTATGCTCCAGCTTCCTTCTTCCACCTAACGTTTTGTAGCCTAGACAATAACTCTTACCTACTTCCTTTGGCAGAAAGACCACGACTCAGTAGCATTTTCCTTAACTTCTGTGACTTGTACAAGTGAAGGGTTTTCCAATAAGGTCCAATGAGGTTTCATTTTGATATTAAAAAAACGAGTATTTTTTAAGAGAAATCAATGAATGTTTATTTCATTGTAAAGATTAAGATTTGAATTTTGATCCATTAAGATTTGAAAACGATATCAGCCAAATGGCCGCCACAGCTACGCTTGCAGCACCATACATATCCTTTTCAACAATCATTCTTGGATTTTCTGACCCCAAATGCGACAATTCTGCTTATTAACGTAGCTTCCGAGGTGAAAATGGGCCTCCTCCTGAAAATGATTTTTCGATTAAAATCCGGATCATTTTGATGCATTTGAAGGACGCAATCAGCGAACATACGACGTTTATGTTGATCGACCGGCTTGAGTTCTTGTGTTAACTGAACTTAAAAAGCCTTAAGACCTAAGTCTTTATGCAGAATACCGTCTAATATAGTTTGTGGAATGTCTAATTCCCATTATGGGTTTTCGTCAATACTACGGGCTACAGTAGCAATATTCTCAGTTGTTCTTGAGCGACGCACACGGTTTCGATTGTTCACATCACTAACTTGTCCCAACAGCTCAAATGTTTACACCAGTTTCACTATTTCCGGCTGAGAAGGTGCTTTATGACGACCCGAAAGTGCTTTAGTTTTGCGAACTGTGACTGCAAAATTTTCTCCATTTTTGTAGTGAATTTTAACAATTTCAATGCGTTGAAGCGTGTATCGTACCATTTTTAGTAATGGTGTAGCTTTTACTTGTCAAATGACAAAAGATGACAGCTTCAAAATTGACAGCTGCCCAAATAGCAGGCTATTCAAAATGAAACCTCTTATTGGAAAACCCTATGTATCTCCATTAATCCCAATTTTGCTGGTATTTGCAAAATCCCACTTCTGACACCAAATGTTACGAATTTCGGCCATTCCAACGAATAAAGTATAAAAAAATGCTAAATTAAACATCAACAGTGGATGACCTCACCTGCTATCGTTCATCTAAGCTCAAATTATTTGACATAATCAGG
This sequence comes from Nephrotoma guestfalica, assembly GCA_963691935.1. NCBI lineage: Eukaryota > Metazoa > Arthropoda > Insecta > Diptera > Tipulidae > Nephrotoma > Nephrotoma guestfalica. Next base: position 235,913,827 of record OY829913.1, read on the forward strand.
TGTTTTTTTTAATAATTTATGTATTATTTTAATATTATTATTTTCAAGTTGCTGTTTTATTTAAGAGATGGCGCGCGTGTAAAAAACTGTAAATTATATGGTGTAATTTACGCGCCCAACAGTGAGGTAATCTTCTACTTTTACTGACTCTGCACCTTGTTTGAATAGACTAACGCACTTCGTTATTTTTTTATAAGAAGGACTCGATTCTAAGTATTTTTTCTTTACAAGGAATTTAATCACATTTGTGGAGTGTGTTTAATCACAATTTTAAAGTTTAAATTTTAGTTTGAGTGTAACACAAATCTGAGGATCTTAAATTTCTCACGTTTTGAGGTACAGATAATTGCCTTATCTCCAACCAATGCTTAATATTAGTTGTGCTTCATAGTTTAGTCACAAGAGGGAAAAATATTCTAATATGTTACGATTCGAATCGCAATCAATTCAAATTCCGATTATCCAGGAACTAGACTGCCTGTATTACCTTTCAGGTTGTTTTATTTTATTTCTGAATTAAATACTTTATAAACTATTTTATGCATACAATACACAAGTACATATTAGGGAAAGGATGTAAGAATTTATTGATCCGTAAACAAACCTATATGAGTTAAAGTTAAAACAATATAGTAAATTAAAAATTCCAAAAACTTTTAACTACATACTTTTATCTAGTCTACCGTAATAAAAACGAACTTTTACAATAAAAAATAAAATATTTACAAAAATATATTTAAAAAAAAGAAATACGAAAGTTTAAATATTTTCAAATAAAAACAAAAAAATATTAAAATATAGTATTTTTATCTCATTTTTTCTATTTTTTTTTTGTATAAAGTAGTTTTTTGTTTGTTAAAAAAAATTTATCAAAATTGAGCCAAAATTTTGCTGCAAAATGTTTACATGCCTTTGGACACTGTGGGATTGGTAAGGAAACTATATAAAAAAAAATATAAAAATGAAAAACTATGTGAAATAATAACTTATATATGTTGTGTGTTACGTTTTTTTTTTTTTTTTTTACTTATGCAGAGCATGTACATTTCAATGTTTTATGTTTTTATTTATAAGGTCAAAATACATAATATCGCGCGTGATATGTTATGTACAATTTAAAAAAAAAATGTTTTTTTATCGCAATAAAACTGTCACACATTTGACATATTGTATTGTTCTTGTGTTTTGACCTTAAAGCATGTAACGGTTTTATTTATATTTGTTTTACTTTTTTTTCGATAAACTAAACCTCTCTCTATGTGTGTTTTGATTTTATATTTGTGATAAAAATAATTAAATTATTGCTAATATACGTTTTATGTAATTTTATCGTGTAGTAATAGACGTTTATATGACAAGTCTATACACTTAAATACTTTTTTTTATAATTATTGCAGGTAAATCTTGACCCCAATAGGTTAACTTACTCGTTATTGGAAGATTTTGTTAAAAGAACGCAACCAAATTTTTTTATTTAATCTGCATTATCGATAGCACATGTGCGTGCAATATGCAATAACTTTAAACGCTCGTCAATTTAAATTTTATGTTGTGCCTGTGCCAAACACGACAAAGTAGCCGCAATTGTTTTTATTGATATAGTTTTAGTTAGGTCGTGTTCGATTTTTGTGATAGATAATATTTTTGAATAATTTTGACAGTTCCAGAATAATTTTGTATTTCATATAATTATTAAATTATTAATAGGTGTTATAGCACACTAGTTTTATGAAACTGTTCAAGTGATTAAACATAAAACAGAGTTACTAGGTACGCAACTAAATTTCAAGGTTTTTTTGAAAAATGAAAAGTGGAAAATTTCAATAAAGATATAAAAAATGGTTTATTCAAAGTATTGCCCAATACATGAATACATGAAATACCACGACGAGAAAACGACGCGTCTTTGGACTGAAACCATTCATCCAACCGATTTTGCACTTCTTCGAAACTGGCCAAGTGTAGCCGTGTGAAGCCATGCGTCATCGACCGGAACAAGTGATAATCCGATAGGGCCACGTCGCCCTGTTTCAGCAGCTCATAGTACACGATTCTTTTCTGGTCCCACCAAACGCAGAGCACTGTCTTCTTTCCGAAGCGATTTGGCCGGGTCGTCGATGGCGATGCTTTGCTAGATGAAAGCCACGACGTTTTGCGTTTCGGATTCATAAAAAAATCCACTTCTCATCTCTCGTAACAATTCGATAAAGAAGGTTCTTTCTGTCATGCCGTAAAAGCAAAATTTCGCAAGTGGCTCTCCGATTGAATTTTGACTCGCTTTGAATTTTTGCCATTGTATGTAAACGTTTGGAAATTCCTTGGCGAGTCGCGTTTAATGCCTCCGCAAGTTGTTCTTTAGTTTGCATATCATTTGCATGTGCTTCAGCTGCATTTTTTTCAAGTTGAAGCTGAAAGCAAAGCTTTCCGCGAATACTGTTTATTTGGCACAAAACTCAACATTTTCGTTGTTAGAAAAAATATTTTTGCATTGCGATATGTGCTGGTAACTTGTTATCAACAGCTGTCCACGCAGCTGTCATCTATGTATGAAACCGGGAAATTTAGTTGCGCACCTGCTATAATGTCTGTATATAAATTTTTTTTTAGAGTTGCTACGTATATATTAAGGATTCAATCCTGATCGATTCAACTTACATATGTGGTGTGACTAGATTCTCACTTTGTGGTTTTTATTTAATTTGTTTGAAAACAACAGGGTTATGCTCTTAATGCCTCGCCCTTCGGTGCGAGAAACATTGGTTTAATATTATAAATTCTTCGTGTGTTCAGCACAATTGAGGTTTAAACTCAAAATATTGTTACGAATTTCGGGTGTTCTTGCAGAAATCACTATTTCAGTTTTCAATTCTCACTATTGACTTTAGTCGTTGTTAATTGCTTTCGTTATTTCCCTACTCCCCTGCACATGGAATGCCAAAAAATGTAAAAACCAATTTTCAATCAGTAGAAGAAATCCTCGATCCGATAACATACACGCATAATTAGATTAATGGCTGGACTAGAACCTGCGACCGTTAGGTTTGGAATTCGTTAGATTACCCTACCTAAAATCTGTCCGCCCGGAACAGTCACATTCAATTCGTATCGCGTTAGTCTTTTCCTTTTGATGACTTCATCTCAAGTTCTTTATTTTGCTGAGTACCAAGTTGATCCAATTGCTTCCTTTGCGCGTTCATTTGTTTATGCAATTGCTCCTGTGAATACATAGTTTGTTTAATTTGGCACCTATAGCTGGTTCAATCTGGCTACTTCGGATCGTATTTCTGCTTCAGGTGCTACATCATATATACCATATCCATGGTTGGGTTTGGTTGTACAATTGTCGGTAACCCACCGATTCCTTGTCTTCTTGTTGTAAATGGTCCTCGTTAGGATGGATCTTTTGCTCTTCAGCTGGTACAATCGGTGTTTTCTTTGTAGATCCTTTCAGATTTGCTTAAAAAACTTTGTTATGAACTCCTGAGTTGTGGATGCTATGCACGGGTTCATTTCTATTTCCGGGTCTATTTAGAGTAACCAGGCCAAAATTACTGAATTGGGGTACTCCTAAATTAAGGTTTTATTTTCAATATTATATCCAAAAAATTGGTTAAAAATGGACAATTGTTGGATTAGTTTTAATAAGAAGTTCTTTCTTTTATAGGGTAGGAGTAAGTGTGGAAATGTGAGAGCGCGGTTTTCGATGTGCTGTCTGTCTACGTTTCTGTCTGTGTCCTCTCTGCAGCCCTAATACTTGGGTATTTTCATGTGTTGGGAGGACCAAGTAAGGCTTTGGCGAAGATCGGCCCACCGGATGTGGCAGCTTACCTTATCTTATCTTGAATTACGCTTTCTCGGTTTTTTTATGTTTTTCCAATTATTTTGGAAGGTAGCATAGCTGCGATGGAATCGTTTGAAAGCGAAAAGAATTTGGATTGGATGTGTAATAGGGCTGGATCATTTTCCAAAATGTAGGTGGAAGTGACGATTTTGGTAGTAAACTGTTATTTCGCCATAGTTCAGCCGCTCTGCGTCCCAAGTGGGTTGACTGCTCAGGATATAACTTCATGCTTGGAGGTTTTTGTTAGGTTGGGGTAGGTGTCAACTTTCTTAGGAGCATTCTTGTTTTTAGGTATAACATTTGCGAGGGAGTTGGTTAGGAATGGGTCGATTCTAGGTTGAAGTTGTAGCAAGACTGGTCCTGATCATTTTTAAATTTTAATTGGATCTTGTTCTTGTTTGCATATGCTTTGGGAGATGCAAGATTTTCCTGTTGATTTTCTGCTGGTTGGGCGGATGTGCCAGTTTTTGTTGTGTTTTACTAGTGTTGTGTATTCTAGGAAATTTACGAAGAGGCCAGGCGCATTCTAAATTGACTTGTCATCTTAATTGGTTCAGTACCTTTTTCTGGAATTTGATCGGAAATGAAAATTTTTTATAAAAAACTGATTTTCACAAAAAATCGACTATGTTCTCGTTTTATTTTTGGAATGATTTGTTTCCGAAATAAACTTTTTTTTTGGTTGGAGTGGAGAGAACAGGGCAAGCAATACGGTATCAGGGGGAATCTTAAAATTCTTTGGTTGCCTTTAGCCGCCATATTGTTCAAGTGTTTTGATTAGGATATATTCGAGATGGGTCGGATGTTGGCCAGAACATCAATGAACTATTGTGTTTACCAAACGACCAAAGTAACGTTTTGTCTTTCTGGACATTTTATACTGTAGTTCATTAGCTAGAACCAATATCTAGCTTAAGTCATAACATTACGTAACAAATCTTTATATTGCGGATAACAAAGTCGCAGATTTCAAGAATTTAGTTAATGTCGCATATCGTTCTGAGTGGCCAAGAGAACTGATTGAACATTTTTAAATGTTTCGTAAATGTAAATGAACAAATGCATAAAGATGTAAATATTGATCGTTTTGGGGTATTTTCCCCATTTTTCCCATTCTCATTATTGATCGTTTCTTGGATTAGTGTATTTTGCAAAGTGGTCATGGGAAAGGGGTATGATACTTCAGAAAGGGGTGCGTCTGGCCACCCTAGGTCTATTCCGACAGGTATTTGCAAAATCCTTCTTCTGCCATCAAATGTTACGAATTTCTGTTACGAATGTACTATAAAAAGTTTCGATTAGGGCGAGTTTTATTTTAATGTGGCGTTTTATCATCTTCACATTGGAATAATTGCATGAGACTTTTGATCGTCCGGGCTCTACAATTCTCAGGGCTTACAGCGGCGGGATAATAAGGTATAGTGATAGCTAAATAAATTTTAGAGTGCTAGTTAGTTAACTCCATTTCAATCCAAGTTAACTGTAACTTGACTCGATCTGGAATGAATCCTTAATATATACGTAGCAATTCTAAAAAAATGTCTATATACAGACATTATATCAGGTGCACAACTAAATTTCCGGGTTTCACACATAGATGACAGCTGCGTGGACAGTTGTTAACGATAGCCAGTTATAATACCAGCACATATTGCAACGCAAAAATATTTTTTCTAAGAACGAAAATGTCGAGTGCTAATGATTTCCGAAGTGGAATTGCCACTTTCCTCTCCTAGAAAACTTTAAACGACAGAAAAACAGCGTAAGTAATTAGCTGCTTTAATTGCTCAATTTTTGGATCACCCACGTCTACAATTATTTTGTATACACATTATTTTGCACGAATTATTTAAATTTTTAAAAGATGAGGAATGAGCTTTTAAAAGGCCAGTATCATAATCTCATTAGCTAGCTAGGTGTTACTTTTTACGCATTATACAAGAATTCCGATTAAGAAAATGCAATTTATGACGTAGGCAGCTGTAAAATCAAATTTTCCTTCATTAAATAGATGAAAGCCATATAAATTCGACACTTAATGCCATTGATGGTGACACATCGCAATCTTCTAAATAGTTTTCATTCAAGGCATTTCAGCCAATACGACCTGAAACACAATTCTTTAACATGTGCTTGTTCAACGCGCCCATGCCTTATATGGTATATAGTATAATGCCGGTAAATTGGAGAACAATTTTTGTTGCGGTGTTACTGGTAAATTTAAAAAACTTACCGTTTCGAAGTTTAATTAAATTACATTATTTTTGAAGTGTCCACTTCAAAGAGTGGATTTTCAAAAGAATTGACAATTTCATTGCTCTCATTAAACGAATTGCACTAGACGCTGTATCTTCAGATTTTTATCAGTTGCCTTTCAATAAATAAGACACATCCACCCTGGGCAATACCAACCCAGTGTTCGTTTGCGCGAACAACATGGGCGGCCAATTTTACTGACTAGCTGCAAATAATTGGCATCAACAAGATGTTGTGAGCAAAGCCATTTTAAAACAACAGATTTTCCAATATTCATTGAAACACCGAAAATACACCACATCTTGGTAAAACTTTTGATTGTCTGTGGTAAAACTAAGATGGGGTAGGCCCGTATGTTAATGATCCCATTGTGTATCAATTTTAAATAAAAAAAATATGGAAGTTCACTGTAGAAAGGATTTGCCAGGACACAGATTTTCAACGTATAAGGTGTCAATGGGTTGTTAGCTAAAGACCATCTCTACAAATAACGTTATATAAGAGCTTTACCCGCGCAATCCTATTAAAACACGGCCTCTGAAAATTGGAATAACCAACTAATTAGGATAATTGGATGCCGTTCTCAATGCCCTACCAGTGAAATTGTGTAAAAATAATTATCGTCGCAATGGCTTAGCTCGAAAGTTTGTAGAATGTTTCCGTCCATTCCGGAACCGATGTCGAAAAACTTCGGCTTTCATATTCAGATGTGTATTAGAGTTTATTTGTAAAGTTCTGAATTCAAATTTTATGTAAGCAACAGAATAAGGATTCTAAATTGACTTATTTGCTGGAGTTCTGGAACAAGACCAATATTGGCCATTTTAAATAGAAATCAATAATTTTTTAATCGATTTTGTACAAATTCGGCTTGCGTTGAGTGGAATTGGTTGGCGGTGCGTAGCTAACATTGAACGTGTTTTTGAAGTGTTTCATTATGGTTAATTTTGACCTTAGTAACTGGAACTCTTCCGTTTAAACGATTTTAATGAATACACTAAAATTGTTCATTCAAAAGTTTCATGATAAAAATTAAATATTTTTTCTTTAAATTAAATTTAGAATCCGAATTTCATGTGGGATATACATATCCCTTTGCTCCAGTCATTCACAGAAAATTAATTTAGTATCCCGATATCAATAAAAAAATGGAATAGTCGGCTATGACCGATCTATTTAACTTGGAACTTACTGGTCATATTAGTCAGGTAAATATAAAAGCAAAATAAAATATTTAACAACCGGGATTTAGTAAAAATTAGGACTACCTATTCCAAAATGTTACCAACATATCAATTGGGAGTCTCATTACCAACATAGAAACCAGATTTTAATAAAACTTGTATTAAAATGGACGAGTGCTCTTTATAGTAATATTCCAAAACTTTCTAAATAAGTTAATTTGGAATCTAAGCAAGAACATCTAAACTAAATAATCATTTAAGAAAGGCGGTATATATTTAGAATGTCCTATGTTAGTCTTAATCAAGAACTTAGCGAACAAAGCAATTCAAAATCCTAAGATCAATACCAAATCGGAATTTTGTCAACATCGATTAAAAAATGACTAAGTTCTATTTATAATTTCCCCATTTTAAATTAATCTAGATTAATCTAAGAGAGTGTATCTACAAGGAAAATTTAATTAATATTTTAAAAAATATTTCCTAATTAACAGGCAATTTTTCATATTTTAAGATCCAAAGTTTTGATTTACGGAATTTCAAAAAAATCCCAATCCAAAGAGAGGCCTCCAGCTGGTAGTATCAACCTAGAGGTCAGTCAATGAAAATGAATACTATACTCACTCATCTGATTTCAACGCGATATGTTGCTTAGGCCATATACATATAATTCCATTTTGACAATCTCATGTAATGGCTTATCTTCAGGTTTTTATCAGATATAGACATATTAGATGCTAAGAGGGATAATTTTAAAAACCCATTTTTTGGGATAATTTTAAAAACCCTGGGATGGGATGAAATTAGTATTGCCAGATGAAATTTTTATTTTTTCTGTAATGAAATTATGTGATAACTACACAACCTCTGTGGTCTTTTTATTTTGACTTACCAACCTCCAATTCGATACTGTCACCTGCTGGGCCGGCATATTTTACGACTTTCGATTTAGTTTACGTCTCATTTTTTTAAAGCAACATGATATGCTCTTTCAGCCAAAAAACTACACAATAAGTTTCGCGACTTCAACCATTCAGTATAAATATGTTCTTTGTTCTTTTTCCATACTTCGACAAACGTATCACCAACAAAAATTTCTAGTGATGTATAAATGAACAAATCGAGTAACCGTAGACATCGTAAAATAGAAGTATAATTATGTTTTATTCAAGCATGCTAAGACCACAATAGAAAAATAATAATTGGAACGATGAAACAGTATATCATTTAACTCCTAAAACGTGAGACATAAAATATGTCGAAAACTGTCATGGTATACAACATCTCGCCCCTGGAGACATATTTTAAAACATTTTCGATTTGATTAAAAAATTGTATTCTCTACAAAGGTACTGTAGCTCTCATAATAATAAAATGTCAGTCTTATAACTCAACTATTTAATTGTACTGCAGTTACTATAGTACAAGCCCCTGTAAAATATTATTTGTCAATTGATCACAATCAACACGATAAACTGTAAATTGAACCAGTTGATTGACCGGTTACTAAACCGAACAATTATCTTCTCACTTCGACTGATCTAATTAATGTCATAAAATATTTTGGCTTATAATCTGTACGACAATTGGATATTAAAACGATAACCAAACTCTAAATGAAGGGTCTGATTTAATTATAATTTAGACAATTTCATTCGATTGACTAGCTATACCATGATGTAATTTTTTTGCCAAATTTTATAAATCATAAAAGTAGCCTTAGGTATAGCTACATTTTATTCTGGTTGAGACACTGAAATCCAACGATTGATATTGTAACGTCTAGCAATTAAGCGAGTGACCACTTAATGGTGGTCAAACGAGGACCACTTTAAAATTTGCTATAGGTTAGAGCGTTTAATGGTTGTCCTTCACTTCTGCAAATTGTATCAAGTATTACAATTGTGCCGAAGTAACTGTAGTATCGAAAAACTGAAATATTGATTCAGTATACTTTATGGACATTTTTTTTGAACCGCCTTATAGCGGTCAAGCTATATTTCATGTAGCAATGATAAACTTGTATAACTTTTGGGCCATGCTAATAATTTCAGTGTTACACATGTTTTATGTGCCAACATTATGAAATTGATTAATTACTAAATTCTATCTAAAGGCGTCCGAAATGACTAATTTGAAAAATCCTGTACGCGTTGCTTATTATTTGAGTTAAGACAGGTTATTTTCGACAAGAAGGTTTTCTGCTTGGGACGTATACAGGATTTTTAAATCTGGTTCATTTTGGCTCTACTAACTTCAACAGCTTTCAGTATAGTATAGCTATAGTACAGAACTACCTAAAACTATTTCTTCATTATTTCATGCTGCTAACTATTCTTCATACGAAAATTTCAGACGAATAGTCATCATAGTATGTAAAAGAGAAAATTGCAATAATTCTTATGCTTGGCTAAGCTAGGTTTGCATAATTGACCATGCACAATATACGCATTCGCATAATTTCCCACGGATATTTTCGCATGGTTAATGTAAAAACCATCAATATGATAGCCATTTGAATTTATTTACATAAACTATTTCCCCCACTACAACCCCCTTGACCCTTGATTGAGCCAATTACGTTTTCGTGTGTCGCGTCGCTAGCCTAAATATTTAAATTGAGTTAACATAATTCTCATAAGAGATACGTAAGTACGTAATAATAATTTGTTTGCGATATATAACGTCATGCAATCCAATTCATTTATGTAGTAGCATAATACATACAATTTCATTTTTATAATTTAAAATTTAAATTGCATAACGTGCATGAGAATAATGAATGAATTGTAACATGAATTGGAAAAAAGTATAATAATTGCAATGTATAAAATATTACATAAATCTGTAATAAACTATTGACCTATCTTTCCCATTATGTGGATGCTTCCAGCTAGACAATTTTTTATTTCTGTTAAAATTATTTTCATGTTGCATGTTTATTTATTTAAATTATTTTTTTTTTTTGATGTCGTGATAATTAGAGATATGTGTCTAGTTCTAGATGCGGAAAACTAGCAAAAGTTTATAATTTTTTTTGATTTTGTTTCAGGTTGGACCCGCCTCCCTTATTTACAACAACCACGATGGAGAGCAAAAAATTACAGCAAATGCAGCAAGCTAACACACATTTGGCGCCGCAGCAGATGCCCCAACCAAAGCAGGCGCCGTATCATTCAACCTCAAGCGAATATCGACCACCCAATTCGCCAGTGTTTCAAAGTTACCCACAGTACCAGAGTATACAATCAAATTTTGCACAAATCAATTTGACGACATACCGGCAAAATGAACAGTCCGCAACGCAGATCCAACATAAGTCGCCATCGCCACCAAAAGCATATCAACAATCGCCTCCATCATCGCATTCATCGCATACGCTGCAATCTCCAACGTCGCCACAGCATCATCAACAAATGCAGGAACAAAAGCGAATGCAAAAACAACAACCTCAGCAAGCGGTGCAACAATCACAAAATCAGAATAAATCACCTCCAGATCAAAGACAACAGCAACAACGTGATCAGCCGATGGTCCAATCCCCATCGGCGCCAAATTCGGCAACACAAAGTTTTGCCGCTTCCTTCCAATTTGTTCAGTTCCCTCTTAAACATGCAACGCAACCCCCGGTTGATGTAACCCCATATCAAGGCGAACAAATCTACCAAACAGGTAATCGCGAGAAAATGTATCAAACATCAAACCGAAATCATTTTCATTCCAATAATACACATTCACATCCTACACCTCAATCTGTGCCACCACCACCACAACAACAACACTCGAAACCAGATAAAACACAAATTGAACATAAAACAAAAACTGAAGCCTTATTAAAACAACAACAACAACAACAGTCCTATGCACTACGTGAACATTACAATTCTTCAGCCGCACAACAATCTCATTATCACTTAAATCAAGGAGATCCTAATTCCGCGGGATTTCATCAACAAAATTCTTCTTCAGGTTCTCAACCCCAGAGAAATAATGTACCTCCGTCCAGTTTAAATATAACAAATCAATATCAACCATCAGATGGCACGCAACCTGCACAACCGCAACAGCAACCCGGTGATTTAAATTATGGTAACGGTCAACCACCATCCGCCATGGCGCAACAACAGCAGCCGCCACCACAGCAGCAGAATCCTGCATTTCAACAAATGGTGATGCATCGTCATCCACCACCTCCACAGCAACAACAACAGTTACAGCAGCCGCCTGCACCACCGCCACATCAACATCCACATCCCCAACCACAGCAACAGCAGCAGCAACAATCGACCACCCCACAAGACTGGCAAAATCAAATCATAATCCATCAAAATCATCCGAATTTAGTTGTAAACCAAGCATGCCAAACTCAGCTCTCGGGCACCGCGAGCAAACTAAAAAGTCCCAGTGAAAATTCTAGTTCAAGCCAACAAACACCTACTTCAGCATCACATCCGCCACTTGAAAAGAAAAAATCATCGGGTCAAATACAAAGTCTAAAATCACCAATTACAAAGCGACCTCAAACTGCACCAATAACCCTATCGGGTTGGTTGTTTAAACAGGGATCGGACGGTTTAAAAGTGTGGCGTAAAAGATGGTTTGTCCTATCCGAGTACATTTTGTATTATTACAAGGCCCAGGAGGAAGAAAAATTATTGGGATCGATACTGCTGCCCTCGTACAAAGTATCAGCATGTTCACCGGACGATAAAATCTATCGTAAATTTGCGTTTAAATGTGAACACGCGAATATGCGAACGTATTGGTTGGCAGCCGAAAATGCAGAGCTAATGGCACAATGGGTGAGGGCATTAACAGCGGCAACCATGATGCAGGGAAGCAGGTAAATATCAATATCAAGAATTTTATAAAAACAATCTAACTTTCTTTCTTACTAACCATATACGATCTGTCCAGCCAACCCCTCTTATTCTAAATTAAATTAGTTTGAAACATTTCGAAATTTTTTTTTAACTGATTCCGATTCATTTCAGTGAATCCGATCAAGTATCGCAACCAAGCGTCTCATCATTAAATCACAGTGGTGAAAATAGTGATTCAGGCATTCACACATATCAATCCCAGCAAAGTAAATTAAGTGTGCTGGGCCCGCTAACACCAGTATCGGATAGTGGCGGTGGTAGTGGTGGAGGGCCACAGCCACTTTATGCAAACGCCCCGCCTAAGCCTAGACGGGCAAATGATGGCGGTTATTCCTCTCCCAGTCCCGAGAATTCGATCGATCGGTAAATTTAGTAGCAACACAAATTTATCTCGGGCGGTTTAATCGAATTTTTTTATTTCCTCTATTTTCAGTTACGAGAATAATTACGATTCATTTAGTCGCCCGCATCATGATCCTTCCACACCGGTTGGAAGGAGAAGTGATGTGAAATCACCGACGTTACCGAATACGAATTATGGACCAAGTTTGCGTGAGATAAACAGTATGCAATTGATAAAAACAAATGAAGCATTGTTACGCATGCATCAACTTCGAATAGAGAGTAATAAATCACCGACTGCCACACTGCGCTCACAAATTCGTTCACCATTTCAACATGAACCGACCACACCTCAACCGTATCCGATGTCCTATAGCAGCGAAATACTGGATGAGTTGTATAATGCGAACGGGGATAATATTATTCGAGCACCTCAGAGTTTTAACGATGATTACAGTAGTCAATACTATACTGAACAACAGGAGCGTGAGCTTTATTTACAGCATCTGTTGCGACAGAAGCAACATTTGCAACAGCAACAGATGAAGTATGTGAATCAAATAGCGGCCAACAACCTAAACCAAATGTATTCAAACGCGGAACGGAGGACACCTGATACTTATGGTCGATCGAGGGCAGGTTATATTCAACAAATGCAGCAGCAACAGGCACAGCAACAGTTTTATGATCAATATCAGGGAAGACATTTTTCAGATTATGAGGATATCTATAATTTAGCTCAAAATGCAAATATAAATCAGGTAGGACCAGGTTGTGCTGAGTTAGGGGCATATAGAAGACCGATGAGTCCAATTGGTTATGATCATAGAACGGGACACATTCCGAATATGCCACTGCGCTACACACCTAATTATTTAGAGGTTGTTGCGATTAAATATATTAATCGTACCGCAGAAAGATGATTAACATTTATTTTTATTCTTTTTTTTCGTCGTTTAGCCCGCCGCCATGCAACATGTACAGATGAGGGCACGTCCAGTACAGGCGGCCGTAGTACCTCGCCCACATTCAGCCGATTTTCTCGAGTATGAAGCACGCAATCCTGAAAATTTCCATTTCCAACCCGAAGTAGTTCGAGCACCACGGCCAAAATCTAGTTTAGATATAAATCGAACACCCGACAGCTACTATTATTCGGAAGAAAGCTACGCAGAGAAAATGCGCCAAAGTGCATTATACCTGCAGAAGCATCCATCGGGAAAAATAGCGGGCGGCAATAATTACAACAATAATTACCAAATATCATCGCCGGAGATTGATGATACGCCTATGTCACAAAATGAATCGAATACAATGCCTCGGGAATCTGATTACGAACGTGCGCTGAGACTAGGTTTAACCGTAGATTATCCACCAACACAAGTGGCAAGTGTGCCGCGTGTCCATCGACCAAATAGTAAAGGTGGATACTCATATCAAAATGATCAATTTTTACGATCGGCTAGTGCACGTTTACCTCGCAAGGATGAAGAATTGAATGGTCGTGATGGTGAGCGTAAACGAGAGGAATCTATGAAACGATTACTCGAATGGAAACAACGTATGTTGCAATCACCGCTAACACGAAAAGGGGCACCGCTTACCATACCAAATACAGTGGTTAAAACACCGGTGCAAGTGGAAAAGGATACGTTATCGGTTGGTTTACAACGAAGTCGGTCGGAGACCAATGCCAATGCCGGTTACAACAGTTACTCATCAGATGATGAAGGTAAGTTTTTTTTGGTAATATTAAAGTAATTTTCTCATATTTAAGATCATTACTGTTCTATCTATTTTACTTAGAGTAGAGACTTAAAGATGTAGAATTTAGAAAAATCATTTAGGTACATGAAATCTAATCAATAAAGAATATTGGGTAAACAACATTTTTTTTACTAAAAATATTCTTTATCGATTCGATCGAAATCGGAACGACAAAGCATTTGAGTAAGAAAAGCGCTTTTTCCCTAAACCTGATATTAAAAAAAAACAATAAAGTGGTTATGGTTTTTCCGTTGCTTGAAAATAAGTTTTCTTTTTAATGTTGTGTAACTTTCTTTTATTTTGTGATTGATTTTAGAATTTTTCTAGAAAAATGCAGATGATGTTTTTGTATATCTTCTCTCTTTCATTTTTGTTTTTTTTTATTAATTTTCTTACATTAAAAAATAACAACAAAAACCATTTTAATTAAATAACAATTTTCGCGATTTGGATAATTTTTTTTGTTTTTTTATTTCTTCCAAAAATAAAACTTTATTTAAATAAGATTGTATACATTTCTTGTATACAATTTTATTTATGTTTTTTTAACAAAATTAATTTTCAACTTTAATTATACAAAATTTTTTATTATTTTTTAATTGAATAACGAGAATATAAATAATCCGACCACCTTCCTGCCCGAAAAGTACTTAATATTTATTAAAACCAATTTTTTTTATATAAACTCGTTTCGTTAGGTATACAACTAATAATGTGGTGTCCATGAGCCTGTAGCTGGCTAAAAAGTTTTTAAATTATTATTATTGTTTTATTACAAATTATTATCATGTTAAATAAATAATTTAATTATTAACCAATTTTTAAAGGTAATTGAACTTAAATTGTGTATAAAAACCAAGCAAAATCTAGTAGTAACGATCTAATTAAAATTAACTCGGGTTCGATTCCTTTATTTAGCTTTGGATAGATAGGAATATTTTACGGAATTTTTAAACTTGTTGCAAGGTAAAACATCAATGTCTCCCTTATCACCCGTTTTTTATAAATGAACAGCCAAGCTTTGTTAAGTGCTTTGGATTAACTGTCACATTGTAGAGTATTTAAAAAACGGGTTATGTTCAATTAAATTTCAGAAACAACCGATTCTGATATGTTTCAATTCTGCAATGATATTTTACCATGCTAAATTACTTGCAAAGGTTTTGCGATTGAAAAAAATTGGTTTTGCATTTTCACAGGTGTCAAATAAAACGTAGCGTTCTGGTTTGTTAATTAATATGGCAGATTAAAATTGAGTAGCAAATAACGCAAAACAAAACTTCTCTTTAGATTTTTTCACGTCGATATCTGAGGCCCGAAAACTGGGGCTATTCCTTTATAAAAATTTGGAATCGAGTATATTGTGTGTGTGTGATTCGCATTTGTTTTGAACCAAATTTTGATCTTTATCAGGATAGAAACTAAATTCTGACGTTACAATAATTTAATTTGCAAACCCACCCGATAGCATATTTTGAGTAATTTTTCGCAGTATTTATTTTTAAATGTTTATAGATTCTTTCTGCTGCACCTGCTCTGTAGTTTGCGGGATGTGGCTCTTTGCATTAGTGCATTTGTGGCAAACTTACAGGGTATAATTGGATTTACGGTGTATTATTTTCCGAAAATCTAACTTATCTAGTCACTCTTTGGCAATATTTCGACATTTGATTAAAACCTTGATTTTTTTAAATTTGAGGCCACTGTTTCTTTGCAATGGTATTCTTTTAACTCTCATGTTCAGAATTGCTTTAATATTGAAGACATTCTTCACTTTCTATTGGAAGTAAACATGGACCTCATTAAATTGAATCGAATGCTTTGTTTCGATTTTTTAATGATGTTCAAAACATTTTCTATTCGATGTTTCTTTTGTTACAAATCCTTAATTTTCTCTTTTGAGTAGGTTAGGTAGAGACCTCTAACCATAACCTTGATTCATCGTCCGTTCTTGTCCTCATAGGTAACTATTGGTGCTTTTGAGCATTAAGCTGGCTCAAACTCTCTAAGTTCCAGAGTCTGCAACCTTAATTTTCCAGACGCCTTTATCAGTTAGTGGAGGTGCTTCTCTTAATTTAGCTGGTTATTATTCTGAAACTAGATGTTTCTTGATGACTAACTGACTTCTAAAAATCTCTTTCGTTGCTAAACTTGGCCGTTTTTTACAAATTCGGTAACATTTGATATCACTCATCAAATTTACTTTATAGTCAGCGATACCTACAAACAATGTGACCAATTTTGACCAATCGAAATGAAACAACTGGCTAAAATTGTTATAACCATAGAAGTAGCTAGTAATCCCATTTACTTGGTTATTTACTCATAAGTTATTTTCGGCCACATTGAAATATTTTAAGTTTCTATATTTCTTTATCGCGAACTTAAGCCTACAACTTAAACAATGGGTATATTTCGTCTAGAAGTACGCTTGCTGCGAATAATGGTTATTGCTAATCCACCCTAATTGGAAGCCTGTCACTCAATACGAAAACATGATTTGTCTTCCATTCTCTCATTTTGGTAGTACTAAATTTCAAACCGTCAACCTATGTCACTTCAATTTTATATTAATGCTATGAACTAATATGAGTATGAGCTGAAACAGATAATTTTGAAGCTGAAACATACTGCTGTTTAAATTTCTGTCACCGATGTTAATACGATTCCAAAATTTTGCTTTCTGTAATAGTTACAACAAATCTCTTTCTGCAGTAGAGGGATTAAAGGGTGGTATTTGTATTTCTTAATAAAAACCTATATTACTCCTAGACCCTGAGGGGCCTTTCTACAATTCGTGTAGCTTAACAAATAGTAATTGACCCTAAACTTCTCCGACAGCTCATTAAAAAATTATATATCGCATTAGGCAGCACCTTATTCGAATTACCTATATGCAAACCTTTGTGAAAATACCTCAAATTCACATCACCGAAAATACATAAAGTTTACAATGGCAACACTATACAAGTTTAGTTAACAATTACAGGTACAAATGTATATTAAAGAATAAATCTTTCAGAATCAAAGCTAAAGCTCAGTACTCAGTTCAAAGTGAATGAAATTTTACCGTGGTCTTTATTTTCCATTAATAAATTAAACTAAACTGATTTTATTTAAAATTTATAAATTTATGGTATATAAAAAATTTCAATATCGCCAAACACTAACAAATGTCAAAATTTCTCGTGAAAATAATATATCGAGACATTGGGCGCTTTCAGGTCCCCTATCATGATTAGTAAAATCATCGCCAATGTGATTTAAAAATTGCATAGTGCTAAACATTTTCATAGTGTTGGCCGCGATTTTACGCAATGGGCGCGTTCAGGACCGCCAACTGTTGGCATCATGATTAGTGAAATCATCGCCAATTTGATTTCAAAATTTCATAGTACTAAACATGTTCATAACGTTGGCTATGATTTTACTCAACATGTTCCCAACTGTTGGGTGCCCTGAATGCGCCCAATATGTTCCCAACTACTGGGTGCCCTGAAAGCGCCCAATATTTACACACGAAAATCGGCCGGACTATCAGGTTATGTCTAGTGACAGAGAAACATTTAAAATAATTTCTGTTACTTTTTCAGAATTTTTCTATTAGATGGAGTTGACATATTGAACCATGAACCATGAACTATTCGTTGGCCGGACTATCGGCTTATGAATTGAAGTTGATTGTCTGAAAAAATCACAGAAATTATTTTAAATTTTCCTCGATCACCAGCCATAAGTCGATAGTCTGACCATCGAACAGTTCTTGAGGTCGAGGGACTATATCCCAACTGCACCTCATAAAATTTTTTCGAAAAAATCACAGAAATTACTTAAATCTTCCTATCACTAGACATAAGGCGATAGTCCGGCCAAAGAATAGTTATTGAGTTCAAAGAACTATATCTCAACTCCATCTCTTAGAAACAAATTTATAAACTACAGTACCTGGCAATTGAATTAGAGCCACCTTCTGATTTTGGTATTTTTTCAAATTTATCAGGAACAAAATAGAAACAGACACATATTACTAATACAAAATATTTATTTATGTTTTATAGTAGATATTAGAACAATATTTTGTTAATCCTCCTTTCGCATTAATGACTGCACTAATTCTAGCTGGTATACTGGAAATACTGGAATTACCCTAATAATATAAGTTGTTCATATTAATAGATATTCTTAGAACAACTAAATCCGTTTACAATCGAAAATTTGAAATATATTTGAATACAAGCTGCTTGTATTACAAATTACTTGATACGCAAGGGTGGCTCTAATTCAATTGCCAGGTACTGTACAGTAAATCTTCCTCTATCACCAGACATAGCCCGAATATCCGACCAACGAATAGTTCCCAGTTCTCGGGACTATATCTCAATTCCACATAAAAAATCTTGAAAAAACCGTAACCTGTACTTTAAATTGAATAGTGTTTGAGTTCGAGGGTCTATATCTCAAATCCACCTCATAGACATATTCTGAAAAAATCACAGAAATTACTTTAAATCCACTGCCAGCAGACATAAGCCGATAGTCCGACCATCGAGTTTGGTTCCTGAGTTCGAGGGACAAAATTTCTGTTTCACCTTATAAAAAAGTTCTGGAACAGCCACAGAAATTACTTTAAATCTTTATCACCAGACATAAGGCGATGCTCCGGCCAATAGGCTATATCGCAACTCCAATCCTCATCCAATATAAAAATACTGAAAATATCGCAGATATTACTTTAAATCTTCCTCTATCACTAGACTTAAGCCGGTAGTCCGACCGAGTTCCTAAAAAATGTTGTGATATTAATAATTAGTGTTATCATCGCATATTTTAGGAATTAAAATTGACCAGATATTATCAATAAATACATTTGTTTTTCAATGTCAAAGGGCTAATAAGCAATTTGTTTCTTAGTTTACAAGATTGTCTTTATCTATGGCTCCTACCCATCGGCTTTTCAGTACTAAACTGTTGCGATGGACCATACACTATATCAAAAGGTTTAGTTCTTTTTAGTTTACGAATCATATATTTGAGTTATTTGTGAGATATCTCACAAACAGACAGTGTGTCTGGGCATACCCTTTCTCTTTCTAGCATAGGGTACTGAAATCTGATGACATCTTTATTGCTCTGTTTAGTACATTCCCAAATCTGGTATTCCGCAAGTAAGTCTAGATCGGTTTCAATATGTATTTATAAAGTATATATAAGCTTGTTTTATGTTGATAGAGCGTAATTTCTCCTCAACTAATACAATTTTCTGTATTTCAGCTGTAGGTCGTCGTTTCTTTTGGCGCGTTTTTTCCACCGAAGCTTGACATCTTGGGTTTTGGGTCATACCTAGATTAGCTGTTTTCGCATGCAATAGTTTTTCTTGATACACGGGAAGTATACGAACCTTTTATTCGTAAAGTTGAAGCGAAATGATTTAGTTTCTGAACGTAATTTCTTAGTGGATTCTTTGTTAGTTTCTGCAACAGTTAAAATTGGTACAAAGCTAATAGCTGCTAATAAAATTAAGCAGGACTGCCGGAATAAGTATTCCGATATGCCGAGATTTTTCAGTCAAAAATATAGTTGGTTCCAATCTATTTTGCAAAAAGAATTGGAAAATATTTATAATAATAGGTAGGGGGAAAAGTACTTGGCGTTTTTCCCGGTAGATGGCTTTACATTCATATATCTCAGTAACCATTGATCGTATCGGGCAATTCTTGTGTTTGAAAGGCGACATTTTAACTTGTACATTGACATACAAAATCAACGACCCTCCGGCGTCGTTGAAAAAATTGCTACTACATGGATAGAAGTTTGTGATTATTTCTTTTATACAGCGAATAGCTGATTCTCCAAAATTTTCGATACAATTTTTTCAAAGTGTGTCGTGCTAATTTGATTATTAAAAACGTCGGTATTCCAAAAGGCCAAGATATACAACGATACTGATATCTTTAATACTAGCCAAATATCGTAATGCGTTTGGATTGGATTTACATTTTACTATTGGTGTGAACGATCACAACGAGGTCTTGTAACTTGTAATACAATACTTGTTGTATAAGTTGGGTGTAGGCTCTCCATGAGATTTAAACTAAATGAATTATCCTTAATTTGTATCGGAGTTTGCTGTTGTGGTTCCAAATTAATCCGAACTATTTGTTTGTTTGCAATTTCCTAATGAAACGAGCTTTTTCAGCCGCTATTTATGGGGTAGGCCGCTATGAAGTGTGCCATCTGTCGTAGATATGGTAAATCATCTGCAAAAGGTTATTTATCCCATAGGCGTACATACAACCTGATGGCCAATTTTTAGTCCATTACAAGAAACAGGTAAATTTTTATGCCCGTCATCTAGAATTCTAGAAATACAATTTTTCTTTCGAAGAAAAGTTCGATGTATAACGATTTTGAGAAACACTTTAGAATAATTTTCTAGAAAGCCTCCGTCTTTTGAATTCAATAAATTAATAAAAGAATAATAATAATTTAAAAATAAAAATCGGGTTGCATGATTTAATTATTGCATTGAAAATCAGTCGCATCTTTTTTCACAGACGATAAAATTTTAATGAAGAACTAATCGCGTTTTACGAGTTACACCCAGTTTTTCTTTAAGTAGCGCTTCTAAGAAAAAAGATGCCGGCGTTTTAAGTTCAATGAATATATGTCTAGAATTTAAATTACAAAAAAAGTTATTAATAATAAATAAATAATTAAAAAACGGTCACGGTTGTGGGTGAAATTCTTATAAAAATTTTGTTTAATTTATTTTTTTATTTTATATCACGCGCATTCATTTTAATTATTTATTTGTAAATGATTCATTTATTATTCTTTTATTAAAGTCTCCCTCCACCAAAAAATTACTTAAAGCAAAAGAAAACGCGTGATGTAATTTAAAAAATTAATTTAAAGAAATTCTTAAAAAATGGTTGGTTTTTATGATTTTTAAAATTTATTATCTTAATTTAGAGTAAAATAATCACAATAATAATATTCATAATAATAATAATAATAATGATAATAAAAATAATGATAATAATTTAAATATGACGCATACCAAAACCAATCTTTGTATATTATTATCCGTTAGATGGGCCACAAAATACGCCGGCAGGAAGGTCATCCGCGTCGATTTCCCAGTCGTCAACGCCCAATCATAAATCCTCCGGTAATACGTTGGTGAATGAAAATGAACCCGCGACTGATAAAACGCATCCGGATAAATCTTTTATTATTTCAAATCTAGAATCTCAAAGCACCTCTTTAACGTACACCCCGGTTTATGCACATAATGTTTTAAAATCTTCGACAAGCACTACGCCATCAGTCACTAAGTCGACTGCCCAATTAGTGTCTGACAGTGATGATGATGGCGATGATAGTAAATTATTTGAAATGATTAATAATAGTAATAGTAGTAGTAAAGTCGATGAGAATTCTAACGAGGAAAATATCGATGTTCGTACTAAAAAACCGTCAGACGATGATGATGATAATGGAGCCACGTTCGAGTACACCGATGACGATATAAATGAAGCATTAGAGGCCGATGGAGATGCAACTAAACCGTACGACGATGTCAAAATTTTATCGGATATCGTTACTCCAGTACTTGAACATCCATATGAATTCTATGAAGGGCATTATATGCCAATGACGCCAAAAAAATCAGTTTTAAATCCAAGCTTTTCCGATACAAATCTATTTATACATGCACACAATGTACCTGAGGAAAATTACTACGTCGAAATGACGCAGAATAATATAAAATCAATTCTAGCGGATAGTTCGACCTCGCTTAATTTTCCGCATCACAATGACCGTGCCATATCGCGCTCGAACCGTAACAGTATTAATAATAACGATGCGCTTTCCAATTACGAACCCGTCACCATAAATAATCAATTGAATGAGGCAGACTCAGAACCACTTTACATGGAACTATCAACACTCCAATATATGAAACATAGCAACGATGATGACATTAATGAGGCTGAGGAAAGTGTTAAGAATTTGTTGAATAACGGCAAGTCGACGATTAAGAAGAGTACATTGAAAAAATATAATGCCGAAAAATTAACGAATCGTAAATCGCGTAAAATGGATCGCGTGAATTTGCCCGACATATTAAAACAAAATGTTGAACGACTTATCAACAGTACCGGCGATAGTACTGACGAGGATGAAGAGGCTATAAAAAAATTAGAGAATATAAAATTAAAGTCGCGTAATCGGTTTAGTTTATCGGATACATTCCGACCGGCATCTTATTATTTAGGCGCCAGTAGTAGTGGTAATACTACGTTGGCCGAGTGTCTCGATAGTTCTGATAGTGAAATTGTGTCGCCACCTCCAATTCCGAATACACCGCCATCCCTTGACGAATTTACATCGAGTTTCTCGTCCGAAACGTATAACACTATTATTAAGCGGGATAAACATTCAACGAGCAATCCAATATTAAATTTACATCAACATAAATATGATGGCCACAATTCGAGCCGGTTAAGTTTACCGGATCAGTTGCACAAATATAAATCGAAAAATGCAACATTCGAAAACGATTACATGTCGCTGAGTAAATATAAAATTGAAAATGAATCAAACTATAGTTTTAACACGGACGATGGATCAAATACCTCGTCCGATTACGATTTATACAATAAAATAAAACTCGAGTCACCTTCGTTTAGTGACATAATGTCAAAGGGGCATTATCAGATTGGCCCGCCAACAGATAGTGAATCTGATATTGAATTACGCCACAAAAGCCAAATGGATGAAGTCGAGCGACAAAAACGAAGACGACCGCTGAGCGAAGATAGTTTTAGTGAAATTGAATCGCTTGGCAGTAATTTTGATGATGCCATGGGATCGGATTTAGATCAATTTTTAAATAATCTACAGTCGAGTGATAGCTACACCGGATATACCGATCAGACTAGTTGGATTAACGATAGCATTTCAAAAATTGGCTTTATTAAGCCACCAAAGGTGTTTTGTAATGATAACGAGGCGGATACCATCGAAGAAGAAGAGGAAATTGTAATTGAAACGAAACCGGACGTAAGTGATGTGAGTGAGGCAAGCTTTAGACTAGGTGATCTTGTTTCGACTCCCACGCAATTAGATACCGACAATAGTATTTCGAACGCATTTTACGATTCGCTCGAAGATAAAAGCGGAAATATTTTGTACACGGTGTCACCACTAAAAGAACAAAATTTATCGTTGCATGATGCCGCCTGCGAATCGGAAGATTTGAAAGCCGCAATGAAATTAGATTTACGCACTAGTATTATATCATCGAGTAAATCCGAAATGGATCAACAGAGTACGTGCACGGCGTTCGATTTAACCCAATCGGTCGCCCCAATTCACAGCCGTAGCAATAGTAACGATCAATCGGCACCCTATTACTACTCCGATTTAATTTCGCGTAATTCAAATTCCTCGAATAATGATCTCTCGAGTACCGGTTCGTTAAATCATCACCACCATCAAAAATTAAATAATCAGCGTGACATCGGATTGAAACGGATTAGTGGTATCCACCATATTCATAATCCGATCAATCGCTCGAATAAAGATGAAACGAATGCGTTAAAATATGATAATTTAGAGTCGGGTGGCCGTTCAATTTCTATGGAAATGTTGAGTGAAAAGAAAATTCATAATTTAGATCATAAAAATTTAATTAAGAATAATATTAAATTTAATTATCATCATAATAGTAATAATACAAGCACCAAAAACTTAACGTCATCCACATTGCAACATCGCAATAATAATAATAATAATAATAATAACAATAGTAATAATAATGTTCATAATAATAATAATAATAAGACGACAGCGGTTGAGAATTTAATCTATTCATCAAACATTCTATTAGAAAACGCTAACAATCCTCATAATACTAGTATTAGTAGCAATTGTAGTAATGGTAGTAATAATGCAAAACTTACAGATGCCTCATCGGGCGACCAGCAGTGGGAAGAAGATACAATTTGGCGCGAAAGTTTGCGGCGAGTCTCACATCGGCACGCTAAATCCTTAGACGATCTGGATCGTATTGGTCCATCGCCGCCCAAACCAAATGTGAACAATGTTAGCAGTAAAATCGAAAAATGTGATAAAGAATGGGGTATCAATAAAAAACCAATGTTGTCGTCACCGCCAAAATTAAAACGAGATTATACGTATGTGAACGAAGAATTAAATACGTTGCGAAAAAACTACGGTAAAAAGAATGTCAATATCGATGATGATAACGATGTATACGTTCAACTCGCTGTCGACGATAATAACGATTTGTATGAAGTGCTGCGAGAAACACATCCGAGCAGCGCCACTGTGCAGCCAAATTTTAAAATAGATCGAGAAAATTTACGGCATTGGGATTCAATGTCGACCGGACTACTCAAGTACAATCCAAATAATAGTAATAATCGTAATAATCTAAGCAATAATAATAATAATAATAATAGTAATCATAATAATAGTGGTGCTTTAGGGATTTTAGATAAAAATAATAAACGGATAAATTTAGGTAATGGAATAAAAGATGGTGGCACATCAAGTACTACTACTAGTCCTGTAACCACTTCCACTAAACACAATATGGGTAGCACAATCACTTCATCCGCATCAAAGTCGTATCATATCAAATAAATAAACGATTTTAAATGTTGTTATAATAAACAAATATTGTTGCAATTTTTATACACAAAACACCAATTTTAATTTACAAAAAAACTTAAATTTTATTAAATTATAAATATTTTTTATGTTTTGTTTTTGTTGTTTATGATGGGTAAGGATTTTATTTATATTTTTAATTTTACAATTTTATCCAAATCACGAATTTTATTGTATTTTATTTAATTAAGTTTTTATTGCAAAAATTGAT
The DNA here is from genome assembly GCA_963691935.1 of Nephrotoma guestfalica. Classification (NCBI taxonomy): domain Eukaryota; kingdom Metazoa; phylum Arthropoda; class Insecta; order Diptera; family Tipulidae; genus Nephrotoma; species Nephrotoma guestfalica. Next base: position 235,939,015 of record OY829913.1, read on the forward strand.
TGAATTTTGATTTATATTTTTTTTTATCAAGAGTTTGGATTTTATATATGTTTATTGTGTGAGTTTTTATTTTTGTTTTGGGATGCTGTAAATATACAATATATTATTGTTTTTTGCTAAACGCTAATAATTATAATTTATGTGCATGTTAAAGATACACAATTACTTAAAAAAATATTCGAGGGCGCTAGGTTTGTTTATACGCGGTTCTATTTTCCAATATTTGAGCCTTAAGATCTACGAGTACTTCTTGTATAACACTTATTTAGGCGAATTCTTAAAAGTAATTTATTTCATTCACAACATGGATCAAACTTATGCTTTCTATGATATGCAATACATAGGTAATTTGAATTTATGTTTGGTTGATTTTATGTTCAATCTATTTCCATTTAAAAATGTTCGAATAGCAAAATAGTGAGTAACCACCTCGCCATAATAAATATTTGTGGAATTCGTTTTGCCTAGCGATTTATAAAAAAAACTTAAAATACGGAAAACAAACAAATACAGGGTGCGGTAAGATTTAGTTCGTTTTAAAAATACATTAAATAAAAATGTAATAAATATTTTCAAATGATTAGTACTTTATTTTGGTGAGTAAGCCTTGTGACCCAATTTTTCAGTATATTTTCAGACGTTTGAACCTTTATTTCATCAATAGTTACTTTAATTGCGTCTTTTACAGCCTCAATCGTTTCTGGATGATTTTTTTAAATTTTTTCTATAAGAGCTTTCAGGCTGAAACGCTACACCGAGGTAACTAACCTATATTGGCGTTTTTGTATTGCTCACAAATGTGGTTTTATCAGCCGACCATGTAATATTTCCATTGGTTAGGCTAGATTGAAGCCTTCGTCTTTCATTTTGATATAGTACACATTCAAATATTATGTGGTCAGATGATTCTATACTTGTACCACAGAGGCATAGTTCATTATCCTTAATTCTAAATCTAGTAATGAATTGTGTCTAGTAATGAATTGTGATAAGCAGTTACTTAGTGAAATTCTCGTGTTGGGCCTTACCCTAACATTTGGAAAGAATTCATACGTATATCTTCCTTTAGTGGAGATATCCCATCTTTGTTGCCACAAGTTGCTGCATTATTTGTTCTTCGGATATGTGAATTCTTATCCATCGTCGCGTCAGCTACAATGATGAGGTTCCCTATCATAGTCACTGTCAGTTGCACTCTGTTTTAGTTTGCTATTTATCGGCATAACACCTGCAATAATATTTAATGCAAGCTTGGGGGTAGTCCTATAGCAACCTGTTATTTTCAACAGAGCATGTCTTTGTGCACCTTCCAGTGTCCTTATATGGTGAACATTTGACTTCTCCACCCAGCTTACACACGCGTATGTTAGTACGGGCTCAATTACCCCCTTATATAAGCAGCATACGGTTATTAAGTCCCCAATCCTCTTGCGAGATTTTTGCAATGGTATATAGGACTTTTTTGGCCTTTTCAGCGATAGTTTTAACGTGACTTGTAATTCCAAGACGCTCATCAATACTAATGCCTAGATATTTGACAGTTTTGGGCAGTTTTATTCTCACGATATTTAGGTGGTCTATTAGTGTCCAATTTACCTTTAAGTAACATCATTTCAGATTTTCCGGGTGATAGATCTTGTTTATTTTTCATGTACCATTCTCTCATACAATGAGCGCCAATTGAGTCTTATTTTCAAGATATTGTCTGGAGTGTCCATAAATGATTATAACCTTATCGCTAGCATAGGCAATTTCGTCTTCCTCGCTGCAGAAACTATCGTTGAAAATCGTTGAAAACGATGTTCCAAATATTGGGGCCAATCCTATTGTTAAAGTTTTCTGAATTTTTCCAAGGCAGTCCTGAATTATCGCTATCCGATCTTGTAAATAATCTAGTATTATTTTATAAATATTTTTAGAAGCGCCAATGGTTTTCAGGTAATTCATGATACAAGGCCATCAGACATTGTCGAAGGTACCTGCAATATCCAGGAATAGTCCTAACACGTACTTTGCATTTGAGGTTTTGACTTTGTCCATTAGCGTTAGAGTAGCATCTTCCGTTGATCTATTTTTGAGGAACCCGAATTGTTTGGCAAAGTAGAGCCCTCTGCTATGTCCGTTACTAATTTTTCTAGCAGTTTGCCTGTAATCGAAAGAAGGACTAGTGGTCTATATGCTTTACGGTCAGCTTCATTTCTATGTTCTCCTTTTCTGATCACAACAACTTTGCCTTTTTCCAGATTTGCGGAAACACACGCAGCTCTAAACACTTATTGAATCAGATGTGTTAGTTTACTCTCAATGATAGGCCATACAGCCAATGGATGATTAGCATAACATTTGTCCTTGACGGCTCGTCACAAATAATAATCCGACGGAGTCAAATCGCAGCTCCTAGGCTAGGCGGCCAAATGGCATCGCCATTTCGGCTGGTAGTGCGATTTTCGACGATAGGTCGCAAGATGTCGATTGTATGCATAGTTGGCTGTGTGGGTAGCGGCGACGTCCTGTTAAAAAATCAGTTAACATGGCGCGAGAATGGTCACCATTGACAGTGCGGCTCTTTGTTCATTTTCGAAGAAAAATTCCCCTGTGATGCCTTTGAACCACATTCCATACCAAACAGTCACTCGTTTGGGTGTATTGGCTTCTCAATTGTCACGTGTGGATTTTCTATGCCCCAAATACGGCAATTTTGCTTGTTCACATAACCGCCGATTTTTTGGTAGAAATGCTCATCTTATTCCAACTTTAGAGAATTAGCCCATTCGACGAAGTGAAAACGTAATGGATGGTCAACTCCAACTGCCTTTAATTTCTGAGACAATTGGACTTTGTAGGCCTCCATACCCAGGTCTTTGTGTAAATTTTTTCGCAAAGCCCTATCGCTGATGTTCAATACTCGTGAACAATAGGGACTTGAGCTGCTCGGACGTTGACGCTCCTACAGCACCAATATTTTACATCGAACGTGCTGGGCGGCGATGCGGAACGTGTGTTTTGTATATTAACATGCCAGTCGAATGAACTTTATTCATAAATTTCCACTCACTGTCCTTACTTACGAGTAGTTGGCGTTTCATTTCTAAATAAAATAACCGCTAGTTCTAAAACGAAACAAAATATGATGCACCCTTTATGTTGGATAGAGAATAAACGATTTGGATGCGAGATAATTTTATATAAATTTCTGGACTGGCCAATTTCACAAATATTTGTCGAAATGGTGTAAACAGACCTATAACGTCACCTATCGGAGTGCAGAACCCATGCTCCAACTCGTCTTTCGTAACAGTATTTTACCCCCTCGATTAGGTTGGTAACGACTTAGGCAGGTCATGAAAAGCGAACCACTGAAGTGTGGTTAGACGCCAAAACAGATTACAACAAAGAAATAATCAAACGGACAAACTATTATTGTCCGGAGCTTATGTTCACGTAAGTTTCCGATTTAATTTGTTAGAATCAGTGTTCCCAGAATTTTAGTACTGGAGCTCCGAGTTTTGTTGTCCTAACTTTCTTCATTTCAAATTTTGTCGCAGAAATTTAAAGTTGATTCATTTCATCAACTTTAAATTTTTGTTGATTCATTTTTTGATTAGGTGCGAGATTTACTTCAGAGTCAGATTTACTTCAGGGCCAGATTTACTTCGGGACCCATCAATGAAGAGTTAGAAGAGAAATTTAGTTCAAAAATCTAGAAACAACGAACAAATTCAATACTCTTCATATTCCCAAGTGGCTGTGAAAAATGTAACCTACACGGAAATCAACTGAGAAACTGACCCTTAAACTTTTGGATAAAGATATGAACTTTTGATGCTCAAATTGAGGTGTGCGGGTTCGCAAAATTGTAAATTGTAGAAAAATAAATAAACAATTAAGATGCTTAAGTATTGTATCCGGACGCTTCGCTCCCTGTATTGTTTTAGAGAAAATCTGCTCTACCTGTTCGATAATCGCTCGATCGACGAGCGTCAACTTTGTATAAGGTTTCTTCGATTCATATAAAGGGTATCGTGATTACCTTAAGTTTATAGGTAATTTTTTCGTTATACCACCAGGGGGGGGGGGGGGGGGTCTCCAAACGAGATTTTAAAAATTATGAAAGATCTTAAACGAAAAAATACTTTTTTGAGAGAGTATGCTGTATGAAAAATTAAGTAGGCTCTTTATGTGCAGAACTATTTTAAACTGTAATTTTACAGAAGAGAAACAAATCTTCTTAAAGAACGGTTTGAACCTGGGTTTTAAAGTGATCAGGATTTTTTTAACTGCATAACCAGGATTTTGATTATTCGCTCCCAAAAAGAATCCTGAAAATCAGAAAATAACTCCGATTTTCGAACTTTTTTATTTATTTAATTGAGAGCGTTCCCGCATTAGATGTTCTAATTGCGTCATTTTGACTTACTTGGCACTTTCATGGAACGCATGGACAACGCAACTCGAGGCTCTAGTGTCTATTTAGTTGTGTTTAATTTCTCCGCGTTTAAATATACATGTTCGCGCTGTTTTGGTATTTTGTTTCTAAGTTGTGTAATATTTCACGTTTGAGTATTTCAGATTCGTTTGAGCCGACTCTTTCATTGCCGAATAAATAACATTTGCTTAAATCCGGAAAAACTTGTTTGATAACTATTTGATATAAAAACGCCGCTGACTGCGCGGATATATTGCAACTGCTTACCGTTCCAAATCAAAATACGATTTTGAAAATTAGAAATTTCTAACTTTCTAAAATCGATACTCACGATTTGTTCAAATACAATTTTTATGAAAACCTTTCTCTAACATTGACTTATTTGTGAACGTTTTCTTATTCAGATAAGTCTTCTAGCAAGGATATTTTTTGAATAAGTACGTATACGAAGAAAGGTCTTCAATAATTTATTATTATTATTTCTTGACTAAATGCAAAAAGCTCTTTTTTTATTAAAATCTAAATACAGCGCTCTAAGCGGAAACTCCTCTAATTAAATTAGGTAACTTATTCACTTGTCGGACGCCATCATGAATAAGTTCATAACAAATTATTCTTAATATGTTCTGACACAATTCTGGCTTTTCCTAGAAATAGGAAGTTGGGGAAAAATATTTTCATAACAATTTTTGTCCGAATTATTTTTTTCAAACCTAATTGAAAGCATAACTGATTAAGATGATTTACAAAATGCCTTTTTAATTTTTCTGTTATTTGGCTAAATTTATGGTAGGTCCAAGATAATTTCAAATCACTTGCGGTTAAGTAAAAATCGTTTATTTGTGCGGAACCTCCGTGCTCTCCAACCAACTTTAATAATATTAGTAAATACTTGTTTGCCTCGTTAAGTTGTTCTAGATTATTAAAAACGATGTTTGCCTTAAAATATTCAAATATTATTTATGAGATAGCCTCTCCATTTCGTGGCCGATACACACAGCTGATGGTCCTTAACAACGTTGAGCCCCCGCAAATGTGGGTGCCCAGTAGGCACTGCATCGATATTTTATTTATCCATTTTCTGAAATGTCCGCCCGATACAAGTAATCGTGAAACAAAATTGCAATTTTACACCGAAAGATTTAGCAGGGTTCAATATACTCTAGATACTTTTAATTTTCAATTGGTAAAAAGTTTAGGACCGTCCTTTGGACGATGCCTAATGGTGCAACATTCTTCTAAGTCTTATTTTCGGTGACTTCCCGTATTCCTCAAATTAAACCGCTACACTTTAAAGTTGACTTTACAAAAATGTTTGAGTTTACAGCAAAAAAGTTATAAGCAACATTAGCAGAGATGTCGCAAACGTGTCCGACAATGTCGACTAATCGTAGAGAAGTCGACAACTACTTGTAATTGACGTCAGAAATAATTGAGTGATCTAATTTGAACTTCTGTTTCCAGTGATTTTAGTTATTAAATTACTTAATATATACAGTAAAACCTGCCTAAGTTGATCAAAAAAAAAAACAAAGTTTCATGGTCAACTTACGGAGCTGGTCATCTACCATAAAATTATGGCAAAATTACACGTACAAGTAACATTAACCTGCTTGCTAATCAAGTTGTACTTTGAAAATTTGTGCATCCTAATTGGCTCCCATGAAGAAAATAAAGTGCTAGTTCTCAAATTTTTAATACCGATGGATGTCCAACTACTGTGTTCTGCGGAATTAAATATTTGGCTTTTTGTTCCGTAACAGTGAAATATTCTGTCGATTGGTTGGTATGATGTGCTGTGAAAATTGTTCTTAGCACGAATATATTCGATATTCACAATATTTAAACTTCCATTAGCAAGATTTTTTGACCACTGTTGAAAAAAACAGCAAATATAAAAATTATGAACTCTCATGCGGTCGGCAGAAATCCTCCATCGCGATAAATAAATCAATTTAATAAGAGATGGTGCGTAAAGCAATTACTCTATCAATATATACTTTTATTTATCAGGGATAATATTGGCAAGAAATCAAAAGTAATGAATTTTTGAGGAACAGAGTGCTGAATCCAGCTTGAAAGTACTTTCCGCACCTTTACCTACTCCACCAATATTTCAGGCAGTGGGCATTCGCAATTTTAGCACTTGGCATTCGTAATTTTAATTAATGCATTCTTGCACAGTAGAGATTAGGCAGCAGCAATATTAATAATTTCGACCATGTTCATGTCAAAATCAAGTTTTTGTAAATCTGTCGTAATTTTTGGATATGAGTTCTATAAACAATGAACAACCTCGTTTTGCGATTATATTTAGCGATTTTCCGTTTTTTGTTGAGCAATCAGTAAAATTTTAACTGTTGAGTGCCCCTGGTGTCATTATTTAGAAAGTTACCAGAAATGCATTAAAACTGCGTGATTTTAGGTTTTCTGGTTTCAACTGCAATATTTTAGTTAGATGTGTCAATGTGTGCGCTGCTTAACGTTAAAGATCTTCCCATAATCTCATCAATTATTAGCAATAGAACGTGAGACTAAAAAGAGTTGCGTTTAGTAAGTCATAAGTAAATATTGGATCGCTTTGAACACTTAATTCAACGGAAAGTACAATAACTTTTATGGATATGGTAGTCTTGACATCAAATGCATACTACGGATACCCGTTGGATTCTCTTCAGCGGTTTAGTTTGAAGTGCAGTTTTCTGAGGCATTAACCGTCACAAATTTTAGTTCTTTGCAATCAAAATTATTTAAATATTTGGCTTACATAGGGCCGATTATTTTCTTTGTCTACTCGACTATCACAAAAAAAGATTGGGATTGAAAAATCTCGTGTATCGTAAAATTTTTAGTTGTTTTGAGTTTTCCGAAAAGTTTTAATTTGACATTAATCTAAGGACTGGCTTTTAAAATAACAATGCAAAAATATCAAAAATTTCTGTTTGTCTATGTAATCCTACTATTCTAGGAGCCAAAATAGTTAACCTCTGAAATATAAAACTTTGGTTAGAGCGCAGATCTTTTAGAATGCCTCCTTATTCTTGCAACAACAATTTAAATGGGAAGTCACTAAATTACTGGGCGTTGCATCCAACTCAATAGAACCAAATTTAAATGTAAATATTTTCTTAAAACAGATGATTGATATTAAGGATTTTCGCCATTTTGTATTGACACTGTATGTGCTGTCCTATTTCCACAGTTAGACATTCTTTATGAAATATACACTTTTACAATGCTACTTTGACAAATTTCGCCCTTGTTTAGCGAAATGGGATTAAGATAATCGGGACCACTTAAGAGCTTAATGCTTGTACAAGCCAGAATTAATTTTAGGTAATGAAAAACAGTTCCGGTTCCATTTATCTTAGGACATCTTAGGAGTTGATCTATATACTAACGAATAATTTGTTTGTTTTTGTATCAAAATGTAAACTTATATGGTCTCTAGGATGACAATTATGTATACCTATAATTGCTGGACAGCGACTTTATGCGACCGGCTAAATAATGAGAAAATTTACTTTTTATTATCATTTCTTAGGTTGTTAACATTGTATACATTGTCGACATCAGCGACGCAAAGAATCGCTGCGTAGATTACATTGCGCAATCTACTTTGCCCATCCCGGTGGTTTCTTTTACTCAAAATTGATAAATTATTATTGCAAAAAGTTTTGCGTCTCTCTTATAGTTAAAAATTGGCATAGAAAAGACATTTACATCAACTTTCTTGTTTCCTTGTACCAAACCGTTTAGATTGCTTTAAATGAATTTAGTCAAATTTGTGATTGAACGAGCTTTGATCGGTTCAATTTCACCGGTAGCTATATTATCGTTTAATTATTTTATTGCTTTTAATTTAATCGGTTGATCTCGGCGAATTGACAAAATAAATCGGTGAAATGTTCAGCCGACTTAATGACCGATGAACCGATTAAGGGCACTACAATGAAATAGTTAATGAATTATAACGAAAGAAATAAAACAACATATCATATATTCCATATGGCTCCAAATTATAAAACAACATTTCGGCTTTCAGAGTTTAGAAAGAGTATTTATGTATGTAAATAAATTAAATGGCCCGGGAGATCGGTATCTTTCAAAGTAAAATACAAGTTCAAAATTATTAATTTACTGTACTACCATCTCAATTATTGTTCAGGTCCTGTAAGACCAAAGATGCTCGAAGATGGTTCACTGGTAACTAACGTTTGAAACGTCGAATATGAAACGATCTATCATTCATTCTATGGAAAATATCCGCCATTAAATAAATTGTGTTCCCTACATATTTCACGAAAATATACTTACTAGACTATATGGCAATTACGGGTCTCATGACAGATATTGACCACCATATATACATAAATTACACTCTCAAGAATTTGGTTCACGACCGTCTTATTTACGGTCTCAATATTATCAGACCTCTACTAAATTAACATATCGAATATTACTGCTTTTCATCAAACTTCGCGAGCTCATCTCAAAAACCAAAGTAAAAAGGTCTTAAATTGGAACAATACTATAAACAAATTCAATTAGTTTTTGCAAAAATCGACTATCATATATCAGTAGTTGGTAAAGTTTTAAAATATAACAAATCCAAATGACTAAATCCAGTTAATAATTATTAAATTTTTTCTTTCAGCCTCAATATCAGTGCGTAACGTTCGTAATATACCAAAATCGAATTTAACTGTAGTACCAGATCCGTCGGATCGTTTAACCGCAACAAAAAATGAATTAAATAATTCGCTAACATCATACTATCAAAATCAACAGCATCATCATCAATCACAAAATAGCAACGATAACAATGCAAATGCAAACAAATTTTTAAAATCAGGACTTAGTAGCAACTACAATAGTAATAGTAATATAAATTTAAGTAATAGTAATAGTCATCTGGACCAAATAGAACAGCACCATCATCTTCAGCAGCAACAACAACAGCAGCAGCAACAGCAACATCATCCACAAAGTCGTCGGGAATCGGCGGCCGATATTTATGGCATGCATATGAATAAACCGATGGATATTAGTTACGATAGCCAACCGTCACCGTTTAGTCCGTCGAGTCAATGGATGATGATGCGTAGTGAAAGTCAACGGGATTTGGATATATTTGAAAGTGAACGTGATCTATTTAGGGTAAGTAGTATGATTTGATATACATCTATATGTTAAATTTATTTTACATTTGTGACACAACAAATCCACGTGTGTTTTTATGCTTGTTTTATGATTTTTTATGTTTTTTTTACAATAATACTTTGTGTGAATATGCACAAATAGAATTTAGATGTATCAGCTGGAGATTTATTAAGTCGCACACACGAAGAGTTGGTATTGTTGTTGATTCAATTACGACGACAAAATAGCGCAACTGCTCGTGCTATTGAGCAATGCTGCACTGATATACACGATATACAGGTTAATTTTATTATTTATTTGATAAATTGAATTTTGAGTTACTTACATAATACACACACACACACAATACACACTTTTATTAACAATTAACAGAACGTCATACATATGCTTAGTTTAATATATAATTTTAAGCTTTAACGTAATCTAGTTGAAACCACAAGCTCTAATGTAAAATTTCCTCAAATCCCTTGCAAATTAGTTTGTTTTACCCTTTTTGTGTTTCAATATATTTCACGCATAAAATTTGCACAAATTGTGAGAAAAGTTTATACAAAATAATTTCTTATCAAAAAATTGGCACGCCGTCAACATTAGGTGTAATAGAAAATACAAAAATACCGCTAAACTGCACAAAACATTAAAATGGACTAGCTTTGTTTGGTAAGCGTAGAATAGGTTTAAATATTCCTATCTTAAGAAAGAGTGAGTTGAGTTTTCAAAATATTCTTCCTCCATCTAAGGGTAGTAAACTACGTTTGATCCAGAAGGTGTGTAAATGGTATGGTAGGATACTTTGTGCTTAAAAAATTATGATTCGTTATTTAACATTTTGTTTAAGTAAATTCCATTTATTTCGATTAAAAATGTTGAGTCTTATAGAGATAAATCGAACTAGTTACAAAATAAACTATTTTTAAGTTATAAATTCAAAAAGTTAGAAATACACTGTAATGAAATTATGGAAGAGATACGTTTACCCAAAATTCTTTTCCCCAAAACATATAAACATTCCCAAACATCATTACCCCAATATTTTCCCAAAAACACATTTCCAATGTCCAAACTCATCACTCCAAACGTCGAATCCTCACTTTAAAATAAAATAGATACGAGTATACCAAAATTATCAATTAATTACAAAACGGACAAATTTTACGAGACTGTACGCTAGTATTTAATCTTCGAATAATTGGGCTTATCTGAAATGATTGTTCTGATATTTTTCTCCCGATTTTTCATTGGCCAAGTATGACCAGATGCATGCTTGTCCGACGTGCAATTTTCCGATAATTATTTGAAGTCGTCGATGCCAAGCTTCGGCGTTGTTTGTAGTTTGCGGTGATCCTTAACAATTTTGACCATAAAGAACATAATTACTGCGTAACATGCTCGTGTGATGAAGAGTCCTTGACGACAAAATATTGTCCATTTGCAATTTTTTGGTTGTCCGTGCCTTTCATTGGTGGTTTCGATGACCTACTCAACCCAAATAGAAAAGATTCTTCTCCACGGACATTCATGTAGTTTTAACATCCATCTACGCTGTGAAATAATGGCAATTACTAATTACAGAATGTAAAGGGGTTTTCAATAAGGACGCTCGATTTTTAAATGTAAATAATACAAGTTATGTATGTTTTAAATGTAAATAATCTTTGCCAATAAAAAAGCCATTTTTTTTGTAAATAAATGGAAAATTTGTTAATTGTGACACATTTACAGATGAATCAACATATTCTTTTAATATATCAATTGCGTTGTTAGCATATAAATAACGTATCTCTGCTCTCTCTCTGTCTTGCTTTCACAGCCCATGATGGGATTTTGCCGCCTCCAACTATCTCGCGCCGGCGTAGTCTAGGTTTCCCCTACGGCGCACACTGACTGGTTGTTGATGAAACGCTTTTCATATCATTCATTCAACGTGGCCCAGCCGTCTAGAGTTATTAAATGGTGTAATTTGTTAAAAATACGTACACCTCACGAAAACTGATAATTGAGATATTCCCATGGAACCCCGCTTTGTAATTGTTATTTACTTAAGTTTTACTCGATTTTGCTCATTTGCATCACAGTTAGCGACCATCGAAACTACAGATTAATCCATTGAGTTTACCCTTGTGTAGAAACTTTCGGTGTTTGGAAATTTTAACGGATGTAATCTAGACAGAGTGCAATTGAAGCTCGTAAGAACTGACTGAAAGCCTTAAAACTAACGAATCAATTTGAATTTTTATGTCTGCAGTTTGTATTTTGTTATAAAATATTGAAAGAAAATCAGCAAATTACTGTTTATCCCAATGAAATTTCATTTCCTTCTAAAATTGGTGTGCAAGTGTAATATTCTTCAGCCGACCTCTGGCCTGCACAAATATCTTTGTAGTTCGTTACAATCCCTATCCCTAACTATAATCCCGAATCATCTAAATTAATTTGTCTTCGGTCAATTACTATTTATATGTCGTTTAGATAGTAAATCGAAGTTGGAGCTCTTTGATTACATAACTGTTACTGTGTAACTTCTGCCAGTTTTGAATAATTATTAACTTAAGACAGTAGCTCATAGAAGGATAAAATATTGAATTGCATTTGGGCAGAGCCAGTTTGCAAAAATTCAGATCCAAATCAGTGCCACGATTATCTGGAAAACCGACAATTTTCTGAATTTGTTTTGAATAGTGGAAAATACGTACATTTTGGTACGTCTTCGTCAATCTAAAAATTATGTACTTCAAAAATTTGATTATAAAAAATACGTACTGTACGTATTAACTTACGTACGTCTGGCAATCCTACTGAGTCATCTAACTCGGTTCGATTTAATGCATTTGATAATATCGCAGTCTCTAATGTGGCGATTTATTTCCTGATTCGTTCGAATCCGGGACGACCTTTAACGGTACCACAAAAAGATCTCATGACCTCTCTTTCAAAAGTAGATAATAATTTACAAACATTTGTGATCAAGATCCAACTCTCACATCCGAAAGTTAGCACTGGAGTGAAATGATTGTTATAACATCATATTATGTCTCGCTGAAGTTTATGTCTCGCTTCCTAAGAATAAAATGTCACACTATTTCACATTTTATAACCAGGGGGTCAAGTCGCGTTCCGTGAAAACATGAAAATGAATTTTTTTTTTCATTGGCAATCGATTAGGTTAGGATTGCCCATAACAAATTTTGTTTTCACACAGTGGAATTTAAAACTACATGCGAATAATTCAAACTACTAGATTACTAATGAAAAAAACATTTAATTTTCATTATTTCATGGATCGCGACTTGACACCCAGGCTGCTAGATTGAAAAATTGTGATAATTCTACTCCGTGTCTATCACCAAATAATTTGTTGAACGAAATTAAAGGAAGACAACTTGGTCGCATTTGTATTAATAAGTTGTGATAGCAATAGCAACGAAATAATTCATAAATGAAACAGTTGCCCATTTCAGTTTAGGAAAACAAGAAATAAAATTCGATAAAGTATCGAAAATGTAATGTTATAATATGTCTCCCGAGGTCTTATTAGTGCTTTGTAAAGTGCGTGTTAACACGACTGCGAAATATATTTGAACCGCAAGTACTTTGATTGTGCATAAAAGATTCGGTGTCCGGCTGCTGTGTGGACTTTTATATCGTTCGTTGATGTTATAATTGACCCGAGATATATAAAATTGTTCACGTTGTTAAAGTTGTGGTCGTTTGTTCTGGTATTTGCCTTCGGGATGCCCAGTGGTATTGATAATAATTTTGTTTTGCTGTTGTTAATTTTCAAACCAAGTCGTTTCGCGTTAAACAGATTAAGCAGCACTGACGCAAGCGCATCTCCCTGTCGCACACCAGAACTTATTTCGAAGGGATCAGATACTGCCCTTTCCACTACGATTCTACACATTGAGCCAGATGTTATTAGATTACACAGATAGACAAGCTTCTCTGGACGTAGACATATGAGCAGGGTCCTAAAGTTTCCGCGATCGATGCTATCATATGCTTGCGGAACATCTATGTAGAGCTGGTCAATGGTAATATTGTACTCCCAACAGTTCTCCAAGGTGGTTCTCCAACACTGATTGGTGGTTGATCGATCGGTTGGGGCGGAAACTACATTAATAATCACCGATGATGGTTTCGGCTAGGGAAATGGTTCTGAATGTACAACATTAGCTAGTACTTTGTAGGTGGTGTTAGCGAACAAATGAGTGCGATCTTCCATTCCTCGTGTAGCTCCTCCCGGTCCCCGATCATCACGATGAGATCATAAAGATTTTGAAAGTAGGTGTGTCATACTGAGATAACATGTGCCACGTTTGTTCTCAGCTCTTCATCCCTGTTTTGATGGCTGTGGATCTTGGATGTCTTTAGTAAAATTTTTGGCGTTTGCAGAACAGTCTCTCGAGTTTTCGTTTTCTGCATGGAAGCTGATGTGTTCGATGCATTTCTTCGTAAACTCTTCTTTTGTTGGAGAAATTTGGATATGGCTTTCCTGGTGCAGATATATGCTGAGTGGAGCTCCTATTGTTTCGAACTAACCATTTTTCGTGCCGTTTTCGTTTTTTTTCGATGATTTGACAGTAGTGATTGTCAAGCTAATAATTACATGTTCTTGGCGAATTTCTTCCAATTTTATTTTCCGCTGCTGCAGTTATAGCTACTTTCAGTGACAGCTGACTGGTAGCTCTGCACGTAGTCCTCATTTTTTAATACATCTATATTTATTCACACGGTCTTCTTTGACCTATTAAACGTATATGATAATTTGCACTTGTATTTGAAAATAACGAGCATATGATCGCTGTCAATAGCATTGCCATTATATGTTCTTACGTCAGTTATACTGGTGGAGCCTTTTCGAGATCATGACTGAATTTGCTTATGTTGAAAGAACGTACTCGATACGTCTAGGTAATACTTTATAGCAAGGCGACGCGTTGGTCGTTGTTGTTGCTGAGCGGACCAATATGTGATGTCGGTTCTGCACCCCAACCGATTTTTGCATTAAATTCGCCCACGATGATTTTAATGGCGTGGGATGTCACTGATGTTGTCTTCCAGCTCAAGAAAGAATATATTTTTCACATCATCTGGTTTGTCTACAGTTGGCGCATGTGTATTGACAATCGGATATTAAATGTTTTAGTGCGTAACCTAACCGTGCATATCCGCTTGTTGGCAAGGTGGAAGTTGCTTATTCATCCAGTTTTAAATTTCCTAACTAAAATACAAATTTGATACATGAATTTTTATGAATGACGTATTTAAATGAAAACATATATTACCCCGTGTTTCAGAGATTTAGACTCAAGGAATATTTAGTACCCAAATATTATTTGTAAATTCTTGACAGTGTACACCATTTGCCATCGAAGTACAAAATCAATCGGAATCTGATAGGAAAATAAATATCCCAATATGGAATGGCCCGCTATTTCACATCCGCTACTCAAAATGAATTAATCGGTGAGGTAATAGCTACTTGATCATCGTCACTTTTGGTTGCCATTTTATTCTCAAACACTTCTCATCTGAATTTTGAAAATTAATTCCGTAATATTGAAATAAAATAATTATTAACATAAAATCCAGAAATCGCTTTAATAACTAATTCCCTCTATTCAACTAATATTATTATTTATTATTAATTTAAATAGTTTTCTTCATTTAAGTTATAATACTACTAATAAATTGTTCATGATTTTTATTTCTGCATTATGCTTAAAATTATAGTAAAAACAACTACACTGCCTATAATTCACTGCAAACTAAAATAAGATATGTAATCAATAAACATATAACACATACATTATTCTTGGCCGATTGCCATGCTCAATAAAACCTACTAACCTACAAACAACATAAAATATAAATATAATTCCTTATCTATATAAAATTATTTCATCATCATTCGTCGTTAGAATCGCATCCGGAAAACAGAAGGCCCCGCTCGCATGGAAAACATCGCCAAATTGGATTCGGTGAAGCAGCATTTGATTGACTTAGAAAAACAATACGAAAAAAGTAAGCCACTGGTAAATTTAGTCGATAACATGGTGAAACTGGGTTCACTGTATCGTGGCGGTCCAGAAATTATGAATCGCCAAGTGCATCCGGAATCGGTGACACTCGATCGTTTGGAATTCAATCAACGCATTCAGGAACGACGATTGCTGCAAGAGGAGCGTAAACACTGGGATCGTTTGAGCCCAAATCACTTGGAATTGAAAGTAAATTATATTTTATCAATACAAATTAATTATTTGCTTGCAATTTTATTTTATTTTATTTACTTATTGATTTGGATTATTTTTATTTATTATTTTCAAAAAAAAAACAAAAAAAAAACATTTCATTTTGCTTAGACAAAGGTGCAACAGCTTTATCAATTAGATCAATTATTACAACAGGAATCGGGTACACTACAAAGCTTACAGCGCGATAAAGAGGATATAGAACGCGCGCTGGGTGGTTTACGTGCACGTTTACAAAATGGAAATGATCCGCCGATAGCCTTAGAAGCGGCAAGAAAACAGCAACATGCATTGGAAAAAGAATTATCTCGAGTACATCAGTTGCTTGCTGAAAATTCTAAGGTAGACCAGGTGCCTAGTAGATTGTTAGTTTTTTCTAAATTATAGAACGCAAACAAAAAGAAAATGATATTTTTTTAACCGGAAAAGTAATATGGAAACATTAAAAAATTTATGTGTGATTGCGTACGTTGCTTCTTAGAAAACTCATTCATCTACTAACACCGAATAAATTCGAACACAAAATCCGAATCATTCAGCTCATTTTATACCATTACATAACGCTTATAATAGATTTAACCGTACTAACCATATTTTATTTATTCGATTAACTTATTTTTTGCGGGATCGTGGTCACACCATAGAAATTAGAACAAACTGTGGCGGGAAACGCTCGATTAGAACAGGAACTTTTGGTGTTGCGGCAAAAATTACAAGCATCACGGATGTCACGGGGTTCACAAAGTGGACTAAGTAATGGAAGTCAAAGTGGCGCACCGGATAGTATACCGTACACAGGTGGTACGACAGCTGTACTTGAATCGGAATTAAGACGCGTCCAACAACTTGTAGGCGACATGCAAAGGCAACGCCAGGAATTGAGTCAAGCGGTGCGCCAACTAACTGAAAATTCGAACAATCTGTACAAGCAAATCAAGCCTAATGAATATTGTTAGTACGCAAACAAATTTTTTATTATTTTATATTTATCTAATATTTATAAATATTCCAATCTAGCATCTCACATTAAAAAACGATCATCAAGCATTGGCTGGACGGAAACCGATTTGGATTCAATGTCCACCACAAAATATTCATCGAACACCTCAATGTCATCGGACACAAATACTGGGAATTTAAATCAATCAACAACGCCATTATACATCGATACCGGTTCAGCCAATTCTAGTGTTAGTATTTTAAATTTATCAACCTCAAGTCGCCTATCGAATGAAAATGATTTAGGCCATCTCAGTAAAAAATATAGTCATAAGCATCATGACAGCGATGGAATTGAATCGAGCGGTATGGAAAGTGAGAATGATTTATTGGAAGATTCAAATTTTTCAAATTTATCGAATCAGGAAAAGCAGGAAATTAAAACCGTGCGTATTGTTAAACGGGAATCGCAGCAGCGGCAACGGGATCGAGAACGTAGTAATATTACATCCATATCAAATCAAAATTTGGATCATATGATGATGGAAGATCAAAACCCACATCACATACAACAGATGCATGATGAATACAATAATTATACGCGTTCAAAATCGTTGCCTCGCACCTATATAGATCATGATTTGTATCAGGCCGAAAGTAAAATGCTTCAAGAGAGTTTATTTAATCCACGTTATAATTCATCGATTCCAATGCGATACTCAGATTATTATAGTAATTTAGTTAATCAATATCCCGTGTCAATGACTGATAAGCAGATTATTACATCGACGCAAGTGCATGAACCTAATCAGCCGAAATATTCGCAGGTGAATAAGGCCCATAAAACCAGCCAGCATACCAATAATATTCATAACAACAACAATAGTTACCAAGATTATCCTGGCCTGAAAAATAAAACTGAATCGATTCAAAGTCTCACAAAAGTTGTGGGCGAACTGAGCCCAGTGTTTCAAAGTGAGGCAGCCAAACAAATAATTATCGAAATGAGTGGTAATACATCGGAGGAAAATACTGAAAAAGTTCCGATTGCGGCAAAACATCGACGTGCCGTGCCAATCGAGAAACGGAGACATTACACTGCACCGCATAATTCTATTCCAAAAGCTCTGCAGTCGGCGAAACAAGAGAATGATTTAAATCGCAATGTAAGTAAAACCTATAATCACCTTAATTTAAAGATGACAAAAAATGTTCGCACCTTAGAAATTACCGTACAAATTATATTTTTAGAGTGCAAATTGGAGAGCTCGTGACGATTTAGATATGGAAGTTGCATTACGACCCCGAATTAATGCGCCCGATGTTGTGCGCTCGGCAATTGGTCCAAGAGAAAAAATTTCCGAGAACACAATCGATAAACTTTTAGCCGCACCTAGTAAAATTTTGATACCAGAACGTTATATCCCGGAACAAGTAAGCGCTATCA
Organism: Nephrotoma guestfalica; assembly: GCA_963691935.1. NCBI lineage: Eukaryota > Metazoa > Arthropoda > Insecta > Diptera > Tipulidae > Nephrotoma > Nephrotoma guestfalica. The sequence continues at coordinate 235,957,244 of OY829913.1, forward strand.
TCTGGTAAATTTTTGCAAACATTTTTATATTAAATTGTATTTGTTTTATATAAGGCGCCGGAACTTTCGCCGGAGGAAAAAAAACGTCGACAAGAAAAAGTAGAAGCAATTAAAAAAATGTTGTCGGAAGCACCAATAAATACATCAAACGTTAGTATTCTCGCCCGTCTCGATTGTGATTGACGCTAAATATTTATTTATACGATTTTACAGGACCAGCCGAGTCTCCCGCCTAGTCAAATAAGCGCCGAAAAGAAACAACGCGAACATCTTCTCCAGCTAAATCAGTTACTAGCCCAGCAAGTAATGCAAATGAGCAAAATGGTTGCCGGTAAGTTTTAATTTTAATCTTATATTTCATTTAAAACTGTAGTGGTTTTTAGTTTAAATAAAATTAATTAACTGGTTTTAATATTTTTGTTTTTACCGTTTTGTTTTGGTTTTGATTAAACTTTATATAATTAAATTAATATTGCTGACATGAGTTTGTTATTTATTTGTGTACAACTTAAAGTTAAAGAATTTGTATTTTTATTTTTTATTTTACTCACTCATTAAACTCATTGCAAACAATTTAAATTCATTTCGGTCTCGTGGAACACAAGGTTTGGAATGGGCGGTGCTTGAACAAAATGAGTTTTAATTCGACATTTCGGTAATTTGGAAAATACTTAGAATTGTGTGACATACATATACTTCAACCTTAATAATTTATTTTGTGGCAGTGGAAATTCCTTCTAAACTATCAAATTGTAGTCTTCAAGTCACATCACTATTTGGCTGATGTATTATTTAAAGCGGTTTGAATTTTTTGATGGTTTTCGAATTGGTTCTCAATGGAATTGCCAAAATAGGAAACATCCAATTTCACTGGTGCAGTTTAGCGGTTTTACTGCCACTTAAAGTCTACCGGACTCATTGTGTTGTACAATTATAATGCTAGGGAGATACAATGTAAGAGCAGTTCCTTGGAAATATATCGAAATATTTTTGCTCTTATTGAGACATAACCGCTCGGTATATACTTTGTTCAACAACTTCCATCCATTTCGTCTAAACATCATGTATAAGTTCTAGTTTTTATATCCTAGGTGGTATTTAGATCTTACGTCATGTTAGATTGATGCCAAGCACTTGTTATCTGCCATTAGCTACAATAATTACGATAAGCGCAAAGAAATCACCGTTTGCTTTCTGTAACATCAAGTAGCATTTTACGGTACAATTTTTTCTCAAAAATAATGATGACCTTAACTTGCTTGTCAAGAACGATGAATTATTGTAAAGTTTACCTGTAAAGTGCTAACTCATAGAAACAGGCTTAGAACCAATATCGCTCGTGACATATTCATTATCTCTTTTATCTTTGTTTAGGTAAATTGATCTATTATTCATTGTGCTGTGATCACGTTGACTGTCCTCAGTAATACACAACAATTAGAGGATCACCTATCACGGGTGATCCGGCTCGACAGGACCAATGATAATGCTTCAAAATTTCTTCCCATTTGTTACTATATATTTTTTAGTACTTCAATTCTGATAGCTTGTAATTTCACAAGTTTGGTTTTGGTTATCACGGATGAGGCCCAACTAAATTAGACGAAAAAAGAAACAAGTAAATTGCTCGTTGAATGTATGTCTACTTCCAATTTTGTCTAAACGTAATTCTCGGGTGTCAATACGAAAATGACAATAATTGTATTATTACAAAAATGATTAACAATGCAATCAATTAAAGACGATCCAATTTATGATGATGCGACAACAACACCTTTGTCGGAAATTCTTGTGAGATAGAAGAAAAGTTGGAGAATTTTACAACATTTTTATAGTATCGCCCATTTATGCACCTACATATTTCACCATCATTATCATCAGTTTTATGTTTTTTTAGTTCTAGTTTGATTTTTATATTTTTCTTGGTATACAAAATAATTATATCCGCTAAATATATTCTGATTAACGTAATCGTTTCAATTGTTAATTTCTATTATTAATTAGTTTTATTAAAACAGTCAAAACCTTCACGAGTTATTATTTTTATAGAAGCTTTTATAATTTTTATTTTATATATTTATTTTAAAAATCGAAAAAACCACAATAAAATAAAACTCCCAATTAATAATTGATTTCAGAAAACTGAATTATGTTTTAAAAAATACATAAATAAGAAAGTTTTTGAGCCTTGTCAAAGTAACAAGGATTAGGTAAAAGAATTAAGGTAACAAAATGTATTGGATATTTCAAAAGGATTATACATTAAGCGAAAACATGTATTTAAATAAATACATAAAGTTAAATATTTTTTTTAAACACACGCGAGGGATTAATTAATTAGCGTGCACATTAATTAGTAACACAATTCATTATACTGTTCATATATCTAGATTTATATAATTATCATGTAAGCTATTTAAATTATTATAAATTATATTATGAATCAATTTCATTTGCTAACATTACTGTATACCAGTACGTTATAAATAGGTAGATAGAAAAGCATGTTTTAAGGTGTACCTACTTAATAAACATAAAATAACTTTTATTATATGCACGTTCCTGTTGAGTGCATTTTTAGAAATTACTTATCCTAGTAGCCCCAACTTTAATACTCTTGGAGGGAAACGCGGTAAGTTTTGAGTATAAGAAGTAAACAAATCAGACATTTTGTTAGTGTGGTTTATAGCTAGATAGCTCGAGCAAGAACTTATTCTACCGAATACATTAACATAGTTCTGTTCGTGTGTATTTATTAGGATAGATAGGTTCGTGATTTTGGTTCGTAGCCACACCACATATTTCCTTGAATTTTTCCCTACTTATTAGAATCATCCAGAGTTTTCAACGAGGTATATAGTTTCGTTGACGTCCATGGCATCGAGTCACCAAGTCTGTTCGCGTGTTTACCTAAGAGACAGCATCTTCTAATAGCATCCACAACCCTGCTGATAAGACGCATTTGTAGAGTTGTCTAGCTATCACACTTGATACGATATTAACCCATCTGTCGTTCTTTAGGTTCATAGAGAGCAGTTTTTCAATATCTGCTCTGGAAGGTTAGGTTCCAGGTACTTCCTTTTGTTTTTGAAAGTCAAGTTCATACCATTTTACGTGGGGGAGGGTTTCAATACCAGTAAGTTGTACTTCTTAGAGAAAAGGACCAACTCTGTCTTGTGTGAATTGCTGCTTAAACCACATCAGGTTCAGTGCGTATTTAAATTTTTTTTATTCAATATTACAACTGGGTCAGAGATCATCTAGTAATTTATTTATTTTAAATTAGTTTCTCTGTTTATGATGAATAACCTATTAATTACTCATTTTAGAATTGCCCAGCTTCAGCGGTTTCTGCCTTTGGAGTGTACTCACTTCATTGGTCGCGTCAGTCACGACGTATAATCGCTGTACGTGGTTCCTTGCTTGTTTATTTTCTCTATGACGTGTTTCATTTTAGTACCTATGAAAATTTGTAGGGTTGCCCTTTGGGTATTCGCAATCCCTCGCGCACTTTATTTTGAAAGCATTGTACCATTTGCACATAGGCCTTCTTGGCACACCTCCAAAGTTGGATACAATAGGTCCATACTGGTTTTATCATTTGCCTGTACAGAAGCAGTTTATTATGTTTTGTGAACTCAGAATTTCTACCCATAAGCACTTGAGTACATTTTCCTATATTTGATTTTTAACTCTTCTTTTTGTCTTCTGGATGTGCTTTTTCCACTTTAGCTTATCTTCGAGAGTCATGCGAAAAGATTAGCTGTATTTGTATATGGTTTGTAAAGTTGACATGTACTGATTTGTCTTCATTTAGTAAGTTACGTCAATTTTTAGTACAGCCGCTCACCGTGTTAATTTTGAAGTTTGCTTGTTGCTTCCGATATGTCTTTGCCAATCGCTGTACTGCCTTAAATATTTTCGTATAAACGATGAACAGAATAGGTCTAAGTACGCTACCTTGTACTATCTTGCTGATATTCTTTTTAGTTCGAGTACTCATTTTCAAATTTTAATCCAATGTGTCGATTTGCAATGTAGGATTTAAAAATTTGATAAAATTGCTTGGGCAGGTCTCGATGCATTTTAAATGTAAACCCTTGGCGCTGAACTTTGTTGAAAGCTTGAGCTACATCTAAGAAAATACTGGATCTTCTTATTTTCAAGTGCATCCTCAATGATTTCCGATATTTTGTGAACTTGTTCTACAATAGAGTGATTTGGTGTGATTGAATGAAACTTCTTTGTTCTATTATAGCTTTCAGACTCTTGAGCAGCAGTTTTTAAAATATTTTTGATATAACTGGATTTTTTATCGTTTGCTGATTTATATGGTTTAGAAATCAGGCTGCAGTGAAGTGAAGGCTGCATTAATTATTTGAACTGATTTACGCAAGCCTTTCTCGTGAATGGCTTTCAGAATTTTCCCAGTAATTAAGTCATTATCTGGAGCTTTTCTAATACTTAAATTATTATTTATTTTTTAGTTCCAATAAACTCACGTGTATCACGTTAAGATCATTTACTTTATTTATGACAGTTGTATTTTCATCTGCTGTTTGTTTCGACACAATGGTTGAAAAGTGTCTTCCAAATGGGCAGATTATAGAGAGACTTTTTCCTTGTCACGTTTAGCCCAAGATCCGTCATTGATTTTGATAGATGACACATGCATTTTGTTTCTTTAACCCCTTCTTTATTTCCCCTTTAAAATTTGTCGCACAGAAAATTAATGTGAATGCCTGTGTGGTCCCCCTTTATTTAGAAAGGTTATCATGGAAAATTTCTTATATTCAAGGGATTTTTCGACATATAGATTTCGATAGCTTATTCGGCTCGACCAAGTTTCTGATGTGAGTTTCTCTTTGTCAGAGAAAAGAGGATAATCGTATAGTTCTAAGGTCTTTGGGGTTTCAATAAAAGTTTTTCCGCTGTAGATATAAATATAACCTTCACTTCAGTCCATTTCCTAGAAATGTGACAAAATTCTGGGTTCGCCTTAAATATAGCTTCAGTCATGGTATCGCCAAGTCAGTGCTAACATCTGCAAGGATGATATCAGTAGGTTCGACGGACTTAAAAAGCGTAGAGCTATTTATTGATCACAACATTTTTGTCTTATCTCGATATTTGGCTTACGAGGCACATAAGCCTAGTGCCTCTTTATTCTTAGGACGCGACTGCGGATCACCCGGAAAACTGAGTTTCAATTAATAGCTCCAAAGGTTTCTCGCTAGTTGTGGTCTAGAGTCCATCCGGTCTTTGCAGATTACACACTGAGACTGCCAGTCCGACTGCCATTCGGAGACTAAGTAGTTGGTATCTAGAGTCTCAGGCTTATTTTCGTCACTACCTCCTGTATTCTTGACTTTTCTGAAGAACTTCCTGCGTTTTTGATGGGTGCTTTGGAGTTCTGTCTGTCAGCAAGGTCGCCAAGAGAAGACTCACATACACTGGCTTCATTAAAAGCATGAGACTGCGCAATTACTAGATCATCAAGCTCTTGTGTAGATTCAGGAGGTTTTGGAACCGACACCGATTGATTTCTCTAGAATAATTTTGAATGTATCTCGGCTCTTCGCATTTTACTTCATAAAATCAGAGACAAGTGTAATATTTAAGTACATATACTGGTTTGTACTAAGTATGAAATCAAGAAGTAACTCATCTCTCGTGTTGGGTATTTGTGCTTTCACAGATTGTATGATGAGACACTAACTTTCCTTTTATGAGCCTCCGTCAGTGAGCTTCCTGTAATTGCAAGCGTGGTATCTTCCCCGTCGTGTGGATGGTAAGCTGATATTAGCCAGAGATTTGGCCGATCTATTTTAATGCTAATCGTTGCTTGAAAACCATAGCAAGAACATAAAAACGAATCTTACCTGTCTTGCTTGCCTGTAAAGTACACAGTATGAAGATCTAAATCCAAGTACTTGGTGTCCACAAAACCAAGATTCATCGATTAAGATTGTATCAATCCGTGCTGCAATAATTTTGCACAGAAGAGCAATCGGGGTTGCCTTTGAATTTGTGCTGGTTGGATGGACTCGTTCGCCTCCACCACAGTTATGTCAGACCTTTCGTCTGAGGGTGAATCATCTTCTTGAAGACTGTTAAGTGACAACAGTACTCTAGACATTTCCGACTACCTGTTATACTAAGTGGGAGTTGGGTCGCCATCAACGTTTTGTCATATTTGTCATTTTTGTACACTATTAGCGTGAGTGCACTGAACTCAAAGCTAATCTCGTAGGCGATTTCCCTTGAGATTTCTGCTTTTTGTACAATGAGCTACCATGCGCAGGTTGGTGCTAATAGTTTTGTGCGCGATCCGATCATTTCATTACCGGTCTACATTAGTTGTTTTTGGAGGGTTGTATACCAAAATTGTTCCTGTTTGAGTCGCGGTTTAACAAAATAGCCGACCTATTAATTTTTTTTTATTTTGTTTAGATCCATATTATGCCTCACGTGTAGTGGAGAAAAAGAATGTCGATCCTTTTAGTGCTACGCCATACTCAAATAAGGCTACGTGACCTGGAGGGCCCCCAGCCTTGCCGATTATCAGCACGGTACGACTAACACCTTAATCTGGTCCAACGTCTAATTCAGTTTAGAAGCACCACAGCGTGCACCGACTTGGGGTATGAATCTCGATCTTCGCTTCCCAGAATATGGGATTTGAAATAGAATCTTCCCAAATGCAGACTATAATGTCCAGCAACTTTCAGATACTTGGTAGCTTATCTTCGTTTTCCAACATCTACTTAGAAATTAATTTTAAATTAAACCGTAAGATAATAATCAATGCTCGTATATGAGAGGCGTATTATGTATTTCGAGAACTCACAATCGACCTCTACCAAAACGAATTTTTTGATATTGCCAATTTAGATGTAAAATTTCGATCAGTTGAAAATTTTTGGTTCACCACTCCAACAACTATTTTCCTTTCCTTTATCAGTATCTAGGGTATTGCTTTCAGTTTCTTCACGAAACAACTCGGGTTTTGCTTCAGTCAACACCTCTAAGTTATTGCTGGTTTTTCTAAGAAGGCTTCTCGCCCCGTCACACTCAATTTTAATCTGGCAATGTTAGCCGAATAGTGCTTTATTGGTGATTTTCAAGCATCTTTCTGTTGTCTGCGGTATTTGTTCACAAATATGTCCACGTTCAGTCTGATTTCGTGTGTCTTCAGATGTTATCTTTGAGAACTCCTTCCTTAGTCAATACTGCTAATTTTTGGATCTTTCAATTCATTTTAGCCCACCGAACTGAATGCTATTCATATAGTTGCATTATCTAGTTTGCGCATCACAATATCCAGTACTGTTACGAAAAATATTGACAACCGTACGTATCTTTATCTGACTCCTTGTTTGTTATTGTATATTGTATTTGTTAGTTACTCAACTTCCTCTTGCATTAAACTCTATTTGCTACATTCTTGTCAAATCTTGTATTTGAACAGTTATTTATTTTATTGATTATTTTATCCGGAATTCCTATTTCGGAATGGATCGAATGTTTAGCATCTTTCTGGTCTGAAGCGAGTTTGGTTTTTCTTATATGGTTGATCTTTACTCGGAACTGTTATGGTCTCCCTCTTTATAGTTCCATTCTGCCACTGTTCCATTTCCAGTTATACTTTTAGGTAGTTCTGCTGGTATAATATCCATAACCAGTTTTGTGGCTCTCCAGCTTCGGTATAGCACTTTAGAGATTTTGGATAAACCGTTTATTTCGAAAACGGGATCAAAAGTATCCATTACAATCACTGTGCAAATTTTCACATGTTTCAGATATTCGGTAGAGTTTGCTCATGGTAATGCCACACACGATTAATTTAATGTGTAATTTTATGAAGTCCTATAATTTATTTAAACAGAATAATACTTTTAAAATTATTAATTTTTTAATAAATCAACATTTTCACCTTTCTAAGTAGTATCGCTAAGTCCTACACATGTCCAATATAAATTCCCTGGTGTCTATTCCCTGGATTGTAAATCACAAAAAAAAATAAATATATAAAAAATAAAAAAACGACGGGCTTTAATTTTAAATTTAAATAATCAAATGTTTAAAACCAATAATTAAAAATTTTATTTTATTATTTTTTATTATTATTTTTGCTTGAATTTTTTTGTTTTGTTTATAGGAACTCCTAGCCAGTATACGCAAAAGTAGTGATTGATGGATGTTCTGCTATTTATGTATATTTTTTTTAAAGAAATAACTACCTAGAATTTTAAAAATAATTAAAATTATAATTATGGCTGAACAAATTACTATCTAATATAACACTTTAAGGTTTGTTTGATGAATTTTTTTTTTTAATTTTTTGTGTTGTTTTAAATTTGTGCAACTTTTGAATTGAAATGCCTCAATAGCTATAATCATTTAAATGCTCATGTTGCACGTTAAATATTTATATTTAAAAATTTTATTAATTTATTAAATGTTTAAATTAGTGGGAGTATAACATTTTCAGTGCTTTCAGGAAGAAATGCTGTTTTGTATGCTATTTAGTATATCAGCTACACATAGCAATCTGTAAGAAAATATCAGCAAATTAAAATTTCTAGCGTAATATAAAATATTTTAAAATAAGCTTTGCGGAAAAGTTTCTCACTCGATAAAGCTTGGTATTTGTTTAGTAACGAAATATTGTTCATTTTCCAACACGTGGGTCCGTCATTACAGAGTAAATCCCATGCTAAATAAAAGCTTAGGTAAAAGCTATGTAAATTCTTTCGTCAATTCTCTATCCCAAGGAATTGCTGGACTAGAAAGAAACTTCACAGCTGAAGAATTTTAATTAAGAATGTCTCTGTTTAATTAAGAAGGTATATTGAAGTACATTAAATTACCCAAAGTATTAGTCATATTATTAAGAGCGTGAGAATAGAACAGCGCGAGATCCGTAATTGGTGAGAAACGGATTTTTCTCTGTTCGTTAAGAATATTTTAGTTAAGAAATATTTTTTTTCGAATTTCGTAAAATTCTAAGGTATCTAAATTTCTGCTTTTGGGTTGTATATGTAATATGTCTAAATTGTTTAAGCTGTATGATTTTTTAAAGTTAAACGATTATGGAAAGTTGATTGATTGCAACCAGATAAATCTTCTTTAGCTCTAACTCTGAACTGTGCGCAGTCTGTTCAATATAGGAGAAACTACAATCATTACAATTAATCCTATAAACACCAGACTTGGAAAGGCTATCAATTCTAGGTTTGTTGTTAAAAACCATTTTCTTTATTGATTGATTGATTGATTGGACTATCGGGCCAATTATAGTGGACAAGTGTCTCGGATAACGCCGGGCCTATTCCGACAGCCTGTTTACACATAGGAAGGATAGGAAAGGTTTTTTTTGGGACGGAACGACCCCGTTCCAACATGACACAATTCTACTCTACTTCTAATCTACTAGAGGAAGGATAAAGGCTTAACCGGTTTAATGGATAACGATGGTATGGGTCTTCAACAATTGCTTTTCTAAATCAGTAACCTGAGAAAAAAATTATTATTATTTCACGTACACGTCTGGAAATTTCCTGAAGTTTAATTCAAAATTAATACTCTCCGGCTTCCTAAACAAAATTGATTGGTTAGAGACACCTAGATAAAAATAGTTAATGGTTAGTAATGACAACACAATTCTAATCAACACAATCAACAATTAATATTTCAAAGAAATATTATTTCACATGCATCTGTAGATTTCCTGAAATTTAATTCTAAATTAATATTTTCCGGCTGCCTAAATAATGTAAACATTTATTAATTTAAGCCTCCTGCAATTCCACAACTTACAATCGAAGTTCCTGAAACCTTAGTTATTTAAATTATATTAAAAATTACTCTAAAATTCATTAGTATTTAACCCGGCTGGGTGTACTGCGAAATCCCGGTTTTCAAAATCCCTGTTTCAAAATCCCGGTTTTCTTTTCTTTTAGTTCTAAAGTCTTGATTTCGAAAAAAATATTTTTTATTAATTCGGGCTGGCCGGACTAATCATACTTTCATATTTTAACATAAAAATAAGATATCTTGCCCAAAAATTTACTAGAAAAAACCAAGGCTGCGAACTCAGAGGCGGGAATCGGTTTCGTGGAGTCGGTGCTATTTTATCGGAGTCGGAGTCGGAAAAAACTGAACTCCCATTTTTTTTTGTCAAATTACAACGACTTTCGATTAATCGAATTTGTGGTCGAATTTCGACTTTAATATTTTAAAATATTATATTATATTATGTTTAAAGCAATATTTTGTTAATGTAACATTTTGAAATGCAATAATTGTAGAGGCTGACGGCTTCGATAACTTCCACGAGCACCGGAGGTCGCTGCGTTCACTCCCGCTTAGCCCTCCGAGGGGCTTTAGATTTGAACTTCGGGGGACGTAGGAGCCGAGATCAGCAAACATGTTGCACTGCGTGTCGCACTTAGAAGCGGATTATATAGAATCTATTAATGACACCTACTAAAAAGAAAATTAAGAAATGGCCTAATTCGATCCCTAATGACAATATTCTAGAACTTTATCAAACATCATTTTAAAATCTATTTTCGACATAATCGGTTAGGAAATGGCCAGGTTTCATCCCTTTCCGCCTTATTGCAGAACTTTATCAAAAACGCATTTTTTGAATCCCATTTAGGACCCACATGTCGAATTTCAACTAAATCGGTTAAAAAATCGCCTAGTTCCATAGTGATGGCCATATTTCAGAACTTTATCAAAAAATCATTTTAGAATCCCATTTCCATCGCACGTATCGAATTTCAACAAAATCTGTTAAGAAATGGCCAAATTCCATCCCTATTAGCCATTTTCTAGAACTTCATCGCAAACTCATTTTTGAATTTTGTCAAAAAATCATTTAAGTGTCCCATTTTCCCACATGTCAAATTTTAAAAATTCAATCTTAGGGATTTCCTAAAATTCGGGATTTGTTGTATACAAAACCGGGGTTTTTTGACAAACCGGGATTTTTAAAACCAGGATTTTGAAAACCAGGATTTCGTTACACACCCATTTAATATTTGAATTGGCAACCACGAAATATCTTTCAAAAAATTGCAAAAACTATGTGAGACATCCCAAAAGCAATGGTTCCCGGAAAACTATCAATGTTTTTCAATGCCAGATTAATTACCACCGGATTGGATATTTCAAATAAATTTAGCTTATTTCGCAAAAATTTCAAATGTTTTATTAATTTTAATCACCAAAGAATATTCGTTCATTTACCAAGTATAATTATACTGCACAGGACATATTATGCTATGCTCAGTGGAGCTTTACCACTCCTCAACTAATTATTGTCAAATGTGGTATGTAGAATTGCATTGGCGCTCTAACATAATGCTCAAGAGAACTAGGCCATCTATCAACAAATGATGACCAAATTCGGTGTACAAAGGCTATAATGAATGGCACCAGGCCGTTGCCTAACCGATAACTTCCCAATTTAATTTGTAGAGCTGGGCTTGGATTCTAAAAAATCAAGTCAGCTTGTATTGGTATATTAAAGTGTCTTTTTGATGAAGTTCTACAATCCGACCATTCTGATTGGAACTTGACCACATTAAAAAAAAATTATTGTCTAATCAGGTATTCGGAATTGGATGGGTATTTAAAAATAGATTTCAGAGAAGTTCTGGAGTTCGGCCGTATAATAAATATTTAACAACAGATAAAGGACCGTTCTATGTAATTATAGAAAACCCAAAACCTAAGCTAATGATGCGAGCCTTAATATCAAAAATTATGAAAGCGAATAGAACAACGTTCAAAGATATAGTGGACATAAACAAAAAATCAGTGCGAATAGAATTTGGTTCTTTCTACAAGGCAAACAAGTGCGTCAGACAAGACGATCCAATTCACATTGAATTAAAAACAAAGGGATACAGATGCTACATACTAAAATTCTACACCCATACAGTGGGAGTTGTGAGAGGACTTTCTGCAGAATTTGACATTCAAGAAATAACAAAAACCATTTCAGCAGAGAAGGGGATTGTACCAAACCAAATCTTAAAATATACACAATTACTAAAAATTGAATTTAGAGCGAGCTCACTACCGAATAGAATATTATTCCACGATGTGCCGTTCAAAACGACGCTTTTCTACCAAAAACCGAAATTTTGCTCAAATTGTTTAGGCTACGGACACCACAAAAAATTCTGCCCGGCTGACACAAAATGCACTAAATGCGCGAAAACAATCATAAAAGATGATAAACCTGAGTCAAGAGAAACCTGAATGCAACTACTGTAAGGAGGAACATGCCACCAACGCCAAAACGTGTCAAGAAAAACAGAAACAAATTAAAATCATTCAACATGTAACCAAATATAATCCTTTAGAGAAGCCCCGACAGTGCAATGAAATTCCAACAGGATCATTTTCCACAACCAACAGAAGATGTCATATGGCAATGCGAGCGAGAACAAAATCACACAGAGATACAGAAATTTAATGAAGACATCATCAGGAAAGTTAGAAATTCAAAGAAGAACACAGCTCCAGGCGAACATAACATATCATACAAGTTTCTAAAAATTTTGATTAAAAGTAACGAGAATATTCTGAGTAATATTGCTCACTATATTGAGCACATATGGACTAAACAATCTTATCAAAAAAAGTGGGAAATCTCCAATTGTAACGGGTGTTTTTTTAGGAGGTTTGTTTTTCCGATAGATGTCGTTTTATTTTATGACAGTTGTTTTGACAGCTCAAAGTGGCATTTCTACTCAGTATTGTTTGGCAAATCATTATGAATAGGTTAACTCCAGAACAACGTTTTCAAATCGTGGAAATTTATTTTCAAAATCAGTGTTCAATTAAAAATGTTTATAGAGCACTTCGTGAATTTTATGGTGCACATAATCGTCCGTCAGAGACCACCATAAAGAACGTAATTACCAAATTTCGGTCTACATTCACTCTTTTGGATGCCAAGCCACCGACAAGAATGAGAAGAGTTCGTACAGAAGAAAATATTGCTGTCGTTGAGGCCAGTGTCGAAGAAAACGACAATTTATCGATTCGTCGTCGTGCTCAGCAAATTGGACTTTGTCCATCGACTTTATGGAAAATTTTACGTAAAGATTTGGGTTTGGTGCCATACAAAATTCAATTGGTGCAAGAATTAAAGCCACACGACCATCGTTTGCGCCGTGAATTCAGTGATTGGTCGTTAAATCAATTGAACGAAGATCCATTTTTTTACCGTAAAATTCTCTTCAGTGATGAGGCGCATTTTTGGTTAAATGGATACGTCAACAAACAAAATTGTCGCATTTGGAGCAAAGATAATCCACACGCCGTTCTAGAATTACCAATGCATCCTGATAAATGTACTGTTTGGTGCGGTCTATGGGCTGGTGGGATCATCGGTCCATATTTCTTTAAAAATGAGGAAGGACGACGCGTTACCGTGAATGGAAATCGATACAGAACCATGTTAAATGAGTTTTTGTTGTCAAATCTTGAAGATATGGATATGAATGAAATGTGGTTTCAACAAGATGGTGCCACTTGCCATACAGCACGTGAAACAATCGACTTATTGAAAGAAACTTTCAACGACAACATTATTTCGAGAAATGGTCCGGTGAATTGGCCTCCGCGTTCGTGCGATTTGACGCCACTCGATTACTTTTTGTGGGGATACGTGAAGTCATTGGTTTATGTGGATAAACCTCAATCGATTGACGCTTTGGAAACCAATATTCAACGTGTCATTGCTGACATACGCCCTCAAATGCTTGAAAAAGTGCTGGAAAATTGGACCTCCAGAATGACATTTGTGAAAAATAGTCGTGGTAGCCATATGCCAGAAATTGTGTTTAAATGTTAAATGCCAAAAAATTATCTACCAAATAAAAAAAAATTTTGGTCATTTCATAATTTTATATGTGTTTTATTCAAAAACAAAATCGGCAACCTCTTAAAAAAACACCCTTTATAACTATCAAAAAGGCAAATAAAGACGAGTTGCTGACTGAAAGTTTTAGGCCTGTATGCATATTAAATACAATGTGTAAAACGTTCAACAAAATTATCCTGGAAGATATAAATCACCACATCAGGCAAAACAACATTCTGCCACATAACTCTTACGGCTTTTGGGCAGGGCTAGAAACAATAGATAATTTCACAAACCTATTCACAGAAATATTTGAAGCAAAACATACCTTCAAATTGCAAATACTAGTCACCATAAACATTAATAGAAATATTACAAAGAAAAAACTTTCCTCACAAGATAATAAACTGGATTTATCAATTCCTCACAAACCGAATAATTATAATGGAAAACCAAACAACCACACTCAAACACATAACAAATAAGGGAATATATGCAAACAGATAGTCTCAATTTACCAGTTTGCAGACGACATAGCCATCTTAATAAAGGAAAAAACATGATAAGGAAGCAGAGATTGCAACAAACAACGTTAGGTAACCTATCACAACAACTAAACAAACTAAATCTAATATTTAACCCTACAAAAATATCACTATATGAGACTATTCAAAAATAAAAATTCAACATTTGAAGCAAAAATAGATGATATACATCTCCAAGAAAATAGAAACACTAAATTACTTAATTACTTTCACCACACTACAAAAATCTAGAACTTGAAATGCCGAACACACCAAATCTATTAAAAATTTTAATTCACACAAAAGGTGGAGCTCATCCTTATGCCATGTTAAACATCCAAATGGCCACCATAAACACAAGAGCACAATTTGCTGATATCATTACGGACACGAATAAAAAATACATCAACAAATACTCAATAGCAGCATACGAATATGCACGGGAATGCTAAAAACCAATACCAGCTCTACTAGTCGAGGCCGGATCTCTTCCAACTGAACTAGAAAATAAAAAATCACGCTTAAATATAAGGCAAAACAATTAAGCAAAGACAACAAACTGGCAAACCAAATTAGAAACAATACAACTATCTCAAAGTTCAGGAAGCTATAAAACGAACATCCCTTCCTCCAATTCATCTCACAGAAGCAACACAAAAACATAGACATCCCAGAGAATATAACAATATTTGATTCATTGCCACGTATCCCCAACAAAAAAAACCACAAATTCAATGGAGCTGTTAAATATGACAAAAGAAGTTTTATCAAGTTATAACCAGCATACACACATCTACACTGATGGATCTACCAAAAATGATAAAGGAGGAATAGGAATATACAAAAGAAAAATACAAATATCCATTACACTAATAGAGAAGCTATAATCAAAACGATAGAAATATTAGCAATCAAAATAGCAATAGAGGAGGTTCTGAAGATGAAGGCAACAAAACTTTTTATTTTAACCGATTCTAAAAGCGCCTGTACGTTGCTGATATCAGCTAAAATGGAAAAACACGACAAACATTTTGAAAGTGCTGAGTCATTCAGGATTATCAGGGAATCAGCTGGCCTATTAGCAAAAAATGCAAACGAAGTAATACAAAATCAATACGAAAACAACATCCCCTTTGAAGGTGCGGTACACATCATACAAAATATAATAAGTAACGACTGGAAAATAAAAAATGAAACATGGACGAATACAGTCGGAAAATATAACAAACTAATAAACGAAACACCTCCTAAAAACCCCTGGTTCAAAAATATCAAAATGGAAACATACAAACTAAGACAACTGATCAGACGCATAACAGGCCACGCCAGAAGCAAAACATATAAATACACCACAGGGAAAGAAGACATCAAAAATTAATTGAGACCAACGATCACTTCAACATTGTGGAAACGTCTAAAAAATATGATGATATTAGAACGAAATACAATTTAATAAAAAACCAAAAAATTATCGACATATTGAAGTCAAATGACATAAAAATATACAAAGAACTCATCAACTTCTTAAACGAAATAGGGTATAATCTTTGAAACAGAGTTTTGTGGATGGCAAACGTCTAACTAAACCTAAGCAAAACAAAAAAGGGTATAGGTTATATATGTTATATATGGAACACAATATCCGATAAATGGCCGCCTTGTGACTTATGGCACTCGTTGACAATTTGGAATAGTGCCGGTTCAATTTTATCAACGTCGAATCCCGTCTCTCAGTTCTAGTATTGTTTTTGGGTTATTTTCATACACCTTCAAAAACTCCAAAGAAACGCCAAAAACTCCAAAAATCCAATGGCGCCAAATCGCATGATCTAGGAGGCCAATTAAAATCCCCGCGGCGCGAGACAACTCTGTTAAAATTTCGTCTTTAACAATTCCATTATTACGTTCGCTGTGTGGCAGGTTGCGCCGTCCTGTTGAAACCACATGCTACCTTAAGATTTATTCTATGAATGTTCGGTGCTGCACATGATCTGGTACCTCTGCTATCCTGCTCAAATGTTGCGTCAACTGAATTTTGTAAGCATTCAAATGCAGATCTTTAGTCAAAATTCGCTCTAAACTGCTTTGTGAAAGTGAGAACGATGGCGAATCGAGGTGTAAGGTTTCTGGTCAACACCCTCACTAACTGCTGCAATACTTTCATTAAAATGAGCTTCACGAGCACGGACATGTCTCTTTTGGGGTTTAAACTGACCTAATCGCCTGAAATTTGTCGATTAGTCGGACCACTGTAGGACAAGAAAGTGCGAATTCACAAAATTTACTAACCGTCACCCGCAAAAATCTTACTATTTCGGTAGTGGATTTTTACAATTTCTATGCGTTGTGCGTCCCTGTAATTCTTCATGATTAAACCTCAACAGCTGCAAAAACAACGCTGTTTTACCGACACAGAAAAAATTCGATAAATTCTAAATAAGCGGTCTTAATCGGTCTACTATTGTGGCTTACAATTTGGTTTAATTATTCCTAGTAAAAGCATTTACTTCGACTCATAGAAACAATACAAATAGGCCGAACAATATTTATACTAGCGACATCTATTAATATAATGTTAAGTTAGATAAATTATAATGTATTGCGGGACTAATTAGATCTCCGGGAGTGCACTGTATTCTACAATCGTTCCAAGTATTTCTAAAGGCATTTAGATTCAAATTCAGTAGTATTTCTTGAGTGCTTAGATCCCAGGGAGTGAGAATCAAATGTTATATGATTTTCTAAAGAGCCTTCTAAGCATTTTTCAGGCTTTAGTGAGGTCGTCGAACTGCGTAGATACCGTTATACAAAATGATGTTAGTAAGTTTGAATTGCTCATCTGTAGCATTTCCAGTATCTCCTTTGAATTACTCTACCCTTCTTCTACTGGAAATATCTCCACCCCAGGAGGAGTTGGAATCGTCTTGCACAGGTTCGGTAGTCTTTTTTAGCTCGTTCTTGCGTTTCATTATTTTTAAGGTTCTTTCCGAGTTTTTTAGGCCCTTCTCATTGAGTAGTTAGGCATGAGTATTAGTTGCGTAGTATGTCTCACGAGTAAGAAGAGGAGGATTAAAATGTTCAAAGGGGATACCTCATTATAGAGACTGCAATCGTATTTATACTGCATGCCCAGCCTGTGTCAGTCCAACTCCGTCCATAATAAACCAGGGAACACCAGGGAGGTCCTGGAGATAAACACCTCGGCTTTCGCTCCTCACTCTCTCATTTATTGTCTATCTTTAATTTTTGCCATTCGAACTGTTTTATGTTTTTATACTTTGTATCCTCTGAAATTTGTACCCTCTGAGATTTTAATTTGCTAACGAGCATTTTCCCGGCGTTTCAGAAAAATGGATTTCGAATTACAGAATTTCTCTGCGACACAAGTTCTAAAAACGATACACAACGACTTAAGTATAGTTCGCTTATTCAAACATTCAAATATAACTTAACGAACACAATTTTTTTCACTTTATAAAAAATTTCACCAACTCGGGGAAAAATACCGTTTAAGCACAGCAATGGCTTGGTCCATGTTATAAGGAATTTGCTCCTTCGAAAGGAATCGTCGAATGTTGGTTTTTTGAGTTTAAACGTGACCGTACAAATACCTATGATGCTGAAGATAGCCCGAATTCGGAAGTTATTTAAAAAAATATAAAAAAATGCACAAAGTCCAAAGACCGAAAACTGAACATGTTTTACTTGACATTTGTCCATGAGGCGGCTCTGTTCAAAGTGAGAGTCGCTCAGAACTATTTGGAGCTGTTTAACCATAACAAACAGATTTTTTTGCGTCGGTATGTGACAATGGATGAAACATGGATCCAACACTACACTCTTATGATTTGTAGCGTAAGTAGTGCTTCACTGGGCGAACAAACGTCAACGCTTTTCTTCTATGGTTCAATCATTGATATTTTGCTCAGGCGCATTTCACTTCACGGCGTTTAGAAATATAAATGTAAACAAATATTAAATGAAAATGATAAATATGTTAATTTGTAAATATCAAAATTCGTAATATGCTTTCGATGATAATACATAGTTCACCGGCGCACAATTTTAGTCTATAGTCACTTTATATTTTCACCTAGAGAACGGCTTTATTTATTTAGATTTTCGTTGCGGCGTGTGGATGAATATGAACTCATGTCTGGCTCTTTTGAAACCACGAACGCTGCTAAGTGTATTGAATTTTATTTTACTTTCAGAAAAGACCACTGGACCATCGTCTAACATCAAGGATGATACATAAATGAACAAAAATTCGGTAAATTGCTTGTTTTTCTTGCAGATTGCTATATATTGGTTAATATTTTTATGATTTAAATCGCACTTGAAAATATTGTACACCTCTCACTATGCTCGTTTAATGATCAAACTATAGAATTAAGCTAATTTTATTATTTATTTAATTTAAATACAGAAAAAGCAATGGCCACCCTACCATCCAAGGTGAATGAAATGACAACACACGGTTCTGATGATGATCATTCCCCGGTTACCGAGCTACCAATTTATCAGCAACGTGAAAATTATTTTAGTTAAGTGCAAAAAATCAAATTTTATACCCAACTGAACCAATTCTGAATATATCACATCTGTGAATATCTAAAATAAACAATATTTATGACACTACGAATACCTAATGAATATATTTTATGTTTATTATTTTGTTTATTCCGTCCAATCATTATTTATAATATTTTTCGTACAACACTACTCTAAATTAATGTAAATACTCTTGCCTTCATTACAAATTTATATTATCATTGGTTTGTTTGTATTTTACGCGATTCTATGTAACATCTATCATATCATAATGCAACAGTAACATATTACATAATACATATATTATAAATTATATAGTACGATGACGCTTTACAACTAAATACATAAATAAATTAACAAAAAATTAAGAATGAATTGGACAGTGAAATGAAATAAATTATAAATATAATATTGTTAATTAATTAATTATTATTATTATAACAAAAAAACTAAAATTATTAAATATAGTTGTTATACAAAGAGAACAAACAATTTAAGAAATCCTAAAAATTATTGTAACTACACCTATTTAACATTTTTTGTAATTATCTTGACGTGCCCTTTTGGATTTAACACGCAAATGAACGGAAACTAAACATACAACTATTTACATAATATTTTATATAAGCTAATCAATATTACAACATTATATACAACATTTATAGTTTCCAGCTTGAGAGGGATTTTTTAACGTATACATCCCTAAAATATGTGTTCAACCCTCACTATAATAATTTTAGGTTTTGGGAATTTATATTAACGAATATTTAAAAAAATTGATTTAAATTGTGAAAAACGGGTGTTTGAGTCATTTACACAGTCTTTCTCTCCAAAAATATTCATACTCATAATCTCACGGAGGCCAAATTATCGCTTTGCAGCCATACTACTTGTCATACTACAGCCTTGTCACTACTTTAACCGCTGCGACGAACAACCACGTCGCAGCGGTTAAAGTTCAAATTTTAAAACAGTGTACCATTTTTGTATTCTTCATCGAAGCCAAAATAATGCTGTCGGTTAGAATAATTCTGGTACCTAACAATTATCTTATAACTGTTTGGATTATTTGTTGTTTTTAACTCTAGCTCAATAAATGCTCCCATACCAAAAACTTCATTAATTCCGATTCTAGTATGCGAACATAAGTCTTACCATAAGTTGTTCGATTGTTAAATATTGTTAAATATTTATTTATTTCTATAAAATTTGTATTAGTAATTCGTGTCAATATTTGTAAAAGTAGGAAAAGCGCCACTCAGTCGCATAGTTTTTTATCAGGAAATTTCTTTTGTTTTTTATCAGGAAATACTTGTACTTATTCGATTATATTGCTACACATTATTCACCACCAGTCTCACTATTCTGGCTTGCCTTGGGAATAGGTAATAAGGCATGCAAAAATAAAATAATACAATTTTCAACCACCAGATGCCAGCACGTCATTTTCAACGATATAATCAAATTTGAGCTTAGGATTTTGCACTAAACCTTATGGTAAATTTTATTAGACTGATAAATTTGTAAAATTTTATTATATTTAAAAATTTAATTTATGCCAAAATCTATATTTCTACCAAGAAATCAAATCAATCAATCTTGTCAAATCAAGCGGCAAAATAAGACGTAATTTAGATCCTTGTACATAATATTTTGGAAAATAGTTTTTAAAGTCGGTCGCTAAGAGCTATAATTGTATTGTGTCTAGCCAAAACCAATTGATTTAATCTTTGAGGCTAGCGAAATTTTATAATCGTTTCGTTACGTTTTGACAAGAGGCTCCCAAATTTTAGCTGGTCAGAAACATTTAAAGAGATCGTCCCAATGGATTATCATTATATTTTGTTCTTTTATTCCTGGTTCGCTAATACGCCTAAGTTAAGAGAGTGAAACCAGTTGTTTACGATCCTAAAAGGTCGAACGAAATATAAGTTGGTGAATCGAAATCATTCATACTCTTAATCTAGTTTTGTTCTCAACTTCGAACTCATTTGTCATACGATTATGTTTCGTGGCTAAATTTGGTTTTGATTCGATTTTCGCTTCATAGATATGTTAAGAACGAGTGAATTCAACATTTTTTAATAGAGAATTTAGTTAGGCCGTAATGAGACTTTAATGTCCTGTTTGTTAGAACTTGAATTACTTCCTAAATTAGTTTTTTAACCATGTTTTTCGTTTAGCGTTCTGCTACCTAAAAAAAAAAACAAGTAGAGTCCAAATAGGGTGCGCCACTTTTTATGTCGGTATGTAAACATTAAATAACTGTTGCCAACCGTTTAACTTGATTAGACTTGTTTTTGAAACGTCAATTCAATTTTGAAACAATGCGCCGAAATAGTGACGCTGTACATTGAAACTGTCGTTCAGTTGTGTTAACTCACTGGCGGTTAACTGACTGGCGTCAGTGGAAACATTTTGCGGCGCGTTTTGAAGGATGATTTGCGTTTGTTTCCGTATAAAGTGCAATTAATAAAAATAATATTGTCGACAGACGGTCCACGTCGCTTAGAATACGGCCAAACAGTCGCTCGAATGGTTGACACTGAACCAGATTTTTTGGAAGCACATTTTGAAGACCGACGAGGCTCATTTCACGCTCTCTGGCGGCATTACTAAGCAAAATTGCCGCATTTGGGGAACGGATAAACGACACGAGATCCATGAAACGCCATTGCATCACCAACAACTAATTGTTTAGACCGGCGTTTGCGCCAGAACCATCATTGGGCCATATTTGTTCAGAGATACCGAAACCATCAATGGAAATCGATATCGATAGACGTTGGCTCATTATGTCTGCCCGTAAATGCGTGAAAAATCTCTTGACAGTTACTGGTTTCAACAAGATGGTGCGACATGCCACACTGCAAATGAAACAATTCAGTTTCTGCAACGAAAATTCCTTGGACGTTGGATGTCAAAAAAAAGCGACATTGACAGGCCACCCAGGTCTCCACAGGTTTGAGCTCTACGGACTTCTTTTTGTGGGGTTATTTTAAAAGCAAAGTGCACGCCAGCAAGCCTCAGACATTTGACGAGCTCAAGGCAAACATTCGTGCCGAAATCATCGCTATATCGCCCGAGATGCTCGAAACGAAGCTGTTTCTAAATAAATCTGGAAATCCAGGAATCCAAATTTTAA
This sequence comes from Nephrotoma guestfalica, assembly GCA_963691935.1. Taxonomy (NCBI): domain Eukaryota; kingdom Metazoa; phylum Arthropoda; class Insecta; order Diptera; family Tipulidae; genus Nephrotoma; species Nephrotoma guestfalica. Next base: position 235,979,361 of record OY829913.1, read on the forward strand.
CATCTGATCAACATGTCGTTTAATCGCTCTGTTATCTTCCAACAAACATAAATATGTCCGTAAACCTAATACTTTAATTACCGTAGTGTTTGTCCATGTTCTTTCATTCATAATCTTATTGTTATCTCTAATTTTACCTACTTCATTAATGTCACAACTCACTGTAAGTTTCCCTTTAAAAAACTTTCTTTGATTTTTTAAACTTTTGTTAATGTTCTGTTTCTATTTCTTCTTTACATTCGTCTCTACCTCACCCTTATCCACCTCTTTATGTCTAAGTACATAGGTCAAAATGTGTTCTATTATATTACATGGAGACTCTTCCGTTGAACAGTGTTCACCTACCGATAATCAAATGCATACTTTTGCACAATCTCATCTATTCTCTAACTAGTATTAATTATTTCATAATGCGCAAAAGCTGCACTTAACCCTTTTTTTGAACTATTAACAAAATTTTCGACGCTCGATTTAACGCAGTGTCCAAACCATTTTGGTACAAACTAGGCTCATGGCAAGCTTATCGCGCCAATATTTAAATTTGTATGTCTCGATGTATAGAAAATCACAAACCGAATGTGTTGTTCTAAAAGCGGAAAAGGCGGTTCTAAACATCGAATTAATTGGATGCCGCACGGTTGAGTGTCGCGTATATAATATGTCGAATGCGTCGACGTTTGTAATACCAATTATTTTATGAAAATTGAGTTGCTACCCTTTTTTAGTATTTTCCCATGACACTAACCTCGCTTTGCTGGTTCCGGTCTAACAGACATACATGCACGACACCCTTCCTATTAAATTTTCGAGGTTTATATCCATATCTGGCCACCATAAATACGAACGGGCTATTGACTTAATTTTGACTATACCTAGATGTGATCATCCTGAACGGAATCTAACAGTCGACCTTTTAAACTATTATGAATAACAACTTTATATACACGTTAGTATATTACCTTCGCAACTGAGATCCGACTGTTTACTGATAAATGGTTTCTAATATCATATTTCAAACAGCGAATATTTCCAGTTTTACGAGTAATTGCTTTCACAAAAATCGATTTCGATTCCATTATCTATCTAAATTTTTTATTGTTTTTGTAAAAGTCGACATTTTTTGTGCAAGATGATCTATGAACTTACCGTAATAGTTTACCAGTCCGCAAAATGCTCTATTTTCCGAAATATTTGTAGCACAGCCACAAATGAATCAACTGCAATGAATGTGAATTAACTACCGCATCTATTCTATCTGTAGCCTTCGAAAGTTCGTGCTGCGAAACAACATGAACTAAATACTTAATTTCAGCTTCATTTAATCTTTGTAATACACTTCTCAAATTTGAATGATTCTCCTGTTTATTTCTGCCCGCCACGCTACTCCTGCAACCCACATGGTACCATTACCCAAAAGTTATTCTATTTACGAAAAATACTCCCCCATGAATACTCCATGCAACTAATTTACGTGACTCGTCATCTAGCTCAAATTGATTATAAGCGGACTCTAAATCCAATTTCGTAAACTGTTCTGCTTGTAAAGAGTTGAAAACATCTTCTATTCTAAAGTAAAGGATATTTATTAGCGCATAATCTAATTTTACCTTCTGATTTCAAAATAGGGACCAGTGGTGTACCCCAATCGCTGGTTTGGGCTCGGGTTATAACCCCTATATTTAGAAGTTTGTCTATTCCTTTATCGACCTATTCTTTAAGCGCATACGGTATATTGGTCTAGGCTTACAAAATTTTGGCTTTTGCCCCTCTAATACATCTAAATGAAATTGTTCATACACAAATTTGCCTAACTCGGATAAATCAGTAACGAGCTTTGTCCACATTCTGTTAACCTGTCCAAAAAATAGTTTAAATCCTGAAACAAAATCTCTAATTTAATTTAGAATTATTTAAAGAAATTAATGAATGGCCCCAGTATCTAACAAAAATTTAAAATTTATAGCACATATTTCTATTGTAATAAAAATTGAATTATTTAAATTAATTGAAAAAATTTACCTTCCAGTTTCGTTATCGTCTTTTACGACCCTTCGCGTCCTTTCATAACTTTCGATGCTGCTGTTATTTTGTTCAATCTTCCGTATATTCTCCTCCTGCTCTTCTCCATCGGCCACATCAACATCGATGAAATTGATTCTCTTAACGGGTTTGCAGACTGTTGCCAGATGTCTAATTTTCAAACAATTATAACATCTTCCCTTTCCTTTGTAAATCTTCATACAATCCTTACTCAAATGATTTTTGTAATGTCAATGTTGACATTTATTTCTCCCAATTTCGCTATTTTGATGGATTTAGTTGAAACATTTCTTTTCCCTCACCTCTCTTATGTCGATTTATTAAAGAGTTGACTCTTTCATATTTCGTTGGTATTTGTAATATTTTATCCAACGTTATTACTTTGTGATCTTCCTCACATAACCTTTCGAACACCTTTCCCGTTTGTGATGTAATGAACTTATCCACTAAATAATCTAAACGTGCACTGAATTCACAATTGCTGGCTAATCTTTTTAATCTTGTCATGTATTCCATGTTTTATATTGCCATGTATCCACCATGAGATGGCGATTTCGCAGTGAAGTCTCTCCAATGTACACCGATACCGATTGGTATGTGGTCTATTCCTGAAACCTTCTGGATACTCTTGATATAACAGATTGGCTCATATTTAGCTGATGAGCGACTTTTGATGTGGTACCAACGTGGTATTATACAGCAGATTGCAGCACGCCAATTGTTTTCACCGAATCATCGCTTTTTGCTACGATTGCTTTAATTTGAAAAGTACTGTATATATTTTAATGATAAAGGTGTCCCTTGTAAAGATAAAATACTAAGTTGTCAAAAAAGTTGTTTGACGAAAATCGGTCATCTGTTTTAAAAAAATACGCCCTTTTGTACGCGCGGAGGTTTAGGTCGATTTAGGTGCTCGCGAGTGTAGATCACTTAACATAAGTTAGATTATCCTCGTCATTTTATTGAAAAATTTTCGCGAACAACCATCTTCAACAGAAAAAAATATTTTTTACTGAATTTGATTATATCTAGCTTTCAAATAAGATAAAATATTTTAGTAAATTTGAAATTCAAAACCATCGTCATTTTCTTGAACAGAATGTTCATGAAGTGGCTTGTTGAGTCTTACAGCTATATTATTTTACTTGGTATTGCTAACTACTATTTATCAGGTATGTCCAATCTTTACCTTAAAATACATTACTTTGAAATTTATTGGAATGACGTTGACTATTTTGATACTAACGATGAACACTGTGCACTGGAAGTTATTTTCCTGGCGATTCAACTAAACGCGAAATCCAAAAGTCCAATTTTTGATCTCGATTTGGATACAGAATATCCCACATCAAAATTCCTTGTACATAGCCGATTTTAAAGTACCTTGAGGCTTATTATTTCTACATTGAACCTGTATTTAATTGGACAACTTTAATTTTAAAACATTTTTATAAACTGACCAATCCATTATTTTTGGCATGGCGGCTAACTTTGATTTTTACTTTCTAAGTATTCTTGTTAGATACTAAAGCGTAAAAAGTCCAATGAATGAAATAAATATCTGATAAAACAAAATTACTTTTTATTGAGTTAACAAAAAGTGTTAACACAGTTTATCTTTATTGATTGACAAGGAGGAAGCGTAGTAAAAATTCAAAATCAAGTCACATATCACTGAAAAATCAGACTAGTTATCGGTATAACTTAAATTAACTTTGTCGCCATCTACTGACAATAATACTAATTGTTACGTTATTCATCATTCCTCCTTAAATTTCATTACGTTAATATTTTAATTTATTTTAGTTCACACAAATTGCGAAAATAAGCAGGTTTGGTTCCAGGTAATGGCTTTGGACACATGTTTGCAATCATTTTTTCTGTTGAACAATATTGACATTCGACCGTCCTCTTTTTTATACAATCTTTGGTGAAATGATATTGTACGTCAATGTGTTTCGACCGGTTGGTGAAACCTTTCCGAAAAATTAATGCTAGGCAGTTTTGGTTGTCTTCATACATTACATTACTATTGTACATACATTACTATTTTAAAACTACACATAACTCGGCTTCGGTTCAAGATAGAGCTACACAAGTTTGCTTTTTAAAGCTCCAACTTGTAACTGGCCCAAAAGCCATAAAAACGTAACCGCTGTTAGATTTCCTATCTGATCGATCATCAGTTTTACATTGTCGGTCCCATTTAAAATGAGCTTCAATTTTATTGTGTCTTTCAAATATTTTACCACCCGCTTCAATTCATCCCAATCTTCTTGAGTTGGATTCATTGTTTTTTGTGGTAATATTGCGGCGCTTGCTGCAATATCAGGACATGTATTAATTGATACAAACAAAAGACATCCCATAAGTCTGATGATCCTTTTGATGTTCGACCTTCAATGGTATTTTAGAAACATTTCGCATTTTCCAAACCAAACCGTTTGATAATATGATTTATGTAAGATGTTTAACTTACTTGATAGATATTATCCATAATTTCCACCTCAATTCCAACGTAACATTTGATTTGTCGTAAACATAACTTTGACCATAACTTGATTGTTTTAATCTGTATACGCTCCTCCTTATAAGACATACTACATTTTTGTTTTCGACTTCAAACCCCGGTTAAGAATGCGGTTTTTGCATCTAGATGATATACCAATAACTTCTATTTGCTAGCGACCGTCAACAAGAAACGGAATGTGGTTTGTCGTACCACTAGTGCAAATACTTCGACGTAGTCAACACCAAATCGCTGCGAAAAACCGTGGGCAACTAATCGAGCTTTGTATCGTACAACGCTGCTATCTACATTCGATTTCAATTTAAAACCCATCTACATCCAACTGTTTTTCGATCAGCTGGTAATTTGATAATTTCCCAGGCGTCATTGCTCGGAATTTAAAACATCGTTAATTGTTTTTGATTCATTATTTTGTTGGTCATCTGGTTCTTTTGGTTTGTTATCCGAATTATGGTTATCGTCGTCTTCTTTATTTGCGTAATTGAATTTTATTCCATTGGGAGTCAATTCAATCATCACGTCACGATCTATTAATAATTTTCGTGCAGAATGATCATAATTATAAGCATTTTCGTATATTGCACACAACTCGTATGGTGTTTTTATGGAATTGACTTAGATGGCAACCGATTTTGGAGAAATGTTGCCGTCATAACTGCTTTGGCCCAAAAAATAAGATCTAAATTTGCATTAGCTAACATGCAACGCGCCATCTCAAAAATGGTTCTATTTTTGGGTTCCGCAACGCCGTTTTGCTGTAGCGAATATGTATCTGTATATTGGGATGTTTGTTCCGATACCTTTAAGGTAGCCAACGATTCGTTTATCGGTATACTCTGTACCTCAGTCAGATATTGATAATGCTACATATTCCTTGAACTTATCAAAACATTCAGATTTATGCTTTAGTAAATAAATCTTCGTATAACGTGAAAAATTATCAATGACCATACATGTCTTTGTGTACCAGCTCCATCGGTTCCTTGGTTGACTCCATTGAAACTTTCGGAAATGGTGTTCTCGACATTTTTCCTTTTAGACAGAATTCACAAATATTGCATTTTCTGGCCTTCATACCGCTCACTAACTTTTGATTGTCCAAATGCTTTATGATATTTATATCTGTATGTCCGAGAATTCGATGCCACTGATGTGCACATAGAGTACGCTCACAGTTTACCATATCGACCTTATGCATTCGTCTCACGCGGTTTTGATTACCAAAAGCCTAACCTTTTTTCGTCGATTGTTTCACTGTCAAAATGTTAGACGAAATTCCCGGAACATATATAAAACTTCTTTTATTATGGCTGACGAATTGTACATTTACCGTACCTTTGCCTATTGACGAGTATTCTTTATTATCTGCAACACGAATGCTTTCATTATAATTTGAGATAAAATCAACAAAATCTCCTTTATAATTGCTAGTATGACACGTAGCTCCTGAATCAATAATCCAGTTACTTGATGAGCCGTTTTCCTTATGTGTCACGATAAATAACACTGTGCTTGAATCGCAAAGTTTTTTTTTTTGAGACAAGCTGGGCACCCAGGCGGTAACCCTAATTCAAGTATGCTGAATTCAATAGTGCTAGTCCCATTTCAAAGTTAGTCCCCATTTTTGAGATATCGCTTTCGACATATTTTGGCTCTGAGTCAAAATTTGTCAAAATATACAATTGCCGACCATATCAAGATCGAAAAACCACATCTACATTCACATTTTTGTGTTAGTTTTCTTGTTTCTTTTCATTTCGACGAAAACACTTTTTTGTAAGTTTTGGTCCATTTATTGAATTTAAATCGATTGACATCGATTAAAAAAAACAAATTCACATTTTTCTTAACTGTTTAATTTTAATTTTCTGGCTCGTTCGTGTCATCTTCGGGATCTTTTTCCTCTTGCAAATTCCAACAAATATCACCCAAGAGTGCATGTAGCTTTTTTCCGTTGTACCAATGTTTGAGCCTTGCCGTCACTTGATGAAAATTCTCGCCGTGCTTATCGGATTCGGCTGGTGATTGTTCGGCGAATTTTTCCACATGACAATGCAAAAAATGTATTTTTAATGACATTCAAACGTTTATATTATGAAAACCGGTCAGCATATTTTCAGTATATTTGCGCCAATCATCGGATCGATTAATTCCGAGAACATTCTTAATAACTTCTTTTACACATTTCCATGCCACAAGCTCTCGTTCACTGAGAGCATTTTTAAATGCATCATCGTTCATCAAACGACGAATATCTGGTCCATTAAGTATTCCTGTAATCAAAACCTAGATTCAAACACCAACCTTCTTTTATTTTCATTTCACTTAATCGTGGAAAAATGCGACGCAACTCCAAGCGAAGTAGTGTTCGTTTGAATTGCAAAAATATTGCAAATCAGAACTCACACGTTTCGGGGCCATATTTGTCCATGCCAGATCTATGACAAAGTTTTAAAAATTCTTGTGGGCATTGGCGTTTAATAGTACTTCCTGGAAAACATAACGGGATCGATAAGAACCGTGTACAATTTCGATTAGTAATTATTTCAATATTTAGATAAATATATGGTTGGTGGTATATCTCCGACGTTATTAGAGCTATTCTTCCACTTTTGCCACACCCGATTTAGCATTATTGCTAATATTATGACCATGTAAGCCTTTATAACTAATCTGCTACGGCTATAAAGTTATAGCCTGGACGGACTGCGGATAACTGGTTTAGCAAAATTCAATCAAGCACTCTATGGAAAAACTTGAATTTGCTAGTAGATTTTTGAATTTTTGTAGTATGTCGAACTGAATTGAATTTTATTTCCTAGAGTACTTGACCGAATTTTGCTAAACCAGTTTAACTAATCTTCCGTCTGTCCAGGTTATAAGGCTAATGCAAATTTTTGAAGCATAATAAGGACTCCTGCATAAGGATTTGTTGTTCGTCGCAGTATTGTATAAAGCTTTTACTCGGGTTAGTGGGCTATTGAACCAATAATTATCTGTGATTTATAATTTAGTAAGTCAATTATTAAAATTTTAACGAGCAAGAAGGTCTGCATGTCGACTATATGTCCGAGGTGGTCGAGGAAAAATATTGTGCATTGTAATTTTTTCAGAAATTGAAATTAATATCTTTAAGAATTTGAGTATACATAATTCTGCCTTCTTCTTCGTTGACGTTATATCCGAAGAAGCGGTTTCCGGCCTCAGCAAAGATCTTCTAAGTAGCTTGAACCATAAAAAGTAGGTGCCATACACGATAAGCAAGTGTTAGATGGCATATTTAACATCGTCCGTTCAAAGAATACCAGGCTCTACGAGGTCTGCTCTTCATTTATGGCGAGTATTCTGTTTTTTTGTATAATTTAACGGAAAATGTGTCCAAGTCACACACACAATTAGAAAACATAGAATTTTATTTTAAACTGTACAGACAGTAAATACCTTTATTTAACTCGCTAAATAGACCCGGCCCATGCAGTAGACACACTCGTATATTACTATCATGACAGTTGATAGCGTTCACACGTAAAGAGTACGAATAGAAAGTGTGGCAAAAATCCTGTCAGATCATAGTATTACTGTCTTGTGTGTCCGCCCCATTACATTTGTTGGTAATTAATCGCCCTTTCATACCAATAATTAACGTAAATAAACTGATAACTAAATTATAACTTTTCTATTATTAACACTTAGGCATCTGTACATCTGCAATCAGAATTTTGTAATTGCCAATCTCTCGTAAGTTCTGATTTAGAGGAAGAGTGTAAATGCTGTTAAAGTACAATCGAATCTTATATCCGAATGGGTTTTTACTTCAGTTCCTCTTTGTCACCATCATGGTTGCTGATTCAAAAAGATTGAATTTGTAGAAAGTAAAGTTGATGGTGGATGGTGTTTCAATAAATGAAATTGATACTTGAAAGGGCTAGCCGAGAAATATAACGGAATTGATGAGTACTTGGCAAAATCTTCAGCTGAGTTTAGTTAAAGATGATTTTTGTGTTTAACTTTGATTTCGATTTTTTAATTCGTTTGTAACTGCTAATTTCCATATTGTTTTTAGATAGAAAAAAAATGCTTTCCTAAAAAATTTCTACACTTAGGATAGGTTTAGGAAATATTTCACGCGCATCTTTCAGAACATTATCACTTGCCCCACCAAAGTGATTGTCATGATCCAGTTTGCGTTAAACTCTTTATTTAATTTCGCTTGCACTATTTTTAAAATTAACTCGCTGGCTTTTTGTGTTTGTAGCGCTGTAACCACAGTATCATAGCTGCATGGTAGTTGTCCAAACAATAGACCGATCTGCTATTTTCCCGACAATTTCTCTTCACCGAGTGCGTCTATCTTTTGAAACATACTCGTATCTGTCAGCCAATGAATATGTTGTTGTCTCCATATTGCCGCCTTCATCGAGTTTACGTGTGCAAATTTCTTTAATTAATTGAACACTGTTACTACCTGTACTTTTTTCGTGATATTCCATTATTGCGTTCCACATAACCCCCATAGTTCAACGTTTTTGATCTCGTTTTGTAATTCCCACATTACTGCCATTTAACAATACATCCCTGACGTTCTAATATTAATTATATTTGCATCTTTTAACTTTGAATTTTGGACTGCCGATATATTCGTATAGCTATCATAAAATACTCAATAACACATCCACATCCAAATTTCCAATAAATCATAACAGTTCGTATAATTTTTGGCCTATACACAAATACAATAAAGTCTTGTCAATTTTACTGAGAAACCAATTTAATTATAAATTATTAAACAATCCTAAGGTACGTCTAGCTGTACTTTATCATTCAAACAGGGAATAAAATTTTATTGAACTTTATTTTGTCAATTTGCTAATTAAAAAGCAAACCACTAAACAAGTAAATTTAAATATTTGCGCAGTATATATTTAAAAAATTAAATTAAATATGAGCTTTTATTGATATATATATGAACGAAAAAGTGTTAATTGTTTTTTATTTTTCGAAAATATGAGATAAATAAATTTTAAGTTAATTATATAATTATAAATAATAATAAAACAAAATTTAATAAATAAATGATTAATCGCCTACGCGCTACTTAAAATTATAATAAATATAAATATTACATAAAATAAAAATTAAAAGATAATAGTACAATATATCTAATATTATTTAAAATATAATTATGCATTTAAATCTTGTTGTAATTTTATTTTATTTTTTAATTTTATTTTAATTGTTTTCTTATTCTTAGAATATTAATGAAATTATTAAATAACCCTTCAAAATGCAGCTTAAGAAATCAAATGAACTATAATTTACTTTATATGAAAAAAAAAAATTATATCGTGACGAAAAAAAAAATAATAATAATAAATATATAAATATCCAAAGAATTGTATTATATATATATAAAATAATAACATAAAAACTTTATATAAATTTATTTAAATTATATAAATATGTTTTAACAACACCAAAAAATAAAACGATAAATAATTTCATTAATCGCCATAAAAATATATTTTATTTTAATTTATTGTAAATAATTTTAGTTTATTTTTTGTTTTTCGTTATATTTAATTTCTGGTGCTATATATTTACATTATTTTAATTATATTATTATATAATTTTAATTTACTTAAGAAACAAAATATATTAATTTTCCTTAAATTAAATAATTTAATATACAGAAATAAAATTATTATGTAATTGTTATAAATTAAATATAAAATTAAAATATAAAAAGTATTACAAACATTGATATTATATTAATTAAAAATGTAATAATATTTTTAATTAATCACGATTAATTTAAAAACAAAATGCATGCATGGGTTTTTTTTGTTTATAATGAAAACACCATAATTATAATATTATATTTTAAGATTGTTAAAAAAATGAAAAAAATATTGAAAAAAATGTGTTAGTTAATGATTATGTACTTTAAAATAAATTTAAATAAATATATATATTATATTATTTATATATTAATATATAAATATAAAGATACGTTTAAAACAAAATGATAATTAAATTGAAAGAATAAAATATTATTATTAAATTAATTATTTTGTTTTACAAAAATTATATTTATCGGTGTTGCAGTGCGGTGTTATTTTAGGTGTGTCTAATCTAAATTTGAAAATAGTGCCGCTATCAACCGCTAGAAGCTGAATTCCGAAGACCGGTTAAAATTTTTTATTATCACCTTGTTTTGGAAAAGTGCAACAGTTAATACCAGCCAGTGTAATTTAAAATAGTTGAAATTAGGCGAGATCGTGTAGTTTAAAATTCGCAAGATAAATGTAAGTGAAAAATATTAGAACTCTTTCATCATACTAAAATTATAATTGATTACAAGTTTACAGGGGCTGACGAGGAGAATCGATTTTAATTAATTTACGAACAAAACGAAATAATTGGATAATTACGTGAACAAATTTAAATCAACCCCGAGCGAATTTATGACCACACAAATTGGTTTCATTCCTCGTGAACAGAAGTACAAAAAATCGTATGTTTGCGGAAATTAAAGGTGAGTTATTTTGTTACCAAAGAAATTTCGGTGGATACTTCGAAGAAGAAAAATATAAGATGTGCTACGAAATTAAGAACAATCATAAAAACTATAATAAAATTGAAAGTGATAATACGAAAGAAAATAGAAAAGACAAAACAGAAACTGCTTGACCAGTTCTACTCTGCAAATTCCTGCATCATAACTCGCTAACATGGAGAATCCAAAATGGAAAGTTCTCAATACTTCAAAATCGATGGAAATCAATACCGATTGATTCTGTATTCTACGGAACTAAATACTTGGCTGTCTGTGCCGTAACAATGTCATATTCTTATTTTTATTTGTTTTTTTTTCCTGTATCTCCAATTTAGGAGCATAGGGCGTCTACTAGGCGGAACCATCCTACTCTGTTGAAGGGAATTTATTTGTTTTGCTTCAGCTAATATTGTTCTCTTCCATGCCATCGCTGGTGTTCCGATTTTTCTTTTAACTTTGTTGGTTCCTGTCCAATGGCATGCTCGTTTATATCACTTGGTGATTTTTCATCAGCATCCATTTTCGTCTCTTTATTTCGGCTTCTATGTCTGACTGGTTTATTCTTCTATGCAATTCAATGTGTTAGCTATGGTGTTAGGCCAGAACTTGTTTACGAACACCCGTAACTTCTTTCTGACGTTTTCTATGTGTTTCCATGTCTCACACCCATACAGTAAGAAAGTAGTACCGATTTCATACACGAGTTGAACACTCGTATCTTGGTCTTGCGTGGCAGGACAGAAGAATTTCAGACTTTATGTATAACATGTTGAATGTGTGTCTGGAATTTATGCGTTCGTTTATCTCTTCCTCTGTCCCACCTGTTTTTGTTATTGTGCAACCAAGGTATACAATAAGTGACGTGTGCATCGGAGTGGTTATATTTTGTGTTAATCTCATCCATCGTCTTGGATTTACTGATGTTTATCTTGAGACCAACTTCGTTAGCTTGATCTGATAGCTGTTGTACTTTCTGCTGCATGTCTGAGCGTTTGTGTGCGAGCAGGCATATGCCATCTGCTTAGTATAGATCTTTGAGTTTACATGTTAGTAGTCTCCATTGCATGCCTTTAGGAGACGTGGCGTCCAATTTTCGCATTACATTATTCAATATGATCAAGAACAGCATTGGTGAGAGTACACATCCTTGCTAAACTCCTCGAGTTTTCTAGTATTTTTCGCGAGATACCTAGCCAATTTTAGCATACTCCTAGGTCACCTTTCTTGAGGATTGTAATTGTCAAGCCTTCTTTCCATTTTTGTCGTATTCTGCCAGAATTCCACACTTCTTGGATTATTGGTGTTATTAGTGCGCTTGTCTGTAGTTGAATCTCTCATTTGAATATTTCGACGGTTATACTGACTGTCTGTTCCAGCAGCCTTATTATAGTTCTTCAACTTTTCAATCGCACTTTTAACTTCTCGCGCCGTTGTTGGATTGATGGATAAGATGGGTGTTGCTAGTTTCGTTATTGGTGTCAATTGGTTGTGACCAAGAAATTTTCGGTGCTGTCGACGTGTGTGCATCAGTGCTGCATCAGTTGTTTAATACTTTGTTGAGCAGTATCATCCCCATATGCTTGTAATTTTGTCGATGACTTTCCTTACACACTGGTTCTCGAATATTTTGGATTATTGCTTCTGCCTCTTCATGCGCAGCCTTGAGGACTGGGCTTTTTTGCATATTTTCTTCGATCATTCCTTGCTCTCTTCGTTACTTGATGTGCTATTTCTTCGTATTTGCGTTTCACCTCTGCCGAATTTTGTTGGTGCATTTGTAGTTTAAGTTGACGGCATTCCTCAATCTCTTCCCACGTAATTCAAGGTTTCCGGTTGTATTTTTTGGTAGCCGAGAATACTTTTCCGTATATTTAGGTAGTTTGATGTAGCTTCCTTCTGTTGTTTGGTTTCCATTTTTGTTCTATTATTTACTCTGGTGACTTCATTTCTATGGGGGAGATTGGGTTTGGAGCAGTTTCACAAGATGTATGTTTCTTGTTTCAGTCAGTTATCTTTCAATCTGTTAGTGTTAAATTTACTTCTATTTGTCTTTGAGTGTTTCTTCACAGCGGCTGGCTTGATTTGAAATTTTGCTAATGGTGAATGATGATCTCGTTGTGTGCGTATGCACTCCTCATTGTTCTGCCATCTATCTTGTAGTGATGTGAGGAAGAATTTCTTGTTGAACATTTTACGTGCGTGGTCTATATGATTTTTATTTAGTTCTCTGCCATCCGATAATGTCCATGTGTATATTTTTATGTATATTTTTGTGTGGAAACCTGCTGCCGATTTGTGATGCAGAAGTTTACGAGTATCTATGTCTTTCTTCATTGTTGTTTCTCGCACAGAAACCAACGCATTTTTACCCATGACACCTGTCAGGTCGATGTTGTCCGTGCCAATTTTGGCATTGAAATCGCCTTGTACGATTTCCACGTCATTCCTGTGCGTTCCCTGCTATTTACTGTAGCTTGTAATTTGTTCGTAGAATTCATCGTTTGTTGTTTCATCTGCATCTTCGGTTGGGGCATGCACTAGTTGGTTTATGTTTCTTATTTTTTAATGGAATCTTACCACTATTATTTTGCTGTTAACTGGTTTCCATTCCATCAATGCTTTGTTTCTTTGCTTTATTTGTTGTTATTATGGAAACGCCTTGTTCATGTGTGTCGTCTCCACCAGAGAATATCATATGATTCCCATTTATTCATTATTTCGCCGCTGTTTTTCCATCTGACTTCACTCGCTACTTGTGCTTGATATTTCTGTTAGAGTTCTGATGTTCCAGTTCCCGATTCGTGTCCGTGTACGATAGCCAAGGGTCGATATTTCATTTTGCCGGATTGTGTTGTTATTTCTTCTAGTAGTCGTTTCTGTAATCGGTGTGATTTCAGATTAATGAATGATTAATGAGCTCCCAGGGCTGCTGAATAAGGCATACTGACATGCCGGAAGGGCGGGGGGAGGTTTCGTTCTATTCCATTTTTCACTTTTCCCGCTACGATGTTCACAAAAGCGGTCACCAAATAATTTGTATTAACCCAAGCAATGGTTGCTTGACATCGGTGATGAAGTTGTTGTCGTCTTATCTCTCTCTGCCACACGCCCCCTATTCCTATTTGTAGTGAAATCATTTTATTTTTGGTAAATTAAAATGTTGCATTAGAATAAGAATATTTTGAGAAAGCAGCAAATGTTAGTGATTTGAAATGCTTCAATTTGAATTAAAGCTGCCACTAATCAGCCTCACATTTTTTGCGCTATTTATTTATTTATTATAAACGTAAGGTCTCGTATAAAGCAGCATTAAAGATCATTTTTTTTAATCTAGTAGAAAACTAAGATACAATTCGCATGCATGTGAGAGCAGGCAATGAACTCGGAGTACTATTCGCTCATTAAAAATCGTACGTGGAACTTGGCCAATCCATAAAAAAGATGAAAAAGTATAATTGATAATCGTTGATCCTACAAACTAAAGCAAAATCTCGATGGAAGCATTGATCGATACAAATCACTATTATGGTAGTGCGAGGGTTCACACAGGAGTATGACATCGATTGCACATAAACGTTGAACCCTGTGGTTCAGTTTACATCGAGATCGGAGCAGTACGATCTAAAGACAACTTTTGAACTGAACGGTGATTTGGAAGACAACGTTTAGATGAGTCAACCGATCAGATATGACGATGGCAGCGGGCGAGTGTGCAAGCTTTCCAAGTTGTTGCATGGATTAAAACAAGCGTCGCACTGCTGGAATAAAAAGTTTACGTTATTTATTAAAAAAATTGACGTTGTGGCTAGTGAATCATGTATTTTTGTGTGTAATAGGAAGAATATAATGATTATACTTGTGCTTTATGTCAACGACCATTCGATTGGAACGGGAACGAGAAAGCAATTTTTCTGGTCTTTAAACATTTATGGAAAAATTCAAGGTCAAAGCATTCGAGCTCAAATGATTATTGGGGCTCGAAATTGAACAACGATCAAATGGAACGATTTATGTGAATCAGCAGGCAAATGCGCAAAAGGTACTCAAGGCAACCCCTTCGGATAGTTTACAGAATTTGGCAATGAAATTATAAAATATGGCTCAGATGAGCCGGCGGCGTATGCAATGAAGGGACTGGTATGGATGTATCGACTATTGTCCGAAAATATGTCAACCGATTGGGACAAGCCGAGTTTCTTTATGAATACTCAAAGTGCGATTCGTCTCATCAAAAATCCGGAATTCTATAAGAGGACCAAGCGAGCAGCGGGGCTAAACATTAATGGGGCTTCTTATGCCAAAGAAGAATTAATGTGATTTTGAGTAAGTCTTTTTGAACGTAGTTCTTTGGTATTTTTAAAAAGTTACTTGTAAGTAAAAGTGGGAATAGTGAAATTAGTAATGCTGGATACAAAATATCGTGTGGGTAACTGCAGCAGGGAAACTTTCGAATTTCAAAATGAAACTTTGCTTAAGCCCAATTTGTGCTAATTAGTGCTGATGGGGAAAAATTAGTGCTAGTCCAAGTCTCGAAAAAACGGAAAAATTAAAATAACAATTTTCGCCTGAAATATGAATCAAATAAAACCTGATTTCTAGAAAAAAGAGAAATAATGTAAGCCTAATGTTAAAACTTTCCAAACGCGGCTAAAATTGACAAAATTTGTGCTTATCATAGAAATTTATGAATATTGAGGAAAAACAAACTTGCCCGTAAAAGATTAAACGAACAAAAGACAGAGGTATATCGTTCAATAATGTTTGTGTTGAACAACAAATTAAATAATAGAAATAAAATGTTCTAAAATCCAAGTCATAAGTAATTCAGATAGCATATTCTTGCCAGGTTTGTTCATTGTTTTCCGAAAAATATAGTGGCTGAATTTGTGCTAATCTAGAATTGGCGCAATCCTATTCAGCCGCCTTTGGGAAGTTTTAAGATTAGGCTGTAATTATTTTGTTTCGTCTTTCAGGCGAAATTTGAAATTTTATTTTCCCGTTTCTTCGGCTCATGGACTAGTATTAATTTTTTCCCGCAAGCACTAATTAGCACAAATTGTACTTAATCGGTTAGCAAAGTTTCGTTTTGAAATTCGAAAGTTTCCCTGCTGCGGTTACCCACACCAAAATATCTTACTAAGAAAATGTAGATTGTTCCCTTTTCATTTATTTTCAATATTCTATCTTCAAGCATGAAGTTTAATAAACTTACTTAATTTTTATAATGAATTATCATGGATATAACAATCATCAATCAATCAAACAATTATTAAACCTTTAAAGAATATTACTGCCATCTATAGTTCAGAAAATTAATTGTTGACATAAATTTGATGACGTATCAAGCAGTACTGCCTGGTACTCTAAGTGCATTGGATATACCAAATGTGCTTATAAAATTATGATATAAGTGTGCACCGTGGTTTTAGACTCGGCCGATGTACTCAATTGTAAGAGACTTGTTATATTTTTGACAGCGAACAGAACCACCATGACATATTAAACTTGTTGCTTTAATATCACAATTGTTGCTGAGTTTTTGGAAATGTGTGCTTGCCAATAATCTAAAGGGTTGTTAAATTGGGCTTGCAGCAATCTCTTGCTATTTCATCACATCATATATTAATGATAAGTTACCGATGAAAGAGTGCCGCCAGTTTGTTAACGAGACAACAACTTTTCATTGTTTGTTATAATTATAAAGTGCAGGGGCGGAATCATGACATACGACCGGGAAATTTAAACGGATTGGAACATACTTAATTAAATTTATTAAAATTAGCTTTAGTGATGTTACGCGATTCATATATGGAATTTCTGTAATATATTAAAAGCAATGGCCAACCTGTTAGAAGATTTTCGAAATTAAATTTTCATCGGTAGTAATTTTCGGTTCAAAGTTGCTCGATAATGTAATGATTGTCGAATACCACACCTAGGCCAACTTGGATCATTTGTCGAACATTTGTTCGTATCTTCATTGAAATATTTTAGAACAATTGATTTTTCCGGTCGGATTTCGTGGTCCCGCTACAGTTTCTTCGACAACACGACGTTTGACTGATCAGAATTAATATTCGGTGGAATCGAAGCACCCTCGAAGGAATCGAAACCGACCGGCTGCGTTGTTATATGTAGCAATTAAAATATTTCGAATTGTGGATCTTTTAATTTTTTTGAGTAACCTATCCATCGATTGGTTCATTAAGCAAATCTGTTTCTTGGAATCGAATCGGTATCGGTTCGGTGTAGAAAACGGAAATTCATTTGTGCTCATAAGCAGTACATGTAATGTACTATTATTGCATGACTTGTGCCTTCGTAGTGTGTTTCGAAGTATCTGTGTATTTGGTTAACGGTGTGCACTCAATGTAGCTGACAGGCCCGTTATAAAACAAAATAAATAAATGTCAGTCCTGATATAATTACATCGCGCATTTTAGTTTTTTTTTATTTTATTTTTCATTTCATTACAAAATGAATTAATACTTTACCAATAATTATTAAATTAATAAACAGTGAGCTTAATAATAATAGTGGTTCAGCGGTGCACAGTGGCCATAGTAAAATAGTCATTGTGTCATTGTGTATTATAAATGCCAGATACTCGGAAGGAAACGTATCGGCTTCGATTATGTCAAATATGAAAAGCCGTTCCCAAAATGTTTTGCTGGGCGGTTCGAACAATTTTTAATCACCAACAGCAGCATTAACTTACCCAGAAATTATCGAATCACTACGCGCCTCTTTGGAAACTGCTATCTTCGAAAAATTCTTCCAAAGTAAGAAACAACCGTGAGGATAAATAACTGACTACATTGTTGATTGGCAGAAACTAGCAATCATCTGTAATTTTTAGAATACAGTGATGCTAGAAATTATGTTACGTGGATGCTTGGTGTGTAAAATTCATAGCTGCGGCAGACGTTTCTCACGGGTGCAAAAATTACGTTATAAAACGTTAACAATTCAACACTCAAGCAGTTTGTATCAATCATCATCATCTGAATTAAGGCCGATAATTAATCGAGAGACCACTGTAAATATCGGTTTTCGAGGTGAAATTCTTGCGGATTCTCTTGTCACTACTGTCAAATCTGACATCGTGGCACAAGACTACGGTTTCTGGATGCAATTGGTTTTGTACTTTAGAAATATCGGTTCATCTGGTACAGCAGACTTTTCTGAATTCTTTAAACAGTATAAACATCTATTTTCATTTCATTTTAGCTCATGTCGAGGAAGCCAGTTTTTCTGAATGTAAGTAAAACAGTTGAAATCATTCGCCTTTCTCCTAGACGTATTCAACTTACACTTCGTCACGTTATGCGTGTAGTGATAGGTAACCAAGAAATTTTGGAACCAGTTGACTACATCGAATGGACCGCACCTAAAATTATCCGGCAAAAAAATCTGATGAATCTTGGTATTATGGCGAATAAGAATCAAAATTAAAGCTTTCAGTCCACATTGTTTTCAAATTCGGTTGACAAGGGATTTATTTTTCCGCTAGCAGGAAATATTTTTCGAAGTTAATGACTTAGTATTGGTTGGTTGATCAGCAGCCCACAGTGACTTTGTTGGCAATGATTCAAACAATATTCACAAATAAAAAGGTTTTTAGAGTAAAACGATTGCAATTTGAAATATTCTGCATCCCATCAGAGTAATCAACTTATTTGTTCAATATTTTGATGACATTCTCGTTATTGGTTCCTTAGAAAATAAGCGAATCGCTCGGTGGCATGTTAAATACCATAGTTGCAGGGGACCACGCATACAGGGGAAAAGTGATATAAATTTACAACACACCGTCCTAAGCCACAATCAATTTCAAGATTTTTTGAAACTTCTAAACTATTTCCTTACTTCTAAGATGTATTTTGGACTTGAACTGGCGCCCATCAACAATCATTTTAACAGCTAAAGAGGTTTTTTCGGTGATAGTTGTATAGTGCATTATAATGAGTTACTGACCCTTTCTGCATTCGCATCGGATGGAAAATGGTACAGAAGGGTAAATTGGCTACAGCGTATGGAAATAAAAGGTTTCATTATTTTTCAAATATGGACAGATTCACAGACTGATGGGTCTGTTAAATCCGGGGAAATCAAATCCAGCAGTTTTGTCGCCTAGAATGTTACGGTGGAGTAATTTTTTAACGCCCGGAAAACAAACATGAAAATTCCACAATAGCGATCCAGGTATTGTCATCATGAAAGCATTAGCACGTAGTTATTCCTGGTTCGCTAGCAAATCCAAAAAAAATCGATTCATTCGTGGAAATAACCACGAGATTCTGTTGCAGTCCTGGTTTTCTACAAATTTTTGTGTTTTTGGTTGACTAGTACAGTAAATGGTTGGAAGTTTTCATCGCACCGTCTATAGAATCCGAAAATGCGATAAAATAGTTTCAGATAATGGAACTGCTTTCACCTCAGAAGTTTTAAGGTATTTGGAAGCAAAGCGAATGGTTGTCACAACGAAAGCGTTTCAACCAAATGGGAAATCACCAGCTCAGTTAGCGTTCACAGATACGATTCCATTTCGTTTAAATATGATGACATAGACTTTAGGCGTGCAGTTTTACCGGTGGCAATAATTGGATTTCAGATATTATTCATCTGGCCTAGTGTTTTGCAGAATTCATACTGAATCCAATACTTTTCAGCGCAAACACTCTGATCAAATAAGATCACTCTAAGGTATGCGTGTATTTGGTAAATGTTACTTTTATTTATTAGATCGTGCGTTCAAATAACTATAATTTGCAGCTCACGCAAATATAAGAGGACGAGTTATGGCAAGAATAATGCCGATTAGAATACAGCGGATCAATCTCGAGAAGTCAGAAACTTTCCTTAATCAGGAGAGTTGGTACCAACCGTTGATGATTGTCCGAATAAAAGATACCCGCAGAGTTAATAAAGAGGAGAGACAGGCTTTTTTTTCCAGATTTTGTATGAGAGGAAATTGATATACAATCTTACACTCAGGTAAGCCGGGATCAAACATTCGATCTTGGATTCTTTGAAAAAATTATATAGCAAATATAACATATTCTACTTTCACAGAGTAGGCTGGATCAGTGGGCCCTTCCCTAGCAAGGGAAGCTAGTTATAGAGGCAGAGCGGGAGAAAGTCGGCGTTTTAATGGGATGTGAAACGAATTCATATTATAAAATCTAAGGGGCCGAGATCATCAATGAAGGGGTGAGTCATTTTTGCTTACTACTCTTAGTTTGCAATCTTTATCAAAAAATAAAATACTTATTACGTTGGGGGCGCATTTTCAGTTTAAATGCCTATTACGCGATTCTCACGAATCGCAAAATGTGGTTTGATAATTAATTTACAATAAAAATGAAAACATGCAGATTTATTTAGGTTACGTGTTGATGTTCTCAGCTTGGAAAGTAGATCCGATTAGCAGTACATCCGAGTAGAATTATCCGAGTAGAAATACATTCAATTATGGTTCATCATTCTGGTGATGTAACTCCTCCCGCCAAAGATTGGACCAAAGGCGCTTAAGCGGAATTTGGGTCATATCTGCATCTTCTGGTTTTACCGTAGGTGGTTTGATTTTGCTTGATGTCGCCTTGTGTTTTTGTACGCAATCACCGATATACAGATGGTTGTAAGGATTTTGTTCAAGCTCCGTGGATGTCCGTGGATGAGTGGATAATGTGTTTTTCGCGTAGCATAGTTGAATCTCCTTTAATTAAGTTTTTTAATCTTACATAAAACAATATCATTGGGTAACACTAAAACTGCAATGATATCGCAGGGCAGAATTTAATATACCGTCGCGACCAACTAAATCGAATCTCAAACCTTTAGCGCTC
Source organism: Nephrotoma guestfalica (assembly GCA_963691935.1). Lineage (NCBI taxonomy): Eukaryota > Metazoa > Arthropoda > Insecta > Diptera > Tipulidae > Nephrotoma > Nephrotoma guestfalica. Next base: position 236,000,335 of record OY829913.1, read on the forward strand.
ACAGAAAGGCGGATGTTTTAAAACGGCTTGACCGATGTTTACGAGACATTGTTATTTTGAAAGCCAGATATTTTTACTTTAAAATGACACTGTGTTAATGAAAATTGGTTCAGTCCTTTTTTGTATAATGAATTTTGAATGACACCGCAACCAAATTGTTCATTATAAAAAAATGTTGGGGATATCTAAATTTAATTTACAACAAAAAATTTAAACAAAACAAAAACGATTTTATTGGTTAACACTTAGTATTGCCCTCTCCCTTGCATCTGCAACGGTTTGCATGCGGTTCCCCAATCTTGAGGTCACTGATGTACCGGATTTCTGGCTCAGACGGAGGTTTAGTTCGTCCCATAAATGCTCAATTGGATTCATGTCTGGACTGAGGGCTGGCCACTTCATCGTGTCGAGTTCAACCTCACCCATGAATTGCCGAGTGGTTCAAACTGTGTGACACCGAACATTGTCATGCATCAATATGAAATCTTCCCATATATATCCTACGTAGGTCACTACATGAATCAAGAGAATGTCCTCGATATATATTTCAGCGGTCACACCTCCTCTATGGCCTCCACCAGGTACGAAAACAAGATCTGTTTTTCCCTCTAGCGATATTTCAGCCCATACCATGCAAGAATCGCCGCCGTACGAGAACGGACCTCTATTGTTCGATACTCCAAATGATGTGTTCGCGAGTAAATTCGAGTCGCTTTGCGGTGGCGTTCTGTCAATTCGCCTCTGGAATGAGGTTGGCTTCCTTCAAGTGCCTCCTTACTGTCCATTGACTAATAGTTATCTCGAACTTGCCCTAGCTCCCGCTGCACATGAGATGACGATTTCGCAGTGAAGTTAGGACAATGAATCGATCGTCCGTCTCAGATTTACAACAACATCGGCTGGTAAGTTGTCTCCGATTGAAGGAGTTCAGTTCCTGAAACCTCCTGGATACTCTTGAGACAGCAGATTGGCTCATGTTTAGCTGACGCTTATGCGGATTTTTCTTGAGTAGTGTCCATTATTTTCAGGACACAACGAAAGAAACTGGTAGAGATTTGTTCAGGTCAACGTATGATAAGTGACTGATGGTAAACACCGGTCAACGTGGTATTACACAGAAGATTGCATCACGCCAATTGTTTTCACCGAAACATCGCATTTTGCTACGATTGCTTTAATTCCTATGATTCCTTGGGAGAGAACTCTTCTGGTGTGGTACGTTGCTTGCATCTGTGCAAGTGAAGTGCTAAGTGAACTGGATAATATGATTATGTCATCCATGTAACTGGTGGTCGAAAACCAGACCCAAGATCTAAAATCGTGAAATAGATACATTTACCTAACTTGTCGATGATGTCGTTTATGTCAGGTAGTGGGTATCAATCGGCTATTGTTTTCTCGTTCAATTTTCGATAGTCTGTTACCAGCCTTTATTTTACTTTTCCGCTAGCGTCTTGTACTGAATCTCCAGTATAGTGTGGTTTCAATAAATCCGTCGATGCTGATGTCCTTGAAGGGCCATCACTATATCCCTCCTTGACCAACTCGTATCGACCATTTTGTTTCATTTTGCTGATCACGTATGGTCCTAAGTACTTCGGTTGAATTTTCCTACCTGCCCCAAACTGTGTTCTCTTCATTACAACCCTTTAACCGATAGTGAATTTTTGTGCTTGTTTTCTTCCATAATCGAAGGAGTGACGATTTTCCTTTTGGGTTTGGTCAATAGCTGCTTCTGCCTTATTTCTCATTTCATCGCGTTTCTCTCTGAACGTCCGTATTGACTCCGCTTCGATCACTTCCCGTATTTTGACATCTTCTGGGCCGTGCATTTTTGTACCGACTAGTAATTCGAACGGCGACATCTTGATAGCCCGGTTGTACGTACTTTTATATACCTTTGCGTTGTATTGACGAATTTCCACCAATGCTCTAGTTTCTCGTAAGCAAGCTTGGCAAGAATAGGGATGATGATATCGTTTATTCTTTCTTCACTTGCCCGTTTCCCCGTGGTATGCTGGTGGTTACTGTGTGTTGTACTCTTGGATTGCCGAAAACGGCTTTCTGTATCTCCAACTTTACCTCAGCTGCCCTGGTTTCCTCAGCTGCCGTGGTTTTTGTGGGGTATAACCCAACAGCACATACTGGTAACCCTTCTTGGTGAGATGTCCCAAGTGGTCGATATGATACGTGGCTAGTGGCACGTCTCTCTTCGGTATTGGATTGAGCAGTCCCTTCTGCTTACCTCGCTTCCGGTTTACTACAATACAGCGCACGCAGTTGTATTACTGAGGCGATCGTCTCCTACATTTTGTCAAAATAAAACTCCCGTTTTACTAGCTCTTTCGTTTTCTGCCTTTCGAAATGCCCTTGCTAATGGCACACTCGAACAACTTCATTGCGCTTGGACTTCGGGACTACTAAGCAGTCTGTACCTTTAATTTTTTTAAACAAAACCCCATTAGACTTGTAAAATGTTTTATACGGACCTGTACCTAAAAGCTGGCAGATGAGCCGCAAGTCCTTCATCTGAGCGGACTTCACTCTCTGAGTGACTTCTTAGGATGTTACCACCAATACTACTGGCGCTTGCGACAATGCATCGACATGCTTCATGCGTGTTGCAGCTCGGTGCTCGAGGTAAACTCCTTTCGTTCTATTGTACCCTTGAAAGCCGCGCAATCTGTCACAATTTTAAACTGCAACCCTATGAAATATACGCTAAATTTCTTAACTGATCGTACGACTGCGAATGTTTCCAGCTTGTAACTGCTATACTTTTCTTCGCATAGCGTATTTTTTCTACTGTAGTAAAATACTGAATGCATGAGATCATCCTCTATCCCTGCTTGTAACAATACTGGGTTGGCCGCAACCCCACTTTACTCGCATCTATGTGGAACTTCGTTCGAGCCGTTTTCGAGTAGATTAGCAGAACTGGGGTTGTAGTTAATGCCTCTTTCAAGCATACGAATGACCTGTCCTGCTCGGGCCCGAATTTAAATGGTATTTTTTCCGTATTAAGTCGCTTAGTGGATTTGCTATGGTTGAGTAGGCTTCGACAAACCTCCTGAAATATCCGGTTAGCCCCAAAAAGCGTTGCAATTTCAGAACAATCGTTGGTTCCGACTATCCTCAATTTCATACCCTAAGTACTCCACTCATCTTACCAGGAACTGACATTTCCCCTACTTTATTTGTAGACAGTTAGCTTCAGCTACTTTAAGTACCTTCTTTAGTTTTTCTACAGCTTCTCCCTCTGAACCTCTGTGCACGATTAGGTCATCCATATATATGCAAACTATGTCCTCAAGACACAGTTGTCTGAAAATATGATTGATGTAGCGCTCGAATACCGTGGATGAATTGCAAAGACCGAATGGTATTTGAAGAATTCATACTGCCCTATCGATGTCACGAACGATGTATACTTGACCGATTCATTCTCTATATCGACATGAAAAAAGTCACTATTCAAGTCTAGCGTGCAAAAATATTTGGCTGCATATAATCTGTCGGTTTGGTCGCCAATCAGTGGCATAGTATATCGATCTTTCACGATGACTCGGTTGATTCGTCGATCATCGACGCATAACCTCTTCGACCTATCTTTGTTATTAGCGAGTACTACTGGACTCGCGAATGGTGAATAGCTTAGCCTCACAATTCCGTTGCGTATCTACTCTTGGATTTGTACTTTTACTAGTTCTTGCTCCGCGGGTGCTAGTCTGCGCAGTTTTTGGTAGATTGGAGTCTCGTCCGATAAAACGATCTTCATTTTAATGATTTGGCTAGGCGAACCTTTCGTTGGATCGTAATCGGTAATCGCTGTCTGGATATCGTCCGCACACTGCTGGTCTTTTATGTGATTCAATGGAACTACATCCTCTGTGATGTCCGCTGCCATGTCACCGACGTTCGGAGCACACTTCCTGATTGATATATTGTCCGGTGACAGTATAGTTACTGCACCATTCAGTAGCTCATTCCTTATTATCAGCTCACAGCAATACCTTTAGTCGTCATTACTGCCGTATTCTTATTTGGGTCATTTTCTTATTGCATTTGTAGCACCTTGGGCCGTTTTCTTTATTTATGCATTCCTTGTTTATGTGCCCCATCTCGTTGCAGTTGAACAGCGACCACGGTTCGTTTTCCCCGACCTTGACTAAAGCTGGTTCTTGCATTGATCATTTTTCCGTTCTTCCATCTCCTCTATTATCCCAGGCTTTTGTAAACTCATCAGTTCCTCGTATAGTTTTATCTTCTTATGCAGTACTGGATGATAGTTGCTTCTTCTATCTTTCCGATATGTGCTATTTCCATCAGCTCGAATAAATACACTCGATAATCTTCTCTCGGCTTTTTCTTTCGGGGCGCAAGTCGTTTGCGAATAACTGCTGTGTTCTCTACCATAGTAAATTATTTGGTCAGGAATTCTTTTAATTCATCCCAGTTCGTGATCAAACTTGTCGTGTGTAAGGCTTTTTTAGCACATCCATCGAGGAACCTCTTCCCATACGTGACGGTTTGTATATCACTCCGCACGTTCTGGCGACTCCTTCCACGTCCCTGATCCACCGTTCTACTGGATACTCGTCCACCGTTAAAATTGACCAAGGCGTCCTCTACGTCTCGAAACAAGAGAGTTGAGTTTTGACTTGACCCTTCGTAGGAGAATTTGTATTGTTTGCCGCAAAATTCCGTTCACGCTCCAATACTTCACTCTTCTGCTTAAGCAACTCGATTTCCATATTTTCCAACTCGAGTTCTTTGACTTGAATAGCTTCGGTTGCTTGCCGATTGTGATGCAGTTTGAACCATTGAAGAAAGTTGCATCTCGTGCACTTTTCTCAAAAATTCCTTTATCATACGCTGGTAGAATTCTTCTTTGTTGACGTCATCGTCATTGGCTTCTTCTCTTCGTCGTCCTTTTTTTGATTAAGGTGTCATTTTTCAACTGTTATCACTACTGTTCAAGTTTCACTGTGCCGATGTTGTTAACCTCCGTTGCTAACGACCGTTACTACACCACATGCCAACACGTTTCGTTTAACTCACTCTTTCGTTTAAAAAAAAAAATACTGGTTTAATTACGAACCTTTTGATTCTGTCACGGCATACTTACACCCTTTTTGTATTATTCTTCCTCATGGCCGTCGCTACCTCTCGTGTGGGACATTCTTCACCACACGCACACAATTAACCAACAATTTATGTTAAATTGTTGGCGAGAGATTTTCCCGGACGAGTTTCCCGACCAAATTATGGCCACTTTCTTTCTCTTCGAACTTCTATTTTTATTTTCCCAATATTTAATTTAATTTAATTTAATAACGCGTTCCTTTATTTTCCACTCACTGAAACTTTTCGAATGATAATCAATTAATGTCCCTCTTTTTACGACTCTTTCTCTTTTTATATACTTTTCTCGTTTTTATAACCGTCAGGGTTGTAAGTCCCATCGCAATATTCCCACATCAATGAGCAATGCTGCTATCGTGGTTGTGAATGATGGTCGCGTACCTATAACCGCCGACTATTCGTTATAACTCAGTGGTGCGTTTGATTCGAGCAAGCCACCGCTTCCAAAGCAAAATGGAATTCTATTAAACTTCTTGCTGGTAAAATTTTCACCGTTATCGGTATGTCTGAAGCTTTCCTCTAGGTGGAGAAGGACAATGCTTCTAATAAGTCGACGCTTATTAATATTCATTTGCGACCTATTTCTGATGAATCGGCGGTTGCAACCGCACATATACCCGGTGTGATACGATTTTCAAACGTATTTGTTTAGATCGATGAGCCAAATGCAAGATGATTTCACCTTAAAGTTTGCAAAATGCTCGTTCGGTTAGTAATCTAAGGATTCTATAAGTAATAAAACGCCTGCCAGAACCATTAAATATTTCGAAACGGTTTAATTTTTTAGGTGCCAAACACTGATAAATTTTTACCGGAGCTGAAAAAATGCGTGGTGCACTGGATGAATTGGCTCTCACGCATTATGATCTAACTAATTAAGAAAATCATAGTCGCAGCTGCTACAGATGGCTAGCGGTATAATATCCTTTACGGAACCGAAGAAAATTTTGCACACTTTCAATGAGAAGCTTTAGCCTTGTTAGAAGTTGCAGCGCTTCTTCTATGGCCACAAATTTGAGCTCCAAATAGATTATTCGACTTTGACATAAGGTACGTAAACGCTTGGAGTGGTCGCAATGGAACATTACATTCGTTTTCGACTCATTACAGAGGATCGGGAACGCAGATCAACAATGCATTTCCGGCAAGGTGGTTTCATAATTCACCGATCGCTAGCGCTGCCAGTACAGCAAATCTCACAAAGATTGTTTAACGAATTATTCGACGAACATCCGAAAAAACGAAAAGACTCGAAGATACTAACGAAATGCACGCTTCAGACCGTACCTATTTCTAGCAGGCCCAGACGGACGATTCCTACTACCTGGTCATAGTTGTTGCGATCTCTAATCAGCCAGAGGTCTTCACAATGTACGGCAATCTGAGTGAAATGTAGCCAAGTAAACCCAAGTAATATCCAGTAAATTTTCTTTGGCGTGCTTAAGAGGTTGTGTGGAATGAAACGCACCACAAACGTGTCCTCAGCATTGTACCATCTGCAATGAAATGGTAGCGCGGAACGCTTTAAGTGATATCTTAAAGTTCGAAGGCGAAGGTATCGTATAACAAATCTTGCTGATATTCCTTAGTGACACGCACCATTGCCAGCACTCGTAGATGAAAGTTCGGCTGAGAAATTCGAATTAATTTAAAGTTGATTGAGCCTTATTTTAACACTGGCCATGAAGTACAAAATTGCAAATAGTTCTTTTGATGGCTGAGGCACAACAACGCGTATGTTTGGAACCCCGGTACAGTAAGCTAACCATGCGGCAAGGTGGACCACATGCAGGCAAACGAATTGTCAGACGCCATACTATCTTTTAAAACAAGTAATTCTCTATCTGTTCGAGTAGATTTTGATATTTGCACGGCGAGTGCTCCCGTTCCGATAATATTTAAAAAGCAACAACGACCATTCTACTAATTTTACAACATTTTTTATTACAACAATTTGCAAGGTTTAATGTCAATTAAACTTATCTCTTAGACTGATATCATTTGAGTCCATCTAATTTCAAATCTCTACCTGGGGTCAAACTAGCCCGTGACTGATACGAATTTCCTGATATACCAGATTGCCGTGAAACTGATTGGCTTTTCATGGTACGTTGAACTTTTGTATTTCCACTACATTTTATAATGAATCGGAATTCCTTGAGGAACTCTTGACGGAATGGTTCATTGTAGTATTTAGCCCGTTTTCTTATGTTGTACAACCACTCGAAACAGCCGAATATAGTGGAGATTACGCTGCCAATAAGTAGCACAAGAAATACACCACCAACGTTGCCCATGTCCAATTCTTCGGCTGAGTCTGGTGATTGATTGCCCTAGAATTATAAACATGTTAGCAAATGAGAATGAATTCTTCAGACTCGATTCAACTTACGCTACACTGCCCGCCGCCTCGTTTCTCTTTCCACCACTTGGTTTTCATGTCGGCCAACACACCTTGTTGCGTGAGCAGTAGTATCGCTTCACTCAAAAGGCCACGATATTTTGTATGTTTTTGCATTGCAATTCCGTAATCTTTATCGTCCAAATTCGCACCAACTTGTCGAACTTCACAGTTTCGCTCGGTCATATACTCAATTGAGGTTGATTCCATTAGAAAGGCATAATTCATCGTTTTCACCATTTTTAAACCTTCGTCGTTCGAGCTCGTCAATAGGTTTTGATGAGCTTGCATATAATCGTACATTTTATTGTACATCGGATAATCAGCTTCTTTAAAAAAATTGATTGTGCTTCCACCTCGTTTCGCACCGAACTTTACTGTTGCCCTAGCATTGTATAAATCACGAACGTTGCTGATCTGCGAATTAAGCGTGTCGATTGTGAGAAAAGCCGCCAACTTAGCGGTATACGATGAAACCATGATCAAAGTGAAAAACCACCAAATTGATGCGATTGTCCTGGTCGAAGGTGCCCGCGGAGCAATTTCTGAACCTTGTTGCAATAGTGATCCGGTTGCAAACCACATAGCATTTCGGAAACTAAATTGATTTTCTAGTACCTCTGGCTCTTCGACGCACGGATACGGGTTATCCCACTCGTACGGCGTAATTCGGCCCAATATAAACAGACAAATAGAAACGCTAAAGTAGGCGATGCCTAAGTACAGCCAAACTTCATTCGAAAATGGTGACATGAACGAGAAAAATGCAGGCGCCATTTTCTGTGGCTTGCGGTACAAAATTGATATGCCCAAATTCATAAATGGTACTGTAAAATCAACTGCACTTTCACGTTCGGCCGTAATGGTCAAATCCGTAATGGCCAGGTCGGCACGGCCATCAATTATTTCACCCAACATTCCATTCCATTTTTTTGTTTCCGGATCTAGGGTCCCGTACATTCCGTCCTCTTGCAATATAAATGTGTAATTGAACCCTAGCATTTCTCCGAGCCGCTCAATTAGTTCAATGGCGAAACCTTCAAATCTGTTATTACCTTGCAATGCGACTGAATCAGCTTTTAACATGCCATAGGGTGCGCTCTTAAAAAAAAATTATTAAAAATGCAAATCAAATATTTGTTGGATCGAATATCTTACAATGGCAATCAAAACTCGCAATGTAATATTCTTCATCGATACTATTTCGTCTCCATCGTCGAAGCTCTTGGCTTTACTATCAGCTGCCGGTTCGCCTCGAGCCACATTGAATAAATGCGTGTTATTCCATGTGCCAACGGTTGTAATACCAGACGCTGTTAATTCGATCACTTCTAAATCAACTTCAGTGCGAAGTCCCTCATTATCGAATTTTATGTAATTAGTCAAACCTTTCAAGACTGGCTGAAATATACCTGAGTATTACCAAAAAATGGGTTAAAGCTTTTCTCTGGATCACTTACCATTCGCATCATGTTCGCAACGGTATAACCATGCTTCCAAGCAACACTATTGTCACAGCTCAAATCTTCCGGTTCGAGATCCCTGATCTCTGATAATTGTTTAAGCGCTTCTACGTACAACAAAATACCATCATAAATCATGGCCGTCGATGTTTTCAACCCGCTCACATCTAATCCATCTAATATATACTGATTTTCTTCCAACTTAGCATTAAATTCGTCTTCTGCCGGGTATTGCATTCGGAGATCCTCTTTAAAACGTTGAATCCAATACTCACTAATTTCTTGTACCAATTTATCTTTTGTGTTAACAATTCGGATTCCGGTGATATTTGTTCCCACGTATTTAAATGGAGTCAGATCAATCGTATGAAAATCTAAATTTGTCACAATAAATTGATGGTCATCCGTTAATAGTCCAACTTGAAGTGCTTGTCTCAGGACGTCCGGTAGTATTTCAACCGAACAATCAATTACGATATTTCGATCTTCAGCCGATTTAACCCGTTTCAATACTGGCCGATAATTATTATTAATGTCTAAGCTTATTTGGCGCACGGTCACCGTATATCCCTTGTCATCGTAATATTTTAATAAATTTGCCACTCGCGGCAGCCACTGGGCCGATTGGTACAGAATTGTAAACGAGGTCCATTGAAAATGTTTGATTATGTCTAAAATGGCGGTTGAAGTAGTTTCTGGGTGCGGATATAGATTAACGAATGTTGGTGATTCCATATCCTGATTCCAGGTCGATTGAATCAACGGAATTTCCTTTTCGTCACATAAACTTTGCACAAAACTTGAAGTGTCTTGTGCGATTGGACCAATTATAGCAGCTACACCTTCCTGAAAAAAATAAATTCTTGTTAAGCTTTTTTACTATTTCCAAAGTCCTTAGATAAAAAAATCGTTTTACGTTCAAAAATTCACAGAGTTTTCGTGATGCTGGATACTCATCACCAAATGGTATCACTGCTGAAAGCGCTTCTATTTCCTCAAGTACACCTTCGTTGGCAGTGTGTATCGCCTCGATTGAATATTTAAATGCATAACCATTTATTTCGGGATTTTCGTCGAATAAACCGCCTGCAAGAAATCACAAATATTTAATTACTCGTATCTCACTGAATTCCAATAGGTGTACAATGGACATTGAAACGTTTTTATTTTTCACGACCAGGAGCCATATCTGACAAAACAACTAAGAACCTAATGTTTGTTTAGAGTTTAGTACTCCTACCTCCGACAATAAACCGTTAGTTGAAATTGGTAAAAGATTAACAGAATATTTCACCAAATCTGTTCATCTGTTGTCATCCTGGTTCAAGTTCTTGTAGTTGAAAGAGAGTAGTGCGATAGTCTTACGTCCTAAGACGAAGCAGTACGAACAGCGATCTTCACGATCTTCACGAGCCAGCACGAACAGCGATCTTACAAAAAGGTAACCTCAGATTGGATGATGTCATTCCAATTGTCCAATCTACCTAATCTGCGATGAATATTTTGAAGAACGAAAGCGAAATCCATTCAAATGTGAATGAGTTAAACATATGAGGTAGACACAATCGTGCTCAGTCGTTCTGCTGCGATCGAAGTGTGTCGAGCAAGTGTGTAATCGGAGTGTGTCAAATAAAAATGCGTTAAAGTCATGTCCGGGCTGCAGATCAAAGCATGATCGCAGGAAATGTCGATTTTTAAATGCCGAAGCAGGAAATGTTTTTAGTTGGTCATATTGCGGTATGTGTATCGAGAAATAGTGATCAGTCAATTCGAGCTCAATAGAATGGAGATCGAAGTCAATCCAATAACAATGTCAGTTCGGTGGAAATGAAAATCAAAATTTGTGTAACAAACAGATGTTTAGCAACAAAACCGTTTGAAGTAATGTGGCAAGGTGGTCGAGTTTGAACAGGAACCACTGATGTTCCAAACCAAAACAATAATTTGCTCAGCAGTCAAATTGGATGGAGCAAACGGTAAGGCATTTCTCGTGACTATCAAAATTAACGGAAACCATCTCGATCGTGATCACAAGTTTGAGCGACTATGATTAATATTCGAGTGCAAGATAAATTGGATGTTCATGTGAAATTTTTGAAGGTTCAGACGGAATTGCCACTACTTGTGACTGCAGCCAACGGTATAAATTTTTTGGGAGTGAACAATTCGTCGAAGACCGCGTAATTCAGCGTACTGAGGAATATTGGTTTTCTATTTCATGCGATTGGGAAATCAAAGGAGAAGATCTGTGTAAAAAATATTCGAGCGTTTTCGAACCTGATGCGGGTCACTGTAATCAATTCGAAGCTCACTTAACCATGAAACCTGATGATACACCGAAATGTTTCAAGACACTTCCGTTACCGTTTGAACAGTTGAACAGATGGACGATGTTAATGAGGCGCACCCATCGTTGTCGTCTGTAAAGTTGACAGAAAGTTACTGATAATATACGGAGTTTTTACAGTAAACTCTGCAACTAGAGCCCAATTTCGAGAGTTGGGGAATTATTTAGCGGCAAAGATTGCAGTTTGGATTGGCTAGCGCGCCAGCAATATTTGAGCGATACATTGGGCAAAGATAGTGATACCGGAGTTTGTTACAAATTACTTGGGCAACTTAATTGTAATAGGACGAACCAAAGAAGAACATTTCAAAATTGTGGAAGAGATTTTTAGAAGATTTGTTGCGGCCGATTTGAAATGTAATGTAAATGTAAATTCTTCCAAACTTTTACTGGATTATTTAGGACCTGTTTTGGATGAACTGGGAATTTGGCCACCATTCGAGCGATTGAAAAGATGCATTGACCAACAAACTTGGAAGAATTGCAAGCTTACACTGGTAAAGTTAATTATTATAAAGTTTTTTTTGGACAATTTTGCAGCTGGCAGCTCCCCCATCCCGTTCTAGCGAGTGTCCAGTCCTATGTATAGGAAGCATTGCCAGATTCTGTCTAAAATCGAGATCTTCAGAAATTTCGTGTAAGCAGGAATTCCACTTCTGTTTTCCATAACGCTCTTCTTTTCCAGACTGAGTTTACTCGAGTCGTAATTCCTATCAGTCTGCGGAATAAAGTTTTGGCCCTATTGCATACTGGACATTGGGACATTGTTCGAATGAACAGGGCCGAACATCGACGAAATCGAAACCACAGTGAATAAATCTCGAGCTTGCCAAGAGGTTGCTCTGAATCCGAAAAGTTGGCCAGTCGCAGCGGAGCTGGAAGAACGTTTGTTTGTCGACTTTGCTGGACGGTTATTAGGTCATATGTGGATAGTTTCTTTCGATATCCATACGCCATGAAGATACCCGACATTATTGCTAAATCTACGGTTCGTGCACAACAAGATTTTTTTTTGCAATGGAAGGGTTGGCAGAAAGCATTGTTAGTGATAATGGGACAGCGTTTTACGTCATCAGATTTTCACACAATGGTGTTGATCATTTACCAACTGCGCCTTCAAATGGCAAGGCAGAAAGGTTTGTGAGATCTTCCAAAACCGTCATGAAGAAACGATTGGGAGATGGATATAGTACTGATCGCGCGAAGCTGACGTTCCTTAGCGTTTATTAATTTTTGTTGAGCCCTGATGGTAAATGTCCGAGCGGAAAACTTCATGGTCGCCACCCAACGGCTTTGTTATCTCGCAGGTAACCGAACTCAACTTCAACGAAAAATTGTTGCGCAAGTTCAAACTTTTCATCTGATGCGAATCGGAATGAGATCAAGCAAACGTTAGAAAACCGTTGAGAGACATTTTTCAAAACCCCTTGGTATAAATCTGAAGTGAACAGATAGAAAGATTCCATTGAATCCTCATTGAAATAATGAGTTGTTTAAATCTGATAAAATCAAAAATACCTATGAGAATGTACTGGAAGTAGTTAGTAAACGAGTACACTCATTCGTTTGATTTAATTAACAAAAAGTAGTAAAACTATATTTCTGGAGAATTGTCAGTGTCGTATCACTCGATTGTGCATGCCGTTAGAGAGTTTCACGACAGTAATAATTCTTATAATTTACAACGCATTCGGAATATCCCCTAAATAGTAGTTATTGAACACTTATCACTACTGGAATATTCTTGAAAATTTCAGAAAAATTCCCACAATAATTTTTCTTCTATTGTCCACCAAATTATTTTTAATTATACCACTAATTTCACTTTTCCACCACTTATTTTTCTCTCGTTACTCGCTCTCGCTTTTATACTACCGCGGATCACGTATTGAGTAAGACTCTCTGAAGACTAACTTAAGATTGACTCATAGTGTTTATCGCGCTGAATATTCCAGATTGTCCGCGAGCAATCGCAACTAATCTGCAAAACCTAATTTCACCAAAAATTTTACCAAAATGTATGCTGAGTTAACAAACCCAAGTGGCCAATCTACGCTGAATTACGCCTAATAGATGAAATCGTAATATTACCCCTACCCACCGCTTCTGCAGTTAAGTCCGTACAGCGCCAATAAATTCAACTTCTCTTGATAACAATCACTACTGCTGGAAAATCAGCCGCCTGGCGGTATCCTCCTTTATTCAAAATTCATATTGACTCTTCGTGATGATTGTGAAGGATCCCTTTCTGGTATTTGCCACTTCTGTACGAATCTCCTTTCGGTGACCGTGCTTTTGTAAAACACATTCCGCCCACGCTGGTCAGCCTTCCTGTGAACTGCCAATCGTAAGTCATCACTTCCGAATAATCTTGTCATCCGCAGGCGCCACTCGCATTGGCCGGTCTCTCTAGTCATTTTCAGTGTCCTAGCCAACGGACTACCGTCTGATCCTAAGTTGTTCTGGCCGGCCTTCTCTCATGTTATGACTTATTTTTCTATCCAACCGTAGCTGTCACATTTGCTGTTCAGCAACATCCGACAGCATCGCCACACCTGCAAAAAATTTCTCTTTTTTCTTAAAGTCATGCTTACCGAGAATAATGGCTCACTATGACACGCCGTTTCTGCGTACGATTGAGCATCCAAAACCGCTAGTAGTTCGTTTCTTTCTTCTCGTTCAGAATTTTTCATCATTGCTGATTCTTCTTATCGTCTGCCATTTCAAACATCTATTCCCCACCATTATCGGGGTGCTCAACCTTCTGCTTCGTATCGCCTACATCATCAGCTCGTTTACCAAATATTACGTCTCTCATTTGATCCAGCTCCTTCTCGATGTTTTAGCTACCTGTTTTAATTTCTTGTTTCACTTCTCACGCAAAATTATTTTAGAGAAAAAGTTGAGCAGAAGTGAAAGAAAATCGCATTAAAATATTTTGCCCAATGGGAAATCTTAACTCATTCAGTTTTTTGTGTTGGAACCTTTGTGCAGATTGTTATACGGGGCCCGTGCATTCGTTCCAACACGAAAATTGAATGAGTTAAAATTTTCAATTGAAATTCATGGTGTATCTCACTAGATTAGTGGACATCACGACGAGTCAAAATCAGAAGTCAAATCATTAGGCACTCTATAGGTTTGAGAGGATTATTAATTTCTTTATTGAGTATTTTATTTAAATTTCATATGGTTGTGGGCCTTATGCAACTGAGCATATAGCGAAAACTCTAACATGCGGCCGATATCCAAATGTTTATCAGAGCTAGTGGACATCACGAGGAGTCAAAATCAGAAGTCAAATCATTAGGCACTCTATAGGTTTGAGAGGATTATTAATTTCTTTATTGAGTGTTTTCTTTAAATTTCATATGGTGGTGGGCCTTATGCAACTGAGCATATAGCGAAAATTCTAACATACGGCTGATATCCAAATGTTTATCAGAGTTAGTGGACATCACGAGGAGTCAAAATCAGAAGTCAAATCATTAGGCACTCTATAGGTTTGAGAGGATTATTAATTTCTTTATTGAGTGTTTTCTTTAAATTTCATATGGTGGTGGGCCTTATGCAACTGAGCATATAGCGAAAATTCTAACATACGGCTGATATCCAAATGTTTATCAGAGTTAGTGGACATCACGAGGAGTCAAAATCAGAAGTCAAATCATTAGGCACTCTATAGGTTTGAAAGGATTATTAATTTCTTTATTGAGTGTTTTCTTTAAATTGCATATGGTTGTGGGCCTTATGCAACTGAGCATATAGCGAAAATTCTAACATACGGCTGATATCCAAATGTTTATCAGAGTTAGTGGACATCACGAGGAGTCAAAATCAGAAGTCAAATCATTAGGCACTCTATAGGTTTGAGAGGATTATTAATTTCTTTATTGAGTGTTTTCTTTAAATTTCATATGGTGGTGGGCCTTATGCAACTGAGCATATAGCGAAAATTCTAACATACGGCTGATACCCAAATATATAATATCCAAATCTTTATCAGAGTTAGTGGACATCACGAGGAGTCAAAATCATTAGGCACTCTATAGGTTTGAGAGGATTATTAATTTCTTTATTGAGTGTTTTCTTTAAATTTCATATGGTGGTGGGCCTTATGCAACTGAGCATATAGCGAAAATTCTAAGATACGGCTGATATCCAAATATTTATCAGAGTTAGTGGACATCATGACGAGTCATAATCAGAAGTCAAATCATTAGCCACGCTATAGGTTTGAGAGGATTATTAATTTCTTTATTGAGTGTTTTTTTTAAATTTCATATGGTGGTGGGCCTTATGCAACTGAGCATATAGCGATAATTCTAACATGCGGCTGATATCCAAATGTTTATCAGAGCTAGTGGACATCACGAGGAGTCAAAATCATAAGTCAAATCATTAGGCACTCTATAGGTTTGAAAGGATTATTAATTTCTTAATTGAGTGTTTTCTTTAAATTTCATATGGTGGTGGGCCTTATGCAACTGAGCATATGGCGAAAATTCTAACATACGGCTGATATCCAAATGTTTATCAGAGTTAGTGGACATCACGAAGAGTCAAAATCAGAAGTCAAATCATTAGGCACTCTATAGGTTTGAAAGGATTATTAATTTCTTTATTGAGTGTTTTCTTTAAATTGCATATGGTTGTGGGCCTTATGCAACTGAGCATAAAGCGAAAATTCTAACATGCGGACATGCGGCTGATATCCAAATGTTTATCAGAGTTAGTGGACATCACGAGGAGTCAAAATCAGAAGTCAAATCATTAGGCACTCTATAGGTTTGAGAGGATTATTAATTTCTTTATTGAGTGTTTTCTTTAAATTTCATATGGTGGTGGGCCTTATGCAACTGAGCATATAGCGAAAATTCTAAAATACGGCTGATATCCAAATATTTATCAGAGTTAGTGGACATCATGACGAGTCATAATCAGAAGTCAAATCATTAGCCACGCTATAGGTTTGAGAGGATTATTAATTTCTTTATTGAGTGTTTTTTTTAAATTTCATATGGTGGTGGGCCTTATGCAACTGAGCATATAGCGATAATTCTAACATGCGGCTGTTATCCAAATGTTTATCAGAGCTAGTGGACATCACGAGGAGTCAAAATCATAAGTCAAATCATTAGGCACTCTATAGGTTTGAAAGGATTATTAATTTCTTAATTGAGTGTTTTCTTTAAATTTCATATGGTGGTGGGCCTTATGCAACTGAGCATATGGCGAAAATTCTAACATACGGCTGATATCCAAATGTTTATCAGAGTTAGTGGACATCACGAGGAGTCAAAATCAGAAGTCAAATCATTAGGCACTCTATAGGTTTGAAAGGATTATTAATTTCTTTATTGAGTGTTTTCTTTAAATTGCATATGGTTGTGGGCCTTATGCAACTGAGCATATAGCGAAAATTCTAACATGCGGACATGCGGCTGATATCCAAATGTTTATCAGAGTTAGTGGACATCACGAGGAGTCAAAATCAGAAGTCAAATCATTAGGCACTCTATAGGTTTGAAAGGATTATTAATTTCTTTATTGAGTGTTTTCTTTAAATTTCATATGGTTGTGGGCGTTATGCAACTGAGCATATAGCGAAAATTCTAACATACGGCTTATAACCAAATGTTTATCAGAGTTAGTGGACATCATGACGAGTCACAATCAGAAGTTAAATCATTAGGCACTCTATAGGTTTGAAGGGATTATTAATTTCTTTATTGAGTGTTTTCTTTAAATTTCATATGGTGGTGGGCCTTATGCAACTGAGCATATAGCGAAAATTCTAACATACGGCTGATATCCAAATATTTATCAGAGTTAGTGGACATCATGACGAGTCATAATCAGAAGTCAAATCATTAGCCACGCTATAGGTTTGAGAGGATTATTAATTTCTTTATTGAGTGTTTTTTTTAAATTTCATATGGTTGTGGGCCTTATGCAACTGAGCATATAGCGAAAACTCTAACATGCGGCCGATATCGAAATGTTTATCAAAATTAGTGGACATCACGACGAGTCAAAATCAGAAGTCAAATCGTTAGGCACTCTATAGGTTTGAGAGGATTATTAATTTCTTTATTGAGTCTTTTCTTTAAATTTCATATGGTGGTGGGCCTTATGCAACTGAGCATATAGCGAAAATTCTAACATGCGGCTGATATCCAAATGTTTATCAGAGTTAGTGGACATCACGACGAGTCAAAATCAGAAGTCAAATCGTTAGGCACTCTATAGGTTTGAGAGGATTATTAATTTCTTTATTGAGTGTTTTTTTTTAATTTCATATGGTGGTGGGCCTTATGCAACTGAGCATATAGCGAAAACTCTAACATGCGGCCGATATCGAAATGTTTATCAAAATTAGTGGACATCACGACGAGTCAAAATCAGAAGTCAAATCGTTAGGCACTTTATAGGTTTGAGAGGATTATTAATTTCTTTATTGAGTCTTTTCTTTAAATTTCATATGGTGGTGGGCCTTATGCAACTGAGCATATAGCGAAAATCCTAACATGCGGCTGATATCCAAATCTTTATCAGAGTTAGTGGACATCACGACGAGTCAAAATCAGAAGTCAAATCGTTAGGCACTTTATAGGTTTGAGAGGATTATTAATTTCTTTATTGAGTGTTTTTTTTAATTTCATATGGTGGTGGGCCTTATGCAACTGAGCATATAGCGAAAATCCTAACATACGGCTGATATCCAAATGTTTTTCAGAGTTAGTGGACATCACGAGGAGTCAAAATCAGAAGTCAAATCATTAGGCACTCTATAGGTTTGAAAGGATTATTAATTTCTTTATTGAGTGTTTTCTTTAAATTGCATATGGTGGTGGGCCTTATGCAACTGAGCATATAGCGAAAATTCTAACATACGGCTGATATCCAAATGTTTATCAGAGTTAGTGGACATCACGAAGAGTCAAAATCAGAAGTCAAATCATTAGGCACTCTATAGGTTTGAGAGGATTATTAATTTCTTTATTGAGTGTTTTCTTTAAATCTCATATGGTTGTGGGCCTTATGCAACTGAGCATATAGCGAAAATTCTAACATACGGCTGATATCCAAATGTTTATCAGAGTTAGTGGACATCACGACGAGTCAAAATCACAAGTCAAAAATATTCGACATCAACATGTAGATAATTCTGACACACACGTAGACGCATGACAATGAACGACGATCGACGTCGTGTTATTTTACACAAGGGACTTACCAATAATTATCTACTCTGTGGCATAATAACAAAAATAATTCTTACAATGTCACGAGAGATAAATAACAAACAATATCCGATCCGCAAAATACTCGTATGCATTGTGATCACAAAACTAGAGGCGGTGAATAAACACGACAAACAAATCATTTCATTCAGTTAAAATGTAAACCAACCAAAAATTTCGTTAAGCACATCTGCTACACATGTATAATTGGATACATATACACACACACAATTTTCGTTTTGTAAATTTTCCAACTTAAAATATTTCTTCAAAAATTAAAAAGAAAATTCTTACGAAATTTTTTAAAAATAATTTATGGAATGCAATTTTTCCATAACGTCACCAATCGTACTTTACCTATTTTTAAACAATTTGTTAAATTCCATAAACATAAAACATGTAAAATTAATATTTTTAACATTTTACAAATAAATAAATTTGTTAATCATAAATCCCGCGTTAACTACTTGTCGCGCGTTTAAAATTTAAAAATTAACTAAACCAAAATTTTCACGTTACTACTCGTATATGAGATCATTTATAAATAACTCTCTCGGTGATCACGGACCAATCTCCGAAAAAAAATTATCGTCGATTCATGAAAATTCGATTGTTTACGTTAGATTTGTATTGTATACCGAGTTTTCACTTTACACATCCACAAAAAAAATAATAAAATAAAAGAAAGTGGAAATTTATAATTTGTTTACACGAATTGATTGAAAATTGTAATTTATACGGCGTTAAATTATGTCTGACAGGTTAATGGATCGTTATAAATCTGTCAGCGGAGGATTTGATCGATCGAGTTAAAAATTGTCGTATCTGTTTCGGAACGGCGACAGCTCATCAAATTTTCCCAATTGTTCAGGAATTTATACTGCAAAAATGTCGCCCCCTCGTAAATTTTCCGATAAACAAATTGTCAAAAGCGATTTCTGTTTTCTAAAAACGAAAACAAAAATAAATAAATTCATTTTGTAAAACCCCACCTCCGACACGTCGCCTAGAGAGACGATCGTACCAAAAAAATACTTTTGTTTCAAAATTTCGAGTAAAGTTTTTATTTTTGATCATCATCGAGAAAAACTTGAACGACAGACGTTCAGTTATAAAATTTCCCTCCTCTAAACTAGTTGTGTGTATAAAGCAGTTAGTAGGTCGAAAATTTATTTATTTTTAAATTTATAAGTATTTGGCAAAATAATGTCGTAAAAATGTTTAAAACATATTTGATATTAATATTCGTGTTAAAATTTTCAATTGGTTCCAAGGAATCGAAACAAGTTTTGAAAATAGGTGAGATTTCTATGAAGGCAAAATTGTCAAATTATGTGATCAGAGTTGTGTTGTACAAAAATTTTTCTCGAAAAATTGAAAAATCCAAAACATGTGTGTGTGTGCATGATCTCTCTTCGTAATATGTATAGATAGTGTTCTGGTGCCAAGTTATTTCCGACGGAAAATTCATAAATTAGTAAAAACGAAAAGTGTATTAGTGACACACTTTGTTTTGAATGCGATGCGCGCGTTGTTGTGTCTGTTGGTGGATCGGCTAGACGCTAAACAATTTTTTTTTAAATTTTATTGTTTTGCTAATTTTTCGTAGGTGGCCTATTCGACCAAGATGGGGATTATACCGATGAAGTTGATTTAGATATATTCAAGTATTCTTTGGATTTTATAAACGAGGTGGAAGAGAAAATTCCACGGCTTTTCGGTGTACCGAAACAGATACCGTATGCAGATGAATTTTTTGCATCGCGGATGATGTGCGAACTGCTTGAAGTGAGTATAAAATTATTTATGAACTCGAAATCGATTTTATTAAACCTTTGATTTCGGATCAGGATTTTTGTTGTTCTATTCGAGATTTTTCAGCCAATTACAAATCAGATCACGTAGATTAATTAGTTTTCTGTGTATAAAGTTTGATAGTTATCTTGTAAGGCCATTGTAGGGTCTCTGTAGTACTAACACATTTGTTCGGATTTGGTACGGATGAAAAGGTAACAATTATCAGTATAGGCTTCTGCTGCTGACTTGATTTTAAGTATAAGCAGTTGTGCTGACGATTTACATACTCCAAAGAAAGAAGGTTATATGTTAATCAAGGCCTCAATACTTTATGGGTTGGTATTTTTTCTAACGGGTTTCCTAGATTGGATAAGAATGTTCTATGATTTGTGGATAGGATGGTGTCGTATGTTCGTGTCTATAGATTTATAGATGGATGCAACTGTATTAAACAAAACTTTGTACGAGTTCAACAAATCTATCCAACGGCAGTTGTTTCTCTTAAATCAAATTTTATGTTTAGGCGGGCAAGTGATGTTAACATATTTTTGAACTCTTGTGGGGGAAAAATCTCTTAAATCTGTAGGGTAAATTTTTGTAATCAGATTTTATAGGAAAAAGAATATTACATCTGCTACCAGTTTTAAATATTTTACTCTATATATTCCAAACGAATTTCTCTCTAGCTTTCACATCACATGAAGAGATTATACGTCTTCCAGTTTCGATATCCTGTTATACGAAGTTAAAGTTCAACGCCATGCCGCCTTAAAACGTGGCCACAGCCATCTGACTGGATTAGATTTGATGAATCTGGTGATATCGACGTCCCTAGCAGGACCCACACAGCAGAACATTACACGAATAGTAGGCTAATTAAATGCGACCCCGTCCCTTCAAAGTATTGTAAAACGATGGATTCCGTTTACTTTAGAAAATGAACCTCGTTCTAGAAAAAGCATTAGGCTTTATCACTTCAAAGCTAGCAGAACCCAAATTAAAAATTGGATCAACACCGAAATTAGAACGCAAAACAAAATCAATCGACATACAAGTAATTTTAGACTCATGGCCTAATCAAATGTCCCATGAAAAATTTTGGGCCCCACCTGTTCTTGACCAAGCATTATAGATTTCTTAATCTAAAGCTAGCAGGACCCAAATCGAAAATCGGACCAGAACCGAAGTTAGAACGCAAAACAAATTCAATCGACATACAAATAATTTAGGGCTCTTGATAGCCTAATCAAATGCACCATTCAAAATTTTAGGCTCCACTCGTGCTTGATCAAACTTCAGGTCATGTAATTTAAAACTAGCAGAACCCAAATCAAAAATCGGATCAAAACCTAAATTAGAACGCAACAAATAAGATAAGTCGACATACAAATAATTTTAGACTCATGCTCCACTCATTTTTCACCCAGCTTTAGATTTTTTAATTTAAAACTAGCAGGACCCAAATCGAAAATCGAACCAAAAGCGAAATTAGAACGTGTATCAAGGTCAAATGATATACAAATAATTTTAGACTCTTGGTGTCCTAATCAAATGCACCATTAAAAATTTTAGGCTCCACTCGTGCCTGATCAAACTTCAGATTATGTTATTTAAAACTAAGATTATGTTATTTAGAACATAAATCTAAAATTGGATCAAAACCGAAATTAGAACGCAACAATCAAGCTCAGTCGACATACAAATAATTTCAGGCTCAAGCCCGACTCATTTTTGACCAAGCTTTAGATATTTTAATTTAAAGTTAGCAGAACCGTGTAGAACGTGTATCAAGCTCAAATGACACACAAATAATTGTAGGCTCATGATGACCTACAATCAAATGCATAATTATAAAATTTTGGGTTCCAATCGTTCTTGACCAAGCCTTAATTTTTTTAATTTAAAACTAGTAGAGCCTAAATCAAAAATCGGGCCAAAATCGAAATTATAACGCAAAACTGGAATTTCAGGCTCATTATGGCCTAATCAAAAGCACCATTAACAATTTTAGGCTCTACTCGCTCGTGTCCAAACTTCAGATCATTTAATTTAAAACTGGCAGAATCCAATTCGAAAATAGAACCAAAACCGAAATTAAAACTCATATTCAGGTCAAAGGTCAAATAAAATTTTGGACTTCACTCGTTCTTGATCAAATTTCAGGTCATTTATTTTTAAACTGGCAGAACCCAACTCGAAAATCGAACCAGAACCGAAATTGGAACCCATATCAAGGTCAAATGACTTACAAATAATTTAGGGCTCTTGATGGCCTAATCAAATGCACCATTAAAAATTTTAGGCTCCACTCGTGCCTGATCAAAGTACTTCAGGTCATGTCATTTAAAACTAGCAGAACCTAATTCTAAAATTGGATCAAAACCAAAATTAGAACGCAACAATCAAGCTCAGTCGACATACAAATAATTTTAGGCTCAAGCTCGACTCATTTTTGACCAAGCTTTAGATATTTTAATTTAAAGTTAGCAGAACCCAAATCATAAATCGAACCAAAACCGAAACTAGGACACGAATCCAGGTCAAATAAAATTTTGGGCTCCACTCGTTTTTGACTCAACTTCAGGTCATTTAATTTAAAACTAGCAGAACCCAAATCTAAAATCGAACTAAACCCGAAATTATAACGCAAAACAAGATCAACCGACATACTAGTAATTTTAGGCTCATGATTGTCTAATAAAATGTCTTACTATTAAAAATTGGGCTCCACTCGTTCTTGACAAAGCCTTAGATTTTTTAATTTAAAACTGGCAGAATCCAAATCGAAAATCGAACCATAACCGAAGTTAGAATGCATATTCAGGTCAAATGGCATACAAATAATTTTAGGCTCATGATGGCCTCATCACATGCACTATTATAAAAATTTTGGCTCCACTCGTTTTCGACCAAACTTCAGGTCATTTAGTTTAAAACTGGCGGAACCCAAATCAAAAATCAAACCAAAATCCAAAATTAGAACGCAAAACAAGATCAACCGACATACAAATAATATTAGGCTCTTGAAGGCCATGCATTTGATTAGCATAAATTATAAAATGTTAGGTTCCACTCGTTCTTGACCAAGCCTTAGCTTATTTAATTTAAAACTAGTAGAACCCAAATCAAAAATCGGACTAAAACCGAATTATAACGCCAAACTGGAATTTCAGGCTCATTATGGCCTAATCAAATGCACCATTCAAAATTTTAGGCTCCACTCGTTCTTGACCAAACTTCAGGTCATGTAATTTAAAACGAGCAAAACCCAAATCGAAAATCGGATCAAAACCGAAATTAGAACGCAACACACAAGATCAGTCGACATACAAATAATTTTAGGCTCATTGTTGGCTAATCAATTCCATTTATATATTTTGGACTCCACTTGTTCTTGACCGATTATTTGTATGCCAATGGATCCTGGTTTGCGTTCTTATTCTGGTTTTGTCCGATTTTTGATTTCGGTTCGCTAGCTTTGAAGTGATAAAGCCTAATGCGTTATCTAGAACAAGCTAGCCTAAAATTAACCTTTAATTTTCCGATTGTTTTTAAATCATTTTTTGGCAGGGGTTTAATTAGCCTATTATTAGCCTATAATGATCCATATTATCTTGTAATGTTCTGCTGTATGGGTTCTGCTAGCTTTAGGGACGTTGATAACGCCGCCTCCGAGAAGTTGCTTTATATCGTGCAGTTCATATGATACCGATATTCGTTTTGCTCAACTTTAGTTGAGCCAAAGATGAAACGAATGACGTCCCTTTGAAAAGTTGAGTTCATTCTGCAGTCATTAGAGACTCTCGCTTCCGAAACTAGCACAAGTTTTATAAATTATTTACCATATTATGTGCAAGCTTGCATGACTGCGAAAGATGTTTAGATCACAATAATCTTAATTGGGCGTAGAAACCTAATTTTCGGCAGCAATTCGGGCTTTTATGTCCGCCTGCATATAATTTGAATATATTTTTATACTGACTCGAGGTATTTAAAGTACTCGTCACTATCAAAATTATTGTCGCCGATTCTAAGATTATCCATGGAGAAGAACCACGAAATCATCTGTATATTCAAGAATTTTGCCTGATTCAGACAAGGAGCGTGTGTATCTAGCGTGTGTATCTAACTGTCGAGCACCACATGGTATTTTAAAGAAGTCTGATACAGTTCCTTCGACTACGATACATACAGCCCCAGACGTAGCCGAAAGTCAACATATAGTTGATATATAGTTTTGTACCCCCAACATTTGGGATGATTGATCGGTTGGAACGAAAACCACACTGATAGACCCTAATGATGTGTTCGGCGAGAGATGCGAGTCTGGCAAGTACAAAATTAACCAACAGTTTGTAGGCAGTGTTCAATAGAGCTATGGCGAGATAGTTTTTACTTTTAAAACGGTCGTCTCTTTTGTATAGCGGACATATTAGCGCAGTCTTCCAATTTTCCGGCAGCTTTTCGTCGATACCGGGTTGCCTTTGCATTTTTCAGTCTAGTAATAGCTGCATCTGCTTCCTCTGCTGTAGGATACTCGACAAAGACCACTCCATCTGGTCATGCAATTGCTCTAATTGGGGCCTCCTCGTCTCATAAGTTTGAGCTTGTTTTTGCGGAGGTATGAGAGAGCTTTTCGTATTGCGAACAAACCATTTGCCACGAAGATTTTATTTATTTTCGACGACCAGGTGGTACTGATCGTCGAACCGTAGTTATGGCTGACTGAACAGCTAGCCACTGCTCCTGGATGTTAGGTGGAGGTTCTTGTTTCGCAGCAATGTTAGAACTTTTAAAGCATCGACATTCCATCGAATGGTCTTTGTTGCCTGTCCATTGAATGAAGATGGCAGTTTGCACTTTTATATGAATGTAACAAATAAATGGTCGCTGGATATGCTGGTTCGGTGTCTCTTAGAGATCATGACGTGATCAATTTAGTTTTCTGTTCTTCCATCACTCAATCTCCGCGTTACTTTGTGGTTCTCTTATGTGGATAAAACATACTTGATACGTAAGGCGTTGGTCGTTGCTACTAGTGAGATGCAAGCTGTTAGGACTAATTTCAAATGTATTTTCAGCATTCCTTCCTATTTTTGCATTAAAGTCACTTAGGATGATATTAATGTCGTGGTGCGGCATGCTTTTAATGACTCTCCAACTCGATAAAGAATAGATCGTTGACGTCATCTGATTTATCTTGTGATATTAAATTTCCTAGTGCGGAGTTTGATCGCGCATATTGACAGGGCGGAGGTCGATCATATTTTTTTTCACACCGGTGGGGACTATCAATGAGAACAAGGCACTTGTGATGGAATCTATTTTACAGGAATAATTGCAAGATTTCAAGGAAATAATTTCAAACCGATTATTCTGCATGTTGTATTCTCAACGTATTCCCGGGCCCTTATACTCGTGCATGCGGAAATATATCGCAATGTAATGATGAAAGTCGTGCACGTTTACATCGGTTGTTGCCATTTGTAGTCGTTTCTTATGTTGTTGAGTTGAGGTCTCGATAGCCTTGATTTTTTATAAGGTCATTGTTGAGCTAAATTTCATTCCTGACGTAAGTGTATGAAGTTATCCCAGAATTTCATGCCAGGAAATTGAAAATTGTTCATCAGGCAATACTAATAACCAGAAAATTTTGGAAAAAATAAAAATAAAAACGAAGACAAGCCGTCACTTGAGATAGGCACAGTGGTTTCATATCTGTATGACCTACCCAGTTAATGTATAAACAATTGAATTAAATTAATGGTTCCCATTAATGGAACAACGAGTGTCGTGACCGATCTTATCTGATTTCAACAAGCATCATATCCGCTGGCAAAATAAAATTCACATGACGGTCCTTATGTTGAATACATACAGGATTTAAACGAATGTTTCCCTGGAACCTAAAGTGTCGTACCGATCTCATTCGATATCGATTGGACATAATGTATACTCCTTACAAAGAAACCTCCACGTTCATTCGTATGTTAGGATTGATGGTGTGGGGTCATATTTTAACAACGACTCGGCCATTTACCCGAATTATTTTTAAGAACACATTGAAATCAGAAGTAATCAGTGCACGACGCTCGTGTTTCCTGCGATCCGCATTAATAATATATATCAATAAATCATGCATAAACTGAATGGGCCATATGGGCCTATTACGCCAATCTCAATATGCGGTTGGTTTTAGAATATCTTTTGTAGAAAGAGGTCATCATGTTGTATTAAAATCAGAAAAGGTCACTGACGACATTTCAGATTCCTGAGAACCATTAATTTAAATTGTGTTCTTATAAATGATTCAGCCACATACTCAGTTGAGCCCATAGTGCCAATCGTTATTTATGGATGGTCTTTAGCTTTCATTCGTAGCTAGTACACATTATGTCGGAATCAAATGAGGTCGTTACAACAATTTAGGTTTCAGGTCGTTTTATTGTGAAAAATAAACACTTTAGGGAGGATTTAAAAATTCCGAGGATGGAATATAATTATTATTGCCTGAAGACGTTTATAATTTTACGACGGGGATGAAATTCTAGGATAACACACTTCCTGTCATGTGGTCTTCGTTTGTTAAAGATTAAATTGTGACAAAAAATAAAAATAAATTTTCTGCTGAATGTCCTATATCCTTACTCTGTGAACTTATCTCCTCTTTCAGATACAGTTATGATCCATTTTTAAACCTCTTTCTCTGTCAATAAATATGCTTGTCGTTTCAATTGCCCTACTGCTGTCATCTTCGCTTATTAAATTACTTAAGATCTTGGATTTTACTACAAAGATCTAGGCTCTGTATCTGCGCAGTGAGATCTATCGTGCAGTGATCGCCATTTTGCTGATTTTTCAGCTTGTTGGGATGTTATCAGTTTGTTTGAGAAGTTCTATTCGTGTAATAGTCATATAATTGCTGGTGTACGTTGCGGAGGTAATCTCCAATGAGGGAGGTGCATGAATTAAATTCATCAGCAGAAAGCGTTATGTATTGATTTTGCTGCAAGGCGATCATTAGGTGATTAGGATTGGGTTTGACGTATACCGAACAAGGTACGTCTTCACTCGGTTTCAGATTGTGAACAATTTCTGTATCAGAGGGTCTACTCTTTTTTCATTTTTTTTTTATATTTTTGTTTATTTGGCGTTTCAATTTACAAATTTAATTTTAATTTCTTTTCATACACCTATAGCACACATCGATCCCTTTTCACACTTCTATCTGATTTGTTCTAATAAATTCATACACATTCTTATATACGTTCATTCCCATTCGTAATAATTCAGTCAAACTACTTGCACTCAATAGAACATCGAACATTTGTATACTCTGGTTAAATGCAGAACATTTCAGAATCAAATGTTCGATGTCCTCCACAACCAAACAGCTTTCACATAATTCACACACAACCAAATTGCGTTTCTTCAAACATTCTTTCCAATTCCCATGATTCAATCTCACTCGTTCCATAGTTCGCAACATTCTAGTACCTTTTTTGAGCACCTTAAAGAACGGTTGCCTCAAAAGAGACCTAACCAACTCAAAGTATTTCTTACCTTTCACCTGACATTTTTCAACAAACTATCTCTCCCATTTTCTCAATCAAACAACCCCGTTTCGCAAGCACATCGGCTCTTTCCTTACCTCTGTAGATGTGATGGTATCCATTGAAGAACGACCTCCCTCCCACAAGATTGGAGATACTTATACAACATTTCCACATGCATTTCCACATTGCCATGAGTTCCCCCACCCTTACTAATTATTTCCAATCCACTCCGAGAGTCAGAGAATAACACTATTCTCCTTCTCCCTTGTGTCATTGCCAACTTGATCCCTTCCATAATCCCTATCAATTCCCTGGCACTGAAGGAATATAAATTACCACACCTACGCGATCATCATTTACACTTGCATCTGTATACACTTCCACATTTGCAACATAATTCATTCGCATTTTGCAAAATTCACTTTAACCGATATCCCATTCATCATTGCTTTTGTTGTGTCGTCAAACTTCAACCGCACTATTAGATTGCTCGGAGGGACTTTCGGATATGCCAGACGAATCTTGGAGAATATGTTAATATTTTCCCAGATTACCATTGATCTTGTTGTCTTTTTGTAAACCGTCCCTCTTCGCAATCTCTCTTTCACTTCATTCACCAATTTATTGTCCTTAGTTAACATTCGCACAGTCTCCCGCACGGTGATCCATTCCCTCTTATAATTAAGAGGCGGATCACCCAATTCAGACCACAGAGTGTGTATTGGTGTCGAATTTACCGCTCCCAATACCACTCTAGCACACGCATTCTCCACAAGCATCAACTTTTTAAACCCAACCTTGGACCCATCACCATATATACTCATTCCATACGCAATTTTAGTTGACACTAGCGCCTTTCGCAACAAATCAGTCACACCCGGATGAGCTCCCCATTTCGGTTTGCTCACCCTTTTAATCACATTCAATCTACTCTTACAATTATCGGCCAATTTTTCCATATGCACTTTGAAACTCATTCTTCTGTCAATCCAGATTCCCAAATACCTAAATTTCACACACTCAATTCTCTCATTACTCGGTACCGGGTGTTTCTTTTAAACTGAGACGATCAAATATCTCGAAAAATAGCCACTCTACGGAAAAAACGTTCATTATCAAAATTTAATCATACCGCGGGGGAAATACATTAGTGCAAAAAATAGTCCCCCACCCCCCGCTTTGTAGGTGGGGCGGGGTAACTTTTAAACTAAGATAGGAAGCCATATTTTTTATTGCAGATACGGATTCTACGACTAAAAGTACGTATGATTTGAATGAAATATTTTGCTCGGTTCATGATAGATGGCGTTGTAATCGACGAAATTCAATTTTTTCAATTTCTCCTTCTTAGAACACACGCATTCGATTCTGCAATACGTTTGAAATAAAAAACATCACGTTTTCATTGGAAATACTCGAAATTCGTCATCAAAACAATTTATTAATGTAAATGGCAGGTGAATAAAATAATTTTAGCTTAAAATAAGTGTTCAAAATGATAGCCTGCGACTTCAATGCACTTATTAATACGCATTTCAAATGATTGTGCACAACTGAGAAGTGTGTCTGGTTGAATTTTAGCACACGCATTTCTGATTCGCTCAATCATGTTCTCACGTGTTGTTGGTTCTTGTTTGTAAACTTTCTCTTTGAGATAGCCCCACAAAAAGAAATCTGGCGAAGTAAGATCTGGTGATCTGGCAGGCCAATTTACCGGACCAGCTCTACCAATTCAGCGACCATTGAAATCACGATCAAGTATTTCACGTGCCACCACTGAATAGTGTGCAGGACAACCATCATGTTGAAACCACATGTTCCGTCTCACTTCTAAGCTCAAATTTTCGAGTAATATTGGCAGTTCATTTTCCAAAATGTTTCGGTACATTTGACCATTCAAGTTGCCTTCAATAATGTGGGGGCCTATGAGTTTGTTGCCAATTATTCCACACCACACGTTGACAGTCCAAGGACGCTGATGTTCAACTTGACGAAGCCAGTGCGGATTTGTAACACTCCAATAATGCATGTTGTGTCGATTAACCGTTCCATGGTTTGTAAAAGACGATTCGTCAGAGAACATTACGCAACGAAATAATTGGGGTTTTGTTGTATTTGTTCACGTGCCCATTGACAAAAAGTTACCCGATTTTGGAAATCAGCGCCATGAAGATCTTGGTGTAAAGACACATGATATGGATGATACTTGTGCCGTTTTAAAATTCTCCAAACACTGGTGAGGGACAATCCGGAATCGCGAACTATTTCTCGTGTACTAACATGAGGATTATGAGCCACTGCTGCCAATACAGCAATTTCAATATTTTCTCCAGTGACTGTTGCTATACGGGTCCTCTTTTTCGGTTGAACATTTCCATCAGTAATAAATTGTTTGATAGTACGGCCAAATGAAGCACGTGAACGAATCCTATCCGGAAAACGTTGAGCGTTAATAGCAACAGCATTTTCAAGATTTCTGCCAGCTTCTCCATAAACCAGAACCATTTCAATTTGCTCTGGCACAGTTAAACGCTCCATTCTAAAGTATTTTATCGTTTATTTTGCAATTACGAAAAACATGAAGATAAGAAATAACGCAAACGTTAAATGTGATTTACAAAACTGAATAAATTGTTTTGATGACGAATTTCGAGTATTTCCAATGAAAACGTGATGTTTTTTTATTTCAAACGTATTGCAGAATCGAATGCGTGTGTTCTAAGAAGGAGAAATTGAAAAAATTGAATTTCGTCGATTACAACGCCATCTATCATGAATCGAACAAAATATTTCTTTCAAATCATACGTACTTTAAGTCGTAGAATCCGTATATCTGCAATAAAAAATATGACTTCCTATCTTAGTTTAAAAGTTACCCCCGCCCCAAGCGGGGGTGGGGGACTATTTTTTTGCAGTAATGTATTTCCCCCGCGGTATGATTAAATTTTGATAATGGACATTTTTTCCGTAGAGTGGCTATTTTTCGAGATATTTGATCGTCTCAGTTTAAAAGAAACACCCGGTATATTCGCACATCAACCGTCCGATTCGTTCTATTTACCCTCAAATTCAATTCACTCAAACATTCGGTTACCTGATTCACACATTCTTGAGCCCGACTCAAAGCCTCCTTGATGGTCCTCCCCTTGCCCATCAGGACAAAGTCATCTGCAAATTGCAAAATGACTTTGCCCGAGGAGTTACGCCTATGTATCGAGCTCGTGTACAGGTTGAAGAGAGTCGGTGAGATTTTACTGCCTTGGGGGAGGCCCATAGCTACCGCTCCTTCCAACCTATACTCTCTACCACATTAAACTAACTTTCTCTCATTCATGAACTCATACACCCATTTGCAAATTTTCCAAGGAAACCCCAAGTCCATAAGGATCTGATAAAGTTGCCCTGGAACCACGTAACCATATGCCCTTTCTATATCCAAAAATACCGCCACAACATACTTATTTTCCTTTTGTACTTCCCACACAAACCCATTCATTAGCAGAGTGGTTGCGACGAAACCCAAAGGTGGTTTCCGGCAACAAATTTCCCTCATTCACAAATTTATCTATACGACCTTTCATCATACCATTCACAATTTTAACAAATCCATTCAACATGCATATGCCCCTGTAATTTGTTGCCAGATTCCTATCCCGATCCCTTTTAGGAATAGGTACCACTCTGCTTTACTTCCATTTTTCCGGTATCTGAATACTCATCCATACTTGGTTGAGAATTCGAAGCAAGACCGCCTTGACTTCGAATTCTAATCTACCAATCATTTTATAACTCACTCTGTTAGTTCCGGGGGTAGTAGATTCGCATATTTTAATACCCCTCGGAACTCTTCCCATGCAAACTCCTTACACATATCGTTCATTAATTTATTTTCATTATCAGGTAACAAAACTTCATACCTATAGTTCAAATTGCTACTTCCGTCCGTAATCATTTGTAAAAAGACACCTCCATTCTCTCTGTCATCTAACACTGCATTTCTGCCTTGCGCTCTATATCCTCTCACTCTATTAAATTTATCCCATAAATCCATAGTTGTGGTTCGTTCTATGTGTCATTTTGGACACATAGTCCCGCCAACTTTTCCTTTTCGCTCTACGGATACCCTTTTTCAATCTTGTATTCATTCCCTCTGACATTTATAGTGCACATTTCATTCACTCTCTCTATTTCATCCTCAAGTTGATTAACCCCATTTACTTCCTTCTATGACCTTACGATCTATGTCAACATTTATACCACCTAAGCATATCCTGATCAAATAATACCTAAGCATATCCTGACCAAGTGACTTGGTCCGCCAGCTCGCTAGATATTAAAGTTAAACCTATCGCGCTGACTGTCGACCCCACTCTCGCCATTCTAGTCGACCCACCATCATTCAGGACTACGAGATCGGAATCCAGAATGAGGCGGGTCAACCAGTTACCTCTAGCATCAGTTATTTCACTGCCCCATATTCTCGAATGCGCATTCATATCACCCGCTAGAATCACGTCACTTTTGCCTTCCACCCATTCAAACAAAATTTGAAAATCTCGTTGGCTTCTCTCTCTGTCAGACGTAGACAACACTGTTGCATAGATATTAACAAATAACAAGTTTCTGTCCAGATTCCGAGTTTTGGCTGCAATGACTTCAATGTGCTCGAAACGCGGTATGTCACCAAGGACCAGGCTGATATTGGCACTTGCCAATATCGCCACCCCACCGAAGCCATCAGCCCTCGGTCTGGACAGATAATTGTATCCTTTCACCCGAAACGTGTTACCCTCACGCTCCCAAGTTTCACACAAAATCATCACATTCACGTCGTTATTGGTCAGATAATTCCGCAACAGAATATTTATCTGGCCAATTTTCACGCATTCATTGGATCTCAGCATTCGCTCTACCATTCAAAGAAATGAAGAAGGGAGAGGGCATTTATTTTGATTTTTGATTGTCTATATGTTCATTGCTGTATTACAAGTTGTTTGTTGATTTGACTTCGGTTGTTGTTATAATCTTTCTTGTTGTATTTGTTGTTGTAGTTTGTTCGTTTCTAGTAGTTGTTTTGGTTGTTGCGGCTGTTGTTGGTTTTGTTGTTGTTGTACTTGATCTTTTTGTTGCTGTTGTTGTTGTGGTTGGTTTAATTTTGTCTGTTGTTCCCTTGAAGTTGAAATGGTTTTTTAATATGATTGTGGTTTTGTCCGTTCTGGTTGGTTTTCTTTGTTTTGCTTTTGTGGTGTGTCTGGTGGGTAGAAGGCGGTGTTTAGTGTATCTGCATATGTTGTCTGGTTAGCTGGTGTGGTGTTTGCATATAATCGAAAATATTTGGCTTTCACCTCGGGAAATTGTAACACAGCATGGTTCACCACTGTGTTCCAAACGAAAGATCGTACAACCCTGAGGTAGTTGAATAACGATTGATGAGGCTCTACTATATAGTCGACTGAGTTACAATAAAAAAAGCGATTTACCGGTCCGGTTTGGAAATTTGGATGTGAAGTTTTTTGTTTTTGAAAAAGTCATTCAGTGAGTGATGTGCATTGTATTCAGTAATTTAAATTGAAAAGTTCTCTGATCCAAATTGAGAAAAATTACAAAAAAAAAATAAATTAAATTAAATCCGTGTATGAATATAATATTCGGTAGTTTTTTTTGTTCAAATTTTAGTATTGTGAAAAATAAATTTAAGTCCCTGGTGGTACATAACACAACAGTTTTGTGTAGTTCGGTTACCAAAGGACCTTACTGAACGCTAATCGAAGAATATATGATACATGTTTTGTTTCTCGATCGTTCGATCGCGTGATTTATGAATTTTTTTGTACATCGCAAATTACGGAACTCTGTACTACAACTGTATGGGGCGCGATCCATTAGTTATGCAAAATTTTAAAGACCGTAAATAGTATGTATATGGTTAATTTTAAGACATAGTGTTAAGTGCTAATGTTGAAAATTCGTTTTGGGAAAAAATAACGTAGTATAAAAATAAATAAAATGTGCAAATTAAATTGATGTGCATGTGGTCTCAAAGACATTATAAAAGGCCCGTACGGACTAAAATAATTATTGTGAACTAAACTACTAAAATGATAGCCGAAATGAGTGTAATTAAATAATGTCCAAAGTGTAACTAATATACGAAAAACCCACCATTATAGTGTAATTAAGCGACATTGCGGCTTAACATTAACACCGTGGCTTACGTGATTTCGGTTAAGTGCTAAAACTAAACGGAGTGTTTTACTACGAACGGCCTAAGGACGTATAAAAATTGCTTTTTTTTGTTTAATAATAATAAACTATAAATAAATATTAATAACTGAAACGCACTAAGACAGAGAATTTTGATAACTCGAGTAAAATCTGTGTGAAATTTTTCTACCATACTTATTTAAAATTATCCGAGTTATATGGACTGTAATAGACAAATCTATTAATCACAACTACAATTAATAATTTTTATAAGACATAATATTGTTCATTCTAATAGTACGTGAAATGGCGAACTTAATCCGATTTTAAAATGTTATGGATTGTATTCGTTGTAATACATTCAATAAAATCAACTTCGTTCAATATCAACAATCAACTCATCATCAATCAACATTGATTATACATCGGATCGTCGTCTTCAACATACACTTCGGTAAATTTTTCTTTGTATTTTTTTTTTATATTATATTTTTTTGATGTTATTGCAATTTTTTTTTTCCAATGACGCTATTGCACAAAAATAATGTTTTTATTGTTATTGTTAAGTAGTAATATCTTTATTCGATTATATTGTTTTATAGAATAAGAGTATGCTAGGTTTAGGACAGGTGTAGTTAGTATTTATTAAGTAGCGGTTACCGCTTTGAATTTTGCATAATTAATTTTTTTTTCTTTTCGTAACTTACAATTGATAATCTTGCTTAAATAATTTCTTCTCATAAAGTTATGATTATTATGTTCCAATTTCTTAAATTGTTTTTAAATAAATTATCAATCTTTAAATTACGAAAGATCTAATGCGTTTACCTATTCTTATTATTATTATTATTGTGATTTACCCAAAATGAATTCGTGAACCAAGTGATTGAGGTTTAGGTAAGTAGCAACAATGGCAAGTATAGTGTTCCTCATCTCAGTTCAGTCGAGTGTATTGTCAATCAATTACGCGCTTGTCCTATTTTTTTTGGGCTTAATTTTTACTTGAGATATTCTGTCTAAAACGATTTAGCTCACTCTAGTTGGTAATGAGATATTTTTTTTTATAATTCAGTACATAACGTTAGCATCTAGGTCAGAATTACAATCTTACTTTAACCATTTTTAATTTTTTTTTATTTATTTAATTTACCTACAGATTCTACACTCTAGTAAAATCTTTAAATTTCTGATTCCACCTCTATTTAATTATTTTGTTTCTCGTTTCTACGAAAGCGGTATCGCAAGATTAATGTAGCCCTTGACAAAGCCCACCCCTTTACTCCTGAGCACTAGCCGCGCTTAAAACGACCGCTCAAGGACAATGCATTAGTAAGTTGAATATTTCTGATGGCGAAATGACGTTTTACGTGCCCATCATCATTTGGTTGATGGGAATACCATACGTCCCTTTTAATTTCGTTACAAAATGTTAATCTATCTACAGTTTTAATTTTCACTATTTCTACTTCTCGTTTATATACTCGACATTTCTTACTGTTGCTGGTGTGTGCCTCTCCACAATTTATGCATTTTAGTGTTGTGCTGGTTGTGTGGTGTTGCTTCACTACATTTGTAGCACTTAGGATCGCTTGAGCATCTCTTTTTGGTGTGACCAAATTTGTGGCATTCGGTGCACTTCAATGGGTTTGGAATGTACAACCGAATGCTTAGTTGTAGAAAGCCTGTTCTCACATATTCCGGTGAATGTTCTCACTGATGAATTCACTGGTGAATTAAATGTCAGGATATTTACTGCTGTGTCCGTTAACTTGTTTTCAACCCATTTTTTTATTTTATATACCTCTAGGACAGTTAATCGTTTTAGGTTTTGGCAGAAAATGATACCTTCGGAACTGTTTAATATGGGGTGTCCTGTCACTTTTATTTTGGGCAATTGCCCCAGAGATGTTGCCTTCAGTAATGCATCCATCGCTGCCTGATTTTTTGTCAGAACCATCAGTTCTCCAACTCTCGAGCGTTGCGTTCTAATGATTCCTTTGGTTATCATATCTAGCGCTTTTTGTATTCGAAAAGGTGAAAAATTTGACAGGTTTTGTCCCTCCTGCTCGTGCTTGATTATTAGTTATTTTTCATTCACTCCATTGCAATCCATTATATCTGCACCGCCACCGAATCCTAATCTCTTTGTTCGCATTTCTTCGATCTTTTTCCTTTTTTCGATCTTTTTCCTTACCGGTTGGGTATTATTTCCCAACATCCTCAACGGTGCGAATCTATTTGGGCTTTCAAACATCGCCCCTTTTTGGGGCCGAAGGCCTCCTTTTGAACACACTTGACTTTACTTACTGTCTAAAATCACGGCGTTTAAATATGTATAAACAAACACTTGTTGTTGTTGCCACCAAACAATAATCCACTTAAAACACTATATATTTGCGTCCACCACCTTTTCAATATTATAAAACTGTTCTTACACCACTATAAAACTATTTTAACTTAATGAAAACCCAAAATCACTTATCAAATGAAAAATAAATTTTGCACCGAGCTGTCAATTTTTATGTGTACGCTTGCCAATCTATAGCACTGGAATGAGGGTCTACTCTTCCTTGACGAACCTCTGTGACAGTGTCGATTATTGCTGATTGAAATGTGCGAAGTAAGTTCAGAATATTGGTTTGAATTAATTTTTCTATGCTGTCTTTGTAAGCATCACCGGGACGATTATCAAGTACACCTGGAATGCAATATGGAAGTTACTTTGGGAAATGGGCATCCCAAAACAAATTCATTCGAGTTTAATACAAAGGCAAGCAAAGTAAAGCATACTGTGACAGCTAAGAAGGAAGATCAAATGATGCGTACTCTGGCCAATTCTGTTCCTAGTACTATTAGATATTGGCATGTGAAAATTAGAAAGCGCGTCCCCCGTCGGAAATATTTCAGACTGATTATTCTGCATGTTGTATTCTCAGCAGTAGTAGTGTTACGAATGTTGATCTCGGATGGTTGTAAAGATACCGGTTACCGGTTATTTTAGTTTTATCCATGATTTTGGTTAAGCTTCATTCTAGAAGCTTAAGTTTTGTTTACGCTAATTGATCATGCTTGCGTTAATTGTGTCCTTTCGATATCTAATTTATATTTCGACGCTATTACGGGTTCAGATGTTACCTTAGTCTCTTTTATACAATTTTTTCGACTCGAACTATTTTGTTAAAATATTTTCGAAGGGGCTCTTTCTAGTTGATTTTTTGATAAAATGTGGTGGAATGGGATTTCGAGTGCTATATATCGATTGTGATGACGCGATGAGTCGTGGTTTCGATAAAATTCGTTAAAGAGTTCTGCGATTAACATTTTTTTTCGGCTCGAACGATATTGACAATGGGGATAAAAAATCGGATCGCTCGATTTTTTATTTTAAATTTATGGTTAGGATCTTTTCGGATGCCAGTAATTGGATCCAGTAGAGCACTAAAATTATTTTAGGTAGGAATGGTTGCGTTAATATCTTATTTTGCCCCCCCCCCCCACAAGGCCACAATGTTGATTTGTAGCGTTTCTAATACAAATTACAGGCATTTTAAGAAGTTTTCAGGCAGGTTTCGAGTATACCTACTTCAAAATGAGGAAAACGATTGTGATGGATCTCGGTTGTTCCATCAAAACCATGGGCTCTGTAAAACGGTTATTTTGAATAGAACTAAGTCGTTGCTTAGCCGAGCGCAGTGTAATTTATTAACTGTCGGTAAGAAAACTAATTTAAAAATAATTTTTGAACATCTGAGAGCTTTATTCGAAATTCCCAGTCTTACGTGCATTCTAAATAGAACTTGTGACCCGATTTTTGATTTGGATTCTGCTGACATTTTCTTACGCGTCCCGCGTGACATTTATTTAGCTATGAATTTCCATATTGATGTTTAAGATTTTGAACCACGCTCGATGATTGTGCGTTTTATTAAAATTATTTGGTAACTGATCACTTCAACGTTGACCAGTGACTTTACTCTTCGATGAAGTTTTACTTTACACATTTATTTTCTATTTTCTTCCAGGAACGAGTAGTTGCAGTCGTTGGCCCAACGTCGCCCGATTCCAGCCAGTACATACAAAGTGTCTGCGATGAAAAAGAAATTCCATTCATTCAATCGATTTGGGCTCCGCACAAAGATGACGCGGCATTTGTAAATCTATATCCACATCCGGATTCAATAGAAGCCGTACTTATCGATCTTGTGGTAGCGTACGAGTGGACATCATTCACAATTCTATACGAATCCGCACAATGGTTACCACGCGTTTCGAACTTATTGAAAATGTACGATTCCAAGGGGTATCCTATTACGGTGCGCCAGTTACGTGCACAAGACCATAACGATTACAGGGCTGTACTCAAACGTGTTAAAAAGTCGGAGGATAAAAAAATCATAATCGACTGTTCGATTGATGCCCTGGAAGACGTGCTCGAGCAAGCACAACAAGTTGGCTTGCTCACCGATCAGCATCAAATTTTAATTTCCAATTTGGATTTGCACACAATTGATTTGGA
The DNA here is from genome assembly GCA_963691935.1 of Nephrotoma guestfalica. Taxonomy (NCBI): domain Eukaryota; kingdom Metazoa; phylum Arthropoda; class Insecta; order Diptera; family Tipulidae; genus Nephrotoma; species Nephrotoma guestfalica. The sequence goes on from OY829913.1 coordinate 236,039,011, forward strand.
GCCGTACTTGCACAGTGGGACTAACATAACGGGAATCCGAATGATCGATCCAAATGATAAATACGTACAGAAGGTAACAAAATTTTGGCAGGATGCATATAATGCGGAATACAATCCTAATAATCAGAACGGCGATGAACAATCTGAGGTGGAAAGTAGCCAAGACGGAGGGAGCCAAAACGAGGATGAACATGAGGAAGAAGAAGAGGAAGAACCTGTAGGTAGCGAAGAGGATGAGGATGATGGACAGCTCAAAGTCGACGGAATGACAGCGGAAACGTTACGAATCAATTCAGCGCTCATATTCGATAGCATACTCATATTCGCTGAGGCACTGCGAAATATAAAAGGTGTGCGCAAATTTAAACCCGGCCCAACGAGTTGTGACGGAACAGAATCTTGGAAACATGGGCATAGTATTTCGAATTATATGCGAACCACACCCGTACACGGATTAACGAAACGGATTATATTTGATGCACGCGGATTTCGTAATGATTTTGATTTGGATGTGATTGAGCTGACGACGGCCGGTGTTAAAAAAGTGGGCATGTGGAATGAAACACATCACTTAACAATAATGAGGGAGCCGCCGCCCCCTTCGATCGGTGGTTTTGATAATACGTTGCGGAATAGAACGTTAAGGGTTTTGACCGCGTTAAGCCCACCGTACGGTATGTTAAAAGAAGATTCCGCAACATTGTCAGGAAACGATCGATTTGAAGGGTTTGGGATTGAATTGATCGAGAAATTGGGTGAAATGTTGGGATTCAATTATATCTTTAAGTTGCAAGAGGATGGATTATATGGCGTTCAGAACCAAGTGACCAAAGAGTGGAACGGAATGTTGGGCGAAATTATGGCGGATCGGGCTGATCTGGCAGTAACTGATTTAACCATTACATCGGAACGTGAAGGAGCCGTTGATTTTACAATGCCGTTCATGAATTTGGGTATTTCGATTTTATACCGCAAACCAACGAAACAAGCACCCGCATTCTTTTCGTTCATGTCACCGTTTTCGAACGAAGTTTGGTTATATTTGGGCGGCGCTTATCTGGGTGTGTCAATTTGCTTATTTATACTTGGCCGAATTTCACCCAATGAATGGGATAATCCATACCCGTGTATCGAAGAACCCGAAGAATTGGAAAATCAGTTTAGCTTCCGAAACGCAATGTGGTTTACTATTGGCGCTCTATTGCAACAGGGTACTGAACTAGCGCCACGAACCCCATCCACACGAACAATTGCTTCAATTTGGTGGTTCTTCACGTTAATTATGGTCTCATCGTATACCGCTAATTTGGCTGCATTTTTAACAGTTGACACTATAAGCTCACCGATTAGTAGCGCACGAGATTTGGCCAACTTAAATGGTGAAATTATGTACGGTGCTAAACGGGGCGGCAGCACAATAAACTTTTTTAAAGAGGCTGACGTTGAAATTTATAAGAAAATGTATGATTACATGCAGCAGCATCCCGATTTACTGACAAGTAGTAACGAGGATGGACTCAAAATGGTTAAACAGAAAAATTATGCATTTTTAATGGAGTCCACTTCAATTGAGTACATAACAGAGCGGTCCTGTGACGTGACTCAAGTAGGTGGTCTTCTGGATGACAAAGGGTATGGCATTGCAATGAAAAAAGATTCAGAATTTCGTGGGATACTCAGCGAATCGGTGCTTCGTCTTCAGGAGCAAGGTAAACTCACCGAAATGAAAATAAAATGGTGGAAGGAAAAACGAGGCGGGGGATTGTGCGCGGTAAGTGTTAATATTTATCCATTTGAATATATTTTATATTTTATATGGCGCATCATCTACACGTAATAAAATACGAAAGGATTCGGGTGGAGATAGCGGGGCAGTTGCTTTGGAAATAGCAAGCGTGCTTGGTGTCTTCGTACTGCTAATTCTTGGTATGGTGGCGGCTTTCCTGATCAATGTGATCTCGTTTGTGTTTACGATCGCAAAAAATGCACGTGAAAAACAGGTTGGTCGAGCACCCTACCCCAACAACCTCATCAAGTGTATATATAAAATCCCGTACCAGCCAGATGATTTGATCTTAGAATTTTTAACAATTAATTTAGATATTTTTATAGTTTTTAATAATTCGAATCAACTTTGATTTCATTACTCATGCGAATGTGTTTTTGTAAATATTTTTTTATTCACCAAACAAAATGTGCTCCCCATATACATTTTTAATCACCACAATGTAAAATTGCCATAACCACCCATTCAAAATAACCGTGTACATAAATAGAGTAAAGCCCAATCAGACTCAGCCACAGAATTGGATATGGGAAATGTCGGTGGTGTATTCCTTGTATTACTTGTCGGATGTTTAATTTCATCGTTCATCGGATGTCTGAGATGGGTTAATTGTATAAGAAGGCGAGCTAAGTACAGTAAGGTAATCCCATTAATATTTTTTTTATAATACTAACCCAATTTTTTCGTGTTTCATCCTGTAAATTCGTTCACTGAAAATTTTAGGTATCCTATTTTTACGTTATTAAGGAATTAATACTCTGAAATATTTCTCAGGTACCGTTCAAAGAAGAGTTCCTTGAAGAATTTAAATTTGTTATAAAATGCCATGGCAACACTAAAACTGTGAAACAGAGTAAGAGTGCATCAACCGATTCAAGACAATCGGGTGTGTCGGGCACATCATTGCGGTCACGTGACAGCTCATCAGGACGTGATAATATTATAAAGAGGGCGGAGCCATATAGTTTTAAGCCACCTAACGGAAAATCTCAAAAGGAAGATTTAGATTTTGAACCAATATAAAGTAGTATTTAGATAATTACTGATTGTTTTAATAAATTATTAGATTTTTCAATTTGAATTTCATTTCCGTAATAATTTAAAATAATTGTTAATAAGAAAAATAGCATATTAAGTAAGAAATTACCGGTTGGTTGCACGTTGGAAGCGCGGTTATTGAAAAAGTTCGTATTTTGAAATCCGGTTATATTATGCCATCAAACTTGGATTACAGGAGAACGAGGCGACAAATTGCATTAACTTAAACGCTGATCTACTTACAATTACCTAATTAATCCAAAATAACCGATAAATACTGAATCGGTGACAATCAATTTTATCCGTTCAAAATAAGTAAGGCTAACCATCAGGGATTTTTGCAAAAAATTGAACAAAAATTATTGTCGAAATTCCGGCTCAAAATGGTTCTAGTTAATGGAAATAGCATATTAAGTAAGAAATTACCGGTTGGTTGCACGTTGGAAGCGCGGTTATTGAAAAAGTTCGTATTTTGAAATCCGGTTATATTATGCCATCAAACTTGGATTACAGGAGAACGAGGCGACAAATTGCATTAACTTAAACGCTGATCTACTTACAATTACCTAATTAATCCAAAATAACCGATAAATACCGAATCGGTGACAATCAATTTTATCCGTTCAAAATAAGTAAGGCTAACCATCAGGGATTTTTGCAAAAAATTGAACAAAAATTATTGTCGAAATTCCGGCTCAAAATGGTTCTAGTTAATGGAAATAGCATATTAAGTAAGAAATTACCGGTTGGTTGCACGTTGGAAGCGCGGTTATTGAAAAAGTTCGTATTTTGAAATCCGGTTATATTATGCCATCAAACTTGGATTACAGGAGAACGAGGCGACAAATTGTATTAACTTAAACGCTGATCTACTTACAATTACCTAATTAATCCAAAATAACCGATAAATACCGAATCGGTGACAATCAATTTTATCCGTTCAAAATAAGTAAGGCTAACCATCAGGGATTTTTGCAAAAAATTGAACAAAAATTATTGTCGAAATTCCGGCTCAAAATGGTTTTAGTTAATGGAAATAGCATATTAAGTAAGAAATTACCGGTTGGTTGCACGTTGGTAGCGCGGTTATTGAAAAAGTTCGTATTTTGAAATCCGGTTATATTATGCCATCAAACTTGGATTACAGGAGAACGAGGCGACAAATTGCATTAACTTAAACGCTGATCTACTTACAATTACCTAATTAATCCAAAATAACCGATAAATACCGAATCGGTGACAATCAATTTTATCCGTTCAAAATAAGTAAAGCTAACACCATCAGGGATTTTTGCAAAAAATTGAACAAAAATTATTGTCGAAATTCCGGCTCAAAATGGTTCTAGTTAATGGAAATAGCATATTAAGTAAGAAATTACCGGTTGGTTGCACGTTGGAAGCGCGGTTATTGAAAAAGTTCGTATTTTGAAATCCGGTTATATTATGCCATCAAACTTGGATTACAGAAGAACGAGGCGACAAATTGCATTAACTTAAACGCTGATCTACTTACAATTACCTAATTAATCCAAAATAACCGATAAATACTGAATCGGTGACAATCAATTTTATCCGTTCAAAATAAGTAAGGCTAACCATCAGGGATTTTTGCAAGAAATTGAACAAAAATTATTGTCGAAATTCCGGCTCAAAATGGTTCTAGTTAATGGAAATAGCATATTAAGTAAGAAATTACCGGTTGGTTGCACGTTGGAAGCGCGGTTATTGAAAAAGTTCGTATTTTGAAATCCGGTTATATTATGCCATCAAACTTGGATTACAGGAGAACGAGGCGACAAATTGCATTAACTTAAACGCTGATCTACTTACAATTACCTAATTAATCCAAAATAACCGATAAATACCGAATCGGTGACAATCAATTTTATCCGTTCAAAATAAGTAAGGCTAACCATCAGGGATTTTTGCAAAAAATTGAACAAAAATTATTGTCGAAATTCCGGCTCAAAATGGTTCTAGTTAATGGAAATAGCATATTAAGTAAGAAATTACCGGTTGGTTGCACGTTGGAAGCGCGGTTATTGAAAAAGTTCGTATTTTGAAATCCGGTTATATTATGCCATCAAACTTGGATTACAGGAGAACGAGGCGACAAATTGCATTAACTTAAACGATGATCTACTTACAATTACCTAATTAATCCAAAATAACCGATAAATACCGAATCGGTGACAATCAATTTTATCCGTTCAAAATAAGTAAGGCTAACCAGGGATTTTTGCAAAAAATTGAACAAAAATTATTGTCGAAATTCCGGCTCAAAATGGTTCTAGTTAATGGAAATAGCATATTAAGTAAGAAATTACCGGTTGGTTGCACGTTGGAAGCGCGGTTATTGAAAAAGTTCGTATTTTGAAATCCGGTTATATTATGCCATCAAACTTGGATTACAGGAGAACGAGGCGACAAATTGCATTAACTTAAACGCTGATCTACTTACAATTACCTAATTAATCCAAAATAACCGATAAATACCGAATCGGTGACAATCAATTTTATCCGTTCAAAATAAGTAAGGCTAACCATCAGGGATTTTTGCAAAAAATTGAACAAAAATTATTGTCGAAATTCCGGCTCAAAATGGTTCTAGTTAATGGAAATAGCATATTAAGTAAGAAATTACCGGTTGGTTGCACGTTGGAAGCGCGGTTATTGAAAAAGTTCGTATTTTGAAATCCGGTTATATTATGCCATCAAACTTGGATTACAGGAGAACGAGGCGACAAATTGCATTAACTTAAACGCTGATCTACTTACAATTACCTAATTAATCCAAAATAACCGATAAATACCGAATCGGTGACAATCAATTTTATCCGTTCAAAATAAGTAAGGCTAACCATCAGGGATTTTTGCAAAAAATTGAACAAAAATTATTGTCGAAATTCCGGCTCAAAATGGTTCTAGTTAATGGAAATAGCATATTAAGTAAGAAATTACCGGTTGGTTGCACGTTGGAAGCGCGTTTATTGAAAAAGTTCGTATTTTGAAATCCGGTTATATTATGCCATCAAACTTGGATTACAGGAGAACGAGGCGACAAATTGCATTAACTTAAACGCTGATCTACTTACAATTACCTAATTAATCCAAAATAACCGATAAATACCGAATCGGTGACAATCAATTTTATCCGTTCAAAATAAGTAAGGCTATAACCATCAGGGATTTTTGCAAAAAATTGAACAAAAATTATTGTCGAAATTCCGGCTCAAAATGGTTCTAGTTAATGGAAATAGCATATTAAGTAAGAAATTACCGGTTGGTTGCACGTTGGAAGCGCGGTTATTGAAAAAGTTCGTATTTTGAAATCCGGTTATATTATGCCATCAAACTTGGATTACAGGAGAACGAGGCGACAAATTGCATTAACTTAAACGCTGATCTACTTACAATTACCTAATTAATCCAAAATAACCGATAAATACCGAATCGGTGACAATCAATTTTATCCGTTCAAAATAAGTAAGGCTAACCATCAGGGATTTTTGCAAAAAATTGAACAAAAATTATTGTCGAAATTCCGGCTCAAAATGGTTCTAGTTAATGGAAATAGCATATTAAGTAAGAAATTACCGGTTGGTTGCACGTTGGAAGCGCGGTTATTGAAAAAGTTCGTATTTTGAAATCCGGTTATATTATGCCATCAAACTTGGATTACAGGAGAACGAGGCGACAAATTGCATTAACTTAAACGCTGATCTACTTACAATTACCTAATTAATCCAAAATAACCGATAAATACCGAATCGGTGACAATCAATTTTATCCGTTCAAAATAAGTAAGGCTAACTAACCATCAGGGATTTTTGCAAAAAATTGAACAAAAATTATTGTCGAAATTCCGGCTCAAAATGGTTCTAGTTAATGGAAATAGCATATTAAGTAAGAAATTACCGGTTGGTTGCACGTTGGAAGCGCGGTTATTGAAAAAGTTCGTATTTTGAAATCCGGTTATATTATGCCATCAATCTTGGATTACAGGAGAACGAGGCGACAAATTGCATTAACTTAAACGCTGATCTACTTACAATTACCTAATTAATCCAAAATAACCGATAAATACCGAATCGGTGACAATCAATTTTATCCGTTCAAAATAAGTAAGGCTAACCATCAGGGATTTTTGCAAAAAATTGAACAAAAATTATTGTCGAAATTCCGGCTCAAAATGGTTCTAGTTAATGGAAATAGCATATTAAGTAAGAAATTACCGGTTGGTTGCACGTTGGAAGCGCGGTTATTGAAAAAGTTCGTATTTTGAAATCCGGTTATATTATGCCATCAATCTTGGATTACAGGAGAACGAGGCGACAAATTGCATTAACTTAAACGCTGATCTACTTACAATTACCTAATTAATCCAAAATAACCGATAAATACCGAATCGGTGACAATCAATTTTATCCGTTCAAAATAAGTAAGGCTAACCATCAGGGATTTTTGCAAAAAATTGAACAAAAATTATTGTCGAAATTCCGGCTCAAAATGGTTCTAGTTAATGGAAATAGCATATTAAGTAAGAAATTACCGGTTGGTTGCACGTTGGAAGCGCGCGTTATTGAAAAAGTTCGTATTTCGAAATCCGGTTATATTATTCCATCAAACTTGGATTACAGGAGAACGAGGCGACAAATTGCATTAACTTAAACGCTGATCTACTTACAATTACCTAATTAATCCAAAATAACCGATAAATACCGAATCGGTGACAATCAATTTTAACCCTTCAAAATAAGTAAGGCTAACCATCAGGGATTTTTGCAAAAAATTGAACAAAAATTATTGTCGAAATTCCGGCTCAAAATGGTTCTAGTTAATGGAAATAGCATATTAAGTAAGAAATTACCGGTTGGTTGCACGTTGGAAGCGCCGTTATTGAAAAAGTTCGTATTTTGAAATCCGGTTATATTATTCCATCAAACTTGGATTACAGGAGAACGAGGCGACAAATTGCATTAACTTAAACGCTGATCTACTTACAATTACCTAATTAATCCAAAATAACCGATAAATACCGAATCGGTGACAATCAATTTTATCCGTTCAAAATAAGTAAGGCTAACCATCAGGGATTTTTGCAAAAAATTGAACAAAAATTATTGTCGAAATTCCGGCTCAAAATGGTTCTAGTTAATGGAAATAGCATATTAAGTAAGAAATTACCGGTTGGTTGCACGTTGGAAGCGCGGTTATTGAAAAAGTTCGTATTTTGAAATCCGGTTATATTATGCCATCAAACTTGGATTACAGGAGAACGAGGCGACAAATTGCATTAACTTAAACGCTGATCTACTTACAATTACCTAATTAATCCAAAATAACCGATAAATACCGAATCGGTGACAATCAATTTTATCCCTTCAAAATAAGTAAGGCTAACCATCAGGGATTTTTGCAAAAAATTGAACAAAAATTATTGTCGAAATTCCGGCTCAAAATGGTTCTAGTTAATGGAAATAGCATATTAAGTAAGAAATTACCGGTTGGTTGCACGTTGGAAGCGCGGTTATTGAAAAAGTTCGTATTTTGAAATCCGGTTATATTATGCCATCAAACTTGGATTACAGGAGAACGAGGCGACAAATTGCATTAACTTAAACGCTGATCTACTTACAATTACCTAATTAATCCAAAATAACCGATAAATACCGAATCGGTGACAATCAATTTTATCCGTTCAAAATAAGTAAGGCTAACCATCAGGGATTTTTGCAAAAAATTGAACAAAAATTATTGTCGAAATTCCGGCTCAAAATGGTTCTAGTTAATGGAAATAGCATATTAAGTAAGAAATTACCGGTTGGTTGCACGTTGGAAGCGCGGTTATTGAAAAAGTTCGTATTTTGAAATCCGGTTATATTATGCCATCAAACTTGGATTACAGGAGAACGAGGCGACAAGTTGCATTAACTTAAACGCTGATCTACTTACAATTACCTAATTAATCCAAAATAACCGATAAATACCGAATCGGTGACAATCAATTTTATCCGTTCAAAATAAGTAAGGCTAACCATCAGGGATTTTTGCAAAAAATTTAACAAAAATTATTGTCGAAATTCCGGCTCAAAATGGTTCTAGTTAATGGAAATAGCATATTAAGTAAGAAATTACCGGTTGGTTGCACGTTGGAAGCGCGGTTATTGAAAAAGTTCGTATTTTGAAATCCGGTTATATTATGCCATCAAACTTGGATTACAGGAGAACGAGGCGACAAATTGCATTAACTTAAACGCTGATCTACTTACAATTACCTAATTAATCCAAAATAACCGATAAATACCGAATCGGTGACAATCAATTTTATCCCTTCAAAATAAGTAAGGCTAACCATCAGGGATTTTTGCAAAAAATTGAACAAAAATTATTGTCGAAATTCCGGCTCAAAATGGTTCTAGTTAATGGAAATAGCATATTAAGTAAGAAATTACCGGTTGGTTGCACGTTGGAAGCGCCGTTATTGAAAAAGTTCGTATTTTGAAATCCGGTTATATTATGCCATCAAACTTGGATTACAGGAGAACGAGGCGACAAATTGCATTAACTTAAACGCTGATCTACTTACAATTACCTAATTAATTCAAAATAACCGATAAATACCGAATCGGTGACAATCAATTTTATCCCTTCAAAATAAGTAAGGCTAACCATCAGGGATTTTTGCAAAAAATTGAACAAAAATTATTGTCGAAATTCCGGCTCAAAATGGTTCTAGTTAATGGAAATAGCATATTAAGTAAGAAATTACCGGTTGGTTGCACGTTGGAAGCGCCGTTATTGAAAAAGTTCGTATTTTGAAATCCGGTTATATTATGCCATCAAACTTGGATTACAGGAGAACGAGGCGACAAATTGCATTAACTTAAACGCTGATCTACTTACAATTACCTAATTAATCCAAAATAACCGATAAATACCGAATCGGTGACAATCAATTTTATCCGTTCAAAATAAGTAAGGCTAACCATCAGGGATTTTTGCAAAAAATTGAACAAAAATTATTGTCGAAATTCCGGCTCAAAATGGTTCTAGTTAATGGAAATAGCATATTAAGTAAGAAATTACCGGTTGGTTGCACGTTGGAAGCGCGCGTTATTGAAAAAGTTCGTATTTTGAAATCCGGTTATATTATGCCATCAAACTTGGATTACAGGAGAACGAGGCGACAAATTGCATTAACTTAAACGCTGATCTACTTACAATTACCTAATTAATCCAAAATAACCGATAAATACCGAATCGGTGACAATCAATTTTATCCGTTCAAAATAAGTAAGGCTTACCATCAGGGATTTTTGCAAAAAATTGAACAAAAATTATTGTCGAAATTCCGGCTCAAAATGGTTCTAGTTAATGGAAATAGCATATTAAGTAAGAAATTACCGGTTGGTTGCACGTTGGAAGCGCGTTTATTGAAAAAGTTCGTATTTTGAAATCCGGTTATATTATGCCATCAAACTTGGATTACAGGAGAACGAGGCGACAAATTGCATTAACTTAAACGCTGATCTACTTACAATTACCTAATTAATCCAAAATAACCGATAAATACCGAATCGGTGACAATCAATTTTATCCGTTCAAAATAAGTAAGGCTAACCATCAGGGATTTTTGCAAAAAATTGAACAAAAATTATTGTCGAAATTCCGGCTCAAAATGGTTCTAGTTAATGGAAATAGCATATTAAGTAAGAAATTACCGGTTGGTTGCACGTTGGAAGCGCGCGTTATTGAAAAAGTTCGTATTTCGAAATCCGGTTATATTATTCCATCAAACTTGGATTACAGGAGAACGAGGCGACAAATTGCATTAACTTAAACGCTGATCTACTTACAATTACCTAATTAATCCAAAATAACCGATAAATACCGAATCGGTGACAATCAATTTTATCCCTTCAAAATAAGTAAGGCTAACCATCAGGGATTTTTGCAAAAAATTGAACAAAAATTATTGTCGAAATTCCGGCTCAAAATGGTTCTAGTTAATGGAAATAGCATATTAAGTAAGAAATTACCGGTTGGTTGCACGTTGGAAGCGCGGTTATTGAAAAAGTTCGTATTTTGAAATCCGGTTATATTATGCCATCAAACTTGGATTACAGGAGAACGAGGCGACAAATTGCATTAACTTAAACGCTGATCTACTTACAATTACCTAATTAATCCAAAATAACCGATAAATACCGAATCGGTGACAATCAATTTTATCCGTTCAAAATAAGTAAGGCTAACCATCAGGGATTTTTGCAAAAAATTGAACAAAAATTATTGTCGAAATTCCGGCTCAAAATGGTTCTAGTTAATGGAAATAGCATATTAAGTAAGAAATTACCGGTTGGTTGCACGTTGGAAGCGCGGTTATTGAAAAAGTTCGTATTTTGAAATCCGGTTATATTATGCCATCAATCTTGGATTACAGGAGAACGAGGCGACAAATTGCATTAACTTAAACGCTGATCTACTTACAATTACCTAATTAATCCAAAATAACCGATAAATACCGAATCGGTGACAATCAATTTTATCCGTTCAAAATAAGTAAGGCTAACCATCAGGGATTTTTGCAAAAAATTGAACAAAAATTATTGTCGAAATTCCGGCTCAAAATGGTTCTAGTTAATGGAAATAGCATATTAAGTAAGAAATTACCGGTTGGTTGCACGTTGGAAGCGCGGTTATTGAAAAAGTTCGTATTTTGAAATCCGGTTATATTATGCCATCAATCTTGGATTACAGGAGAACGAGGCGACAAATTGCATTAACTTAAACGCTGATCTACTTACAATTACCTAATTAATCCAAAATAACCGATAAATACCGAATCGGTGACAATCAATTTTATCCGTTCAAAATAAGTAAGGCTAACCATCAGGGATTTTTGCAAAAAATTGAACAAAAATTATTGTCGAAATTCCGGCTCAAAATGGTTCTAGTTAATGGAAATAGCATATTAAGTAAGAAATTACCGGTTGGTTGCACGTTGGAAGCGCGTTTATTGAAAAAGTTCGTATTTTGAAATCCGGTTATATTATGCCATCAAACTTGGATTACAGGAGAACGAGGCGACAAATTGCATTAACTTAAACGCTGATCTACTTACAATTACCTAATTAATCCAAAATAACCGATAAATACCGAATCGGTGACAATCAATTTTATCCGTTCAAAATAAGTAAGGCTAACCATCAGGGATTTTTGCAAAAAATTGAACAAAAATTATTGTCGAAATTCCGGCTCAAAATGGTTCTAGTTAATGGAAATAGCATATTAAGTAAGAAATTACCGGTTGGTTGCACGTTGGAAGCGCGCGTTATTGAAAAAGTTCGTATTTCGAAATCCGGTTATATTATTCCATCAAACTTGGATTACAGGAGAACGAGGCGACAAATTGCATTAACTTAAACGCTGATCTACTTACAATTACCTAATTAATCCAAAATAACCGATAAATACCGAATCGGTGACAATCAATTTTATCCCTTCAAAATAAGTAAGGCTAACCATCAGGGATTTTTGCAAAAAATTGAACAAAAATTATTGTCGAAATTCCGGCTCAAAATGGTTCTAGTTAATGGAAATAGCATATTAAGTAAGAAATTACCGGTTGGTTGCACGTTGGAAGCGCGGTTATTGAAAAAGTTCGTATTTTGAAATCCGGTTATATTATGCCATCAAACTTGGATTACAGGAGAACCAGGCGACAAATTGCATTAACTTAAACGCTGATCTACTTACAATTACCTAATTAATCCAAAATAACCGATAAATACCGAATCGGTGACAATCAATTTTATCCGTTCAAAATAAGTAAGGCTAACCATCAGGGATTTTTGCAAAAAATTGAACAAAAATTATTGTCGAAATTCCGGCTCAAAATGGTTCTAGTTAATGGAAATAGCATATTAAGTAAGAAATTACCGGTTGGTTGCACGTTGGAAGCGCGGTTATTGAAAAAGTTCGTATTTTGAAATCCGGTTATATTATGCCATCAAACTTGGATTACAGGAGAACGAGGCGACAAATTGCATTAACTTAAACGCTGATCTACTTACAATTACCTAATTAATCCAAAATAACCGATAAATACCGAATCGGTGACAATCAATTTTATCCCTTCAAAATAAGTAAGGCTAACCATCAGGGATTTTTGCAAAAAATTGAACAAAAATTATTGTCGAAATTCCGGCTCAAAATGGTTCTAGTTAATGGAAATAGCATATTAAGTAAGAAATTACCGGTTGGTTGCACGTTGGAAGCGCGGTTATTGAAAAAGTTCGTATTTTGAAATCCGGTTATATTATGCCATCAAACTTGGATTACAGGAGAACGAGGCGACAAATTGCATTAACTTAAACGCTGATCTACTTACAATTACCTAATTAATCCAAAATAACCGATAAATACCGAATCGGTGACAATCAATTTTATCCGTTCAAAATAAGTAAGGCTAACCATCAGGGATTTTTGCAAAAAATTTAACAAAAATTATTGTCGAAATTCCGGCTCAAAATGGTTCTAGTTAATGGAAATAGCATATTAAGTAAGAAATTACCGGTTGGTTGCACGTTGGAAGCGCGGTTATTGAAAAAGTTCGTATTTTGAAATCCGGTTATATTATGCCATCAAACTTGGATTACAGGAGAACGAGGCGACAAGTTGCATTAACTTAAACGCTGATCTACTTACAATTACCTAATTAATCCAAAATAACCGATAAATACCGAATCGGTGACAATCAATTTTATCCGTTCAAAATAAGTAAGGCTAACCATCAGGGATTTTTGCAAAAAATTGAACAAAAATTATTGTCGAAATTCCGGCTCAAAATGGTTCTAGTTAATGGAAATAGCATATTAAGTAAGAAATTACCGGTTGGTTGCACGTTGGAAGCGCGGTTATTGAAAAAGTTCGTATTTTGAAATCCGGTTATATTATGCCATCAAACTTGGATTACAGGAGAACGAGGCGACAAATTGCATTAACTTAAACGCTGATCTACTTACAATTACCTAATTAATCCAAAATAACCGATAAATACCGAATCGGTGACAATCAATTTTATCCGTTCAAAATAAGTAAGGCTAACCATCAGGGATTTTTGCAAAAAATTGAACAAAAATTATTGTCGAAATTCCGGCTCAAAATGGTTCTAGTTAATGGAAATAGCATATTAAGTAAGAAATTACCGGTTGGTTGCACGTTGGAAGCGCGGTTATTGAAAAAGTTCGTATTTTGAAATCCGGTTATATTATGCCATCAAACTTGGATTACAGGAGAACGAGGCGACAAATTGCATTAACTTAAACGCTGATCTACTTACAATTACCTAATTAATCCAAAATAACCGATAAATACCGAATCGGTGACAATCAATTTTATCCGTTCAAAATAAGTAAGGCTAACCATCAGGGATTTTTGCAAAAAATTGAACAAAAATTATTGTCGAAATTCCGGCTCAAAATGATTCCAGGTAATGGAAATAGCATATTAAGTAAGAAATTACCGGTTGGTTGCACGTTGGAAGCGCGCGTTATTGAAAAAGTTCGTATTTTGAAATCCGGTTATATTATGCCATCAAACTTGGATTACAGGAGAACGAGGCGACAAATTGCATTAACTTAAACACTGATCTACTTACAATTACCTAATTAATCCAAAATAACCGATAAATACCGAATCGGTGACAATCAATTTTATCCGTTCAAAATAAGTAAGGCTAACCATCAGGGATTTTTGCAAAAAATTGAACAAAAATTATTGTCGAAATTCCGGCTCAAAATGATTCCAGGTAATGGAAATAGCATATTAAGTAAGAAATTACCGGTTGGTTGCACGTTGGAAGCGCGCGTTATTGAAAAAGTTCGTATTTTGAAATCCGGTTATATTATGCCATCAAACTTGGATTACAGGAGAACGAGGCGACAAATTGCATTAACTTAAACACTGATCTACTTACAATTACCTAATTAATCCAAAATAACCGATAAATACCGAATCGGTGACAATCAATTTTATCCGTTCAAAATAAGTAAGGCTAACCATCAGGGATTTTTGCAAAAAATTGAACAAAAATTATTGTCGAAATTCCGGCTCAAAATGGTTCTAGTTAATGGAAATAGCATATTAAGTAAGAAATTACCGGTTGGTTGCACGTTGGAAGCGCGGTTATTGAAAAAGTTCGTATTTTGAAATCCGGTTATATTATGCCATCAAACTTGGATTACAGGAGAACGAGGCGACAAATTGCATTAACTTAAACGCTGATCTACTTACAATTACCTAATTAATCCAAAATAACCGATAAATACCGAATCGGTGACAATCAATTTTATCCGTTCAAAATAAGTAAGGCTAACCATCAGGGATTTTTGCAAAAAATTGAACAAAAATTATTGTCGAAATTCCGGCTCAAAATGGTTCTAGTTAATGGAAATAGCATATTAAGTAAGAAATTACCGGTTGGTTGCACGTTGGAAGCGCGGTTATTGAAAAAGTTCGTATTTTGAAATCCGGTTATATTATGCCATCAAACTTGGATTACAGGAGAACGAGGCGACAAATTGCATTAACTTAAACGCTGATCTACTTACAATTACCTAATTAATCCAAAATAACCGATAAATACCGAATCGGTGACAATCAATTTTATCCGTTCAAAATAAGTAAGGCTAACCATCAGGGATTTTTGCAAAAAATTGAACAAAAATTATTGTCGAAATTCCGGCTCAAAATGGTTCTAGTTAATGGAAATAGCATATTAAGTAAGAAATTACCGGTTGGTTGCACGTTGGAAGCGCGCGTTATTGAAAAAGTTCGTATTTTGAAATCCGGTTATATTATGCCATCAAACTTGGATTACAGGAGAACGAGGCGACAAATTGCATTAACTTAAACGCTGATCTACTTACGATTACCTAATTAATCCAAAATAACCGATAAATACCGAATCGGTGACAATCAATTTTATCCGTTCAAAATAAGTAAGGCTAACCATCAGGGATTTTTGCAAAAAATTGAACAAAAATTATTGTCGAAATTCCGGCTCAAAATGGTTCTAGTTAATGGAAATAGCATATTAAGTAAGAAATTACCGGTTGGTTGCACGTTGGAAGCGCGGTTATTGAAAAAGTTCGTATTTTGAAATCCGGTTATATTATGCCATCAAACTTGGATTACAGGAGAACGAGGCGACAAATTGCATTAACTTAAACGCTGATCTACTTACAATTACCTAATTAATCCAAAATAACCGATAAATACCGAATCGGTGACAATCAATTTTATCCGTTCAAAATAAGTAAGGCTAACCATCAGGGATTTTTGCAAAAAATTGAAAAAAAATTATTGTCGAAATTCCGGCTCAAAATGATTCCAGGTAATGGAAATAGCATATTAAGTAAGAAATTACCGGTTGGTTGCACGTTGGAAGCGCGCGTTATTGAAAAAGTTCGTATTTTGAAATCCGATTATATTATGCCATCAAACTTGGATTACAGGAGAACGAGGCGACAAATTGCATTAACTTAAACGCTGATCTACTTACAATTACCTAATTAATCCAAAATAACCGATAAATACCGAATCGGTGACAATCAATTTTATCCGTTCAAAATAAGTAAGGCTAACAACCATCAGGGATTTTTGCAAAAAATTGAAAAAAAATTATTGTCGAAATTCCGGCTCAAAATGATTCCAGGTAATGGAAATAGCATATTAAGTAAGAAATTACCGGTTGGTTGCACGTTGGAAGCGCGCGTTATTGAAAAAGTTCGTATTTTGAAATCCGGTTATATTATGCCATCAAACTTGGATTACAGGAGAACGAGGCGACAAATTGCATTAACTTAAACGCTGATCTACTTACAATTACCTAATTAATCCAAAATAACCGATAAATACCGAATCGGTGACAATCAATTTTATCCGTTCAAAATAAGTAAGGCTAACCATCAGGGATTTTTGCAAAAAATTGAACAAAAATTATTGTCGAAATTCCGGCTCAAAATGATTCCAGGTAATGGAAATAGCATATTAAGTAAGAAATTACCGGTTGGTTGCACGTTGGAAGCGCAGTTATTGAAAAAGTTCGTATTTTGAAATCCGGTTATATTATGCCATCAAACTTGGATTACAGGAGAACGAGGCGACAAATTGCATTAACTTAAACACTGATCTACTTACAATTACCTAATTAATCCAAAATAACCGATAAATACCGAATCGGTGACAATCAATTTTATCCGTTCAAAATAAGTAAGGCTAACAACCATCAGGGATTTTTGCAAAAAACTGAACAAAAATTATTGTCGAAATTCCGGCTCAAAATGATTCCAGGTAATGGAAATAGCATATTAAGTAAGAAATTACCGGTTGGTTGCACGTTGGAAGCGCGCGTTATTGAAAAAGTTCGTATTTTGAAATCCGGTTATATTATGCCATCAAACTTGGATTACAGGAGAACGAGGCGACAAATTGCATTAACTTAAACGCTGATCTACTTACAATTACCTAATTAATCCAACATAACCGATAAATACCGAATCGGTGACAATCAATTTTATCCGTTCAAAATAAGTAAGGCTAACCATCAGGGATTTTTGCAAAAAATTGAACAAAAATTATTGTCGAAATTCCGGCTCAAAATGATTCCAGGTAATGGAAATAGCATATTAAGTAAGAAATTACCGGTTGGTTGCACGTTGGAAGCGCGCGTTATTGAAAAAGTTCGTATTTTGAAATCCGGTTATATTATGCCATCAAACTTGGATTACAGGAGAACGAGGCGACAAATTGCATTAACTTAAACGATGATCTACTTACAATTACCTAATTAATCCAAAATAACCGATAAATACCGAATCGGTGACAATCAATTTTATCCGTTCAAAATAAGTAAGGCTAACCATCAGGGATTTTTGCAAAAAATTGAACAAAAATTATTGTCGAAATTCCGGCTCAAAATGGTTCTAGTTAATGGAAATAGCATATTAAGTAAGAAATTACCGGTTGGTTGCACGTTGGAAGCGCGGTTATTGAAAAAGTTCGTATTTTGAAATCCGGTTATATTATGCCATCAAACTTGGATTACAGGAGAACGAGGCGACAAATTGCATTAACTTAAACGCTGATCTACTTACGATTACCTAATTAATCCAAAATAACCGATAAATACCGAATCGGTGACAATCAATTTTATCCGTTCAAAATAAGTAAGGCTAACCATCAGGGATTTTTGCAAAAAATTGAACAAAAATTATTGTCGAAATTCCGGCTCAAAATGGTTCTAGTTAATGGAAATAGCATATTAAGTAAGAAATTACCGGTTGGTTGCACGTTGGAAGCGCGCGTTATTGAAAAAGTTCGTATTTTGAAATCCGGTTATATTATGCCATCAAACTTGGATTACAGGAGAACGAGGCAACAAATTGCATTAACTTAAACGCTGATCTACTTACAATTACCTAATTAATCCAAAATAACCGATAAATACCGAATCGGTGACAATCAATTCGTTCAAAATAAGTAAGTCTAACCATCAGGGATTTTTGCAAAAAATTGAAAAAAAATTATTGTCGAAATTCCGGCTCAAAATGATTCCAGGTAATGGAAATAGCATATTAAGTAAGAAATTACCGGTTGGTTGCACGTTGGAAGCGCGCGTTATTGAAAAAGTTCGTATTTTGAAATCCGGTTATATTATGCCATCAAACTTGGATTACAGGAGAACGAGGCGACAAATTGCATTAACTTAAACGCTGATCTACTTACAATTACCTAATTAATCCAAAATAACCGATAAATACCGAATCGGTGACAATCAATTTTATCCGTTCAAAATAAGTAAGGCTAACCATCAGGGATTTTTGCAAAAAATTGAACAAAAATTATTGTCGAAATTCCGGCTCAAAATGGTTCTAGTTAATGGAAATAGCATATTAAGTAAGAAATGACCGGTTGGTTGCACGTTGGAAGCGCGGTTATTGAAAAAGTTCGTATTTTGAAATCCGGTTATATTATGCCATCAAACTTGGATTACAGGAGAACGAGGCGACAAATTGCATTAACTTAAACGCTGATCTACTTACGATTACCTAATTAATCCAAAATAACCGATAAATACCGAATCGGTGACAATCAATTTTATCCGTTCAAAATAAGTTAGGCTAACCATCAGGGATTTTTGCAAAAAATTGAAAAAAAATTATTGTCGAAATTCCGGCTCAAAATGATTCCAGGTAATGGAAATAGCATATTAAGTAAGAAATTACCGGTTGGTTGCACGTTGGAAGCGCGGTTATTGAAAAAGTTCGTATTTTGAAATCCGGTTATATTATGCCATCAAACTTGGATTACAGGAGAACGAGGCGACAAATTGCATTAACTTAAACGCTGATCTACTTACAATTACCTAATTAATCCAAAATAACCGATAAATACCGAATCGGTGACAATCAATTTTATCCGTTCAAAATAAGTAAGGCTCATCAGGGATTTTTGCAAAAAATTGAACAAAAATTATTGTCGAAATTCCGGCTCAAAATGGTTCTAGTTAATGGAAATAGCATATTAAGTAAGAAATTACCGGTTGGTTGCACGTTGGAAGCGCGGTTATTGAAAAAGTTCGTATTTTGAAATCCGGTTATATTATGCCATCAAACTTGGATTACAGGAGAACGAGGCGACAAATTGCATTAACTGAAACGCTGATCTACTTACAATTACCTAATTAATCCAAAATAACCGATAAATACCGAATCGGTGACAATCAATTTTATCCGTTCAAAATAAGTAAGGCTAACTAACCATCAGGGATTTTTGCAAAAAATTGAACAAAAATTATTGTCGAAATTCCGGCTCAAAATGGTTCTAGTTAATGGAAATAGCATATTAAGTAAGAAATTACCGGTTGGTTGCACGTTGGAAGCGCGGTTATTGAAAAAGTTCGTATTTTGAAATCCGGTTATATTATGCCATCAAACTTGGATTACAGGACAACGAGGCGACAAATTGCATTAACTTAAACGCTGATCTACTTACAATTACCTAATTAATCCAAAATAACCGATAAATACCGAATCGGTGGCAATCAATTTTATCCGTTCAAAATAAGTAAGGCTAACCATCAGGGATTTTTGCAAAAAATTGAACAAAAATTATTGTCGAAATTCCGGCTCAAAATGGTTCTAGTTAATGGAAATAGCATATTAAGTAATAAATTACCGGTTGGTTGCACGTTGGAAGCGCGGTTATTGAAAAAGTTCGTATTTTGAAATCCGGTTATATTATGCCATCAAACTTGGATTACAGGAGAACGAGGCGACAAATTGCATTAACTTAAACGCTGATCTACTTACAATTACCTAATTAATCCAAAATAACCGATAAATACCGAATCGGTGACAATCAATTTTATCCGTTCAAAATAAGTAAGGCCATCAGGGATTTTTGCAAAAAATTGAACAAAAATTATTGTCGAAATTCCGGCTCAAAATGATTCCAGGTAATGGAAATAGCATATTAAGTAAGAAATTACCGGTTGGTTGCATGTTGGAAGCGCGCGTTATTGAAAAAGTTCGTATTTTGAAATTCGGTTATATTATGCCATCAAACTTGGATTACAGGAGAACGAGGCGACAAATTGCATTAACTTAAACGCTGATCTACTTACAATTACCTAATTAATCCAAAATAACCGATAAATACCGAATCGGTGACAATCAATTTTATCCGTTCAAAATAAGTAAGGCTAACTAACCATCAGGGATTTTTGCAAAAAATTGAACAAAAATTATTGTCGAAATTCCGGCTCAAAATGGTTCTAGTTAATGGAAATAGCATATTAAGTAAGAAATTACCGGTTGGTTGCACGTTGGAAGCGCGGTTATTGAAAAAGTTCGTATTTTGAAATCCGGTTATATTATGCCATCAAACTTGGATTACAGGAGAACGAGGCGACAAATTGCATTAACTTAAACGCTGATCTACTTACAATTACCTAATTAATCCAAAATAACCGATAAATACCGAATCGGTGACAATCAATTTTATCCGTTCAAAATAAGTAAGGCTAACCATCAGGGATTTTTGCAAAAAATTGAAAAAAAATTATTGTCGAAATTCCGGCTCAAAATGATTCCAGGTAATGGAAATAGCATATTAAGTAAGAAATTACCGGTTGGTTGCACGTTGGAAGCGCGCGTTATTGAAAAAGTTCGTATTTTGAAATCCGGTTATATTATGCCATCAAACTTGGATTACAGGAGAACGAGGCGACAAATTGCATTAACTTAAACGCTGATCTACTTACAATTACCTAATTAATCCAAAATAACCGATAAATACCGAATCGGTGACAATCAATTTTATCCGTTCAAAATAAGTAAGGCTAACCATCAGGGATTTTTGCAAAAAATTGAACAAAAATTATTGTCGAAATTCCGGCTCAAAATGGTTCTAGTTAATGGAAATAGCATATTAAGTAAGAAATTACCGGTTGGTTGCACGTTGGAAGCGCGCGTTATTGAAAAAGTTCGTATTTTGAAATCCGGTTATATTATGCCATCAAACTTGGATTACAGGAGAACGAGGCGACAAATTGCATTAACTTAAACGCTGATCTACTTACGATTACCTAATTAATCCAAAATAACCGATAAATACCGAATCGGTGGAATTTTATCCGTTCAAAATAAGTAAGGCTAACCATCAGGGATTTTTGCAAAAAATTGAACAAAAATTATTGTCGAAATTCCGGCTCAAAATGGTTCTAGTTAATGGAAATAGCATATTAAGTAAGAAATTACCGGTTGGTTGCACGTTGGAAGCGCGGTTATTGAAAAAGTTCGTATTTTGAAATCCGGTTATATTATGCCATCAAACTTGGATTACAGGAGAACGAGGCGACAAATTGCATTAACTTAAACGCTGATCTACTTACAATTACCTAATTAATCCAAAATAACCGATAAATACCGAATCGGTGACAATCAATTTTATCCGTTCAAAATAAGTAAGGCTAACCATCAGGGATTTTTGCAAAAAATTGAACAAAAATTATTGTCGAAATTCCGGCTCAAAATGATTCCAGGTAATGGAAATAGCATATTAAGTAAGAAATTACCGGTTGGTTGCACGTTGGAAGCGCAGTTATTGAAAAAGTTCGTATTTTGAAATCCGGTTATATTATGCCATCAAACTTGGATTACAGGAGAACGAGGCGACAAATTGCATTAACTTAAACGCTGATCTACTTACGATTACCTAATTAATCCAAAATAACCGATAAATACCGAATCGGTGACAATCAATTTTATCCGTTCAAAATAAGTAAGGCTAACCATCAGGGATTTTTGCAAAAAATTGAAAAAAAATTATTGTCGAAATTCCGGCTCAAAATGGTTCCAGGTAATGGAAATAGCATATTAAGTAAGAAATTACCGGTTGGTTGCACGTTGGAAGCGCGCGTTATTGAAAAAGTTCGTATTTTGAAATCCGGTTATATTATGCCATCAAACTTGGATTACAGGAGAACGAGGCGACAAATTGCATTAACTTAAACGCTGATCTACTTACAATTACCTAATTAATCCAAAATAACCGATAAATACCGAATCGGTGACAATCAATTTTATCCGTTCAAAATAAGTAAGGCTAACTAACCATCAGGGATTTTTGCAAAAAATTGAACAAAAATTATTGTCGAAATTCCGGCTCAAAATGGTTCTAGTTAATGGAAATAGCATATTAAGTAAGAAATTACCGGTTGGTTGCACGTTGGAAGCGCGGTTATTGAAAAAGTTCGTATTTTGAAATCCGGTTATATTATGCCATCAAACTTGGATTACAGGAGAACGAGGCGACAAATTGCATTAACTTAAACGCTGATCTACTTACAATTACCTAATTAATCCAAAATAACCGATAAATACCGAATCGGTGACAATCAATTTTATCCGTTCAAAATAAGTAAGGCTAACCATCAGGGATTTTTGCAAAAAATTGAAAAAAAATTATTGTCGAAATTCCGGCTCAAAATGATTCCAGGTAATGGAAATAGCATATTAAGTAAGAAATTACCGGTTGGTTGCACGTTGGAAGCGCGCGTTATTGAAAAAGTTCGTATTTTGAAATCCGGTTATATTATGCCATCAAACTTGGATTACAGGAGAACGAGGCGACAAATTGCATTAACTTAAACGCTGATCTACTTACAATTACCTAATTAATCCAAAATAACCGATAAATACCGAATCGGTGACAATCAATTTTATCCGTTCAAAATAAGTAAGGCTAACCATCAGGGATTTTTGCAAAAAATTGAACAAAAATTATTGTCGAAATTCCGGCTCAAAATGGTTCTAGTTAATGGAAATAGCATATTAAGTAAGAAATTACCGGTTGGTTGCACGTTGGAAGCGCGCGTTATTGAAAAAGTTCGTATTTTGAAATCCGGTTATATTATGCCATCAAACTTGGATTACAGGAGAACGAGGCGACAAATTGCATTAACTTAAACGCTGATCTACTTACGATTACCTAATTAATCCAAAATAACCGATAAATACCGAATCGGTGGAATTTTATCCGTTCAAAATAAGTAAGGCTAACCATCAGGGATTTTTGCAAAAAATTGAACAAAAATTATTGTCGAAATTCCGGCTCAAAATGGTTCTAGTTAATGGAAATAGCATATTAAGTAAGAAATTACCGGTTGGTTGCACGTTGGAAGCGCGGTTATTGAAAAAGTTCGTATTTTGAAATCCGGTTATATTATGCCATCAAACTTGGATTACAGGAGAACGAGGCGACAAATTGCATTAACTTAAACGCTGATCTACTTACAATTACCTAATTAATCCAAAATAACCGATAAATACCGAATCGGTGACAATCAATTTTATCCGTTCAAAATAAGTAAGGCTAACCATCAGGGATTTTTGCAAAAAATTGAACAAAAATTATTGTCGAAATTCCGGCTCAAAATGATTCCAGGTAATGGAAATAGCATATTAAGTAAGAAATTACCGGTTGGTTGCACGTTGGAAGCGCAGTTATTGAAAAAGTTCGTATTTTGAAATCCGGTTATATTATGCCATCAAACTTGGATTACAGGAGAACGAGGCGACAAATTGCATTAACTTAAACGCTGATCTACTTACGATTACCTAATTAATCCAAAATAACCGATAAATACCGAATCGGTGACAATCAATTTTATCCGTTCAAAATAAGTAAGGCTAACCATCAGGGATTTTTGCAAAAAATTGAAAAAAAATTATTGTCGAAATTCCGGCTCAAAATGGTTCCAGGTAATGGAAATAGCATATTAAGTAAGAAATTACCGGTTGGTTGCACGTTGGAAGCGCGCGTTATTGAAAAAGTTCGTATTTTGAAATCCGGTTATATTATGCCATCAAACTTGGATTACAGGAGAACGAGGCGACAAATTGCATTAACTTAAACGCTGATCTACTTACAATTACCTAATTAATCCAAAATAACCGATAAATACCGAATCGGTGACAATCAATTTTATCCGTTCAAAATAAGTAAGGCTAACTAACCATCAGGGATTTTTGCAAAAAATTGAACAAAAATTATTGTCGAAATTCCGGCTCAAAATGGTTCTAGTTAATGGAAATAGCATATTAAGTAAGAAATTACCGGTTGGTTGCACGTTGGAAGCGCGGTTATTGAAAAAGTTCGTATTTTGAAATCCGGTTATATTATGCCATCAAACTTGGATTACAGGAGAACGAGGCGACAAATTGCATTAACTTAAACGCTGATCTACTTACAATTACCTAATTAATCCAAAATAACCGATAAATACCGAATCGGTGACAATCAATTTTATCCGTTCAAAATAAGTAAGGCTAACCATCAGGGATTTTTGCAAAAAATTGAAAAAAAAATATTGTCGAAATTCCGGCTCAAAATGATTCCAGGTAATGGAAATAGCATATTAAGTAAGAAATTACCGGTTGGTTGCACGTTGGAAGCGCGCGTTATTGAAAAAGTTCGTATTTTGAAATCCGGTTATATTATGCCATCAAACTTGGATTACAGGAGAACGAGGCGACAAATTGCATTAACTGAAACGCTGATCTACTTACAATTACCTAATTAATCCAAAATAACCGATAAATACCGAATCGGTGACAATCAATTTTATCCGTTCAAAATAAGTAAGGCTAACCATCAGGGATTTTTGCAAAAAATTGAACAAAAATTATTGTCGAAATTCCGGCTCAAAATGGTTCTAGTTAATGGAAATAGCATATTAAGTAAGAAATTACCGGTTGGTTGCACGTTGGAAGCGCGGTTATTGAAAAAGTTCGTATTTTGAAATCCGGTTATATTATGCCATCAAACTTGGATTACAGGAGAACGAGGCGACAAATTGCATTAACTTAAACGCTGATCTACTTACAATTACCTAATTAATCCAAAATAACCGATAAATACCGAATCGGTGACAATCAATTTTATCCGTTCAAAATAAGTAAGGCTAACTAACCATCAGGGATTTTTGCAAAAAATTGAAAAAAAATTATTGTCGAAATTCCGGCTCAAAATGATTCCAGGTAATGGAAATAGCATATTAAGTAAGAAATTACCGGTTGGTTGCACGTTGGAAGCGCGCGTTATTGAAAAAGTTCGTATTTTGAAATCCGGTTATATTATGTCATCAAACTTGGATTACAGGAGAACGAGGCGACAAATTGCATTAACTTAAACGCTGATCTACTTACAATTACCTAATTAATCCAAAATAACCGATAAATACCGAATCGGTAACAATCAATTTTATCCGTTCAAAATAAGTAAGGCTAACCATCAGGGATTTTTGCAAAAAATTGAAAAAAAATTATTGTCGAAATTCCGGCTCAAAATGATTCCAGGTAATGGAAATAGCATATTAAGTAAGAAATTACCGGTTGGTTGCACGTTGGAAGCGCGCGTTATTGAAAAAGTTCGTATTTTGAAATCCGGTTATATTATGCCATCAAACTTGGATTACAGGAGAACGAGGCGACAAATTGCATTAACTTAAACGCTGATCTACTTACAATTACCTAATTAATCCAAAATAACCGATAAATACCGAATCGGTGACAATCAATTTTATCCGTTCAAAATAAGTAAGGCTAACCATCAGGGATTTTTGCAAAAAATTGAAAAAAAATTATTGTCGAAATTCCGGCTCAAAATGGTTCTAGTTAATGGAAATAGCATATTAAGTAAGAAATTACCGGTTGGTTGCACGTTGGAAGCGCGCGTTATTGAAAAAGTTCGTATTTTGAAATCCGGTTATATTATGCCATCAAACTTGGATTACAGGAGAACGAGGCGACAAATTGCATTAACTTAAACGCTGATCTACTTACGATTACCTAATTAATCCAAAATAACCGATAAATACCGAATCGGTGACAATCAATTTTATCCGTTCAAAATAAGTAAGGCTAACCATCAGGGATTTTTGCAAAAAATTGAAAAAAAATTATTGTCGAAATTCCGGCTCAAAATGGTTCTAGTTAATGGAAATAGCATATTAAGTAAGAAATTACCGGTTGGTTGCACGTTGGAAGCGCGCGTTATTGAAAAAGTTCGTATTTTGAAATCCGGTTATATTATGCCATCAAACTTGGATTACAGGAGAACGAGGCGACAAATTGCATTAACTTAAACGCTGATCTACTTACGATTACCTAATTAATCCAAAATAACCGATAAATACCGAATCGGTGACAATCAATTTTATCCGTTCAAAATAAGTAAGGCTAACCATCAGGGATTTTTGCAAAAAATTGAACAAAAATTATTGTCGAAATTCCGGCTCAAAATGGTTCTAGTTAATGGAAATAGCATATTAAGTAAGAAATTACCGGTTGGTTGCACGTTGGAAGCGCGGTTATTGAAAAAGTTCGTATTTTGAAATCCGGTTATATTATGCCATCAAACTTGGATTACAGGAGAACGAGGCGACAAATTGCATTAACTTAAACGCTGATCTACTTACAATTACCTAATTAATCCAAAATAACCGATAAATACCGAATCGGTGACAATCAATTTTATCCGTTCAAAATAAGTAAGGCTAACCATCAGGGATTTTTGCAAAAAATTGAAAAAAAATTATTGTCGAAATTCCGGCTCAAAATGATTCCAGGTAATGGAAATAGCATATTAAGTAAGAAATTACCGGTTGGTTGCACGTTGGAAGCGCGCGTTATTGAAAAAGTTCGTATTTTGAAATCCGGTTATATTATGCCATCAAACTTGGATTACAGGAGAACGAGGCGACAAATTGCATTAACTTAAACGCTGATCTACTTACAATTACCTAATTAATCCAAAATAACCGATAAATACCGAATCGGTGACAATCAATTTTATCCGTTCAAAATAAGTAAGGCTAACTAACCATCAGGGATTTTTGCAAAAAATTGAAAAAAAATTATTGTCGAAATTCCGGCTCAAAATGATTCCAGGTAATGGAAATAGCATATTAAGTAAGAAATTACCGGTTGGTTGCACGTTGGAAGCACGGTTATTGAAAAAGTTCGTATTTTGAAATCCGGTTATATTATGCCATCAAACTTGGATTACAGGAGAACGAGGCGACAAATTGCATTAACTTAAACGCTGATCTACTTACAATTACCTAATTAATCCAAAATAACCGATAAATACCGAATCGGTGACAATCAATTTTATCCGTTCAAAATAAGTAAGGCTAACTAACCATCAGGGATTTTTGCAAAAAATTGAAAAAAAAATTATTGTCGAAATTCCGGCTCAAAATGATTCCAGGTAATGGAAATAGCATATTAAGTAAGAAATTACCGGTTGGTTGCACGTTGGAAGCGCGCGTTATTGAAAAAGTTCGTATTTTGAAATCCGGTTATATTATGTCATCAAACTTGGATTACAGGAGAACGAGGCGACAAATTGCATTAACTTAAACGCTGATCTACTTACAATTACCTAATTAATCCAAAATAACCGATAAATACCGAATCGGTAACAATCAATTTTATCCGTTCAAAATAAGTAAGGCTAACCATCAGGGATTTTTGCAAAAAATTGAACAAAAATTATTGTCGAAATTCCGGCTCAAAATGATTCCAGGTAATGGAAATAGCATATTAAGTAAGAAATTACCGGTTGGTTGCACGTTGGAAGCGCGCGTTATTGAAAAAGTTCGTATTTTGAAATCCGGTTATATTATGCCATCAAACTTGGATTACAGGAGAACGAGGCGACAAATTGCATTAACTTAAACGCTGATCTACTTACAATTACCTAATTAATCCAAAATAACCGATAAATACCGAATCGGTGACAATCAATTTTATCCGTTCAAAATAAGTAAGGCTAACCATCAGGGATTTTTGCAAAAAATTGAAAAAAAATTATTGTCGAAATTCCGGCTCAAAATGGTTCTAGTTAATGGAAATAGCATATTAAGTAAGAAATTACCGGTTGGTTGCACGTTGGAAGCGCGCGTTATTGAAAAAGTTCGTATTTTGAAATCCGGTTATATTATGCCATCAAACTTGGATTACAGGAGAACGAGGCGACAAATTGCATTAACTTAAACGCTGATCTACTTACAATTACCTAATTAATCCAAAATAACCGATAAATACCGAATCGGTGACAATCAATTTTATCCGTTCAAAATAAGTAAGGCTAACCATCAGGGATTTTTGCAAAAAATTGAAAAAAAATTATTGTCGAAATTCCGGCTCAAAATGATTCCAGGTAATGGAAATAGCATATTAAGTAAGAAATTACCGGTTGGTTGCACGTTGGAAGCGCGCGTTATTGAAAAAGTTCGTATTTTGAAATCCGGTTATATTATGCTATCAAACTTGGATTACAGGAGAACGAGGCGACAAATTGCATTAACTTAAACGCTGATCTACTTACAATTACCTAATTAATCCAAAATAACCGATAAATACCGAATCGGTGACAATCAATTTTATCCCTTCAAAATAAGTAAGGCTAACCATCAGGGATTTTTGCAAAAAATTGAAAAAAAATTATTGTCGAAATTCCGGCTCAAAATGGTTCTAGTTAATGGAAATAGCATATTAAGTAAGAAATTACCGGTTGGTTGCACGTTGGAAGCGCGCGTTATTGAAAAAGTTCGTATTTTGAAATCCGGTTATATTATGCCATCAAACTTGGATTACAGGAGAACGAGGCGACAAATTGCATTAACTTAAACGCTGATCTACTTACAATTACCTAATTAATCCAAAATAACCGATAAATGCCGAATCGGTGACAATCAATTTTATCCGTTCAAAATAAGTAAGGCTAATAACCATCAGGGATTTTTGCAAAAAATTGAAAAAAAATTATTGTCGAAATTCCGGCTCAAAATGATTCCAGGTAATGGAAATAGCATATTAAGTAAGAAATTACCGGTTGGTTGCACGTTGGAAGCGCGCGTTATTGAAAAAGTTCGTATTTTGAAATCCGGTTATATTATGCCATCAAACTTGGATTACAGGAGAACGAGGCGACAAATTGCATTAACTTAAACGCTGATCTACTTACGATTACCTAATTAATCCAAAATAACCGATAAATACCGAATCGGTGACAATCAATTTTATCCGTTCAAAATAAGTAAGGCTAACCATCAGGGATTTTTGCAAAAAATTGAACAAAAATTATTGTCGAAATTCCGGCTCAAAATGGTTCTAGTTAATGGAAATAGCATATTAAGTAAGAAATTACCGGTTGGTTGCACGTTGGAAGCGCGGTTATTGAAAAAGTTCGTATTTTGAAATCCGGTTATATTATGCCATCAAACTTGGATTACAGGAGAACGAGGCGACAAATTGCATTAACTTAAACGCTGATCTACTTACAATTACCTAATTAATCCAAAATAACCGATAAATACCGAATCGGTGACAATCAATTTTATCCGTTCAAAATAAGTAAGGCTAACCATCAGGGATTTTTGCAAAAAATTGAACAAAAATTATTGTCGAAATTCCGGCTCAAAATGGTTCTAGTTAATGGAAATAGCATATTAAGTAAGAAATTACCGGTTGGTTGCACGTTGGAAGCGCGGTTATTGAAAAAGTTCGTATTTTGAAATCCGGTTATATTATGCCATCAAACTTGGATTACAGGAGAACGAGGCGACAAATTGCATTAACTTAAACGCTGATCTACTTACAATTACCTAATTAATCCAAAATAACCGATAAATACCGAATCGGTGACAATCAATTTTATCCGTTCAAAATAAGTAAGGCTAACCATCAGGGATTTTTGCAAAAAATTGAACAAAAATTATTGTCGAAATTCCGGCTCAAAATGGTTCTAGTTAATGGAAATAGCATATTAAGTAAGAAATTACCGGTTGGTTGCACGTTGGAAGCGCGGTTATTGAAAAAGTTCGTATTTTGAAATCCGGTTATATTATGCCATCAAACTTGGATTACAGGAGAACGAGGCGACAAATTGCATTAACTTAAACGCTGATCTACTTACAATTACCTAATTAATCCAAAATAACCGATAAATACCGAATCGGTGACAATCAATTTTATCCGTTCAAAATAAGTAAGGCTCATCAGGGATTTTTGCAAAAAATTGAAAAAAAATTATTGTCGAAATTCCGGCTCAAAATGATTCCAGGTAATGGAAATAGCATATTAAGTAAGAAATTACCGGTTGGTTGCACGTTGGAAGCGCGGTTATTGAAAAAGTTCGTATTTTGAAATCCGGTTATATTATGCCATCAAACTTGGATTACAGGAGAACGAGGCGACAAATTGCATTAACTTAAACGCTGATCTACTTACAATTACCTAATTAATCCAAAATAACCGATAAATACCGAATCGGTGACAATCAATTTTATCCGTTCAAAATAAGTAAGGCTAACCATCAGGGACTTTTGCAAAAAATTGAACAAAAATTATTGTCGAAATTCCGGCTCAAAATGGTTCTAGTTAATGGAAATAGCATATTAAGTAAGAAATTACCGGTTGGTTGCACGTTGGAAGCGCGGTTATTGAAAAAGTTCGTATTTTGAAATCCGGTTATATTATGCCATCAAACTTGGATTACAGGAGAACGAGGCGACAAATTGCATTAACTTAAACGCTGATCTACTTACAATTACCTAATTAATCCAAAATAACCGATAAATACCGAATCGGTGACAATCAATTTTATCCGTTCAAAATAAGTAAGGCCATCAGGGATTTTTGCAAAAAATTGAAAAAAAATTATTGTCGAAATTCCGGCTCAAAATGATTCCAGGTAATGGAAATAGCATATTAAGTAAGAAATTACCGGTTGGTTGCACGTTGGAAGCGCGCGTTATTGAAAAAGTTCGTATTTTGAAATCCGGTTATATTATGCCATCAAACTTGGATTACAGGAGAACGAGGCGACAAATTGCATTAACTTAAACGCTGATCTACTTACAATTACCTAATTAATCCAAAATAACCGATAAATACCGAATCGGTGACAATCAATTTTATCCGTTCAAAATAAGTAAGGCTAACCATCAGGGATTTTTGCAAAAAATTGAAAAAAAATTATTGTCGAAATTCCGGCTCAAAATGATTCCAGGTAATGGAAATAGCATATTAAGTAAGAAATTACCGGTTGGTTGCACGTTGGAAGCGCGCGTTATTGAAAAAGTTCGTATTTTGAAATCCGGTTATATTATGTCATCAAACTTGGATTACAGGAGAACGAGGCGACAAATTGCATTAACTTAAACGCTGATCTACTTACAATTACCTAATTAATCCAAAATAACCGATAAATACCGAATCGGTGACAATCAATTTTATCCGTTCAAAATAAGTAAGGCTAACCATCAGGGATTTTTGCAAAAAATTGAACAAAAATTATTGTCGAAATTCCGGCTCAAAATGGTTCTAGTTAATGGAAATAGCATATTAAGTAAGAAATTACCGGTTGGTTGCACGTTGGAAGCGCGCGTTATTGAAAAAGTTCGTATTTTGAAATCCGGTTATATTATGCCATCAAACTTGGATTACAGGAGAACGAAGCGACAAATTGCATTAACTTAAACGCTGATCTACTTACAATTACCTAATTAATCCAAAATAACCGATAAATACCGAATCGGTGACAATTAATTTTATCCGTTCAAAATAAGTAAGGCTAACCATCAGGGATTTTTGCAAAAAATTGAACAAAAATTATTGTCGAAATTCCGGCTCAAAATGATTCCAGGTAATGGAAATAGCATATTAAGTAAGAAATTACCGGTTGGTTGCACGTTGGAAGCGCGCGTTATTGAAAAAGTTCGTATTTTGAAATCCGGTTATATTATGTCATCAAATTTGGATTACAGGAGAACGAGGCGACAAATTGCATTAACTTAAACGCTGATCTACTTACAATTACCTAATTAATCCAAAATAACCGATAAATACCGAATCGGTGACAATCAATTTTATCCGTTCAAAATAAGTAAGGCTAACCATCAGGGATTTTTGCAAAAAATTGAAAAAAAATTATTGTCGAAATTCCGGCTCAAAATGATTCCAGGTAATGGAAATAGCATATTAAGTAAGAAATTACCGGTTGGTTGCACGTTGGAAGCGCGCGTTATTGAAAAAGTTCGTATTTTGAAATCCGGTTATATTATGTCATCAAACTTGGATTACAGGAGAACGAGGCGACAAATTGCATTAACTTAAACGCTGATCTACTTACAATTACCTAATTAATCCAAAATAACCGATAAATACCGAATCGGTGACAATCAATTTTATCCGTTCAAAATAAGTAAGGCTAACCATCAGGGATTTTTGCAAAAAATTGAAAAAAAATTATTGTCGAAATTCCGGCTCAAAATGATTCCAGGTAATGGAAATAGCATATTAAGTAAGAAATTACCGGTTGGTTGCACGTTGGAAGCGCGCGTTATTGAAAAAGTTCGTATTTTGAAATCCGGTTATATTATGCCATCAAACTTGGATTACAGGAGAACGAGGCGACAAATTGCATTAACTTAAACGCTGATCTACTTACAATTACCTAATTAATCCAAAATAACCGATAAATACCGAATCGGTGACAATCAATTTTATCCGTTCAAAATAAGTAAGGCTAACCATCAGGGATTTTTTCAAAAAATTGAACAAAAATTATTGTCGAAATTCCGGCTCAAAATGGTTCTAGTTAATGGAAATAGCATATTAAGTAAGAAATTACCGGTTGGTTGCACGTTGGAAGCGCGGTTATTGAAAAAGTTCGTATTTTGAAATCCGGTTATATTATGCCATCAAACTTGGATTACAGGAGAACGAGGCGACAAATTGCATTAACTTAAACGCTGATCTACTTACAATTACCTAATTAATCCAAAATAACCGATAAATACCGAATCGGTGACAATCAATTTTATCCGTTCAAAATAAGTAAGGCTAACCATCAGGGATTTTTGCAAAAAATTGAACAAAAATTATTGTCGAAATTCCGGCTCAAAATGGTTCTAGTTAATGGAAATAGCATATTAAGTAAGAAATTACCGGTTGGTTGCACGTTGGAAGCGCGGTTATTGAAAAAGTTCGTATTTTGAAATCCGGTTATATTATGCCATCAAACTTGGATTACAGGAGAACGAGGCGACAAATTGCATTAACTTAAACGCTGATCTACTTATAATTATCTAATTAATCCAAAATAACCGATAAATACCGAATCGGTGACAATCAATTTTATCCGTTCAAAATAAGTAAGACTAACCATCAGGGATTTTTGCAAAAAATTGAACAAAAATTATTGTCGAAATTCCGGCTCAAAATGGTTCTAGTTAATGGAAATAGCATATTAAGTAAGAAATTACCGGTTGGTTGCACGTTGGAAGCGCGGTTATTGAAAAAGTTCGTATTTTGAAATCCGGTTATATTATGCCATCAAACTTGGATTACAGGAGAACGAGGCGACAAATTGCATTAACTTAAACGCTGATCTACTTACAATTACCTAATTAATCCAAAATAACCGATAAATACCGAATCGGTGACAATCAATTTTATCCGTTCAAAATAAGTAAGGCCATCAGGGATTTTTGCAAAAAATTGAAAAAAAATTATTGTCGAAATTCCGGCTCAAAATGATTCCAGGTAATGGAAATAGCATATTAAGTAAGAAATTACCGGTTGGTTGCACGTTGGAAGCGCGCGTTATTGAAAAAGTTCGTATTTTTAAATCCGGTTATATTATGCCATCAAACTTGGATTACAGGAGAACGAGGCGACAAATTGCATTAACTTAAACGCTGATCTACTTACAATTACCTAATTAATCCAAAATAACCGATAAATACCGAATCGGTGACAATCAATTTTATCCGTTCAAAATAAGTAAGGCTAACCATCAGGGATTTTTGCAAAAAATTGAACAAAAATTATTGTCGAAATTCCGGCTCAAAATGGTTCTAGTTAATGGAAATAGCATATTAAGTAAGAAATTACCGGTTGGTTGCACGTTGGAAGCGCGGTTATTGAAAAAGTTCGTATTTTGAAATCCGGTTATATTATGCCATCAAATTTGGATTACAGGAGAACGAGGCGACAAATTGCATTAACTTAAACGCTGATCTACTTACAATTACCTAATTAATCCAAAATAACCGATAAATACCGAATCGGTGACAATCAATTTTATCCGTTCAAAATAAGTAAGGCCATCAGGGATTTTTGCAAAAAATTGAAAAAAAATTATTGTCGAAATTCCGGCTCAAAATGATTCCAGGTAATGGAAATAGCATATTAAGTAAGAAATTACCGGTTGGTTGCACGTTGGAAGCGCGCGTTATTGAAAAAGTTCGTATTTTGAAATCCGGTTATATTATGCCATCAAACTTGGATTACAGGAGAACGAGGCGACAAATTGCATTAACTTAAACGCTGATCTACTTACAATTACCTAATTAATCCAAAATAACCGATAAATACCGAATCGGTGACAATCAATTTTATCCGTTCAAAATAAGTAAGGCTAACCATCAGGGATTTTTGCAAAAAATTGAACAAAAATTATTGTCGAAATTCCGGCTCAAAATGGTTCTAGTTAATGGAAATAGCATATTAAGTAAGAAATTACCGGTTGGTTGCACGTTGGAAGCGCGGTTATTGAAAAAGTTCGTATTTTGAAATCCGGTTATATTATGCCATCAAACTTGGATTACAGGAGAACGAGGCGACAAATTGCATTAACTTAAACGCTGATCTACTTACAATTATCTAATTAATCCAAAATAACCGATAAATACCGAATCGGTGACAATCAATTTTATCCGTTCAAAATAAGTAAGACTAACCATCAGGGATTTTTGCAAAAAATTGAACAAAAATTATTGTCGAAATTCCGGCTCAAAATGGTTCTAGTTAATGGAAATAGCATATTAAGTAAGAAATTACCGGTTGGTTGCACGTTGGAAGCGCGGTTATTGAAAAAGTTCGTATTTTGAAATCCGGTTATATTATGCCATCAAACTTGGATTACAGGAGAACGAGGCGACAAATTGCATTAACTTAAACGCTGATCTACTTACAATTACCTAATTAATCCAAAATAACCGATAAATACCGAATCGGTGACAATCAATTTTATCCGTTCAAAATAAGTAAGGCTAACCATCAGGGATTTTTGCAAAAAATTGAAAAAAAATTATTGTCGAAATTCCGACTCAAAATGGTTCTAGTTAATGGAAATAGCATATTAAGTAAGAAATTACCGGTTGGTTGCACGTTGGAAGCGCGGTTATTGAAAAAGTTCGTATTTCGAAATCCGGTTATATTATGCCATCAAACTTGGATTACAGGAGAACCAGGCGACAAATTGCATTAACTTAAACGCTGATCTACTTACAATTACCTAATTAATCCAAAATAACCGATAAATACCGAATCGGTGACAATCAATTTTATCCGTTCAAAATAAGTAAGGCTAACATCAGGGATTTTTGCAAAAAATTGAAAAAAAATTATTGTCGAAATTCCGGCTCAAAATGATTCCAGGTAATGGAAATAGCATATTAAGTAAGAAATTACCGGTTGGTTGCACGTTGGAAGCGCGCGTTATTGAAAAAGTTCGTATTTTGAAATCCGGTTATATTATGCCATCAAACTTGAATTACAGGAGAACGAGGCGACAAATTGCATTAACTTAAACGCTGATCTACTTACAATTACCTAATTAATCCAAAATAACCGATAAATACCGAATCGGTGACAATCAATTTTATCCGTTCAAAATAAGTAAGGCTAACCATCAGGGATTTTTTCAAAAAATTGAACAAAAATTATTGTCGAAATTCCGGCTCAAAATGGTTCTAGTTAATGGAAATAGCATATTAAGTAAGAAATTACCGGTTGGTTGCACGTTGGAAGCGCGGTTATTGAAAAAGTTCGTATTTTGAAATCCGGTTATATTATGCCATCAAACTTGGATTACAGGAGAACGAGGCGACAAATTGCATTAACTTAAACGCTGATCTACTTACAATTACCTAATTAATCCAAAATAACCGATAAATACCGAATCGGTGACAATCAATTTTATCCGTTCAAAATAAGTAAGGCTAACCATCAGGGATTTTTGCAAAAAATTGAACAAAAATTATTGTCGAAATTCCGGCTCAAAATGGTTCTAGTTAATGGAAATAGCATATTAAGTAAGAAATTACCGGTTGGTTGCACGTTGGAAGCGCGGTTATTGAAAAAGTTCGTATTTTGAAATCCGGTTATATTATGCCATCAAACTTGGATTACAGGAGAACGAGGCGACAAATTGCATTAACTTAAACGCTGATCTACTTACAATTATCTAATTAATCCAAAATAACCGATAAATACCGAATCGGTGACAATCAATTTTATCCGTTCAAAATAAGTAAGACTAACCATCAGGGATTTTTGCAAAAAATTGAACAAAAATTATTGTCGAAATTCCGGCTCAAAATGGTTCTAGTTAATGGAAATAGCATATTAAGTAAGAAATTACCGGTTGGTTGCACGTTGGAAGCGCGGTTATTGAAAAAGTTCGTATTTTGAAATCCGGTTATATTATGCCATCAAACTTGGATTACAGGAGAACGAGGCGACAAATTGCATTAACTTAAACGCTGATCTACTTACAATTACCTAATTAATCCAAAATAACCGATAAATACCGAATCGGTGACAATCAATTTTATCCGTTCAAAATAAGTAAGGCCATCAGGGATTTTTGCAAAAAATTGAAAAAAAATTATTGTCGAAATTCCGGCTCAAAATGATTCCAGGTAATGGAAATAGCATATTAAGTAAGAAATTACCGGTTGGTTGCACGTTGGAAGCGCGCGTTATTGAAAAAGTTCGTATTTTTAAATCCGGTTATATTATGCCATCAAACTTGGATTACAGGAGAACGAGGCGACAAATTGCATTAACTTAAACGCTGATCTACTTACAATTACCTAATTAATCCAAAATAACCGATAAATACCGAATCGGTGACAATCAATTTTATCCGTTCAAAATAAGTAAGGCTAACCATCAGGGATTTTTGCAAAAAATTGAACAAAAATTATTGTCGAAATTCCGGCTCAAAATGGTTCTAGTTAATGGAAATAGCATATTAAGTAAGAAATTACCGGTTGGTTGCACGTTGGAAGCGCGGTTATTGAAAAAGTTCGTATTTTGAAATCCGGTTATATTATGCCATCAAATTTGGATTACAGGAGAACGAGGCGACAAATTGCATTAACTTAAACGCTGATCTACTTACAATTACCTAATTAATCCAAAATAACCGATAAATACCGAATCGGTGACAATCAATTTTATCCGTTCAAAATAAGTAAGGCCATCAGGGATTTTTGCAAAAAATTGAACAAAAATTATTGTCGAAATTCCGGCTCAAAATGATTCCAGGTAATGGAAATAGCATATTAAGTAAGAAATTACCGGTTGGTTGCACGTTGGAAGCGCGCGTTATTGAAAAAGTTCGTATTTTGAAATCCGGTTATATTATGCCATCAAACTTGGATTACAGGAGAACGAGGCGACAAATTGCATTAACTTAAACGCTGATCTACTTACAATTACCTAATTAATCCAAAATAACCGATAAATACCGAATCGGTGACAATCAATTTTATCCGTTCAAAATAAGTAAGGCTAACCATCAGGGATTTTTGCAAAAAATTGAACAAAAATTATTGTCGAAATTCCGGCTCAAAATGGTTCTAGTTAATGGAAATAGCATATTAAGTAAGAAATTACCGGTTGGTTGCACGTTGGAAGCGCGGTTATTGAAAAAGTTCGTATTTTGAAATCCGGTTATATTATGCCATCAAATTTGGATTACAGGAGAACGAGGCGACAAATTGCATTAACTTAAACGCTGATCTACTTACAATTACCTAATTAATCCAAAATAACCGATAAATACCGAATCGGTGACAATCAATTTTATCCGTTCAAAATAAGTAAGGCTAACCATCAGGGATTTTTGCAAAAAATTGAAAAAAAATTATTGTCGAAATTCCGGCTCAAAATGGTTCTAGTTAATGGAAATAGCATATTAAGTAAGAAATTACCGGTTGGTTGCACGTTGGAAGCGCGGTTATTGAAAAAGTTCGTATTTTGAAATCCGGTTATATTATGCCATCAAACTTGGATTACAGGAGAACGAGGCGACAAGTCGAAATTCCGGCTCAAAATAATTCCAGGTAATGGAAATAGCATATTAAGTAAGAAATTACCGGTTGGTTGCACGTTGGAAGCGCGCGTTATTGAAAAAGTTCGTATTTTGAAATCCGGTTATATTATGCCATCAAACTTGGATTACAGGAGAACGAGGCGACAAATTGCATTAACTTAAACGCTGATCTACTTACAATTACCTAATTAATCCAAAATAACCGATAAATACCGAATCGGTGACAATCAATTTTATCCGTTCAAAATAAGTAAGGCTAACCATCAGGGATTTTTGCAAAAAATTGAACAAAAATTATTGTCGAAATTCCGGCTCAAAATGATTCCAGGTAATGGAAATAGCATATTAAGTAAGAAATTACCGGTTGGTTGCACGTTGGAAGCGCGGTTATTGAAAAAGTTCGTATTTTGAAATCCGGTTATATTATGCCATCAAACTTGGATTACAGGAGAACGAGGCGACAAATTGCATTAACTTAAACGCTGATCTACTTACAATTACCTAATTAATCCAAAATAACCGATAAATACCGAATCGGTGACAATCAATTTTATCCGTTCAAAATAAGTAAGACCATCAGGGATTTTTGCAAAAAATTAAAAAAAAATTATTGTCGAAATTCCGGCTCAAAATGGTTCTAGTTAATGGAAATAGCATATTAAGTAAGAAATTACCGGTTGGTTGCACGTTGGAAGCGCGGTTATTGAAAAAGTTCGTATTTTGAAATCCGGTTATATTATGCCATCAAACTTGGATTACAGGAGAACGAGGCGACAAATTGCATTAACTTAAACGCTGATCTACTTACAATTACCTAATTAATCCAAAATAACCGATAAATACCGAATCGGTGACAATCAATTTTATCCGTTCAAAATAAGTAAGGCTAACATCAGGGATTTTTGCAAAAAATTGAACAAAAATTATTGTCGAAATTCCGGCTCAAAATGGTTCTAGTTAATGGAAATAGCATATTAAGTAAGAAATTACCGGTTGGTTGCACGTTGGAAGCGCGCGTTATTGAAAAAGTTCGTATTTTGAAATCCGGTTATATTATGCCATCAAACTTGGATTACAGGAGAACGAGGCGACAAATAGTATTAACTTAAACGATGATCTACTTACAATTACCTAATTAATCCAAAATAACCGATAAATACCGAATCGGTGACAATCAATTTTATCCGTTCAAAATAAGTAAGGCTAACCATCTGGGATTTTTGCAAAAAATTGAACAAAAATTATTGTCGAAATTCCGGCTCAAAATGGTTCTAGTTAATGGAAATAGCATATTAAGTAAGAAATTACCGGTTGGTTGCACGTTGGAAGCGCGGTTATTGAAAAAGTTCGTATTTTGAAATCCGGTTATATTATGCCATCAAACTTGGATTACAGGAGAACGAGGCGACAAATTGCATTAACTTAAACGCTGATCTACTTACAATTACCTAATTAATCCAAAATAACCGATAAATACCGAATCGGTGACAATCAATTTTATCCGTTCAAAATAAGTAAGGCTAACTAACCATCAGGGATTTTTGCAAAAAATTGAAAAAAAATTATTGTCGAAATTCCGGCTCAAAATGATTCCAGGTAATGGAAATAGCATATTAAGTAAGAAATTACCGGTTGGTTGCACGTTGGAAGCGCGCGTTATTGAAAAAGTTCGTATTTTGAAATCCGGTTATATTATGCCATCAAACTTGGATTACAGGAGAACGAGGCGACAAATTGCATTAACTTAAACGCTGATCTACTTACAATTACCTAATTAATCCAAAATAACCGATAAATACCGAATCGGTGACAATCAATTTTATCCGTTCAAAATAAGTAAGGCTAACTAACCATCAGGGATTTTTGCAAAAAATTGAACAAAAATTATTGTCGAAATTCCGGCTCAAAATGATTCCAGGTAATGGAAATAGCATATTAAGTAAGAAATTACCGGTTGGTTGCACGTTGGAAGCGCGGTTATTGAAAAAGTTCGTATTTTGAAATCCGGTTATATTATGCCATCAAACTTGGATTACAGGAGAACGAGGCGACAAATTGCATTAACTTAAACGCTGATCTACTTACAATTACCTAATTAATCCAAAATAACCGATAAATACCGAATCGGTGACAATCAATTTTATCCGTTCAAAATAAGTAAGGCTAACTAACCATCAGGGATTTTTGCAAAAAATTGAAAAAAAATTATTGTCGAAATTCCGGCTCAAAATAATTCCAGGTAATGGAAATAGCATATTAAGTAAGAAATTACCGGTTGGTTGCACGTTGGAAGCGCGCGTTATTGAAAAAGTTCGTATTTTGAAATCCGGTTATATTATGCCATCAAACTTGGATTACAGGAGAACGAGGCGACAAATTGCATTAACTTAAACGATGATCTACTTACAATTACCTAATTAATCCAAAATAACCGATAAATACCGAATCGGTGACAATTAATTTTATCCGTTCAAAATAAGTAAGGCTAACTAACCATCAGGGATTTTTGCAAAAAATTGAAAAAAAATTATTGTCGAAATTCCGGCTCAAAATGATTCCAGGTAATGGAAATAGCATATTAAGTAAGAAATTACCGGTTGGTTGCACGTTGGAAGCGCGCGTTATTGAAAAAGTTCGTATTTTGAAATCCGGTTATATTATGCCATCAAACTTGGATTACAGGAGAACGAGGCGACAAATTGCATTAACTTAAACGCTGATCTACTTACAATTACCTAATTAATCCAAAATAACCGATAAATACCGAATCGGTGACAATCAATTTTATCCGTTCAAAATAAGTAAGGCTAACCATCAGGAATTTTTGCAAAAAATTGAAAAAAAATTATTGTCGAAATTCCGGCTCAAAATGATTCCAGGTAATGGAAATAGCATATTAAGTAAGAAATTACCGGTTGGTTGCACGTTGGAAGCGCGCGTTATTGAAAAAGTTCGTATTTTGAAATCCGGTTATATTATGCCATCAAACTTGGATTACAGGAGAACGAGGCGACAAATTGCATTAACTTAAACGCTGATCTACTTACAATTACCTAATTAATCCAAAATAACCGATAAATACCGAATCGGTGACAATCAATTTTATCCGTTCAAAATAAGTAAGGCTAACCATCAGGGATTTTTGCAAAAAATTGAACAAAAATTATTGTCGAAATTCCGGCTCAAAATGATTCCAGGTAATGGAAATAGCATATTAAGTAAGAAATTACCGGTTGGTTGCACGTTGGAAGCGCGCGTTATTGAAAAAGTTCGTATTTTGAAATCCGGTTATATTATGCCATCAAACTTGGATTACAGGAGAACGAGGCGACAAATTGCATTAACTTAAACGCTGATCTACTTACAATTACCTAATTAATCCAAAATAACCGATAAATACCGAATCGGTGACAATCAATTTTATCCGTTCAAAATAAGTAAGGCTAACCATCAAGGATTTTTGCAAAAAATTGAACAAAAATTATTGTCGAAATTCCGGCTCAA
Organism: Nephrotoma guestfalica; assembly: GCA_963691935.1. Classification (NCBI taxonomy): domain Eukaryota; kingdom Metazoa; phylum Arthropoda; class Insecta; order Diptera; family Tipulidae; genus Nephrotoma; species Nephrotoma guestfalica. The sequence goes on from OY829913.1 coordinate 236,081,114, forward strand.
AATGGTTCTAGTTAATGGAAATAGCATATTAAGTAAGAAATTACCGGTTGGTTGCACGTTGGAAGCGCGGTTATTGAAAAAGTTCGTATTTTGAAATCCGGTTATATTATGCCATCAAACTTGGATTACAGGAGAACGAGGCGACAAATTGCATTAACTTAAACGCTGATCTACTTACAATTACCTAATTAATCCAAAATAACCGATAAATACCGAATCGGTGACAATCAATTTTATCCGTTCAAAATAAGTAAGGCTAACCATCAGGGATTTTTGCAAAAAATTGAAAAAATATTATTGTCGAAATTCCGGCTCAAAATGATTCCAGGTAATGGAAATAGCATATTAAGTAAGAAATTACCGGTTGGTTGCACGTTGGAAGCGCGCGTTATTGAAAAAGTTCGTATTTTGAAATCCGGTTATATTATGCCATCAAACTTGGATTACAGGAGAACGAGGCGACAAATTGCATTAACTTAAACGCTGATCTACTTACAATTACCTAATTAATCCAAAATAACCGATAAATACCGAATCGGTGACAATCAATTTTATCCGTTCAAAATAAGTAAGGCTAACCATCAGGGATTTTTGCAAAAAATTGAACAAAAATTATTGTCGAAATTCCGGCTCAAAATGATTCCAGGTAATGGAAATAGCATATTAAGTAAGAAATTACCGGTTGGTTGCACGTTGGAAGCGCGCGTTATTGAAAAAGTTCGTATTTTGAAATCCGGTTATATTATGCCATCAAACTTGGATTACAGGAGAACGAGGCGACAAATTGCATTAACTTAAACGCTGATCTACTTACAATTACCTAATTAATCCAAAATAACCGATAAATACCGAATCGGTGACAATCAATTTTATCCGTTCAAAATAAGTAAGGCTAACCATCAGGGATTTTTGCAAAAAATTGAACAAAAATTATTGTCGAAATTCCGGCTCAAAATGGTTCTAGTTAATGGAAATAGCATATTAAGTAAGAAATTACCGGTTGGTTGCACGTTGGAAGCGCGGTTATTGAAAAAGTTCGTGTTTTGAAATCCGGTTATATTATGCCATCAAACTTGGATTACAGGAGAACGAGGCGACAAATTGCATTAACTTAAACGCTGATCTACTTACAATTACCTAATCAATCCAAAATAACCGATAAATACCGAATCGGTGACAATCAATTTTATCCGTTCAAAATAAGTAAGGCTAACCATCAGGGATTTTTGCAAAAAATTGAAAAAAAATTATTGTCGAAATTCCGGCTCAAAATGATTCCAGGTAATGGAAATAGCATATTAAGTAAGAAATTACCGGTTGGTTGCACGTTGGAAGCGCGCGTTATTGAAAAAGTTCGTATTTTGAAATCCGGTTATATTATGCCACCAAACTTGGATTACAGGAGAACGAGGCGACAAATTGCATTAACTTAAACGCTGATCTACTTACAATTACCTAATTAATCCAAAATAACCGATAAATACCGAATCGGTGACAATCAATTTTATCCGTTCAAAATAAGTAAGGCTAACCATCAGGGATTTTTGCAAAAAATTGAACAAAAATTATTGTCGAAATTCCGGCTCAAAATGGTTCTAGTTAATGGAAATAGCATATTAAGTAAGAAATTACCGGTTGGCTGCACGTTGGAAGCGCGTTTATTGAAAAAGTTCGTATTTTGAAATCCGGTTATATTATGCCATCAAACTTGGATTACAGGAGAACGAGGCGACAAATTGCATTAACTTAAACGCTGATCTACTTACAATTACCTAATTAATCCAAAATAACCGATAAATACCGAATCGGTGACAATCAATTTTATCCGTTCAAAATAAGTAAGGCTAACCATCAGGGATTTTTGCAAAAAATTGAACAAAAATTATTGTCGAAATTCAGGCTCAAAATGGTTCTAGTTAATGGAAATAGCATATTAAGTAAGAAATTACCGGTTGGTTGCACGTTGGAAGCGCGGTTATTGAAAAAGTTCGTATTTTGAAATCCGGTTATATTATGCCATCAAACTTGGATTACAGGAGAACGAGGCGACAAATTGCATTAACTTAAACGCTGATCTACTTACAATTACCTAATTAATCCAAAATAACCGATAAATACCGAATCGGTGACAATCAATTGTATCCGTTCAAAATAAGTAAGGCTAACCATCAGGGATTTTTGCAAAAAATTGAAAAAAAATTATTGTCGAAATTCCGGCTCAAAATGATTCCAGGTAATGGAAATAGCATATTAAGTAAGAAATTATCGGTTGGTTGCACGTTGGAAGCGCGCGTTATTGAAAAAGTTCGTATTTTGAAATCCGGTTATATTATGCCATCAAACTTGGATTACAGGAGAACGAGGCGACAAATTGCATTAACTTAAACGCTGATCTACTTACAATTACCTAATTAATCCAAAATAACCGATAAATACCGAATCGGTGACAATCAATTTTATCCGTTCAAAATAAGTAAGGCTAACCATCAGGGATTTTTGCAAAAAATTGAACAAAAATTATTGTCGAAATTCCGGCTCAAAATGGTTTTAGTTAATGGAAATAGCATATTAAGTAAGAAATTACCGGTTGGTTGCACGTTGGAAGCGCGGTTATTGAAAAAGATCGTATTTTGAAATCCGGTTATATTATGCCATCAAACTTGGATTACAGGAGAACGAGGCGACAAATTGCATTAACTTAAACGCTGATCTACTTACGATTACCTAATTAATCCAAAATAACCGATAAATACCGAATCGGTGACAATCAATTTTATCCGTTCAAAATAAGTAAGGCTAACCATCAGGGATTTTTGCAAAAAATTGAACAAAAATTATTGTCGAAATTCCGGCTCAAAATGGTTCTAGTTAATGGAAATAGCATATTAAGTAAGAAATTACCGGTTGGTTGCACGTTGGAAGCGCGGTTATTGAAAAAGTTCGTATTTTGAAATCCGGTTATATTATGCCATCAAACTTGGATTACAGGAGAACGAGGCGACAAATTGCATTAACTTAAACGCTGATCTACTTACAATTACCTAATTAATCCAAAATAACCGATAAATACCGAATCGGTGACAATCAATTTTATCCGTTCAAAATAAGTAAGGCTAACCATCAGGGATTTTTGCAAAAAATTGAAAAAAAATTATTGTCGAAATTCCGGCTCAAAATGATTCCAGGTAATGGAAATAGCATATTAAGTAAGAAATTACCGGTTGGTTGCACGTTGGAAGCGCGCGTTATTGAAAAAGTTCGTATTTTGAAATCCGGTTATATTATGCCACCAAACATAGATTACAGGAGAACGAGGCGACAAATTGCATTAACTTAAACGCTGATCTACTTACAATTACCTAATTAATCCAAAATAACCGATAAATACCGAATCGGTGACAATCAATTTTATCCGTTCAAAATAAGTAAGGCTAACCATCAGGGATTTTTGCAAAAAATTGAACAAAAATTATTGTCGAAATTCCGGCTCAAAATGGTTCTAGTTAATGGAAATAGCATATTAAGTAAGAAATTACCGGTTGGTTGCACGTTGGAAGCGCGGTTATTGAAAAAGTTCGTATTTTGAAATCCGGTTATATTATGCCATCAAACTTGGATTACAGGAGAACGAGGCGACAAATTGCATTAACTTAAACGCTGATCTACTTACAATTACCTAATTAATCCAAAATAACCGATAAATACCGAATCGGTGACAATCAATTTTATCCGTTCAAAATAAGTAAGGCTAACCATCAGGGATTTTTGCAAAAAATTGAAAAAAAATTATTGTCGAAATTCCGGCTCAAAATGATTCCAGGTAATGGAAATAGCATATTAAGTAAGAAATTACCGGTTGGTTGCACGTTGGAAGCGCGCGTTATTGAAAAAGTTCGTATTTTGAAATCCGGTTATATTATGCCATCAAACTTGGATTACAGGAGAACGAGGCGACAAATTGCATTAACTTAAACGCTGATCTACTTACAATTACCTAATTAATCCAAAATAACCGATAAATACCGAATCGGTGACAATCAATTTTATCCGTTCAAAATAAGTAAGGCTAACCATCAGGGATTTTTGCAAAAAATTGAACAAAAATTATTGTCGAAATTCCGGCTCAAAATGGTTCTAGTTAATGGAAATAGCATATTAAGTAAGAAATTACCGGTTGGTTGCACGTTGGAAGCGCGGTTATTGAAAAAGTTCGTATTTTGAAATCCGGTTATATTATGCCATCAAACTTGGATTACAGGAGAACGAGGCGACAAATTGCATTAACTTAAACGCTGATCTACTGACAATTACCTAATTAATCCAAAATAACCGATAAATACCGAATCGGTGACAATCAATTTTATCCGTTCAAAATAAGTAAGGCTAACTAACCATCAGGGATTTTTGCAAAAAATTGAACAAAAATTATTGTCGAAATTCCGGCTCAAAATGATTCCAGGTAATGGAAATAGCATATTAAGTAAGAAATTACCGGTTGGTTGCACGTTGGAAGCGCGCGTTATTGAAAAAGTTCGTATTTTGAAATCCGGTTATATTATGCCATCAAACTTGGATTACAGGAGAACGAGGCGACAAATTGCATTAACTTAAACGCTGATCTACTTACAATTACCTAATTAATCCAAAATAACCGATAAATACCGAATCGGTGACAATCAATTTTATCCGTTCAAAATAAGTAAGGCTAACCATCAGGGATTTTTGCAAAAAATTGAAAAAAAATTATTGTCGAAATTCCGGCTCAAAATGATTCCAGGTAATGGAAATAGCATATTAAGTAAGAAATTACCGGTTGGTTGCACGTTGGAAGCGCGCGTTATTGAAAAAGTTCGTATTTTGAAATCCGGTTATATTATGCCATCAAACTTGGATTACAGGAGAACGAGGCGACAAATTGCATTAACTTAAACGCTGATCTACTTACAATTACCTAATTAATCCAAAATAACCGATAAATACCGAATCGGTGACAATCAATTTTATCCGTTCAAAATAAGTAAGGCTAACCATCAGGGATTTTTGCAAAAAATTGAACAAAAATTATTGTCGAAATTCCGGCTCAAAATGGTTCTAGTTAATGGAAATAGCATATTAAGTAAGAAATTACCGGTTGGTTGCACGTTGGAAGCGCGGTTATTGAAAAAGTTCGTATTTTGAAATCCGGTTATATTATGCCATCAAACTTGGATTACAGGAGAACGAGGCGACAAATTGCATTAACTTAAACGCTGATCTACTTACAATTACCTAATTAATCCAAAATAACCGATAAATACCGAATCGGTGACAATCAATTTTATCCGTTCAAAATAAGTAAGGCTAACCATCAGGGATTTTTGCAAAAAATTGAAAAAAAATTATTGTCGAAATTCCGGCTCAAAATGATTCCAGGTAATGGAAATAGCATATTAAGTAAGAAATTACCGGTTGGTTGCACGTTGGAAGCGCGCGTTATTGAAAAAGTTCGTATTTTGAAATCCGGTTATATTATGCCATCAAACTTGGATTACAGGAGAACGAGGCGACAAATTGCATTAACTTAAACGCTGATCTACTTACAATTACCTAATTAATCCAAAATAACGGATAAATACCGAATCGGTGACAATCAATTTTATCCGTTCAAAATAAGTAAGGCTAATAACCATCAGGGATTTTTGAAAAAAATTATTGTCGAAATTCCGGCTCAAAATGATTCCAGGTAATGGAAATAGCATATTAAGTAAGAAATTACCGGTTGGTTGCACGTTGGAAGCGCGCGTTATTGAAAAAGTTCGTATTTTGAAATCCGGTTATATTATGCCATCAAACTTGGATTACAGGAGAACGAGGCGACAAATTGCATTAACTTAAACGCTGATCTACTTACAATTACCTAATTAATCCAAAATAACCGATAAATACCGAATCGGTGACAATCAATTTTATCCGTTCAAAATAAGTAAGGCTAACCATCAGGGATTTTTGCAAAAAATCTAACAAAAATTATTGTCGAAATTCCGGCTCAAAATGGTTCTAGTTAATGGAAATAGCATATTAAGTAAGAAATTACCGGTTGGTTGCACGTTGGAAGCGCGGTTATTGAAAAAGTTCGTATTTTGAAATCCGGTTATATTATGCCATCAAACTTGGATTACAGGAGAACGAGGCGACAAATTGCATTAACTTAAACGCTGATCTACTTACAATTACCTAATTAATCCAAAATAACCGATAAATACCGAATCGGTGACAATCAATTTTATCCGTTCAAAATAAGTAAGGCTAACCATCAGGGATTTTTGCAAAAAATTGAACAAAAATTATTGTCGAAATTCCGGCTCAAAATGGTTCTAGTTAATGGAAATAGCATATTAAGTAAGAAATTACCGGTTGGTTGCACGTTGGAAGCGCGCGTTATTGAAAAAGTTCGTATTTTGAAATCCGGTTATATTATGCCATCAAACTTGGATTACAGGAGAACGAGGCGACAAATTGCATTAACTTAAACGCTGATCTACTTACAATTACCTAATTAATCCAAAATAACCGATAAATACCGAATCGGTGACAATCAATTTTATCCGTTCAAAATAAGTAAGGCTAACCATCAGGGATTTTTGCAAAAAATTGAAAAAAAATTATTGTCGAAATTCCGGCTCAAAATGATTCCAGGTAATGGAAATAGCATATTAAGTAAGAAATTACCGGTTGGTTGCACGTTGGAAGCGCGCGTTATTGAAAAAGTTCGTATTTTTAAATCCGGTTATATTATGCCATCAAACTTGGATTACAGGAGAACGAGGCGACAAATTGCATTAACTTAAACGCTGATCTACTTACAATTACCTAATTAATCCAAAATAACCGATAAATACCGAATCGGTGACAATCAATTTTATCCGTTCAAAATAAGTAAGGCTAACCATCAGGGATTTTTGCAAAAAATTGAAAAAAAATTATTGTCGAAATTCCGGCTCAAAATGATTCCAGGTATTGGAAATAGCATATTAAGTAAGAAATTACCGGTTGGTTGCACGTTGGAAGCGCGGTTATTGAAAAAGTTCGTATTTTGAAATCCGGTTATATTATGCCATCAAACTTGGATTACAGGAGAACGAGGCGACAAATTGCATTAACTTAAACGCTGATCTACTTACAATTACCTAATTAATCCAAAATAACCGATAAATACCGAATCGGTGACAATCAATTTTATCCGTTCAAAATAAGTAAGGCTAACCATCAGGGATTTTTGCAAAAAATTGAACAAAAATTATTGTCGAAATTCCGGCTCAAAATGGTTCTAGTTAATGGAAATAGCATATTAAGTAAGAAATTACCGGTTGGTTGCACGTTGGAAGCGCGGTTATTGAAAAAGTTCGTATTTTGAAATCCGGTTATATTATGCCATCAAATTTGGATTACAGGAGAACGAGGCGACAAATTGCATTAACTTAAACGCTGATCTACTTACAATTACCTAATTAATCCAAAATAACCGATAAATACCGAATCGGTGACAATCAATTTTATCCGTTCAAAATAAGTAAGGCCATCAGGGATTTTTGCAAAAAATTGAAAAAAAATTATTGTCGAAATTCCGGCTCAAAATGATTCCAGGTAATGGAAATAGCATATTAAGTAAGAAAATACCGATTGGTTGCACGTTGGAAGCGCGCGTTATTGAAAAAGTTCGTATTTTGAAATCCGGTTATATTATGCCATCAAACTTGGATTACAGGAGAACGAGGCGACAAATTGCATTAACTTAAACGCTGATCTACTTACAATTACCTAATTAATCCAAAATAACCGATAAATACCGAATCGGTGACAATCAATTTTATCCGTTCAAAATAAGTAAGGCTAACATCAGGGATTTTTGCAAAAAATTGAACAAAAATTATTGTCGAAATTCCGGCTCAAAATGATTCCAGGTAATGGAAATAGCATATTAAGTAAGAAATTACCGGTTGGTTGCACGTTGGAAGCGCGCGTTATTGAAAAAGTTCGTATTTTGAAATCCGGTTATATTATGCCATCAAACTTGGATTACAGGAGAACGAGGCGACAAGTCGAAATTCCGGCTCAAAATAATTCCAGGTAATGGAAATAGCATATTAAGTAAGAAATTACCGGTTGGTTGCACGTTGGAAGCGCGCGTTATTGAAAAAGTTCGTATTTTGAAATCCGGTTATATTATGCCATCAAACTTGGATTACAGGAGAACGAGGCGACAAATTGCATTAACTTAAACGCTGATCTACTTACAATTACCTAATTAATCCAAAATAACCGATAAATACCGAATCGGTGACAATCAATTTTATCCGTTCAAAATAAGTAAGGCTAACCATCAGGGATTTTTGCAAAAAATTGAACAAAAATTATTGTCGAAATTCCGGCTCAAAATGGTTCTAGTTAATGGAAATAGCATATTAAGTAAGAAATTACCGGTTGGTTGCACGTTGGAAGCGCGGTTATTGAAAAAGTTCGTATTTTGAAATCCGGTTATATTATGCCATCAAACTTGGATTACAGGAGAACGAGGCGACAAATTGCATTAACTTAAACGCTGATCTACTTACAATTACCTAATTAATCCAAAATAACCGATAAATACCGAATCGGTGACAATCAATTTTATCCGTTCAAAATAAGTAAGGCTAACCATCAGGGATTTTTGCAAAAAATTGAACAAAAATTATTGTCGAAATTCCGGCTCAAAATGGTTCTAGTTAATGGAAATAGCATATTAAGTAAGAAATTACCGGTTGGTTGCACGTTGGAAGCGCGCGTTATTGAAAAAGTTCGTATTTTGAAATCCGGTTATATTATGCCATCAAACTTGGATTACAGGAGAACGAGGCGACAAATTGCATTAACTTAAACGCTGATCTACTTACAATTACCTAATTAATCCAAAATAACCGATAAATACCGAATCGGTGACAATCAATTTTATCCGTTCAAAATAAGTAAGACCATCAGGGATTTTTGCAAAAAATTAAAAAAAAATTATTGTCGAAATTCCGGCTCAAAATGGTTCTAGTTAATGGAAATAGCATATTAAGTAAGAAATTACCGGTTGGTTGCACGTTGGAAGCGCGGTTATTGAAAAAGTTCGTATTTTGAAATCCGGTTATATTATGCCATCAAACTTGGATTACAGGAGAACGAGGCGACAAATTGCATTAACTTAAACGCTGATCTACTTACAATTACCTAATTAATCCAAAATAACCGATAAATACCGAATCGGTGACAATCAATTTTATCCGTTCAAAATAAGTAAGGCTAACCATCAGGGATTTTTGCAAAAAATTGAACAAAAATTATTGTCGAAATTCCGGCTCAAAATGGTTCTAGTTAATGGAAATAGCATATTAAGTAAGAAATTACCGGTTGGTTGCACGTTGGAAGCGCGGTTATTGAAAAAGTTCGTATTTTGAAATCCGGTTATATTATGCCATCAAATTTGGATTACAGGAGAACGAGGCGACAAATTGCATTAACTTAAACGCTGATCTACTTACAATTACCTAATTAATCCAAAATAACCGATAAATACCGAATCGGTGACAATCAATTTTATCCGTTCAAAATAAGTAAGGCTAACCATCAGGGATTTTTGCAAAAAATTGAAAAAAAATTATTGTCGAAATTCCGGCTCAAAATGATTCCAGGTAATGGAAATAGCATATTAAGTAAGAAATTACCGGTTGGTTGCACGTTGGAAGCGCGCGTTATTGAAAAAGTTCGTATTTTGAAATCCGGTTATATTATGCCATCAAACTTGGATTACAGGAGAACGAGGCGACAAATTGCATTAACTTAAACGCTGATCTACTTACAATTACCTAATTAATCCAAAATAACGGATAAATACCGAATCGGTGACAATCAATTTTATCCGTTCAAAATAAGTAAGGCTAATAACCATCAGGGATTTTTGAAAAAAATTATTGTCGAAATTCCGGCTCAAAATGATTCCAGGTAATGGAAATAGCATATTAAGTAAGAAATTACCGGTTGGTTGCACGTTGGAAGCGCGCGTTATTGAAAAAGTTCGTATTTTGAAATCCGGTTATATTATGCCATCAAACTTGGATTACAGGAGAACGAGGCGACAAATTGCATTAACTTAAACGCTGATCTACTTACAATTACCTAATTAATCCAAAATAACCGATAAATACCGAATCGGTGACAATCAATTTTATCCGTTCAAAATAAGTAAGGCTAACCATCAGGGATTTTTTGCAAAAAATCTAACAAAAATTATTGTCGAAATTCCGGCTCAAAATGGTTCTAGTTAATGGAAATAGCATATTAAGTAAGAAATTACCGGTTGGTTGCACGTTGGAAGCGCGCGTTATTGAAAAAGTTCGTATTTTGAAATCCGGTTATATTATGTCATCAAACTTGGATTACAGGAGAACGAGGCGACAAATTGCATTAACTTAAACGCTGATCTACTTACAATTACCTAATTAATCCAAAATAACCGATAAATACCGAATCGGTGACAATCAATTTTATCCGTTCAAAATAAGTAAGGCTAACCATCAGGGATTTTTGCAAAAAATTGAACAAAAATTATTGTCGAAATTCCGGCTCAAAATGGTTCTAGTTAATGGAAATAGCATATTAAGTAAGAAATTACCGGTTGGTTGCACGTTGGAAGCGCGGTTATTGAAAAAGTTCGTATTTTGAAATCCGGTTATATTATGCCATCAAACTTGGATTACAAGAGAACGAGGCGACAAATTGCATTAACTTAAACGCTGATCTACTTACAATTACCTAATTAATCCAAAATAACCGATAAATACCGAATCGGTGACAATCAATTTTATCCGTTCAAAATAAGTAAGGCTAATAACCATCAGGGATTTTTGAAAAAAATTATTGTCGAAATTCCGGCTCAAAATGATTCCAGGTAATGGAAATAGCATATTAAGTAAGAAATTACCGGTTGGTTGCACGTTGGAAGCGCGCGTTATTGAAAAAGTTCGTATTTTGAAATCCGGTTATATTATGCCATCAAACTTGGATTACAGGAGAACGAGGCGACAAATTGCATTAACTTAAACGCTGATCTACTTACAATTACCTAATTAATCCAAAATAACCGATAAATACCGAATCGGTGACAATCAATTTTATCCGTTCAAAATAAGTAAGGCTAACCATCAGGGATTTTTTGCAAAAAATCTAACAAAAATTATTGTCGAAATTCCGGCTCAAAATGGTTCTAGTTAATGGAAATAGCATATTAAGTAAGAAATTACCGGTTGGTTGCACGTTGGAAGCGCGCGTTATTGAAAAAGTTCGTATTTTGAAATCCGGTTATATTATGCCATCAAACTTGGATTACAGGAGAACGAGGCGACAAATTGCATTAACTTAAACGCTGATCTACTTACAATTACCTAATTAATCCAAAATAACCGATAAATACCGAATCGGTGACAATCAATTTTATCCGTTCAAAATAAGTAAGGCTAACCATCAGGGATTTTTGCAAAAAATTGAAAAAAAATTATTGTCGAAATTCCGGCTCAAAATGATTCCAGGTAATGGAAATAGCATATTAAGTAAGAAATTACCGGTTGGTTGCACGTTGGAAGCGCGCGTTATTGAAAAAGTTCGTATTTTTAAATCCGGTTATATTATGCCATCAAACTTGGATTACAGGAGAACGAGGCGACAAATTGCATTAACTTAAACGCTGATCTACTTACAATTACCTAATTAATCCAAAATAACCGATAAATACCGAATCGGTGACAATCAATTTTATCCGTTCAAAATAAGTAAGGCTAACCATCAGGGATTTTTGCAAAAAATTGAAAAAAAATTATTGTCGAAATTCCGGCTCAAAATGATTCCAGGTATTGGAAATAGCATATTAAGTAAGAAATTACCGGTTGGTTGCACGTTGGAAGCGCGGTTATTGAAAAAGTTCGTATTTTGAAATCCGGTTATATTATGCCATCAAACTTGGATTACAGGAGAACGAGGCGACAAATTGCATTAACTTAAACGCTGATCTACTTACAATTACCTAATTAATCCAAAATAACCGATAAATACCGAATCGGTGACAATCAATTTTATCCGTTCAAAATAAGTAAGGCTAACCATCAGGGATTTTTGCAAAAAATTGAACAAAAATTATTGTCGAAATTCCGGCTCAAAATGGTTCTAGTTAATGGAAATAGCATATTAAGTAAGAAATTACCGGTTGGTTGCACGTTGGAAGCGCGGTTATTGAAAAAGTTCGTATTTTGAAATCCGGTTATATTATGCCATCAAATTTGGATTACAGGAGAACGAGGCGACAAATTGCATTAACTTAAACGCTGATCTACTTACAATTACCTAATTAATCCAAAATAACCGATAAATACCGAATCGGTGACAATCAATTTTATCCGTTCAAAATAAGTAAGGCTAACCATCAGGGATTTTTGCAAAAAATTGAACAAAAATTATTGTCGAAATTCCGGCTCAAAATGGTTCTAGTTAATGGAAATAGCATATTAAGTAAGAAATTACCGGTTGGTTGCACGTTGGAAGCGCGGTTATTGAAAAAGTTCGTATTTTGAAATCCGGTTATATTATGCCATCAAACTTGGATTACAGGAGAACGAGGCGACAAGTCGAAATTCCGGCTCAAAATAATTCCAGGTAATGGAAATAGCATATTAAGTAAGAAATTACCGGTTGGTTGCACGTTGGAAGCGCGCGTTATTGAAAAAGTTCGTATTTTGAAATCCGGTTATATTATGCCATCAAACTTGGATTACAGGAGAACGAGGCGACAAATTGCATTAACTTAAACGCTGATCTACTTACAATTACCTAATTAATCCAAAATAACCGATAAATACCGAATCGGTGACAATCAATTTTATCCGTTCAAAATAAGTAAGGCTAACCATCAGGGATTTTTGCAAAAAATTGAACAAAAATTATTGTCGAAATTCCGGCTCAAAATGGTTCTAGTTAATGGAAATAGCATATTAAGTAAGAAATTACCGGTTGGTTGCACGTTGGAAGCGCGGTTATTGAAAAAGTTCGTATTTTGAAATCCGGTTATATTATGCCATCAAACTTGGATTACAGGAGAACGAGGCGACAAGTCGAAATTCCGGCTCAAAATAATTCCAGGTAATGGAAATAGCATATTAAGTAAGAAATTACCGGTTGGTTGCACGTTGGAAGCGCGCGTTATTGAAAAAGTTCGTATTTTGAAATCCGGTTATATTATGCCATCAAACTTGGATTACAGGAGAACGAGGCGACAAATTGCATTAACTTAAACGCTGATCTACTTACAATTACCTAATTAATCCAAAATAACCGATAAATACCGAATCGGTGACAATCAATTTTATCCGTTCAAAATAAGTAAGGCTAACCATCAGGGATTTTTGCAAAAAATTGAACAAAAATTATTGTCGAAATTCCGGCTCAAAATGATTCCAGGTAATGGAAATAGCATATTAAGTAAGAAATTACCGGTTGGTTGCACGTTGGAAGCGCGCGTTATTGAAAAAGTTCGTATTTTGAAATCCGGTTATATTATGCCATCAAACTTGGATTACAGGAGAACGAGGCGACAAGTCGAAATTTCGGCTCAAAATAATTCCAGGTAATGGAAATAGCATATTAAGTAAGAAATTACCGGTTGGTTGCACGTTGGAAGCGCGCGTTATTGAAAAAGTTCGTATTTTGAAATCCGGTTATATTATGCCATCAAACTTGGATTACAGGAGAACGAGGCGACAAATTGCATTAACTTAAACGCTGATCTACTTACAATTACCTAATTAATCCAAAATAACCGATAAATACCGAATCGGTGACAATCAATTTTATCCGTTCAAAATAAGTAAGGCCATCAGGGATTTTTGCAAAAAATTGAAAAAAAATTATTGTCGAAATTCCGGCTCAAAATGATTCCAGGTAATGGAAATAGCATATTAAGTAAGAAATTACCGGTTGGTTGCACGTTGGAAGCGCGCGTTATTGAAAAAGTTCGTATTTTGAAATCCGGTTATATTATGCCATCAAACTTGGATTACAGGAGAACGAGGCGACAAATTGCATTAACTTAAACGCTGATCTACTTACAATTACCTAATTAATCCAAAATAACCGATAAATACCGAATCGGTGACAATCAATTTTATACGTTCAAAATAAGTAAGGCTAACATCAGGGATTTTTGCAAAAAATTGAACAAAAATTATTGTCGAAATTCCGGCTCAAAATGGTTCTAGTTAATGGAAATAGCATATTAAGTAAGAAATTACCGGTTGGTTGCACGTTGGAAGCGCGCGTTATTGAAAAAGTTCGTATTTTGAAATCCGGTTATATTATGCCATCAAACTTGGATTACAGGAGAACGAGGCGACAAATAGTATTAACTTAAACGCTGATCTACTTACAATTACCTAATTAATCCAAAATAACCGATAAATACCGAATCGGTGACAATCAATTTTATCCGTTCAAAATATGTAAGGCTAACCATCAGGGATTTTTGCAAAAAATTGAACAAAAATTATTGTCGAAATTCCGGCTCAAAATGGTTCTAGTTAATGGAAATAGCATATTAAGTAAGAAATTACCGGTTGGTTGCACGTTGGAAGCGCGGTTATTGAAAAAGTTCGTATTTTGAAATCCGGTTATATTATGCCATCAAACTTGGATTACAGGAGAACGAGGCGACAAATTGCATTAACTTAAACGCTGATCTACTTACAATTACCTAATTAATCCAAAATAACCGATAAATACCGAATCGGTGACAATCAATTTTATCCGTTCAAAATATGTAAGGCTAACCATCAGGGATTTTTGCAAAAAATTGAACAAAAATTATTGTCGAAATTCCGGCTCAAAATGGTTCTAGTTAATGGAAATAGCATATTAAGTAAGAAATTACCGGTTGGTTGCACGTTGGAAGCGCGGTTATTGAAAAAGTTCGTATTTTGAAATCCGGTTATATTATGCCATCAAACTTGGATTACAGGAGAACGAGGCGACAAATTGCATTAACTTAAACGCTGATCTACTTACAATTACCTAATTAATCCAAAATAACCGATAAATACCGAATCGGTGACAATCAATTTTATCCGTTCAAAATAAGTAAGGCTAACTAACCATCAGGGATTTTTGCAAAAAATTGAAAAAAAATTATTGTCGAAATTCCGGCTCAAAATGATTCCAGGTAATGGAAATAGCATATTAAGTAAGAAATTACCGGTTGGTTGCACGTTGGAAGCGCGGTTATTGAAAAAGTTCGTATTTTGAAATCCGGTTATATTATGCCATCAAACTTGGATTACAGGAGAACGAGGCGACAAATTGCATTAACTTAAACGCTGATCTACTTACAATTACCTAATTAATCCAAAATAACCGATAAATACCGAATCGGTGACAATCAATTTTATCCGTTCAAAATAAGTAAGGCTAACCATCAGGGATTTTTGCAAAAAATTGAAAAAAAATTATTGTCGAAATTCCGGCTCAAAATAATTCCAGGTAATGGAAACAGCATATTAAGTAAGAAATTACCGGTTGGTTGCACGTTGGAAGCGCGCGTTATTGAAAAAGTTCGTATTTTGAAATCCGGTTATATTATGCCATCAAACTTGGATTACAGGAGAACGAGGCGACAAATTGCATTAACTTAAACGATGATCTACTTACAATTACCTAATTAATCCAAAATAACCGATAAATACCGAATCGGTGACAATTAATTTTATCCGTTCAAAATAAGTAAGGCTAACCATCAGGGATTTTTGCAAAAAATTGAAAAAAAATTATTGTCGAAATTCCGGCTGAAAATGATTCCAGGTAATGGAAATAGCATATTAAGTAAGAAATTACCGGTTGGTTGCACGTTGGAAGCGCGCGTTATTGAAAAAGTTCGTATTTTGAAATCCGGTTATATTATGCCATCAAACTTGGATTACAGGAGAACGAGGCGACAAATTGCATTAACTTAAACGCTGATCTACTTACAATTACCTAATTAATCCAAAATAACCGATAAATACCGAATCGGTGACAATCAATTTTATCCGTTCAAAATAAGTAAGGCTAACCATCAGGGATTTTTGCAAAAAATTGAAAAAAAATTATTGTCGAAATTCCGGCTCAAAATAATTCCAGGTAATGGAAATAGCATATTAAGTAAGAAATTACCGGTTGGTTGCACGTTGGAAGCGCGCGTTATTGAAAAAGTTCGTATTTTTAAATCCGGTTATATTATGCCATCAAACTTGGATTACAGGAGAACGAGGCGACAAATTGCATTAACTTAAACGCTGATCTACTTACAATTACCTAATTAATCCAAAATAACCGATAAATACCGAATCGGTGACAATCAATTTTATCCGTTCAAAATAAGTAAGGCTAACCATCAGGGATTTTTGCAAAAAATTGAAAAAAAATTATTGTCGAAATTCCGGCTCAAAATGATTCCAGGTATTGGAAATAGCATATTAAGTAAGAAATTACCGGTTGGTTGCACGTTGGAAGCGCGGTTATTGAAAAAGTTCGTATTTTGAAATCCGGTTATATTATGCCATCAAACTTGGATTACAGGAGAACGAGGCGACAAATTGCATTAACTTAAACGCTGATCTACTTACAATTACCTAATTAATCCAAAATAACCGATAAATACCGAATCGGTGACAATCAATTTTATCCGTTCAAAATAAGTAAGGCTAACCATCAGGGATTTTTGCAAAAAATTGAACAAAAATTATTGTCGAAATTCCGGCTCAAAATGGTTCTAGTTAATGGAAATAGCATATTAAGTAAGAAATTACCGGTTGGTTGCACGTTGGAAGCGCGGTTATTGAAAAAGTTCGTATTTTGAAATCCGGTTATATTATGCCATCAAATTTGGATTACAGGAGAACGAGGCGACAAATTGCATTAACTTAAACGCTGATCTACTTACAATTACCTAATTAATCCAAAATAACCGATAAATACCGAATCGGTGACAATCAATTTTATCCGTTCAAAATAAGTAAGGCCATCAGGGATTTTTGCAAAAAATTGAAAAAAAATTATTGTCGAAATTCCGGCTCAAAATGATTCCAGGTAATGGAAATAGCATATTAAGTAAGAAAATACCGATTGGTTGCACGTTGGAAGCGCGCGTTATTGAAAAAGTTCGTATTTTGAAATCCGGTTATATTATGCCATCAAACTTGGATTACAGGAGAACGAGGCGACAAATTGCATTAACTTAAACGCTGATCTACTTACAATTACCTAATTAATCCAAAATAACCGATAAATACCGAATCGGTGACAATCAATTTTATCCGTTCAAAATAAGTAAGGCTAACATCAGGGATTTTTGCAAAAAATTGAACAAAAATTATTGTCGAAATTCCGGCTCAAAATGATTCCAGGTAATGGAAATAGCATATTAAGTAAGAAATTACCGGTTGGTTGCACGTTGGAAGCGCGCGTTATTGAAAAAGTTCGTATTTTGAAATCCGGTTATATTATGCCATCAAACTTGGATTACAGGAGAACGAGGCGACAAGTCGAAATTCCGGCTCAAAATAATTCCAGGTAATGGAAATAGCATATTAAGTAAGAAATTACCGGTTGGTTGCACGTTGGAAGCGCGCGTTATTGAAAAAGTTCGTATTTTGAAATCCGGTTATATTATGCCATCAAACTTGGATTACAGGAGAACGAGGCGACAAATTGCATTAACTTAAACGCTGATCTACTTACAATTACCTAATTAATCCAAAATAACCGATAAATACCGAATCGGTGACAATCAATTTTATCCGTTCAAAATAAGTAAGGCTAACCATCAGGGATTTTTGCAAAAAATTGAACAAAAATTATTGTCGAAATTCCGGCTCAAAATGGTTCTAGTTAATGGAAATAGCATATTAAGTAAGAAATTACCGGTTGGTTGCACGTTGGAAGCGCGGTTATTGAAAAAGTTCGTATTTTGAAATCCGGTTATATTATGCCATCAAACTTGGATTACAGGAGAACGAGGCGACAAATTGCATTAACTTAAACGCTGATCTACTTACAATTACCTAATTAATCCAAAATAACCGATAAATACCGAATCGGTGACAATCAATTTTATCCGTTCAAAATAAGTAAGGCTAACCATCAGGGATTTTTGCAAAAAATTGAACAAAAATTATTGTCGAAATTCCGGCTCAAAATGGTTCTAGTTAATGGAAATAGCATATTAAGTAAGAAATTACCGGTTGGTTGCACGTTGGAAGCGCGCGTTATTGAAAAAGTTCGTATTTTGAAATCCGGTTATATTATGCCATCAAACTTGGATTACAGGAGAACGAGGCGACAAATTGCATTAACTTAAACGCTGATCTACTTACAATTACCTAATTAATCCAAAATAACCGATAAATACCGAATCGGTGACAATCAATTTTATCCGTTCAAAATAAGTAAGACCATCAGGGATTTTTGCAAAAAATTAAAAAAAAATTATTGTCGAAATTCCGGCTCAAAATGGTTCTAGTTAATGGAAATAGCATATTAAGTAAGAAATTACCGGTTGGTTGCACGTTGGAAGCGCGGTTATTGAAAAAGTTCGTATTTTGAAATCCGGTTATATTATGCCATCAAACTTGGATTACAGGAGAACGAGGCGACAAATTGCATTAACTTAAACGCTGATCTACTTACAATTACCTAATTAATCCAAAATAACCGATAAATACCGAATCGGTGACAATCAATTTTATCCGTTCAAAATAAGTAAGGCTAACCATCAGGGATTTTTGCAAAAAATTGAACAAAAATTATTGTCGAAATTCCGGCTCAAAATGGTTCTAGTTAATGGAAATAGCATATTAAGTAAGAAATTACCGGTTGGTTGCACGTTGGAAGCGCGGTTATTGAAAAAGTTCGTATTTTGAAATCCGGTTATATTATGCCATCAAACTTGGATTACAGGAGAACGAGGCGACAAATTGCATTAACTTAAACGCTGATCTACTTACAATTACCTAATTAATCCAAAATAACCGATAAATACCGAATCGGTGACAATCAATTTTATCCGTTCAAAATAAGTAAGGCTAACCATCAGGGATTTTTGCAAAAAATTGAAAAAAAATTATTGTCGAAATTCCGGCTCAAAATGATTCCAGGTAATGGAAATAGCATATTAAGTAAGAAATTACCGGTTGGTTGCACGTTGGAAGCGCGCGTTATTGAAAAAGTTCGTATTTTGAAATCCGGTTATATTATGCCATCAAACTTGGATTACAGGAGAACGAGGCGACAAATTGCATTAACTTAAACGCTGATCTACTTACAATTACCTAATTAATCCAAAATAACCGATAAATACCGAATCGGTGACAATCAATTTTATCCGTTCAAAATAAGTAAGGCTAACCATCAGGGATTTTTGCAAAAAATTGAACAAAAATTATTGTCGAAATTCCGGCTCAAAATGATTCCAGGTAATGGAAATAGCATATTAAGTAAGAAATTACCGGTTGGTTGCACGTTGGAAGCGCGCGTTATTGAAAAAGTTCGTATTTTGAAATCCGGTTATATTATGCCATCAAACTTGGATTACAGGAGAACGAGGCGACAAATTGCATTAACTTAAACGCTGATCTACTTACAATTACCTAATTAATCCAAAATAACCGATAAATACCGAATCGGTGACAATCAATTTTATCCGTTCAAAATAAGTAAGGCTAACCATCAGGGATTTTTTGCAAAAAATCTAACAAAAATTATTGTCGAAATTCCGGCTCAAAATGGTTCTAGTTAATGGAAATAGCATATTAAGTAAGAAATTACCGGTTGGTTGCACGTTGGAAGCGCGCGTTATTGAAAAAGTTCGTATTTTGAAATCCGGTTATATTATGTCATCAAACTTGGATTACAGGAGAACGAGGCGACAAATTGCATTAACTTAAACGCTGATCTACTTACAATTACCTAATTAATCCAAAATAACCGATAAATACCGAATCGGTGACAATCAATTTTATCCGTTCAAAATAAGTAAGGCTAACCATCAGGGATTTTTGCAAAAAATTGAACAAAAATTATTGTCGAAATTCCGGCTCAAAATGGTTCTAGTTAATGGAAATAGCATATTAAGTAAGAAATTACCGGTTGGTTGCACGTTGGAAGCGCGGTTATTGAAAAAGTTCGTATTTTGAAATCCGGTTATATTATGCCATCAAACTTGGATTACAAGAGAACGAGGCGACAAATTGCATTAACTTAAACGCTGATCTACTTACAATTACCTAATTAATCCAAAATAACCGATAAATACCGAATCGGTGACAATCAATTTTATCCGTTCAAAATAAGTAAGGCTAATAACCATCAGGGATTTTTGAAAAAAATTATTGTCGAAATTCCGGCTCAAAATGATTCCAGGTAATGGAAATAGCATATTAAGTAAGAAATTACCGGTTGGTTGCACGTTGGAAGCGCGCGTTATTGAAAAAGTTCGTATTTTGAAATCCGGTTATATTATGCCATCAAACTTGGATTACAGGAGAACGAGGCGACAAATTGCATTAACTTAAACGCTGATCTACTTACAATTACCTAATTAATCCAAAATAACCGATAAATACCGAATCGGTGACAATCAATTTTATCCGTTCAAAATAAGTAAGGCTAACCATCAGGGATTTTTTGCAAAAAATCTAACAAAAATTATTGTCGAAATTCCGGCTCAAAATGGTTCTAGTTAATGGAAATAGCATATTAAGTAAGAAATTACCGGTTGGTTGCACGTTGGAAGCGCGCGTTATTGAAAAAGTTCGTATTTTGAAATCCGGTTATATTATGCCATCAAACTTGGATTACAGGAGAACGAGGCGACAAATTGCATTAACTTAAACGCTGATCTACTTACAATTACCTAATTAATCCAAAATAACCGATAAATACCGAATCGGTGACAATCAATTTTATCCGTTCAAAATAAGTAAGGCTAACCATCAGGGATTTTTGCAAAAAATTGAAAAAAAATTATTGTCGAAATTCCGGCTCAAAATGATTCCAGGTAATGGAAATAGCATATTAAGTAAGAAATTACCGGTTGGTTGCACGTTGGAAGCGCGCGTTATTGAAAAAGTTCGTATTTTTAAATCCGGTTATATTATGCCATCAAACTTGGATTACAGGAGAACGAGGCGACAAATTGCATTAACTTAAACGCTGATCTACTTACAATTACCTAATTAATCCAAAATAACCGATAAATACCGAATCGGTGACAATCAATTTTATCCGTTCAAAATAAGTAAGGCTAACCATCAGGGATTTTTGCAAAAAATTGAAAAAAAATTATTGTCGAAATTCCGGCTCAAAATGATTCCAGGTATTGGAAATAGCATATTAAGTAAGAAATTACCGGTTGGTTGCACGTTGGAAGCGCGGTTATTGAAAAAGTTCGTATTTTGAAATCCGGTTATATTATGCCATCAAACTTGGATTACAGGAGAACGAGGCGACAAATTGCATTAACTTAAACGCTGATCTACTTACAATTACCTAATTAATCCAAAATAACCGATAAATACCGAATCGGTGACAATCAATTTTATCCGTTCAAAATAAGTAAGGCTAACCATCAGGGATTTTTGCAAAAAATTGAACAAAAATTATTGTCGAAATTCCGGCTCAAAATGGTTCTAGTTAATGGAAATAGCATATTAAGTAAGAAATTACCGGTTGGTTGCACGTTGGAAGCGCGGTTATTGAAAAAGTTCGTATTTTGAAATCCGGTTATATTATGCCATCAAATTTGGATTACAGGAGAACGAGGCGACAAATTGCATTAACTTAAACGCTGATCTACTTACAATTACCTAATTAATCCAAAATAACCGATAAATACCGAATCGGTGACAATCAATTTTATCCGTTCAAAATAAGTAAGGCTAACCATCAGGGATTTTTGCAAAAAATTGAACAAAAATTATTGTCGAAATTCCGGCTCAAAATGGTTCTAGTTAATGGAAATAGCATATTAAGTAAGAAATTACCGGTTGGTTGCACGTTGGAAGCGCGGTTATTGAAAAAGTTCGTATTTTGAAATCCGGTTATATTATGCCATCAAACTTGGATTACAGGAGAACGAGGCGACAAGTCGAAATTCCGGCTCAAAATAATTCCAGGTAATGGAAATAGCATATTAAGTAAGAAATTACCGGTTGGTTGCACGTTGGAAGCGCGCGTTATTGAAAAAGTTCGTATTTTGAAATCCGGTTATATTATGCCATCAAACTTGGATTACAGGAGAACGAGGCGACAAATTGCATTAACTTAAACGCTGATCTACTTACAATTACCTAATTAATCCAAAATAACCGATAAATACCGAATCGGTGACAATCAATTTTATCCGTTCAAAATAAGTAAGGCTAACCATCAGGGATTTTTGCAAAAAATTGAACAAAAATTATTGTCGAAATTCCGGCTCAAAATGATTCCAGGTAATGGAAATAGCATATTAAGTAAGAAATTACCGGTTGGTTGCACGTTGGAAGCGCGCGTTATTGAAAAAGTTCGTATTTTGAAATCCGGTTATATTATGCCATCAAACTTGGATTACAGGAGAACGAGGCGACAAGTCGAAATTCCGGCTCAAAATAATTCCAGGTAATGGAAATAGCATATTAAGTAAGAAATTACCGGTTGGTTGCACGTTGGAAGCGCGCGTTATTGAAAAAGTTCGTATTTTGAAATCCGGTTATATTATGCCATCAAACTTGGATTACAGGAGAACGAGGCGACAAATTGCATTAACTTAAACGCTGATCTACTTACAATTACCTAATTAATCCAAAATAACCGATAAATACCGAATCGGTGACAATCAATTTTATCCGTTCAAAATAAGTAAGGCTAACCATCAGGGATTTTTGCAAAAAATTGAACAAAAATTATTGTCGAAATTCCGGCTCAAAATGGTTCTAGTTAATGGAAATAGCATATTAAGTAAGAAATTACCGGTTGGTTGCACGTTGGAAGCGCGGTTATTGAAAAAGTTCGTATTTTGAAATCCGGTTATATTATGCCATCAAACTTGGATTACAGGAGAACGAGGCGACAAGTCGAAATTCCGGCTCAAAATAATTCCAGGTAATGGAAATAGCATATTAAGTAAGAAATTACCGGTTGGTTGCACGTTGGAAGCGCGCGTTATTGAAAAAGTTCGTATTTTGAAATCCGGTTATATTATGCCATCAAACTTGGATTACAGGAGAACGAGGCGACAAATTGCATTAACTTAAACGCTGATCTACTTACAATTACCTAATTAATCCAAAATAACCGATAAATACCGAATCGGTGACAATCAATTTTATCCGTTCAAAATAAGTAAGGCTAACCATCAGGGATTTTTGCAAAAAATTGAACAAAAATTATTGTCGAAATTCCGGCTCAAAATGATTCCAGGTAATGGAAATAGCATATTAAGTAAGAAATTACCGGTTGGTTGCACGTTGGAAGCGCGCGTTATTGAAAAAGTTCGTATTTTGAAATCCGGTTATATTATGCCATCAAACTTGGATTACAGGAGAACGAGGCGACAAGTCGAAATTTCGGCTCAAAATAATTCCAGGTAATGGAAATAGCATATTAAGTAAGAAATTACCGGTTGGTTGCACGTTGGAAGCGCGCGTTATTGAAAAAGTTCGTATTTTGAAATCCGGTTATATTATGCCATCAAACTTGGATTACAGGAGAACGAGGCGACAAATTGCATTAACTTAAACGCTGATCTACTTACAATTACCTAATTAATCCAAAATAACCGATAAATACCGAATCGGTGACAATCAATTTTATCCGTTCAAAATAAGTAAGGCCATCAGGGATTTTTGCAAAAAATTGAAAAAAAATTATTGTCGAAATTCCGGCTCAAAATGATTCCAGGTAATGGAAATAGCATATTAAGTAAGAAATTACCGGTTGGTTGCACGTTGGAAGCGCGCGTTATTGAAAAAGTTCGTATTTTGAAATCCGGTTATATTATGCCATCAAACTTGGATTACAGGAGAACGAGGCGACAAATTGCATTAACTTAAACGCTGATCTACTTACAATTACCTAATTAATCCAAAATAACCGATAAATACCGAATCGGTGACAATCAATTTTATACGTTCAAAATAAGTAAGGCTAACATCAGGGATTTTTGCAAAAAATTGAACAAAAATTATTGTCGAAATTCCGGCTCAAAATGGTTCTAGTTAATGGAAATAGCATATTAAGTAAGAAATTACCGGTTGGTTGCACGTTGGAAGCGCGCGTTATTGAAAAAGTTCGTATTTTGAAATCCGGTTATATTATGCCATCAAACTTGGATTACAGGAGAACGAGGCGACAAATAGTATTAACTTAAACGCTGATCTACTTACAATTACCTAATTAATCCAAAATAACCGATAAATACCGAATCGGTGACAATCAATTTTATCCGTTCAAAATATGTAAGGCTAACCATCAGGGATTTTTGCAAAAAATTGAACAAAAATTATTGTCGAAATTCCGGCTCAAAATGGTTCTAGTTAATGGAAATAGCATATTAAGTAAGAAATTACCGGTTGGTTGCACGTTGGAAGCGCGGTTATTGAAAAAGTTCGTATTTTGAAATCCGGTTATATTATGCCATCAAACTTGGATTACAGGAGAACGAGGCGACAAATTGCATTAACTTAAACGCTGATCTACTTACAATTACCTAATTAATCCAAAATAACCGATAAATACCGAATCGGTGACAATCAATTTTATCCGTTCAAAATATGTAAGGCTAACCATCAGGGATTTTTGCAAAAAATTGAACAAAAATTATTGTTGAAATTCCGGCTCAAAATGGTTCTAGTTAATGGAAATAGCATATTAAGTAAGAAATTACCGGTTGGTTGCACGTTGGAAGCGCGGTTATTGAAAAAGTTCGTATTTTGAAATCCGGTTATATTATGCCATCAAACTTGGATTACAGGAGAACGAGGCGACAAATTGCATTAACTTAAACGCTGATCTACTTACAATTACCTAATTAATCCAAAATAACCGATAAATACCGAATCGGTGACAATCAATTTTATCCGTTCAAAATAAGTAAGGCTAACTAACCATCAGGGATTTTTGCAAAAAATTGAAAAAAAATTATTGTCGAAATTCCGGCTCAAAATGATTCCAGGTAATGGAAATAGCATATTAAGTAAGAAATTACCGGTTGGTTGCACGTTGGAAGCGCGGTTATTGAAAAAGTTCGTATTTTGAAATCCGGTTATATTATGCCATCAAACTTGGATTACAGGAGAACGAGGCGACAAATTGCATTAACTTAAACGCTGATCTACTTACAATTACCTAATTAATCCAAAATAACCGATAAATACCGAATCGGTGACAATCAATTTTATCCGTTCAAAATAAGTAAGGCTAACCATCAGGGATTTTTGCAAAAAATTGAAAAAAAATTATTGTCGAAATTCCGGCTCAAAATAATTCCAGGTAATGGAAACAGCATATTAAGTAAGAAATTACCGGTTGGTTGCACGTTGGAAGCGCGCGTTATTGAAAAAGTTCGTATTTTGAAATCCGGTTATATTATGCCATCAAACTTGGATTACAGGAGAACGAGGCGACAAATTGCATTAACTTAAACGATGATCTACTTACAATTACCTAATTAATCCAAAATAACCGATAAATACCGAATCGGTGACAATTAATTTTATCCGTTCAAAATAAGTAAGGCTAACCATCAGGGATTTTTGCAAAAAATTGAAAAAAAATTATTGTCGAAATTCCGGCTGAAAATGATTCCAGGTAATGGAAATAGCATATTAAGTAAGAAATTACCGGTTGGTTGCACGTTGGAAGCGCGCGTTATTGAAAAAGTTCGTATTTTGAAATCCGGTTATATTATGCCATCAAACTTGGATTACAGGAGAACGAGGCGACAAATTGCATTAACTTAAACGCTGATCTACTTACAATTACCTAATTAATCCAAAATAACCGATAAATACCGAATCGGTGACAATCAATTTTATCCGTTCAAAATAAGTAAGGCTAACCATCAGGGATTTTTGCAAAAAATTGAAAAAAAATTATTGTCGAAATTCCGGCTCAAAATAATTCCAGGTAATGGAAATAGCATATTAAGTAAGAAATTACCGGTTGGTTGCACGTTGGAAGCGCGCGTTATTGAAAAAGTTCGTATTTTGAAATCCGGTTATATTATGCCATCAAACTTGGATTACAGGAGAACGAGGCGACAAATTGCATTAACTTAAACGCTGATCTACTTACAATTACCTAATTAATCCAAAATAACCGATAAATACCGAATCGGTGACAATTAATTTTATCCGTTCAAAATAAGTAAGGCTAACCATCAGGGATTTTTGCAAAAAATTGAAAAAAAATTATTGTCGAAATTCCGGCTCAAAATGATTCCAGGTAATGGAAATAGCATATTAAGTAAGAAATTACCGGTTGGTTGCACGTTGGAAGCGCGCGTTATTGAAAAAGTTCGTATTTTGAAATCCGGTTATATTATGCCATCAAACTTGGATTACAGGAGAACGAGGCGACAAATTGCATTAACTTAAACGCTGATCTACTTACAATTACCTAATTAATCCAAAATAACCGATAAATACCGAATCGGTGACAATCAATTTTATCCGTTCAAAATAAGTAAGGCTAACCATCAGGGATTTTTGCAAAAAATTGAACAAAAATTATTGTCGAAATTCCGGCTCAAAATGGTTCTAGTTAATGGAAATAGCATATTAAGTAAGAAATTACCGGTTGGTTGCACGTTGGAAGCGCGGTTATTGAAAAAGTTCGTATTTTGAAATCCGGTTATATTATGCCATCAAACTTGGATTACAGGAGAACGAGGCGACAAATTGCATTAACTTAAACGCTGATCTACTTACAATTACCTAATTAATCCAAAATAACCGATAAATACCGAATCGGTGACAATCAATTTTATCCGTTCAAAATAAGTCAGGCTAACCATCAGGAATTTTTGCAAAAAATTGAAAAAAAATTATTGTCGAAATTCCGGCTCAAAATGATTCCAGGTAATGGAAATAGCATATTAAGTAAGAAATTACCGGTTGGTTGCACGTTGGAAGCGCGCGTTATTGAAAAAGTTCGTATTTTGAAATCCGGTTATATTATGCCATCAAACTTGGATTACAGGAGAACGAGGCGACAAATTGCATTAACTTAAACGCTGATCTACTTACAATTACCTAATTAATCCAAAATAACCGATAAATACCGAATCGGTGACAATCAATTTTATCCGTTCAAAATAAGTAAGGCTAACCATCAGGGATTTTTGCAAAAAATTGAACAACAATTATTGTCGAAATTCCGGCTCAAAATGATTCCAGGTAATGGAAATAGCATATTAAGTAAGAAATTACCGGTTGGTTGCACGTTGGAAGCGCGCGTTATTGAAAAAGTTCGTATTTTGAAATCCGGTTATATTATGCCACCAAACTTGGATTACAGGAGAACGAGGCGACAAATTGCATTAACTTAAACGCTGATCTACTTACAATTACCTAATTAATCCAAAATAACCGATAAATACCGAATCGGTGACAATCAATTTTATCCGTTCAAAATAAGTAAGGCTAACCATCAGGGATTTTTGCAAAAAATTGAACAAAAATTATTGTCGAAATTCCGGCTCAAAATGGTTCTAGTTAATGGAAATAGCATATTAAGTAAGAAATTACCGGTTGGCTGCACGTTGGAAGCGCGTTTATTGAAAAAGTTCGTATTTTGAAATCCGGTTATATTATGCCATCAAACTTGGATTACAGGAGAACGAGGCGACAAATTGCATTAACTTAAACGCTGATCTACTTACAATTACCTAATTAATCCAAAATAACCGATAAATACCGAATCGGTGACAATCAATTTTATCCGTTCAAAATAAGTAAGGCTAACCATCAGGGATTTTTGCAAAAAATTGAAAAAAAATTATTGTCGAAATTCCGGCTCAAAATGATTCCAGGTAATGGAAATAGCATATTAAGTAAGAAATTACCGGTTGGTTGCACGTTGGAAGCGCGCGTTATTGAAAAAGTTCGTATTTTGAAATCCGGTTATATTATGCCATCAAACTTGGATTACAGGAGAACGAGGCGACAAATTGCATTAACTTAAACGCTGATCTACTTACAATTACCTAATTAATCCAAAATAACCGATAAATACCGAATCGGTGACAATCAATTTTATCCGTTCAAAATAAGTAAGGCTATAACCATCAGGGATTTTTGCAAAAAATTGAACAAAAATTATTGTCGAAATTCCGGCTCAAAATGGTTCTAGTTAATGGAAATAGCATATTAAGTAAGAAATTACCGGTTGGTTGCACGTTGGAAGCGCGGTTATTGAAAAAGTTCGTATTTTGAAATCCGGTTATATTATGCCATCAAACTTGGATTACAGGAGAACGAGGCGACAAATTGCATTAACTTAAACGCTGATCTACTTACAATTACCTAATTAATCCAAAATAACCGATAAATACCGAATCGGTGACAATCAATTTTATCCGTTCAAAATAAGTAAGGCTAACCATCAGGGATTTTTGCAAAAAATTGAACAAAAATTATTGTCGAAATTCCGGCTCAAAATGGTTCTAGTTAATGGAAATAGCATATTAAGTAAGAAATTACCGGTTGGTTGCACGTTGGAAGCGCGGTTATTGAAAAAGTTCGTATTTTGAAATCCGGTTATATTATGCCATCAAACTTGGATTACAGGAGAACGAGGCGACAAATTGCATTAACTTAAACGCTGATCTACTTACAATTACCTAATTAATCCAAAATAACCGATAAATACCGAATCGGTGACAATCAATTTTATCCGTTCAAAATAAGTAAGGCTAACCATCAGGGATTTTTGCAAAAAATTGAAAAAAAATTATTGTCGAAATTCCGGCTCAAAATGATTCCAGGTAATGGAAATAGCATATTAAGTAAGAAATTACCGGTTGGTTGCACGTTGGAAGCGCGCGTTATTGAAAAAGTTCGTATTTTGAAATCCGGTTATATTATGCCAGCAAACTTGGATTACAGGAGAACGAGGCGACAAATTGCATTAACTTAAACGCTGATCTACTTACAATTACCTAATTAATCCAAAATAACCGATAAATACCGAATCGGTGACAATCAATTTTATCCGTTCAAAATAAGTAAGGCTAACCATCAGAGATTTTTGCAAAAAATTGAAAAAAAATTATTGTCGAAATTCCGGCTCAAAATGATTCCAGGTAATGGAAATAGCATATTAAGTAAGAAATTACCGGTTGGTTGCACGTTGGAAGCGCGCGTTATTGAAAAAGTTCGTATTTTGAAATCCGGCTATATTATGCCACCAAACATAGATTACAGGAGAACGAGGCGACAAATTGCATTAACTTAAACGCTGATCTACTTACAATTACCTAATTAATCCAAAATAACCGATAAATACCGAATCGGTGACAATCAATTTTATCCGTTCAAAATAAGTAAGGCTAACCATCAGGGATTTTTGCAAAAAATTGAACAAAAATTATTGTCGAAATTCCGGCTCAAAATGGTTCTAGTTAATGGAAATAGCATATTAAGTAAGAAATTACCGGTTGGTTGCACGTTGGAAGCGCGTTTATTGAAAAAGTTCGTATTTTGAAATCCGGTTATATTATGCCATCAAACTTGGATTACAGGAGAACGAGGCGACAAATTGCATTAACTTAAACGCTAATCTTCTTACAATTACCCAATTAATCCAAAATAACCGATAAATACCGAATCGGTGACAATCAATTTTATCCGTTCAAAATAAGTAAGGCTAACCATCAGGGATTTTTGCAAAAAATTGAACAAAAATTATTGTCGAAATTCCGGCTCAAAATGGTTCTAGTTAATGGAAATAGCATATTAAGTAAGAAATTACAGGTTGGTTGCACGTTGGAAGCGCGGTTATTGAAAAAGTTCGTATTTTGAAATCCGGTTATATTATGCCATCAAACTTGGATTACAGGAGAACGAGGCGACAAATTGCATTAACTTAAACGCTGATCTACTTACAATTACCTAATTAATCCAAAATAACCGATAAATACCGAATCGGTGATAATCAATTTTATCCGTTCAAAATAAGTAAGGCTAACCATCAGGGATTTTTGCAAAAAATTGAACAAAAATTATTGTCGAAATTCCGGCTCAAAATGGTTCTAGTTAATGGAAATAGCATATTAAGTAAGAAATTACCGGTTGGTTGCACGTTGGAAGCGCGGTTATTGAAAAAGTTCGTATTTTGAAATCCGGTTATATTATGCCATCAAACTTGGATTACAGGAGAACGAGGCGACAAATTGCATTAACTTAAACGCTGATCTACTTACAATTACCTAATTAATCCAAAATAACCGATAAATACCGAATCGGTGACAATCAATTTTATCCGTTCAAAATAAGTAAGGCTAACCATCAGGGATTTTTGCAAAAAATTGAAAAAAAATTATTGTCGAAATTCCGGCTCAAAATGATTCCAGGTAATGGAAATAGCATATTAAGTAAGAAATTACCGGTTGGTTGCACGTTGGAAGCGCGCGTTATTGAAAAAGTTCGTATTTTGAAATCCGGTTATATTATGCCATCAAACTTGGATTACAGGAGAACGAGGCGACAAATTGCATTAACTTAAACGCTGATCTACTTACAATTACCTAATTAATCCAAAATAACCGATAAATACCGAATCGGTGACAATCAATTTTATCCGTCCAAAATAAGTAAGGCTAACCATCAGGGATTTTTGCAAAAAATTGAAAAAAAATTATTGTCGAAATTCCGGCTCAAAATGATTCCAGGTAATGGAAATAGCATATTAAGTAAGAAATTACCGGTTGGTTGCACGTTGGAAGCGCGCGTTATTGAAAAAGTTCGTATTTTGAAATCCGGTTATATTATGCCATCAAACTTGGATTACAGCAGAACGAGGCGACAAATTGCATTAACTTAAACGCTGATCTACTTACAATTACCTAATTAATCCAAAATAACCGATAAATACCGAATCGGTGACAATCAATTTTATCCGTTCAAAATAAGTAAGGCTAACCATCAAGGATTTTTGCAAAAAATTGAACAAAAATTATTGTCGAAATTCCGGCTCAAAATGGTTCTAGTTAATGGAAATAGCATATTAAGTAAGAAATTACCGGTTGGTTGCACGTTGGAAGCGCGGTTATTGAAAAAGTTCGTATTTTGAAATCCGGTTATATTATGCCATCAAACTTGGATTACAGGAGAACGAGGCGACAAATTGCATTAACTTAAACGCTGATCTACTTACAATTACCTAATTAATCCAAAATAACCGATAAATACCGAATCGGTGACAATCAATTTTATCCGTTCAAAATAAGTAATCAGGGATTTTTGCAAAAAATTGAACAAAAATTATTGTCGAAATTCCGGCTCAAAATGGTTCTAGTTAATGGAAATAGCATATTAAGTAAGAAATTACCGGTTGGTTGCACGTTGGAAGCGCGGTTATTGAAAAAGTTCGTATTTTGAAATCCGGTTATATTATGCCATCAAACTTGGATTACAGGAGAACGAGGCGACAAATTGCATTAACTTAAACGCTGATCTACTTACAATTACCTAATTAATCCAAAATAACCGATAAATACCGAATCGGTGACAATCAATTTTATCCGTTCAAAATAAGTAAGGCTATAACCATCAGGGATTTTTGCAAAAAATTGAACAAAAATTATTGTCGAAATTCCGGCTCAAAATGGTTCTAGTTAATGGAAATAGCATATTAAGTAAGAAATTACCGGTTGGTTGCACGTTGGAAGCGCGGTTATTGAAAAAGTTCGTATTTTGAAATCCGGTTATATTATGCCATCAAACTTGGATTACAGGAGAACGAGGCGACAAATTGCATTAACTTAAACGCTGATCTACTTACAATTACCTAATTAATCCAAAATAACCGATAAATACCGAATCGGTGACAATCAATTTTATCCGTTCAAAATAAGTAATCAGGGATTTTTGCAAAAAATTGAACAAAAATTATTGTCGAAATTCCGGCTCAAAATGGTTCTAGTTAATGGAAATAGCATATTAAGTAAGAAATTACCGGTTGGTTGCACGTTGGAAGCGCGGTTATTGAAAAAGTTCGTATTTTGAAATCCGGTTATATTATGCCATCAAACTTGGATTACAGGAGAACGAGGCGACAAATTGCATTAACTTAAACGCTGATCTACTTACAATTACCTAATTAATCCAAAATAACCGATAAATACCGAATCGGTGACAATCAATTTTATCCGTTCAAAATAAGTAAGGCTATAACCATCAGGGATTTTTGCAAAAAATTGAACAAAAATTATTGTCGAAATTCCGGCTCAAAATGGTTCTAGTTAATGGAAATAGCATATTAAGTAAGAAATTACCGGTTGGTTGCACGTTGGAAGCGCGGTTATTGAAAAAGTTCGTATTTTGAAATCCGGTTATATTATGCCATCAAACTTGGATTACAGGAGAACGAGGCGACAAATTGCATTAACTTAAACGCTGATCTACTTACAATTACCTAATTAATCCAAAATAACCGATAAATACCGAATCGGTGACAATCAATTTTATCCGTTCAAAATAAGTAAGGCTAACCATCAGGGATTTTTGCAAAAAATTGAACAAAAATTATTGTCGAAATTCCGGCTCAAAATGGTTCTAGTTAATGGAAATAGCATATTAAGTAAGAAATTACCGGTTGGTTGCACGTTGGAAGCGCGGTTATTGAAAAAGTTCGTATTTTGAAATCCGGTTATATTATGCCATCAAACTTGGATTACAGGAGAACGAGGCGACAAATTGCATTAACTTAAACGCTGATCTACTTACAATT
The DNA here is from genome assembly GCA_963691935.1 of Nephrotoma guestfalica. Lineage (NCBI taxonomy): Eukaryota > Metazoa > Arthropoda > Insecta > Diptera > Tipulidae > Nephrotoma > Nephrotoma guestfalica. The sequence goes on from OY829913.1 coordinate 236,114,168, forward strand.
ACCTAATTAATCCAAAATAACCGATAAATACCGAATCGGTGACAATCAATTTTATCCGTTCAAAATAAGTAAGGCTAACCATCAGGGATTTTTGCAAAAAATTGAAAAAAAATTATTGTCGAAATTCCGGCTCAAAATGATTCCAGGTAATGGAAATAGCATATTAAGTAAGAAATTACCGGTTGGTTGCACGTTGGAAGCGCGCGTTATTGAAAAAGTTCGTATTTTGAAATCCGGTTATATTATGCCAGCAAACTTGGATTACAGGAGAACGAGGCGACAAATTGCATTAACTTAAACGCTGATCTACTTACAATTACCTAATTAATCCAAAATAACCGATAAATACCGAATCGGTGACAATCAATTTTATCCGTTCAAAATAAGTAAGGCTAACCATCAGGGATTTTTGCAAAAAATTGAAAAAAAATTATTGTCGAAATTCCGGCTCAAAATGATTCCAGGTAATGGAAATAGCATATTAAGTAAGAAATTACCGGTTGGTTGCACGTTGGAAGCGCGCGTTATTGAAAAAGTTCGTATTTTGAAATCCGGTTATATTATGCCACCAAACATAGATTACAGGAGAACGAGGCGACAAATTGCATTAACTTAAACGCTGATCTACTTACAATTACCTAATTAATCCAAAATAACCGATAAATACCGAATCGGTGACAATCAATTTTATCCGTTCAAAATAAGTAAGGCTAACCATCAGGGATTTTTGCAAAAAATTGAACAAAAATTATTGTCGAAATTCCGGCTCAAAATGGTTCTAGTTAATGGAAATAGCATATTAAGTAAGAAATTACCGGTTGGTTGCACGTTGGAAGCGCGTTTATTGAAAAAGTTCGTATTTTGAAATCCGGTTATATTATGCCATCAAACTTGGATTACAGGAGAACGAGGCGACAAATTGCATTAACTTAAACGCTAATCTTCTTACAATTACCCAATTAATCCAAAATAACCGATAAATACCGAATCGGTGACAATCAATTTTATCCGTTCAAAATAAGTAAGGCTAACCATCAGGGATTTTTGCAAAAAATTGAACAAAAATTATTGTCGAAATTCCGGCTCAAAATGGTTCTAGTTAATGGAAATAGCATATTAAGTAAGAAATTACCGGTTGGTTGCACGTTGGAAGCGCGGTTATTGAAAAAGTTCGTATTTTGAAATCCGGTTATATTATGCCATCAAACTTGGATTACAGGAGAACGAGGCGACAAATTGCATTAACTTAAACGCTGATCTACTTACAATTACCTAATTAATCCAAAATAACCGATAAATACCGAATCGGTGATAATCAATTTTATCCGTTCAAAATAAGTAAGGCTAACCATCAGGGATTTTTGCAAAAAATTGAACAAAAATTATTGTCGAAATTCCGGCTCAAAATGGTTCTAGTTAATGGAAATAGCATATTAAGTAAGAAATTACCGGTTGGTTGCACGTTGGAAGCGCGGTTATTGAAAAAGTTCGTATTTTGAAATCCGGTTATATTATGCCATCAAACTTGGATTACAGGAGAACGAGGCGACAAATTGCATTAACTTAAACGCTGATCTACTTACAATTACCTAATTAATCCAAAATAACCGATAAATACCGAATCGGTGACAATCAATTTTATCCGTTCAAAATAAGTAAGGCTAACCATCAGGGATTTTTGCAAAAAATTGAAAAAAAATTATTGTCGAAATTCCGGCTCAAAATGATTCCAGGTAATGGAAATAGCATATTAAGTAAGAAATTACCGGTTGGTTGCACGTTGGAAGCGCGCGTTATTGAAAAAGTTCGTATTTTGAAATCCGGTTATATTATGCCATCAAACTTGGATTACAGGAGAACGAGGCGACAAATTGCATTAACTTAAACGCTGATCTACTTACAATTACCTAATTAATCCAAAATAACCGATAAATACCGAATCGGTGACAATCAATTTTATCCGTTCAAAATAAGTAAGGCTAACCATCAGGGATTTTTGCAAAAAATTGAAAAAAAATTATTGTCGAAATTCCGGCTCAAAATGATTCCAGGTAATGGAAATAGCATATTAAGTAAGAAATTACCGGTTGGTTGCACGTTGGAAGCGCGCGTTATTGAAAAAGTTCGTATTTTGAAATCCGGTTATATTATGCCATCAAACTTGGATTACAGGAGAACGAGGCGACAAATTGCATTAACTTAAACGCTGATCTACTTACAATTACCTAATTAATCCAAAATAACCGATAAATACCGAATCGGTGACAATCAATTTTATCCGTCCAAAATAAGTAAGGCTAACCATCAGGGATTTTTGCAAAAAATTGAAAAAAAATTATTGTCGAAATTCCGGCTCAAAATGATTCCAGGTAATGGAAATAGCATATTAAGTAAGAAATTACCGGTTGGTTGCACGTTGGAAGCGCGCGTTATTGAAAAAGTTCGTATTTTGAAATCCGGTTATATTATGCCATCAAACTTGGATTACAGGAGAACGAGGCGACAAATTGCATTAACTTAAACGCTGATCTACTTACAATTACCTAATTAATCCAAAATAACCGATAAATACCGAATCGGTGACAATCAATTTTATCCGTTCAAAATAAGTAAGGCTAACCATCAGGGATTTTTGCAAAAAATTGAACAAAAATTATTGTCGAAATTCCGGCTCAAAATGGTTCTAGTTAATGGAAATAGCATATTAAGTAAGAAATTACCGGTTGGTTGCACGTTGGAAGCGCGGTTATTGAAAAAGTTCGTATTTTGAAATCCGGTTATATTATGCCATCAAACTTGGATTACAGGAGAACGAGGCGACAAATTGCATTAACTTAAACGCTGATCTACTTACAATTACCTAATTAATCCAAAATAACCGATAAATACCGAATCGGTGACAATCAATTTTATCCGTTCAAAATAAGTAAGGCTATAACCATCAGGGATTTTTGCAAAAAATTGAACAAAAATTATTGTCGAAATTCCGGCTCAAAATGGTTCTAGTTAATGGAAATAGCATATTAAGTAAGAAATTACCGGTTGGTTGCACGTTGGAAGCGCGGTTATTGAAAAAGTTCGTATTTTGAAATCCGGTTATATTATGCCATCAAACTTGGATTACAGGAGAACGAGGCGACAAATTGCATTAACTTAAACGCTGATCTACTTACAATTACCTAATTAATCCAAAATAACCGATAAATACCGAATCGGTGACAAACAATTTTATCCGTTCAAAATAAGTAAGGCTAACCATCAGGGATTTTTGCAAAAAATTGAACAAAAATTATTGTCGAAATTCCGGCTCAAAATGGTTCTAGTTAATGGAAATAGCATATTAAGTAAGAAATTACCGGTTGGTTGCACGTTGGAAGCGCGGTTATTGAAAAAGTTCGTATTTTGAAATCCGGTTATATTATGCCATCAAACTTGGATTACAGGAGAACGAGGCGACAAATTGCATTAACTTAAACGCTGATCTACTTACAATTACCTAATTAATCCAAAATAACCGATAAATACCGAATCGGTGACAATCAATTTTATCCGTTCAAAATAAGTAAGGCTAACCATCAGGGATTTTTGCAAAAAATTGAAAAAAAATTATTGTCGAAATTCCGGCTCAAAATGATTCCAGGTAATGGAAATAGCATATTAAGTAAGAAATTACCGGTTGGTTGCACGTTGGAAGCGCGCGTTATTGAAAAAGTTCGTATTTTGAAATCCGGTTATATTATGCCACCAAACTTGGATTACAGGAGAACGAGGCGACAAATTGCATTAACTTAAACGCTGATCTACTTACAATTACCTAATTAATCCAAAATAACCGATAAATACCGAATCGGTGACAATCAATTTTATCCGTTCAAAATAAGTAAGGCTAACCATCAGGGATTTTTGCAAAAAATTGAACAAAAATTATTGTCGAAATTCCGGCTCAAAATGGTTCTAGTTAATGGAAATAGCATATTAAGTAAGAAATTACCGGTTGGTTGCACGTTGGAAGCGCGGTTATTGAAAAAGTTCGTATTTTGAAATCCGGTTATATTATGCCATCAAACTTGGATTACAGGAGAACGAGGCGACAAATTGCATTAACTTAAACGCTGATCTACTTACAATTACCTAATTAATCCAAAATAACCGATAAATACCGAATCGGTGACAATCAATTTTATCCGTTCAAAATAAGTAAGGCTAACCATCAGGGATTTTTGCAAAAAATTGAACAAAATTTATAGTCGAAATTCCGGCCCAAAATGGTTCTAGTTAATGGAAATAGCATATTAAGTAAGAAATTACCGGTTGGTTGCACGTTGGAAGCGCGCGTTATTGAAAAAGTTCGTATTTTGAAATCCGGTTATATTATGCCATCAAACTTGGATTACAGGAGAACGAGGCGACAAATTGCATTAACTTAAACGCTGATCTACTTACAATTACCTAATTAATCCAAAATAACCGATAAATACCGAATCGGTGACAATCAATTTTATCCGTTCAAAATAAGTAAGGCTAACCATCAGGGATTTTTGCAAAAAATTGAACAAAAATTATTGTCGAAATTCCGGCTCAAAATGGTTCTAGTTAATGGAAATAGCATATTAAGTAAGAAATTACCGGTTGGTTGCACGTTGGAAGCGCGGTTATTGAAAAAGTTCGTATTTTGAAATCCGGTTATATTATGCCATCAAACTTGGATTACAGGAGAACGAGGCGACAAATTGCATTAACTTAAACGCTGATCTACTTACAATTACCTAATTAATCCAAAATAACCGATAAATACCGAATCGGTGACAATCAATTTTATCCGTTCAAAATAAGTAAGGCTAACCATCAGGGATTTTTGCAAAAAATTGAAAAAAAATTATTGTCGAAATTCCGGCTCAAAATGATTCCAGGTAATGGAAATAGCATATTAAGTAAGAAATTACCGGTTGGTTGCACGTTGGAAGCGCGGTTATTGAAAAAGTTCGTATTTTGAAATCCGGTTATATTATGCCATCAAACTTGGATTACAGGAGAACGAGGCGACAAATTGCATTAACTTAAACGCTGATCTACTTACAATTACCTAATTAATCCAAAATAACCGATAAATACCGAATCGGTGACAATCAATGTTATCCGTTCAAAATAAGTAAGGCTATAACCATCAGGGATTTTTGCAAAAAATTGAACAAAAATTATTGTCGAAATTCCGGCTCAAAATGGTTCTAGTTAATGGAAATAGCATATTAAGTAAGAAATTACCGGTTGGTTGCACGTCGGAAGCGCGGTTATTGAAAAAGTTCGTATTTTGAAATCCGGTTATATTATGCCATCAAACTTGGATTACAGGAGAACGAGGCGACAAATTGCATTAACTTAAACGCTGATCTACTTACAATTACCTAATTAATCCAAAATAACCGATAAATACCGAATCGGTGACAATCAATTTTATCCGTTCAAAATAAGTAAGGCTAACCATCAGGGATTTTTGCAAAAAATTGAACAAAAATTATTGTCGAAATTCCGGCTCAAAATGGTTCTAGTTAATGGAAATAGCATATTAAGTAAGAAATTACCGGTTGGTTGCACGTTGGAAGCGCGGTTATTGAAAAAGTTCGTATTTTGAAATCCGGTTATATTATGCCATCAAACTTGGATTACAGGAGAACGAGGCGACAAATTGCATTAACTTAAACGCTGATCTACTTACAATTACCTAATTAATCCAAAATAACCGATAAATACCGAATCGGTGACAATCAATTTTATCCGTTCAAAATAAGTAAGGCTAACCATCAGGGATTTTTGCAAAAAATTGAAAAAAAATTATTGTCGAAATTCCGGCTCAAAATGATTCCAGGTAATGGAAATAGCATATTAAGTAAGAAATTACCGGTTGGTTGCACGTTGGAAGCGCGGTTATTGAAAAAGTTCGTATTTTGAAATCCGGTTATATTATGCCATCAAACTTGGATTACAGGAGAACGAGGCGATAAATTGCATTAACTTAAACGCTGATCTACTTACAATTACCTAATTACTCCAAAATAACCGATAAATACCGAATCGGTGACAATCAATTTTATCCGTTCAAAATAAGTAAGGCTAACGAAATTCCGGCTCAAAATGATTCCAGGTAATGGAAATAGCATATTAAGTAAGAAATTACCGGTTGGTTGCACGTTGGAAGCGCAGTTATTGAAAAAGCTCGTACTTTGAAATCCGGTTATATTATGCCATCAAACTTGGATTACAGGAGAACGAGGCGACAAATTGCATTAACTTAAACGCTGATCTACTTACAATTACCTAATTAATCCAAAATAACCGATAAATACCGAATCGGTGACAATCAATTTTATCCGTTCAAAATAAGTAAGGCTAACCATCAGGGATTTTTGCAAAAAATTGAACAAAAATTATTGTCGAAATTCCGGCTCAAAATGGTTCTAGTTAATGGAAATAGCATATTAAGTAAGAAATTACCGGTTGGTTGCACGTTGGAAGCGCGCGTTATTGAAAAAGTTCGTATTTTGAAATCCGGTTATATTATGCCATCAAACTTGGATTACAGGAGAACGAGGCGACAAATTGCATTAACTTAAACGCTGATCTACTTACAATTACCTAATTAATCCAAAATAACCGATAAATACCGAATCGGTGACAATCAATTTTATCCGTTCAAAATAAGTAAGGCTAACCATCAGGGATTTTTGCAAAAAATTGAAAAAAAATTATTGTCGAAATTCCGGCTCAAAATGATTCCAGGTAATGGAAATAGCATATTAAGTAAGAAATTACCGGTTGGTTGCACGTTGGAAGCGCGGTTATTGAAAAAGTTCGTATTTTGAAATCCGGTTATATTATGCCATCAAACTTGGATTACAGGAGAACGAGGCGACAAATTGCATTAACTTAAACGCTGATCTACTTACAATTACCTAATTAATCCAAAATAACCGATAAATACCGAATCGGTGACAATCAATTTTATCCGTTCAAAATAAGTAAGGCTAACTAACCATCAGGGATTTTTGCAAAAAATTGAACAAAAATTATTGTCGAAATTCCGGCTCAAAATGGTTCTAGTTAATGGAAATAGCATATTAAGTAAGAAATTACCGGTTGGTTGCACGTTGGAAGCGCGGTTATTGAAAAAGTTCGTATTTTGAAATCCGGTTATATTATGCCATCAAACTTGGATTACAGGAGAACGAGGCGACAAATTGCATTAACTTAAACGCTGATCTACTTACAATTACCTAATTAATCCAAAATAACCGATAAATACCGAATCGGTGACAATCAATGTTATCCGTTCAAAATAAGTAAGGCTATAACCATCAGGGATTTTTGCAAAAAATTGAAAAAAAATTATTGTCGAAATTCCGGCTCAAAATGATTCCAGGTAATGGAAATAGCATATTAAGTAAGAAATTACCGGTTGGTTGCACGTTGGAAGCGCGGTTATTGAAAAAGTTCGTATTTTGAAATCCGGTTATATTATGCCATCAAACTTGGATTACAGGAGAACGAGGCGATAAATTGCATTAACTTAAACGCTGATCTACTTACAATTACCTAATTACTCCAAAATAACCGATAAATACCGAATCGGTGACAATCAATTTTATCCGTTCAAAATAAGTAAGGCTAACGAAATTCCGGCTCAAAATGATTCCAGGTAATGGAAATAGCATATTAAGTAAGAAATTACCGGTTGGTTGCACGTTGGAAGCGCAGTTATTGAAAAAGCTCGTACTTTGAAATCCGGTTATATTATGCCATCAAACTTGGATTACAGGAGAACGAGGCGACAAATTGCATTAACTTAAACGCTGATCTACTTACAATTACCTAATTAATCCAAAATAACCGATAAATACCGAATCGGTTACAATCAATTTTATCTGTTCAAAATAAGTAAGGCTAACCAGGGATTTTTGCAAAAAATTGAAAAAAAATTATTGTCGAAATTCCGGCTCAAAATGATTCCAGGTAATGGAAATAGCATATTAAGTAAGAAATTACCGGTTGGTTGCACGTTGGAAGCGCGGTTATTGAAAAAGTTCGTATTTTGAAATCCGGTTATATTATGCCATCAAACTTGGATTACAGGAGAACGAGGCGACAAATTGCATTAACTTAAACGCTGATCTACTTACAATTACCTAATTAATCCAAAATAACCGATAAATACCGAATCAGTTACAATCAATTTTATCCGTTCAAAATAAGTAAGGCTAACCAGGGATTTTTGCAAAAAATTGAACAAAAATTATTGTAGATATTCCGGCTCAAAATAATTCCAGGTAATGGAAATAGCATATTAAGTAAGAAATTACCGGTTGGTTGCACGTTGGAAGCACGCGTTATTGAAAAAGTTCGTATTTTGAAATCCGGTTATATTATGCCATCAAACTTGGATTACAGGAAAACGAGGCGACAAATTGCATTAACTTAAACGCTGATCTACTTACAATTACCTAATTAATCCAAAATAACCGATAAATACCGATTCGGTGACAATCAATTTTATCCGTTCAAAATAAGTAAGGCTATAACCATCAGGGATTTTTGCAAAAAATTGAAAAAAAATTATTGTCGAAATTCCGGCTCAAAATGATTCCAGGTAATGGAAATAGCATATTAAGTAAGAAATTACCGGTTGGTTGCACGTTGGAAGCGCGGTTATTGAAAAAGTTCGTATTTTGAAATCCGGTTATATTATGCCATCAAACTTGGATTACAGGAGAACGAGGCGATAAATTGCATTAACTTAAACGCTGATCTACTTACAATTACCTAATTACTCCAAAATAACCGATAAATACCGAATCGGTGACAATCAATTTTATCCGTTCAAAATAAGTAAGGCTAACGAAATTCCGGCTCAAAATGATTCCAGGTAATGGAAATAGCATATTAAGTAAGAAATTACCGGTTGGTTGCACGTTGGAAGCGCGCGTTATTGAAAAAGTTCGTATTTTGAAATCCGGTTATATTATGCCATCAAACTTGGATTACAGCAGAACGAGGCGACAAATTGCATTAACTTAAACGCTGATCTACTTACAATTACCTAATTAATCCAAAATAACCGATAAATACCGAATCGGTTACAATCAATTTTATCCGTTCAAAATAAGTAAGGCTAACCAGGGATTTTTGCAAAAAATTGAACAAAAATTATTGTCGATATTCCGGCTCAAAATGATTCCAGGTAATGGAAATAGCATATTAAGTAAGAAATTACCGGTTGGTTGCACGTTGGAAGCGCGCGTTATTGAAAAGGTTCGTATTTTGAAATCCGGTTATATTATGCCATCAAACTTGGATTACAGGAGAACGAGTAATCCAAAATAACCGATAAATACCGAATCGGTGACAATAATCAGGGATTTTTGTGACGTTTCTGTATCGTGTTTTTTATTGCTGAAAATCCGGCTCAAAATGATTATAGGTAATGAACATAACATATTGATTAAGAAAATGACTAATGTAGTTTTACTACTAAATTAATTTGCTTGTCTTAAAAACCCAAAAATACTCTTGAAACCTAATTTCATGTTATTGGCGCACATAAAGTTAAATCTACGTGCATTTTGAATTTATTATACGTTTTCATTCCTAGGCTTTAGTTGTCGCATTAGCAGTTTGAATTTATTATATATTTGCGTTCCTGAACTTAAGGTATCGCGTTAAGTGTAATCTTTCTAGATGGCTTATATTATACTTACAGTTTTCATACTGTCAACCTGACCAAGAAATGGTCAAATTATCTATTAATTGTGCGATTTATCGATGTGGAGTTGGATCATTTATAAAAAATTCAATCGTTGATTATACGGAAACAGGAGCAATTTGAACGCCGCTTCATTCAATATGAATCAACCAAGAGGTTTTTTTCCAGAAAACTGTAAGGGTTTCGGTTTAGTGGCATAAACTAAACGTATGCTGCACATCTGTCAGTTGAAAATTCTATATATCGGTTGGTTTTTTTCAAAGATTTGCCGAAAATTTAAAAAAAAATTCAAATAATTATCTTTCTCATCTCTTGACGTAAATTCAAATCAATCAAACTAACAAATTTCCAAGTTTCATCTTAAATTTTAATTTAATTTTATTTATTAAACTTTCTTCATTACAAATTGTTGAACAAAAAATATCAAATAAATAAAAACCAGTGATAAATAAAATATTTTAACATAGAAATTGAATAGAAACAGATTTCCTCTTATTCTTAATTATTGTTGTTATTGTATTGTAATTCTTCATCGCTTACTTAAAAATTATTTTGTTTACAATCCTAATTTATATCATTGTTTGTTTTATTTTATAATTTGTTTTATTTACTGAAAATTTTATTATTTATATGTATGTATAGTACGAGTAGTATTAGGTAGTATTAGTGTTTTAATTACTTACTTACTTCTTTTAAATTTATTACGTTAATAAAAAGTTAGTTATAGTATTAGACAAAAAGTTTCAATGAATTTTCTGGGTGGCGTTCGATAACAAGTTGCCGGGTGATGATAGATTTCCGTGTAGTCTGGGGTTATTCGTTAAGTAAAACATTCACCCACAATTTGTTAACAGATTTATAAAAAGAAAAACTAGTTCGATAACAAATCTTTTCGTTTTCTTTTGATTTACTTTATTTTGTTGTAAACAAATCGTAAAAATAAAATTATAATCGATATTCTTAGTGATATCGTGTTTATCTTAATCTTAGTCGATAAAAAAAATATTTAGATTAAAATTAAACTAATCAAATTGGAATAAACTAATTTTGTTTTCTTTTTAATAATAATTAAGACGTTCGTACGTAATGAGTGATGACCTAAATTGGCTCTTTATTATCGAAATCGTATTGTGAATATGGTGGTACGAGTGAATGAAACCGATTATCGGAATTCTCTGAATTTCGATCGATTGATGAACGATTTTTTTTATTGCGTTTGCGTTCGTTGCGCTCGTCGGAGCTGCAATTGAATGCAAAACGTAATTCGGATGCCATTTCGGAGCATAGTGAAATCTGAAAAAATCAATAAAAATTATTTTATTTTATTTTAACTATAAAAATTAAATTCTAAAAATATTTGGTTACCTTAACGTCCTTTTCAAATTAAATCCATGGATGAATATTTTATATGAAAAATGGAATATGTGTATGTGTTTTATGGTTTGTTTGTTATGTGAATGCAGCATTAAAATAAAAATATAAAATTCCACAAACAATATATATGTCATCAAAATCAAATCCATTTTTAATTGGTGCAGTATGATCCAGCAAGGTATAGCTAAACGAAGTCAATTTTTGGAGTAATGAGTGTATGCAATAGACGAAGTAAATCACAGATTAAACCACACACCGTGGCATATAATTATTGGTTCTAACAAGGCAACCTGGAACTTCCAGGAGCCGAGAATTACCCGCACCATTTCGCGGCCTTACTATGAATCCCAAATACAATTTAAATTTGGCCTCTGATTTCCCAGAAAGTTGGTAGTATATTTTCAGAACTGAAGAATGTAGCTGTTAAACGAATATTGGACAAAGGATTTTCCTAACCAAGCTCTACGAGTATCGTTGGGTAGTTTTTCTAAGAAAACTTTATGATAATACCACACTCGTCGACGTGTTGTTTTATTTCTAAATTTATGTGATTTTTATATTGTCCCTCAGCAACATTAATGGTATCAAAAATCGATCGTATGACGTTTCCGAGATACGCCCCCTCATATCGGCTATAATTAATCGGAGATATATAATTTCTTCGACACAGTTGAACTTCCTGAAATTGTCCGTTGTTATTTGGTCTGCTTATTGAATATGGAGTTCGATGTTGTTATATGTCTTTTTTCAGTACACCTCCCTGTTCTAACACCTGATGTCATCTCGAAGGAGTAAGAGGTGGCCCCTCAAATTACGATTCTACAAAGAGATCTTGATGTTGATAGTTCAGAGATACGGGTTTCAAAGCATATGAGTGAGGACCACAAGTCAAACTGATTTGTGAGTTTAGTCAAAGCGTACGGAAAACTATTTTCCGAAAAAGCTACGGCGAATACATATAAATTTATCACTATTAGTCAGTATTGATACGGAAGGTATAGCCACTACGATTATGGGATACAATTCAGTGTTTTATTTTCGCCATTTTATCTGTTTGTTCAACTCCTATAATTAGATCTCGTTTTATCACCTTGAGTTTTCGAAATGAATTCTGATTTTAAAATTGATTTCACAAGCATATGCGGTTTTAAATCTAATTTTTTTGGCTTGGTGATACTCAGGTGTGATGGTTGAAATTTTCGAATGACAGGAATCACATCGATAAATCATCCAGGTACCCTGATATCACCGTGCAGTCTCCTCATTTCTTAGTAGTATTTCTAAATGAAGTTTTCAATTTCAATGAGGTAAATGAAGCTTCTTAACTTAATACATCAACAATTGTATTAGGGTTGAATAATTTAATTCCAACCTCATACAAGAAGACAAAAACTCATCAAAATAAATGATTTAGTGGTAAATGTCAGTTTCCATCAAAAACGCAGCCAATTTTATTTACATCAATTACGCTTCTAATGAAATTCTTGCTAGCGTTCGAATAGCAAAAACAGATCAAACGTCACAATAACTAGGTCGAAACTAGAATATCACAGTAAGTTTCGTGTCAATTTAAGAAGGATTTTGGACTCTGGTTCATATATTCATCCTTTTTGGTCTTTTGCTGATCTGACGTTTTTAATTAACTGGCTCCCAACGGACAGGTTGGTTGCAAATTTCCAGCGATCTGTCATGGAAAACACCTATACCAGAACACAGAATAGAGTCGCTTGTATAATCATTACAATCCATTACATTCTTTCTCGATACTTTTCGAGCACTGACGTAATATTAATGCTCTAATTGTATTTTACAAATTTTATTATGGTAGATGATCTCCTGAAACTAACTCTCGGCTAGAGTTGTGAGTTTGGCGAGTATAAGTATTTGCAAAAACCTTGTGGGTCGTGTTTAACAAGACGATGTCATGGCAATTCCCATAAATCAAACGATGAATGAGTTAAGTCTGTCATCAAATGAGATTACCAAGAAAATCAAGGAAATCATACGTCACCGTGAATTGAAAATAAAGATCCATTATGTCCCATAGGCAGCGAGTCAATGCCTAGGTAATTATCTTTAATGTTAGCTTTGACCTTGATGGTGACATGGTCACAAAATACTTAATGAATCAAATCTGCCTGGATCGCCACCTCAACATGCAGGGTGCCATATTAGGAACGGTATGCCTTCTACAGCCAGAGTAGCAATAGGCTGCTTTGAGAATCCTAAGTCTACAATTAGCATTCATAATGTTGGCATGAATATAGAGGAAAAAACGGAAAAAAATAGAGGAGGAGATTTGCCATTAAGTTAGCTGACTGGGGTCTATTTGCTCGACATTTCGTTGGCTCTTGGGACGGTGTAGAAACACTTCCAGAAATTAATTCGATTGATGAAATTGATGCTCGTGTGGATCTGATCTCAACACAGTTAGCCAGTGTCTGCAATAACTGAATTCCTAAAAAGAGAGGAGCTAAGAAACGAAATAGTTATTACTTAGAAGTTCTATGCTTAAGCTTAGAAGAGCATACCAGACGGAAACAAACCATAAAAAAGGCATCGAAATGTTAGAGAAGCGTTTGACTGAAACTTTTCAGGGAACTTTTCAGGCGATGTGTTACCCTTTTCAGCTTTTATTAGGTATTTTGTCAATTTGTCTGAAATTTCACGCTACCCTGAGAAGACTACACATTTGTGGGGAATCTTTTTCAGAGGGGTATGGACATTCTTGGAATATTCTGAATATTTTCAATTGTGTTGTTCATAATTTTATGTGCTTCAAATATTGCTTACACAAATCATTAATATGGATCGCGCCTTTTAGATCATACTGCATTATCGGTTACTTAGTATACTAAATTAAGTTAAATAATAAAGAATAACAACTAAAATTTAAGCATATCGGGAATTTTTTATAATTAAATGTTACATTGCAGTTATAATTTATTACTATTTTTGTAAATAAAAAAAATAGTAATAAATTCTGTCCGTCACAACCGTAGTAAATATTTTAGCGTCTATTTGTGTCACTAGAGAATGTTAGATTAGATTTTTCATATATAAATCATGTATACCGGATGATTTTGTTAGCTGAAACTTTCAAATATATAGGAAAATGAACACCCTATGAAATCAGTGCTAAAATTAGTACTCCTCGACCTCTTCTTGTAATTGAGGTGCAGGTAACTTTGAAATTAAAATAGGAATCCCTATTTTTTATTGCAGATTCGGATTCTACGGCTTAAAGTACGTAGGATTTCTTTGAAACGTTTTTTTTTCGATTCATGATAGATGGCGCTGTAATAACGTTATTAATTTAACGTTATTTATTAACACGTTTTCCATGTAAATACTCGAAATTAGTCTTACACAAATTGTATTTGTTAAATTTTTAATTACTGAAAAATGATTTATCAAGAAACTACTTTTATCGTAACCCAGGAACTACTCTTATCATAAATACTACTGTCGTAACCCCCCCCCCCCCCGCCCCGCCCCACCTATAAGAAGGGGAGGAAGGGTACTAATTTTAGCACTAATGGAGCCCCCCGGAATGATTAAATTTTGATAATGGAAATTTTTTTTCGTAAAGAGCTTATTTTCCGAGATATTTGAAAGTTTCAGCTTAAAAAAATCACCCGGTATATAGAAAATCAAATCCAATTTACAGTATAACCAATAGTTTTGTAAATAAATTTTTTAAAAAAATTCCAATAAATCATTTATGTATTTATAAATATTTTTAATATTCTTAAAATTATTTTTACTTAAAATCTATATTCATTTTGCTAAAATGACGAATTGGTCCTTTGACATAATTCCTACAAATAAAGTTTTGGGATGCGGTTTTCATCAAAAACATGTTATTGCAAAAATAATAAGAAAAAATTATGTATTTGTTTTAATAAATTCAAAAATCAGGATCTGATCGCCTTTTTTATTATTTGGATGTTGGCAACGGAAACATAAAATAAAAACATAAAAACTAAAACTATAAAAACAAAATAGTTAATTAAAAAACTTGATTTCTTACCCTTTCTTCCACGGCCACTTTTCGTGATTTCCAAACGAATTCGCATACGGCTATGACACAGGCAACGCCCATACCACCCATTAGCACTACAAACACGCCACCGACGTTGCCTAGGCCCAGTTCGTTTGCGGCTGAACTTGATTTTGATGTGTCATCCTGTAATTATAAGCCGGTAAGAAATAATTAATTTAAATCTCTAATATTTATAGTGATTTGTACTTTTAACTTAGTAACTCAAAGGGAAGATATGTGAACAGGGATGAAAATTTGTGCTCTAATTACAATATCGGAAACAACAACACGTTTACAGCGGGGGCTGTATTTGAATTTTAATTGAAAGTTTGTTTTAATTTTTTTTTTTTTATATATTTATTTATTACAACTGATTTACAAATCATCTAGTAATTTATCTTTCATAATTTATATTCTTGTTTGGAGGGTTGTAGCCCTTTGGCTAGTCCCCTTACAATTTTATTATATTTTTAGTCGATCCTGATTGGATCTTGTAGATCATGCGGTTTCTTCCTTCGCAGCCGTCTTACTAGGTTTGAATCATCCAACATACGACGTATCTCAGAATTTTGGTGTAGACTAATACGTTGCATGTGTTTTCTCGCGTGTTTGCTTATTTCTTCACTAACGAAATCCATTTTCAGATCTCTATGGAGGTTGTCATTTCTTATGTACCACGGTGCATTAACTATTCCACGAAGGACTTTGCTTTGGAATGACTGGATGATATTGACATTGGTTTTCTTTGTACAGCCCCAGAGCTGAATACCGCAAGCCCACACAGGTTTTAGGATTTGCCGGTATAGTAGCAATTTATTATGTAGAGTTAGCTCAGAATTTCTTCCTAATAGCCAATCCATCTTTCTGTATTTGATGTTTAACTCTCCTTTTTTCTTTTTCACATGCTCTTTCCATTTTAGTTTCGCGTCTAGAGTCATGCCTAGATATTTTGCCGTATTTGCATAGGGGATTTGCTGGGAGTTCAGTTCTACTGGTATCCAGTAGACCTTCTAGTTGGTAAAGTTTACGTGAACAGATTTTGTTTCATTAAATTTTATTCGCCATCTCTTGGTCCAGGTACTGACAATATTAGTAGCTCTTTGCAATTTGCTTGTAGATTCTTCTATGTAATTAGCAACTGCTAAGATGGCCGTATCATCCGCAAACGTCGCTATGTTAGTATTCTCTATCGTTGGCAGGTTGGAGGTGTATAGAACATATAAAGTTGGTCCCAGAACGCTACCTTGTGGTACTCCTGCTGATATTTTCTTTATTTCTGAGTATTCACCATCTAATTTAACTCGAAAGTGTCGGTTAGATATGTAAGATTTTAGAATTTCATAAAACTGCTTTGGTAAGTCTTTTTGTAATTTATATTCCAAACCTTTATGCCATACTCTGTCAAAGGCCTGTGCTACATCCAAGAAGACGCTTGAACATACTTTCTTTTTTTCAAGTACGTCTTCAATTATGTTTGTAATTCGGTGTACTTGTTCTATTGTTGAATGATTTTCTCTGAAGCCAAATTGATGTGGAGGAACAAGATTTCTTTCTGCTATTATTGGTTTTAGTCTCTTTAGGAGTAGTTTCTCGAATAATTTTGAAATTATAGACCTTTTTCAGGAAGAGCTTTTACTATTTGTCCTGTAAGTTTGTTTTAATGAACCAAAAACAAAGTTAAAAGTAACTCCATACTTCAAGCTGCATCTCGTGACGCTTTAGTGAAAGTTTTTTTTTAATCTTTGCAACAATCTGTTCTGGGGTCGTGACTATAGGTTCGATTTACGTAGACCCATCTGCGCGACTATACTGACATGGAAGGTGGGTCGGCTCATGAGTTGTGCACTCCAACAGAAGGTCATAGTTGTGTTCAATTCCATCACCGATTGTACTCAGATGATGAAAAATCTTTTTTGCATCTTGCCCCTATGGGGATTTGAGAACCTGGTATCCCCCGATCCAAACACCAAAGCTTTAACTACTTTTCCTTCTCACTGGAAGCAACAAGAATGCCGATTTATTCGAATAATAAAATTTAACATTCTTCTCTAAAAAACAATCATCAATGGTCTAGTGACGAGCGTCAAAGTCAAAATATGAGAAATTGGCTCAATTGATAAATCTGAAAATATGACATTCGCAAACGAAGCTAACTAAATACGAGCGATTAACCTCTAATTATTCTGTACTGTTGTACGAAAGAGCTCTCATTTGGTACTGGAATTAGAACCAGTCAGATGGTCATGATTCATCGATTTAGAGTGGGCTGAGAAACTGAAATATGCTTCTGATCGATTAATCAAGCCAATTACCATGCAGAGGCAATAGCCATTCCTTGTTCACGCTTACATGATAAAACTAATTCTCTAAATGATTCTCTAAATGATCTAGAAAATTGAAAAAGCTCCCTCGGAAGCTGTCACTCCCGATTCACAGATGTCCACCACATTTCGCATGGATATCCCAATTTATGAAGAAAATTTCAATATGAAGTTTCATTCCGATCAATCAATCCGTTTGGGCTGTAGAGACGCCAAAATTTTCTTGAAAAACAGCTTTTGTCAATTTTCGTCATTTTCGCTTAAATTTTAGAAAACTAATCTGGACTGATATTGTTACAAATTAAAGTTAGCATCTATTAGTTTATATTAGTTTTTCTCGTAAATGCTATTCTTTTCCAAATATTTGTAAAAAACGAAAAAACTACTATGGAGGCTGCCACATCCGGTGGGTCGATTTCAACCAAAAATCATTGGGATCGCCAAGTTTATGAAAAAAGCTTAAGTATGACGTTTTACCCCGATTACTCAATCAGTATGGACTGTAGAGAAACTGTAGGCATTGGGTCTGCACGGCTGACGGCTTCACACATATTCACACACACATACACAGATTTTTTAAATACCACTTAAATACCACTATTTTATGACACGTTAAAATACTTGTAACTGACGCGATTGAACTTTTTACAAAATCTTACTACATGTCGCTTGCTATTAATTTGCATATTTTCAGGGGCAAATATTTTAATACTTTTAAATTTATTTTATTTTGTAAACAACATTAAAAAATTTAATAAAGAAATATTTAATTGTTTTAAAGAATTTAATTAATCAAAATAAATTATTTAAGTTAATTTAATTAGAATTTGACCTTGATTTATTTATATAACAAACCTAGTTGTGTTTTAAGAATAGGCAATTCCTCAAAAATGCTATCTGTCTCAAAGTATTTTTATATTAGCTAATTAGTAATACTGTGACTGTAAAGACAATAACTTGGCCTTTACACCCCTACGGCCTAAATAACTGAAAATAGCGATTATTTATTAAGATTCATAGTCGGTACAACTAAACTAAACTAAAGGCAGTTCCGCCAAAATACCATCGGTCTCACCAAAATTAAATAAGCAAATAACCTCAAACAAGATAAAATACCAGTAACCAAGTTGACAATTCAAAACAAAAACACAATAACAACGAAATACCCGCAACAAACATTTCCGTAACTTGATTTAACATTTGTGACGATTTAATAAGAGAAATGTACACTAAGATCGCGTAGTAACGTACAAGTGTATAGCCCACGATCTCTTTACGAGTTTTTGTTGGTCTATTGAGCCGACAACTTGTATGCTGAGTTTTTCGAAATTCCCTTGGGTTTTGCTACCCTTATGGTATACGAGTATACAACTAAAATCGAGAAGTAACTAAAAGTTTATGCTCTAGAAAAAATATTGAAAAAGATATGCAAATACTTGATTTGCAGTTTACTTCTCGATTTTAGTTGTACATGCTATTAAGGGTAGCAAAATCCAAGGGATTTTCTTAAAACTCAACACACATGTTGTTGACTCAATGGACCAACAGCAAATCGTAATGAGATTGTGGGCTGATTGGCAAAATTTTGTTTAATACTTTTTCGTAGAGCTTACACTTTTAGTAGTTACGAGTACCTCTCGACTTTAGTTCTGCATGCTATGAAGAGTAGCAAAATCGAAGATATTGGGAGAAATAATATTGTCGTCTACACTAAACCAGTTAAACATTAATTTTTGCTCTTGTTAACAGTTTAAATTTTGTCACCAACATATGAAAAAGTTGACTGCTATGAAACCGCTGTTAATAATGAAATTGTTTATCGGGGTATCTGCTTGATAGTGGTGCCAATATATCAGTTTTTGTAAGAGCCAACTTCAACGCAATTTTAGACGTTTTCGTACTAAAATTTCGTACGGCAGTGAAATAAAATTTCTTAGGTTACACATGACTTTACATAAGGTGTGCCTTTCAATGTTGGTACTGTTTTGGACAACTTAGGGTTTAATACAACTGATGTTCAAAGAGATCGAAACAACGGTTTGGGATAGCTGTTCCATTATGAACAAAAAAGCTGCGTCATAGTGTTAATAACAGTGTTTCATCTTGCGCAAAGGAGCACATCTGCCACACGTTGTGGGAGTTATAGAGGAAATCTAAAATTCCTGATCATTTCTAGTTAGCATCGTAAAAAAACCAAAAGAAAAGTTTAACTATGTCTCGATACTCGGAAGGAGGACTCAGTGACAATGGATGACGCCTATATCCTTTTGCCCTTGAGCTGAGCTATACAGATTAGAACAAACAATTAAAATAATTATTTTTAACTAAATAGAACCGATTTCTGTCAAATACTCCTCGATCAAGGATCAAAAGATAAAACCGCATTCACTGAACCGGATCATCCACTTTACAATATCCTGGTAGTTACGTTTTGTATGATTTAAAGTTGACTCTGCTATATAAACACATCGTGTCAATTCGCGGTTCACCTATCTAATCGTTTTGTTGGATCAATTTTTCCGATTCCCAGGGTTGGGACCATTTCGGTTAATATAACATATATTAGTATTAGTTAGTATTACATTTTTTCATTGTTGTTTAAAAAGCTCTAAATAGATATGATACACTGGACTGTAAAATATTATCAACAAACGAACGCATCGCAATGAATTAATCGTTACCCGCTCATATATTATTGATGATTATGGTAAGTGTTATTTCGTATTTTGTTACTAGGTGGGGTATTATTACCTGTTGTTAAACTTGGAGGGGTGCGGCTTTTAGGTGGTTGCTTATGCGGATGTAGTTGCGATTAGTATCTTCGGTAAATATGTTTGAACTTGAAGAGGACGCATGCAAAGTGTGCTTGGCATTCTCTCGATTTGGACTAACAGTTGCGGTTTGAATGTTAATCCACGTACAACTGAGTTGGTCCTTTTCTCCAGGAAATACAACCCTTAGCTTAAATGGTATTGGATTACTCATTCACTGATAAAACGAAATATCTGGTCCTCATTCTGAACAGCAAACTGTGTTGGAAACCCAACATATTAGGCAGAGTAAAGAAAGCTACAATAGCGTTTTACCCCTATAGAAATGCCATTGCAAAAAGATGCGGTTAGAAGTGCCACTTTGTACATTGGCTCTATATTTTACTATTAGACCCAATTTAATACATATATGGGGTTACTTTTTGGTAGCCTTCTTTAAATATTCTGACAAATCTAAAACTCTTGGTGAAAGTACAGCGAACAGCTGCCTTGTGTATTAGCGGGGCTCTTAGTGGAGCACCTCTATTACACAGAAGAGATTCGCTTTCACCTTGCACTCTTAGATAAATTAGCTAAACAAATAGCAGCGAGTTCAGCTATAAGACTCAACTCATCTACTCTAAGAAACAGGAACATCCCAAATACTACCGACTATAGTATCCCGTCACCATTTTTTGATTGGTTTAAGACTGACCCACCAGAGAGGACTGGTTGAGAGAAGCATTTCTATATACTAAAACTGCTAATTTCTTCTCTGATGTTTCAATAATAGATGGGAAGATTTGAAGTGGGGTACTGCAGCGGACTACTGCAGAGTTTTCATCCTGAACGAATAGCGATAAGCGAAGCCGTTGACTGATTGAGGTCTAACGTAATATATGGTTTTCCAATAGGAATGATATGATTTTTAAGTGACGTTTCGGCCATTTGTAATATGTCATGATCTGTCATTTTTTGTTTCATTGTATTCAGTAATGAATACAATTTTATCATGGTGAGATATACGCAAGAACAACGTTTACAAATTATTCAGTTTTATTATCAAAATAATCGTTCTCCAATTGCAACTTTTCGTGCGATTTTGCCATTTTATAGTCGTAATAATCGTCCAAGTATGCTCGCTATTCGTCGATTTGTTGAAAATTTTGAGCGTACAGTTTCTTTACATAATGTTGAAGTGCCAATAAGTTAAAGATTCGCTCGAAGTAATGCAAATATTGCTGCCGTTCAAGCAAGTGTTGCTGAAGACCGCAATTTGTCGATTCCAAGACGTTCTCAAGAATCGGGACTGTCTCAAACCACAACCTGGCGGATTTTGAGAAAGGATTTGGGTTTGTATCCATATAAAATTGTTCTCACTCAAGAACTGAAGCCATTGGATCACCGTAAACGTCGTGAATTTGCTGATTTTGCCTTGGAACAACTTGAAAACGATAACGATTTTTTTAAGAAAATCATCTTCTCCGATGAGGCTCACTTTTGTCTGAGTGGTGCGGTAAATAAACTGCGGTAAAAACTGTCGATTCTGGTGCGAAAAAAATCCACAAATTATTCATGAAAATTTATTACATTCACCTAAATTGACAGTTTGGTGTGGTTTTTGGTCTGGTGGAATCATCGGTCCGAATTTTTTTCGAAATGAAGCTGGTAACACCGTTACTGTCAATGGAGATCGGTATAGATCGATTGTAACCAACTTTTTATGGCCAAAATTGGAAGAAGTTGATCTTGACAATATTTGGTTCCAACAAAACGGAGCTACGTGCCACACAGCAAGTGCAACAATTGAATTATTGCGAGAAAAGTTTGGAGATTCGATTATTTCAAGAAATTGTGATATTGAATGGCCTCCAAGAAGTTGTAATTTAACACCATTAGATTATTTCTTGTGGGGTTATTTGAAGACATTGTTCTTTAGCAATAAAACAAACTCTCTTCAAGCTTTACAAGTCAATATTGAACGTGCTATTCCTAACATACGACTTGATTTAGTGGAAAAAGTGCTCGAAAATTGGGTTCATCGAATTCGTTCCTGCAGAAGAAGTCCTGGAGGCCATTTGAATGACGTTTTATTCAGAACTTAACTGTATCGATTGTACTTCACATTAAATAAAAAACATTTCAATTTCTTTAACAATTAGTGTGTTTTTTTAAAATCATATCACTCTTATTGGAAAACCCTATATCTGCCAGGAATATTCGCTTTTCTATGGACGGACAGTCAGGCTTCAATCAAGCCGCACAAATCATATTTCCTTACGCCGAAAGTAAGGGTGCCAAGGCATTTCAATATTACGGGGAATGAGAAGGCGGATGAACTCGCTTGACAAGGCACCATTAGCCTCATTTCCCCAAGCATAGATCGGATGTTTATATATCGTTCGCTACGTGTAAATTACTGCTTCAAGAGGAAGCTTGAAGAACAACGAACGACAGATGGCCCAGTAGTGTGTAATAACTAGGTGTAATCTAATCTAATCCTCACGTATAATAACTACGCAGATCTGGCCAAGACCAAACCCGTCAAGATCCAGATATCTGGTATCGCTAGTGGTTGCTATTACGGGACACTGTCTCATAGGTAAGTATTTGATTACTGTGGTAGTAGAATGAAAACGGACGTTAAGGATATCCGTGGCACGGCTATGGACCTGATAGTGTATATTCCAGTCGTTTAGGACAACATCCCTAACATAACCTAGCCTTGATCCTGGATAATATCACGAAGAAAACGTGATAGTGTATAGCTTATTAAAGCGATTGTTTGGATGAGGTGTTCAAGAGTATAGAGTGATGTACTTGGAGTTTTTCAGTTAAACCAATGACGAGTAGAGAGGTTTCTTAAAAAATAGGCAGAGCTATGTAATACTACATTGAAACTTAGCTCCCCAAAGGAGATATATGAATGATAAGAACAATTTAGACTGAATCTTGGAAATTAAAAGAATGTTGAAATTTCTTAAAGTTCCAGATTTTCTACATGAAAATCCAATTTTATTTTTCCCCAGAGTACGAGAAACCTAAAAATGTTAATGAATGGGTTTGATGAAATTTATAAGACTGGCACAATAGCAGTGCAGAAATAGGGGTATACTCTCAGTAATATTAGGAGGAACCTCGCTCTACACTAAATGGATTCGTTTGCAATGCATTATGATAACCTAGATTTTATGCCCGAACTTCAAATAGAGCTCTTTACGTCGCGTTTACGCGACGGTAGCCCTTACAAAATCAGAATTGAGATAGTGAAACTAACTAAAGTCGAAAAGAAAATATTGATGTACGAATGAACCATATGATGGAATTCCAGTCGATAGTACCAGTATGAATGAATGCGACCCAAATAGTAAACATCAATGTTAAAATGGATAATTATTAAATCTGATGAGACTCTATCTTTAAAATAGGCAAATCATTAATTTGCTGTGTGTTTTTCAATAGAACAATCTCTTACAGTTCCAGAAGAACGGGAAATATTCATCGGGATGTTTGTTACACTCTGTCAGGAGCAAAAATCTTCAGCACACACGTTAGGAGCGAGGTCATTTTCCAAAGTTATACTGTCTCCGGTAACGTTTAATGAACATAACCCTCCAGAGGGAGAGAGTGCCGGTGGGAGTGGGGCGGACGGCAAACAAAATAAACAACAAATTATGTTGCAATCCAGTCCTGACGAAAATATACGATGGAAAAAGGACAGCTCGTTTACTTAGGAATTAATTAAATGCTTGGGAAAAAGGCCGGCTTTATTGTGTCAGATGAATTCGGATTGTGCCGAAAGAACGTTGAAGAATGATGCAGACCGTGTGTCGTTGAAGGGTTCAGTAATACAAATTTGGAGCCATTATTGAGTGAATAGTGATGTCCATCGACTAGTGAATCATGAAACGCACACAGCAACAGCAAGTTTTATAAGTAATTTGACGCGCAGTTGAAGTAAGGCTGAAGCTACGTTCAGAATAAGGTACAAACTATAAATCATCTATGTTCTGAAACTTGCGCAACTTGTTTCCAAGTTCACAGTCAGATGGAACGTATTAATTGGACGCGAAATCTCCTCGGAGGAAATAATCTAAGTCAGAATAATTGAACCTAGTTTGTAATTCGAAAACGTATTCCAACGACAGAAAATTTGTCAGAAATAGTCGTGTTTGGCAAAGAGATGTAATATTAAATTTAGATCAATGAACATAGAGATTTAAGAAATACTAACGATCGAATGAAAACCAGCCCGACCTAGAGCAAACAGCAGAAAGAGATTTTCTTTAACTGTAATATCTTTCAAGAGGAAGTGGAAGATACCCAGGATATATCAAAACTAGACAAAATCATTAGGCGAATTATAGTCGTCCATTTGATTAAGGCACACAACAGTGTGAGATTTGTTTCTCGGATTGGCACCACTTTTATCAGTGGCAGCCAAAGTAACAGCTAACGGATGATTTGTGTAGTATTGAGGAGGACCCAATTAATTGATTTGTCATCGCGCATAGCAATTAGAGTTGTATTTTTTAGGTTTATGGAAGATTTTGAAGGAAGATATTGTTTTACAAGCTTACAAGATTCCGCTCGTGCATAAACTGAAGCCGCATGAATATCGTATCGTATACCATTACATTAGGTGAATGAGCCGAAAAAGAGATTGTTCTTGATCCTCATTTCCACATACACAAATGAGAACATAAGTTAGAGTTACGCTAAAGGCTAGGATTTCCAAAAGGCGCGACGTACTTTGAAAAAAAAAACAATTACATTTTAGTTCAAGGTTATGCCGTCATACAGGCCTGGATATACGTGCACAAAGAATTTGAAGACCAACCGTATAACAATATAATCACTAAAGGCTCTTGCACATTTGGTCTTAACCAATTTTAACCCATTTGTACAAATAACATAAATCTTTAGGCCTATATGAGCCGGAACGATTCGAAAAGAAGATGCGTATAATATCCAAATTTTTTATCAAGGAAACAAGATTATGACTGTCTGCTTCATGTATACCACAACACAACTGAACCAAAAAACTAGAAAAAGGCTTTTCACACTCTACATACTAAAAATCCACAATGATCCATTAGAGTAAATGATCAATAAAAAGTCAATCATGCAAGCATATACATAGAGATAAACGGTGCTGGCTACTCTTTGGGCGCATATAATCAATTTCGCAGAAGTGAATGCGTGAAAGCTCCATGTTTTGGTAAATGGACGGGAAAAAGTACTAGATTTTACTTGAATATTTGAGAAGATCAGCATAGTGTTTCGCATCATCACAATGTTTTTTAAGACTTTGGTAGCAAATGGGTTAATGAAAACATTTATTTCGAATTTCACTTGTGTTTTTGACGTGGCCTTCGGTCCATCAGCTTTGGCTAAACAGTTTTAGATAAGTTGTATGTTCAGGTTGACTAGTTTATCTCAGTTGCAAATGGACCGATGTAATTTAATGAAATGTAAATTGAATTATTAAAAATGGTTTCCAAAGAACATATTACTCGTATAAGTTATCGTTAAGACTTTAAATGGTACCCCTATCTTCTGAACTCAATTTGGAGCCAGCCCAGTGGCTGTCATAGGAACAAAGGGTGCCTGGTGATATGGCATATGATTTTAACTTATTGAGCCCGGGCTATACTTTGTGGCTTTAACTTAAGACGCATTTGAATTTTACAAGATTGTTCTTAGGATTCTACCTAGAGTGCTTGGAGATATAACTTGTGATTTCGACTTATGCCGAAATATTGGCAACTAGGATTAATAAAAATCTGTAAACCACCAAAAATTCATGAGCACTGGGGAACAATTTTTTGAGAGGAACTGTATGCCAATTTTTCTTGTTAGGTTTCGATAGGTCGTGAAAGAAGATCTTGTACATATGAGAATTAGTGATTCATCTGGTAATGAAATGGGCAGAAATATCATCATGATTTTAAAAAAATAAGTAAAAATAGTTTAAAAAGAACAGTTTACTTACTCTGCACGATCCGCCCCCTCGTTTTTCCTTCCACCATTTTGTTTTTAGAAGATGCAGTTTTCCTTCCTCCTGCAATTTTAGTACAGCTCCACTAATTGCGGTCCGGAACGGGGAATCTGAATTAAAAGAAAACGCTTTACTATTCACACATTCACATATTTTTTATATTTATGTTCTTACTTGGCGGCATTGCAATTCCATATCCTTTTGAATCGAGCATCCCACCAACTTGCGTCAACTCACAATTCCTCTCGATCACGTACTCAATCGACGTCGACTCCATTAAAAATGCGTAATTTCCTTTACCCTTAACGACACGCTCCACACCCTCAATATTACTGGACGTAAACACTGTAGGCCGTTGTGATTCCATGAATGACCACATTCGTTGGTATGTCGAGAAATTTGAATCACGAAAAAATGACACGGTACTGCCACCGCGTAATGCGCCATATTTAATTTTTGTTTGTTTGGCCAAATCTTCGGCACTCTCGATTGGCGAATCCATGCGTTCGACAGTCAGGAATGCCGCTAAATTAGCTGTATACGATGAAATCATAATTAGTGTGAAAAACCACCACATACCAGCGACCATTCGAGTTGAAACAGCTCTTTTGAAGAATAAAAATAAAAATTTGCTTTTTAATGCTCTGCATTCGAAATTCTCGGAATTTTTTTTATTAAAAACTAGAAAATTTATTAATCAAACGTGCTTCTGGTATTTTTATATAACATTATCGAGTATTTAGTGGGATTAGTAGTTTTGTGCAATTTTTAACATTTAGCTTATATTGTGTGTACAGATTAATAAATTTGGAGGGGTTCTAAACACGAACCTATTATCTAAGTGGCTAATACTAATATCAATTTCAAGTGTTACCATATATCGTCGGTTTGGTTGCCAATCTATCAAATATTTTATTTGGTACTAATTCTGTCTAAGACTTGCAAAATATTATTGTTAGTGATAGTTTTGTATGTACAAATCATATATATTGCGGATTTTATATTTTAATTTATTTTATTGCGTTCAAAACTTAAAATTTTAAAGAAATAAAAATATCTTTGATTTATTTACAAAAGCAAAAGAAAACTTACTTTGGTGCTATATCGGAGCCTTGTTGCATTAGAGATCCAATTGTAAACCAAAGGGAATTGAGAAGAGTAAATTGATTTTCCAATACTGTAGCATCTCTATTGCAGGGATGTGGATTATCCCACTCATACGGTGAGAACCTAAATTGAGAATGGAAAATAACGTGTTTTTTGGCATTTTTATTTAACTGTTAAAAGTGGCTGAATGTTAATAATTTTTTAATTTGTTTTTGTTTAGTTTTAAAATCATTTTAACAACGCTGGGATTTTCATTTATACGTTCACTTCCGAAGCACATTTGACGAATAAATCTGAGTACAAAGAATTAAAAATGTGTTCGTCCTTACTTTGGTAGAAAATCACATCCTTGTTGCATTAACGAACCAATTGCAAACCACATACAATTCATTAAGGTAAATTGTGTTTCTAATTTTTCGGGATGTGGATCACATGGTGATGGTGTTGGCCATTCGTATGGCGTAAATCTAATTTTGTTTGTTACATTGTGTTACAAATACGGATTTACAATATAAATTTGACACTTGGTGGTCGGCAATATAATTTAATATAATATTAAAGTAATTAAGTCGCGACTCGCGCTTTTATACTTACCGTGCTAAAATGAAAAGTAAAACGGAGACGCCTAAATATGCTGTTGCCATGTAGATCCAGACGTCAAGCGAAAGTGGTGACAGGAACGAAAATAGGTTTGGACGATGCTTGATTGGTTTACGGTACAGTACCGAAATGCCAAGATTCATAAAGGGCATTGTGAAATCGACCACCTATATTAAAAAGAAAAATTCGTATTTAAAATTTGGTAGCAAAATGTAAATCACAATTTAAAAAAGACCGAAAAAATGTTCCCATTAAATTCAGCCAGCATTGCATGGTAACACAAAGGAAAACATGTAAACATGGAAAATTAAACGTCCCCTCTCTTAACGCCCCATCAAAAGTGGGGCATCACTCAATATTTCCTAATTAATGAACCATATTGACGTAATCCATAAACTTCAGTCTAAAAGTTGCCACCCGGAAAAATGCAAAAGTAACGCTAATTTACACTCAGACAACTTATCGCAAAACGACTCAGGTAAACATGCTGATCAGAACTTGGGTCTGCAAAAAAAAATCCAACATTAATTTTCCCACCTAAATACACCAATTTGCGAATTGTTTAACAAATATATTCTCCAATAAACACAAACTGTGTACTAACGCGATGAAAACAAAATTATCGCTTGGCTCACAACTTTCAAACCATATACTACATGATTATAAAGGAATTAAACAAATGTAGGTTCAGGACCTTACAAACCACCATGTTGCATTAACTTCGAGTTATTTCGTATGATAGGTTATCGACCCGATCAATTATCCGAAATTAAAATAAAATTATAGTGACGGAAAAAAACGTAATCGCACAAAACATTCTCGAGTTATCATCGTTACAGACAGAAATCCCGAACAATGTACATCTTTTGAGTTCTCAGTATATTTTCTAACAGTGCCATCTTGTTGAAGTCAAAGGTTGTTTATAATCATATCGTCGATGGGGCCCTGTATCGGTCGCCGTTGACGGTAACGGCGTTTCCAGCAGCGTTTCCGAAGAAAAATAGGCCAATTATGTCGCCACTTCAAAATCCACAACAAACAGTCACTCTTGGTGGATGCATTGTCTTCTCTACGATTACGTGTGGCTATTTCAAACTCAAAATCCGGCAGTTTTGCTTGCTTACATAGCCCCGATATGGGAATGCGCTTTGTCTGAAGAGATAATTTTTCGACCAAAATCGACGGCATTATGAAGAAGGTCTATGGCCCACGCAGAGAACTGATATCGAAGCGGATGGTCATTTGCTTCAACTGCAGAGTCGTATTGTAAGCGAATAATATGAGGTTTCTTTGCAGTATTCTTCTGAGGTTGGTGCGACTAATGACTAGTTGCTGTGATCGGCGTTGAGTTGAGATCAATGGAGTATGTCCTACACTATAGACGACAACCGCACTATTCCCGGGCGTGCCCATTGTCCGAGCTCAGAGACTGCAGCGGTTTCGCTCGGCGCTCTTTCACGACCCATATTTATTTTCGAAATTCGCACGGTTTCGGCTACACTGACTTTGAAAATAAATTTTCCCTATTTCGAAACGCTCTTCAAGCGAAAACATGATTGTTTCGTGACGTGAAATATCAGACTGACGGCTTTCAAAATTTCAAGCAAATATTCCAAAAAAGATTTACTATAGCCTATGATTTAAAAACAAACCAATAGATGGCCCATTCTATAAATTGGGTTTGCGCGTTACTTGGGAATGTCAATTGGGTAAATTTCAAAAATGTCGCTAGTTAAGTTAAAATAAGTCATATTTAGAGCCCGTTCACCACATAGATCGAATTTTGACTGAGCTTTCCTACCATGTAGGTGAGATTCCGTGAACATCTCTAAGAAAGGCAGAATACAATTTTAAATTTTTTTTATTGGTAATAAGAAGTCGTTTACCGGTTGTAACAGGGCATTACCCCGGATCATTACCACCCAGGACAATACCGCTGCGCTTACCTCTCAACCAATTACTGCTCGGTCTATTACCCTGTTAGTTCTCACCTTCTCCTCCTCGTCATTACTCCTCGGACATTTACTCCCACAGTCAGTACCCCCCCCACAATTACTTCCGGTCGTTTACCGCGCACCATTACCGGCCATTATCCCTACGCCATAACCTTCCGGTCATTACCACCTGCCCAACACTATTTCCATTCCAATTTTGTTCGAAATGTTCCTAATAACAATTTTAAATTGCTGCGAGTTTGAAAATTTCTAATCTGGGAGCTTAGCCCCAGCATGAACATACAAAATAATTGAGAGGATGGTAATCGGGAGAGATAAGTGGCCATTAATTTTTCGACAAAAGATTCAAAAAAATTATCAATACACCAAACCCTGGGTGTTCCATTTTTAATGGAAATTGATTATTAGAACACCAAACCCTGACATTCTGGAAGTTGTGGGATTGCTCCGGGATAAATAATTTCTCATCGGAGAATATAATTTTATCCCGCGAATACCCATTATTTTTTGCGGGCTCAACTAGATTACATTTGAATATGTTTTGAACATATTCGCGGTTGATTTGCAGTTCTCTAACTGCTGCAGGTAGTATGATATACGGCATTAATGGTATGATATACGGCAACTCCGTCGTTGTTTCGACATTTAAGAATGTCTGCTCGAGACACTCCTTCTTCAAAGTATTTTAATTTTGTTTTTCGATTTCAACTAAGACTAATTTGCATTTCTTAATTGTTTTACCTGATATATTAAATAACGTAACGGTACTTCTAATTGATTTTTGTCGGTACGTCTTTGATAAAGAGTTGTATCGAAATATAATTGTCTACTAAATAAAAAGCCGGTATGTATTGTGGAAGATTTAAAACGTCTTGAAAGAAGCAAAACGAAGTAATGAAGTGATTCTAGCCGAATAAAGAGGCAGCCTAGGCCGAACTAGCCTCGTGAAGTAATACCCAACGGTAGTTCCACGGAGTCGAACTGAAAAGTTTACCGGTAATATGGATTTTCTCGGTAAGAATCCGACACTCTCACATGTTTGATAGTGGTTCACATGTAAAGCCGATATTAAAGGTTTCTTCTTCGCCCAGAAGAAAAAAACACATACGCGAATGGTAAACCTGCAAAAATCTCCAGAACGAATTTTTTTGATTGCTTTACTTTATTTTAGTAGGTAAAATAAAGCAAAATGATTTTGGTAAACTTCTGGTTTTATGACTTCCTGGTGGTAGTCCGCCCTATTTCAATAAGAAAATTGTGAAGTAACTGCTTTTAGAGTGCATTAAACCTGCACCGACCAAATCTATATCACAATTTATTACACATTTCGGTCGGTCTAGCTTACAATTACACCTGCACCGACAAAATTGTAACTTCGGGATGGTTCTTGGACCAGAATTTTTTACAAATTAATTACATTGAATTAGTTAGTTTAAGACCACCGCTATAACCTGCCTAAGGGTACGTTTCACCCCAAAACGATTATTTATTTCAGAAACGTCAATTTAATCAACCAATAAATTATTAATTTTATTACACCAGACTGCCACCAGATTTGTTACCCAAATAATGTTGAGTAACATTAGACCCAATATCTGGTGGCAGTCTTTGAAATATATATTGACAAATATTGACGTTTTTGAAATATATAATCGTTTTGGGGTGAAATTTACCCTTGGGCAGGTGATAGGAGTGGTCTGGAACTAACTAATTCAATGTAATTAATTTGTAAAAAAAAATTCTGGTTCAAGAACCATCCCGACATTATAGGTACACCAAAAGTTACAATTTTGGCCGTGCAGGTTTAATTGTAAGTGTAGACCAATCGAAATGTGTAACAACTTATGGTATAGATTTCATTGAGGCGGGCCAATTTGCCCGGTGCAACAATGTTAATTTAGATTTATTTTTCTCACGAGCAATACAACGCTACTATTAAATCACCGATTGAGACGTAGTCCTTAGGATTGATAGTTTTAATCGCTTGCATTGGAATTTATTCTCCTTTCCGTCGTGATAGGATGTGATTCGAATGGAGTTTTCCTAATTTTCTTATACAATTTTGATTATTATGTTTGTTAACTTGGTGAAAATATGATTGTAAGTAACCTACGGCATTTTAACCAAACTCGAAGAAGTTTGACTGGGAGGAGGCGAAATAGCCGAAGAGCTATTGGATTGTTGAGTAATTTCTAGAATTGTTTATAAATTGGCTTTCCATATTTTAGTATAAACTAGAAATGATCGATTAATGATTAAATTTATAATATACAAATTCCATTTTAATCAAAAAGCGTCGTTAGTTTAATCCGAGTAGGAAATATTCCGTAACTCACCTCCAAACAGCATATTTTCAGTGTCCATCTCATTCAACATACCAATTAGTAAGTATTTAACCATATAGCCACATCATCCTATAAGCAATTAATCGTAAACACGGCAGAAAATATCTTCCTAAATCTCTCCTAAATTTACACATGTCTTTAACATCAATATGTATCAGTAAATCTGCCAACTAATGCGAAATTGAAACACAAAAAAAAACTTAAAGCCAAAATGATCAATTTAAAAAAATCGATATCACCAATATTGGAAATTTGTTACAGGGTACCATTGTTCGAAGTGTTACCAATTAAAAATGATGTAAATTTGTCAATTTTTTATTTTAATAAAAAATATTTGTTCAATGTAGCCACGTTTAGCGCGGATAATAGCATCGAGTCTGTCAGAGAAGGCTCATTACAAAACCCAAAGGTTGCAGTGATATGCCGCATATCACTAAAAGTTGTACAGAGTGTCCTCGAAATGCCAGTACACTCAGATTTGTGGTGTCATCTCTAGAATAAAGGGCCCTTAAACATCCACAAGACCCGGTTTACACTTTTTATATTATAATTTTCATTAACACTAAACAAAAAAAATTGCCATAATTTTTTTATGTAATTCTACACTTTTTGTAAAATTGTGTATCTACATTTTTGATTTTTGTTAATTTGTGTAGCTACACTTTTGAAAAATGTTGAAAACTTCACATCGGTCTTGTTAACCTCAGGTTATATTCACAAATTAAGTTCTTTGCCTTTCGGCAGGTAGTGGAAGCAATCCAACTACGCCTAACTGGAAATGAATGTACATATTTCTTAAAAGCTTTAAAAGAAGAAGTAAACCTGTTTTAACTAAAGCTATCATATTCCCCTCAATATCAAAGCAAAGCTGGAACCCATAAAATCCTGACACTATTACTGGTGCAATTGGAGCAATAGGATTCGGAAACAAATTGAGCACAGATTTACTATTCGTATACATAATATCATCACCTGAAACAGGGAGATTAGAAGCATCAATCTGACAACCTGTGTGTTATCATTATTTTAGGTCACGTACGGGATAGTAGGTTCCAAAACACCAACCAAATTCAGACTGAGAGCCGTCGGCGAGACATACTAGCAACTAAGGCACCCTGTTATTGAAGCCTGGAGGCATCCATGAGTCTCTCAATGGGATGGGAAATAGGGATAGCTAGAAAAGAACTTATATTAATTATAAATAATTACTTCATTATTAGCTGACCTAAAGCTTTCTATCTTCCTGGAAATTGGAGAAAAATTACAGACTTCCAATATTTAAGAAAACAAACTAACAATGTACCAAAAAAATATTAAATCTCATACATTTCATAAAATATCGTCATAATCTTTTCTATCCCACATCTTATCCAAATCCAATTAAAGTCCCAATTTCTAAAATAAAAGTTGAACGGAAAATAAGAGATGATGCTGTAGCTCCATAACAATCAAACTACTAATCAAAATAGATAATACCAACAACCACAACAACGAAATCCAATCATAGAAAATAATGATAAACGGAGATTACATCTTTTATCAAACCACATTACTACACATTAGTAGACAACGACTTTTTAATATTTCGATTGGGAAACTGAATTTTCCAAAAAAAAATTTTGTTCTCTACAGATGTACATACTCGTACAATGCTATTTGATGAGTAAAATTTAGTAGAAATAATATATCGTTACATGTCAGTGATAAATTTGAATGCTCGAAAATGCCTAATAAATTACACAAATGGGATTTTTATTTTCCTATTTCCCGAATTCGGTAAAGCTTAACACTAGTAAACACTGTGTCTATAATAAATATTTTTTTGTGCGTGTGGTGTGTCTAATATCAGTATGTGCGGTATATATAATACGGTAATGGAGCAATATGTTTTAATTTTGTTGGAAACTAGAGACGTATTTTGCGTTAATATTTAATGAGAAAATAAATTTTCCTGTTTTTCCCGGCAGCCATGCCGACAAAAAATAAATTAAAACCGTTTTAAATCCACGTAAACAACTTTTATAAACCTATATGTATTTCTAGAGGCGCACTGATAATCTGTGGACTAAATATGTTTATTTATTGAAAGCCAGTGGTTATAAAAATATATTATTTTCGAGTCGCCGCCGTATCAAGCAGTTAAAACCGAATTATGATATAAAGCCACAAGATTCCAAGTAAATGTCTAAAATCTAATAAAATAAAATCGGCATCCCCCTGAAAGATTAATTACGAAGATTTTATGAAGACGACAATTTAATTAATTTCGCGTTGATAATTTTTTTTTTACTGTAAAATAAACTTTTCTTAGGTACGGGGTTGGAGATGAACGGGGTGCAATTTATAAACCACATAGACTTAGAAAGGGAAGAAAAGTTTTGTTTTTGTCAAATTACTGTTTTGAAAACATATTAGATTTGAAATAGATTTTATAAATATTTTAGAAAAATAATTTAATTTTCATGAATAAATTAAAATTGTTTTCCACTTTTCTTTAGGATTTATTGCGGATGAAAATCTGAAAAATTTTATACATTCTTCTCGTTTTATTATTTTTTTTTATTCAAAATCAACATCGCATGAATTTTAATATATTGCGGCATGTACAATACTAGATAATTGTGTGATGGCAATTACATGACGTATAGGGTATGTTCAGAAATGTACGTACAGTAGTAACGTGTATAACGCGATTTCGTATTGACTCCATTTTGTAACATTCGCATTCGAAATGTGAATTCTTTAGCGACTTCCGTACAATAAAGGTTAGTTTTATACTTACATGGTTGCTGTATGAGCACTTGGACTAAAGCATAGCATATACAATTCTTGAAAATGATTTATTAAAATTCCTAATTTAAGCGAACAAAATGTTTAAAGTAAAATTTCTTTTACAAAGCGAAAAGAAAAACACAAAGGATCTTACTTCACATGGCTAATTAGAACGGATCTCAGAGATGTTCTCATATGTGTCGTAACAAATTCGGTAATTTACCTTACATTTTCATTTAATACAGTAGCAGTTAACTGCAAAAAGCTTTATTTACATATTAAATTATTTTCAAATGGCCCGCAGAAGCCAAAATTCGCCGTTAAGAAGAGTTAAGAAGTCCCGCCGTTTCGGGAATATGTCAGTTGCATTTTATGGAATATTGGGAGTTAAAAAAGATCGACTTGGCCGTCTTGCAATAAGGCATTTTATATGCTATAATAAACTTGCCTAGTGGGCTAAACATTAACAAAATGTTAATTTTATTTATATTGGATCCTTAGACAGCCGATTTAAACATAAAAAAATTTAGTTTCGGAATAGTTTCAATCATTTCTTTAACACCGGATTTTAAACACGATAACTGATTTATGTTCGCAGACATTTTTCGGTTTAGCACGGGAGGAAGCAAGTGATATATTAACAATGTCTTTCGATCGTCAAAAAACATGGCTTTACCAAAAGTCGCAGACCAGGCAGCTTATTATTGTCAACAGATTTATTTTTATAATTTTAGAATACTCGTGGGAACGTCGAAAGCTTCGAAGGAAAATATTTTCCTATATACTTTGACGGATGAAAGAGCTGCAAAAAATACGTAACAAAGTAAGGGAAACTCCAATAAGTAGCAGACCAGAAATCAACTCAGCCTCAATAAGAATATGTACAAATTTGATGCTAGCAAGATGCTATCAAGAACTAGTCGAATTGTAACATGCTGATGTGCGCATAAGTGGAAGTTCGAGACTAATAAAATACTTTAAGATATTCTTAATAGACTTGGATCACAAGAGAAAAAGCAAGAAAGAGCTCTTATATCAATCTTGCAAAGGCTCACCTACTCGAGAAAGGTCGAACAACATCAGAGTTAGTACGTACCTTAAACTAGAAGAACCCATAGAGTTCTGCTAGCTTTAGAAAAAGTTAGCCGAACACATATCAAAAAATGATTTAAAAACAATTGGAAAATTAAGGGTTAATTTTAGGCTAATTAAATGCCCCATTAAAAATTTTTTATTCTGCTCGTTCTAGAATAATCATAAGGTTTTATCACTTTAGAGCTTGCAGAACCCAAATCGAACCAAAACCGAAATTAGAACGAAAAATTTGATCTATTGACAAAAAATAACTTTAGGCTCATTATGGACTAATCAGAAACCCCACTAAAAATGTTAGTCTCCACTCGTTCTTGACCAAACTTCAGATCATTTATTCTAAAGCTAGCAGAAGCCAAATCGAAAATCGGACCAAAACCGAAATTAGAACGAAAAATTTGATCTATTGGCAAAGAAATAATTTTAGGCATGGTCTAATGCCCATTAAAAATTTTCGGCTCCACTGATTCTTCAGCAAACTTCAGGTCATTTCATCTAAAGCTAGCAGAACCCAAATCAAAAATTAGACCTTGGATTTAGAATTGGATTTTTGACTTGAGTTCTGCCAGCTTTAGATAGACTTTAGAGTCTAAAAAAATTTGGCACTTGATTTGGCCATAATGAGCCTAAAGTTATTTGTAAAGCTAGCTACCCTGGTTTTAGTTGGAAGATATGGAGCCTAAAAAATTAAGCTTATTATTAGCCTATAATTATCCATACTATCTTGTAATATTCTGCTTTATGGATTCTGCTAGCTTAAGAGGCGTGTTAGTCTATCTTTGCTACTCAAAGTCATATGAAAATACGAGGCTACGGAGTTCACTCAGCAGTACATCTAAATAATAACACGAGGAGGCAGTGCCGTGATTATAAAAAAGACATTAAATATCATCTGTAACAAAAACTTGAAAGTGACGAAAAACAAGCAATTAGCGTGAACATTAATATCCGCAACCATAAATTAGTGGTAGCTGCAATATATTGCCCATCTAGATATAACAACAATGAGATTTGCTTGTACTTACTGCTTGAAGCAACTAGGTGAACAATTCATAATCGGGGGTGACTTCAACGCTCAACACACAGACTGGGGATCAAGACTAACAACAACAAAAGGGAAAGAGATTCATGAAGCAATAATTAAACACAACTGGCATTTTACAGTAAAACCAACTTATTGGCCTAGCGATTAAAATAAAACACCATACCTAATTGATTTCTTTATAACAAGAAAAGTCCCGAATGATTGCATACAAGTGCAGGAAGGATTTGTCTCCACATCTGACCACTCGTCTGTTAACAGATAAACATATTGGTTACATTACAACTAAGCAATATTATCTTTTAAGCACACAGCTTTCATCAGAAGAAACATTAGAACAAGAGGTGGAGAAGCTCGTCAAAGATATACAACATGCAGCGTTGGATAATACTAATTCAACAAACAAACAAATAACTGACAAACAAACAAAGATACTGATTATTCACTGTGGAAAGTAACCAAATATTTGAAAAGGCCAGCCACGCACATACCACCAATAAGAACAAATAATGGTCGGCTGGCTAAAACCAAAGAAAAAAAGCAGAAAGTTTCGCTGATAACCTTGAGTGTACCTTTCAGCCCAATTTAACAACACTCAATCACCAGACCAAACAACTAACAGAAGTGAAATCATGTATAAAGAACCACGTGGTACATAAAAATCACTAGGATATGACTTGATATCTGGAGAGATTCTTAGACAACCACCTAATAACGCTATAAAGAAAATATCAGACATAATTAATGCTTCCTTCAGACTCTGTTATGTCCGTATATCATGGAAACTTGCGGAAGTAATAATGATACCAAAACCAGATAAGCCGCCAGGTGAAATAACCCTGTATCGGCCAATATCACTTTTTCCAATTATGTCAAAATTGTTTGAGAGACTATTATTAGCCGTCCCATCAGTTTGGTTTTAGAAAAAAACACTCCACAACCGATTAAGTCGATATAATAAAAGATCTTCTGGACATAACACAAACATTTGACAAAGTCTACTCAGACTCGGAGTTCCACAGGGGAGTGCCTTAGGGCCATTGCTTTTAGTACTATTTACAATCGACTTACCGCACACAAATAATACAATTAGCACCACATTTGCAGATAGCACAGCAATTCTAGCTGTTGGTGGTACAATCGGTGAAGTCACATTCAAACTACAAATAGCCATAAATAGTATCCAAGATTGGCTGGCCAAGTGGAGAATTAAAGTAAATGAGTTGGAGTCACGCACATTAACTTCACTAAAATACCTTGGTATGAATCTTGATCCAAAGTTGAAGTAGAAAGTACACGTAAAACAGAAAACGAAAGAGCTGCAGCTGAAATATAGAAAAATGTTCTGGTTAATTGAAAGAAATTCTCAGTTATCCATTCATAATAAGCTTATGCTCTATAAACAAGTACTCATGCCCATGGTATTCAACTGCGCGGATGCACCAAAACCAGCAATCAACAGATAGTTCAAGGATTTCAAAATAAAGTACTCAGAGAGATTGTAAGCACTTCATGGTACATTCGTGATAGTGACATTCATATAGATATATCGGAATAGACACAGTCGCAAGTGAAATAAAGAAGTGTGCTCAAAAACACCAGGAGAGGCTCCATTTCATCAACACCACCCTAAGGGTATCGTAAGAAGATAATAATGCAAAATTAACCAAAAGAACACTTAATGTAAATAATGCATGTGGTAGTGCTATATTATTAAATTGTCAGCCTCAAACGCTGTTAGCCAAAAATGACTAGTTACTTTGTAAAAAAAACAATAAAAAAATATACTTGGACGGAACATATTTTCGAATGAGACCAATCATATTTCATCAGCAGTTCATATCGCCTTTGCAATTTAGAATACAACGGAAAGACGAGAGTTCGATTAGTTGCTAACGGATGCGGTGGACAGATCAAAACATTCATAATAATTAACACGCTTTGATCTTGCTTGTTGCAGGAAGCGCCACGTAACATCAAATAAGTCAAGTGAAACTAATCTCCTGATCGCGAAATTAAACTAATTTCGCGGGTATTCGCGAAATTAGTAAAAGAAGTACAAGTTATCTCAATCCTTTTTTTAATTTCAGATACAAATAGACAATCATTAAACCAGATAAATATATCGAATTATACAAAGCACACGGTATTGTAATTGAGGCAGGAGATGGGGAGTGACAAACTGGAAATTAGGAGCTTCTGGTATAATTCGACTGACTACAAGCTGGCATTTTAAATTTATCGAAGCCAAGCGACTATATCGGATGGGCTAATAAAACTAAGACTCTCTTTGCATCGCACATAATCACCTAACCCCAATTAAAAACAATATCTAAAAATATGTACCGTAACACGCAAACACTGGAAGAACTAGACAATTTATTGACAAATACAAGACAAACATACGGAGAAACAATACGAAGTTACAGATATGAACTCATCACGCTACAAAATTGGATTTTTAGCTAAATACAAACTAGCAATCAAAGACAAGACATACTCCAGCTACCTATACTAGATCAGCACAAATATTTATAAAAGGACTAAAGATTAAGATACCGCAAGAAAAAATCATAGACGAAATAATAAACGAGACAAATGTTAATCATATTGACAGATTCACTACCCCGAAGTAGCACACAAACTTCACGTAAAATACAAACAAGTCATCATAACCCTAAACGGCATAATAATAAGGACAATTCGGCCAAAATCATTACTATCAAAAAACACAGTTCTTCCGTAACCAGCCAAAATGCAAATTTTAACCTTGATCTCAAATTCACGAAATACTGAGAACCCAACATGAACACCTCCACTGACTATACAAACCTTCACAAAATTCAAATATTAACGGACACATACACCCAACAAATAACGGAAGCAAACTCCTATAGAGAGAAGAAATCACGATACGACTAATTACAAATCTTAACAACTACCAGACAATTACGGCTTGACAGAGAAATCTAACAATATGAGTATAAACCCAATTATACCTCAGACACACGATCAAGTATTCAAACAGAAAAACGGCGCTGGATCCAGCCAGCAGTAGATAAGCAGCTGAAGTTGGACCCTTGCCAATCAAATAAAGTTCTAAACGAAACACGAAACGATCAAACAAATTACCCTCTTCCAAATGGTATAATACCACAAATACAGCTCCATTAACCAGAAAAACCTGAACTCACACCAAAACCAAACGAAATAAATAACTCAAATTAGCCGACAAAGAACGGAAAATTCTAAAGGTAATGGACAGATAAGCATAAATGCCCAAGATTTTGGCAATAATCAAACGAGCCCCTCAGCTCAACAACTAACACAAACGAGACTAAGCAAACAAGTCAAACGGGTCCCGCTTGTCAACATTTATAATTCAGCAACACTTTCCAAAAACAAAACACTACATCAATACGTCACAATGACTCTTTAGCAAAACAAAAAGCATTTTTTCACGATCTTGGTCAAAAAATTGAAAAATCAACCATCCAAACAGCAACAAAAGCTAACTTCTAACTAAAGAACCATTATCAAGCATAACAGATCAAATAGAATACCAACCAAAAATCGAGTCCGGACACTCACAAATCAAAAACCCAAAACAAACCAATCAAGGATTAGATCACACGACTTCAGACACTCCCCAAATAAATTCCACGATTCAAGTAGTTCACAATCACCCAATACCGAACACACATAATTCTCAAAACATCCGACAAAGAATAATCCTTTCTAATGTTGTCGGCATAGAACGCGAAATACAAAATATAAGAACAGATACAATTAATAAGGACGAACCATCAAATGTCGTCTTAAGCAACCCAACGAAAAATAACGCAACTGCAAACCAAAGTCTAGAAATCCTAATTTCTACTTTTCTAAGGTTCTAGAAAAAATTCTTCAAACACAAATTTTGCATCATTTAGAATATCAAATACGCTATCCAATGTTCAATCAGCCTACAGGTCTAATCAGAGTTCCATAACTGCTTTATCAAATATTAGTGATGATACTCGCAGGGGCCATTGGCGACAAACGGGCATGTGCATTGATGCTCTTGGATTTTAGCAAGGCATTTGATAACATTGATCATGAATTGCTAATAAAAAACCTGAGCGATTATTTTTTATTTTCATTGCCTGCATCACGTCTGATGTTATCGTATCGGTACGGTCGTCGCCAAACAGTTGTTCTTCATTCATCTACGTCTAGTATATGCAGGACAACCACAGGAGTCCCACAAGGCTCTGTTCTTGGACCATTCTTGTTTACGATTTATCAACGACATAATAAGTGTAATAGAGAAATATAAATATCACTTGTTCGCTGACGACCTGCAGATATATACATTTTGCGGTGTAAACGACATCCCGAATTGCATTGAGATGGAAAATCAAGACATTGAGAGCATTGTTCAATGGTCAAATTGGACCTTAATAGCAATAAAACACATTGTGTATTGATGGCTTCATCAGATCGTAATACTGATAATCTTCCCAATATTGTTGTGAGTGGTACAGTGA
This sequence comes from Nephrotoma guestfalica, assembly GCA_963691935.1. NCBI lineage: Eukaryota > Metazoa > Arthropoda > Insecta > Diptera > Tipulidae > Nephrotoma > Nephrotoma guestfalica. The sequence continues at coordinate 236,155,852 of OY829913.1, forward strand.
TTAGTTTTTATGATACTGTGAATAATTTGGGTGTGTATTTTGATAAAACCGTATGTTGGAGCCATCGCGTTGCAATCGTTTGCAAAATAATAAGCTTCCTTCTAAGACTACTATGGACTACTACTAAACATTTAAATTCTACACTTCGCCGTCAACTAGTTAAGTCGTATATCTTATCACATTTTCTGTATGGAGACATTCTTACATTCGAACGTCAGAAGCAATATTTCAATTACTTACAATTATTGTTCAACTTATGCAAAAGATACGTCATGGGACTAATAAAATATGGCCATATCTCCCAGTATACTAACATTTACTTGTCTGTTCGCTCTATGAGTATTATCAGTTTCGAGTATGCTTAGCAGTCTTCAAGTTGTTGAAGAAACAGTCTCAATACATTATTAATTAATTAGAAAGTTAAGATCTAATCAGCTTCAGACTTTACAGATCGTTAATAATAGTAAAAATTTAATGAATTCTTCATTTTTTGTGAGGAGAATCAGCTTGTGGAATTCTTTGTCGATTCATTGCAAGAATTGTATCACAACAGCAGCATTTCGAAAAAAATACTTTGAGTAATTCCAAATATAAAGCAGAGACTATATACCGATTATATTATTAGAATTGTTCTTATTATTATTATTATTATTATTATTATAAATATATTTATAATTAAGTATGAAAAATCAATTGTATTCTTGTGAAATAAGTTGGCAACAACTTCAACCATTAAATAAATAAATAAATAAAATAAATAAATAAATTTAATCTTAAATAGTATCAATATTCCGTTATCACCATAGATTCCAAATCCAACGTATCAATACACAAATTCCAAAATTAGAAAAAATAACCTTCATCATTTTGTGCAGGAAAAATTTTAATTCACCAAAAAGTGCTTCACATATTTATTGTTTCCTATTTGCAATATTTACATATTAATGAAAGCGTTAAGCAAAGCCTACCTATACAGTTGAGAGTAAAAAAAATTAAAATCCTTAAGCTTCTATGAAAAAGCACCATAGACGTATACAGCATTAACAAACTAGAAGAAAATTTATAGCCCTAGGAAAATCTATATTTTGCCAAAAGAATTACGAGTGTATGTGAAAATGATAAAGGAGTTGTGTACTTGTGTGTTTGTAAAAAAATTCTGACAGATTTTGCGTTTTAAATTTTAATTTTATTTATTAAAATTTTGCACGGTCTAGTTAAAGACGGGTAAAGACTACGAAATAAAATCGTTTTGTAAATACTTGGATTATGTATGTCGTAATGAATTTAACAAATTTAATGAATTGTTAATCTGTTTAACAATGAACCATATAACATTTTTAATATTTAGATTTCTTCGCTACACCCTCTAAGTAGTAAACACGAGGGCACAAATTTTATAATTTTTAAAGATTACTAAAAATAGCTAAACGTCTTAACAAACATTATATAGCAAATTTGAGGCGCACCATAGGATAGCATTTAAAACGGTCAGCGAGCTACTTTTTAAAAACAAAATATATCCTGCAAGAGTTGTTTTTGACTACGATTTTGAAACAAAATTTCAGCAATTTGCACTATATATTGATTTCATATTATTATGGAACTCGACAAGTGTTATAGAAATAACATTTTAAGTTCGACCCAAATCACCTAGGCCGAATGATCGCAGTCTTACATGTTAACAATATCTGATTAATAAATTGAGTCAAAATTTAAATGTAACCTATTTAAAATGTGTATACACTATAGAAATGTACGAACCAAATGTATACAGCATGAATGTCAGGCCGTAAATTGGCGCCCACACTTTGGTATAGACTAAAAAGCTGATTAGTTTGGTATGATGCCGACACGACGCATGATATACATAAAAAGCATTAGTCCAGGATTTGTTTTTGAATTAATAATATCGGTAATTTAATAACTACCACCAATAATTTTGGAGCGAGTAGCATAAAACGAAAATAAATAAACACCTTCATCACCACGCCAAGCAACCATTGCTTATGGTTATTACAAACGCCACTGCGTGAGAACGAACAGGTAATACACTTTATCTGTCACTTAAATTTTCTTAAAGGTCGATATAACAATACAAATACAAAAATCAGAAAAGGTCATGTGAAAAGGAGTTATGACACTTGCAGCACTGTCACCTGCGTACATATGTAGTGTACATTTTATAAGCCAGTTTTGATTACTTCTTAATCGAACTTTATTGTTTTTATGGATAGATATAAATTTATATATATATATATATATATATATATATATATATATATATATATATATATATATATATTCCCTGCAAACCCATCCCATCCCTCCCTCCAGAGCGGGCCAACAATGGCCGAAAAAAGCAAATATCTGTTAAGAATATTTAAATGTGTCCTAAAAAGGTAATTTTAACTCTGTCAGTTTACTTAAAAGTGTTTCTCGAGTCAATTCAAGGTGGCCGCCAAAAATGTTCAATTTATCGACGTTCATGAAGATCAATAGAAACTTGATCTAAATGGAATACGGAGCTGCTGATCACGAATTTGAAATATTCAAAATTGTAACCCAAAATCACAGAGCGAATATAGCCGAAAAAAGACCCAATTTTTCGTCGTTCACTAAAATCAATATAAACATTATCTATGGTGTTTTTTTTATTGAAAATCTCGTTACTTTTTTGATCGAATTTTTAAATTCTGACCTCAAATTCATGACCAGCGATCCTGAAAACCATCTAAGTTATGTCGGTAACTTGACCCTTTATGGCGTCCAACTTGGGTTTACCATCTTGTTAGGTAGGTCATGTTATTATTGACTTTTAAGATCGTCGTTTAAGAAAAATTTCAAATAAATAGATTAAATAGACAATGTATAAACGTTAAATTTATATTTGCTCTCTGTACTAACGCCGTTCTCTTCAACCCATTTGATACATAATTTAAACAATTTGGTAACCACTATCATAATATTGTTCTTTTTTTTAATAAAAGAAATTATGAATGAAGGTCAATTAGTACTTCCCTTTTCATTCACTCATACACCACCCATTCAAACAACTACAGTATGCCACCTGCCATACAAGCTCCATTTCAATCTGCACACTGACATGGATGGTGGATCGGCGCTGAATTCTACACTCCAACAGAGGGTCTTAGTTGTGTTCATTAACATCACCGAACGTAATCGATGACGAAAATTTTCTTTGCATCCAGCCTCTGGCGGGATTCGAACCCAGTACCACCCGATTCAAGTGCCGAAGCTTTAATCTTCAGTCCGCATTGGCCAAAAAATGTTACATATCATGTTGGAGGTGCCTGTGGCACCTCATATATTTTTTATGGGAAAGCATGTAAAATGTCTATATTATGTTTTATATTATTCAATTCAATAATTAATTAATTCAATTTGTTAATTAATACTATTGAATTTGAAAGTGAATAGCAATAACTCAATTTTCGTGAGTGGCGTGCCCGCTTTGGAGTGGTGCCTGCAATCGGAGTTCCTGGTTCGATTTTATCTTGTTCTCCTTCACCAGCTGGATGAGCGCAGTCGTAGCAAATTCTCCGGAGATGAGTTTCGCTAATGCAGTTCCGACAGTAGTCGCAAAAACTGGTTTTCGCGTTCTTTTTCTTTGATGCAGAACGACCAATTCTTTTGCTATAACTTTGACACAGTTTTCATTTACCACCGGTGTTTCCGTATGTGTGAAAATGTGGTACCCCATTGTCCACATGGCAGACAAGACCGCTGGCTTTTACGCAGTTACGATGCGATTGACGATATGGGAATAAACGCATTCTAAAGTAAGCTCCTGGAGAAATTGCATGCGTTTTGTGGATGATCGTTTGAACCACTTTGTTTTGTTGTTGTGTAATGAAAATTGACGATACGCTGCCATAAAACCACATCCAACATGTTATAAAATACAGTCACGGCCATCTGTTCGATCGGCGTTTGGTAGCATAGTGACGTACCATTGTGTCGCAGGTGTCTACCCCATCTTTCAAGGCATTCTAGTCCAAGATCATTTGTGGTTTTTGGTCCCCCTTTTTATCTTGTACTATTTCGTCTCCAGTACATTTTTGTAGGATCGGTTTGTTCAAGGAACCAGCACCACCTCTCCAGAGTACGCAAATGCATTGTTGAACTGGCTTCGTTGACGGGCGTCGGTTAATTCACGAGGCAACTGTGGTTTATTCGAACGAACGGTACTGACCAATGTTGTTTTTTGTTTGAAAAAGGATTGTTTCTGGCACAACGTAAAAAAATTATCCATGGTTACGTTGAAGCCTTTATTGAGGTATGCAGCCATCAAACGAACCTTAAGGTCATGTGAAACTTGGTTGGCTCTAGTATTCTCAGCTTTTTGACCAACATAGATTTCTCCAGCAAGTGGATAACTTGTGCGAGCATCCACCAACCAAATATTTTGATACCATATATTTCCCTGGCTTACTGGAAATGTATTGTCTGAATGTACAATTTTCTCGACCCACTCTACCTCGTGTGGTTAACAATTATTCGTCGATAGTCAATTCTTTGCTCGGTTGGCACGGAAGTGGTAATCGGTGCAGGAATTCTTGTCACAATGTTCCCATGGCCAACTTGTTTCTTGCATTGTCGAGATTCACAGATTGTGGCTTTGTAAATTGGTGAAAACAGATCGCTTTCCCATAAGTCGGTCACGTGAACGTTCGAATTTTTTTCGGATCCACTGTACAGCAATAAGCCAATAAAGGCATAAATGTCATATTCGTTTGTATCTGCCTTGATGTGTAGCTAGGTCTCTATGCAATTCCTGAGCGTTTGAATTCGTATATTCAACAATTGATTTTACCATTTCTTCACTGAAGAACAACTTGAAAGCGTCAAACTGTTTACTCACCGCCTCTAGACAGACACCATTTAATGCGTTTCGTTGATTTGCTTCCACTCTGCAACGATTTTTTTTAGGTTTCTTCTGCGTTGGACCACCATTCCACTTGACGAGAGTAAATCTCCTTTTAGGTCACTTTTCCCAACGATTCCGCCATTTCCTTAACCCTTCCAAAAAATACAATTTCTCAAACTCTTCAAAATACGCTTCTGGCTCGGCGATAACCTCTTCGTTTGAGCTGAATTTTTTTCCTCCAAGCCATGTTTCTATGTTGGGGAACAATAAAAAATCGGAGGGAGCCAGGTCGGGCAAGTATGGTGGGTACAGAAGTAATTTGTAGCGCACTTCATGCAATTTTGTCGCGACCATTTGTATACGTTTATTGTCCAATGTGAGCAATCGTGACACCCATCGTGCCGACATCTTTCTCACACATATCTTATAATTTAAATTATTAATTCCCATTCCGTGCGACACGCCTACAGCCTCTACTACTTCGCGCACTTTAGTTCGGCGATCAGCGAGAATCATGTCGTGGACCTTTTCAACGATTTCCTCGGTAACAACGTTGGTCGGGCGACCTGGTCGCTCATCATCAAAAACAGATGTACAACCACGTTTAATTTCGTTGAACCAATAGCTCACGGTTGTCACAGATGGTGAAGGATCCCCATAGCATTCAACTTCGCATTTATTCCTTCGCATGTATGTTTTTCCATCCAAAAATAAAAAGCGAACTACGGATCGATATTGCGCTTTTTCCATTTTATTGAGCAACACGAAACACGCGTGATACAACTGGCTGCCAAATAAAAACTAACCTTTCAACTAGACAAAAATTTAGTATCGTGTCGTTTGTCAGATGACAGTACACGATGGTAATGTCAACTTTCCTCAACAACGCCACCTGTTTTCAAACACGGATATTTATTGTTCGACCCCCGATGTCACGCCGGTCTCATTGCACCTCTGGTTTATCTCTTCTACGGCTCGATCTTTGTACATTCTCCATTTTCAATCTTTGCATTTACGGCTTCGTTATATCTGGCTAATCCATTGGTTAGACTCAACTTCTTGGATGCTTTGCCCTGCCGGCACATCCTATTCCTGACCCTTTCTCTGCCTCGTCACATTCCATTACCTCTCCTTTTCAACTCCATTGAGTGCCAACTTACTCTTTCTGTTTCGGGTTTCCGCATCACTCTATCACCAGTGATTATCTCCACTGCCGGGCTTTCTCAACCCTCCTTTTATTTTAGTGCATCTCTTTACGCTCTTTTACACATTTCGGTATTGGATTGACCTTTAGCCTCAGGTCTTGGTTGTTTCTCGAAGCTTGTGTTATTTTTCGTATTTTCGCACTATTGACACACTTCCAAGCCAGTTTTCTTGATGCGTTCCTCGGGAATCAGGCTGTCTCAAAAAGCAGTCATTCTGCCGCTATCCACAACCACGAACGTAGTAATCTCACCTAGCACACTTGAAACATGTCCTTTAACTGTTAACGGCACATAACTGTGAATATGATCGCCACAATTCTTTTGGACTCCGAATGCCATTTGCTAGACTTTTCACTGCTCACTCCATTGGCTCCTCTATAGTACTGTAATGTGGTTTGAATTAATTCTACCCACCAACAATATTTCAGTGAATGGACCTCCCCTAGTAGCGTTGAATTGCAGCTTCATCTCTTTCTGGATTTGGTCTTGATTTTCCTTTGTGTTGAGTTTGGCTTGCAAAACATCTGCTCCACTTCATGTGAAACCATTACCTTACTGGACTGCATCTTGAACAATGAAGTATTCGGGCTGAGTTTTACCATTGGTTGACTGTCGTTTCAAATCATATCTCGAGCCTCTGAAACAGCGTCCCTTGTAATCTGCTGACTTACTTGTGGTTGTGTTCAGCCTGGAGCTTTACGCGGAAGTTAGAGCAAAGTATGGTAACCTAGGCAGCCATTCAAAACATTGTGGGAATCGGATCAATCGAAAGCCAGAATATTTGGCAAACGAAATGATAATGTAGGCGATATGGCGGAAAAGTTTTGCATGACTGTAGGCTGTGGGTAATAAGGTGGAACCGAATGATGAGGACAACGGATCACCTGACGAAAGTAATAATGATAATTTCAAGAATGTCATAAAAATGGTACAGAACGGATATGATATGCCAAACCAAGTGGTAGTGAGGTGACGCAGAAAAAAATACAGATTGAAGATAAGAAGTACGGTATATGAAAAAGATGCATAAATGACCCGAAATTTGGAGAAGCTTCAGCGACAATAAATTATGGAATAAGTTACTACCAACCGACCAAACGGCACAGTGGTTAAAGCTTTGGAGTTTGGATCAGGAGGTATTCGAATCCCACCCCAATAGAGGCAGGATGCAAAAGGAAATTTCCATCAACAGATTACGATTTGTGGTGAAAAGGAACCACAACTATGACCTCCAGTGGGAGCGCGGACCCCATGCGTCGATCCATCATCCATGCCAGTACTATAGACTGACATGGAGCTGTGCAATGTGCAGATTGTTCTACGAAAATCGAACCTATAGCCGTACAAATTTGAATTCAATTCACTTAGATTAAAGTCAGCAGTACATAAATTAAAATGTACTCATACTCGTATATGTGCTCCAATTCCAAAAATAATTTTCATTACATCCGTATTGTATACCTAAAACTTACACGACACCGGTTGTTCATTAGAGTAAGGAACAATTATGAGTGTACACAAATGAAACACTATAAGTTTGTAGGTAAGAGCATGAATTCCATGTACGTAATTTACATAAAATCTTCATGCAGAGAAACAAAAGGTACAGAATTTTCATTTTCTACCGAACAAAAAAAGTTATTTTAGCGGAATAATATTTCCAACAATTTATCATTGTTAACTATACAGTATAATCCTCGACATGAAACACTATCATAATTAAAGTTCTTCTAACTACGATACGAGGCCAACGATGATGACAAAACAGAAACAATAGCGTTTAATGGAATACAATCAAATTAATGCAGTTCTGTAATTTTATATTGTTGTGTGTTCTATATATAGTACACGAAACATATACAAACTGTCTCTCTACAGATATAAAGTCATAAATTTTGACTTACCTGTTCACGTTCAAAAGTTATCGTTAAATCTCCAATTGCTAAGTCAGCTCGTTGTTCAAGTAATTCTCTTACCATGCCATCCCACTCGCTATATGGAAAAATATAAAATGTAAACATAAAATGAGCACATGTGTAAACATAAAAATTAATTTTATTACCCCGTCTCTTTGTTATAACTGCCGTAACGACCATCAGGGGCCAAACGGAATGTATAGTTAAAGCCAAGCAAACGTGATATCTCGTGTATTAAATCGACTCCGTATCCTTCAAATTGATCGTTACCGGTTAATTTTTCAGGCGAATCTTTTCGCATACAATACGGCGGACTTAGTATTGCGGTCACAATAAACGCCTTGTTTTGTAAAATTTCCACAATTTCCAATTGTTGTTCGCCATACGATCGGGTGAAATTTACACCCTGCGTTGAATTCCAGGTACCAACTTTTCGTAAGCCTGTTGGTCCTAATTCGATAATGTCGAGTATAAAATCGGTTCGAAAACCTTGATGATCGAATTTAATGACATCGGTTAGACCGCGCATTTCAACAATTTTCATATAATTTATAAGGCTGTAACCGTGCGGCCATGTATCGGTATCATCGCACGACAGCGGATGGATATCGATTTGTTGGCTTGTGTCCAAATCGTGCAGAGCTTTGGCGAATAAATGCACTGCATCGTACATGAGCGCGGTTTCCGCTTTTATATTGATTGAATCGTCATCATTTAATATATCAGCCCGTTTACCAAATTTCGCCTCGTCGATGGTCCAGTTGCGTACTATATTTTGAACGTACGGATTATCTGGATCGACCAATCGAAATGCCGTTACATTTGTACCACCATATTTGAATTCTTCTAAATCGACCGTGTGCAAATCCTATAAATATTCCAAAATTAAAATTTTACCAAAATATTTTATTTCAGTCAGCATACCAGTGATGTTATCAGATAACTATGATAGTCGCTCATCATACCGATTTGTTGAGCTTGCTTTAAAACTTCGTAGATTTTTGCCGTTGTACAGTCAAGCACGATGTGGGATTCACCTGAATTTTTTATTTGTTTCAATAGTGGACGATAGTCATTTGAATCGCTTAATTGTCGTACCGCAATCGGAAATTCTGATGGGCCATGCGCTTTAAGCAGTTCTTGTAGACGTACCAAACCTTCATTCGTCTCGTAAATAATTGTAAATGATTTCCATCCCCAGGCTCGCACCAAATCCACGTAAGCCTATACGTACCGTGTGCACAAATAATTAAATTTATTTATTTTGTTGTTGTTAAGTTCAAGATGAAAAAAGTTAAGAGCAAAGAAATTATATTTAATTTTTTGCATCGTTGAAGATGTAAATTTATGTCGTATTATGTGTACACACAACATACATTTATATATACATAAGCGACTCTTAAAACATTATGTTTTTGAATGCCGTACAATGAGCACACAAAAAAATGTTTGTATATAATTTGAATAAAAAATTTCCATAAAATTTATGTTAATTACCTTTGATAATGTACTTGGATGGGGATAGAGATTTACCAAACAGCTTTCCCTTTTTAATCTGTAATCCCATCGTGTTTCTAAATGGGGTATCTATACATGGATTGAAGACGGGAAACATTAATTTTGTTGTTATTTGCCCAATGATAGCTGATAATACGTAAATATAAATAAAAACGGATTATTCTTACCTCCATCGTATCGCATATACTTTGTACATGACTTGCGGTTTGTGCTGATTGTGGACCAAATATAGCTGCAACCCCGCTGCTTAGTATATTACAAACTGCAAATAATAATAAAAATAACAATCAACACAAAATGGACCATAAAACTTAATGATGGATGAGATTTAATATTTTTGTTCGTGCTTGGTTGGCGCAATAGATAACAGTTTACGCCTCATCCTATGCAGCAAGCACCAAAGATAACATGGGAAATTATGTACACGCATAACATACAGCTACACCAACATGAATAATTCAAATACGATATCGCGTAACCAGCATCGCACCAGAAAAACACAAGATTTTAGATACCAAGGTATTACGAAGTCGCGAGTAATCTAATTTATGCATCAAACAGAAAACTCGTTATTGTACGCGTTAAAAAATACAAAAAATCGGAACCCAACCAAAAATGAAAAATAAATTAAATATACTCATCCTTTAAACGGTTTCAAGCTCTATGTACGCACAATTTTCATAATGGATTATATTTTTATAAACCATGAATCTAATTTTCTTGATTGATTATGGCAGTTGGACTGGATTAACACGAACATGATAACATAAATTCTAAACGTATTCATTGTATACTGATGAATGAAGATAGAAAAAAAATTTACAAAATGTATGGCTCTTATACATCCTACAGCATAAACAGAACTACGTTCGAGCAAGAATACGACATTTGCATTTTTAATATATGTATCAATGTTATGATAATTAATTCTTAATTTAAATGTCCTAATTTTACCTCATGTTATATACAGAGCGGCCAAGTATTTTTTTTTAAATGCAATAAAACAAAAAGTTCTTAATATTTTTTCAAATTTATTGTTTTATCGTAACGAACAATCGCAAACCCACTCAGCGAACCGAAAAGACAATGTGTGGTCTCTTTGCTTCAATTCCTGAACCAATTGAACTTTATACGGTGTCATACCATGGTCTTTATGCAGAATTCGTCACAATGTTGTATGTGAAATGTTCAATTCTTGAGCACGATGACGAGTTGACGTTCCCGGTGACTCACGCACATTATCGGCTACAGCATCAAGATTTTCGGGTGTACGCTTGGTTGGCTGCTTGGTTCGTGTTGGTTTATTAATTAGCAAGCTTGTTTTTTTAACTTTATTCACAAAATAACGCACATATGGAGCTCCCGGCGCTTCGTTTCTTCCGAAAACCGCACGCAATTTTTGCACACATTCTGCAACATTATACCATGATTTTCGAAGTAATGTTTCAATATTTCCTAGCGTTGTTCAAGCGAATACACAACCATTTTCGTTCAGCGGAATGATACAACTAACTTTCTGTCAAATCAGAAGTGGCATTTCGCTAGTTAAAAAAAAGGTTACATGGCCCACCCTATACTTGTTATATACTTGTGATAAACATTTTTCGGTCATCTATTTGACAGCCTAGAGTCCAAGCAGCAGCTTGACGTTGTCTACACAGACTTCGCAAAGGCTTTCGATGTGATTGATCACTCCATTCTTATTAGCAAGTTGCAGAGTCTCGACTGTGATTTCATTCCCATCGACTGGTTGCGTTCTTATCTCCCAGATCGTCGGCGTGCCTCAAGGTAGCCATATCGGTCCACTGTTATTTTCATTATTTATTAACGACATGGTAAAATGATTTAAGTTTGTCAATTGCCTGATCTTCGCAGATGACATAAAGATTTTCGCTTGTCTCTAGCGTGTTAGACTGCGAAATGTTAGAAGACGACTTAAACCGCTTTTGCAGCTGGTCAATTAACAACTTACTGGCTTTAAACGTGAGTAAATGCAAAACTATTTCTTTCTTCCGTATCCGCTCGCCAGTTTTATATCAGTATCAACTGTACAACGAAACCATTGATCGGGTTGAGTTCATATTGGATCTTGGTGTGATCTTTGATTCTGATGCTACATTTACCAGACATGTTAATACCATTATTTCTAAGTCGTACATTATTCTTGGCTTCATTAAACGAAACTGCAAGGACTTTCGTGTCCCGTTAACTTGACATCATTATACGTATGCTTTGTTCGGTCCATTTTGGACTATGCATCTCCTGTTTGGTCACCCTCCTACCACTGTCATTCTGAGAGGATTGAGAGTATCCAGAAACAGTTTATTTTGTACGCGCTACGACGTTTACCATCCAGTCGTGACATTGGACTACACTCTTCCGCCTTATCAGAATCGATGCAAACTTTTGAAACTGCAACGTCTAGACAATCGCCGAGACGTAGCTTCAGCGTTGTTTGTGCGTGATATCATCAATTCCCGTGATGATTGTATCGACTTACTAGCACGTATCAACTTGTACGCTCCCGAACGTCGAATGCGTCAACGCGATGGAGCTTTATTCATCGATCGAGCAGTAACGAACTACGGTCTTTCTGATCCAATTCCGAGGATATCGCGGGTGTTCAACAAGGTCTACGGAGCTTTCGATTATCACTTGTCGAGAAATTCGTTCAAGAAAGCTTTATATAATCTTTTGTAGTCGAGCTCATAATTTTTTTTGCTTACCATTTGTTTTATTGTGCCGATTGTAGGCACTGTAGGCACCATTTATAAATAAATAAATAAATGATTTGCATTATATACTTGCATTATATAAAGTAGATTTTGTGAATTTTTTTATTTGTTGTTTTTGCAGTCAAATTGCCTCTCTGAGATTTTATTAATGTAATATGCAAAAATAATTTGGAAAATAAAATGTTTTGTTAGTCGTACAAGGTATGTCAAGATATTCGTTTCGGATTCCAACTTAAGCCGAAATTTACAATTAGAAATAAACAGCTGATAATTTATGTATATACAGCTAGATTGAATAAAATTTGCATGATTATTTTTTTGGATCGAGATCGCGTATAGCGAATAAATCATCAATTTGAGATCGCTCGTCAGCGAATATTACAAGCCGGTAATACCACGATCAGATCGAAATCAAATCAATTCAATGGATTGGAAAACGCTCCGGTCCATTTTCGTTGGTGTCAGAAGTGGGATCGTGGACATTGTTATCACCGTACGCACATTTTCCACTATTCATTTCAAGGAGAGTCGCCTGGTGATGTGACTTGCAGTTTGTATTCAGCTAAGTATCACGTTATTTTTATAAACGCATAATTTCTATTCCGTGGAGTTATTTGCTGGGCAGTTGTAACGTATAATTCAGAAATTTCGATTCATTTTTATAGTGTAGTTCATTTTTATAGTGAAAAATTAGTTATTTTGTGATATATAGGGTTTAAGTGACGTTTCGGCCATTTGTAATATGTCATGATCTGTCATTTTTTGTTCATTGTATTCAGTAATGTTTACATTACTGAATAAATCATTTGTGAGATATACGCAAGAACAACGTTTACAAATGATTCAGTTTTATTATCAAAATAATCGTTCTCCAATTGCAAATTTTCGTGCGATTTTGCCATTTTATAGTCGTAATAATCGTCCAAGTGTGCTCGCTATTCGTCGAATTGTTGAAAATGTTGAGCATACATTTTCTTTACATACTGTTGAAGTGCCAATAAAACAAAGATTCGCTCGAAGTAATGCAAATATTGCTGCCGTTCTGGCAAGTGTTGCTGAAGGCCGCAATTTCTCGATTCCAAGACGTTCTGAAGAATTGGGACTGTCTCAAACCACAACCTGGCGGATTTTGAGAAAGGATTTGGGTTTGCATCCGTATAAAAGTGTTCTCACTCAAGAACTGAAGCCATTGGACCACCGTAAACGTCATGAATTTGCTGATTTTGCCTTGGAACAACTTGAAAACGATAAGGATTTTTTTAAGAAAATCATCTTCTCCGATGAGGCTCACTTTCATCTGAGTGGTGCGGTAAATAAACAAAACTGTCGATTCTGGTGCGAAGAAAATCCACAAATTATTCACGAAAAACCATTACATTCACCTAAATTGACAGTTTGGTGTGGATTTTGGTCGGGTGGAATCATCGGTGTGTATTTTTTTTCGAAATGAAGCTGGTAATACCGTTACTGTCAATGGAGATCGGTATAGATCGATGATAACCAACTTTTTATGGCCGAAATTGGAAGAAGTTGATCTTAACAACATTTGGTTCCAACAAGACAGGGATACGTGCCACACAGCAAGTGCAACAATTGAATTATTGCGAGAAAAGTTTGGAGATTTCAAGAAATTGTGATATTGAATGGCCTCCAAGAAGTTGTGATTTAACACCATTAGACTATTTCTTGTGAGGTTATTTGAAGTCATTGGTCTTTAGCAATAAACCAAACCCTCTTTAAGCTTTACAAGTCAATATTGAACGTGCTATTTATGACATACGGCTTGATTTAGTGGAAAAAGTGCTCGAAAATTGGGTTCATCGAATTCGTTCAGGCAGTAGAAGTCGTGGAGGCCATTTGAATGACGTTTTATTCAGAACTTAATTGTATCGATTGTACTTCACATTAAATAAAAAACATTTCAATTTCCTTAACAATTAGTGTGTTTTTTTAAGAAATCATATCACTCTTATTGGAAAACTCTATACCTTGTGGTTATATTTTGTTTTCGTGTTTTCAATATTACACTGTTATAACTCGTGTTCATTCTTTATTGTTCTCAATTTTTTCTATTTTAATATTGCATTCTTAGCGTACCTCGTTGTTATTCTTGTGTTGTTTTGATTTTCTTGGTTTCAATATGTCGTCCGAAACACAAATAAAACGACGCAAACAGTGCAAACAAAACAAAAATTTTGACGAATATTTGAAAGAATTGTCTGAATTTGTTGAGGCTAAATTGGAGATTGCTCCAAAGTCTCAAATTCAGCTTCGACTTAATGATTTAATAATAAATAAATTCAAAAAGAATCAAACACTGCTTGAATCGTTAGACGAAACACCATTAGAATCTAAGATCGAACCACCATAGATCGATCATACTATCACTTACGACCGATGTTAGAAGATAGGATTGCGGATCTTGCTAAAAAAGATTATGCCAGTTACTCATGTAAATGAGGAGCTTTGAAATTACCTGAACTCAATTTAGACACATTCAATGGAAAGATTATTCGATGGAAGGGATTTATCGAATCATTCGATAATCATGTACATAATAAGACTAAGCTGAACAATATAACTAAGTTTCAATATCTCAAAAACTCGTAGTGGGCTCCGCCGCTAAATGTTTTGAAAACTTAGATTTTATTTTCGATAAGTATGTTGAAGCTAGACGTCTATTGATTGAGCGCCGAAACTCTGTCGAAACAAGCTCAATCATATCACAGAAGAACATATAAATGCGTTGTTTTCAATTAAACCGATTGATAAGTCATCAGCTCAAAAGTGATTGAACCTATTAGACGACTTCAATTCTCATGTTCGTTCACTTAAAAATCTGGTCGCCCTATTCAATATTGGGATGATTTTCTAGTATATCTTATCTCGTCTAAGTTCGATTCTCACACAAAATCCAAGTGGAAGGAAGCATCATTGCCGAATATACTTCCTTCGTTCGAGGACATTTCAAAATTTATTTACGTTCGAAATCATAAGATAAATGAATATAAAACTGATTTTTCATCTTCATCTTCAAAACACTCCCAATTAGAATCAAGACCTACTAAATCTCATCAGTTTCAACTAAAACAGTTTAAACGAATGGCATTGGCTGCAGTTAAGAGATACAACTGTGTCGTTTGTAATCAAGTAGGACATCTTGCTAATCAATGTCATAAATTTCTTGCAATGCCTGTTGACGAACGCAAGGGGACAATCGCCGAATTGAAATTGTGTACAAATTGTTTAAGAGGATCACATAATATTGACCAATGCAAAATTACTGATGCATGCCGAATTTGTAAGGTTAAACATCATACTCTCTTGCATCCAAATAGTATAGCATCTTCAACTCTGAAAAATCTACACTGACTAGTGTAATTGTGCCTAACAATAAACTAATTTTAACTACTTTACTGGGTTCCTCTGCTCCAAGATTCATTTTTCTTGCTACAGCAACGTTTGAAATTCCAATTGAAGCTCGAGCTTTACTCGATTCAGGTTCGCAATTGAACTTTATCACAAATTCATTAATTCAGCGTTTAGGAGTTAAAACTCATACTTCACATGTCAACATTAAAGGCATAGCCTGTGGCTCTACTTCTTCTTCCCGAGCTTCAACTATTACGCTACACTCACGTATTAATAATTTCTCTGCAAGCCTAGAAGATCACATTCTAAAGAAAATTGCAGAAATGCAACCATCAATTCGAATTAATTCTTCTAAATGATTAATTTCATCCAATATCAATATAACCGACCCGCCGTTCTGTGAGCCTCATGAAGTAGATTTACTTCTTGGAGCTGATATTTATTTCAAATTGCAATCCATTGGTCAAATTAGACTAGATAATGAATTACCTATTCTACAAAATACGATATTGGGTTTGGTTGTAGCTGGAAGAACTTTAATTTCATCACCTACTTCCAGCAATTGCAATTTAATTGCAATTGAACCTCATTTAGATGAATTATTAGAGCGATTTTGGAATAAAGAAAAATGCCATAACCATGAATCATTAGCTAAATCCGAATGTGATAAACATCTCGAAGAGAATTTTTCTAGAGATGCCGCAGGCAAATTCATCGTTAGACTTCCTTTCGCTTCCAGTCCAGCATTGCTGGGTGACTCATCATTTTTAGCCAAGAAAAGATTTCTTATGCTCGAAAAACGGCTCAACAACAATCTAGAAATTTCTACACAATATAAGGCAGTTATGAGAGAGTATGAAATGATGGTTCGGCAAAATCATCAAGCGATTATTCTATCAATGATCTATTAATAAATGGGCCAGTTATTCAGAATGAATTATTTGCTGTTCTTCTGAGATTTCGATCTCACATTCATGCATTTAGTGCTGATATCTGTAAAATGTATCGGCAAATTCTACTCCATTCCTAGAATAAAAAATATCAGTATTTCTTCTGGCGATACAACCCTTCTGAGGTACTTCGAACATTTAAGCTAAAAACAGTCACATATGGTACCACTTCACTCGTACCATTTCACTACTTGGCAACATGTTGTTTATTTCAACTTGCTCTCGACTTTCAATCAAGTCAACCAGAGTAGCGATTCGTGATGAATTTTATGTCTGATGTTCTAGATGATGCAGTAATGTTGAAAATAAACACTAGATCAATTTTGGTAGGTGTCAATTTACCTTTGCGAAAATGGTGTTCTAATAATCGGAAGCTTCTTAGTGTTATTCCAGAAGAAGATCGTGAAGTCCAATATCAAATTGATGATAAAACTGGCATAAAAACTCTAACAACAACAAATTAGGGTTCAACAAATAGTTCATCATTCACTAAGAGAAAAATAATATAACAAGTTGCAAACATTTTCGATCCACTAGGAATAGTGTCTCCGAGTAGTAGTGGGTAAATTACGATTGCAAAAGTTATGGTCATTGAAGGTAAACTGGGATGAAGGTCTCCCAATAGCATACCATACGTATTGGATAACTTTCTTAATGAACTCCCAAAATTAAGTCAGCTAAACATTCCACGTCATTTGTTTAACGGTAGCAACAAATTTCCCGGAATTCAACTGCATGGCTCTAGCAAAAAGGCCTACGGTGCCGTGGTCTATGTACGTTTCTTAGGTCTGAAGGGTTATGCTGCTAACTTAATGTGTTCAAAATCTCAAGTTGCTCCCTTAAAGTGCGTTATATTTCCCCAGCTTGAGTTGTGTGCTGCACAACTTTTGGCCAACCTTATGCAAACAAATTTGGGTATTTTAAACTTTAAGGTCGAGACATGTTATTACTGGACAGAGTCTATGATAACTCTTCATCGTCCAAATGGAAAATCTACGTGGCACACCGTGTGTCCGATATTCAAGCAAGATCCGATCCAACTAAATGGCTGCACGTAGAATCAAAATTAAACCCAGCCGATTTGATTTCAAGAGGGACTTTTTCTGAATTGCTTAAGAATTCAGAACTGTGGTGGTTTGGACCACATTTTCTTCACAGTTTCACTGCCACAACTGCAAGCGCTGAACCTGTTGACGATCTCTTAGATCAAACACATCGCAAAAAATCGTTGGTGACAATTCAAAACGCTATGGGATATATACATCGTTTCATCAACAATTGCCGCTTCAAAAATGCAAAGATAACTGGGCCTTTGAATACAGAAGAAATAAAAATTGGGTTAAATACCGTACTACGTCTAGTTCAATCCGCCTGCTTCCCAATAGAGAGTATAGAGGGTTACAAAAACCTAACTTCCTCGTACGTCATCCATCACTAAAATCCCTTTCATTATTTATGGATCAGCAAAACATAATTAAAGTTGATGGCCGTTTAAAATTTTCAGCAATTTCTTATTCATCACGCCATCCGTGTTTTACGCCAAGCAATCATTATTTTACCACCACACTAATAACTTTCATCCACAGAAAGCATCTTCATGTTGGACCACAAGCTCTTTTAGCAGCAGTACGACAATCTTACTAGCAAATAAATGGAAAACAGATTGCTAAGGCAGGCAGTGTGTAATGTGTTGCCATGTAAAACCGCGATTTCCTGAACAAGTAATATCGGATTCGCGGAAAGTGTCCGACTAAGACATATTTGGCCATTTTTGTATGTATTGTTACAAAAGCCGTTCATCTGTATTGGTTCATCTTTATTGGTGCATTTCGTCGTTTAATAGCCACAAGAGGACTGAATAAAACTGTATTCTCGTACAATGGGACAAACTGTGTAGCTGCTGACTCTGGATTACACGAGATACAAGATGCTTCACGATACAGAGTTTCAACGGCAGCTTAATTCATGTACTACAGCAGATCAAATTACATAGAAATGTTCACCACCTGGTTCCCCACATTTCGCTGGTATTTATGAAGCTGCTGTTAAGTCAGCTAAATATCATATTCGTCGCACGATGGGAAATGCGAACTTAACTTATAAGGAGCTCAACACATTAATAAAACAAGTTGAAGCGGTGCTAAATTCGCGTCCCTTCACTCCAGTTACTACTGATGATAATTTGGAAATCCTAACACCGATCATTTTCTCATTGGTTGAGCGTTGATGACATAAAGTATGCTAAGCGGTGGGAGTTGGTGAACCTTTTATACGAACAATTCTGGTCAAGATGGTCAACTGACTACTTACAACAATTGCAGCACAGATACTATTGGAAGGATAAACAGGAAAATATTATTGAGGTAATAATCATGATCATCAAGGACTCAAACCTACCACCTCACAAATGGAAATTTGGGAGAATAACTGAGCTGTATGCCGGTCCAGATGGATTAGTACGAGTAGCTTCGATAAAAACTGCAATCGGACTAGTCAAACGATCTATCGTCAATATTTGTTCACTTCCAGTAAATGTTGAACCACCAAGTGTTGAAGATGGGGGAGAATGATAATGAACCGAATTTGTAACACACATAGGTTTGTTGTACTGTACGAAGCTGCATTAGTGATTGTAGGGTTTAATTTAGGCGGTGTCCTCCTAGGTACATTGGATATTAAGTTTTAGCGAGCAAATGGAACATGGAGGTTCATCACAATCACGAACGTTGTATTTGCGAGAGAAATCGGTTAATTACTACCATACCAACATACCAATCGTCGACATTATCTACGCACAAATAAATTATAATAGTATATATTTTCGACACCAATATGTAAACAATTCCGAAATAAGCCGATACACAAAAAATTAGTTTAAGTGCTACGTGATGGAGGATATACCCCTTAATCGGCAAAAATTAAACTTTTCCACTCATAGTTTACTTACCACGCTTCGAAGCATGAAAACTATCTTGCGGTGATATTTTCTCCACTTGGGGCGTCAATTTCGATCGCGGCAATATCGTTCGGTCTTGATTTATTTTATCGATAGCATTACGAAAAGCAATTTCTTGATGATCGTCACCGGGATGAAAGAGTCCACCTGTAAATACAAAAGCAAATAATTCAGAATTAGAGATTATGCTAAAAACGTGTAATTAAATTAAATTTGTAATACAACATAAAACCCAATACACCATACCAATGGATGGTCCCCATATATAAATTAATCAGTTCTATCAATTTTGATTAATGTAACTTTATGGTTAAAAATAATAATTAATCACTTTTCCAATTACCATCGAACAAATAAAATTGCAAACCACGCAGACAGAGCAAAAATAAACCAATGAACTGATATAAATTCGCAATTAACGATGTAATACGCACGCGGCATGGGGACGAGGTAAATAGTGGGATTCTTTTCAATCGATCAGAATTTGTTTTATATTTTCACTCTAATGAAAAATCGTATCCTTTGTACCAAAATAGTATATTGTTTAAAGAAGCGTAACCTTTACCTGAATTCTACGGTATATAGCTAGCAACATGTGTACGGGCAAAATGTAAAACTCTTAATGTTTATTCTCCATTAACCTTTTTCCCCGGAACTAATCTTTCATATTACAGCACACTAACAACAATAAAAAATTACAAGCGAGATATAAAAAACGGTCTTACGGAAAAATCACAGGTGTTTTCCTCGGCATTCAAAATAAAATTGTAAAAATCCGAAACAATAACGACCCAAGAAAAAAACATCAAAGCCAACATAAGGAAATAATAGATAAGATAATGATCCTTCTTCTGTGTGTATATAAGTAAAATATAATTGACATTATTAGATAAAATGCTTATTTTTTTCTGTTATCATTATTTATTTAGAAGACGTTAGATAAAAATGACATAAATAATTTTCTTCTTTTTTGTCGTAAATATAGTTTTCATCTTCCTAAGACATTTAAATTAAATTTATTACCAAAAACAAGAAACTATATAATTTTTTTTCTAGGTTGAGTGTAGCAGTTTATACATAGATAAGGAGATGAAAGTCAACCAAGATTAATAGTGATTGGATGGATGAAGAAAAGGAGTTTGAAAATGAATATTTTCGTTGGTACATTTTTTTATGTACGAGTGTGTATCAAAGTGATAAGCTTTTTGTTCCAAAAATTATTTTCCAAAATTGTGGGATTTGAAGACTCTTATTTTAATGCTTCGTATTACTGTTGTAAGATACAATTTGGAGATGGTCAAAAGGCTAACGAATAAAATAATGTAATCAATTTTCTTTGTCCAGCAGAAGTGATCAAATCTCATATACATCTGTCTAGTCTAATAAAATATATTAGATGCTAGCAGGCACGTAAAATTCAATTTGTCTGTAAGATTTGTCAAATTAATCAAGGATTATAAATTTAATTGGATTTAGAAGTTGGTTTTAATAGATGAACAAACTATCAAATCAATTTAGCATGTACTTGTGTATTAGGTTATAAAGGGTGTTTAAATTTTAAGGGCCGATCTTGATTTTGAATAAAACACAAATTATTTAGGAAATTATTATCAGTTCTTTTTATTATGATAATATGATGGTATGGTTCAATTATGTATGGAACAAAGTATCGGCCAAATGGCCGCCGCGACCTCGGCAGCACACCTCCACCCGATGGTCCAAATTTTCGATGACGCTTAGGCATAATTGAGGTTCTATGCCATTAATGTGCCGAATTATCTCATCCTTTAGCTCTTGAATTATTGCTGGCTTATCGACGTACATCTTTTCTTTCAAATAACCCCAAAACAAGAAGTCCAACGGTGTCAAATCACATGATCTTGGCGGCCAATTGACATCGCCACCACGTGAGATAACACGGCCATTGAATTTGTCGCGCAAAAGAGCCATTGTTTCGTTAGCTGTGTGGAAAGCGGCACCGTCCTGTTGAAACCACATATCGTCCATATCCATATCTTCCAATTCGGGCCATAAAAAGTTCGTTATCATCTCACGATAGCGAACACCATTCACAGTAACTGCCTGACCGGCCTCATTTTGGAAAAAATAAGGCCCGATGATGCCGCCAGCCCATAAACCGCACCAAACAGTCACTCTTTGTGGCTGCATTGGTTTGTCGACAATCACTCTTGGATTATGATTCGCCCAAATGCGGCAATTCTGCTTATTGACGAATCCACTGAGGTGAAAATGTGCCTCATCACTGAAGATGATTTTCTTCGAAAATTGATCATCCACTGTTGCCATTTCTTGCCACCATTCTGACCATTGACGACGTTTGGAATGGTCAAGAGGCTTTAGTTCTTGAGTCAATTGCACCTTATAAGCGTGTAAATGCAAGTCTTTATGCATAATGTTCATCAACGACGAGCGTGAGAGGTGCAATTGTTGGGCACGACGACGAGTTGAGGTGGACGACTCTTCAGCCACACTATCGCGAACAGCAGCAATATTTTCTGCTGTACGAGCTGTACGAGCATGCACTGGTGTTTTAAAATCTCCTACAGAACCCGGTTTGCTCAAATTTTTGCATGATTTTTCCGATTGTACACATATTTGGACGATTCAATTGACCGAAAAAATCACGAAGTGCACGATATGCATTTTGATTTGAACGCCCATTTTCATAATATGCCTGAATAACTTTAACGCGTTGCTCGATTATGTATCTTTCCATGGTTCAAATTGAGTTAGTCTGAAATTGAGAAATGTCAAATTAAATGCAGAAAAAAACTTGACGTTTAGGTGTGGTTCACATTCAACGTCGGCCCTTAAAATTTAACCACCCTTTAGTTTGTCTATATGTGACGGGTTACAGACAAAATCTTGCGTTACAATACCCGAAATCAAAACGTTGCTTTTCAAATCTATCTTTCAATGTACTTCGCTGTATTTACCACTAATTATGGGTTAGTTTTTTAACAACTGTGCAATACCGTCGAGGAATGATCAGAGTGGAGTTTTGCCACAATAACAAAATATACACCGATGTGAAGTATTCTCCAAATGAAGTATATTTAAAAATTAAAATTTTTAAAATAAAATTTATTTACCGGAAAATGTTCTCTATAGATAGGCCAATTCAACCTATATAGTGGTATCTTTCCCTAATCTCTGGAAGTGGCTTGCTATTGGCCCAGATTTATGAAATACTCAAAATTTACGGTGGAAAATTGTTATTAATAAGGTTACATTTTCTCCGCTTGGGAAAACCTTATACCAGAAAATGTCCTCTATCGACAGGCGAATTCGACCTATACAGTAGTATATTGCCCTAATCTCTGGAAGTGGCTTGTTGATGGCCCAGATTGATAAATAACTCAAAACTTACGGTGGAAAATTGCTATTAACAAGGTTACATTTTCTCCGCTGGAAAAACCTTTCTATTGGAAAATGTTCTCTATAGATAGACCAATTTAACCTACATAGTGGTATCTTGCCCTAATATCTGGAAGTGGCTTGTTATTGGTCCAGTTTCATAAAACACAAATTTACTGTGGAAAATTGCTTTTAACAGGGTTACATTTTCTCCGCTAAGACAAACCCTAAACCGTAAAATCTTCTCTATAACTAGGCCAATTTTCTCTTTATAGTGGTATCTTACCCTAATCTCTGGAAGTGGCTTCTTATTGGCCCACTGTAAGAAAAATACTCAAAATATACGGTGGAAAATTGCTATTAACAAGGTTACATTTTCTCCGCTAGGAAAAACCTTATACAGGAAAATATTCTCTACCGATAGGATAATTCGACCTATACAGTAGTATCTTGCCCTAATCTCTGGAAGTGACTTGTTATTGGCCAATATTGGTAAAATACTCAAAATTTACGGTGGAAAATTGCTATTAACAAGGTTACATTTTCTCCACTGGGAAAACCTTTATACTGGAAAATGTTCACTACCGATAGGCTAATTCGACCTATAGAGTAGTATCTTGCCCTATTCTCTGGAAGTGGCTTGTTATTGGCCCAGATTGGTAAAATACTCAACATTTACTGTAGGAAATTACTATTAACAAGGTTGCATTTTCTCCACTAGGGAAAACCATATACCGGAAAATGTTCTTTAGAGATAGGCCAATTCAACCTATGTAGTGGTATCTTGCCCCAACCTCTAACAGTGGCTTCTTATCGGCCCAGATTTAGGAAATACTCAAAATAAGGGAAACCTTATACCCAGCCTATACAGTAGTATCTTGCCCTAATCTCTCGAAGTGGCTTGTTATTGGCCCAGATTGATAAAATACTCAAATGTTACGGTGGGAAATTGCTATTAACAAGGTTACATTTTCTCCGCTAGGAAAAACCTTATACAGGAAAATATTCTCTATCGATAGGCGAATTCGACCTATATAGTGGTATCTTGCCATAATCTCTGGAAGTGGCTTGTTATTGGTCCAGATTGATAAAATATTCAATATTTTGTGTGAAAATTTTCTATAAACATATTTGATATTTTTTTGTTGTTAAAGCTTTAATTTTATTTATTTGTTAAGTTTTTTTAAGTAATTTAAATATTTCTTTAATAATGGGTTATCCAATTCGAGGTTGATAAAGTAGAAATCTGTATACCGACATCTGTCAAAGATAAACGTCAAGTACGCTGTCATTTATTTAGTTGACATTCTGCCATTTAAGAATATGGAGCATTTAACAATCGACCAACGCGTTAAAATTGGGTGTTGGAAAAACAGGCCGTCGATGCTGATTTTTCGAACAAAATTTTCTTCAGTGATGAAGCTCATTTTTCGCTTGGTGGATATGTTGATCCTGTGATTTAACGCCTTTGGATTTCTTTTTGTGGGGCTACGCGAAAGATCGTGTTTACGCAAACAATCCTCAAACTCTTGACGAATTGAAAACTAATATTCGTAAGGTAATGGCCGAGATACCGCCCGAAATGTGCCGAAAAGTCATTGAAAATTACCGCAAAAGAATCAAGGCCTGTAAGAAGTCCCGTGGAGAACATTTTAATGATATCTTATTTAACTAAAAATGGCAAGGATCAATGTATAAAATGAAATAAAAATTACAATACATTCCGAATATTTTGTGTGTTTTTTTTAAGTTTACTTTATCAAGCTTGAATTGGATAACCCTATATCTTTTGTATTTATTATCCTTTTTCTATTTTATTGTGTAAATTTTGAATTTATTTAATATGATAATAATTTTTAATAAAATTTTTACTAATTTGCATTTTTAAAATATTAACAGTGCAATTCACCAACACTAAAACAATTCAATATGGCGGCTATTAAAATCTATTTGAATCCAATAAGAATTATGGCCCCGCCATGTTTTCCAATTGGAATCGTATACGTATACGTGTTATTTTTTGTTAGAAACTTCACGGGCTCTGCAATTCACGAACACTAAAACAATTCAATATGGCGGCTATTGGAATCTATCTGAATCCAATAAGAATTATGGTTCCGTCATGTTTTCCAATTGGAACCGTATACGTATACATGCTATTTTTTGTTAGAAACTTCAGGGGCTCAAATATACACGGTCGCCCATAAATAATTTTTTCTTTATTAATTTTAAATTACAATAAGAATATTACAATTATCAAAAACATTTCTTGTTTGTTTAAGTTGCTGTAACCCGAAGGGTTTTATGCAACTACTTTTTAATTTTACATTT
Organism: Nephrotoma guestfalica; assembly: GCA_963691935.1. NCBI lineage: Eukaryota > Metazoa > Arthropoda > Insecta > Diptera > Tipulidae > Nephrotoma > Nephrotoma guestfalica. The sequence continues at coordinate 236,181,101 of OY829913.1, forward strand.
AAATCAAACTGTTTTTGATTTGGACTAATATCACAAATAAAAATATTTATTAAATTTATTAAGTATAGTGTTCTAAAATGTATATTGAACTTCAAATCATTCGCTATACCGTTTCATTAAACATAATAGGTAGGGGAAAAAGTTCGTGACCTTTCTCTCGGTAGATGGCTTTACATTCATATATCTCAGTAACCATTGATCGTATCATTATTATGAGTGTTTGAAAGATGACATTTTAAATTGTACTTTGACACACAAAACGCTAAAATCGGTGAAGTGAATAAAAAGTTACAACATTTTAAACATGGAGATAAATAACGAAAAAATTCGATATATTTTACCATTTTATTACGACAAAGGTAAAAACGCGGCTCAGGCTTGCGTAATAATTTGTGCTGTTTTTTGGAGAATGTGCTTTATCAAAATCAACAGCAAAGAAATGGTTCAAGCGCTTTCATTCTGGAAATATGGATGTCATTGATGCACCTCATTCTGGTCGACCAAACACTAGAAAAATCGATCAAATCGTGCAGTAAATTGAAGAATACCGGCATAAAAGCAGCCATGCAATTGGTAAAGAACTAAATATTGCTCACAAAACAGTTTTAAGCCATTTGAAAATGGCTGGATACAAAAAAGTTTGAGGTTTGGGTACCACATGAATTAACAGTTAAAAATTTAATGGACCGGATTTCTATCTGCGAAACGCTGGTGAAACGGAACGAAATCGAGCCATTTTTAAAGCGAATGATTTTTGGGGATGAAAGTGAATAAGATACGACAATGTTGTGCGAAAAATATCATGGACGAAACGAAAGGGTATCAAAGAAAGGTAATGCTGTGTGTTTGATGGGATTGGAAAGGAATGCATTATGAGGTGCTGCCACTAACGCTTTTAAGGCAAGCAATTCAGTTAAAACGTCCAGAATTGATCAGCAGGAAGGGCGTTGTGTTCTATCATGATAATGCTAGACCACACACATCATTGATGACCCGACAGAAACTGAGAGAGCTTGGCTGAGAAGTTTTGATGCACCCACCATATAGTCCTGACCTTGCACCGTCGGACTATCATTTGTTCCGGTCCATGCAGAACCATCTTAATGGTTTTACATTAAATTCAATTCAATTTTTCGTCTCTAAACTACAGAAGTTCTACAGTGATAGGACCATAGCTCTACCAGAAAAATGCCAAAAGGTCATCGATCAAAATGGCACATTTGTGGTTTAATAATGTTCATTTGAAATAAGAAAATTCTTTGTTCCAATGTCACCCAAAAAAGACCACGAACTTTTCCCTTACCCCTTTATTTTTATTTAAATTCATAAACATTTTTGTTGGCACTTAAAAATTTTTCAAGTTCGGAATATTTTGAATTTCGGTAGGAAGCTTGTTGTATAATTGAACTCCTCTATATAATAAATTACTTCTGGTACAGGTGTCTCGGGCGAGAAATTCTCTTAACAATAACGACGCATTTCGTAAGTTATAGTGATACGTGTCCCCTGCTTTCACAATGATTAGATTATGTACAATTAAATTGTTTAAAATCTTATACACATATAATACCAATTTCAAATTGTACATAAATGGTAAAGAACCGAATTATTCGAACAATTCAATTGGGTAACGTATTGGTATCTCCTTAATTAACTTTAAAGCCCTCTTGCGAATGATTTCTAATTCATTTAGCTTAAATTTTGCTACTCCACTCCAAATAGGATTTAAGTACAATAATCTGGAGTTAATATACGCATTATATATCGGATGCAAATGTTCTCGAGTTAAGAACCTCCTTATACGTTTAATAAAAACACGTAAGAACTTATCGATTTTTTGATCCAATCTACATGATTCTGCGAATTTAACATTTTATCGATTGACAACCCAAGATAACAATATGTAGCCACTTTATCAATTTTAGTGTTTTTATACAGAACTTGAAGATTGTTATCTACCTTCTTGTTTACCAAATATTAAATATTTTGTTTTGTCGATTTAAATTTAACCAAGTATCGATTAAGATCAGATCATTATTAATGATTGAATATAGACTATGTTTTGAGTCCGCTGCTATATATTAAATATAACGCTATCGCCCGCGAGAAGTTGCAAGATGCCTTTTAATTGTAAATCAAAAATGTCGTTAATATAAATAATTAAATGTGTTAGATTAAAACATGGTGATAAAGTACTTGATTGTTTCTGAAATCCAAGCTGATATTGATTTAATATTTCTCAAATACCTTAGAGAATCTCAAATACCTTGGAGAAAACTGGTAGGATCGATATTGGCCTGTAGTTTTCAAGATTGACTTCATTTCCGTTTTTAAATATGGGAACTATTTTGGCTGTTTTGAGACAAGTGGGAAATTCACATATTTCTAAATAATCTAAATATCCCAACAAAATATTTAAGAACTTTTGCCGAAATTCCATCTAAACCGTTAGCCGCTTTTGTTTAAAAAGTGTTAATGTAGTTATTAACTCGGCTACTTCAGTAGGAGACTACGAATATCATAATTTATACTAACAAAATTTTCAGGGCGAGGAGAACACCTCCCAGTCATTAACTTTTGGACTACAGTAGTAAAGTGTTTATTGAATAAGTTTGCAACTAGAGTGATAGACTGATAGGGTACTATCACGAACTAAAGCACGAAGTACATTCTGAATAAATATTTTTTTATTTCTGCAACCCTTGTTGAAAATAATTTTTATAAATTGCTGCCAAAATACAGTAGTGTTTGCTGTTATTTTATATGCTTGATTCTATCAGATGTCCATAATGGAGCTTTTTAGCCAGTTTTATTTGATTCTTAACTAATCGAACTACTTCTTCATATCGTACTCGCAAATACTCATTTGTTGGAAACCTCTTTACCAATATCCACAGTCTACTTCTTTTTTTAATATTTTTCAAAATTTCTGATGACATCCACCAGTTCATTACTTTCGCTTTTTTAGTTATTTTGTGACTATGCCGAGTAACTAATTGTCCTAATTCATTTATGAAATTATTGAGATTCATCTCAAATTGATGAACCCTGGAAATTCAAGATATTGTAAGTTGCGTTCTCTGCCGATTTTCTAATATCTTACTTATTTCAGTTAAGATAATTCGATGGTGAGTTAGGTTGGAGTCTTTGTCCGTTAGATGATAATTAAAATTAACCAAATCCGTAATACAATAATCAATTACCGTAGCAATTCCGTTTTGTATCCTAGTTGCAAATGTTCTATCAATAGAATTCAAAATTACAAAACCTTATGAATTCACAATAGCAAATTAATAACTTCTAAATTTTCTAATAACTCCGTAAATGTTGATTGCGTGTTTTTTGCCAAAATATTTATACAGTTCAGAACTACACACCCTCCGTACCGATCTGAACGGTTGGAAAAATAAGAATTAAATCCCGGAATATTATAGAAATTAACTAAATTCTCTGTTAGCCAGGTTTCTGTTAAAACTATAATGTCAACATTGTGTTGATGTGCTATAATTTCTACATCAGCTAGTTTGTTTCTCAAACTTCTCACATTCAGATACCCCACCCTGAGATCTGCATTACCAGCATTACTAACACCATTATGAAATAAATTATGAGTGACATAAAAGAAAAGTAAACAAACTTTCAAAATCAAAATATTTGTGAACCAAACGGGCATAATTTTGGTTTTGTATAACAAAAGGTAATACATTAAAGTGTTATGTTTATAAATCCAAACAAAAATGTATATCGAATGAAAAATTCATGCGATCAGCTGGATGTGATAACAACAATAATCAACAAAGTACCGGTATTGCAAAAGTTTGTTTAAACGTGATGAGCATTCCAAAACAATTGTGTATTAATTTAAAATTAAAATCGATTGAATTAAAATTAAAATTTGAGTTTGTTATAAAAATGGAATACGTGAAAATTAATTTATTAAGGAGATGCTTCTCTGATTGCTTATTTACGCCCTTGCCATACGCAGTTGCCTCCCAAATTGAGGACGTACGGATATAGGTCCGATTTTGTCACCATCCGCACATTGCGTAGCTTCATGCCAGCCTATACTGGCGTGGAAAATTCTCTTTTGCATCCTGCCCCTATCGGGATTCGAACCCTGGTACATCCCGCTCCAAACGCCAAAGCTTTAACCACTGTGCCATTTGGTCGGTGAAACAATACTTGCTTTGCAGAACAATTTTTGAAGGTGACAAAAATTGAACTTTGAACTTTCTTAATACCATTTGAAATTTTTTAATAAACACAAATATTTGAACACAATTAAATAAAAAACATTTAACTTTTGAAAATAGTTTAGAGTGAATCTTATGAAATGAAATTTTTTAAAACAAAACACACTACAAACCTCACAGAGGCGATTAAAGTGGTTCTGAATTAGTATTTGATGTAAGAAACCAATCAAATTTATCCACATGCTCGGAAATTTCTGAGATTTATATTATTCGAGAGTGAATATCACTGAGTGTAATATAAAAATTCTTAAACATTTTAAAATATGTAGCTGGGTCTCTTGTCAAATGATCACAGAGATTATCGAAATGGTTTTAATGTAGTATATTTGATGTAAGAAACGAATCTTATTTACCCACATGCTCAGAACGCTTCTGAAATTGTTGTTATTTGTGAGAGAATATCATTGACTGTAATACAAAAATTCTTAAACATTTGAAACTCGAGAGTGAATATCATTGAGTGCAATTCACAAATTCTTAAACACTTAAAATTATTTATCTCAGTGTTTAGTATTTAATGTAAGAAACCAATTTTACCTAACCACAGGCGCAGAAAACTCTGAGAATTTTGTTATTTGAAAGATAATAACATTGAGTGTAATATAAAAATTCTTAAACATTTTAATTATGTATCCCTACGAATTACAGTATACATTAGGTTAATGAACTTATACATGACGTGAGTAAACACTTGGTTTTTAATAAACATATTTTATACAAAGCAATTATCAAGCTAGCTCAGCAACTAAATGTTTGTAGCTGTAATTTAAGTATAATTTTTGTATGAAAAAAATTAAATAAAATGAATTAGAAGGAATTAAAAAACCAACCTGCTTGTTCCCATTTATAATTAAATTGATAAGGTTTTATTAAAGTGAAAAATGGTCAAAGCCCCCACCAGAGGTAAGCGCACTTTTCATTAAATAAAGCTGATAATCTAATAAAAAGGAAAATCCTAATTCCAATCTGTGGTTAGAATTATACATCGTCCTTCGAGCCGGATCCCAAGCTAGTTGGCTTTCATCGGTGGTAAGCCAACTAACCTTGTGATTCTGCTACTACTCCAAAATAATAGGCACCATTCGTCTCAGCCAAATAACAATCGGTAAACAAAGCAAGAACGAAACAAAGTAGTCAAGTCAAGCAACAACCGTTATTTGCCTGCACAGTAAATAGCAAACAACAAGCGGCAAATATAATAGCCAAAAGCAAGATGGCTAAACTTCAAAGTGAAATGTACCAGTTAGGCAAGATTAAAATTCATCGTTAGATAAACTACGCCAGCAGTGGTAAGGCTGATTTGTATGGTTTCTGTGACGCCACTAATCAAGCATATGCTGCAGTGGTATATTGTAGGGTAGTGGATGACAACGGTGAAATAACAACCCAACTATTACTACAATCCAACACCAGTTAAAACAAAGATATCAATTCATCGCCTCGAATTGAAAGAGGCCTTATTATTGGCAAAATTGATGAAACACATACAGAATACCATGAAACTTGGAGACATCAATACGTATGCTTGGTCAGACTCAACCATAACACTATGTTGGAGCAAAACACCTTCAAAACATTTGTGGCAAATAGAATTTCGACAATCAAAAAAATGTTACCAACAACAAGGTGGCATCATGTGAAATCGCAAGAAAACCCAGCAGGCGCTGCCTCGCGTAGCATAACATCCAGGGACCTCATCTATAACAAATTATGGTGGTATGGACCACCCTTGATGAGAACTATGCGACCCCAATGGAATACTGATGAAGCTATTCCAAACTTACCATTAAACATACAAGCGAAGCTAGAATAAAAGTAATGTTATTGACGAGGATAAATAGAGCGCATATATTCTTAGAGCTACTCAGCAAGGTCTCTGGATACAACAGAATTAAGCACACAGTATACGGTTTATCAACAATTGTAGACACAAGGGTGTTAACAAGGGCTGGCTGAACTTCAGGTTGCAGAAACAACAATCATAAAATTAATCCAAGAAGAGGACTTCGGAAGAGAAATCACATGCATAGCCGAGGATCGAAAGCTAATTAAGGACAGCAAGCTAGTCTTACTGAACCCAATCAAGGATGACCACGGCCTGTTACGTGTAATGGTATGTCTTCAGCACTCAAATCTGGCAATCGCCAGCAAACAACGGATAATTGAGGACACCCACTAAAACACATTACATGGTGGTACACAGCTGATACTGGCAATCCTGAGACAAACATACTCGTATTGGATCATTGATGGCAGGCGAGCAGTAATACAAAAATACATAACATGCTTTCGTCACAACCAGAAGAACATGAAACAACTAATGGGCAGTTTAACATCACCAAAAATGAGGCCTGGAAGACCGTTCGATAAAACGGGAATCGACTATGCGGGGACCATCCAACTAAGAACTACCACAGGTCGAGGCAACAAATGCTACGATGGATACATCGAACTATTCATATGCATGGCAACAAGGGCCATTCACATCGAGATAGTGAGCAGCCTAACAACAGAAGTATTCATAGCGGCCTACAAAAGATTCGACTTCAGGCGAGGACTGATTTTCCTACAATGGAACCAATTTTTTTTTTGGAGCAAATACCGTAATGAAAAAAACGTACCGTGCAGCCATGACAACATTACCCGACGACATAGCAGTCATGCTGGCCACTGATACTGATGGAACAAACTGGTACTTCATACCTCCTCACACTCCACACTTTGGTGGAATATGGGTAGCAGGAATAAACTCCGTAAAGTCCCACCTCAAGAGAGTGATAGGAGAATCAACTCTTACATTCGAAGAGTTATATGGCCTCTAACTCCACTTACCAACGACGCCTCAAATACAACAGCTCTAACACCAGGCTACTTTCTGATTGGTGACTCCCTCAAGGCATTACCAGTGGCGACTACCAGCAGCATGGGTTTAAAAACCAGATCACACATGATCGAAAAGATGGCACAAGATCTCTGGAAACAATCTTAAAGAATTCCACGAAACAATTTGAGATTGTTGTTTCTAAAGATGTTACAGGTCCTTTGAAGTATTTTAAGGTAGCCAACTTAAACAAATTTCAAACGATAAAATAACCGAGATTCAGATATGATGATTTTAACTACACCATACACACTTAGAAGTTCTATGCAATTTAAATATATTATTGGGAATACAAATTACTTTGATCTGTTTTCAAAAAATGGCTCTGACTATAATAATTTTTTAATAGTGACAGCTGATATCCGTTATTTTAGACAGATTATACATCTGCCTTTTGAGTTTCATACAAAACGTGTTTTTACGGTGTTGAAAATGTCCGATTTTGTGATAACTAAACAGTGTTTTCGGGAAATGTTAATTTTTTGTTTTAATTGGAAAAAAGTGCAGCTGAACCACATCGATGTGGAAGTTTACGGTGACAATGCACCAACCGATAAATCATGTAGAGAATGGTTTCGACGCTTCAAAAATGATGATTTTAGTGTTGAAGATAAGCCTCACTTGGGACAGTCAAAAAATTCGTAGACGATGAATTAGAGGCATTGCTCGAAGAAGATTCGATCCAAACGCAAGAGGAGCTTGCCGGTACATTAGAGGTGACCCAACAAACAGTTTCCGTACGGTTGAAATCTATGGGCATGATACAAAAACAAAGTAATTGGGTCCCTGATCAATTGAAACCAAGAGACGTGGAAAGGCGATTTTTACATCGGATAGTAACTGGTGATGAGAAGTGGATCTTCTACGATAACCACAAGAGGACAAAATACTACGGGTTGCCCGGCCAACCATTGCCAACGACCTCAACATCAACACCAAAGACGAGCATTCATGGTTCGAAGGTTATGCTGTGTATCTGGTGGGACCAAAGAGGCATTATGTACTACGATCTGCTACAACCTGGCGATTTCATTACGGACGAGCGGTACAGACTACATTTAATTCGTTTGAGCGTGATTACGAGAAAAAACGACCGGAATATGAGGAAAGGTATGATAAAGTTATTTGTCTGCATGATAACGTCCGGCCTCACGTTGCAAAAGTCGTAAAAAATATTTGGAAACGCTCAAGTGGGATATTTCACCGCACCCGCCGTATTCTCCGCACAATACTCCTTCTGATTACTGGTTATTCCGATGGATGCAACACAATTTGGCAGGTCACCGGTTCACTTCTTTCAAAGAACTTGAAAATTGGCTTCAAACATGAACCGCATCAAAAGACGAAACGTTTTTTCCGAGATGGGAGTCGAAAATTACCTGAGAGGTAGGAAAAAGTCTTCAGTAGCGATGGACAATATTTTAATTAATCTATTTATTTATTTATTTTATTTTAAAATAAATGCATTTTTAAAATTAAAAAAACGGGCCGAATTAATTTGTACTCCCAATAATTTTGTTGCAACAATCCTAGAGATATTTACTCATTTAAAAGGTCGAAAAGCTTAGTAAAATTTATATGCGCGTGGTGAACAAGATCTAATTTTGATGATTTTTTTAATTTGTCTAATGAAATGTTTACAATTATAATTATTCGGGTTCTTATTCGAATATTCGAACAGGTCAGAATATTGTCTATCAACGTAATGGAAAAGGCTCACATATTATGGTTCTAAAAATTCTTAATGTCTCAATTTATTTTAAATTGAAACCAATACGATATACGAATAGAATAGAAAATATTCACCGACGTTTAGTTATTATTTATTGGCTTCACCGCAATGATCCCCATCAAATGTTTATAAACCAAAAATAGTTTTGTAACAAAAATACTAGTAGTGATATGATTTATTTAATAACACTTCCTAACCATAAAAACAGGAATTTAAATGCTCGTTTAAAATATTAAAACAGCAGTATGTGCTATCTGCCGTGAAAAATAAATGGGATTTTATCACAATGACCAAAACAACGACAAAAATAGGAAAACACAGTAATGTCAATCATTATTTATTTCCGATATACCTGTGTTTGTCTCCATTTTCCAACAAAAATTTTATTTTTCTAACATATAAATATTTTAACATGATAAAAGCTAATGTGACTTGCCATAAATATAATTTCACCCAAGCTCCACTAAAATCAGTATATATATATATATATATATATATATATATATATATATATATATATATATATATATATATATATATATATATATATATATATATATATATATATATATATATATATATATATATATATATATATATATATATATATATATATATGTTAAGCACAAACAACCTTATTCTATTAAATTTAATAGAAACAAAAACTGCTTTTGTGAAGCTAAACAACAAAACTAAAGAAAAAGCTTCCTCCGAAACTTTTCAAATCGAATTGTAGAAAAATCATCTTTATTTCTTATTTTATTCGATTAAAACTATTTATCTCTTATTGTTCATAAATTTTCATCGTTCTGAAGCCAAGTAGTAACTGTTGTACAGACAGAAGAAGCTAGAAGTACAAAAACAAATTCGTTTTATTTTCCAAATTATACAGAACAATACTCAGAATACGAATACGAACATACAAATCATTTGTAAGAACTGTACATTACGAATATAAATAATATACGTTAAATAAAACACAAATAATCAAACGGAAAAATAATTTACAATTTTCCCAATTTATTTTGGAAAAATGAATCAATAATAAATGCTGGAACTTATATAATGCTGCTGATACAACTTGTGCACAAAAGGAAGCAAACGAATGAACCAAAGAAAATCATAAAAGCCCAATAAAACTTTTATGATTTTTTCCAAACTGTTTCCTTTGAACAATACAAACAATAGATCTTATTTGGAATATATACACCTACATACACAGCAATGTACACGATGCTATACCTATGGAAGTACAAGAGAACTTAACAACAAGGAAAATAGAAGAAAATTAAAATACTTGAACCAGTTTTTTTGTTAAACACGTGGTATGTATAGTTGAAAAGAATAATTTTTCTATTTTCCAATTGTTGTAGACTTCAAAAATGAAAATACAATGCATACGCAAGGCATATTAAATTTAGGTACTGCTGAACGAATTTTAACAGATAATAATAATTTTCTCGGTGATGAAGAATTTCTTAAAACTTTCCTAAATTTTAAATCAATTGAATAGTATTTTTAAATCTTTCAATTATTGCTTATAATAAAGCATTCAACAAAATAATTAAAAATAACAATTAAAAAAATTACTAGTTATAATTATTAACGACCGAGACCTTTAATAAAAAAAAATTATTGTTAATAGTATATTATACACCAAGGTTGAGAAGTATGCTATTATAGCCCGAGCGAGTTGATAGGGTTACAGTAAGCGAGGGCTATAATAGCACTTCTCAAGCGTGGTGTATATACTATTTTTTCCACTATTAGTCGTAGAAGGCACACCAACAATTAGGGTTTTTTGTTCATAAAAAAATTAATTTGATAAGAAAAACACTTGCTCTATAATAATATTAACTATGACGAACTAGCCCGAATTTTTTACTGAATTGTTAAGCATAAATTTAAAATGACACCGCATTTTGTTTTGTTATTTGAAGTTTTAATTTTGTTGAGTCAAATTGGCGTTCAACTAAAAAAATGGAGAATGATGATTTAATCGGCACGCCACCTGAAATATGTGAGATAGTCGAAAATATAACATACCAGCTGCTGCCCCAAAAATCGAGAGATATTTTTATTTTTATCAAAATCTACTTTATCAATATGGGGAATAATCATAATTCCCCTATCCATTTAATCGCATTACATCTCACGTTCATTTTTCACTATTAACTAGTGGTCAATAATAAAATATTATTAACTACTAGACGAAAAAATTTGTTTCTCAGGCTACTAAAACACATAATAATGATGCCTTCTACTACTAGTAGTGGAAAAAAAATCTTAAACAACCAAACTATAAAAATAATTATAGAAAATTAACATTATCAATTTTATTCTAAAATTAATATTCAAATTAAAACGTCACCGAAGAACTGAAATTACTCGTAGTTCAATTGAATAATTTGCATTCCTAAACTACTTTAGAATTCGAAGTCATCAATAAGCGAATATCTGTAGATAGATATTGGTCCGTTTAAGCCATGCAAAAAGTTTTAAGAAAATGTCGTGGGGATTCGGGGGTAAGATACGACGAAAACCCCAAGAATTGAATTGTAAAGGGTGGTTAAATTTTAAGGGCCGACGTTGAATGTGAACCACACCTAAACGTCCAGTTTTTTTCTGCATTTAAATTGACATTTCTCAATTTCAGACTAACTCAATTTGAACCATGGAAAGATATACAATCGAGCAACGCGTTAAAGTTATTCAGGCATATTATGAATCGTCCAAATGTGCTTACAATCGGAAAAATCGTGGAAAAATTTGAGCAAACCGGGTCTGTAGGAGTTTTTAAAACACCAGTGCATGCTCGTACAGCTCGTACAGCAGAAAATATTGCTGCTGTTCGTGATAGTGTGGCTGAAGAGCCGTCCACCTCAACTCGTCGTCGTGCCCAACAATTGCACCTCTCACGCTCGTCGTTGATGAACATTATGCATAAAGACTTGCATTTACACGCTTATAAGGTGCAATTGACTCAAGAACTAAAGCCTCTTGACCATTCCAAACGTCGTCAATGGCAAGAAATGGCAACACTGGATGATCAATTTTGGAAGAAAATCATCTTCAGTGATGAGGCACATTTTCACCTCAATGGATTCGTCAATAAGCAGAATTGCCGCAGTTGGGCGAATCATAATCCAAGAGTGATTGTCGAAAAACCGGAGTGAATCATCGGGCCGTATTTTTTCCAAAATGAGGTCGGTCAGGCAGTTACTGTAAATGGTGTTCGCTATCGTGAGATGATAACGAACTTTTTATGGCCCGAATTGGAAGATATGGATGTGGACGATATGTGGTTTCAACAAGACGGTGCCACTTGCCACACAGCTAACGAAACAATGGCTCTTTTGCGCGACAAATTCAATGGCCGTGTTATCTCACGATCGGTGGCGATGTCAATTGGCAACCAAGATCATGTGATTTGACACCGTTGGGCTTCTTTCTTTGGGGTTATTTGAAAGACAAGGGGTACGTCGATAAACCAGCAACAATTCAAGAGCTAAAGGATGAGATAATTCGGCACATTAACGGCATAGAACCTCAATTATGCCTAAGCGTCATCGAAAATTTGGACCATCGGGTGGAGGTGTGCCGCCGAGGTCGCGGCGGCCATTTGGCCGATATTTTGTTTCATACATAATTGAACCATGTCATATTATCATAATAAAAAGAATTGACAATAATTTCCTAAATAATTTGTGTTTTATTCAAAATCAACATCGGCCCTTAAAATTTAACCACTCTTTAGTACAACTGAATCGTTTTGCATTCATAATTTTGTTTTTCTAAACTACTTTAGAATTCGAAGTCATCAATAGACGAATATCTGTAGATAGATATTGGTCAGTTTAAGCCATGCAAAAAGTTACAAGAAAATCTCTTGGGGTTTGGGGGTAAGATTTGATGAATACCCCAAGAATTGAATTGTAGATCAATTTAATAGTTTTGCATTCAAAATTTTGCGTTCCTAAACTACTTTAGAATTCGAATTCATCAATAGGCGAATATCTGTAGATAGACATTGGTCAGTTTTAAGCCATGCTAATTATGAATACAAAACGATTCAATGGATCTACAATTCAATTCTTTGTATTTTCATCAACATCTTTGTATTATATTTGGGGGTTTGGCCCAAGAGATTTTCTTGAAACTTTTAAATACTTTACAAATTAAAATATTTACACACAATTGCATATAAAACGTACCGCCATATAAAAAAATTTAACACCTTTTTTAATAAAAAGATATTTGAATGTGACGTAACTTGGCGCCCGCAGAGAATGCGAATACGGAAGACCGATCTGCTATATGAATAAAGATAAAAATCTTGTGTAACGGGCAAATATCATCACCCGTTATTAATTCATTGTGATAGCATAACATCCCATTATTCACTTCAATGGGATATTCCCATTGTTATTGTTATGACATCATTACGATCATCTAGGTTACTAGCATACATGTATTTTGAACTTACTACATACAGTACATAAAAACAACAATCACTGTAATCAAATTTCAAAACATTTGGTTGTAAAAATGCGAAAAAATTCTGTTTATAAAAATGCATTCTATGCATGTTACTTTCGTTTACGTAGTAAAATAATGTAAAGTAATCATGAAAAATTTTGACCTCAAAATTTTTGCAGGTTTACTCTTCGCTATATCGCCGCAGTCAGAAAAAATAGTTTTCAGAAAGCTCTCGGCATGTGTATGCGTGTATGTGTGTGTGTGGTTCCGTGCAGGCTAAATAACTGTGTTCTCTCTACAGCTTAGACGGTTTATCCGATCGGGATGAAATTTCATAATTAAACTTTTTCATTAATTCGGAAATCTCATCAATATAAGACTACAATATATCTATATAAAGTTTCCAAAAATATTTTGCAACAATATTGGCCCAGACTAGTTTCCCAAAATTTAATCGGAAATTACGATTGTTGACAAAAAATTGTTTATCAAGAAAAATTTGTGTTTGTACCCAGTCGAATTGATTGAACGGAAAGAAACTTCATATTTAAGAATTTTACATAAATTAGGAGACCCAGTGCATTTTGGTCGAAATCAGCCTACTGAAAGTGACAGCTTGTAAAAGAGTTTTTTCGTTTTTGGAAAATATTTTGAAAGGTATCATGCACCAAGTGCCGAAGCTTTAACCATTGCACCACTTGTCCGTTTCCACTTGCCAATTCTGATTGTATTTGAGAAGAATCTTCAGCCAATAATGTGTCCAAGTCTTCAAATTTTTGGTGGTTTTCCATGCTTTTTATCTTCAATGGTAAAATCATTATTTGTAAATCGTTGAAACCATTCTTTGCACGTTGTATTCGATAGAGCACTCTCACGGTAAATGTCCACAAGCAAACGATTAGTTTGAACTATAGGCTAAAGGATTTGAAATTAAATTTTCAACAATATCGGTTCAAATTAATTTTCCAAAATTCAAGCGTCATGCAATAAAGCTCCGCTCGCCATCCATGTTCGTGCTTTACATCCGATTACGGTGCTTTCATTTAAACTTTTAAATTTACTAGAACTAATGTGTAGGCTAATATACCGGGTGCTACTGCATCAGCTATACTAACAGGCTATTATTTTATATGTAAACAAATTAAAGCATCTAACTACTCTACTCAACCACTAAAGGGAAACCAAATCGTATCAGTTCAACCAATGCAATACCTCTATATTGAATTTTTATGTCTCTATTCACGGCCTTCTAGTTGGAACTGTTACTACTTGTTTTTGATAGCTACACAAAGTTTATTAATCTTAACCCTGTAATGCATTTATCCGCCTAAAGGCGGACTTTACATTATCATGAATTATGCACGTACATATACAGGGGGGCTGAGACCAAATGTTACTGACTTCACTCTGCTGTCATTTGTGTAGTTGTAATTTTCGCGCGTCAATTTTTTGACAGATTGAAGTTTGGTTAGTTGTTTACATGTGGTCAACAAATAATTGTTCTAAATATTTATCTTCATAAAAAAATCGTAATGGAATTCAAACGTAATAGTGTAATTGCACTGTATTTGAGTGGAAATTCACAAACAGCAATAGTTCGTCAGCTCCAGCATTTGAAGGTGAATAAAATGTTTGTGTATCGAACCATAACTCGATACAATGAAACTGGTAGCATCGCTAAACGCAACAGAGGCGGTCCTAAAAAGACAGCAACATCAAAAGAAATGATACGAAATGTGAAGAAACGAATCCAACGAAATCCTCGTCAAAGTGCCAATCAATTAGCAGCACGTCTACATTTTTCACGATACAGCATTCAAACCATATTGAAAAATGAACTACACTTGAAGCCCTACAAGATACAAAAACTTCAAGATCTTACGGAGGCACAAAAAAAAGTTAGGCTTGGAAGAACACGAGCATTGAAGGCCTTGGCCGAACGTGATGAGATTCCAAAAATTGTCTTTTCTGATGAGAAAATTTTTACCATTCAACAGTATGTGAATAAACAAAATGATCGTGTTTGGTTAGAGCACTTTGGTAAGAACCGTTGGACATTCCAATAGGACTCGGCACCGTTACACAAAGCTCGAGCGACACAGCAATTTTTACAAAATTGCGTTCAGCGGCTGATTTCGTCGAAAGAATGGCCACCATATTCACCAGACTTGAATCCCATGGATTTCTCCATATGGTCCATTTTGGAGAGTAAGGTGTCCACTAAAAATACGAAAATTTTGATGCATTGAAGTCAGCTCTTGTTCTAGAATGGAATAAAATTCCGCAAGCTCACGTTCGGTCAGCATGCAATGCTTTCTATGGAAGATTGAATCAAATAATCAGAGCCAAAGGAGGTCATATCGAGCAGTAACATGTGTTTCATAAAATGTAATATGTTTTCAACATATTTCACGAAATTTCAATAAAAAATAATCAAAATTAAAAAAATTACAGCGTTTTCATTTGGTAACACTTGGTCTCAGCCACCCTGCAGTTTTCTTTATTTTTTAGTTTTTTTATTCTACTCTCATCGCAACGGCCATTGTTGTTGTAATATGCACTTTCGGGCCGCCACCAATATCAGTTGAAGTCAGGGTTTTGATTGAAAATAATTTATAATTGTATAAAATGTATTTCTCGTGGTTTTAGAAGACTAGCAAAATTATTGGTAGCTTTGACTTTATTGTATCCGTTCTTGATGTTGGTTTAGTAAAAATTATCTTGGGGTACTGTAGCGATGGCATATTGTACTACCTGCCTGTAGGCGGACCTGTGCATTACAATAATTTAAAAAAATATATTCGTGATTTCTCTGAAGAAATGTTTACTGAAATTTTTGGGTTAATACTGGAATATGTGTTGTCGGTTCGTTGAGGAGGAGGATGACTGTGATTTCATTGATGATCATATTCCATCAACAAATACTGTGTTTAGGGCTGAAGATGATATGATTATTGAAAATATATCATCCGAACCGACTGATATCACTATAGGTGCACTGAGAGATAAACTCGATTCCTTAGAGAATGAGCCATTAACACCAGCCCAAAGTAAACATACTAGTTCAATCAATAAAGATATAGTCGAAATAAGCGTATTCGATCACCGGAATTGGTAGAACAAGCAAACGTACCTATTGGTACCATAGTATCGTGAATTCAAATCGATAATTTGGAAAAAACAAAACTTAACGTTACATATCAACGATATAATATTTCGGGGGGATAAAACATTACCACCAAAGAGCAAGTACAAAGCAAGAGATGAAATAGTTAGGTCGTCGCAACCTGATGAGTAGACGAAACCAAGCTGCCAAGAAGAGACCTAAGGAAGTTCTCATTTTGTAAGGGTTTGTGTATCTTTACACAAGTACCATGGGGTTAAAAATGGGGGAAGTGAATTTTCCTACTTTTTGTGGTAGATGTATTGTGAGTAAATGGCCTCTTTGACGTATGTATACCATTAAAAATAGTATTTTGTCCGAAAATACGAAATTTTTTTTAAATAAATTACCACCAAAGTTGACGGAACTTAAAACACCAACCATGTGATTGCTTCACATATTTTGTAAACCATAATCTGTTCGCACGCCAAAGAAATATCGGAACAAGGTTGATTCTAACGACATTCGGAAATTTATTGATGTGGTCTTAATCTTTATGTCTGTTTATCGCTACTCCAATACTCGGTCGGGGAAGACACGCATTTGAAGCGATCCTACAAGTGATGCCTGTACTTAGATTTGAATTGAAATTCGCCGATATCTCCACTTCAACGAGAATTATCTTGCAACTGATAAACACCATTCAGATCATGACCGGTTGATCAAGGATCGGCCGCTTATATTACACTTTAATGAAACCTTAGGTTCAGTGCCAATGCTGCCTAGGTTTTGTGTAGACGAGCAAATGTGCTCAACTAAAATGGCAGTAACTATTTTGCATCAATATATGCCGAACAAGCCGCACAAAGTAATTCCAGTGGTTCCTCTTACGCATTGGAAATTTATTGCGGTGCTGGCGATAATAAAATCCCCGAAAGCGCACCTGATCTTAGAGTATCGTCGAACGATAAATGGGATAAAAAAGAAAAAAAAACATGAAATCGATTGTCCGTACATAACTAAGGAATACAACCGACGTATGGGGGTGTGGATTAGATGGATGTGTTGTTAGGCCGCTATCATATATACGAATGAAAACCCAAAAATGGTCAAACTAAATTTTTTTCACCTTATTGACGTAGCAGTTGTAAACGCCTACATTCTGTACCATACAATAAATCCAAACCAAGACCTTTTGTTTTAGTGAAATAATGAAGAATAAAAATGTTGGGCGACCATCTTATGAATCTCAAACACCTCCTAATAAATCAGCCAAGAAAGCATATCTTCCCATTTCAGATGTCCGCTACGATCAAGTAGGTCATTGGTGCATTTTTCGCGATCGGCCAGGCATACGGCAATTTTTTTCTTTTCGCCGAATAAATTCAAACTTTGAATTATCATCTGTGCCTGGGTGGATTGGCCTAACAGCAATTTTTGACTATTAATTTGTCCTATTCAACACCATCTCAACCTAGTATGAATTTGCCAGCTCGTAAAAAATTCATGCATTAGAGGGTTAAGCAAATGGAACATGTTCTAGCTACAGCGATGTGTAGTTTCTTTAAAAAGACATTTTTGCAATGTTTTCCTTCCCTGAAATCCTAAATTCTTACTATCTGATCAATTTAGCTATTTGTATTTATAGGATCTCTTAAGCAATTACGGAGTTAAACCTTCCAAAATACTCTGCCTAGCGGAACATTTAAAAGTTCTATATGTACCAAAAATGTTAAAAATGTTCACAGTCGAATTCGAGCCAGGCCCAGGTTCAGCAGCGTATGAGAGAAAACTCGAATTAAGTGACGCAACAAACACCTACTCGGCTAAATTAGCTCCCAAATTCTTAAAAGCAATCGTAATTCATAAAGAAGGTAATATTGCGTATAAATTGTTTACAAACTATCAGCACTCCAATGAAATTTATCACGCGAAACACATTTGCTTCTAAAAATGGACGATAATTATTCACTGAATATACTGTACCATGGAAAAATTAAAAACAACTGCGCTTAGTCCCGATTTTGGTCCCGTGCCTCCGATGGGACTTGGGTTTCAATTTTATTTTGTTTTTCCGGTTCAACCAACTTTGAAGAAAGTTGTTGAAAAGCTTTCGAGTACCAGCAATCAAGTGCCACGGGTCTTGCTTACGGGAAAATACATCTAGGGGCACCTTCGGGCGACCCAGATTAAAAAAAATCTCAACTCAACCCACTTTAATGGAAATTTATGTAAAAGGATTCCAAGTACCATGAAGCGACGAAGTTCTATCCCAATTTTTCTAAGGTTTCTTGTACCATGAATGGAATTCGATTGCAATAGACATTTCTTTCGGAAAAATTCGTTTAGCGTAATCTAGTTTGGCTTATTTTTTTAATTTATTATAAGGTCAAACGGGTTTGAATTAAATTACTGAAAGATGGTACCTAAATTCCACAAAGTGATTCAATGAGTTTTGATTTTGAGAAGAAATTCAAGTTGCAGGATGTTGCAACATTGTGTGTCGTACTTCATCATGTTGCGTTGTGTTCCGTCATGTGTTTGGTGATAATTAGATTAAAGTCATATTCCATCACGTTTTGTAATGTTGTGCAGCGTTGCATCATGTTGCGTTGATTGCTTTTTGCGATATTTTCCCATAAAGTGACGCAACAAGAAACTACTCGGCTAAAATGGCTCCCAAATTAATACTAATAAATAGTTAAGTTTCCAGCCGAAAGATGGTAATGCAGATATTATGTTTTTCATCCCAATCGGAAACATTATAATATGTCAACCGTGCAAGTCGTATCGATGAAAAAGTTTAATTTCAATATTCAGTCGAAAAACGCCGGCAATACAGATTTAAAAGTAACAAATGAATCATCAATTTTCTAAAAGAAAAATGTCAATAACAGACATCTATACATTAGTCACGATTAGCTGACGAAAGATTTGTATATCAAGATTTTGATCCGATCTGACTGTACCAACTGGGGGGAGGGAGGGGGGGGGGGTTGAGTGTGTTTGATGAGGTTATATTGGTGAAATGTTCCATTTTCCATTGTTTCGACGATAAACTGTTCACCTTTCGAGATTTTGCTAAATAACCAGGTTCTGTCTCACTATGAGAACTCTATAAAATATGACCTAAGATGTAAATTCTAAGTTTATGTTGAAAGATTATGAGTAAAAATTTTATTTTCCCCATGTTTTGTCGATAAAATCAATCATGATGAACGATTTTTGTCCTCAGAAGGAGGGTAAAATAAAAACTTCACACCTGTAACCCCATCAAACTGACCCCTAACTGCCTAGCCAGATTGGTGACCAAATGGTCAGATTGGTGACCATGTTGCAAAATCTCGAATGATGGACGGTTATATCGTCAGAAGAAGGGAAAAATAAAAATTACACCTCTATAAATCCCTCCGACTGACCCCTAACCTATAATCAAAATCTACCTATGGTCATGGGCTATCGAATCTGACTAGTCA
This sequence comes from Nephrotoma guestfalica, assembly GCA_963691935.1. Taxonomy (NCBI): domain Eukaryota; kingdom Metazoa; phylum Arthropoda; class Insecta; order Diptera; family Tipulidae; genus Nephrotoma; species Nephrotoma guestfalica. Next base: position 236,201,025 of record OY829913.1, read on the forward strand.
GATTGGTGTCCATGTTGTAAAATCTCGTATGATGGACTATTTTTATTTTATCGTCGGAAGAAGGGGAAAATAAAAATGTCACCCCTGTAACCCCACCAGACTTACACCTAACCTGTAATCAAACTATACCTATAATTGTGGGCTATCGAATCGGCATAGTCAGATTGGTGTCCATGGGGCAAAATCTCGGTGAATGGACGATTTTAGCGTCAGAAGAAGGGAAAAATAAAAGTTGCACCCCAATATATCCCTCCGACTGGCCCCTAACCTATAATCAAAATCTATCTATGATCAAGTGCCATCGAATTAGCATAGTCAGATTGGTGTCCATATTGCAAAATCTCGAATGATTGATGCAGAAGAAGGGAAAATAATAATTTACCCGTAACCTATAATCAAAATCTACCTATGGTCATGGGTTATCGAATCGGCCTAGTCAGATTGGTGTACATGTTGCAAAATCGCGAATGATGGACGATTTTATCGTCGGAAGAAAAACAAAATAAAAATTTCACCCCTATAACCCTATCAGACTTACCCCTAACCTATAATCATAATCTTTCTATGATTATGGGGTATCGAGTCGGCATAGTCAGATTGTTGTCCATGTGGCAAAATCATGAATAATGAACGATTTTATCGTCAGAAGAAGGGAAAAATAAAAATTTCACCAGGATATTTCAATGTAATATATAGTTTGTTTAACTTTCGGCTGAAGTAGTCAAGACACTATCTGCCTTATCGATTTTTTAACTTTCGGCTGGAAACTTTCGGCTAACTTAAACAAGGTCCCAAATTCTTAAAAGCGATCGTAATTCGTAAATGAAGTAACATTGGGTATACATTATTTACAAAATATCAGTAATTAATTGGAATTTATAACGCGAAACACATTCGCAAAAATAGAATATAATTTTTCACGCAACATACTCTATGGGGAAATTAAATACGCCTGTGCTTGGTCCCGATTTTAGGAAAATCCATTGATTCTCCGGTAGGGCTTGGATTCCATTTTATTTGGTTTTTCCTGCTCAAACAACCTTGAAGAAAGTTGCTGAAAGTATTTCGAGTACCAGTAATCGAGTGTCATGTGTCTTGATTATGGGAAATTACATTTAGGGGCTCCTTCGGGTTAAAAAAATATCTCAGCTCAACCTACTTTAATAGAAATTTATGAAAAAGAGTTTCCTAGTAACAGGAATCGACCGTGTTCAAGCCCCATTTTTCTATCAACTTAAACGGATTTGTTGAAAATTTCTTGTACCAAGAATCGATTGCAATGGATATTTCTGGTGTGGTTTATTTTTATTTTTATAAGGTCAAACGGATTAAATTACTGAAAGGGGGTATCTAAATTCCACGAGGTGATTCAATGAGTTCTGATTTTGGGAAGATAATCCATGTTGCGGAATGTTGCAACATTTTGTGTCGTGCTTCATCATATTGCGTTGTGTTGCGCCATGTGTTTGTGGATAATTAGAAGTCCGGTGTCTTATTGCATCACGTTTCGTAATGTTGTGCCGAGTTGTATCAAGTTGTGTTTATTTCTTTTTGCGATATTTTCGCATTAAGTAGCGCAACAAGAAATTATTCGGCTAAATTAGCAATTCGTAAAGAAGGTAACGTTGCGTTTACAAACTACCAGGAATCAATTGGAATTTATTAAGCGAAATACATTTGCATCTGGTGATAAATAAATAAATAAATTGAATGTACCTAAGCTAAATTACAAACGACTACAATTCAGCTCGGTTCCTACTATGAAAATATTCAATTTGATTGGAACAAAATCGCGGCACTACGTGTGGCTAGCAAGAGCCAGCTAATTATCATAATAGTATTTAGTTGTTTAGTTTAGTTCAGAAATAAGGATTTGGAACTTCGAACTCTGAAGTTAAAGTGCACGAACAAAATCCGTAGAATAGTTTATACGAGTATGTTTGTCGTATTTTCGAATTTCTGAAAAAAAACAAATATTCCATCAATCATCTTTCCAACAATTGGTACATTGAAAGGAAGCCTTTGTTATTAAATATCGATTTAGATAACGCACATTGTAAGGATTTAACGGCCATAACGTATTTATTACACCAACCATTAACAACAGAACATTGAAAAACATCGTTAAGAGAATTAAAAATTGACGTTTACAAAACGTTTGCCCTTAAATCACATCATCATCCTCATGTACACATGTACGTACAGTATATAGTCTCCAGTTCCTAATCTTGAAGGAAAAAAAATAACGGAAAATCCATGTCATTCATCAAAATGGTAAAGCGTGTATATAGAGGAAATTCGTCAGAAAACATTTAGCCCATTCATCTGATTTAATTTTATCATCTGAAATTCTCTGCAAAACTATTATCCGCACAATAACAACTTCGCTTACATAAAAGATATCAACCGACCAACCAACCATTATACTTCTTAAAATTTTTCTTTAATTTTCCTGAGAAAACAAACCCATAGAATTTTTGATGAATGATGTCAAGACTAAAAAGTATCTAAGATATATGAGAAACTTGTTTTATATTCATCCTTTCATTCACAACACAATCTTCAAGAGACATGAAATTTTGAAAAAACTCTTATTAGGTTTCTACGGGTTTTTTTTTATAACTCGGGGATAAAAAGAATAAAGTTTCTGCAAAATATATACCCGAAGAAAAGTGTATCTGGTTTCGCATGTATATACCCTCTATATCTCTATTCTCAGTCCTTTAATAATATAAAAGAACAAAAGTTTTCCATTTTTAACAATTTAACCTTAGGTTCATGGAGATTTCTGTTTGATTTTCGTCTGAGCTTTTTTTTTATTTTTTGGTTTAACGAATTTGATAGAAAGATTGACTGACGTATGGAGAATAAATCATAAATTTAATTTCCTGTGATGGTTTAAAGAACATCTTTTACTTTTGTACTTGTTGTATACACGAGCGATTTCTTTAGTTAAATTACATCCTTGTACATCATACTTCTATATTAGGTTAGGATATATATACTTTCGATTTTATCCAACACAGAGAAATCTGTTCGTAGGTTTTCTGAATTTTGGAGTTTTCAGTGAGGTACAAGGAGAAGTTGGCCACATAAAGCAATTTTATCTACAAATTGGGTATGTACTCAGCTAAACAGTGTTAGCAACTCATTTTTGTAATGACCGACAATTTAAAATATTTGACGGAACCTACTATTTAGCATTCCAAAAAAATTTTGAAATTTCAAGTTCACAACTATTATTTAAAATTTACCTCAGTGGTATTTGTTAAATAATTTATGTATTCAATATTGATCGATTGTCATTGTATTCAATATTGTTCAATATAATCCAATATACGAGTAACATTATAGCTCATTGTTACTGATGCAATGAATAAATCTCTTCCATATGATGAATGATTGTGTCAAAAATAAAAAATATGTGAGATGGCACAGTCTACATGGGTCTACCGTAATATATGTAACGCTATATCGTCTGATAATAAATAAATAATTTTCTCTATAGTGATGCGAAAGAAAGGAAAGACACAGACACTTGTTGACGAAAGAAAATTAAAAAAGCGCGTGAATAAAATTGTGAAACAAGTTCCGTAATACTTCTTAACGATTCATAAGTTGGCTAAGGATTAAATCGATCTACACCATCCTATAAATACTAGCCATATGCATCACCTTTGCTGGAAAAGGATTTAAGAAATAGAAAGATTGATCACGCATAAGCTAAACGGACTATGTGTGGGTTTCTTTGTCATATTTATCCCATTCTTTCTCAATAGAATACATTCACACTTTGGCTAAGGATTAAATAAACTTAGACCTTCCAATAAACTTTGTCACATACAAGACCCGAGTTGATTGATCGCGCTTAAATTAATAAATAATCGTGCAATGTGTGGTTTTCCTTGTCATATTTATCCCCGTCATCCCCAATAGAATATTTTCAGTCTTTGGCTAAGGATTAAAAGGACCTAGACCTTCCTTTAAATTTTAACAATATGCATGGCTCACGCTGGAATAAACAGAAGAAAAGAAAACACTAATGTTATTAAGTTTAATTGGGAAGCCAACGTACCATACATTAAAGACATTAGTCAGAGCGACCAGCGGTAAATGCACATAATCAGTTAGTAACTGATTTAAAAGATTATTTCCAGCCAAAAGTGAATAAATGTGCTGCTAAACGCTAGAAATTTTATAAAGCATGCTGTACTGCAAGTGGTGAATCAATTACCGATTTTATTGTAAGGTTAGCGGCGTTAGCTCAACTGTCTAAATTCGGGAATTATCCGGTGGGGGCGCGAATGTAATGGCATTTAAAAGTAAAGCGTTAGACGATGCATTAACAGATCGTTTTGTTGTCGGGCTGCAATGTGAATGTATTCAAGCTGCTAAAATATGATTCGCTCAATTTTCATTGTTGTTGTACAAAAGCACTCCATATGGAGATATAGACACGAGAAGCAAGAAACTCATAACCGTTGCCACAATACAAAGTCGAAGGTCAACCAAATCCGAAGGTCATAAAACCAGGTAAATAATCGGTTATACACAGAAGCAAGAAAATCACAACAGCGAAGCAGTAGACGAAGCCAGTCCAGATGAAATTGGGACAAAATGTTTCCGCTGCGCACGTCATTCGTCTAGAGTTGGTCGCATTACCGGTGGGTTGATTCAAAGTGTCAAAGGCAATCAACCACCAGCAATTATCGTCTTAAGTATAGAAGATCAACTAGTGGAAATGTGGAAATGGAAGTGGATACGAGATCATATTCATCAATTATACCTCAGGAAGTGTTCCATTCTAATTTTAAAATCTAAAATTAAGTTCAAGCTGTCGATGCGTTGAGAAAAATCAATGCCAATATTGTGTTTAATAATCAAAAATTCGTATTAGAACTTATTGTAATCAAAACCAATGAAATGTTTCAGCCATTGCTAGGGCCAGAGTACCAGATTTTAGAATAAATATGTTTCGTCAATATTGAAATTCACAAAATTGTCGGGAAAATGAATCGAAACCGCAAATTTATTCAATCATTTGTGACGTCATCAAGCGAAATTTTCCACCAATGTCTAATCAACAACTAAATGCACCAATACGTGGATATGAGGCCTAAATAGTAATGCAAGAGCAGGTTAGTCCAATCTTCCACTGTGCTTATTCCGTTCCTTATAAGTTGAGACCTAAAGACGAAGCTGGTCCGAATCGGAGAAAATTTTAGTGCGTATAACAAAAAGTAAATAGGCGAGTCCAATTGTGGTTGTACTGAAGGTTTCAGGAGCAATAAGACACAGCCTATGTGACGGAAATAAAATTTCCAACTAATGCCATGGACAGTCACAAGAATTACCGCGATTTCATCCAATCACGATTACACGTCAAAAAACAAAATCACGATTCAAAAATGATGACGATATAATCAAACGCGATTTTGTAACTATGCCAAACGTTCAAATTTTGGCGTTCAAATTTGTATTGATGATCTTCCCATTTTGAACTACTTCGAATCAATTACAATAACTTAACTTAAACTAGATTGTATAGAACTATATCGTTTCATAATTTACAAAATTTAGAGTTTTATCGAGAATCCAATACTTTCCTGACCAATAAAAACGACATTTAACATTATTCTTCATTTCTCTTGCAATTGCACATTTCTTAACATTACATAAACCATACATTTATAGTATTCCTACAAATCGATTGGGATAATCGCGTTTGATGAACGAAATAATCCTGTTGTAGTAATAATCGTGTAATGACAAACCGGAAAAATACCATAATATTCAAGAATTCGCGATTATATACTTTGTCGCTGTCTACGGTATTAAAGTGAAACAAGTAGCCAGCGTCCAAAATTGTAATTTCTATTTTCTGTTTATAAAGAATCATCGACATAGTCATTGATGGCATTTTGCAATAATGATTTTCGTTGGCATTTATATATTTTGTTAGCTTATTGTTCGGTACCATTCGATCCGGGGAATGATTCTTCAATGAACCGTGTGTTAAATGTAAGGGGACCAGTGGACTATTATGAATTCGATACTATCGAAAATGTGGTAAGAAATTTTTGAACGGCGTTTAAATTTAGGACACCTCCTGATGGTGTCGAATATCTTTGCGAATACATAAAATTGGATACGGATTCGTAATGAGCTAACCACTTTAACTTCTTCAACAAATTGTATTATTCCACTAATCACTGCTCACAATTTCACTTTTATTGTTCACACTTTTCACTTGTAAATTACAACTGTATCTCCGTTCCAAATTACGAGCGATTATATACTTGTGTAGCGCTATTCGAGATTATTCCATTTATTGTAAAATCATTCGCGAACTTTCCACGTCAATTTCCTCGCTTTATGATTAACGTCGTTGTTAATTCTAATATTCCATTCCATGATGACTATCGCAGCCGTTTAAAACTGCTTTCGTTATTTCAGTATTTCTCATCATGAAACCTGAATATGGAATGTCATTGTAATAAATAGTATCTAATATACAATCAGTATTGGAGGTTTACTCGATCCGGTAATATGGAGGGTTATTCAGAATAATAATCACCCAAGAAACTTGTTGACTTGACTCCTACTGGCCTCGAACCCGCAACCACTGGGATGACAGCACTTGATGGCGTACACCTTAACCATTCGACTACCAAATGTTATATATGTATAGAGTACAATTCGTAACAGTAACTTAAATCTGTTCATCATGACGTACGTCATACATCCCATATTGTATTGCTTCTGTTTATTACCGTGAACGACTTGCCCTTTACTTCCGGTGGTTCCGTTTTTTAAAAACCACATTATCGCCTATCACCTTAAAAATTGTATATGCGGCCGTTTTATATTTCATTGTGCATCTTGAGATCTGCTTTTCAGCTTCTTGAAATTGTACAGCCGCACTAAATCACCTCGTCAAAGTTGGTATAACTCTCACGCTTATCGTGTTGTGCTTCCCATTTATCATTGGCGCTGTTGTTCTCTTCTGAGGGACCGATAGTTATGCATTCTTCATCATAGATCTTCTACGTTGCATTGGCGGTTTATTCCTATCTGGCTCATCCGATGATTGGATTCGTCCTCTTGGACACAAATTTGTGCCAGCTTATCCTATTCTTGGTCCGCTCTCTCTTACCTCAACACGTCTCTTTGTCGCGGCTATCTGAATCACTCCTGTTTTACTCTGGATCGCGCTTTCTCCAGCGATCATCTCCATTGCCGGACTCAGCCTCCACCTCTGAGCTACCTCTACGGTTCTTTCCGCTTCTTGGTAGGCCAATTCGTAGATCGTTTTCACTGGCCGTAAACTCTCTTCACGCAGTATTGCACTATTCGAACTTGAACTAAGCATTTAACTGTTTCCGTATCGGAAACCCTTATACTATGTACATTACATGGCTCTGCGCTAAACTGTTGTTAACTCCTTTTTTCTTTATACCCGCAATATCCTCGGGATCAAGCTTACACAACTTTATTGTATCGGGAGCTAAACTTGTTCTTGCTGTCTCATATTCTAAAGCCAACGCCAATAGTTCTACATGGTTTTGCCACTGGTGTTGGTACTCAAATTAAATTTCAAATAGTCATCCATGGCAGCGCTGATGAATGCGTACACTGTAAGTTAGTTCAACCTGCAGGTGTATTACCGTTAGCTTGACGGGCCAATTTCGTTATTCTAGATTTACTCTTTTTAAATAAAACAGTCACTTCCCACGAATGTGTTGCTTACTTTGGAGTTAAATTTTACGTGTAACTTGCCTTATCTTAATTCTAACTCAATCATGTCATGACCCGCTCATAGCTTCTTTCTGTTGCGGATACAGTTTGCAAGACATCTGCAGCTTGCCCTCACAAAACCATTTTTACCAGTGCTGTATTGCCGTTGAAACTGCACTTTAAAATTCTCAAATGGGATTTCGCCTTCGAATGTCGGAGCTCTAAAATTATTGCCAAATTATTTCAAAAGGGCCCCCATTTCCTATTTTATTTTCAAGCTCGTGTCTGATTTGTTCTTCAAATTTTTTGAACAGTCTGTTGACTTATCCTTCAAGAGACTTTGTTTCTCCTCTTAGCCCTTTAATTTCAAAATCTTGGACGTACTGAATTTGGTTAAATTTCTTGCTAAATCGAAGGACCATCCATCTTGTCCTGCACGTACTTCTGGCAGTTTGGCATTTTATTCTTTACGTAGATGAGCAAATTGTCCCCATGTACCTTGTTATTCAAACTTGATGGCCTGGACTGCTTGCATTTTTTTCATTTGAAGTAAAAGCGCCCTCATTATATCTCCATATCAAATGATGGTTTCTGTTGTTCGGGTGTAAGAGCCTGTACTAATATTGTTGTTTTTGTTTTATAATCCTCTAATTTTCTTTACTTCTTCTTCGAAAGGCTGAACTTCCTACTTATCGTTTGGGCCAACTGGCATCATCCCTGGATGGTTCTGATGTCGGATATGATTATGATCTACGACCTCATGTTTCAGCATCATCTTTTAATGCGCTCTGTAGGCTAGATAGAAGTTTTTGTCAACTGCCTTATGTTGAAAGCCAGAGATTTTGGCGCTTAGCAATAAATGGCTGAGATGTATAGGAGGTTTTACTCATGGCTGTTTTCTGCCAAATCGCACTTCTGATGTCAAATGTTACAAATTTTGACCGTTCGATACGGATTCGTTACGGATTTTGCAAATATACACGCAACGTTTTATTGTACAAACTTTAGTAAGGATCGGTACGAAAGCCCGAATTACAAAATCCCGAATTATCAAAATTCCGGCTTTTCAAAAACTCCGCTATTCAAAATCCCACTGTTTGAAATCTCGTTTAAAAATACCGATTTCGCTGAAATCTTAAAAAATCCCGCCAAAAAACGGAAGACCTCTTAAGACACATTAAAATATTTTTTTATTTACATTTTTATTAAGAACTCGGCAATTTCATAATTGATCTTGATCAAATTATGGGTTGTGATTTGCATTTTAACATGAATCTTTGAAGAGTTTTTGGAATTTGGCCATGTTCAATGGAACTTGGCCATTTTTCAATCAATAATTGTCAGTTAATTTAACATGAAGTTCTGGAATTAGACGTAAATGGAACTTGGCTATTTCTTAACCAGTTACGAGTATAGTCAAATTTAGGTTGTAGAACTGGATTGGGATTCTTGCATTAAATTTGCGTGAAGTTTTGGATTTTGGCCATGTTGGATGGAACTTAGCTATTTCTTAACCAATAATGTTCATATTTAACATTTTGGTCTAGATTGGAATTCTAATATGAATGTGAACGCATTTAAGGAATTTATATTACTTAATTGAACTACACCATTTCTACTTCATATTGAATGGGATTTCGAAATTTATTGATGATGATGTTTGAAGCTAGGACATATATCCATAATGTTTTTGAACTAGGCCATATCTTAACGTTAAGAGCTGGATTAGGATTTTCACATACATTTTAGATGCAGTACTAGTTTCTGGCAATAGTGATTGTAACTAAGTAATTCCTTCCTTTATTGTTGACAAATTTGGTGTGCAGAATTAATTTAAGAATTTAACAAAAATAAAATTAATTTTTTATGCGCCCAATTTATATTGGATTAGGCGCTTTTAAGTTAAGGTTCCCACGGGAAATGTTTTTTAAATCTGACACAACCCTGTCATTGATCTGACACAATCCTGTCATCTGTCATTGCCTTTCCAAAATCTGTCATTGATTTGGATCTCATTATACAAAATAATAATGACACGTCTGGTTGCAAATTTTCCCATGGATAGATAACTGACTCATCAGTCATCATAGGCAGAACAATCTCGAATGTACCGTCCAGGAGCCAGCATTCAACCTCTGCTAGCAACATCAACAATGTTTTAGTCCCTTATAAAATATTCTTAATCTCTTCAAAAAATTTCTCCGACAAAACAAAAAGCTCTTCGTCAACAAACTTTAATGTTTCGCGAATGAAAATATAATTTACGCTTTTTGGCTCTTTCATTGTTGTGGTCCTCACTCACTTGACCAATTTTCGGTTTTTGCATTCCATTTGATAGCCAATATAATCTACAATCTGGGTAGCACTCAACAATACTTTCTCTTATTATTTGCGGAGGTCGCAACCACGATACTATGGCCAAACTTTTTGCTGCTTCGTTTACAATGAAAACATGCTTTTCGGAAGCCAACGGATCGATTATGATTTGATGGTCCTTTTTTTACCTCATGCTTTCCTCCTTCTAGTATTGAGAGAATTATTCGTGAGTTTCCTGTATTATTTACTGATGATGTCGACCAATCTGGTTAGGCCGAATCCATAGATATAAATTTATACAACAAACACTTTTTCGGAGTAATCAATTGAACAGGCAGTTTTTATGTAAAAATTCCATCTCAATAATTGTAAATTAGTTCTCAGCGGTAACCCCAGGAGGATATTTATGAACAAAATTTTAAATTATAAATTTATGAATAATAATTACCGATGTTTATGAAAACCAATTTCTACAAAATTGGTAAACCGAGACAATCTATACTTGTTGTTAGAACATGCAGTAGTCAAGAGTCATTGGGACTCTTCAAGGAACTTATTAGTGTTTCAACATTGTAGTTGAGGTCTTTCGCTACGCAGTTTAGGATGGTAGCGCAAAATGAAGTGAGTATTACAACGGAGACCCAAATGTTGCGAGCCCGATTTTAAGGGCACCTCTACCGTGTGGTCAAGGTTGTATGGAGGATGCATTGCACTTCTGAACCAAGCTCCAATAATTTCCGACGGGTTGTCAAAGATATGTGTAACTTTGATCAGTTTTTGACAGTAAACATCTGAATTGATCGTCTAACTCCTTGGAAGTAACGCAAATTGAAATAACCACCTAGAAACAGTAATAAAATAATTGCGAAACACCCTGAGTGAAATATATAAAAGATTAAATATGATAGTCATCGTGTATTATACTCAAACAACAAGAGACACGATAGCGCCTAGGAACGAAGCTCCTTGCTTCATTATAATACAAACGACCAGAAATCAATTCAAGCATCGTTATTTCTGCATACATTTCTTTTGCTAGTTTTAACGTAAGACAATAGAAAAACAGAACACAAACATTTAAAATCTCATTATAAATTAAGTTTCATCTCGTTTAGCTTATCAAGAGTGAAAAAATCACTTTATGGCAAATATTTTAACAATGGCTGTTTTGTACTTCAAAAAATGCAACCACTCACTAAAAAATGTATATAAACCAACTACTCTTCTGCAAATGACATGAAATTATTTTGAGTATCTAGTATTTATTTATGTCATTTAGAGCTTTTTATTTATAAAGCTTACATATATTATACAACCCACACAAAACGAGACAATTTAACAAAAAGCTCATAACAAATTAGACCAGACACTACTTTCGTATTCATTCAGTGACGATGCACAGCAAAAAAAAGTATGAAACCATTATTTTTGTATTCCAGGGATAATTTTTGAATCGCCGCGCCATCATTTATTCCCCATTCACCGTAAGGACAGTAATGCGGTTTGTATATAATTTATATAGTGAATTATCCTTATAAATTATTGAAAAGGAGAATTTTTAAAGAATCATGATGAACGAGTAAACATCCGCCTTTATAAATATATTCAATGATGTGCGCTTGCATCTTAACTCGTACTATAAAACGACAATTTTTTTCTTAAATGAGGTTTGTTAATTTAAAATTCGCAAGATGTCTCATTTATTTGTGTTTACATCATGATGATGACGATATGCTTATCTAAAAAATGATATGCCATTTTGTAGTATACGATAAAAACATAAAAGCTTTCCAATTTTATAAATTTATAGCATTTTAAAAAGTAGAATCGTTGAAAATTAAATTTAATTGATATTTTTGTCATGTTTTTAGATGGAATAATGAGTAAATTAAAGCAAATTTTCGATGTTCACTTTAAAACTTATCTAGTTTTGCTTCTTATAAAATATTTAACAAAACACAATTATTCAACATACCGGGTGACATACTTAAACGCATCTAGCTAAATTTCTCGTAAATAAGCTACCAATAGACCCCTGTTGAACTGGTCTCCCACTTTGAAAATTTGGAAAAACAGTCAGTGCAGAATTATGAGCTGTTTATGACCTCTCGAAACCCACAAACCAAAAATCTTGACCTCATTCCGGTTGCCGGGATTAAGAATGACTCAGCCCCTACACCCTAAAAACCGAGTATTTTAAATAAATATTTATTGTAGAACCAGGAGCTATTAATGAGTTATTTATGATTTAAAATAACTTCGATTGTTGAGCTCGCCCTTAAAACCATAAACAGGCCTAAAATAGATTGCATAACTAAACAATTGGATATATTGTTTACTTGAAAATAAAAAATTCTTTTAAAATTGCACACATTAAATGTTTCAATATCGGATAAGATGCACTGATTTCCGAGCTCACGAAAAACGGGCAGTTTGATAATACCACCCCCCAATTATTCAAGTGGAAACGTCAAATTCGTTTATTTTGCCAAATTAAATGTTCCAATGTCGGATATGATGCACCGATTTATGAGCTTTCGAAATAAGTGCAGACCCCTGTTGATTGTTGAGCTCGCCCTTAAAACCATAAACAGGCCTAAAATAGATTGCATAACTAAACAATTGGATATATTGTTTACTTGAAAATAAAAAATTCTTTTAAAATTGCACACATTAAATGTTTCAATATCGGATAAGATGCACTGATTTCCGAGCTCACGAAAAACGGGCAGTTTGATAATACCACCCCCCAATTATTCAAGTGGAAACGTCAAATTCGTTTATTTTGCCAAATTAAATGTTCCAATGTCGGATATGATGCACCGATTTATGAGCTTTCGAAATAAGTGCAGGTTGATTTTTGAGCATTTAGCATGAATACCACCTCCAATTTCTCGAGTGCACGCGTCAAATTTTTTAAATTACAAAACAAAATTAAATGTTTCTAGGTCGGGTATGATGCACTGATTTATGAGCTCACTAAATACGTACAGGTTAATTTTTAAGCCCTTAGCATAAATAAGCAACCAATTTCTCAAGTACAAACGTCAAATTCGTTTAATTTACAAAAACTAAATATTTCAATGTCGGATATGATGCAACGATTTATGAGCTTTCGAAATACGTGCAATTTGTTAATATCACCCCGGATTTCTCAAGTGCAAACGTCAAAATCTTTTAAAATTGCAAAAATTGAATGCTTCAATGTCGAATATGATACACTAATCTATGAGCTCTCGAAATACATACGTGCAGATTGATTTTTGGGCCCTTAGTATGAGTTTCACCGCCAATTTGTCAAGCGGAAATGCCAAATTCTTTTAAAATTGTAAAAATTAAATATTTCAGTGTCGGATATGATGCTCCGGTTACGAGCTCACGAAACACGTGCAGTTTGATAATACCAACCCCCAATTTCTCAAGTGCAAACGACAAATTCGTTTATTTTGCTAAAATTAAATGTTTCAATGCCGGATATGATGCACCAATCTATGAGCTCACGAAGTACGTGCAGGTTCATTTATAAGCTCTTAGAATAAGTACCACCCCCAATTTCTAAAGTGCAATAGTCATTTTTTTTTAAATTACAACAATTAAATATTTTAAGGTCGGATATGATGCACCGATTTATAAAGTGCTCTAAACCTGCACCGACCAAATTAGCCCACCTCAACGAAACCTGCACTATAATTTGTTACACATTTATTACAATTTATTACAACAAATCCCGATTTTATTACAGTTACCGTTTTCGAGGAACGAGTGGTTGGTTTAGCTTACAATTAGCCCTGTACCGCCAAAATTGTAACTTTTGATGTAGCTATGATATCGGGATGATTCTTGGACCAGAATTTATTACAAATTAATTACATTGAATAAGTAAGTTCAATAGCACCCCTATAACTTGCCTAAGGGTAAATTTTACCCCAAAACGATTATATATTTCAAAAACATCAATTTATCCAACTTTAATAAAAAAAAATTACACCAGACTGCCACCAGATTTTAGAAAAAATATTGCAACAAGTCTTGTCGAGGGTAGGTCAGCCTTATCCAGGTGTGTAATAAATTAATTTTGTGTCAGGATACGCGCAATTGACTCCAAACGGTGAAAACTTCAAATAGGTAATTTAAAGGTCGACTTTACCACCTTTAATAATTTATTACACCAGACCGCCACCAGTAATTGAAACAAATGTTACTCCTTGGTCATTGTGGTGGCTAAGTCAACCATATCCAGTTGTGAAATAAATTATGTTTGTGTCAGGATATGCGGAATTGGCTCCTAACTGTAAAGGTTTGAAATTTTTAATTTAAAGGTCATTTTACCACCTTTTATAATTTATTACACCAGACCGCCACCAGATATGGGGTCTAATGTAACTCTGTGTTCGTTGTAAAGGATAGGTCAACCTTATACAATTGTGTAATAAATTATTTTTGAGTCAGGTTACACGGAATTTACTCTGAACGGTAAAGGTTTTAAATTTTTAATTTAAAGGTCGATTTTACCAAATTTAATAATTTATTATACTAGACCGCCACAAGATATTGAGTCAAATGTGACTCCTTGGACATTGTGGGATGCAGGTCAACCATATCCAGTTGTGGAATAAATTATTTTTGTGTCAGGATACGCGGAATTGGCTCCCAAAGATAGAGGCTACAAATAGGTAATTTAAAGGTCGATTTTACCACCTTTAATAATTTATTACACAACTGGATAAGGTTGACTTTGCCACCGCAATGTCAAAGGAGTAACATTTGACCCAATATCTTGTGGCGGTCTGGTGTAATATATTATTATAGATGGTAAAATCGACCTTTAAATTAAAAATTTGAAACCTTTACAGTTCAGAGTAAATTCCGTGTAACCTGACTCAAAAATAATTTATTACACAATTGTATAAGGTTGACCTATTCTTTACAACGAACACAGAGTTACATTAGACCCCATATCTGGTGGCGGTCTGGTGTAATAAATTATTAAAGAAGGTAAAATCGACCCTTAAATTACCTATTCGAAGCCTCTAGCGTTGGGAGGCAATTCCGCGTATCCTGACACAAGAATAATTTATTACACACCTGGATAAGGCTGACCTACTCTCGACAAGTCTTATTGCAACATTTTTCCCAAAATCTGGTGGCAGTCTAGTGTAATTTTTTTTATTAAATTTCGTTAAATTGACGTTTTTCAAATATATAATCGTTTTGGGGAGAAATTTACCCCAAAAGTAGGCAAGTTATAGGGGTGGTCGTGAACTTACTTATACATTGTAATTAATTTGTAATAAATTCTGGTCCAAGAATCATCACGATATCATAGCTACATCAAAAGTTACAATTTTGGCGCTACAGGTTTAATTGTAAGCTAAACCGACCACTCGTTCCTCGAAAACGGTAACTGGAACAAAATCGGGATTTGTTGTAATAGATTGTAATAAATGTGTAACAAATTATAGTACAGATTTCATTAAGGCGGGCTAATTTGGTCGATGCAGGTTTAGAGCACTGATTTATAAGCTCACGGAATACGTGCAGTTTGATCATGCCACCTCCAATTTTTCAAGCGCAAACGTCAAATTCTTTTGAAGCACAAAACTTGAACTGCCCGTATTTCGAGATCTCACACGAGTTTCGACATTGAAACTATAATATTTGCAATTTAAAAATATTTGTCATTTCAAGTAAACAATATACGATTGTTTAGTTATAAAATCTAATTAAGGGGTTGTCTATGGTTTTAAAGGTTAGCTCAAACATCAAAGTTATCTTATATTGATGCTGATAAATAGCTCCTAATTCTATAATAAAAAAAAATCAAAATATTCTGTTTTTAGAAGTGGGAGACTGAGCCAACGTGGTGCCAACCTGAACGATCTGCAAATTCGTTTGTGGATTCTTAGAGCTTATAATTCTGCACTGATTGATTATTTTCAAGTTGCGAGACCAGCTCATCACGGGAATTAGTTAGAAGAGGGAATATTATTAGAAAATGGTTATTTGAAACTCCGTCAGCTTAAATAGTGATCAACATCGATTTAGAATAGCTAGCAAACAAAATTTTACTTTCAACAATTGCCAATCATTCAATGATGTTGGCAATAGCCCCATTGCGTGGAAAAACATCATGAAACCGATGGTTTGATACCATTCTATAAAAGCTCGGATTTGGATTGAAGTCCCCTTAAGCTACAGTCCGTGTGTGAGCATTAAGCAAACCATTTCGTATTTCTTTCTGTATTTATTTAATGTATCGTATTACAACATATTAACTTATTTCAACCGCCAAAAAACTACGCCTAAGAAGGGCAACCATTTAAAAATAATGTTTTTCCGATTTCTACTAATATTCATTTTGTCTACTATCATTTCATCTCTCTGGGAGTGGTACTGGAATTTTTTACAAATTCAATACAATATACATATTGGCATAAAACTACCCCAAAGGAATGCAACCAGAGTGCAGTGCATAGTTTTCTCTAAAAGTTTTAGGCTCAGTCTCTCTCAGTCGATTTCCGTGTAGTTTACATTTTTCACAGTCACTTGGAAATATGAAGATATTTGTTCGATGTTCCAACTCCTCATTGATGGGTCCCGAAGTATATCTGGCCCTGAAGTAAATCTTGCACCGCATCAAAATGAGTTTAAGGAAAAAAACGAATATCTCCATACGAAAATGAAAGCTTCGATAATCATTGTACCCCTTGATGAAACTCTTTGAAACTCCTATTTCTCTGTATAGATTTATAGACTTGCTAAATAAAGGGTGTTCTTTTAGAGGTTCACATATTCGGATCGTTTTCACACCACGTATACTCTAAATGATAATACGCATCCAGTAAGACGTTAAACAGTGCGTACCGAACAAGTGATAGGCGCTGTATAGCGTAGCATTGAGGAAGACCCAAGTCAATCAATTCGACGTCGTTCTCAACACCTGGAGATGTGTCCATCCACTTTATGGCAGATTTTATCTAAGGATCTTGGTTTACGTTCTTATAAAATTCAACTTGTGCAGGAATTAAAGCCACCTGACCATCGCACACGCCGCCAATTCGGCCAATGGGCTGAAGCACAAATTGAAATTGATGTTGATTTTCAAAACAAAATTTTGTTCAGCAATTAATCTCACTTTTGGTTGAATAGGTACGTCAATAAGCAGAAATGTCGGATTTGGAGTGAAGATAATCCACAAGCCTTTGCCGAAACACAATAACATCCAGAGAAAATCACTATTTGGCGCGCTTTATGGGCCGGCGGAATCAATGGTCGTCGACAGTTAACGGTATATAGATATGATTCCTGACTTTTTGTATACCAAGTGGCTGGCATAAACCTTGCTGATATGTGGTTCCAACAGGACGGTGCTACATGTCACACACACACATCGCGGGATACAATTAATTTACTCAAAGAAACATTTGATGAAAGACTAATTTTCCGTAATGGTCCTGTTAATTGGCCACCGAGATCGTGTGATTTAACTCCATTAGATTATTTTATTTGGGGATATGTTAAGTGACTTGTCTACGCGGATAAACCAGAGATGATTGAACACTTGGAACACAACATTCGGCGAGTTATTAGCGAGATACGGTTGCAATTGCTGCGAGGAGTGATTGAAAATTGGACCTCCAGATTAAGCCATGTACGCGCCAGTCGCGACGGCCATATGAACGAAATCATATTCAAGCATTAATGTAGTAAAATTAGCTGTCGAATAAAGCTAGTTTTACTGATATTCAAAATGTTTTTCTTTATTCTATTTTAATTTAAAATTGTGAACCTCTAAAAAACACCTTTTAAATGTAACAACCCATCCTCAAATTTGAGAAAACAGCTCAATATACGACCTTGATTTTATTACAACAGCACAGACCCACAAAAATCGATCATAATCTATAGGATTTCCCTAATGTACGAAAAATGGGTCCCCTGAATTTATTACAACAACAAACTTAAACAAGAAATGGAGGTGCTTGAATTTATTACACCCACGAAAGTCGATCATAATGTCGAATTACAACAGTCTACACCCACCAAAATCCATCATAATTCGTCGAATTACTTTTTTGTACTAGAAATAAGTGGGAGGCGGCTGTTGTAATAAACTCAAGAGTACTCATTTATTTTACAGGACGGAAATTCGATACATTAAGAATTTTTGTGGGTGTGAGGTGTTGTAATAAATTCTGGAGACCTACTTCATGTGCTGGAAAATAATTTGATTAAGTTTTACTAAGGGCTATATGTATATTCCATAGAAATGGACGCACACACGTGCGTCCATTTCTAAGGAATATACATATAGCCCTTAATAAAACACACACGAATTCACAGCTTAACGAGGCCTGCAAAAAATTTTGTAACTGTGTAACAAATTCTAGTATCATTTTCATCAAATTGTGGTGCAAGTGCTGGTGCCGCATTAGGGCCTTCGGATTAACGTTATTCTTCTTAAATATAGAATATAGTGGTGCTATAACCCTACACATATAATTTGTTTTCTACAGCTTCTGGCCTTCTTTCTACAGCTTCTGGACACAATTGAAAAATCAAAAGAGACACAAACTTCAATAAGTAACGGGTGTTTTTTTAGGAGGTTTGTTTTTCCGATAGATGTCGTTTTATTTTATGACAGTTGTTTTGACAGCTCAAAGTGGCATTTCTACTCAGTATTGTTTGGCAAATCATTATGAATAGGTTAACTCCAGAACAACGTTTTCAAATCGTGGAAATTTATTTTCAAAATCAGTGTTCAATTAAAAATGTTTATAGAGCACTTCGTGAATTTTATGGTGCACATAATCGTCCGTCAGAGACCACCATAAAGAACGTAATTACCAAATTTCGGTCTACATTCACTCTTTTGGATGCCAAGCCACCGACAAGAATGAGAAGAGTTCGTACAGAAGAAAATATTGCTGTCGTTGAGGCCAGTGTCGAAGAAAACGACAATTTATCGATTCGTCGTCGTGCTCAGCAAATTGGACTTTGTCCATCGACTTTATGGAAAATTTTACGTAAAGATTTGGGTTTGGTGCCATACAAAATTCAATTGGTGCAAGAATTAAAGCCACACGACCATCGTTTGCACCGTGAATTCAGTGATTGGTCGTTAAATCAATTGAACGAAGATCCATTTTTTTACCGTAAAATTCTCTTCAGTGATGAGGCGCATTTTTGGTTAAATGGATACGTCAACAAACAAAATTGTCGCATTTGGAGCAAAGATAATCCACACGCCGTTCTAGAATTACCAATGCATCCTGATAAATGTACTGTTTGGTGCGGTCTATGGGCTGGTGGGATCATCGGTCCATATTTCTTTAAAAATGAGGAAGGACGACGCGTTACCGTGAATGGAAATCGATACAGAACCATGTTAAATGAGTTTTTGTTGTCAAATCTTGAAGATATGGATATGAATGAAATGTGGTTTCAACAAGATGGTGCCACTTGCCATACAGCACGTGAAACAATCGACTTATTGAAAGAAACTTTCAACGACAACATTATTTCGAGAAATGGTCCGGTGAATTGGCCTCCGCGTTCGTGCGATTTGACGCCACTCGATTACTTTTTGTGGGGATACGTGAAGTCATTGGTTTATGTGGATAAACCTCAATCGATTGACGCTTTGGAAACCAATATTCAACGTGTCATTGCTGACATACGCCCTCAAATGCTTGAAAAAGTGCTGGAAAATTGGACCTCCAGAATGACATTTGTGAAAAATAGTCGTGGTAGCCATATGCCAGAAATTGTGTTTAAATGTTAAATGCCAAAAAATTATCTACCAAATAAAAAACAATTTTGGTCATTTCATAATTTTATATGTGTTTTATTCAAAAAAAAAATCGGCAACCTCTTAAAAAAACATCCTTTATAAAAAACCGATTTTACCCACTTTTCGCCGGAGTTACCATGTACATATATACCCAGCTACTCGCTTCGTGTAAACCTGGAATTATTATAGCATTTTTAAGTGGTCCACCCAGTATACATCAGCCAAATATACAATAAAAATTATTCTCATTCTGTTTTCAAAAATATTAAAACAAACACCCAAGAAAGAGATGAAGAAAAGAACAAAAATGAAAATGTATGTTAAAATAGAAATATATTTTCAAATTAAATTTTTTTTGGGTATATACTTTATGGAAATATTTGTTATTTTTCCTGCTTTAATTTAACATATATAAAGTTTTATATAAACATAATATTACATATAAACATACTTTACTTGTACGTATATTTAAGATTACTACTATACGTTAATAACGGTACGATATAATACACAAGTATGAAGGATCGAAAATATGACATACAGTAAGTATTGTGCAAAGTAGTGGAGTATTTCCTTTTGGTTTTGCCAGGATTTGTCGAAATATTACGGTGGTTTTTCATTACGGTACATACGGTAACGTTTTATTTCATAATAAAGAGTTGAATTGTTTTGCTTAGCAATATTATGATACGATGAGGGGTGACAATAATCTTTCTACTACTCTTCCCCCCATAGAATAATTTATTTACTTGCTGTATATTTTGATCAAAAATAAACGTGGGAAATACGACTTCTGTGTGTGCTGATTAAACAGAAATTAATTTATTGGAAAATTTTACTTGGTCTAAATTACATTATAAATTAGTAATTTGTCCAAATAATCACAGCTATGCGGAATATCTGTGGCGCCACTAAAAAACAACTACACGAGTATAGTAGCACTTTTATGGCCGAAATTTCGGATAAAAGAAAAGCAATCCTAATATTCAAACAAAATTTGGTATAGTAACCAGTTTTTTATAGCCATGCTGCCTGAAGTTCTATTTGAAATCCTACTGGCAAAAGGCTTGCTAACTATAGTTGCAAACTATGAGTCAACATTAATGCCAAAATAAGTGTGAGTAAAAAGCAGTGCCATGTTGAACAGCTTAATTTTTTTGTGTGAGTAGGTGAATCCAATTGTTCGACTGTTACTTTGGATGAGTTGATAAAACATAGATTGGTGACAGAATACTACGATACGACGAGAAGCTTTTATTTTTCCCCGACCTTACCGGGTGAATTGTATGCAATTATCAATTTGCTTAAAAACAATTCGTTGCCTGGATTAGATGGTGTATCGAATGTATTAGTTAAGAAGATAGCTTGTTATCTTGTAGATGTCTTAAGTTTCATCATGAATTTAAGTGTTAATACAAGGATTGCCGTTAGCCCTAAAGCAAGCTGTAGTTATCACAATTTTCAAAAAAAATGATAAATCGAGTTTAGATAACTACCGACCAATATCGCTTCTTTCTATTTTTTCCAAAATCTTTGAAAAGGCCGTGAAAAGTAGGATGGTGCATTTTCTGAATAAAAATAATTTTCTTTCTCCGCTGTAATTCGGGTTTAGGAAAAATAAGAACACGGATCAAGCTATTTTAGCAGTTCTGGAACAAATAAGTGGGAACATTGATTTACGGCTGAAGTTATCTGGTCTGTTTGTCGATATGACTAAACCTTTGGATTGAGTAGACCAGCCGATTCTCTCAAGGAAGCTTTAATATTGTGGCTTTCGTGGAATAATGTATAGGTGGCTTTGTAGCTACCTATCTGATCGATCACAAGTATTGCGTGTCAATCACCAACTAAGCGGAGAACTGCCAATTACGGCAGGAGTTCCTCAGGGATCGGTGTTGGGCCCCTGTTATTCCTTGTTCACGTCAATGGAATTTTCCGACGCTCTTTTGCAGGCTCCCTCACCGCTTTTGCTGACGACTTTTTGTTTGTGTACGCTGGTTCAAGCAAACAGGTTAACATATCAGGATCACAACTTACTTTTGATTGAAAAAACTAAAATAGTACAATTTAGAGATAGCCAAGAAGAACATGATGCTCTTTCTTTCCATGATTTTGGCTGTAACAAAGATAAGACTTGTACTTCGACTGGCTGTTTTAAGATTAGTGTAATAAATGAAATTAGATATTTAGGTATTTTGATTGATGCAAATCTAAATTGGAAGGCCCACGTTGAAGGTTTGAACATAAACAATTATTAGTATCGAAGAAGATGTATGTCTTACGCCAATTTGACCGTTATACCTACGGAGGTTAGTTTATTATGCCCTAGTTGATTCTATTCTTCTCTACGGGCTGGCGTGTTGGAGGAGTGCCTGTAAAACATTAATGCGTTCGCATTTGGTTCGACAGAAACATGTTATCCGCTTAATGACTATTCATGATGCGCTATCTCCTTCTTGGCCCATCTTTCGGGCTCTAGGACACCCTGCCCCTGCCATGTTTGTCTTCGAGATCTTAAAGACTTTCTATATTAAGAGTGGAAATAACTTTGTCACTTGTTCTGGTTACGGTCTTCGATTGAACTCGCAATATAGAAAACATATCCCTAACTGGAGGTTTGATTTTCGTAGACATTTCTTCAATGTGGTTTCACCCATCATCTTCAATAATTTACCGATTGAAATTAGAATGTCTGAGAGCCTCTCGGTCTTCTCTAAAGCCCTTAAACAATATTTAACTGCAACGCAAGACGTAGACTACTAGAAAACTATTCTTAATCCAAGTATAAATCAATCAGATAATTTAAGTATTTTTGTAATTTTTCTGTGTTCTTTGAATCTAATTTTATTGTATGATTGTATTCGTAGATAATAATTGATCATTGTACCCGACTCGCGTTTTAAGAGCGACGCGTACAATTATCTTACCATACTTTGCCTTTTGGTTGTTAAAATAAAGTTGATAATGATTATAAAAAAATAATCTGGATTTAAGCACCGCTTAATAAATATTTTAGTTGGTTGCAACCTGTTCGCTTACATATTGAGGCATTTAGATTTAGACAAACAAGCGCGTTGAAATCCAGTATAGTTTTATCGAAAAATTGACCAAGAACCAACCCATTGATTAAGTTCAAGTTTGATGAAACTTTTTAAGGTAATTTCAGTGTTAAGAAATGATGTTCTTTCTAAGAAACCAAACCAGCTTGAGCTTCGATAATGCACATTACTTTGTTTTATTGATACATAGGCTGCCGTAAGAGTTTTTAGAAAATGGTAATACTAGTGTTCTCCGATGCTAATCTCTATATCAGTCAAAAAGTGTAACATTTTTGGAGGTTATGTTTCTCATCTGTCAGTTCGCATCGCAACATTATTTTTTATTTACTTGAAAAATTGCATTCAGCGAAAAAATGGAATTATCGCGTGAACATTTTCGTGTGATGATTTGTTACAATCTTCGAAAGGGGTTAACTCAACAACAGTGCTTCGAATCACTTCATTCGACTTTTCGAAATGAACCACCATTCTTGGCTAATGTTTATAATTGGTACAATGAATATAAACGCGATTGACGTTCACTCAAAGACGAGCCTCGTGAAGGTCGTCCAGAAACAGCTGTTGTGCCAGAAAACATCAATACTGTGAGAAAACTGATTGAAGAGGATGATAATGTGACTTATCGTGAGTTCGAGGCATGCCTAGACCGCATGCTTAGTGATAATTTGGACTGGGTGAAGTTAAACCAATTCGTAAATAGCTGGGTCCCGTATTTAAAATTTGACATGCTATGGGGTTATGAATTTGAATTGTGGCACTAACAGTGAACACCTGTGCTAAAAATAAGGCTATATTTTATGTAGCATCATAGTGAAATAAATTAAAATATGGCCGCGCGTTTTGTGGTAATTTGGACTGGGTGAAGTTAAACCAATTCGCAAATAGCTGGATCCCGTATTTTTAATTTGTTGTGTTTTGGGGCTATCAATTTAAGTTGTGGCACTAACAGTTAACACCTGTGCTAATAGTCAGGACATATATTATGTAGCATTATAGTGAAATAAATTAAAAGCTGGACGGATGTTTAGTGGTAATTTGTACTGTGTGAAGTTAGACCATTTCGTAAATAGCTGGATCCCATATTGATAATTTTTCGTGTTATGGGCCAATGAATTTGAGTTGTGGCACTAACAGTGAACACCTGTGTTAACAATCAGGCCATATTTTATATTGCATCATGGTGAAATAAATTAAAAGCTGGATGCATGTTTAGTGATAATTTGTACTGAGTGAAGGTAGACCAATTCGTGAATAGCTGGATCCCGTATTTACAATTTGTCTTGTTAGAAGCCAATGTATTTGAGTTGCGGCACTAAAATTGAACACCTGTGCCAAAAATCGGGCCATATTTTATGTAGCATTATAGTAAATTAAATTAAAAGCTGGATGCATGTTTATTGGTATTATTTGTGCTGGGTGAGGTTAGACCAATTCATAAATAGCTGGATTAATTTCACTATGATTTGTGGCACAGGTGTTCACTGTCAGTGCCACAACTCAAATCATAGCCCCCTAACACGACAAATTATAAATATGGGGTCCAGCAGTTTACGAATTGGTCTAACTTTACACAGTTCATATAACCTTTAAATATTCGAATTATGTGATATTGATTTTTGAAATTTTTTTTCGTCGAAAATTTACTGCTAACTACAATAACATGTAATTTGCGGCTAATATTAACAGAATTTTTACTACCACCTGATACAAACTGTGTCGATAATGCAGGTTTTGTAGGCTGAAATTTTCGACTAACTTCAGTGCAACCACAAAATACAATATTTTGATTTAAAAAAATTTACTTGAACATTATCGACATATTTTTACTGACTATTTCTGCGGATCTTCTTTACCGAGCTATATCGGCTGTCATTTCTTGTTGATTCATTTGAATCTGCAGTTTTCGGCTAATTTTAGCAGTATCATTGAGGCATCTTGGAGTGTCAATTCTATGACTCCCAATTATGACCATCGTGGCGCCTTTTGACCTTGTTATCAAATTATGATTCAAATCATCAACTTTCATTACAACGCTGTTTTGTAACAATCGCTGGCCTTAAGGATGCTGGCAAACCAACATCAGATATCCCTTGTGGTTCAAAAAGAACACTAATCTTCTGAGTTTCCAGTTTCAATTCATTTCACGCTGATCGATTTTTCTTCAATATTGCTTTTCCGTAGATTAATAATTTTCCGGGGCTTGGCAATTGCCGCTAAGGACAGGAATATTTTTGACGCCTGTTTTAAGCTCATGTTGCTAAGTTATGCTTGTATAACTGGTGTCTGCGCGTAGGTAGTTTCATTTTACTATAACCTCTTATTATAACGGGCCTCCTTCTCCCAATTTGGTAGAATGCAGCTCATGCTTATTTTGTTACCCAAAAAGTATTACAAAACCTCTACGTCTAATTTCGAATCCCGCAATTAAAATATAAAAGCCAACCAAAATTTTAATTAATTTTATTCATGTCGCCGACATCCGCAAAGAGCTGATTAGTTAAAATAATGTAAAAAAAATTGTTTAATTAAATTTTGATTAGCTAGGTTAGCATTTTATAAAAGCTTTCATGATAATGTGTTAGTTAGCTATAAGCAAATTATTTTCTCCTAACAAAATGTTTATACATTTCAGTAACCACTTTGATTACACCAAAGCACAAAAAAAACTTTTCAATTAATTTAAATTATTTACTTAAAAATATTAAAATTGATTCTTTTGCGGTTAATGGCAGCATGACACAGATCCAAAATATAAAAAAGTCCTTTGTGTGGTTTTCTAAAATTAACTAAAATAGTTTTTCGTTTTATTAGCATCTTATAAAATTTATTAAAAGTCGCAGCAGTATATAAAATCAGGGAGATTATTTTCAGATTTTGTTGTTGTTTTTGTTTTCTTGGTAAGATTAATTAAAACAATTTTCAACATAACGAACCACATTCAGTAAAGTAAAATAAAATTAAAAGTTTTGCTGCTGTGCATTTTACGATTGTAATACTACACTAACTAAGCCGGACACAGTAAGAGGGGAGCGAGGACAATGAAAATTGTTAATTTATTTACTTTAATCGTAAAAAATGTTAATTAGATTTGTCCTTAAATTCCGTGATAATCGCTAGTATCGTGTCCATCCATACATAATACGGATATATATTTATAAATGATAATGAATTTGACCCATTTTCCCATTGTATTTTGGCAAACAACAAAATTTTGATGCGACAACAATGCTAAGTTGACATAAATCGAGTTAATGATGATAAGAGTTGATACAGATTCCATATATAAATACAAATATAAACATACTAAAACAGTGTGAAAGTATCCAAATCTCGGTAGGGTTCCAGGCATGTTAACATCGGTATGTGTACTTACGTATATATAAGTTTAACACTTTATATTACAATATCGATAGACAGTAGGATGCATATAACATTTGGCACAAAAAATTCCGAGCAATGAATTTAAATATACGTGTATGATGATATCACCCGTTCGGATATGTATAAAACATAATAATCTCAAGATGTTAATAAAATATTATGATTACCGTAAAAAAATGCCGAATGGATACAAATTTATATATTTTGGCAAAAACAGTGATACATAAATTAATTTTATATGTCCTCATCGTACGTGCAAGCTGAACGGTCGTAAATAGAAAATAAGTACGAATAACGTTGATTGAAATGAACAAAGAATGCTAACGTACATTTTCAATAATCGTTATTTCTAATTAAATTCTCGTGCGAGGAACTAAAATCAAAATTAGCGGATTATTGAAAAAGATGGTCAAACTAATAATTTACCCAAACGTATCCAAATATCACAAAAACAACAAACATATAATAGTTAATTGGTAAATAGTAAACATTCAGGCGAATGTTTTACTTGTCTACGAATTACAGTCAAAATTCTTAGTTTTTTCGAAGCAACTTCAGTAATACTGCCAGACTGCTTAGCTCGAACCAAGTGTCCTTAGGCAGTCATATGATTTTATAATGGGTCTGACAGCACTTATGTTTATTCAACCGTCATTCTTAATAGTTTCCAGGGATTTAGGATTAACTCCACTTATATCATTCAACTGTTAAGATCCAAAAGAGTCATGGTCAATTATTTGATTTTCAAAAGTGTCTTACTTGAGGTTGGGGGCGTCAATCATCACCGCGTCACAAAACCTTTGCTGCAGTTCAAATTTGGGAAAATGCATGGGATCGCAAAGCAGAATAACGAAACAACGAAAACGAAATGAAATGGAAACATCTACCCCTGGCATGCCAGTATATGCCTTATCTAGCATATCTAGGAGCTGTCTAGGATTCAATGGAGTAATCAATCATTACTCTGAATATAAAAACTAATTAAGTAACCTCAGAAATGAGGCGCCTAAATCCCTCTATTGGGTGTATCGCCAGTGAAATAAAATAAATTACTTAAGGTTCATTAAATTTTTTATTATAGAATCGAGTAACTTTGATGAAACATGTCAGAGCCAAAATGATTTAACAGGCTAAAAGCACTCTTTTGGCTCTAAGTAGTCCAGCCATATCACTATGAAGTTAATGCTAAATGCATGGAGAATATTTATATAGTCTTTGTAATGTACATAAAAACCACTAAAATCTGATAAAAGACACTGTCCTACTAAATAGAAAATCATGTCGTTGCCTAGAAAACCATATAACTGCAAAAGGACACTTTTTTGCTTCTAATAAGATACGAAATATCACTGAAGTTGATAAGTTATCACTAAGTAAAACGGTTTAGAACGATTCAGATCGGATCAGAGCGATTTAGTGCGTTTAAGAGCAGTTAAGATCAAGTAAGAGCGATTTAAAGCAGTATAGGGTGGTGAAGGGCGATTTCATACGGCATAGATCATTCGGTCGGTTAAGATTAAGCGTTTTAGAGTAAACCACAAAGTTCTAACCAAGAAATACAGAGCGGTTTAGCACGGCCCAGAGCGTCCTAGAACAGATTAGAGCAATTTAAATCTGTCTAGAAGTCTTTAGAGCGTATTAAAACATTTGTTAGAGGCTAAAATCTGTTTAGAGTGATCCAAAGCCTTCTATAAGTCGGTGTAGACTGGTTTAAAGCGATCCAGATGTTGCTGAGCGATTTACAAAGATTAAAGCGATTCAGAGCGGTTTAAAGCAATCCAGACCGCGTTAGAGCGTTCTAAGGAGGTTTAGAGCGACCTACAGCATCTTAGTGCAATAAAAATTAGCTAAAAGCGTTTTAGCGCGTGATTTAAGAGCAGTTTAATTCCATCCAGAGCGGTGTAGAGCGATTCAAAATGGTTTGAACATTTAAGTTTAGAGAAATTTTAAATGGTGGAGATCGGTTTAGAGCGATTTAGAATGGGTTAAAGCTATCCAAAGCAGTTAAGCCCGATCCAGAATGTTCTAGCGTTGTTTAGAGCGTTTGAGAGCGATTTAGACTGGTCAAGAGTTGAGCATTAGAGCACTTAAAGATGTTAAAATCAGTTTAGAGCGATTTAGAGAGGTGTATGGCGATTCCAAGTGACGTTAGACCTAACTAGAGCAAATTTAAATTGCTTTCGAACCTACTAACGAACAAATTTGATTCTAGCCCAACAAAAATTAGAAAAAAATAAATGGATTGGTAAATATAAATTAAATATGAAATTTAAGCGAATTAATTATTGGAATCAATATTTTTACTTTATTTGGTTCGAATATACTAGTGCCACACATTAGTAATCTAAAAAGTTTGGATTTCCATAAAAAATTAAGTATATCGACATTTTTCATCATTATCATGCAAGTCCATTTGACAAATGCACAAACAAAAATTCACAAACTTCGATTACTATTCCATGGTCGATTGAGTCAAATGCTTTCCGAAATCTGTGATGGTGTCTACTTGCTTGTGGTTTTCAAAATCTTCAATTAGTTTGGTTATAGAGTCTAGGTCAAATTAGTTGATGCAAACCTTTTTGGCCGAAAGCTCTGTTGAGCCACTGATAAATGGCGTAGTTGCAAATGACTATAGTTCAAAGAGTTTGTGAATTAATGAGAATGGTGATACTCCCATATACATGATATATACAGATCTTTTTCCAGCCTTAATACAGGCGTTATTTCAGTTAGTCTCCAATGACTTGTAAACTGACCTGCTTGTAGTAATTTATAAAGAGCAGACTTAGTGGTTCAACTAGTTCAAATTCTAGTGTTTTCAAAATTGTTGATGGATTTTTATCCGAATTTCGCGCTTGTATAGGATATCCTCTTTTGTAATATGCGGTATCTATATATTAGGTTGGGGATAAATCCATTATTTTTACGTTTATTTCGTTGCCATTTAGAAGGCATCTTCATTACGAGTATGTCGCTTTTTCAAAACGTCTTGTCCTTATTAGCAAAAAACTGAGATAGCTAGTTTTTGTAAGCATCTCTTGAGGCCATTTTTACACCACAAAAAGCGTTTGCCATGTTCAAAAAGAGATGATGGTGGATCCATTATAACCTCCTAACCAAGCTTCTGGAGGGTCATCATAAACAAGTGTTGTCCTGTTGGAACACAACGCCTCTCCTATTGGCTAATTCTTGTAGCTTATAGTCGGTTACTGCCTTCAGTCGGTCCAATTGCTGGCAGTAGAGGTCCAAATTGAGCGTTTGGCCATTGGGCAGCAGCTCAAAGTAAATGATTCCCTCCCAATCCCATCAAGCACACAGCTTAACCTTCCTGGCTGTCGGTCCTGTTTTGGTCACCGTTTGGGCCGCTTCATCGCCCTTGGACTCGATTCGTGCATCAAACTTTTTGCGTCAACTCATGCGGCACCAAAACATCGAAGTTCGTTTTGAAGCCAGCCTTATGCAAATGGTTTAAAACTGTTTTGTGTTCGATCCTCAGCTCCTGGGCGATGCTATGACAGCTTGCATGCCGGCCTACTTCGATTTCGAGGATTTTATTTACATTTTTGAAGATAGGCCTTCCAGTGCGTGCGGTGCATTCTTGATATCCAAATTACCAGAACGGAATCGACGAAACCAAAATTGCACATTATTGACTGTGACAGTATCGACACCATAAAGACACCATTCACAATTTCAGCCGCCTGACTTGCGTTTTCGCCTTTATCAAAGCAAAATTGTAAAATATAGCGAATTTTAACTGTGACACGCTATGACTCACAACTGGATTGATCAATCACAAGGACAAAAGAATATTTTTAGTACATGAACCCCCCTTTCCAACAAGTATAAAAATGGCCCACTGCACAAATAGATCACGAGATATATGCCAATAAAGCCATCTAGTGAAAATATAATGCATTCATTTTTCCCCAACCCATTATTAAGATTAGATAATAGGTCATTTTAATAGCAATATCTGACCTCAAAAACTGAAGGGAAAAAACAAGATTAGATTAGACATCTAATCCATTTGTTATGGTTGACTTGTTCTTTTGATACACCGGGTTACAACAAAACCAGCAAACATGTTAACGATACACTATTGGCCACTGTTTGATTCCATTTATCTAAATTTTAAATGATTTTATTTATCCAAAACGTTACTATAAAATAAAAATTAAAGTATCAGGTGTGCAGGTAGAAACTCGCCTCCGAAGTTGGATACATTAAAATATTCTTGAATGCATCTAAATCGCCCGCCATTTCAAGTATATGTATCTTAGTCATTGCGGTTTTATGACATAACATTCAGTCACTTACAAGCTGTCATTAAATGTGCATCAATTTTAAGAGATGGATGTCGATAAGCAACATTTACGTCATTGTATTCCATTCTGTTTTCAGATGAAAAAAATGCTACTAAGCTATGGAATTAATTAATTCGACTTTGAGTGAACATTCAACAGTAAAAAAAGTGGTTTGTAAGATTTCGTGATGGCAATTTTAGTGTTGAGGACGATGCACGTCCAGGTGCCGTAAAACAATTTAGAACACCAAGCCGAAGGACTTAAAGTTTTAATGGATGAAAATCCGTGTCAAACTTTAAAAAAGCTTGCAGAATGGTTAGGAGTTACTCACCAAGCTATATCATTTTGATTGCAGGCAATGGAAAAATACAGAAGGAAGAAAAATGGGTTCCTCATAAAGTGACCGAAGAAAACAAAAACCGAAGAGTTGACATCTGCATGAATTTGTTTCCTCGGTACAAAAGAAAGAAGTTTTTGCACAACATAATTACGGGTGATGGAGAGCGGATTTTGAACAATAGTGTCTGGTGGAATTCGAGAGGAGTCATTTTATGGAGCTTCTGGAATCTGGTCAAAACTTTACAGTTGACAATTACCAAGCCCAATTGATCAAATTAAGTAATGCTCTGGAGGAAAAGAGACCATTTACGGGTCAAGGAAGGCAAAAGGTGTTATTGCTACATGACAACGCTCGTCCACATACAGCAAAATCAAACCAGGAAATCATTTTCTCCTTAGGCTGGAAAGTTTTACAGCCTGCGGCGTATTCTCCAGACTTGGCTCCCTCTGATTATCACTTATTCAGATCGATGTCAACATATTTTCAAGAAAGTTGAAGATCTTTAAAAATAACTCGATGACTATTTTGCTTCAAAACCATCAAGTTTCTATCGCGAAGGCATTCATCATCTACCTGATAAATGGCAAAAGACCATAGATAGTAATAACGAATATTTCGATAATTAACCTTTGTAACACGTATATTTTCAATAAAGTTTAATTTGACCTAACAAGCAGAGTTTCTACTTGCAAAAAATGTGTTTTCTTATACTAAAAACTATGCTTTGCAAAGCAACATCATCAAAGAATTAATTTTATTATATTCGCGAATGTCGGATATGCGTGTTTGTTCAATCGGCAAATATTGTTGAATCAATATGTTTCACATTACATTGAAATGTTAACTCTTCCCCCTCCGAGAACCCACGTCCCGTGAGTCAAAAGTTCAATCTAATGGGTTGAATTCCTCTCTGCTTCTTACCCGTGCTTTGTTGGCAAAAAATGCGATGACTAATATATGATATAATACTTAAAACTATGAATGCAGCTCCGTTGTGTTCGTTGAAGTTTTACAGAATGTCATGTCTCGAAAAAGGTTGCAATCTTGTGCAATTCCATACAGTTCGTTTTGGTTAAGCAATACTTGGTTCTGACTACTTGTCTGGGGTATTGCTATGACATACATAGGATTGCATATTCCATTGCCTCTATTTCGTTAGAGTATGGCAAATTTTTTATTGGTGGATTTCATATTTCCCCTTCATGGTCGAAAAAGAAGTCTTGGGTATATCAGACATTTTCATTTTGATTTGATGGAATCCCGATGTAAGATCAATTGTGATGAAGAAATTACAGTGCCCGAGATTCGCGATCGTATTTGGATAGGTATCTAAGATGGTAACGGCATTTAATCTTTTGTAATCAACAACCATTGGAAAATTGGATTCTTTTTCACTATCCAGATTGGTGAATTATATGGACTCTTTGATGGTTGTATGATCCCATCTTTTAGAAGTTTGTCAATTTGTTCCCTACCTCGTTTCTCATATTGACTAGATAGGTGTAGGATTTTGTGTAGACTGCTTCATCTGTAGCTGTTTTGATTTCTGCCCTCGCGGCAGTTTCGATTGGTGTTACGTTATTCACAGGACCAAACAATGTTTTGTATTTCGACAGCATTATTTGGATTTTCTCTTTTAATTCGGGGAAGAGATAACTATCTCGGATTTCTAAATTATTTACATGAAATGCGTGCTTCTCGTGAAGTGGTATCTTAATATTTGAGTACAGTGTCAGGATGTTGTTTTTCCGATGAATAAATGCATCGAGCTCTTTAAGTGTGTCATCGCCGATTATGCTTTCGAATGTTTTGATCCCGGCAGAACAAAAAATTCTATGTTTGTGTTAATCCCGATACTTTTAAAAAATTGTCCACATATTTTCCTGCTGATTTCGTTTTGCCCCCTGCCGATCTAATTTTGAATTTGGTATTGGTGGGAATCGTGTTTTTGACTAAATGGGGATTGATAAAATTAATCAAGAACCTAAGGGTATCGCCGTTTTCCGTCTGGTATTTTATGTGTGGTCTCTTCAGTATCTTCTTCGACTTCAAGTTCTTTGATGGGCGTTTCGTTTAACAGCTGTGTATACTGATCCTCTTCTTTCTGTGTCTCTATGTGGTAAACCCTTTGCAGTTTCCGTGGTTCACTGTAACGCGGGTTTCCTCGTTTAAACGCTGGTTGACTTTGTTGGGCACTTTCGTTCAACAGCTGTGTATACTGATCCTCTTCTTCCTGTGTCTCTATGTGGTAACCCCTTGGCTGTTTCCGCGGTTCACTGTAACGCGGGTTTCCCCGTTTAAACGCTGGTTGACTTTGTTGAGCTTGTAGCATCGGACGATTTATGTAGTTTATTTTAAGATTGTTTTTGGTCAAGAAAACCACTACGATGTTGCATAGTGTGCCCATCTACTCACAAGTAAAATAAACCAAGAAATAATCCACACTAAACCACTTATAGAATTATCTTATTATCAGTCTTCGGTCTTACTATACATTACTGGTCGCACCTTCACTAACTGGTTGAAACTCAAGATGTACATCAGTTCGCATATCGAGCTACCGTCTACACTGCAAACGGATAACGATATAAACTTTGCCATGGAAAACTATAATGATTTACTGTTCAACGCAGCTATTTCAGCCTCGCCCAAACCAAAGAGCAAACATACAAGACTCACAATAACAGCCACTGAAATAGAAAAAAATGTTAACAGAGACGCATCTGGCAAATTAATCGATCGCACGATGCAAAACACAACTGCAAACAGGCGAAAAGAACACTGCAAAGCCTGCAAATAAACAAGATGGAATATAAGCAAAAATGTTTTAAGGAATTATTTCCCAATTTCCAACAGAAAATGTAGCAATATGACGTAAGAAGAAATTCAAGATAATAAAGAAACAACTAGTAAAGTTTATTATTGCACATTACATTTAATTAAAGAAAGCCTGGGGCTGATTGAATTTTTGGTTGAAATGGTTCAAGAACTGCCTGAGTATCCTTTGGGACGACTGGCTCAAATATCAAATTTAATTGATGAACCAAGATATATCCCTGAGTACTGGAAACTGCCAAGTATAAAAATGACCCCAAAGCCTGCCAAGGCTCATACCCAAGTTTCGTTATATAGACCAATAAACCTACTACCAATCATCTCGAAAGTATTCGAAAGAGCAATTATCGAAAATATTAAGCCGGAACTACGAAATATCATCCCTAATCATCAATTTGGTTTCAGAGCTGAGCACCGAAGCATTGGGCAAGTGCACCGAGTAGCTACAGAAATAAGGTTATCATATGAAAAGAAAAAATACTGCCCCACCGTCTTCTTTGATATTGCCCAAGCATTCGATAAAGTTTGACACGAGGGTCGACTTTATAAAATTAATCTTAAGTCGTATTTGTCAAATGGCAGATATTATATCAAATACAATACCTCTAAAGAGAATCAGGCGAGAAGGATATTCTGGCTGGAGTACCACAAGGCACTGTGCTTGGCCCACGTTATATTTAATTTTCGCTACAGACCTACCAACGTAGCATTCGCAAATTATGACATCTACTTCCACTATGACACTATGACATCCACAAACGGCATCCAAAACTCTGCAACAAAATATATATGACATCGAAATCTGGCTAAAGAAATGGAAGATAAATCTCAATGAAGAGAAATCGATCCACGCAACATTCACATTAAATAAGCTTATGTGTCCGCCTACCACAATGAACGGAATACAAATTCCTCAAGCAAATGAAGCAAAATACCTATAGGTGCCCATCTAATCTAGACCGACGGTTAACTAAACGAAAACATATTGAAATGAATCAGAATACATTCTCCTGTATAACACAATCATTAAACCAATTTGGTCGTGTGGGTGTCAATTATGGCAATCAACCTCAAATTAGAATATTGACATTGTCCAACGAACACAGTCAAAAATTCTAAGAATGGTTACAGGAGCACCCCGGTTCGTAAAAAACAAAAATATACGTAAGGATCTTAGCATCCTAACTATCAAAGACGAATTCACAAATTACAAAAGATGCGGATCAACTATCATCTCATCCGAATTTGCTGGCGCTAAACCTAACAGATATATGTCTTCACGATTAAAGAAGAACACGATGGCTTTGACAACATAAATTATAAAATTATAAAATTTATTTATTGATAAGAAATCGATTCTCCTGCCACAGATTAACATAATTACCATAGTGATTAA
The DNA here is from genome assembly GCA_963691935.1 of Nephrotoma guestfalica. Lineage (NCBI taxonomy): Eukaryota > Metazoa > Arthropoda > Insecta > Diptera > Tipulidae > Nephrotoma > Nephrotoma guestfalica. The sequence continues at coordinate 236,236,189 of OY829913.1, forward strand.
GATTTAGATTAAGATAAATTATTGTTATGTTCGAGTTGCACGATTCAATAAATAAATAAAATTGTTCCAAAAATTAAATTGAAGCGAGTTTCTACGTCATAAGATCTATGCAGGGCGAGAATCCTGCTAAGGACTCTATTACATCAAAAATATCAGCATCATTGGATAGGATAGGTTTAAGATGTCTGTCATGTAGAAGGGAATATTTTAATTGGTTTCAGGATCAAAACACCAAGAAGTGTTAGGAAGATTAAAATTACTGAGATAAAATCAGCAAAACGGACATTAAAACCATAAGGATTCCATTACGCAGATAAAATAGAGGATGTCCATCCGAAAGTTTTACACTTGTTGCCGCTATTTAGGCGAATATTAATATTGACAATTCATACTTGACTGTCGTGGAGTACACACTTGGGAAATTAACCATGAAAAAATATTCGATTGAACAACGCGTTTTAATAGTCAAAACTTTTTACACAAGTCAATCTGGATTTTTTTGAAAAATTAATTATGTGTGACGAAGCTCACTTCACCATTACATTCCTTAAAAGTGACCAGGAATTGTTACAAGAAATGTTTCCACAACAGATAATTTCGAAATCTGGTCGAAATGTTCATTTGCCTTCACGGCAGTGTTGTGCCGTATTCTCTACACCGCGTAGATAATTAATATGCTACATGTGTAGAGAATGTATGTAGACAAGTCGAAAATTATTGTTAGAAATCAGCATAGATATAATTTAGCTGGCTTAGAACAATTCTAGAAATATTCCAAAAAATAAAAGCATAAACCTAAAACCTAAATGTTAGAGCACAAATTCATGAACGAATAATAACGGCTATCCCTCGGTACAAATTTAATTTCGGTAAAACCACTCATATAGCCCAATAGTTTTATGAAGCTTGTAAATCCAACGTGCAAAATATTTGATTATACACGCAACCAATTCGTATTAATGCCACCATTTTGCTTAAGAAATGAACGTTAAACTTGTGTAATGAAGGTTGATACAGTATCATTTTCAAAGATGTGCATAGAGACGTTAAAGAGAGAATTGCTTTCAGCGAATTTAGCCTCATACGACGTTATGATTTTCGATGGAGCCGATACGTAAGCACATTTTATTTGGTCTCGTCAACATATATATATCTTGATTTCGAATAAATATTTTGAGTATGTTCCGATTTTCCGATTTTTTCGATTGCCGTTGTATGGTTATTTACCGATACACAAATCACGCGAGCTACTGATGTCGTAGAATCCGAGTGATATACGAGAAATAATTTTTGAACCAAATTCAGTAAATACGCGAGAACTTATATTGATCCAAGCATTTATTAATACTAGAATCATCTAAAATGTTCAACAGATTCGTAAACCAACAAATTTTCAATTTATAAAAGGGGATTGGAATCGATACATGTTTGTATTGGAGCACCAACCCGGAAAATCGTCCAGCGCCACTACGGTAGTTTTAGTACTAATAATTTCTGGAAAATTTAAGGCATTTTCAAGGCAATTCAAGGCCTTTACAACGATATACGACAAGTATGTATTTTATAATAAACAAAAAATTAGCTACCAGCACCAAAACGGTGGATTTATGCACCAAATTTTAATCGAAATTATTGTCTAATCCACGATTTTTCAAATGATATACTGCACGAGTACGAAATTCGAAAACTTTTCAATACACCGAATTAAAATATAAATGAAAACTTGCGAATAAGCCGTTCTTGAGATATTATCGGTACAGACATCCGTTCATCCATCCATCTATCCAGCCAAAGAACAAACTTTTTTTGGAATTTTTTGATCAGGGACCTTCGAACGCCGAGAAAATTGGTTTTGGACCAGGGTCATTTCTTATCATTTTTATCAGGATTTAAATAACTTGACCTAGACAGACCGAAATTAAAATAACAAAAAAGTAATAATCTACATTGTCTCCAAATATTCTACATACTCTACGCATTTTCGACATTTTATACGCCAAATGAATTGTCTACGTTATTTCCGACACCTACATGTCGACAATTCCGAATTAGGCGTAGACGCACAACACTGCTTCACGGTCACACCGATTTAACTGCTCCGACTTCTTTTTATGGGGTTATCTTAAAAGTAAGGTTTATGCAAATCAACCAGATAATATCGAACAACTTAAAAGGAACATTAGAGGAACAAACGGAAGACATTGTTTATCATACATACTTCCAAATCATAGGGGAAAAAGTAATAAACCTTTCGGGTACGTGGACCATCGTGACAAAATCCAGAACCATGTGTAACTTAATGTGAGAAGATATGCAAAACAGCAACCACATCCATTGATAGAGAGGGAATTCTAGAACTACATTCAAGCTGGTATTTGATTTGAAAAATACGAAACTTTATTTTCGCGCCTTAGAACTTAGGACCATTTACGATTAATTTAAATATAACAGAAAAATAAATACTTACATACTGTTTAACATTAATCAACCTAGTCTATTTTAGGACACGTACGTGAACATACAAAAACGGCACGTTTTTAATAAACGTATACAACAATTTCCCAATAAATTTAATTATTTAGGATCTCATTATTACATTTTCATTAATATAAATAAAAAAAATACATGTAGTTATTTTGATACCTCCAGGTGGATTTGTCCAGATGAAAATCACCACACAACCATTTACTACTATTGGAAGGTACAGAGATATCATAATATAGAAAAACCCAAATAACTAAAATTGTGATCCCAAAACGTGACAAATCTATATGAATCACAATTCTAAACACGTATAACCGGTGTTATTTTGTTATTAATCTGCTTTTAAACCGTCACTTTTTCGACAGCACACATTCAATGTAATTTTATTAAATTTATTTTCGATTTTAAATTAAAATGAAATGAACAAACAGAAATCATCATCATGTTCATCAAGAAATCAATTTGGAAAATTTTCTATATTTGTGTATATAAATCGCTTGTAGCATTTTTATTAGGAACCCAATGGAGTGCAAAACAGAATAAAGAATAAATCTAATTGCCTCTTTAGTTGCCTTTCACATCGTCATCATCATCATTTTCGTCATCGGCATCAGCAGCATCAGCATGCTGTTCTACATACAAATTAGTAATGTAAAAATTTATTTTTGCTTAAATTGATTCTCTCTAATCATTTCATTCAGAACACAACATGACAACACAAATGGTTCCACATTTTATTTAACTTATTATCTCCCTGAGTTACAATGCAACCTACTCGTTTGAATAAATACTCGTACAAGAGGCTACGGTTTGGGGTTAGGAGCTCGAGTACTTATAAATATTTCGTATTTTATCTTATTTTTGAGTAGTGAGGTAGGTACTCGAATCTTCCCAATTTGTATTTTACGAGAGTAGATATTTCTTGTTCGATTGCTTGTTTGCCATGCATACATAAATAGAATTTAGGTTATGGTATGGTATTTGAGATATTGAGTCCCCTAAAATTGTCATAATAAATTTTTAATTTATACATTTTATGGAGTTCGTATTGGGAAAACATAACCTCAACTATAGATTGTCTTCGATACAAAAGCTTTAACTCTGTATAGAAAACGTAATAAATGTATTCGTCGAACACAAATACATGGAAAAAATTTGAATGTGACGAAATTATAACACTTTATCTAGCGTAAAAAAACACTTACCAATTCTGATGACATCAGGTAAAGCATTTATAGTTGGTGTTATATACAGTGCTATTAAAAAATTAAAAATTAGAGGCCATAGTTGATACATTTTTGCCAAAAATAACACAAAAATTCACTAGCACACATTTATAATAGAGTAAAACACTGTAAAAAAAATTTTTTTGGTTACACAAAGAAAATTGTATCTCTTTAATATTTTGACACCCAAGACTTGCAGTGCCCTTCAAACGAAATATTATATGGGTTTATACGAGCACACACGTTATTAATAATAATCGCAATTGATATAAATTAGAATACACTCAATTCCAATAAAAAAAAATATTTTTCACTATACAAGCTTTTTCTTATTCAGAAATGGATGCTGCGCTTGTTTTTCACTGTTTGATTAATAAAATCTTATTTCAACATAGTTATACTGACTGATAAGGGAGAATAACACAGAAACAAAAATTCTGGAGAAGTTCACATCTTGTGTGCTAAAATTTGGCGCCGACGTACTACGAAACGGAAAACTGGGGGAAAAATACTCGATCTGAGGAATGTACCAATTTCACAACATATACCAAACAATCCATCGTTTTGTTTTGATTATCTTTACTATACAAAAAAACTTAAAAACTTTAACCGCAAAGTTTATCAATATTTTTGTATTTCGTTCTGTTATAAACAAAATTTAAACCTTCTCAATCATAAAAATGTTTGATAACAAAGTACGAAAATATATGAAAACATTTGCAACATTTTCTAAACAAATTCTAAATGATGAATGATTTTTATGTCTAAAAAATAGATTATAAGAAATAGGTTCAAATCTTACCTTATCTGAAGTGGTACAACTATGAACCAAAACCAATTAATGACAAAAGATTCTGTTATCAGAATTAAATCGATATTCAGCCATGTCACTGAAACGAAAACGAAATTCATAGATTTGAAAAACATTTGATAATAGAAACATTTGAAAAACAAAAATGGTTGTTAGATAAAATCTAACCGCACTATGTTTATGAATGAATTCAATGTTAGTGTTGTACTGCTCTTTGATACATTTTTGTTTGATTTTAATTCCCTTAGTTCCAGATTTTGATTATTACTCTTAGCGCTTTCTTGAGTTCCTCTGGGAGTCATTATAGCGACGAGAATCTAATAAATTCAATCACTCGTTTTTCCACTATTCTTGTAAATATATTTTTTTTTTAACTATTGCCAAAGGCTTTATTCTTGAATCTTCCTTTATACGAAACTAACAAGAAGTGTGAAACTCTTAAAAACCATATATTTTTTTTTTTTTTTACTTAAGCCTTAACCATGTTAGTACTTAATATTAGTATGCATTATTATTTTTAAATTATTATTAATTACTTAATTTAAGTGTGTTAGGTCAACATGCGTGTAATTATTAAATATTTCAGTTGATTAAATCTAAAGGATCTGCTCTGCGAAGCCGTTTGTATTTCGGTTGCCATAGTAGTTCTCTAGCTAGTTCGTTAGGGTGTGATTCCAGTTTCAGATGGTATTTTAGACTGCATGATTTTATTGTCTCTTTAACCGTTTTAATTCTTAGGTCTCTATGGATGTTGCTATTTCGAATATACCAGGGCGCATTTGTAATGCTACGAAGTATCTTTGCTTGCGTTCTTTGTACAATATCTATATTTGAGGTACTAGTTGAGCCCCATAGTTGTATACCATATGTCCATATAGGGATTAGGATCGCTTTGTATAGTAGAACCTTGCAGTCTAGAGAGAGTTTCGATTTTCTTCCGATCAACCAGTACATTTTAGAAAATTTTATTTTTAATTGATTACGTTTGGTTTCAATGTGCTTTCTCCATGTCAATCTTCTATCGAGATGAAGACCGAGATATTTGACATTTGTTTGTTGAGGAATTGTGATATTGTTTAATTTTACTGCCGGACATGTGCGTTTAATCAGGGTGAATGTTACATGTGTTGATTTACATTCATTCGTCCTTATCCGCCAAGTTTTTCTATTTTGTGCAGATGTTCTTGTAATTCTCTCGATGCTGTTTGAGGATTTTTGTGTGAAAACAATATAGCTGTGTCATCAGCAAAAGTTGAAGTGATTATGTTTTCAGTTATTTGTAAGTCAGCTGTGAACAACAAGTATAGCACAGGTCTCACTACACTACCTTGCGGTACTCCTGCCTTTATCTCGGTTAAATCAGTAGTGGCCGTACTTTGTTTCACCTGGAACATCCTTTGGGCTAAGTAGTTTTCAAGAATTGCATGAAATTGTCTAGGCAGAAGAGTTTTAATTTTGTAATTTAATACTTCATGCCATACTTTGTCGAAAGCTTGCGCAATATCCAAGAAAACTGCCGAGCAATATTTCTTTTCTTCTAAGGAGAGCTTAATTGTGTTTACAATTCTGTGCACCTGTTCTATTGTGCCGTGCTGCTCTCTAAACCCAAATTGGTGATCTGATATAATCCGACCTACAGTTAATATAGGTATTAGTTCTTCTAGTAGCATCTTTTCAAAGAGCTTTGAAATTATCGGAAGTAGACTTATTGGCCTGTACGACGAGACTTGGGTTTCGTCTTTACCTGGCTTAGGGATCATGATAATTTGAGATATTTTCCATTTTTGGGGAAAGTATCCACATCTCATAATCGCATTAAAAATATATGTTATATATTTTATGCATCTATCGGGTAATTCTTTGATCATTTTTCCAGTTATTAGATCATGGCCTGGAGCTTTCTTAGGATTTATCCTGTTTTTGATAACCGTTTTGACGCATTTCCATTTAAATTTTACTGGATTTGGGTTCGACTCGTCCCTCGTAAACTGTGGTAGTACGGAGTCATTATTTTTTTCGTTTGGAGTGAACACTTTTTGTAGATGGTTAGAAAAAGTGATAGCCTTTTCTAAATCACTTCTGGCCCAATGACCATCTGGTTTCCTTACCGGTGGGTTCGATAGCTCTGGCCTTTTTAAATTTCTTGCTGCCTTCCACAGTGAGTAATCTGTTTTATCTGTTGCTGTGAGCTCACTTAGGTAATTCTGCATTCCAAGATTGTGTTCTTCCCGTATTGCTTCTCTTAGAGCTTTAATAGCTCTATTTAATTTCCATTTATGAAAAGGTGATTGGTGCAGCTGCCATAACCGCCGAGTCGCCCGCTTATCTGCCAATAACTTTTGAATGTTACTTGAAAGCATACTATTTTTTCCGAATTTTTGTACTCCGGAGTAGCTTTTTTTGCAGCCATTTCCATTATTTGTCTTAAGTTTTCTGTCGCGCCATCGATATCTTCTGGTGTTTGCAGTGGGACATCCAGATGACAATTTACGTCTACTATGTTTCTATACAGGACCCATTTCGATAGTTTGTTTGTTAAACGTTGGGGTGGTTCAGTTTTTAATGCTTGCGTACTTAGTGTTACGATTATTGGTGAGTGATCTGATAATAAATCATAACAGTCAACGACTTGAGCATTGGTGCGTGCTATTCCTCGTATTACACAGAAATCAGGAATTTTCTTTCTATCGGTAGGCCAATAAGTGGGATGTCCAGATGATAAATAATCTAGAGTTTTCTCGTTTATTGCTTCGTAGAGTTGCTTGTCCTTGGGTGACGTCAACCTCGAACCCCATTGCACATGTTTAGCGTTGTAATCACCTCCTGCTAGAAATTTGATTCCCAACTGATTAAAGTAGTCGATAAATTGCTGTTTTTTAATTGCATGTTTCGGTGGACAGTAAACAGCCGATATTACAAATTTCCCAGATCATTCGTCCAAACAAATAGTTGTAGCTTGGATGTGATCTTTAGCATATTTCTGGAGCTCGTAGTGCTTTAACCTTCTTTTTATCAAGACTGCGGTGCTGCCGTGTGCTTTTCCATCCGGATGTTTGGTGTCATAAACGGAATAGCCGGTAATATTAAAAAAATTGTGTTTGGTGAAGTGTGTTTCAGATATTAGCATGATGTCTATATTTTGTTCGATAAGAAAGGTGTGTACCTCAGCTTTATGTTGCAAAAGCCCGTTCGCATTCCAAATAGCTATTTTTAGAACTGTCATTTTTGATTTTTAACTATTATTTGCATAAACGTATTCATATTTTGCATCATCATGCTTATTTGCCTTTCCATCATCGTCATGAAACTTTGGATGGTCTCGGTTAATTTATTTAGCGTGGTATGAATATTTAGGTCCTCTTCATTAAAACGAACTTTGGGTTTCGGTTTGTTACCTTTTAGGATGTTTGCATAAGAAACACCTGGCTGTGCAAAACTGCTGTCAAACGTCTCCAAGTTATCATTTTGTGTGTTTGCACTCGCAAGTTTGGTGACTATTGTATTTTTTGGTAACATGGCCCTCTGATTAAATTGTATATTGAGCATTCGTTGTTCAGCTCTCATTTTAGGGTTTGTTTTCCGTTTTAGGTCCAGATACACTGCACATCCCCTGTAATTTTCAGTATGATTTTCACCGCAGTTACTGCAACGTTTCACAGATGGGTCATTGCGAGATTTGTCACACTGTTTGGAGTCGTGAAGTTCACCACAAATAACACAAACAACATTTAAGGTGCAGTATGCTTTAGGGTGTCCGTATTCTTGGTACTTTATGCATTGAACTGTCATTTTGCGATGTAGCAAATATTTTAGGTTGTAAATCTTGTGAACTCCTTTTGACTTTTCTTTCTCTGGCTCTAGTTCCAAACGGAACATTGGTTGGGGTGCCTTCTCACGGTTTACTATATTACCAATAGATTTGACATGGAAACCTTCCGCAGCAAGTGCAGCTTGTATGTCGCTAACATCTACGCAGCTTCCCTTTTTGATTTTTTAGCTCGTATGTGTAATATTTTTTACAAACTTCGTCGAAATGTTTGACTAGGGCTCTGAAGCCATCGATTTCGAAGGTTTGAATCTTTGTTTCGTTTATATTGCCCCTTTTGAGAGGGGCAATATAAAATTTAGAGTCTGTTAATGATGCGATTTTATTAACCAGTTCATTGTTAGATGCTTCTGTTAAATAAATTGGAGGCGGTTTCTCAGGTTTCGATTTCGGCGCTGTATTGAGGTCACCGACCTCTAAACTAGAGAATCGGTTGTTAAGCGGTATTTGGTTAACACCTAGTTCAATCCGTGTCACTTTGATATACCTATCCAATCCCGTTTGCACTAGATTACTTTCAAACTGACCACGGTCACTAGAGTTCGTCGCACTAAGTTCATTCTTATTGTTTTCGTTTAGCGTTGCATTAGCTGAAGAATTAATTTTTTCTTCGCTGTTTTGATTTATAATTTTAAACGGCGATATAACTAATTCTATCTGAAGAAGCACTTTTAATCACTTGTATAGGTGTTTTCTTTGGACTTTGTTGAACTTTACCCACTTGATTTACACTTGTACTTGCAATATTTAAATTTTCTACATGAAGCTGGTTCAAGTTTGATGTATATAGATTGTGTTCGGCTTACGGTGTTCGAAGAAGTCTTTTTTGGGGAAAAAAGGGCCTTCATGTTCACATTATCACTCACTAAATTACAATTTTATATTATATAAATAATTTATTATAACAAAATAAAAAGCACTAACACTGCACTTTTCGTTTGTTTTATTTTACGTCCGATGTTAGTGAAATCAATTTTGCGACTATTCTTGTAAATATGCTTATTAACTTGCGTTTCAAGCTGCCTGCTTCTTTCAGTGCTTCAGTATTAATGTTTGTTGTTGGATAGGTTGAACTTTGCAGCCACTATGGCCCTTCCCACCAAATCATGTGGTTTAATAATTACAGGGTTTAATCCTCTGTTATTCTGTTGGCGACGAAAGTTTTATGATATTGTGGCTTTCCTTTTAGCCAACCTAGAACTGCTGTCGCATCACTCAAGAAAAATGTTGGTAAGTTGATATCCCAAGCCTGTACCACATCTTTTACTTATTTTGGAAGAAGCAAAGCGGCATTCAGTTCTAATCTTAACTATGATATGGTTTGGTTTAATGCTGAAACATTTGTTTTGGCAGTAATTATTGATACTTCATTATTTATCTTGCTGTATACCACGGCGGCATATGCTTGATTAGAGGCGTCAGAGAAACGTGGTTGTTGTTCTCTAATTGTTGCAATTCCAGTTTGCAGTTTAGCCATCTGTTTTCAACATTAAAATGCTTGTCGCCCATCCTATATACCAGAACAGTGCTAACGATCCTAGCGGATCGAAGAGCCTAGACTCTTCTGATAAAATCGTTCTTTTACATATTGTTGTGTTTGTATCTGGCATGAAAACTTTAAATTGAAACGTATTTGTTATAGAATTCGAGAGTCGCCCAGTTCCGTTTCTTTTAGGTGTTCTGATCTTTAAGTTCTTTTAAAATTGCCTTTTCATTGCTTGTCCATTTTCTGAGATTAAATCCTCCGTTCGAAAGAAGGTCCAATAATTCACACAGGTCATAAAAGGTTATCTACATAGAAATGTGTTTGCACGATCTTTGAACCAATTGGATATCTTGAAGCTTCATCTATGACTAATTCTTGTAATGTTTTCGTAGCCAAATAAGTTGCCAACGGATTCGTTGCAAATATTGACTTTCTCCGGCTACATTGATTTGCGTGAACATTTTCTCAAAGTCCAATGCGATTGCATAACGATGCTTCTTCCATCTCATCAATATTGTGGCTAGAATGTTTTGTAAAGTTGGGCCGACGTACACTATTTCGTGTAGGGCCGTGCCTGTGGTTGTTTTGCGGAAAGCATCATGAACTACTCTCAAATTGGTTGTTGTCCGGTCTTCGTTCATTACGGAATGATGTGGCATATAGTAAACACGAGAAGCATCTGCTATTGAATCATCTTTAATCAGTTCCATGTGGTTAAGCTAGATATACTCGTTCATGAACCTATGATAATGTCTCTTGACAATTGATAACGAACGACTTGATAATGAAGACTTGAACTTCGTTTTTCTTGAATCGATTTTCCATTTGAAGCAATCTAGCTGCTGCTTTTTGGCTTTAAAGTCTCCCATTGCCACTACTCAGCTAGCCGTTGTTGAGCGGTATCCGTACCCCGTCCTCTCTTCGACCTCCTTTGGTCTGCTCATTGTGTCTTTCACATTCATCCTCTTGAGCAGTTAGGGTTCTTGCTTATCTATATCTGCTAGGATAACGTGACTTTTTACACAAAATATTCATACACTACTATTCTGGGTTAGGCGACCTGATATTATTCATCCTAATTCTGATTATTGGGCTATACACTTATGATGCGAATCTTACTTTATTCATTCCAAAAGTATTCCCTTTTGGGAGTACCTCCTTTTGTAGCTTACTGTATAGACGCAATATGATTTTATCAGGAAGCGGTTTAGTAATATTTGTTAAGACTAGAGCATTAGCTTGTATCATTAATTGATTGTTGGACATCTGGGAGTGATATTTATCATTTCCTGTTGGTACGATCACCCCTTTGTTGCTGTACGGAAATTTTGGATTCGGAAAATTCCGGAAACTTCGACTAGACCCCTTGTCCTTGGTAAGCAGAGCTGCAATATGCTCAAATCACCGTATATATTTTGTACTTTTACTATAGCTGCTGTTAAGAGCACTGGGTCACAATCCTCGTCGAACGTTGATATGGTCAGCTGATATAGCTCGTTTTCACTTAAGTGGACAATATATTAGGAGCGCGCAAGTACATAGAAGCTCGGCTCTAAACTTGCATTAAAATATACTTGAAAGTATCCAAATCACCCGCTATTTTAAATAAATATAGCTTAGCCATTGCTGTTTTTTATGACATAAGTTTCAGTCATTTGCAAGCTGATGTTCCGTGTGCATCAATTTTAAGAGATGGATGTCGATAAGCAACATTTAAATGATACTCTAGCTATGGAATTGATTAATTCGACTTTCAGTGAACATTCTGTGAGGCAACAGAAAAAAAGTAGTTTACAAGATTTCGTGATGGAAATTTTAGTGTTGAGGAAGATCCACGTCCAAATACAGTAAAACAATTTGAAGATGAAGAGCTTATAGTTTTACTGGATGAAAATCCGTATCCAACTTTAAAAGAGCTTGCAGAACAGTTAGGAGTTACTCACCAAGTAATATCACTTCGATTGCATGCAATGGAAAAAATACAGAAGGAACGAAAATTGGTTCCTCATAAACTGACCGAAGAAAACAAAAATCGAAGAGTTGACACTGCATGAATTTGCTTTATCGGTAGAAAGAAAAGAAAAAAATTTTTGCATAAAATCTATACGGGTGATGAAAAGTGGATTTTGTACGATAACTCTAAATGCAGAAAACCGGGCTGGTGGGATTGGAAAGGAGTAATTTAGTAGGAGCTGCTGGAATCTGGTCAAATTGTTACAGCTTGTAACCGTCGGTATGATTGTATTTATCTATTTTCAAAGTGCGCCTGAATGTCGACAACGTATTTATAATTGTAAATGCCAAGTGTTCTAAATTATAACACTTGATATTTGAAATTACTCGCGGGCTAAATAAGTTTGTGGTGAATTTTAAATAATTTCCCATTCGCTCGGTTCTTGGACAATCGATAATTTCCCCATGCTACTTTACTGAGCTAAGTAATGGTGACAAATTACTTTTCATTTCATTTCGATTTAATCGCTGAGTAGAAGAACACAAGAAAAAAATACTGTTCAAACACCATATACTCGTAGCTAATTTGAACGCTGTTGGCTGTATTACAGAGACGGAACTGCAAGCGGATACTATTTTATTAGATTTTTTTTATTGTCAATCGTATATAATCATACACGTAAGGCAGTGACTATTTTTACCCTAACGATTCTCTTTTGTCTTCTCTTTGGGATGGTGTTGTGATTAGCCGGTTCATATTGAGTTGTTGGATTATCGTGACGCTACTTCGTAATTCGGTACCACCAGGTCCGTACCCCTGGGCACGTGACCTCAAGCCGGCTCAATATATTATATTTCTGCCATAGTAAAGCGTCGATTGTTAATCGAAAAAAAAAAAAAAAAAAAAATTCTATATAAATATAATAAAGAGGCGATCGCCCGATATTTCGAAACCCCGGTTGAGCAAATTAATCAGCATTATCGAAGGCGTTAACCAAAAATACCGTTCACTGCAATTTTGGATGTACATAGATATGAAACCGCAACCGCGTGAACGAACAACTCCAGCTGAGTGTGCTGCTGCACACCACTACATTAGAGAGGAATAATTATTGGTAGATTACGTACGGTTATCTGCACATTAATTAAAAATTGACAAGAGCAAAGACGGCATACGGTGCAGTCTCATATAAATTTTGGTCGGAGTGGTATGGTGCGAACCGAAACGAAAAATATTTTATCTAGCTTTATTGGGTTCTATATTTATAAAAAAAATTCTTAATCTTAAAAAAAAAAGCAAAAAAAATAATAATAATTTAAATTTAATTATCTTGAATTGCATGAGTTGTTAGTATTAAGTAGTGTTAGTTTAGTTTAAGTGAATTGTGGTGGTGTGAAAAAAAAAATTATCAAAAAAATTGAAAAAAGTATATAAATAATTAAAAAATACCTAAAATAAATATAAAATTAGGAGAATTTCCAGCCTCATCCAGCACGGCACACAAGAGCTCTCGTGGGACGTGGATAACAAAAAAAAAAATAATAATAAAATCGGGTGAGTTTTTTTTATAACGTAAATATATATGTTGGTTCTACCGTTTTTTTTAACTATATTTATATTATTTATATACGTTTCATATGTAACTTTCAAAATTTGTTTAAATATTAAAAAATCATAAGTTTCATACCAGCCCCACATGAAAAATAAGTAGATATAATGTTTTTGCGCTGTTTCTTAAATTTAAATACATCAGTCAAGCTAATATTCTGAATAATTGTGTTGTTTATTGAATCGTGTGTTGCTTTCATTTTTTTGTTGCTTATTCGGATCGGCTTTTCATTGATGAAATGAATTGCTAATTTGCTTAATAGATTAGGGAAGTGACGAGTTTCCGAGGAAAGTAAATGTGAAGTGGTTGTGAAATGTGGTGATTAAAATGTAAAGATACCGATATAGATCGGTATTACAGTGTTTATTGTGATAGTGTATACGCACATGAAAGAATTGTGACGCCCCAATTGGTCGTAGAATAACCCTCCCAACTGAAGCACCCGGATGTTGGACAAAAAAAAAACGGAAAACTCCAAGACAACATGTGCAAAGCGACCAAGGGTGGTTACAAGCTGAACGTTACCAGGCCCAACGTTACCAGGTTCAAATTAAATTATGCTCTCGAAGAAAAAAGACCATTTACGGGCCAAGGAAGGCGGAAGGTGATATTTCTGCATGACAACGCTCGTTCACATACAGCGAAATTAACCCATGTAGCGTATTCACACTTTGAAAGACCAGCAGTTCACAGAACTTGAATATCTGCAAAAATGACTCGATGACTATTTTGCTTCGAAACTACATACCAAGTTTCTATCGCGAAGGCATTCATCATTTACCTGATAAATAGATAGACCATAGATAGTAATGGCGATTATTTCGACAATTAATCTTTGTAACAATTATATTTTCAATAAAGTTGAATTTCACCTGCACATCTAGTCAACAAACAAAACAACCCGTTATGGGCAGTGGAGAATCCACAAATAATTCATCAATCACCATTACATCCCTTGAAAGTGACGGTATGGTGTACAATTTGGGCTGAAGGGGTCATTGGACCATTTATTCTACTAGTGAACGTTATCGTGATTTGATAAGGAACTTTTTAAGACCAGAATTACATGCTAATAGTTTGGTGAATGTTGTTCCAACAGGGCAGTGCCGCATGTCATACTGCTAGAGAAACCATGGGATTGTTACGACAAATGTTTCCACAACAGTTTACTTCGAAATCTGGTGATGGAATTGGCCTCCACGGTTACTTGATTTAGGTGCTCCCGATTTCTTTTCATGGGGTTATCTTAAAAGTATGGTTTATGCAAATAAACCAAATTATATCGAACAACTTCGAAGGAACATTAGAGAAGAAATTAACATGATACAGAGTGAAGTGTGTGAAAAATTGATGAAAATGTATTCAAAAGAGTATGCATGTGTGGGCCAATAGAGGCAGAGATTTGGCAGACATTGTTTTTCATACATAACACCAAACATTAAATAAACGATCTGTAAACATTAAATCTATATTTTCTTTTATTTAAAAAAAAATTTATTGGTAAAAAGTAGGAAACCTTTCGGGTGGACACCCTGTAGAAGTGTTGATGTAAACTTTTTACCAACGAAAATTAATTGATGATAGATAATGTATCATTGTGACGATTTATGAGCGGCATAAAATTATTTCTTTTTCTAATTTTTTTCTAATTTCTTCATATCCAGCAGCGATGGTGATTGCAGTTTTAAGTTTAGTATTTGAGGTCAGTGAAGTATATGTTATCCGAAAATGCAGACAATTTTCTTCACTTCCGATATTTGATAGGGCAAACTCAGAATTCCATAGACTGGTTTGAATCTATCAATAGAGAGAGATTGTTGCGTGTCTCTGATTTGCAATACAAAGTGCTTGCGAAGTCATCGTATCACTTTGTAAGGGTCTTCATAAGGTGGTGTGAGGCGAGTGCGTATTTCGCCTATTCGCACGAAAACAGAGGCACAAGTTGTGACTTTGATACGAATATATCGTTTTGATCTGTTATGCGCGTGTCTGTTAGCATGGGTTTGTTCATCGTGCAGCTAAGTTACTCTATCACTATGTCTGTATCACTGGTAAAACTAAACCTTTTCACACTGGTGTATGTTCTACAAAAAATCCCCAGGTAATTTGATAGTTTGACCATATACCAGTTCAGCAGGTGAAGATTTTAGATCATCTTTGACTGTTGCTCATGTGAGCGTAAGAGTTGCATAAGCTTAGTGAATAGCTTGAATTCAAACTGTGTGCCTTGGTCGGTTGTTATGTTGAACGTCGAATCTATGCAGTAGGCTTCTGGTCACCACGTGAAACGATCTACACAAGTCAAAATATATGTGAATCCATTAGATGATGGAAGTGGTTTAACAATATCTGAATGCATGTGCTCCTCCTTCCCTTTGCACCCTGCCAAAGGTAAACAAAATTTGACCCACAGCATTACATCTTTGTTCATACTGGGTCAAAAGCATATTGAATTAGAAATGAATCTAATTTCCATTTGGAAGAGTGCTGATTTGTAGAACTAGAGAATAAGTCTGCTAGTTCTAAATCGTAAGCTCGTGTTCGGAAGTATGAACAAGTATGTCGGCGCCCACATTGTTTATATATGTTGATTGACTGTCGTGAATTAACGGACAAAATCTATGTGGCGTGCTTGATTTGGATTTCGTTCCGCTTTAGAGGAAAATGATCTAGTAAGCGGTTTGTATTTTATTTCGGCATATGATAGTTTCTTGGAGAAAAGTCCAGAGGTTCCCAGGTCTTTTAATTGAGTTGTTGTTAGACCGCATCTATTGTTGTGTAACATACATCAATGTTGATACCGTATTTTAGGTCGTTTAGCAAATGCACTAAAAGGTCAATATTTTCTAAAATATTCTTGAGTTGAAGGAATGCATTTTAATATTATTCAGGTCAAGAAAAATTTTGAGGCGTTTTGGGATTTTTAAAAAGATTTGCCAATTGTGTGTGAATTGGGGTAAGTATATCTGAGAGTTTTGGGATAAAACGGTCGTCTTTAATTGAATTAATTCGTCCTTCGAACGGCAGAATGCCATTAGAGGTAATCATGCGACTGGTAAAGTCAAGATTGTTTGTCCCAAACACACATTTTACTGTGTTAATATTGACGACATACTTTGATAATTTTTGTAAGAGTTATTCCAAATGGAGTAAGTGTTCCTGCCTCTACATGCTACAAGAATGTCGTCAATATAAATAAAATATTAGGCAGCAAAAATCGAAAGAGTGTGTGTCCATAGTGAATGAACATGACAACGGATCACTTGGCAAAGATGGTTTCGACGATTTTCGTGCAAGCATTATTTGTGTAACAGAGAACGAGAGTAACCCAGTGCTGTGTAGTAAACTCGAGGGAAGTCATCATGCTGATGTGGCGAGGTAACGGAGAAAATTGGCACACGGATTGCAACGCATGGATGAGGTCGGTAAATATGACTTAAAGAGAAATGAGAAACTCATTTATACCGAAAAGCATTTGTGGCTGCTACGTATGGATGGTGAGTCATAATACGAACGAATGCTGGTCAGATCGAATAGGGATTATTGGAGTGGTCATCTTTGGATCGGATGGAATTCAGTTGAATAGAACATTGAAATATATCTGGAGCAGATACTGGCAAAGGCGAGTTGAGATTGCAGATAATCCACAAGTTAAAACTTCCAGGACAGCAAGAGTAATCGGAAGCAATGATTAGCGACTGGTCGGCATTTGTATTGCAACGGCCCGTGGACGGAATGAAGATTTATGCAAACGGTGGATCAACACGGTTTTTGATGCGCATTGGATATGGGTGCGTTAGCTGTTTTCGAGGAGAACAGTAGAAATGCAAACGTGTACGAGCAGGTGGTGCGGAGTGTCGAGGAGTGGTGATGTAACGGATTGTCATCGAGAACGAAGCTGAAATGGAATGGACCATAAATGGTGCCTACAAGGTTGAATGACGTCAAGAGGCAGTGACAAAAGGAAAGTGGAATTGGTTGGCGCAATACGGTCTAAACTAGAAAGACGGTATAGTATAAATCCTGTTCCCAAGATGAACAAGCTTAGATGGAGGTCATGTTACGATTAATAATTTGGAATTATCATTTGGTTTCATTTTAAACCGTAAGAAGGTGTTTCATTTTTGTGTAACAGGAATTTAAAATATTGCTCGTAGACGCTGTATTTAAATGGGCTAATCTTTGGGACTCTCGAATAAAACACAAGGGTTTATTTACCGGATAAGACTGAAGGCAAAATAGATTTAAACAAATTTATTAAACAAAATTATTGATTAAGTAGTTCATCTAATATTACTAATACTAACCAAATTGGCGGTTAATATACCAACGCTTACAATAATATCGCACTACTGGATTAAACGCCACGGACACTACGAAAATTTGAAGCCCTTGTGATGGTACAGTTATCGTGAATAAAAACGAAAAAATCAAATGTACGTAACAATTTTCCACATAGTAAACAATTACCGCATATATCCAATTGGTCGATAAAAGGCTCAAAACATACAGGTAAGTAAGACATTTTTCTTTCAGATGAGAAACGTTCGTTATTACGCTCTTTGGGTTTCGATTAGTTTTGAACACTATGCAGGCAAATATAGTCAAATGTAAAATAACTATTATGCCAATAGGAATATGAATCGAAATAAGAAGCAACTTCTCGACCGGATAGCAAATAGAGCTATTATCATCGAATATGTCGATTGGTAAATATAATTCGGTATCATATACTAAATCAAAACAAACACTTAAACCAACGATCACAATCGGCGGAAGCCATCCAAATAGTATAACCTTAATATTAAATATTGCTGGAATCTGCTGAGTTGTCCCAATCACATAGGTACGAATTAGATGATCGGTGGTAATTAAACTAAGAAAAAATCCGACCAGAGTCAAGTAGTGTAGAATGGCTCCGGTTATCAAACAAAATTCCTCGATCATTGTATTGCCATCTGCATTACACAGTTTAAACTCAACAAATAGCGTGTAAACAAACATTTGTAAACCATTTGCAAAAGCCACATTTAGTACCAGTGGTGTTGTTTCGTTTGCCAAGAAAATTGGAATTTTTACTGCAGCTACAAATATTAGGATTATACTAATAACTGACAAAACACACAAAGAGATGGTTATCCATTTTATAAAGATCCTATACGACTTTATATCGCAATCTACTAGCTTATCACTTCCAATTAGTTGCACGTAACTCGAAAATGATGAATCCTTAATAGGACAATTCACAAGATCTCGGTCTAGTTGGTCATATTCATATAAATTTTTACTCCATTCACGTTTCAGAGCGCCTACCCTCCAATTTGAACAACCATCAACACCCGTATTTTGACGATTACGGCTCGTTTTTAGAATTGTAAAAATACCATCAGGCAGTTCTTCATCCGGATGTTCAGGTATAAAAACTCCGATTATTTTACTCCTTGACTCCGCCACTGTAGTTGCTTGTGAATTTTCCTTGAACCAAGAATCCTTATAGAAAACACTTAATACAATCCGAAATTTTTGATATTGTTCCTTTAGTTTGTTGATAGTGTGAATGTCTAGATTTATTCCAGCCTCCAGTTGCCTGTTAATATAAAACTGTGTACTTATATTACTGTAATACTTTTGAACCGAAAACCCAGAAAAATTTTTTTCACTGCGCCGTAGTCGGTTTTTATGAATCCACATTCCAGTAACAGGTCCTAAGAATGGATCTATCACAAGCAAAATTATATTTTCTTCTCGAATTAAGTAACTCCCATCGTTGGTGATGTTCAATCCAATTGAGGCCGCATTTGTTTCTAAATAGGTCTCAATCAAATTTTTGAAATTTTTAAGAAAATTCGACGACACATTTTCAGCCTCTAGGGAATCTCGAACTATATAATCACTAGTTTGTAATGCATTATCATATGTTTTTAATAATAAGGCAAATGGACGATGTTCTACTGGCTTGTGACCCTCGAGATCAAATAAATGCGTTTTTTCGGAATTGGCTAGTAACTTGTTAAAAATGTTGTTGATAATTTGTAACGACTCAATTGTATTACGCGTTTCGGTTACAGATACTAGAATGTCGACATTTTCCATTGGATCTGATTTTGACATGTTTTGGTACACCTCATTTAATAATTGGTCATAATCGCATTTCAAACTATCTAAATCTAATTCTTTTTCCCAGAAAGCACCTATATCCGAGTTGCCGGTACATTTTAAAATTGGGTAGTCCCCGTTTGGTTGTTTGCAATTTTTATTCGTACTTTCTGCGCCTATTGATACATCCGGAAATTTGAAATAATTTCCACTTATACCGAGACAAGTGTCTATGTGACGCAAGTGTATTGTATTTTGTGGCAATTCAAGTGATATATTGCGGTACATGTTTTTAATTGTTAATGCCGATTTCTTCTCCAACAAATGAACGGAATACGTCACTATCCTAGAATCGGTATCAATATCAATAATTTTTCGGAATTGGATAATCCGATTGTCACGAAATGTTGAATATTGCAACGATTTGATTTGATCCTGCAATAATTTGAATTGATGTATGAAGTCACATTTAATGCAGCCGTTCTTCAATACCAAAACAAATATTTCATATCCCGATGTCTTTTCGTTCCATATTTCGATTGTTGTGGATTTAATCAACTTTAATGATACCATCGAAAATCCTTCGCATCGAAAAAATTTTCGTCCAATATCACGCGACATATTAGTATCCGTCGCTTGATCATCATTAACAAAACAATGTTGTGCGAAAAATGGTGCAGTATCCTCGACCTTGTCCATTTGTATAGTGTGATTTGTTTTAATAAATTTGAATGGCTTAAAGGCCGGATCTTTGTTTAAACTAATATTATGAGCATGTATTACGTGTGAAATATTTCGATGATCGAATACAAAATGCCATAATCCATTTTTAACTGTAGTGTAGGGTTCCACCCCATCACGCCGAGAATTACGAAAGCTTGAACCCCAATTAGTAAATAGCTGTCGACTCTTTATCCAGTTGGATCTATTAAACTTATATTTAATGGTATCTTCTTTTCTGGGCGAGCCAACTGGCATTATATCAATCTGGACATGTGAATTACTTAAACCATAACTAGTTTCCAGAAGTTTATCTGCTAAAAATTGTGATCCTGCACTTTCAATTATTAGTGGTTGCAGCTGAGGTTTAGAATCATTAAATTGAGCTATTCGATAACATTGATTATGGTAGTGAGGATTGAATGTCGTATATGCGTCTTGTGGGCAATGATAATTTGAAAATCCAAAAAATTTTTGAACATCAATTAAACACACCATGCTGTAGATGTTATCACAATTCGATAAATGAAATTTCCGTTGAAATGGACTGTGTGTTAAACAATCACCATCGGTTGGTTCAGAAATGAGTGATTCATCAAATTTACTATTGTAACGCGTAACTACTTTATACTTAGCGTGTGCTAGTCGGTTTTCGCGCTTAACCGGTAACCAATATCGCTCACTTCCGTAAACGGACAATAGTTTCTGTACATCAGAATTGTTAAGGAAATATGATGAGTCAGCTTCAGTAGATTGCAAACACAGCTCGGACCATTTTTGCGGTTTACTAATCCAAATACATAAATCAGTATCGGATAAGCGATTATAATCCGGTGGACAAAATGTATCTCTCCAATTATCATATTGAATGTATTCACATTTTATGTTTATCTTATTTGGAACCCAATCATTATTAACACATTTCCGGGTAACGGGCAGGTGGTTTTCATCCAAGCACATTGGATTTGAAGTTGTTTTGTCTTCTGTTGCGAAAGCGGATTTCCACACAGCACCATCAATTTCCTCCATAGGACAAACCTGGAAAATAGTTATACAATATATCATAATCGAAATTATGTTTGATGTAGAAGAACTAACCGCCAAATATTTAGGTAGATATAATATCCAAAATATCAAGGAAATTAAATTTATATTCATAACTTGAAACAATGTATCTCTGTTGTTCACCAAATAAAATCATTGAATGAGTTGTACACATTTTAATAAAAATTAATTATCTCTAAAACTGTGAAACAAACTAAATTTTAACAAGATAAATTATTTCCAGGAAATAAAGAGTTATTATTGTAAAATAATTACATTTATGTAGATACGAATTTGTGAACATACATACGACTAGTTGACATTCGGCTGGACTGGATGGGGTACAAACTATAAAAAATGCTTTTGCTGATGTACCTGTTTATTCCTTCTTCGTTATAACGCATAGTCTCATGTGATCTAACTCTATGTACTCTGTGCTACATCTCTTGTAGTCCTTAGCAATTGTTGGTGATCCTGCAAATTTTTCCTCTAATTGTAGAAATCTTGGTTATCTCTAATTGGGGATTAGGGGGAAGTCGTACTATATAACTTCCTGTTATATAACTCCCCATATTAACATTATACGACTATATTTTTTTCACATCCTCCTTCGACAAAATTTCATTATTTATATTTTTCCCCACGACATTATCTGCTTTATTAAAGATTCATAAATAAAAACATTGAATAAAATCTAGTTCTGTCAATTCTGGTCAAATTCCTGGTTTCCGTCGTTTAATTAAATTGCCGATTTTTAAATTGTTAACCGTTAAGTAATAAATACGTAAAACTGAATAACTAGTCTAAACAAAATATCGGACACTATATCGGAACAAAATGGACGTGTAAGTGTACGTTACAGACAGACGAAATATAAGTAGATCACGAGATACGCGGTATTTCTTCAAGCTCAAGATCCGAAATAGAGGTTGACACCTGTCGAGCAAAATTACTTCAATTGCAGTCTGGTATAACTACTTTGAAACACTTAGCAAACGCGCTGATGACTAATAAAGCTTAAGAAATTGTTGCGAGCTTGTTACATGTACACGATTGGCTAGAGCGGGCATCTCAATCTCCCACTTATAGTGAACAGGCGATTAAAACGCTACTACCTTGTGAAACCTTACTCACCTCTATTATGTATTTTGAGAAACACGATGATGTTGATAACTCCATCAAAGCAGAAACGAATGTTGACATAACGACAACTCCGAAAATTTGTGATCCAACTAATCCTAAACCGACCAGATTGAAATGGAATGCTGCTAGTACGACGGAAAATAACTCAGAAATTCCATTTTCAGTCCCGATAACAAGCGGAGTTTAACAGAACCTTTCCAATTCGAACACGTTTAATAGATAATTCAAACCGCAGGATCACAACCCAATACTGATTTCAATAATCCCAACTAAACCAGTTGTCAACTCAATTAGCAACAATTTATACGAGACAAGATGAGTTGCATAAGCTAAAGTAAACTATTATTATTTATTATTATTATTATCCTTATTTCAAATGTACTTTAGTTCAAATTTTAAATTGTATATTTATATTTTTCACTTTTTATTACAAAAGGTAATAAAAAGTGAAAAATATAAATATACAATTTAAAATTTGAACTAAAGTACAGCTCCTTTAGACATTATGTCTGTAGTGGAGCAAAGAGAATTTACAATTGACATAAAAATAATATTTATTATTTATAATACAATTTCCACATATACCATATACAAGCTCAGTTTAGATTTGTTATTATTCTAAGTTTACTCTACGAATCATTTGGATATCATATAAACAGTTAATTTCATTACTAAAAATATTGCTCGATATCATCGAT
Organism: Nephrotoma guestfalica; assembly: GCA_963691935.1. Lineage (NCBI taxonomy): Eukaryota > Metazoa > Arthropoda > Insecta > Diptera > Tipulidae > Nephrotoma > Nephrotoma guestfalica. Next base: position 236,259,286 of record OY829913.1, read on the forward strand.
GCCAAGCAGCCAAATCCGAATTTCTCTCAGAAATTTGTGTTTCCGCTCCAATGGAAGCATTTTAATGTGATTCGGTAAGAGATGGAACCAATACGGTGCCATGTATAAATAAAATCTTCTAAATTTTTCATTATTACAACGAAACTGTACGTCTTTTTCTGGCCAAATGTTAAAAATGTGACCACTTTTCAAGTAAGGTCTGAATTTTCTCTATTAACAGATAGTAATGCTAATTCAAAGGGAGAGTGCACCCAGATTAACAAATTCAAAAACAAACTGGGATCTCTTTCATGAAGTAAAGGGGGAAAAAATCAACCTTCAAGTACCGATAAGAAATTCTCACCAGTTGGAAGATGAATTAGAACAACTCAATGAAACAATTCACTATGCTGCTTTGCAAGTACCCCCATTATACAAAATAAGAAGAAGCTTAACATATCCTACCCAATGGAAGTTAGAGAGTTGGTAAGAAAAAAAAACGATGGACACGTAAAACCCGGCAAATAACTAGAACAAAACAATTCTTAACAATTTAGGTAACAGTCTCAAATCTCTTCTTAAAGAATTTAAAAATGCACCAATCAACAGATATCTAGTTAGCCTAACCGATGAAAAAATTCTGATTATTCACTGTGGAAGGCGACGAGGGACTCAAAAGACCCTAAATTCAAGTGCCTCCACTTAAAAAGGAGGATGGAACCTGGGCAAAAGGTCCTAAAGAGAAGGCTGATCTATTTGCGGAGTATCTCGAGGATACCTTCCAACCACTACCGAGACAAACGGCCAATGAAAATATAATGTCAATCCATAAGCAAGATGATTTTGATATACGCCTCGTAACTCTCCAAGTAATAAAAGAAGATAAATGCCCAGGGTATGACTTGATTACTTGCGAAATAATCAAGGCTCTACCAGGTAAAGGATTTGGTAAGCGATTACACATAATCAATGCAAGCTTTCGGTTAAAATATGTTCCGTAGCAATGGAAAGTAGCAGAAGTAATCATGATAGCAAAAAATGATAAACCGCCTAACGATAAAAAATCATAAGGCCAATTTCATTGCTGCCAGTTATGTAAAACTCTTTGAAAAATTACTACTAAAAAGACTTAAACCAATAATTGAGGACCGACAACAAATTCCTCCACATCAATTTGGATTCAGAGAAAAGCACTCCACAATTCAACAGATTCATAGAACCACCAACATTATTAAAAGAACGTTAGAACGTAAAAAAGTATGCTCCAGCATATTTCGCCTAAGCATTCGATGGCACAGTGGACTGGAATTCAAGCAGCATAGAGATCTGCCGGGGCAATTCTATGCCATACTAAGATCTTATTTATCCAATAAACATTTTCGTGTGAAATATGAAGAATACTCCGACTAAAGAAAATCTCTGCCGGTGTCCCACAGGAGAGCGTCTTAGGACCAATCCTGTATTTATTACATACAAGGGTTATTCCAACAACAGATGAAGGAACCATAGCCACCTTTGCAGATGACACGGCAATCATGGCGATTGGAAGTAATGTCGCTGATGCAACGAGTAAACTCCAGAAGATTATCAATGCTGTTTGTAACTGTACTAAGCGATGGAGAATCAAGCTTATTGAAACGAAATCCACGCATATCAGCTTTACATATCAAAAGGCTTCACATCTACCGATAGAAATTAACTCACGACCGGTGCCATATGCAAACAAACCTAAATATATTGGCATGACACTCGATGCCAAGCTCAAGTGGAGCTTAATATTAAGTTCAGAAAAATGTATTGGCTCATAGGTAAAGGCTCTGAGCTTATAATACACAATAGCTGCTGCAATATCGGCAAATACTGAAGCCGATATGGATCTACGGTATTCAATTCTGGGGATGTACTAAGCAAACAAACGTAAAAATCATGAAATACGTTTCAAAACAAGGTTCTTCGTAGCATCGTAAATGCTCCGTAGTACAGAAGAAATGAAAACGTTCACAGAGACTGTTACGAGATGGCACGAAGCCAACCCGCAGATTCTATCTAAATATTCAGAGGCCTCTATCACGGTGATTTTGCCGACTAGATCTTAGGGTTTTGGGTCGTGGGGAAGTTCAGACTTGCATATTCCTGGCCTACACCGTGGAACAGAATACAAAAATATAAGAAAACAAACTAAAAACTGAATCTAAATTGACACCAGAATTATGTCGGCCGAAATTTGAGGAAGAATAGATAAATATAATAATAACCGGGTGTGCCCACCCAGGAACGACCGGATCTCCCCGGATGACAAGTACAATGTCTGCTGACGATACCCAGCAATCGCCCAGCAATCGCTGTGGCACGCGATCACAAAATAATAGATACAATTTAAAAATATTAAAATAAACAAAAATTTGAAATTAAAATAATTGAAATTAAGAATTTGAAGTAAAATAAATCAAAATTGAAAAACTTAAAATTTAAAAAACCAAAAAAAAATGTAAAAAAATGTTTGGGTACCTATCGCCCTCCAAGGTTCCGACGGCCGCCTTAACTTTTGAAATTCGCCTGGATAGGCCGTCTTAACTGTTGAAATGTTGAAATTCGCCTCGATAGGCCGTCTTATTACAAAAGAAAATGCGGTGTCTTCACACCGATATCAACACTGCCGTCTGGCACGACCGACTCAGGTGCTAAAATAGCGTTGTAAATTGAAAGTCCGTTGGGCCACTGTATTGGTTGCGACGCACCTTTACCGTTAGTATAATGACCATATGTAAGGCCACCCGGACGATAGTGTGGTACCCGTAGACTAATATGGCACCCGTGATAATAATGTGATGAGCCTCGGTTGGCCGCCAAAATGTTGGAAAAATCCACTATATAAATAAACCACAAAGTAAACTATGCACAAATCACAATTTTATTTTTTAAATAAAACAATTTCCTTTCAAATTGGTATCAATTTTTCTCCATCGTAAATATTTTTATTTAGAAATGATTCCGTTTATTTGGTTCTTTTATTCACCAAAGAATTATTACATTATTCCTGGATGATTTACATTAAGCAAAATGTTTTGTTTCACATAGGTGTTAATTATTTATAAAATTAAGTAAATTTTGTTTTTTACAGCAAAAATTATACACTTTATAATAAAATTATGTTAATATTGAACAACCATTTATGGCATTATTAACAAAAGAAAAACTCAACTATATTTCTGAAAATTTTAAAATCGACTGTCTTTTTTTTGCCGACTCTTACACCGCGTATCACTCGGTCACAGCAAAACGAGAAAATACAAGAAAAAAAATATTTCTATACACTTTCGCCGGTCGCACGCACGCACAAAGGGTACACGTCTCGCTCTCACCATCATTCGGCTTTTGCAATGCCATAGGGTGGGTATAAAAACATAAAATATAAAATTAGACCAATTTCCATTTCAACAAATGATGTTAGTGGTACTATTATAACATAGATGATAATGCCGTTAACAAAGAACATCATTCATTTAATCACCATTGAACCAAAAAACGTAAGTAGAGAAAGTAATTGAAAAAGTGTTATGACATCTCAAGGTGTCGTAACAGGACTTACAGATGGAACAAACAGATCAAAGATGAAATAAAAAAGCATGCCGCCAAACACGAAATAAGGCTCCAGGAAAATGGAAAATGGAAGAAGAAGCGGCATATCCTAATGTGGTTAATCACAGGAAATTACGGTTAATATGTTCCTGTTTCAATAGGATACGGGGACTTCTACTATGAAGATACCGCTTGAAACGTTATTGGGCGAGTTACATATTATCTTAAAAGACGTGACCTTACCACTTAACCGCTGCACTGCACGTACAGAAAACATAAACCACTTGCCACTTGGTCGGACCTACATCGGGACTTTACGTTCCAAGATCGACGCACTAATCCGACGAGATCCGACGAATGGTAGAATCTCGTAAACAAGAGCCTAGTGAGAACTTCGTTGACTATTATCACCAAGTATGGAACTTGACTTTGCAATGTCGCGTGCCATATAGTGACGAATAGTTTATAACAAATTTTAACGAACATTATGAAACCAGCACTACAGTACCAGTTGAGAGACAGACAGTGCTCCACAACCAACGACCTCATTAAAGGCTGTACGGCTTGGGAGGAAACTTGGAAACGAATTCGAGCTCTACATGATCGCTCGCTGGTCCTTCAATGAATTGTCGACCGGACAGACTGAGGAAAATAAAATACTAAATCAACCCGCAGACGCCGTCCATTGTGAAATAGTTCCTCCTAAGTACTCCTTTGATGTATATTATAATTAAATAAAGGTCACCTCGCCATCTCCTCATGTTTCCCCTACTCGACCATCACTTTCTAATAATCCATGTTGTGTCCTTCAATAGGAGTCGTACAAACAACTATGTGTTATAACTGTGCCCATATCGGGTACACCTTTAGAAATTGTCCGGTATCTCCCACGGCGCTATTTTGTTACCGTAGTGGTCAAAAGAGTTCTCTAACTTCTCGATGTTCTCGGTGTAAAGAAAACCTATCAAGTGGTCTATGGAGATCTGGGAACCGGAGGCCATAAACAACCCCAGCAAACAAAGTGAGTCAAGAGGATGTCGCTTCCAACACCGATGGAGAGTTAATCTAAAGGCAGAGGTTGAATCTAGATAAGAGACTTCGGTAAGATCCGAAGAGTCCAAGCCAGTAAATTTTCGTCCTCATTCTGATCAGAACCCTAGGTAGAGAGTGGTTTTCTCTTCATTCACCCCAACAATGGCTATGATCCACTTTCCGATAGTTGTCTGGTCCATGATAGTGAAAAACCTGGCGCCAATATTAACGGGCACCGTCACTCCCGAGTGCCAAATAATTTTGAAATCAAGCGTTGAAAGCCTTACCGTTCCATATTGTGGCGGTCAAAAAAATATTGGGATAGTCGTAAAACAATGCGGTCCTCAATACCTTTTCCCTGAATTAGTTCGAAGCCCGGTGACACTAGACCTTAGCCAACGTTTTTGTAAACAACCAACCTTATAAGGGTCTGATGGGTAGCGGCACGAGTGTAAGTGTGCTAGGCAGGGTACCAAAGAACTTTTATCCAATCCGGCTATCAAGTTTTACAGATTATCCATCTCTCATCCACACTGCTAGCGGACAACCACAGGGAGTATACAGATAAATTAACGCTTTGTTAGAATTAAATGGAATCTTTCCTATCCTAATCTCAAGTTATGTATAGTACCCTCTTTAGACCAGCCGTTAAACCTCAGAATTTATTTTTGGAATCCGTTTGAAATTGTTCCCAAAATGTCATATTTGGATATTTCAAATGAACCCCTAGAACCGCCTATACCATAACTAAATTTCATGAGCTGGTGGTTAGCAAGAATCGTTTTTCTTCCAGTTCTAATTTAGGGCTAGAACTTTTTTGTTAACAGACAGGACGTTGGGATCAGCTAAATCGGTTAAACAACCGGTTGTACGTGGTATTATCTGCTGTACAAAAGCTTCGTCTTCTTTCGCAGGGGTTATCTAGGAGTCGCAAAGTTCATGGTGCCCGCCAATCACGCTGGTGCGTAAGCCTCCTGGCAAAGTACGTTTGTGTCTTGATGCGCGTGAACTGAACAAGGTGACCGTCAAGGATGCGTATCCTCTGCCGCTTATCTTTGGATTGTTTGGTGCTTTGACCCAGATACCTCTCGACTCACAATTAAGTGATAAGGCGGTGTTCACAGTACCTAGACGGCTCTTATATCAGTTCAAAGTAACGTCCTTTGGACTATGTAACACTCTGCAAACGCGGTGTTCAATCAAGCTTCATGATACAATCTTTGTTTACCTCGATGACCTGATGGTTACTTCCGCTATATTTTGCGAGCATATGGAGTTATTGAAAGAAGTTGCGTGTTCGCCAAAATTCACTGGCCCGACCATTAAAGTCACTACGCATCAATTCGTGCTAAATGAAGTGAATTCGTACTAAATGAAGTAAAGTGAAGGGAATGGATAAGATAAGTGTAAAGTGAATGTCGATTTCCCGATGTGTGGGTGTTATCACCCCTTCATAAAGAACTTTGATTCTCTAGCCGCCCCACTTACAGATCTCACCGGTATTGCTACAAAAGCACGCTGGTCTGCTGCCCAAACTCATTTTGTCCTTCGCTCCCGTGCTTGCAAACCTCGATTGCAGTAAGCCCTTCTTTGTGCAGTGCTATGCTAGGACCACAAGCGTAGGTAGTGTTCGGTTCCAAATATAGATTCGATTAAGTTTATTTTTCACAAGCTCAATGCGGCTCAAAGGAACTATTTAATAACAGTACTAGACTGCTACGTCGCGGTACTAAGTGTGCTAAATTCCCGGCCTTACGAATCATGCAAGCTTACGCTGGTTGAGGAACCAAAACGATTTGTCGGAGCGCCTTGCTCGATCGAGACGCCTATAGGATGTGACGAGCCGACTACTAGAACTTTCGATTAGGTACATTAGTGCCTGTTCAGGAAGTTATATGCCAACATCAACTGTAGTAGAAAACTCTGTTAATGCCATCAACATATCTAAGTTGAATAAATCAGTTACAGAAAAGATTAAAAAGGATTGGGATCTTAATTTTCGATTTCACGGTGACAAACTTTTGATCACTACTACTTATGGTTCCCAATATTAGAATACTGTGCTCTCTGCCTGGAAATTGGTTGTCCAGCTGACTATGAAGCAAGAGTTGATTGAGCGGGCACACGAGCCTCCAACGTCGGTTCATTTAGGATTCCGCAAGATACTCGAGAGACTGCAACGGCAATTCTATTAACCTCGAATGGCACACCAAATAAACCAAGATATTATAGGTTGCTCAACGTGCAAGATGAATAAATCAATTACTTTTTCCAGCAGCTATGGGGTCTCCAGTCGAATGTAGCAGGCCATTTTAGAAATTATAAATAGATTTTATACGCCCATACCCGAGGTCAAATCGGAGAAACTGCTACATTGGTACCGTAGATCTTAATGCGAGGCAACAGCTTCTTTCCTTTGCTACTTCTTAGAAAATGATGTAATAGAACGTATGTAGGAACTCAACAAATGTATTCGAACAACCATCGTATTCATCTGATTTGGCTCCGGCTGACTTTTTTCGCTTCCCAAAACTCAAATTACCACTTCTGGCACCCGTTCTCAGTCGATAGCAGACATGAAAGAGAATTCGCGGCGAGAACTGAAGTCGAATCCGGAAAATGCATTTGAAAAAAGTTTTAATGATTGGATTATTCGTTGCATAGGTGTATTATTTCGGAAGGGGCCTACTTTGAAGGGGATGCTTTTTAGTTCAGTTTTATTCGATTTTATTTTTTTATATCTCGTAAACGTGGCAGAAAAATAAATGTTTATTTTCCTGAGCGTGAACTTTGTTTATTTGTCGTTAATTGTAATAAATTATTTTTCATTGTTAAGTTAGTTTTCATTCAAATTTTACTATTTTCCGCTATGATTATGTCTTTAATTTAATGATCGTCGTATAAAAAATATCGAGCATCGTTTGTGTGTATTCATACACACAAATTTTAATTTATTAATTATAAGACGATAGCCAAATTAAAGACATCTTAGCGGAAAATGGTTTGTGTTTGACAACCCGTAAAGTATATAATTATATTATATTCTCTCATTTTCTTCTACCCTCTCAATCTAAAATATCATGTTTATATCTATTTAGTAAGTGCAATATAAGCCGTGATCTCTAAGTGATAGTTTCCTTTAAGTTCTCGGGTATAACCCCTCCCAAGTTACACCTGTTTGTCGAGCTGTTGTCGGGTATTTTTACGTGACGGTACATTGATGCTCAACGGATTCCATCTTTTTTTTATATATTTGTGTCCAGTGACACTACCGCTGTAGTATGAATGGCAGGTTAGACAGTCGAAGAGGTGACCTTTCACTAATTAATTTAGGTAGTGAATTCATCATTTGGCTTCTAGACTGACCTCAGTGAGTTTTTCTGTCCTAAGGTGATGGTCTTGTGTAGTCGACAAAACGACGTGAGTTTATCGATTTTTTGTCAAAAATCTTTACAACTATTTCGTTTGCTGTACCTTAGTGTATTGTTAAATTGTTACTCGCACGGCTCTATTAAATATTTGACGTTACTTCCTCATAACCTCAAGACCATTATTCCACCAGAAAACATCCCTAACGATCCTGACGTGAATTAGAACAAACTAGTATAGTAGGCCTCTAATATTGATCGGTGACGGTGAGCTTATTCGTAGTGCCGTCGAGATCTGCGCATGTATTAATTTTAATTTTAATATCTGTTAAATTATATTGTAGCGACAGACTTGTTGTGTTTAAATGTTCTTAATAAGGTCTTCACTGATTAAGATACTTCTATTTAAATCTATAAGGTGCTGAAGGAACGACATATTAAAACTAGAGACCCTTTAGGTCCATTTTTATTTTTTTTATTTTTTATTTGGATGACAAATAACAAAAGTTACAGTAGACGGTTACGATACCAACGCTTACAATAATATCGCACCGCTCCATTAAACGCCACAGACACTAAGAATATTTGAAGCCCTTGTGATGGTACAGTTATCGTGAATAAAAACGAAAAAATCAAATGTACGTAACAATTTTCCACATAGTAAACAATTACCGCAAATATCCAATTGATCGATAAAATGCTCAAAACATACAGGTAAGTAAGACATTTTTCTTTCAGATGAGAAACGTTCGTTATTACGCTCTTTGGGTTTCGATTAGTTTTGAACACTATGCAGACAAATATAGTCAAATGCAAAATAACTATTATGCCAATAGGAATATGAATCGAAATAAGAAGCAACTTCTCGACCGGATAGCAAATGGAGCTATTATCATCGAATATGTCGATTGGTAAATATAGTTCGGTATCATATACTAAATCAAAACAAATACTTAAACCAACGATCACAATCGGCGGAAGCCATCCAAATAGTATAACCTTAATTCTAAACAATGTTGAGATCTGCTGACTCATTCCAATCACATAGGCACGAATTAGATGATCGGTGGTAATTAAACTAAGAAAAAATCCGACAAGAGTCAAGTAGTGTAGAATGGCTCCGGTTATCAAACAAAATTCCTCGATCATTGTATTGCCATCTGCATTGCACAGTTTAAACTCAACAAATAGCGTGTAAACAAACATTTGTAAACCATTTGCAAAAGCCACATTTAGTACCAGTGGTGTTGTTTCGTTTGCCAAGAAAATTGGAATTTTTACTGCAGCTACAAATATTAGGATTATACTAATAACTGACAAAATGCACAAAGAGATGGTTATCCATTTTATAAAGATCCTATACGATTTTATATCGCAATCTACTAGCTTATCACTTCCAATCAGTTGCACGTAACTCGAAAATGATGTATGTTTAATTGGGCAATTCACAAGATCTCGGTCTAGTTGGTCATATTCATATAAATTTTTACTCCATTCACGTTTCAGAGCGCCTACCCTCCAATTTGAACAACCATCAACACCCGTATTTTGACGATTACGGCTCGTTTTTAGAATTGTAAAAATACCATCAGGCAGTTCTTCATCCGGATGTTCAGGTATAAAAACTCCGATTATTTTACTCCTTGACTCCGCCACTGTTGTTGCTTGTGAATTTTCCTTGAACCAAGAATCCTTATAGAAAACACTTAAAACAATCCGAAATTTTTGATATTGTTCCTTTAATTTGTTGATAGTTTGAATGTCTAGATTTATCCCAGCCTCCAGTCGCCTGTTAATATAAAACTGTGTACTTATATTACTGTAATACTTTTGAACCGAAAACCCAGAAAAAATTTTTTCCCTGCGCCGTAGTCGATTTTTATGAATCCACATTCCAGTAACAGGTCCTAAGAATGGATCTATCACAAGCAAAATTATATTTTCTTCTCGAATTAAGTAACTCCCATCGTTGGTGATGTTCAATCCAATTGAGGCCGCATTTGTTTCTAAATAGGTCTCAATCAAATTTTTGAAATTTTTAAGAAAATTCGACGAAACATTTTCAGCCTCTAGGGAATCTTGAACTATATAATCACTAGTTTGTAATGCATTATCATATGTTTTTAATAATAAGGCAAATGGACGATGTTCTACTGGCTTGTGACCCTCGAGATCAAATAAATGCGTTTTTTCGGAATTGGCTAGTAACTTGTTAAAAATGTTGTTGATAATTTGTAACGACTCAATTGTATTACGCGTTTCGGTTACAGATACTAGAATGTCGACATTTTCCATTGGATCTGATTTTGACATGTTTTGATACACCTCATTTAATAATAGGTCATAATCGCATTTCAAACTATCTAAATCAATTTCATTTTCCCAGAAAGCACCTATATCCGAGTTGCCGGTACATTTTAAAGTTGGGTAGTCCCCGTTTGGTTGTTTGCAATTTTTATTCGTACTTTCTGCGCCTATTGATACATCCGGAAAATTGAAATAATTTCCACTTATACCGAGACAAATGTCTATGTGACGCAAGTGTATTGTATTTTGTGGCAATTCAAGTAATATATTGCGGTACATGTTTTTAATTGTTAATGCCGATTTCTTCTCCAACAAATGAACGGAATACGTCACTATCCTAGAATCGGTATCAATATCAATAATTTTTCGGAATTGGATAATCCGATTGTCACGAAATGTTGAATATTGCAACGAATTGATTTGATCCTGCAATAATTTGAATTGATGTATGAAGTCACATTTAATGCAGACATTCTTCAATACCAAAACAAATATTTCATATCTCGATGTCTTATCGTTCCATATTTCGATTGTTGTGGATTTAATTAACTTTAATGATACCATCGAAAATCCTTCGCATCGAAAAAATTTTCGTCCAATATCACGCGACATATTAGTATCCGTCGCTTGATCATCATTAACAAAACAATGTTGTGCGAAAAATGGTGCAGTATCCTCGACCTTGTCCATTTGTATAGTGTGATTTGTTTTAATAAATTTGAAAGGCTTAAACGCCGGATCTTTGTTTAAACTAATATTATGAGCATGTATTACGTGTGAAATATTTCGATGATCGAATACAAAATGCCATAATCCATTTTTAACTGTAGTGTAGGGTTCCACCCCATCACGCCGAGAAGTGCGAAAACTTGAACCCCAATTTGTAAATAATATAGACCGCCGACTCTTTATCCATTTGGATCTATTAAACTTATATTGAGTGATATCTTGAGTTCTGGGCGAGCTAACTGACATTATATCAATCTGGACATCCGAATTGCCTAAACCATAACTAGTTTCCAGAAGTTTATCTGCTAAAAATTGGGATTCTGCACTTTCAATTATTAGTGGTTTCAGCTGAGGTTTAGAATCACTAAATTGAGCTATTCGATAACATTGATTATGGTAACGAGGATTGAATGTCGTATATGCGTCTTGTGGGCAATGATAATTTGAAAATCCAAAAAATTTTTGAACATCAATTAAACACACCATGCTGTAGATGTTATCACAATTCGATAAATGGAATTTCCCATCAAATGGACTGTGCGTTAAACAATCACCATCGATTGGTTCAGAAATGAGTGATTCATCAAATTTACTATTGTAACGCGTAACTACTTTATACTTAGTGTGTGCTAGTCGGTTCTCGCGCTTAACCGGTAACCAATATCGCTCACTTCCGTAAACGGACAATATTTTCTGTACATCAGAATTGTTAAGGAAATATGATGAGTCCGCCTCTGTAGATTGCAAACACAGCTCGGACCATTTTTGCGGTTTACTGATTAAAATACATAAATCAGTATTTGATAAGCGATTATAATCCGGTGGACAAAATGTATCTCTCCAATTATCATATTGTATGTATTCACATTTTATGTTTATCTTATTTGGAACCCAATCATTATTAACACATTTACGGGTAACGGGCAACTGGTTTTCATCCAAGCACATTGGATTTGAAGTTTTTTCATCTTGTGTCGAGAAAGCGGATGTCCACGCAGCACCATCAATTTCCTCCATAGGACAAACCTGGAAAATAGTTATACAATATATCATAATCGAAATTATGTTTGATGTAGAAGAACTAACCGCCAAATATTGAGGTAGATATAATATCAAAAATATCAAGGACATTAAATTTATATTCATAACTTGAAACAATGTATCTCTGTTGTTCACCAAATTAAATCACTGAATGAGTTGTAAACATTTTAATAAAAATTAATTATCTCTAAAACTGTGAAACAAACTAAATTTTAACAAGATAAATTATTTCCAGGAAATAAAGAGATATTATTGTAAAATAATTACATTTTTGTAGATACGAATTTGTGAACATACATACGACTAGGAGTTGATATTTAGCTGGATACATTCGGCTAGCTTTGACAGTATTCATGATGGGGCACAAACTATAAAAAATGCTTTTGCTGATATACCTGTTTATTCCTTCTTCCTTATAACGCATAGTCTCATGTGACCTAACTCTATGTACTCTGTGCTACATCTCTTGTAGTCCTTAGCAATTGTTGGTGATCCTGCAAATGTTTCCTCTAATTGTAGAAATCTTGGTTGGCTCTAATTGATGATTCTCGATAACTGATGGGTTTGTTTTGAGGGAATTCGTACTATATAACTCCCTGTTATATAACTCCCCATATTAACATTTTACGACATAATTTGCTTTATTAAAGATTCATAAATAAAAACATTGAATAAAATCTAGTTCTGTCAATTCTGGTCAAATTCCTGGTTTCCGTCGTTTAATTAAATTTCCGATTTTTAAATTGTTAACCGTTAAGTAATAAATACGTAAAACTGAATAACTAGTCTAAACAAAATATCGGACACTACATCGGAACAAAATGGACGTATAAGTATACGTTACAGGCAGACGAAATATAAGTAGATCACGAGGTACGCGGTATCTCTTCAAGCTCAAGACCCGAAATAGAGGTTGACACCTGTCGAGCAAAATTACTTGAATTGCAGTCTGATATAACTACTTTGAAAGACTTAGCAAACGCGCCGATGACTAATAAAGCTAAAGAAATTGTTGCAAGCTTGTTACATGTAAGCGATTGGCTAGAGCGGGCATCTCAATCTCCCACTTATAATGAACAGGCGAGTAAAATGCTACTATCTTGTGAAAACTTACTCACCTCTATTATGTATTTTGAGAAACACGATGATGTTGATAACTCCATCGAAGCAGCAACGAATGTTGACATAACGACAACTCCGAAAAGTTGTGATCCAACTAATCCTGTACCGACCGGATTGAAATGAAACGCTGCTAGTACGACGGAAACTAACTCAGAAATTCCATTTTCAGTCCGGAGAGCAAGCGGAGTGAAACAGAACCTTTCCAATTCGAACACGTTTAATAAAGAATTCAAACCGCATGATCAAAACCCCATACTGATTTCAATAATCCCAACTAAACAATTGGTCAACTCAATTAGCAACAATTTATACGAGACAAGATGAGTTGCATAGACTAAAGTAATCTGTACGTCTTTTTCTGACCCAATGTTAGAAATGTGACCACTTTTCCAGTAAGGTCTGAATTTTCTCCACTAACACATAGTATTATAAATCACTTCAATAACTCCCACCACTTTCATCATTGTGAAAAATTTCTTCCTAAGTAAGTAAGTAAGTCATCTCCCATCCCCTCATGTTTCCCTTATGCGAGTATCAGTTTCTAATAATCCTTGTTGTGTCCTTCAATAGGAGTCGTACAAACAACTATTTGTTACAACTGTACTGATATCGGGTACACCTTTAAAAACTGTCCATTCCCTCCCACGGCGCCGCGTTACCGTAGTAGTCAAAAGAGTGCTATAACTTCCCGACGTTCTCGATGTAAGGAAAACCTAGCAAGTGATCTATGGATATCTGGGAACCGGAGGCCACAAACAACCCCAGCAAACAAAGTGAGTCATGAGGGTGTCGCTTCCAACACCGATGGAGAGTTAATCTAAAGTCAGAGGTTGAATCTAAACGAGCGACCTCGGTAAGATCCGAAGAGCCCAAGCCAGTAAATTTTTGTCCATCAGAACCCACTACCTATTTTGGCTTGATTCACCCCAACATCATAGACACTTTCCGATAGTTGTCTGGTTCGTGATAGTGAAAAACCTGGCCCAATATTAATGGGAACAACATGCGTTGAAAGCCTTATCGTTCCATATTGTGGCGGTCAAAAAAATATTGGAATAGTCGTAAAACTATGAGGTCGTCAATACCTTTTTCCTGAATTAGTTCGAAGCCCGGTGACACTAGACCTTAGCCAACGTTTTGTAACCAACCATCCTTATAAGGGTCTGATGGGTAGCGGTATGAGTGTAAGTTAGCTAGGCAGGGAACCAAATAACTTTTATCCAATCCGGCTATCAAGTTTTACAGATTATCCATCTCTCATCCACACTGCTTTGTTAGAATTAAATGGAATCTTTCGTATCGTAATCTCAAGTTGATGATAGTACTCTTTTTAGACCAGTCGTTAAACCTTAGAATTTATTTTTGGAAACCGTTTAGAATTGTTCCCAAAATGTCATCTTTGGATATTTCAAATGAACCCCTAGAACCGTCTACCATAACTAAATTTCATGAGGTTTCCAATCAGGATCAAGTGAAACTGGTGATTAGCAAGAATCGTTTTTCTTCCAGTTCTAAGTTAGGGCTAGGGTATACACTTTTTTGTTAACAGACAGCATCGACGTTGGATCGGCTAAACCGGTTAAACAACCGTGGTATCATCTGCTGTACAAAAGCTTCGTCTTCTTTCGCAGGGGCCATCTAGGAGTCGCAAAGTTCATGGTGCCCGCCGAACGCTCTGGTGCGTAATGCTACTGGCAAAGTACGTTTGCATTTTGATACGCGTGAACTGAACAAGGTGACCGTCAAGGATGCGTATCCTCTGCTGCTTATTTCTGGATTGTTCGGTCCTTTGTTCCGCCCTTTGACCTCACTGGTCTGAGCATTAAAGTCACTAAGAGTCAATTCGTGCTAAATAAAATGAACTATTTAAGTTATGTTGATGGTGATGAATGCCTCCGCACAAACTCAGATAAGTGTACAGCGATTCTCGAATTCTCCTTGCCCAAATCACCGAAACAAATCAGACTCATTCTGGAGTTGTTCGGGTCGCCCCTTAATACCCAATTTTGATTCTCTAGCCGTCCCACTTACAGATCTCTTAGGTAATGCAGTAAGCCATTCTTTATGCAGTGCGATGCTAGGACCACTGGCGTAGGTACTGTTCGGTTCCAAATATAGATTCGAGCGAGGTGAATTTCCATTAAGTTTATAGTTTATCCTATTAATTTTATTTCCCACAAGCTCAATGCGGCTCAAAGAAACTATTTGATAACAGTACTAGACTGCTACGTCGCGGTACTAAGTGTGCTAAAGTCCCGGCCTTACGAATCATGCCAGCTTACGCTGGTTGAGGAACCAAAACGATTTGTCGGAGCGCCTTGCTCGATCGAGACGCCTATAGGATGTGACGAGTCGACTAATAGAACTTTCGATTAGGTATATTAGTGCCTGTTCAGGAAGTTATATGCCAACATCAACTGTAGTAGAAAACTCTGTTAATGCCATCCACATATCTAAGTTGAATAAATCAGTTACAGAAAAGATTAAAAAAATAAACAGTTGAAGGATTGGGAACTTAATTTTCGAATTCAGGGCGACAAAGTTTTGATCACTCCTACCTATGCTTTCCAATAGTAGGCCACTGTTCTCCCTGCCTGGAAATTGGTAGTCCAGCTGACTATGAGCAAGAGTTGATTGGCAAAACACTCGAGAGACTGCAACGGCAATTCTATTAACCTCGAATGACACACCAAATAAACCAAGATATTATAGGTTGCTCAACGTGCAAGATGAATAAATCAATTACTTTTCCAGCAGCTATGGGGTCTCCAGTCGAATGTACCAGGCCATTTCAGAAATTATAAATAGATTTTCTACGCCCATACCCGAGGTCAAATCGGAGAAACTGCTACATTGGTACCGTAGATCATAATGCGAGGCTACAGCTTCTTTCCTTTGCTAGCATCCTTCGATAGCAGACATAAAAGAGAATTCGCGGCGAGAACTGAAGTCGAATCCGGAAAATGCATTTGAAAAAAGTTTTGGATTGGATTATTCGTTGCATAGGTGTATTATTTCCGAAGGGGCCTACTTTGAAGAGGATACTTTTTAGTTAAGTTTTTTAAGATTAGTTATCTTTGTTTATGTCGTTAATTGTAATAAATTATTTTTCATTGTTAAGTTCGTTTTCGTTCAAATTTTACAGCTTTCCGCTATGATGTCTTTAATTTAATGATCGTCGTGATATTAAGCATGGTTTGTGTGTGTCTTCATGAAGAGTAATTTTTTCGTTTTTCTTCTCTTCTCTTCATACACACAAAATTTTATTGATTAATTATAAGACGATAGCCAAATTAAAGACATCTTAGCGGAAAGAGGGTTTTCTGTCCTAAAGAGAGGGTGTTGTGTAGTCGACAAAATGACGTGAGTTTATCGATTTTTTCTCAAAAATCTTTACAATTATTTCGTTTGCTGTATCTTATTGCATTGTTAAATTGTTACTCGCTTGGCTCTATTAAATAGTTGACAACATTACTTCCTCATAATCTCAAGGCCATTATTCCACCACAAAACATCCCTAACGATCCTGACGTGAATTAGAAAGAACTTGTATGGTAGGCCTCTATTATTGCTCGGTGAGCTCATTCGTAGTGCCGTCGAGTTCTACGAATGTATTAATTTTAATTTTAATATCTGTTAAATTATATTGCAGGGACAGACTTTCCACTTGTTGTGTTTAAATGTTCTTAATAAGGTCTTCACTGATTAAGATACTTCTATTTAAATCTATAAGGTGCTGAAGGAACGACATATTAAAACTAGAGACCCTTTAGGTCCATTTTTATTTTTTTTATTTTTTATTTGGATGACAAATAACAAAAGTTACAGTAGACGGTTACGATACCAACGCTTACAATAATATCGCACCGCTCGATTAAACATCACGGACACTAAGAATATTTGAAGCCCTTGTGATGGTACAGTTATCGTGAACAAAAACGAAAAAATCAAATGTACGTAACAATTTTCCACATAGTAAACAATTACCGCAAATATCCAATTGATCGATAAAATGCTCAAAACATACAGGTAAGTAAGACATTTTTCTTTCAGGTGAGAAACGTTGGTTATTACGCTTTCTGGGTTTCGATTAGTTTTGAACACTATGCAGACAAATATAGTCAAATGCAAAATAACTATTATGCCAATAGGAATATGAATCGAAATAAGAAGCAACTTCTCGACCGGATAGCAAATGGAGCTATTATCATCGAATATGTCGATTGGTAAATATAATTCGGTATCAAATATTAAATCAAAAAATATGCTTAAACTCACAATCATAATCGGCGGAAGCCATCCATATAGTATAACCTTAATTCCAAACATTGCTGGAATCTGCTGAGTTGTCCCAATCACATAGGTACGAATTAGATGATCGGTGGTAATTAAACTAAGAAAAAATCCGACCAGAGTCAAGTAGTGTAGAATGGCTCCGGTTATCAAACAAAATTCCTCGATCATTGTATTGCCATCTGCATTACACAGTTTAAACTCAACAAAAAGCGTGTAAACAAACATTTGTAAACCATTTGCAAAAGCCACATTTAGTACCAGTGGTGTTGTTTCGTTTGCCAAGAAAATTGGAATTTTTACTGCAGCTACAAATATTAGGATTATACTAATAACTGACAAAACACACAAAGAGATGGTTATCCATTTTATAAAAATCCTATACGATTTTATATCGCAATCTACTAGCTTATCACTTCCCACCAGTCGCACGTAACTCGAAAATGATGTATATTTAATTGAGCAATTCACAAGTTTTCGGTCTAATTGGTCATATTCATATAAATTTTTACTCCATTCACGTTTCAGAGCGCCTACCCTCCAATTTGAACAACCATCAACACCCGTATTTTGACGATTACGGCTCGTTTTTAGAATTGTAAAAATACCATCAGGCAGTTCTTCATCCGGATGTTCAGGTATAAAAACTCCGATTATTTTACTCCTTGACTCCGCCACTGTCGTTGCTTGTGAATTTTCCTTGAACCAAGAATCCTTATAGAAAACACTTAAAACAATCCGAAATTTTTGATATTGTTCCTTTAGCTTGTTGATAGCGTGCATGTCTAGATTTATTCCAGCCTCCAGTCGCCTGTTAATATAAAACTGTGTACTTATATTACTGTAATACTTTTGAACCGAAAACCCAGAAAAATTTTTTTCACTGCGCCGTAGTCGATTTTTATGAATCCACATTCCAGTAACAGGTCCTAAGAATGGATCTATCACAAGCAAAATTATATTTTCTTCTCGAATTAAGTAACTCCCATCGTTGGTGATGTTCAATCCAATTGAGGCCGCATTTGTTTCTAAATAGGTCTCAATCAAATTTTTGAAATTTTTAAGAAAATTCGACGAAACATTTTCAGCCTCTAGGGAATCTTGAACTATATAATCACTAGTTTGTAATGCATTATCATATGTTTTTAATAATAAGGCAAATGGACGATGTTCTACTGGCTTGTGACCCTCGAGATCAAATAAATGCGTTTTTTCGGAATTGGCTAGTAACTTGTTAAAAATGTTGTTGATAATTTGTAACGACTCAATTGTATTACGCGTTTCGGTTACAGATACTAGAATGTCGACATTTTCCATTGGATCTGATTTTGACATGTTTTGATACACCTCATTTAATAATAGGTCATAATCGCATTTCAAACTATCTAAATCAATTTCATTTTCCCAGAAAGCACCTATATCCGAGTTGCCGGTACATTTTAAAGTTGGGTAGTCCCCGTTTGGTTGTTTGCAATTTTTATTCGTACTTTCTGCGCCTATTGATACATCCGGAAAATTGAAATAATTTCCACTTATACCGAGACAAGTGTCTATGTGACGCAAGTGTATTGTATTTTGTGGCAATTCAAGTGATATATTGCGGTACATGTTTTTAATTGTTAATGCCGATTTCCTCTCAAACATATGAACGGAATACATCACTATCCTAGAATCGGTATCAATATCAATAATTTTTCGGAATTGGATAATCCGATTGTCACGAAATGTTGAATATTGCAACGATTTGATTTGATCCTGCAATAATTTGAATTGATGTATGAAGTCACATTTAATGCAGCCATTCTTCAATACCAAAACAAATATTTCATATCCCGATGTCTTTTCGTTCCATATTTCGATTGTTGTGGATTTAATTAACTTTAATGATACCATCGAAAATCCTTCGCATCGAAAAAATTTTCGTCCAATATCACGCGACATATTAGTATCCGTCGCTTGATCATCATTAACAAAACATTGTTGTGCGAAAAATGGTGCAGTATCTTCGACCTTGTCCATTTGTATAGTGTGATTTGTTTTAATAAATTTGAATGGCTTAAACGCCGGATCTTTGTTTAAACTAATATGTTGAGCATGTATTACGTGTGAAATACTACGATGATCGAATACAAAATGCCATAATCCATTTTTAACTGTAGTGTAGGGTTCCACCCCATCACGCCGAGAATTACGAAAGCTTGAACCCCAATTAGTAAATAGCTGTCGACTCTTTATCCAGTTGGATCTATTAAACTTATATTTAATGGTATCTTCTTTTCTGGGCGAGCCAACTGGCATTATATCAATCTGGACATGTGAATTACTTAAATCATAACTAGTTTCCAGAAGTTTATCTGCTAAAAATTGGGATTCTGCACTTTCAATTATTAGTGGTTGCAGCTGAGGTTTAGAATCACTAAATTGAGCTATTCGATAACATTGATTATGGTAACGAGGATTGAATGTCGTATATGCGTCTTGTGGGCAATGATAATTTGAAAATCCAAAAAATTTTTGAACATCAATTAAACACACCATGCTGTAGATGTTATCACAATTCGATAAATGGAATTTCCCATCAAATGGACTGTGTGTTAAACAATCACCATCGATTGGTTCAGAAATGAGTGATTCATCAAATTTACTATTGTAACGCGTAACTACTTTATACTTAGTGTGTGCTAGTCGGTTTTCGCGCTTAACCGGTAACCAATATCGCTCACTTCCGTAAACGGACAATATTTTCTGTACATCAGAATTGTTAAGGAAATATGATGAGTCCGCCTCTGTAGATTGCAAACACAGCTCGGACCATTTTTGCGGTTTACTGATTAAAATACATAAATCAGTATTTGATAAGCGATTATAATCCGGTGGACAAAATGTATCTCTCCAATGATCATATTGTATGTATTCACATTTTATGTTTATCTTATTTTTAACCCAATCATTATTAACGCATTTCCGAGTAACAGGCAGGTGGTTTTTATCCAAGCATATTGGATTTGAGGTTATTTCATATTCCGTTGAAAAAGCGAGATTCCACACAGCACCATCAATTTTCTCCATAGGACAAACCTAGAAAATAGGTATACAATACATCAAAATCGAAAATATATTTGATGTAAGAACTAACTGCAAAATATTGAGGTAGATTTAATATCCATAAAAGAAAGGAAATCAAAATTATTTGCATAATTTGAACCCTCAGTATTCACTTGTTTCAAACTAAACTAAATATTTGGAACAAAATAAGTTTGAAACTGATTAATAAAAATCAATTATCTCTGTAAAACTGTCAGCCCAACTAAATTTAAAAATAAAATATTTCTAGGAATTAGAGCGATAGTAAATTAAATCACTACAGAATACTCATTTAATGCAGATACGGATCTGTGAACGTAATAACCAAAAATTGGCAGAGCACCTCGAAAGGTATAGATAGAAACAATTCCTACGTTTAGATAATTGTAATATATTCGGCAAATATAAAGCGTTTAATTTAACAATGCGAATATTGAAAGAGAGTAGCAACCAAACAACCAAACCATTTTATTTGAAATTTACCCTTCGAATTTTATTTGTTCTACTCTTGCGAAATATATCATTACTATTTCACACCAAATTTTGATCTAGGAGGGCCGGGCGACGACGATTGACGAAGTAATTAAAATACTATGTAGCTGCTATGAAAACAGTCTAATTTCACATTACAGCGCGGTAAATTTTTCTGGACATTTTTGTCGCATTTGAAACAAATTTAGCTCCAGACGGCCGAATTTTTCATTAAAGAATACAAAGTTTCATTAAATATAAACCAAACAGGAAGCTTTTAAAATCAATTAGTTTTAAATATCAAAATTAAATATCAGGAATACCAGGAGGAGCGCGGTTATCGATATCTGATTTTAATAATTACTATTCGAACGATTTTGCCTTAACTTGATGAGGAAGCCTTGCTTAATACGCAGCGGATTGCTATATGTCCGGATTACTAGACAAATTTGTTTCTTGAAATTTCCTTTGTTTTGAACGATTTTGAATTTTTTTTTCGAATTAAATAATTTCATTAAAAAGTAAAAATGATAAGGCAGGGCGTTTGAGTACCAATCGGTTGCCAGGAATCCCAATTTCATCAAGTCGCTAGAGGTGGCGTGAAATTCATTGATTCTGTATCACGTTGCGGGATGTTACACTTGTAATATTGCAACCTGTTTAATCGTCTGCGATTAAGTGTTGCGTTACGGGATTTGCGTTGATTAGAAGTCTGCGTTATGTTAAATCATGCTTCGGAGTGTTGCGCCATGTTCGGGTTTCATCATGTTGGTTAGTTCGTCGATCCATGATTGATTTTACACGATTAGTAATCTTATATGCGTACTTACGTTCCATGGACGTGACTTTAACATTTCGAACGTAAATTTACATTTTCAAAGCGAAGATAAACCCGATCAAACCAAGAGTGCTTATATCAAATATTGTAGGTCCGGACTAAAATCCTTACACTCTGTTTCTAACAACAATGGAACACGAATCACTGAGCTAACCATGCTTTATAATTTGGTGGTTCCAGGCACATATTTTTTACATAAATGCATCCTTAAAATAAAATGGAAACTTCTACAAACCTAGAACCAACATCGACTCATCATTATCTGATAATTGCGAAATATTCCTTCTGTATATTTCTACAATATACAATAAACGTTTCCAGCAAACCGCTAGTTGGACTACTGCAGTGTTTAATAATCATGTTAATCGCGCGGAATTTTAGAATACCGTTTCGGGAATTTTGGAGTACCACTCATTCCCTGAGTCCGTTGTGGACCGATGGAAGAATATTAAAACACCGGCAACAGATGCATCAGTGTCTGTCTGTCTTAGGACAACATCCACCAGAAGCAAAAAACAAGTGGTTAAAGAATAATATACGGTCGGGAGAAGTACATGACCCCGAAGATATATTCCAACTGATTGTGCAGACGGAAAACCAAAAATGACACAAACAACAAATTCTTAAAACTAAACGCGCTCTAAATATGGCAAATAAATTTTTCATCACTTTTAAATAGACATGCAGCACCCGCATATCAACATCGAAACCGAACCATTTCGTATCGACTTGCCATAATGGTTGTTGCTTACCTTGAAAATTCCACCATAACAATTTTAATTTCCGGAAGTTCCGGAAACCAAACCAAGCGGTATCGACTTGCAACGATGACCACTACTCACAATAAAAATCCCAAGTCGATTAGCGCTAGAGACCTATATGTGTAAAGCCCCTATATTAGAGAAAGTTTTATATGAATGGTTCCTAGGAACCATGAGTTGCGGAAACGGAACCAGTTTGTATCGATTTGTCATAAAGATTGTTGCTTACCCTCCCAAGTCGATCCGTAGGTTGAGATAAGCTCTACAGGCTCTTATCTTTATGCGGCGCGGTATCTTAGAGTCAGTTTTTTATTAGTGGTTCCCAGAAACCATGAGTGCAGAAACCGAACCAGTTGGAATTGACTTGCCATAATGGTTGTTGCTTACCCTAAAATTCGCAAGTTGAGCCGTATGATAAGATTGACGCTATAAGCAATACGCAGCGGATTGCTATATGTCCGGATTACTAGACAAATTTGTTTCTTGAAATTTCCTTTGTTTTGAACGATTTTGATTTTTTTTTTCGAATTAAATAATTTCATTAAAAAGTAAAAATGATAAGGCAGGGCGTTTGAGTGCCAATCGGTTGCCAGGAATCCCAATTTCATCAAGTCGCTAGAGGTGGCGTGAAATTCATTGATTCTGTATCACGTTGCGAGATGTTACACTTGTAATATTGCAACCTGTTTAATCGTCTGCGATTAAGTGTTGCGTTACGGGATTTGCGTTGATTAGAAGTCTGCGTTATGTTAAATCATGCTTCGGAGTGTTGCGCCATGTTCGGGTTTCATCATGTTGGTTAGTTCGTCGATCCATGATTGATTTTACACGATTAGTAATCTTATATGCGTACTTACGTTCCATGGACGTGACTTTAACATTTCGAACGTAAATTTACATTTTCAAAGCGAAGATAAACCCGATCAAACCAAGAGTGCTTATATCAAATATTGTAGGTCCGGACTAAAATCCTTACACTCTGTTTCTAACAACAATAGGACACGAATCACTGAGCTAACCATGCTTTATAATTTGGTGGTTCCAGGCACATATTTTTTACATAAATGCATCCTTAAAATAAAATGGAAACTTCCACAAACCTAGAACCAACATCGACTCATCATTATCTGATAATTGCGAAATATTCCTTCTGTATATTTCTACAATATACAATAAACGTTTCCAGCAAACCGCTAGTTGGACTACTGCAGTGTTTAATAATCATGTTAATCGCGCGGAATTTTAGAATACCGTTTCGGGAATTTTGGAGTACCACTCATTCCCTGAGTCCGTTGTGGACCGATGGAAGAATATTAAAACACCGGCAACAGATGCATCAGTGTCTGTCTGTCTTAGGACAACATCCACCAGAAGCAAAAAACAAGTGGTTAAAGAATAATATACGGTCGGGAGAAGTACATGACCCCGAAGATATATTCCAACTGATTGTGCAGACGGAAAACCAAAAATGACACAAACAACAAATTCTTAAAACTAAACGCGCTCTAAATATGGCAAATAAATTTTTCATCACTTTTAAATAGACATGTTGCACCCGCATATCAACATCTAAACCGAACCATTTCGTATATCGACTTGCCATAATGGTTGTTGCTTACCTTGAAAATTCCACCATAACAATTTTAATTTCCGGAAGTTCCGGAAACCAAACCAAGCGGTATCGACTTGCAACGATGACCACTACTCACAATAAAAATCCCAAGTCGATTAGCGCTAACCAGTTTGTATCGATTTGTCATAAAGATTGTTGCTTACCCTCCCAAGTCGATCCGTAGGTTGAGATAAGCTCTACAGGCTCTTATCTTTATGCGGCGCGGTATCTTAGAGTCAGTTTTTTATTAGTGGTTCCCAGAAACCATGAGTGCAGAAACCGAACCAGTTGGAATTGACTTGCCATAATGGTTGTTGCTTACCCTAAAATTCGCAAGTTGAGCCGTATGATAAGATTGACGCTATAAGCTCTTATTTGTATAGCCCAATTATGACATACAGGTTTTAATTTATGTTTCCGAGGACCATGAGTTTCTGATTTCAAACCAAGACTCTGTCGGCTTGTAATGATGACCTCTAATCACAATAGAAATCCCAAGTCAATCCCTATGTTGAGATTGGTGCTATATCGACCTATATGTGAATGACCAAATATGTTAGAGACAGTTTTATAAATGGCTCCCACGAACCCTGACTTCCGGAAATCGAACCAGTTGGCTTCGACTTGCCATAAAGTCGTTGCTTACGTTAAACATCCCCAGTTGAGCCGTATGTCCAGATTGGCGCTATTGGCTCTTATATGTAGGGACCAAGTATAATAGATTTTAATGTATGGTTCCCAGGAACCACCAATTCCGGAAACCGAACCAAGCGCTATCGACTTGTAATGGTGCCGACTTGTAACTGACAAGTCGATCCGTATGATGAGATTGGCACTATAGGCCTATATATGGTGATTTTTATGCTCCAGGACGATGTTCCTTTCAATAATTTTTAAATGAGATACATTTTGATTATATGATCTTTAACATTATGTGTGGAATATGTGTCGGTTAAGTGCACGCCTCGATATCACCACTTTTGACATTATTCGGCCGGGAAAATTTTCTCGCAAAATTTGCATCGTAGGATGAGCTGTGTGGGATAGGACACCGTCTTATTGGAACCATTTGTTCTGTAAGCC
Organism: Nephrotoma guestfalica; assembly: GCA_963691935.1. NCBI lineage: Eukaryota > Metazoa > Arthropoda > Insecta > Diptera > Tipulidae > Nephrotoma > Nephrotoma guestfalica. The sequence continues at coordinate 236,284,585 of OY829913.1, forward strand.
TAATTCATCCATTTCCACAAGAAAGTGTTCCAATATGTTCCGATAGCGGTCACCAATAACTGTTTCCGTATTGCCTCTAGCATCCTCAAATATGATGCCGCCGGCCCAAATGGTGTACCTACGAGGATGTAGTGATCTTTGGTGTATCAATTGGTTTCTAGTGCCCCAATAGCGCCTATTCTGTTTATTAACAAAGCCAAATAAGTCGAATTGTGTGTCGTCGCTCATAATGTTGTTTTTGCAAAAATGACTGTTAAATGCGAACTAATAAATGTCATCCAAAACAAAATGGCAGTCAAACAAAATGAGCCGCAAAATAAAAAGCATCCTAAATTTGTATGGCCCAGTATATTACAGATAGTTTTTTTTATTAATGGTTCCCAGGCGTTAGAGGCTCTTATATATATATGGTATATATACGAGTACGCGGTATTGACTTGTAATATAATGACCACAAATCACAATAAATTCTACGATGAGCCGTATGTTGAGAACGGCGCTATAGGCTCTTTTTTATCTGTATGGCCCAAGTGTGACATATTTTAATTAATGCTTCCCACGAAACACGAGTTCCGAAAACCGAACTAAGCGATATCGACTTGCACAAGTATGACCACTAATCTCAATAAAACTTGTAAGTCGTTCCGTACGTTGCGATTGGCGCTATATGTGTATGTGTGCCCAGTAAATTAGAGGCAGTTTTTATTAATGGTTCCCAGGAACCATGTGTTGCGGAAATCTTAGCCTAATAGTTGTTGCTTACCTTAAATTTCCAAGTTGATCCAAATCTTGAGATTGGTGTTATAGGTATTAAACAAAAAAAAAACCAAAGGCATCTTGGAAAGCTCGAAAACCTTGTAATTCAAATAACTGCAGCAACAACACTGGACAGCAAGAGATGAACAGGATCTGAAAGATATAAGCAGGCTACCGTGTATTCTGTAAAAAAGCTACTTGCATTCGAAGGAAACCCCACCCAATATATCACTCGGCTATACAATGTGTAATATATACTACATGACTACAATATCATGCGAAATAAATCGATCTACAAAATATTTGAGGTAACGCCCATTCTGCTTTAATATCCTATAACATCTTTGATGTGGAATGGGCGTCAATAAAAAAGTGCGTATTACTACACTATGCGGACAAAATAGATCTCCGTACGTTGGGACACCTGTTCAGCACAATATTTCGGAGAAATATGATAGGGGATGTGTTCTATGTCACTGTAAACCACCAATTTTCATTAATATGCGGTCCTCCAATAAGAACTTATAGAGTATAAAGTAGCTAAATATTTTAAAAGTTCCTTCGTTTTGACCATTTCGTAAAATAAATTCAATATCACTTCAAAAATTGTATTAAAATAATTAAAATCCATTATGAAAAGGGTGGATCTGTAAAAACAATATTTCATAAAATTCACATTATTTTTGGTAGACAAAATCGCCCATCCGACCTCGCTATAAAAATTCTAGTTCGAAAATTTGAGTTCACTAGTTCAAGAGCAAACACCAACAGCAACACGTGCACGTTCGGGTAGTTCAACCGAAAATATTGCTACAGTAAGAGAAAATTTTGTACAGAACCCGCTTTTATCGAATGGTGTTCGCTAAAGAGTCATGATAACCATTTGTTTACCCATAATTGACCACATGAATAAAAACCACTTGTAGTTTCAACAGGATGGCGCTACATACAGCTACTGAAACAATCCGTTTTTTTGAGAAACAAATTTGGTTGACGATTAATTTTGCGAAGGGGGCAATGTTAGCGGGTCACCATAACGTGCGATCGAACACCATTAGATTATTTTTGTGGATCTATGTGAAAGATAAGGTTTATGAGAATAACCCAAAATCTATCGAAGGTCACAAAATCAATAACAAACGCTTCATTCGTAAAATAGAGCCCCATTTATGTAGAAATGCGATCGAACATTTTGACCAAAGCGTAAATTCTGCAAACGTGCTCGCGGTGGACATTTGCGAGATATTCTTTTTCAACCATAAATGGTTAAATGACTACACTAAATTTCAATAAAGAATGACATGTTAAAAGATCAAAATGTGTATTTAATTTCAAATTTAACAAAAAAAGTTCATTGGAAGGCCCTGTAGTTAATAAAGCCAAAATAGAAGACTATTCAACGTCTTTTGACCTTAATCTGAACTCAAATTCGTCATAACAAATAATAATACATGTCGGGTTTTCCAATAGGGACATAATAATTTTATATTTTAATACGAACGCATCCTTGAACGTTTTTCATGATCTGTCAACAAAAACATCAGTCAAGAGTAATATTTTTACCATGTTGAAGTTCAGAAGCGAGCAACGTTTGGAAATTGTTAAAAATTACTACCACAATTCTGAGCCGGTGGTCACAACTTTAAGAGCGATTACTCCAATTTTCGGTCGAAATAATCGTCCCACCAGACAGACTGTACGTGCTATAATGGATAAATTCTAGTCAAAATATTCACTATTGGATGTTCCTGTGCCAGTGAGACAACGCACCGGTTACAGTACCGAAAAAATCGCCGGCGTAAATGCTTCAGTTCAAAATGCGCAAAATTAACCCATTCCACGCCGTTCACAGGAACTGAAAACCTCTTAAACCACATTGTGGCGAATTTTGCATAAAGATCTTGGCTTACCCTTACAAGATCAAATTAACAAGAAATGAAGCCTCTTGATCATTTGAAACGCCGAAACATCTCCGATTTGGTTCTGCTAAAGTTTGAAGAAAATCCTGAATTTCATTGAAAAATCATCTTCAGCGATGAATGCATTACTGGACAACAACAAACCCACATTTTCTTCAACAGACTCCATTATAACCACAGAAAGGGGCCGAGTGGTGTGGATTTCGTGCCGGAGGTATGATTGGACCATATTTATTCGTCATTGAAAATGATCGCCATGCTACGGTTAATGGAGTTTGCTATCATGCCATGTTGGAAGACCAATTTTGGCCAGAATTGAAAGGACTTGACATCAATTATATGTGGTTCCAACAAGATGGTGATGGTACCAATTGCCACGCAGCTGGTCAAGCAATTGGTCTATTGAAGCGGAAGTTCGGTAACCGTGTCTAATCTCGAGAAATTGTCCGGTCGAATGGCCACCTCGCTCATGCGATTTAACTAAGTGGAATTTTTTTTATGGGGTTACAAGTCATTGGTTTATGCCCACAAGCCAACAGCGTTAGAAGAGTGCAAGGACAATACGCGAAATTGCCAACGTTCAGGCCGTGATTTGTGAAAGAGTGGTGGAAAATTGGCTCCAAAGAATCGATCGTTGCAAACGTGCTCGCGGTGGTCATATGAACGAAATCGATGTAACATGTGTAAATATTACATGTGTACTGCACCTGGAATAAATTTCAGCCCAATATCTCAATTATTCTGTGTTTTATAATACAAAACTGTTATGAAAAACCCTTTATAATAATAAAATCAAAATCCCAGAGCCAGCTAATTTTTCGTGTTTTCACATTTTTCAATGTTTTTGTCATTTATTATGGTTTCTAGTGGGATTTGACATCAAAACTCACGTAATCACGAATATAATTTTATTTAATGACAGTCCCCGAAGGAATGGGATCAAATGATCCCTTAATCATCTACTTTGCCCCAATAATATTAGTGATTTCATATTATTGAATAATTGGGACCAACCACTTAGTTTATAAGTTCCCGGAAAGTTCGAAATATTATGAGAATTTTTTCAAATAAATCATGCACTTCATGACAATAATCCGTGTCAAAATCTATTTAATATCGATATAATTTTATTTCGATGAATAGTAATCTCCATAGGAAATCCGTTCCTGAAAGTAATGATGTACTGAAACTCTAATATCAAATAAAAATGTTCGATGAATTCTATATCGCAGAATTGCTTGTTAAAGAATTTTTGGGAAACCGAATAGATAATTTCGTTCTCATGTTTATAGGGGGGAGAGCGAATGGCGAGCAGTAATATACCGAGGGTAATTGTCCAGGGGCAATGGCGGGGGTACTGACCAAGGGCTAATATCCGGAGAGTAATTTATTTTTATTTATTTTATTATTTATTTATTTTTTACATATTTTCCACTTTTATTGTTTTCAGAGTTGCGTATAATTTGGAATCATTATTTAAATACGCTGCCACAGATTTTGCCAATGAGTTCAAAAGAAACAAAAACTTCTAAACTGGGTGCATAAGGTGATACTACGTAGTATAAGTTTAGGAATTAGTAAATTAGTTATGGTTAACGTGCGAAATAGGTAAGTGTGCTAATAGTAATTGGAGAAATTGCTTTCCTGCTCCGAAATCGGTGGAATGGCGTCCTATATTCCCGAAATGATCCACACTTCACTCCAAAGATTATTTTATATGTTATTGGTACATAGTCTTCTGACTGGACTAGCAACGGCTACCGGCTTCTTTCATGATCACGCGGGAAGTAACTACGCCTCTCGTGGAGCTTAATCCTCTGATGGTTAGTAAATGAAACTGCATGGATTTAGAAGAGGGACTCAGCAAACATATCGAAATATAGAGATTCTTCTCCTTTACAACAAAAACAAATAAAAACCAGTTAAAAATTAAAATATTAGATAAAAATTTTAGATATAGTCTTTTAGCCATATGTACACCAAAATAAAAGTTTAACTTACTAAAACCACTTTCTGTAATTTACAAAGGATTTTTTTTGTTATCAGTTCTGGGGTCGAAGCACTCTCAACTCTTTCGCGGTTTCTGGCCGGCCCAAGATGGGCCATGTCTTTTGCACTCCGCAGGGAGTCATATATGTGTTCCATTTAATCACAGATCCTAATCTGTTGATGAAAATTCCCTTTGCATCCTGCCCCTATCGGCATTCGAACCCGGTACCTCCCGATCCAAACGCCAAAGCTTTAACCACTACCACTGTGCCATTTGGTCGGTACAAAGGATTTTGTTCAATGTAATCATACATTTGGTTGTTTTAACTCAAAAAGCTTTTTACATTAACCAACAATTTGGTTAAGTTCACTAAAAAAAATATGCTAGAATAAGCAAGTTATTTGTTTTTTATTTTGATTAATTTAAAAAATTAGTTTATTATTATGAACAATCTATTTCTATTTGCATCTAATACAATAAATATGTTTTTGACTATAGACTATCTGAGATTCGGGAGGGCGTCTAGCAGAGAGAAAGTGAGACAATGCAACAACAACTTTACCTTTACGTCAACCGTTGCTTGGGTTAGTACAAACTTGAGTAATCGCGTCGGAACAGCATAAAAGTATTGTAAAAATGGAAGACTGACATAGCAGTATGTCTCATCCAGCAGCGCTGGAACCTGGCTTAGAAATAAAGCAGTAAAATCGTTTAATGGGATGTAGCACCAAAAAAATAAAATAAACTATATAATTAAAATTAAGTCATTAAAATTGGGTTATTTAAAATTAAAATTTAATAATAATACAGGGTTGGTGAGACCAAATGTGACTGACTTCACTCTGCTGTCATTTGTGTAGTTGTCATTTTCGCGAGTCAATTTTTGAACAGATTGAAGTTTCGTTAGTTGTTTACATGTGGTCAACAAATAATTGTTCTAAATTAATATCTTCATAAAAAAATCGTAATAGAATTCAAACGTAATAGTGTAATTGCACTGTATTTGGGCGGAAATTCACAAAAAGCAATAGTTCGTCAGCTCCAGCATTTGAATGTGAATAAAATGTTTGTGTATCGAACCATAACTCGATACAACGAAACTGGTAGAATCGCTAAACGCAACAGAGGGGGTCCTAAAAAGAAAGCAACATCAAAAGAAATGATACGAAATGTGAAGAAACGAATCCAACGAAATCCTCGTCAAAGTGCCAATCAATTAGCCGCACGTCTACATGTTTCACGATACAGCATTCAAACCATATTGAAAAATGAACTACACTTGAAGCCCTACAAGATACAAAAAATTCAAGATCTTACGGAGGCACAAAAAAAAGTTAGGCTTGAAAGAACACGAGCATTGAAGGCCTTGGCCGAACGTGATGAGATTCCAAAAATTGTCTTTTCTGATGAGAAAATTTTCACCATTCAACAATATGTGAATAAACAAAATGATCGTGTTTGGTTAGAGCACAAGTCCAACGATAATTTGGACACAAGAGTTGCCATGCGCAAGCAATCACCAGCTTATGTTATGGTTTGGGCTGCAGTGAATGCAGATGGACGAACTCCTCTGGTTTTCATCGAACATGGAGTCAAGGTAAACCAAGAGGTGTACCGTGAAAAGGTCCTAAACGATGCTTTGCTACCTTGGGCACGTAAACACTTTGGTACGAACCGTTGGACATTCCAACAGGACTCGGCACCGTCACACAAAGCTCGAGCGACACAGCAATTTTTACAAAATTGCGCTCCGCGGCTGATTTCGTCGATAGAATGGCCACCATATTCACCAGACTTGAATCCCATGGATTTCTCCATATGGTCCATTTTGGAGAGTAAGGTGTCCACTAAAAATTACGAAAGTGTTGATGCATTGAAATCAGCTCTTGTTCGAGAATGGAATAAAATTCCGCAAGCTCACGTTCGGTCAGCATGCAATGCTTTCTATGGAAGACTGAATCAAATAATCAGAGCCAAAGGAGGTCATATCGAGCAGTAACATGTTTTTCATAAAATGTAATATGTTTTCAACATATTCCACGAAATTTCAATAAAAAATAATCAAAATTAAAAAAATTACATCGTTTTCATTTGGTAACACTTGGTCTCAGCCACCCTGTATAGTGCACAATTCATGGGCCGACCCATCTGTCATGCCAGTACTATAGGCTGGCATGGAGCTATGGAATGTGCAGATGGTTCTACGTAAATTGGACCTATAGCCGTACGTCCTCGATTTGGCAGGCAATGCGTAAGGTAGGACGTGAAAAGCGAACCAAGACAGAGTTGGGAGTACTTCGGCTCCAGAACAGATTGAAAAGATTAAAATCACAAAAAAAAAAAATATAATACATAGATTTTTGAATTTTGGATTTTTCGACTTAAGCTTTTTCTGAGTGTATATCTGTTGAAATATGGAACGGAACCCCATCTTTGCCAAATTAATTATACTGATAGATGGCGCTCATTGACTAATCATACAAATTTCAGGTATACAACACTAAGTAATTGTACCAATGCCAAGGGCACTCTCAAAATTTCTAAAGGATCTACAAAAACGGAATTTTCTAGATTTGAACATTTTCCATTAACGAAACAAAATACTACTGGTGACAGATTTTTAAAATGGCAAGTCCAGTCGAGTAAATCGGCACTGCTCTCCCAAGTCGATAAGTTCGTAAATTAAATATTCACTCGCACCCCAAAAGGAGTTATTACTTTACCGTATGCCACTGTATTTAATTATCTCCACTTTATTTATAACCAACGTTACTAATCGTTTCGCGACGTATTATTCGATGCAATTTATCTCTAACCAAATGTATACACCTCGAATAGTTTGTACAGTTAGTAAAGTGTAGGCCGTAAATCGTGTATAATTAAAATGAAATTTAGTTCTGTAATTAAATTAATTGTTTCGGTTACGTTTAATATCGCGGGCGCAGCGGGTGACACATTTAGTCTAAGTTCTAACAGCTGCACGCCAGCAGCGCCAAAAAATATATCAGATTTGACCGATCAAATCAACACAATTGATCAAGTATTAAATTATTGTGATGATGTTGATTCATTGCTGTTTGCTAATGATGCAATAAATAAACTTCTCGAAAATTCTAACGAAACCAAATTGTTTGAGTATGGACAGCGATCAAAGGGTGAAGAAACACAAATTGATAAATTTTTCAATATTTTCGATACGGCATTAAAGAAGGCGGATCTCTACGCAAATACGTCAAAAGCCGTATCAGCACGATTTTTAAGTAATTTCAATACGGTTGTCAATTACTATGCAAACAGTTCAGATGTTAAAATAGATTTATTGGAACAAACTGATAAAACTCATACTATTCGACGCGGTAACATAATTCTTATGGTGATTGATCCATACGAAAGTAATGTTACGGGATTCGCTATCCATAAGAAAAAATTGCGTGAACCAGAAAATAATTTTAAAGATTTTATTGTGCGTAAATTATTTGGACATGAGACTGCACTCGAAATTATTGATAGAAAATTTGAGGTGGGCGTAAACATACCAAGCTCGGTGATCGAACAATTAAAATCGAATATGTCTAATATCCGGATAGTTTTTAGTATTTTTTACAAAGATTCGTGGTTTCTAGAGGACCTCGACGAAGATAACACCGTAGTTAAGGTTAAAAGTAAAACAATTGGAATAACAATCCCGGAATACCCTGAGGCCGAACTACCTAATGGAATATTTACGGTATTTAAACGTGACAAAAAATTTCGAAATCGTTTTAATGCAGTACTAGACGGTTGTTCAAATTGGATTATTGCAAATGGAACAAAAACAGGCAAATGGAACAAAAACTTCAAAGCATATGAAAGTTTAGATGACCACGAAAATCTACTATCGTGTAATGTAAAACAAGCAACATTTTCCGGATATGTCCAGCTCATAGGAAATGATAAAGTTCTTTTGACAACATGTAATACACATGTGCACGAGATAGTAGTAAATGTGATATCAATATTGACTTGCTCTATTTCAATCGTGTGTATAGTGGTTATATTTATATTAGCATGGAAAATAGAGACATGGCGGTTATCCGACACAACACCTTTAATATTGCATTTATCATGTGCAAATGGACTTCAGATGCTTTTCTACATTCTTATAATCGAGCTTAAACTCTTTGATGCAACGAACGCTGAACGAATTAATTATGTATACTGTTTTATTAGTGGTGCGATATTACATTATATAACTTTGGTTGCATTTTTCTTGAGTCTATTCTCCACCGACCACCTAATACGCACATATATTATTGGTACACCACAAACTATCCCACTCAAATTTGAAACCAAAGTACTCACATTTGGATGGCTCATGCCAATGGTAATAATTGGATTATCGATATCGATCGATGCGTATTTCGATTCCGAAATCTATTTACCCACCGATATATTACACGAAAATAGTTCAGTTTGCTATCCAGCGGGAGATTTTTTAATACTCTCAGTGCATATACCAATCGTAACGGCAATCGTTGTACAATTGATAATTTTCATATGGATTATAGTGCGCACGAATCAGAAGCAGGCAAATTTGATAACGAATATTAAACGAATGAATGAAAAATGCGGTACATACATGTATGCGTTTAGCATATTGTCGATTACCTGGATATCGGCTGTCATCGTTTATTACACCGATAATTGTTGGATTCGTGTTATATTTTCATATCTATTTGTAACAACGGCGACGTCCCAAGGTTTACTAATTTTTTTATCGTGTGTTGTATTCGATGGGAAAATACGACGTTATTTTAAACGAATTTACCAAAGTTATTTTTATTAAAATTTAAATGATTTGTTGTAAATAAAATAAAAATCGAATATGTTTATTTTTAATTAAGTCATGGGAAATCTGGTATACACACATAACGAGCCACCATCAGTTCAGTTTTACTTAATCATGCAAATTTAACGTTAGATGTTTGTTTTACCGACTATCTATACCGAGTCAGTAAAACGAATGTCTAACGTCTGATTTGCCTAATAGTATATATAGGTAATATTCCGTTATGGGTTTTACGTAATCACCGAACAATGAGCGAAAACGAAAAATTTGGCAAATGCACTTAGAATATTTTTAGAATTAATTTTTGCAAAAATATAGTGGCCAACTTTTACAACTAATTAGATATGCTTTGACCGGGAAGCTAGACTTGACTGACACGAAGCAAAGAAAATTGATAAACCGTTCTTTGGGACTTTAGTACACACATCTCTAGACAAACACCAATTAGCTATTTATTGGTCTACACTTAGAACACCTGACAAACTCTGTAAAATAACGCTCGCCTTTTAAGAAAATTATTATTCATCAGTTGTCAAACCTACTGCATACCAAGAAGATGTCCTAATGGTTGTTCTTACGTAACGAAACTCATGTTTTGGACTACTGAAAATATCGATTCTACGACAGAATTTATTGAAAATGAATTCACTGCAAATTACAACGAAAACAACAAAATGTTATAGAACAATTTACGGAAAACAACAATTCACAAAAACGACAATTCATCGAAAATGATCATTCCTTGAAAAGACAGATCACCGAACACGACAGTTCATACAAAACGACTATTCCCCGACAACAACATTTTATCGAAAGTGATTATTCGCCGAAAAAATTATGCAAACAGTTAATAAGAAGAGTTCATTCCAATTAGCCGTGAAAACAATATAGATTTACCAATAATTAAATATTTTATTTTGGTTAAAATTAGTATGCAAAAATAAAATTATAGAAAAATGTTTAATTGCAAAAAAAATATAGGAAAATATCGAACATATACTCGTACGTAATGGAATTTAAAACAATTTACGGAACTTTCAAAATCATTTTCTGTCATTCTTACGAAAAGGAGTCCAATGCTAAGCGGTTTTGGGCAGTTCCCTTTTTCAGTAAGAGAATTTAAAATAACAAAAAATTCTAACTTTAATCAGAATAATTAAACATTTACGTATAAGGTCTCAATTTATTATAGCGACTGTGTTGAAATTCGATCATATAGATTCGACGAAAGAAGTGGTATTCTTTCGATTATGTCATTCGAAAATTGTTTTCGATACTTAATCTTCCGATATTTTCATTTTGAAGTTTTCGGAATTGGCCATTTAACCAAAACCTTTAAGCCATTGCTATGTTAATATAACTTGTAACACATTCTAAAGTAGATTTGCGGTCCGTCTTTCGGTTTCGGTTCTGGTAGCTTTAAAATGAAAAGGCTCAATGCCTATCAAAAATGCGACAAGGCTGAGACTGTTTAAAACGGCATTTAACTTGCCTAAAATTAGCGTTCAATGTTGTATTTGGAATAACTAACTTTTTCTCAAACTATCAGTACCCATCGCATTATAGTGGAATGGATAGATGGAGCCCAAAAAGTTTTTTAATAATGCATTTCTAATTATGCTATAGTTTTCCGTATTATTTTGTAAAATTCTGCGAGATGGGTTCGATTGTCTTTTTGAACTCTTGAACATGATTAACTCAGTTTTCACTGGACGGGATGAAACTTGGTGTGTATGATGAATATGGAATGCTAATATGCTTTCCGGGTGAGCAATTCTGGAAAGTAGTACTGCGTATGGAACAAGCTGAGTATGGAACAAGCGATGAGAATATACGCTGTTTATCAAAAATAGAAAATTTGAATTTATCGAATGTAGAAAAATGAAATATATGACAAACTTAAGAAAATTATCTTAAAATAAAAAGTCAAATAATTCGCTTGCCAAATTGCCTTTTCGGTGAACAGACACTGAATAACCAGTTATGGTTACATAATATCGAAGGACGGTAGACCCTTGACTAGGGATAATAAAAATTACTGGTCTAGTTGATGAATAGCAATTTGCCATTCTCCAAACCGCGTCCGGAACACATATTGGAATCCTATTTTAATCATTGAAACCTACTGTAACATCGCAATGGGTTGAGAACTAATCTAGTTCAGTTCAAATTGACCATTCTGTAGAACCACACCCGGATCTCTTAAATAAAGTAATTCGATTTTCATAATAAACACCAAGATTATTCCCAATAGGTTAAATAATAATTTAGTTTCACCATTTGCCAGAATCACACCCGGAACCTTGGAATCCAATTTGTAATCATACAAAACTAATGGCATCCCAATTGGAAGAAAAATAATTGACCAAGTTCCGCAGTCAGATTGCCCGAAAAACAAAACATCGATTTATTGTCGAATTTGATCAAATTTCGATTAAATTGCTGTATTTTTAAAACTAAGAATTTTAGTTCAATCTATTCTATCTTATTTTCTATTCAACCCAAAACATTTTATTTCATTTTTTAGTATTTTACTTTATTTTACACATTTTTACAGATTTACCATTCGCTATATCACCGAAGTCCGTCAAAATGTGTTTTAAAAAGTTCTGCGTGTATACGTATGTTCCGTGCAAACTAAATGTATATGTGTCCTCTTTACAACGCAGACTGATTGGCTGATCGTAATTAGACCAACAAGGTGCGAAAATAGCCCAGCAAGGTGCGCAAATAGACCAACAAGGCGAGCAGCATAGTGCACAATAGGCATAACTACGAGCAGAGCAAGATGAACGATTTCCTGAGCTACGTAGAGAACAAAGCGTCCAATTGATAGTACTACGAAAGGAGCATGGCGGTCAGCTTGCTGATCTGCGTAAACAGCACAACGTGATCAACGTATCTAAGATCTTCAAATTAAAGAGCTTAGAGGATAAATACAGTTCTATGAGGAAAAAGTCGATAGCCGGCTCAAGGAATTTGAAGGACAAATTATGAAGGAGCCTGAAAATAAAATTAAGTAAGTGGACGCGCGCTTTGAAACACGTACCTAGTAAACTATTGGAGATATGTTCAACTAAATAAAACATTTTCATCAAAACCAATTACCGAAAGCTCATGAGGAATTTTAAAGCCACCGATATTCGATGGCATGATCCCATTTGAGAATTTTAAGGTGCAGTTCCAAACGGAAATTGTTGGGGGTGCAGAGAGTAGCTTATGCACTCATTTTAGGCTCTTCGTGGGAAAGCTGCAGTAGCCTTGCATACTGTATCTGCAACAGAATGGAGCTATGAACGGCCCATGACTGAGTTGAAACTAAGATGTAGAAGGAGCCTACAAGACCTAGAAAGAGAGGTAACTAAATTGGCGCGTCAAGCTTACGATAAGTGGACGCGATTATCAGTGATGTAAAAGACGACCATCTGAAACTTTATTTGAGAACCAATACTAGAGATAAAACCATGAAATGAATTATCAGCGGTTTTAGCATTTGCCTGTACAGAAGCAATTTTTTGTGTAGAATTTCAATCCATGAGCCAGGTTCATTTTTCGCCTATAGTTGATGTTTAACTCTCCATTTTTCTTCTTGATGTGCTCTTTCCATCTTAATCTTAGCTTAGCATTGAGAGAGAGTCATACCAAGTAATTTATTTGAGTTTTTTACTCGACGGAAAATTTGTAAGAATCCCAATAATCAGTTTCGAACGGATGAGATTATTGATTTGAAAAAATCAGTCTTCTCATGGTCGTGATGACTGATGTTATATTACTTAAATTCGAATATTGTCTATATATTATATAGGACAATACCATGTATTTGTAGTGCTAGCGAATTACTGCTAGCCTAACGAAATCGATTCTTTCATATTTTTCATCTATGTTTCATTCTCACAACTAACTTTTCGCGTTTTTTACGAATTTATATATTTTTCTTTTACTTTTGTTTTTCTATTGTAATGGTTTTTATTGTGATTGTTCCGTACATTGGTCTATAAATACACAATCATAGGGATTTCATACATTTAGCAACAATCAGAATAAAAACCATTGCAATGATTGTGTATTTAATTCGAGAGTACTAAAGATAGACCAATGTACGGAACAATTACAATAAAAACCATTACAATAGAAAAACAAGGTATTTAGTTGTATTTGCATATGGAATTTAGTTTGAGTTAAGAACCTCGGCAATCCAGTTTACATTTTGGTTTGTAAAGTTCAAATATACACTATTTTGAAGTTTGCTTATTGCTTCCAGTATATATTTCCAACTGCTAGGATAGCTGTATAGTCTGCAATCGCGATTGTACCGACTAGTAGCTTGAATATTAGGTAAATCTCTCGCATAAGCGATGAACAGAATAGACCCAAGTATGCCGCTACCTTATGGTATACCTGCTGACCTGTCAGACTCGAAAGTGTCAATCTGCTATGTAGGATTTAAGAATTTCATAAAATTGTTTAGGCAGGTCTCAATGCAGTTTAAATTCAAGCCCTTAGTGCCAAACTTTGACGAAATCCTCAGCTACATCTAAGGAAATACTGGGGCATATCTTCTTATTCTCAAGAGGATCCTCAGTGACGTCCATTATTATGTGAACTTTTTCAACTGTACAGTGATTTTCTCTAAACCCAAATCGGTGTGGTGGAATTAAACATCTTTCTTCTATTAAAGGTTTCAGCCTCTTGAGCAAAAGTTTTTCAAATGTAGTTGATATCACAGGAAGTATTAAACTAGTACTGAAATGTGACGTGCAGATCTGCGACGGAGAATGCGCAAAGATTGAACCATAGACATAACGAGCGCCTGAAATAAATGAGAGACGCAACGAGGCCAGCGCGAGAGGTATATCAACTTTCGATGAGGTGATTTATTGTACAATTTCAGGAAGGAGAAACGCAAATTTCAAGAAATCTACTCAGTCATAGACTGTCACGATTTGATATAGGATGTGCCTGATCAGTTAGGTGTCTGTCCCTGATTCAATATATATGCTACTAATAATCCTGTTCTATGCGACATGTGACGCATCCGTACATGTATGTTATGTACAAGAAAGGGTGTAAAGTTGGGGCCAACATCATCCGGAACAGATGTCTATACTTGACTATACACCCTAATCAATCAATTAATTGTTTTCAGTAAATTGGCATTTTGTGGGACATGTCAAGCTATCGAAAATATCATTTGAAAATTATTATAAAAACAAAAAATAAATAAAATGATTTAATTATTTTTATTTATGTGTTTTAATATATAAAGAGATTTGGTAACTAAGGAGAATGCGTATAACAGTAGCTTTATTATTGCTTCTAAATAATACTATATTACAGATTAAATGGCGCGCACTCGTACTTAGTACGCATACATTGGCGTTTCATATATAGAAAATTTGACTAAATTTTAATAGACGGCCAAAGGCTGGATGAAAGTAAATTTATTACGTGACTAAATGAGGGAAGGGTGATTAATAGCCAAGATGAGATGGGCAAGTTACTTTTCCCTTTCATTGGTTGGAATGTAAAGTCAACAATGCAGGTCCCTCTATATACATGACATAAGGAGGATAGGACTACAAGTTACAAGCACTTAAGTAAAGGTGTAAGTACTAAAACATAAGTCGATTAGCAAGGAACAATCACAAACCTTTAATCTAATTGTTAACAGTTTACTTCTAGATTTTTCAAAACCTAACTAAAAAGATGTGCTTGGAAATATTATACCTATAGAATCTATCAATTTAAAATAAATTATTTTCAGTTTATTGGTGTTATTACCCAACCCTTAAAATTCTACATATATGCTGATGAAACTTCTTTTAAATGTAATAGATTAAAATACTAGTATTTTAGCACTAAGAAAATTTATTTTTTACCCACTGACTCCTCAAACCAAGATCCATTACATCCGTATTTCTTTGCTATGAAATAACCAGACCTCTTTATAAATCTGTAATATAATTTAATACAGTTCCCCTCCAAGTCATTTACATATAGCCACATGCCACCTTATGGCAGCGTACTACATAATTTAAAATAATTCAACTTCATATTTAATCAGCAATCAATTCATCTATTTAATTAACCATCACGCTCACAGGTATATTTTCCAACATTAATACTGTCAACGTGAATTCTCTAAGGACTGTTTATAAACCCGTCTTGAAGTTTACCCAGTCTTTTACCCACGATTTTTCTTAAATACCACTAACAACATAAATGTTAAAAACTCAATCCCGAATTTTTATTTGCATGCAGATAAAATCCTATTGGCCAATTTGCGACCAAATATGAAGGCCCAATTGGAATGAATACGAGGCACAGAAAGCCAAGTTGTTATTTAGGTAAATAGAAACATTGTATTGCCAAAACATTTAAAAGGTCAGCCGATTTGTTGATTAAATTAAGTTGTGTATTCCGTATCCGGCCGATTTTCCGAAGCGATTTTATTCTATTTGAAAATTAGTCTGGGATGAATACTTCTATTAAATGGTCTTCCAATTTATCATTGTATAGTGACTTCTGTACCCTCTAGGCTAATTTATGGCGAAATTATAACTCAGATTTACGCGACACGTCAACCGAGTTCTTTATTCAATTACATTCTAGCCTTAGTCGACGTACTGTTTCTCGGATTTTATTTAAGAAAATCATATTTCATACGAGTGTTAACTAACCGGCTAACTTTTCAACGGTGGTTGAATTCTAACGACCTCTTTTATCGTATCGAGCACCAACTCACAGGACATATTCCTCTTCAGAAATGTAGAAATCTACAGGCTAAGCTATTTTTCGTTGCTTAAATTTTTAGTACGTTCACTCAGAAATCGGAAGACCATCGTCGAAGAACAACATTCGTTACAACAAAAATGCTTTCTTGGAAGAAAGGTGCTAGAAAAATAGAAAATCACCTCAATATGAACAAAATAAAATAAATTGGCAATTTTGGGAGTCTCAACCAGCGTAAAGAGCTTAAGTTATACTCTGTTTGGACCATTTAGATGAGCGGTATGACTCACATTTTAGGGATCACTTGTTTAGGTTTGGTCAGAAACCTTCAAAATTTTGATGATCGTAGGACTAACCGAAATGATTCTAACAGCGAAAAATTTAAGCTCTTGCTTGTATGTTCGGTGGTTGCAAAAACACTTAAATAAAGATTTGAATGTTTCAATAACTAATAGCCAAAAAGTAAAAATATACAAAAACCTAAAATTCCGAAAGTATGTTGTACTGGTGAGGAAAGACCGCCTGGTTGATAACGTGAACCAGCGGCCCATTTAAATGTCAATAATATAAAATACCGGATTTCCAAACAAAAAAGACCCTCATTTGGTATCTTTATTGGTGAATACGTACGTGTAGAAACAGAAAGCGACAAACCTCCGACAATAACTAATTTTAACGGAAAATAAATGACCTAATGAGATTTGTACCCAAAATTATTTCGTAATGTAAACATCACCAAGTCGAACTAAAATTTTCACGACCGTATTTAAAGGGTGGTTAAATTTTAAGAGCCGATGTTGATTTTGAATAAAACACAAATTATTTAGGAAATTATTGTCAATTCTTTTTATTATGATAATATGGTATGGTTCAATTATGTATGGAACAAAATATCGGCCAAATGACCGACAGCACCCGATGGTCCAAATTTTCGATGACGCTTAGGCATAATTGAGGTTCTATGCCGTTAATGTGCCGAATTATCCCATCCTTTAGCTCTTGAATTATTGCTGGCTTATCGACGTGCATCTTTTCTTTCAAATAACCCCAAAGAAAGAAGTCCAACGGTGTCAAATCACATGATCTTGGCGGCCAATTGACATCGCCACCACGTGAGATAACCCGGCCA
The DNA here is from genome assembly GCA_963691935.1 of Nephrotoma guestfalica. Lineage (NCBI taxonomy): Eukaryota > Metazoa > Arthropoda > Insecta > Diptera > Tipulidae > Nephrotoma > Nephrotoma guestfalica. Next base: position 236,301,939 of record OY829913.1, read on the forward strand.
TCCTTTAGCTCTTGAATTGTTGCTGGCTTATCGACGAACCCCTTTTCTTTCAAATAACCCCAAAGAAAGAAGCCCAACGGTGTCAAATCACATGATCTTGGCGGCCAATTGACATCGCCACCAAGTGAGATAACACGGCCATTGAATTTGTCGCGCAAAAGAGCCATTGTTTCGTTAGCTGTGTGGCAAGTGGCACCGTCCTGTTGAAACCACATATCGTCCACATCCATATCTTCCAATTCGGGCCATAAAAAGTTCGCTATCATCTCACGATAGCGAACACCATTCACAGTAACTGCCTGACCGGCCTCATTTTGGAAAAAATACGGCCCGATGATGCCGCCAGCCCATAAACCGCACCAAACAGTCACTTTTTGTGGGTGCATTGGTTTTTCGACAATCACTCTTGGATTAAGATTCGCCCAAATGCGGCAATTCTGCTTATTGACGAATCCACTGAGGTGAAAATGTGCCTCATCACTGAAGATGATTTTCTTCGAAAATTGATCATCCACTGTTGCCATTTCTTGCCACCATTCTGACCATTGACGACGTTTGGAATGGTCAAGAGGCTTTAGTTCTTGAGTCAATTGCACCTTATAAGCGTGTAAATGCAAGTCTTTATGCATAATGTTCATCAACGACGAGCGTGAGAGGTGCAATTGTTGGGCACGACGACGAGTTGAGGTGGGCGGCTCGTCAGCCACACTATCGCGAACAGCAGCAATATTTTCTGCTGTACGAGCTGTACGAGCGTGCACTGGTGTTTTAAAATCTCCTACAGACCCGGTTTGCTCAAAATTTGCACGATTTTTCCGATTGTACGCACATTTGGACGATTAAATTGACCGAAAAAATCACGAAGTGCACGATCTGCATTTTGATTTGAACGCCCATTTTCATAATATGCCTGAATAACTTTAACGCGTTGCCCGATTGTGTATCTTTCCATGGTTCAAATTGAGTTAGTCTGAAATTGAGAAATGTCAATTTAAATGCAGAAAAAAACTTGACGTTTAGGTGTGGTTCACATTCAGCGTCGGCCCTTAAAATTTAACCACCATTTACTAGGTGCATAACTACGAGTAAATTTCCGGGGTTTCTTGAAAAATGAAAACTGAAAAATTTCAATAGAAGTATAAAAAATGGTTTATTCAAAGTATTGTCCTTCGCTATCTACACTTTTCTTGCCATCTCTCTTGCCAATTGTAAGTTTCACTCGTTTTCAGCAGCTCATAGTACACGATTCCTTTCTGGTCCCACCAAACGCAGAAGATTGCCTTCTTTCCGAAGCGATTTGGCCGTGCATAAGTGATAATCCGAGGGAATAAGGCGAGTTCGGTAGCAGAACCCATCTCAGCATTTTTATGGTGACCTGAACGATGGAAGTGCGATGGCGGGGAGCGTTGTCATGCTGCAATATCACTCGTTGGTGTCTCGTGTCCCATTCTGGCCGTTTCTCGAGCAATGGTTCAGATTTATGAGTGGTTATCGATAGCATTGCCCATTGAAAGTTTCGCCCGTTTTCAGCAGCTCATAGTACACAATCCCTTTCTGATCCCACCAAATGCAGACCATTGTCTTCTTTCCGAAGCGATTTGGCCGTGCCGTCGACGTTGATGCTTCGCCAGGTGAAAGCCACGACCTTTTATGTTTAAGATTCTTAAAAAAGATCCAATTCTTATCTCCTGTAACAATTCGCTGCAGGAAGCTATTTATTTCATGCTGTAAAAGCAAAATATCGCAAGTGGCTCTTCTATTTTCGATCTGTCACTCAGTCAACTTATGCGGTACCCATTTTCCCGAGTATCCGCGATTATCTTTTAGAAAGTACAAAATACTTTAGAACAAAATTTTAAACGAAAAGTTTAAAACAGTATACGCTCTATGAAGAAAACATTCGCGTTATTTACTGAACGACAACAGAATGTAGGAGTTCTTCGATCCACTATAGTACACGATTCAGCTAATGTTTGACGTAAAATTAAAGACACGAGAACAATATATCTGATTACTAGTTTCAGAGGAAACTGTTCAGTAGTTCTAAACAAAGGTGATCACACATTTGAGGGGTTATGGCGTTCAGTTAGTTTGACTTTAGCATCAATATTTATAATATGTACGAAAGGTGATATCAAAAAACTACCGGGCTCCTGAATCCGTGCTTTTTGTCCTTGCTTAAAGGACCGCCAAGCAGAAGTTATACAAACTGTTGAATTTTAAAGTATTAGTACAAGAGGTGATAACGTAAAGTTCCTAAAATAATCTTTATAGGGGTGAGCATACTCTGAGTAACACTAAGGGCATGATGCGAGTCAAGAGTACAGCTAGTAATCGGGTCTCCTTTGTAAGCATTACAAATTTCCGTTCTAATATTCATTTTAGATTAAATTTTCTTAGGTCGGGCTAAAAATGGAAAATCACTCAATTAATAATTTGACTAAGAACACGCTTTCTTTATACCATCAAAAAATGTACAAAATCCTAAGGTTTTTTCCCCCTGATTTTGCATACCAAAACATTAAATAAAAAATGTCTTTGTTTTATTTATTATTGCAATTACACAATTGCAGTATGCAACCTTAACAAAGTGTGCTTGTTTAGCATAAAACTAGTACTCAACAGACACATTACATATCGAAACAGTCGTATAAGATCAGTTGTGCCAAAATGGTATTTAAAATAATTTTCTTCATTTTTTTAATAAATATTTTGAGTGAAATTCGTGGCGAACTAAAGGAATTCTATCGATGGAAACAAATTAGATATGCTAATTTACCGTCATACGTTATGACAGGGATCCCAAGCACATCAAATTTGGCTTCGATTGCCGATATGACAAGTTACATTCCGTATAATAATCTTCCGATAGGCGTCAGTCATTGGAATGGAAAATTATTTATAACGGTTGCTCGACGCAACTACGGTGTACCATCGACACTAAATGTTATTGATATGGCGCGAGTACCACAGGGAGAATCTAGTCCAGATTTAAATGGATATCCAAACTATATAACTAATTCAATTCCTGTAAGTAAAATCAACTAATTAGCTATTTGGTAATTTATATAAAAATGTTCTAACTTTAAAGACGGCGTTACAAAAAAATCCAGATCGTATTATATCGGTATATCGCACCAGAGTGGATACATGTAATCGATTGTGGTTTGTCGACACCGGGCTCTTGGAGTATCCCGATAATTTTGTACAAGTCCAAAGGCCATCAATTTGGGTAATCGATTTAAGAACAAATCGACGTATACGCCGTTTTGAAATACCGGAAAGTGTCGCAAAGCTTGGTGATGGATTTATTAGCATTACAGTTGATGTCGATCCAAATTCATGCGAAAACGCATACGCATATTTACCTAATTTACGTACTTATACGCTTTCGGTGTTCAGGTAAACACAGATATTTAAAATTAACATTTTATTTAATATTGATTAACAATAATATCATAAAATTGGTTACAGTTTGGCGACTAATAAGCTATGGACTTTTGGGCACAATTATTTCTATTTGGAGCCGCATAACGGGGATTTTAATTTGAACGGTGTGAAATGGAGATGGAACGATGGGATATTTTCCGTAGCATTAGGCCCATTCCAACCGAACGGATATCGTACCGCATATTTACACGCGTTCGCCAGTCTAAGTGAATACACCGTATCGACCCAAATTCTACAAAACTCATCCTTGGCCAGTGACTCATATCAGCCAGATGATTTTCAAGTAAGTTGTTATAGATAATGCACCAAAACAACATTTCTTTATGCACCCAAACACCTAAACATGTTTTATTTACAGTATCTAGGCTATCGTGGCCGTAACATGCAATGTGCCGTACATGACATTGATGTAAACAGTGGCATTATGATTTTTGGTAAAAATCATCAAAATGCGGTTGGTTGTTGGAATATGAACAAACCATTTAATCCAATCAATTTCGACGAAATTGGAAAAGATGATGTAACCATGGTGTATCCGAGCGACGTAAAAGTGGATCAATACAGTCAGGCGTGGATAATGACTAACCAAATACCAATTTATGTATATAGTGAGCTTAATGTTTCCGAATATAATTATAGAATTTGGACGAATAATGTGCAGGTCGCTGTTCGTGGAACCAAATGTCAACCATCATTTGTTTACGTTTAATTGTTGGTCCATTTTTATATAGAGATAATAAAAATTTGGCTACACAAACTTGTTTTAATAATAAAGCTGATTACAAAAACCAACAACTAGTCAGTCATGTCAACATTTTTATATAAAAATACCACATATATATATACCAGATTATGGTACGAGGCGGCATTATATTTTGAATACATAGGTTTGTCTATGCATACACAAACCACACCAGTGAGTAACATGAATTTCCGATGATGGTGTTAATTGTGTGGTCAATAAAAGTGCGTACCTTAACAATTTTTCACAACGATGTTTTTATAACAGTAATTTGAACTCTACGCACCCTTGATAAAATTAAAACGAAGGTCGCCAACAATTTCATAATCTTCTTTCAGCCCGACAAGTTTTATATTTTTGAATTTGTTTCATTATCTCAGTCCAAGTTTGGTGTTCGATTAAAGAAGATCAAAATGAAGCTGTTGTGTTTAGTGTTTGTACTTTGTTATGTGTCATCAATTAGCGGCAAATTAACAGAATTATACCGTTGGAAACAACTCTACTATGACAATCTGCCCGATTATGGTAAGAAATATTGCGTTAATTCAATAAAGATGGTTTGCATCAATTCATAAATATCATTGTTCATATAGTAATCCAAAATATTCCGAGTGGTGCTAATTTGGCTGATTATGGAGATAAAACGACATATATTCCATACAACAGTCTGCCACTTGGCGTAAGCCATTGGAAAGGTAAAATATTTATTAGTGTACCACGACGTGATCATGGTGTTCCGGCAACGGTAAATGTAATCGACACAAGTTTAGTACCAGCCGGTGAAGAAAGCCCTAAAATGGTTGGATATCCAAGTTATGAACTAAATGCAATTCCAGTAAGTACACCATAACAATACTTTACAATGCATACCAACAATATTTTTTATTCTAATAACAGACTGGTTTAAACCCTGATCCGGATCGTATTATATCTGTATATCGTACACGAGTTGACGTCTGCGATCGCTTATGGGTCATGGATACCGGTTTGCTCGAATACCCGACTGGCCAAGTACAAATTCAACGTCCGGCTGTTTGGGTAATCGATTTAAACACAAATGAAAGAGTTCGTCGATTTGAAATACCAACAAGTTTTATCGATCGAGGTGATGGCTTCATAAATATTCAAGTTGATGTTGATAAATCAGCCTGTGACAAAGCATTTGCTTATATACCAAATATAAGAAATCATAAATTAGCCGTTTATAGTTTTGAACAAGATAAATTGTGGTCGTTCGGTCACAACTATTTCGTCATCGAACCAAGAAATGGCGACTTTTTAATCCAAGGTTTTAAATTTCGATGGAGTAATGGCATTTTTTCATTGGCACTTGGTGCTCGAAATGATGATGGTTATCGACCTGTCTACTTCCATGCGTTCGCCAGTTTAAGCGAATATGTTGTTTCGAACAAAATTCTACAAAATTCATCACTCGCATCCGGATTATATCAAGGGGATGAATTTCAATATATTGGTAACCGAGGCGAGGGAATGCAATCGTCTATGCATGATATGGATGATAAAACGGGTATTATGATTTTTGCAATAAATCAAGCAAACGCGGTCGGTTGTTGGAATTCAGGAACCAGCTTTAGAACACAACATTTGCATTTGGTTGAGAAGAATGATGAAACTATGATTTTCCCAAGTGATGTGAAGATTGATGAGGATAGCAAAATTTGGGTATTGTCTAATAAAATACCACAATATCTCTATAGCCGTGTCGATGAAAATGATTATAACTATCGTATATTTACGGATACCGTACAGGATGCCATAAAGGATACACGGTGTGTGTCCATGGGATCGAGATGGCATGGAAGACATTAACTTTTTTAATTAGTACCTTTAAACTCCATTATATTTTGTTTTTAAATTTACATCAAACAATTAATAAAAGTTTTACCTCTGACTAAACCGCTTAGTATTTTATTACTTAGACCAACATTTATTATATAAAAATATTGTGGTTCCCACCCATTCCACAAATTATGTAATTTTACAAAATGTTTGTTTTGCATGTCGACAGATTATTATTAAAAATTGCGTTTATCACACTATCACAGCACACATTCAAAGGTCACACAAATTAAATCAAACTCAACTTCTCGCGCTTACTCTAAAATATTTATTAATCGCTACATCATTTGATGTAAGATACGAGTATAAGAATTTAAATTTATACCTTGTGAAACATTTTTAGTTTTATTGAAATTAGTATCTGCTCTGTTACCCATGCGAGAATAACAAAATAATTTTCATTGAACTAAGATGAAATGAATACAGAAAGCTGAATTCTAATCAAACGAAAATCTTAAATGAACGTCTTGTCTTTTATACGAACTTATTGGTTCGCTAATGCCTGAAAACTATAAAAAGGTGGCTGAGTTAGAACTTTTTAGCTGAAATACCTTTGGAAACGGAGATACAATCAAGATTACTGAGGAATGGTTGATTTAGTTGAGAGACAGTGTATATCTCTAGGTATATTAGGGAGTATTAGGTCTAAAAATCTGTTTGTTTTTGGAGAGATGAATATTGATATTCTTGGTTTTTCAAACAGCAGCATTGATTATATAAACCTAATGTCTTGTTTTGGGCTTGAACCACTGATTAATATTCTCACGCGTGTTATTGCTTTTTCTTCAACTTGCATTGACCCCTTTTTAGCTCGGCTTAGATCTAATCATCTTTCAGGTATAACAGCGCCGGCTTTAGACTTAAAAATTTCTGACCACCATTTGATTGAGATATGGTTTAAGGTTTCTCAGATATTGTTATCTGGCATTAATTTGAACCAAAATTCCACGAGAAGAAAGAAGCTCAATCTGTTATTGTTATATGAAAGGTTGGATCATATGGACTGGCGGCTCATTTTTGAACATCGACAATCCATCTTGAGGTATTTTTGGATAATATTTCACTATTGTAGAATGCTGCTGTCCATATTGCTCATCTAAAATCAAACGCTGCAAGCCTTGGATTTCCTTTGACCTTGCGCGACGTATTAATAAAAGAAATAAACTGCGAACAAAAGTTAACTAGCCGTCCTGAAAATGCAGTACTTCGCGAAAGCTATATAATAGGATGTGCACCATAATTAGTGTGGATATCAAAAAAGAAAAGGAAATCTATTATTCTCAGCGTTTTTCAGTTAACCGCATATAAAAAAACTGGATTTTAGTAAACGAAATCTTAACTCGTAAACATAAAACGCCACTAGTTAAATCTATTTTAGCACAGAACGAAGAACTTCTTACGAGTGATTTAGCAACTGCTAATGAGTTTAATTGTCATTTTTCTAATATTGCTAAAGAGCTAAAGACTTATGTGCTAAATTTGACTCTAGCAACAAGTCATCTAGTTCCGATTTGCCTTTTGATTTCAGTGCGTCAACTGTTAGTTTAGTAATTATATACTAAAAGCCATTGATGGGCATATTAGTCCAGTTCTTGCACACATTTTCAACCTTTTCTTTGAGCTGGGAGTTGTACCCGATCGTTGTACCCAATAATTCCCTCTTTTAAGAATGGTAATCGCCTCGACAAAGGTAGCTATAGACCTATTGCCTTGCAGCCAGTTAAAAATAGGGTTTCTAGTTTTTTAGATCAAACGGATGTACTGAGTATTCATCAACATGGCTTTCGTCGAGGTATGAGTACCGAATCGGCCTTGTTGGAATTCTTAAATACAATCAATATTGGTTTAAATAAAGGTAATAGTTGCGGTGCTTTATTTATTGATACAGCTAAAGCCTTCGTCATGGTTGATCACAAGCTTCTGCTCTTTATTTTGAATAATATAGGGCTTAGGGGAGTTTCAAATAAGTGATTAGCATCGTATTTAGATGGTAGATCGGTGAGAGTTAAGATAAATGACAAGTTAAGCGATTCGAATTTTATTAGGGTTGGGGATCCCCAGGCTTCAGTATTAAACTAACTCGGTGTTTAAAGTATTAAACTAACTCTTGGGAATTCTCCCAGGGACGTTATTTCGATGATCAATACTGATCTAAACATTTTACTCTCATTGTTCGACAAGCATCGTCTGATTCTAAGCCGGAAAACGAAATTCATGTTGTTTAAATTATCTGGTAACGTTAATTTGGCATTTTTGCTTCGAATGACTAATCGCAGTAGGCTTGAATGTGCATCTATTGATTGCCACTCTGAGTGTTTTGACATCGAACCTGTTGACTCGTTTAAATATCTTGGTGTTCATTTGGTTCTTGGTGTTCACTTATCTAAATTGGAAAACGCATGTTAATTCAGTCAATCGGTATCTGACATCAACAGCTAGAATTGTTTACCCCGTTCGTGACTATTGTCCTACTCCGGTGCTAAAAACTGCTTATCATGCACTAGTTATGGCTAAATTAGAATATGGATTGACGTGGAGTGGTTGTTATGCAGCTACTCTGCACCCCTTATATGTCCAACAAAAAATGATTTTGAGAATATTTCTAAAGAAACCACGAACTAAACCAGCTTGGAATGTATTCACTACAATCAACATATTGTCGTTAAAACACTTGTACATACTCGTATTATGAGAAGTGATTTTCGATACAATTTTCGCTGCAACAATCAATTTCTCTGCAACATTCCAAGATTTTACAACGAGCACTTCCGTCGCTCTAATCTTCTCGCAGCACCAACCTTTTTTAATGCGCCACCATTTTACATTAGGCAGGACATTCATTTGAAACCCTTTTTACCGAAAGTTAAAAAATGGCTTCTTGAAACTGTGGATATCACCTTTTAATTCAGAGTTATTGCATAAAAAGTGTTGAACTGAGTTAAATATTTTGAAGTTGAAATTGAAGAAATATATATTATTGTTATTATTATAAGTAGTAGTAGTAATGGTAGTAATAGTATTAATATCTTAAACATTTTATTGTATCTTGTATGCAATTGATCATTCTTAATTGTAACACTAATTTTTGTAAATATTATAGAATTATTCTCTAAATTTTGTAGTATTTTTTTGCGAATTTGCTACTGTCAATTTTTGGCATAAAACTCGCTTTATTTTTAGTAAATAAATAAATAACACTTAAAATAAATAAAATATAGTATTTCTTTCATCATCTAAAATGATCAACTTTTGAACATAAATAATTTCGTATAGCAAATTGTGTCTGAACTGTCGTCTGTTCAACGCAAATTGTTATGCTATTCTGAACTTTTAAATGATTAATAAGAATCTGTTATCATCCCTAAGATGCGAGATGCGAGAATTCACCACATACTTGCTATGACGTATACCTTGTCGAATCGAGTACGTCCTTTCAAAATAAGAAAATCTACAAGGTAACGTTGCAATCGGTTGATGGGAGAACGAATAATCAAATTGATCACGTCATGATCTCGAAGAGATGTTCCAGAAGAGGCACGACATTGATCAGATATCGATGCACTAAAAAACGAAAACTCCCTGCACAGTTACCAATCAGCTGTCATTGAGTATTTAGACCACCACAACGAAAACCACAAGCCTCAATCAGACATCCAGGAGCAGTGGCAAGTTATCCAGTTGACCACAACTGCCGCAGCGGAAAATAAAATTAGAAGAAGACCGCAAGATCACGTAATGAGTGGTCGTCGACGATCAGTGCCGTCAACTCGTCGAACGAAACGAAAGTTGATTAAGCGCAAAATGGTTGGCCCGTAACACTAGGAACTCTGAAACAGGATATATTTGCGCCAAAAAGCCAAAACCAAATTCCTCCGTTAAAATAAGCGCAAATATTTCTTTGCAGATACATCAGCTTCCAAGCGGAAAACGGAAACTCGAGAGATTTTTTCCAACGCCAGATATCTTGAGAGCTGAAGACAAACGTGGCTGATGTTCTCTCAGTATATCAAACCTACTTCGAAAATCTACTAAATCGGACTGACGAGCTATTGCTCCATCAGAGCTATTGCTTCATCAGGCGAGCAGGTGTTCCTCTATATCCCACAGTAGAGGACGTACTCACAGCTATAGTAGGAGGAGTTGCCAGATGAATGGAAGACCGCACTCATATGTCTGCTGCTGTCTCAAATGTGAAAATTACCGTGGCATCTTAAACATCGCCTACAAAGTCGTTGATGATGTTGTACTTGCCAGAATCATTCCTGTCGCTGAAAATATCATCGGTTACTACCAACGTGGTTTTCGCCGAAAACCGATCAACGTAACTATTCATCAACTCTAAATAGACTTTCAACATGTATCACAAACACGAAAACCACTGAGATGCGAACAGCTCATCTATGTAAGCTAACAATATCTGACTCAATGAATAGCATCGTAGTGAAAATGACAGTATCTGACCGCCTCGAAATAGCAGCTGGTGTATGACAGGAGGATGAACTCGCGCCTGTGATTTTATTCTAGCGCTCGACTACGTAATTAGGAAAAATTGTATTGAAACTTTGCGTTGCATATGCAATAAGTCAGGTGAAATTCTTGGATATGCAGATATATCATAAGACCGTCTCACGAAACGACATGGATCCAAAATCAACAGCAACAACGCAAAATTATTATAAACTCCTATTATAAATCATCCCTACAGAAACCTAGGAGCAAACGACTACAACTTTCACAGTGGAATAGTTTAAATATCTACATTTGAGAGAAAGGTCATCCGACCCATTTATGATAAAATTGAGGTTGCGAAAAACGAATATCGAATTCGAATTAATCACGAAATAAAACATCTCCTTGGGAAATGTGATATTATAGGATTCATTAAATCCAATCGAATTCCAACAACAATCAGTCGGCATACATCGTACGGCAAGACCAAGACTACGCTGGTGTGACGATTTCGACCAACATATACGAGCAATATAGGATGTCGAAACTGCAGGGGCGAGCAATGAACAAAGTCAGTTGGAGAACCACCCTGCAGGGGCAAAATCCTCTCATGCGGGTTTCACTGATTTTATGAGTAAGAAAAGCTGTCGGGGTCAACAGCTGTTGAATGATACTTACGCATAATTATAAATATTAAATTTTATTTTCAAATTTGCAACTCATGCGTAGCAAAATGACATTCTCTTCCAATAAGTACCAACCTTTTAAAGGCTTAAGTTTATTATTTGTTTGATGAAAAAAAAATCGTCGTTATGTGATCCAATACTTTCATTTGGAAAGTCCCAGACCAACCTATATCAAAGCCAAGCTTGATTTTACTTTATCTATATTAAAGCCGAGCTTTAGGAGCCTGCTCCTTCATTTATAACAATAAAATATTGGATGACTGAGTTCCAACAAGGCCGTACAAGCCGCCAAGTGAAACATCGAAGTCAAAAACAGGTGACCACACCAGAAATGGTGAAGAAAATTCGCAAAATGGTATTGCCTGGCATCGACTGAAAGTGTTTAATTTCGACATTTAGAACACAGTAGGCATCGTAGCATTTCAAAAAATTTGACGACTCGAGCATTCTCAAAAAGTGCAGCAGCGTCATAGATCTTTCAATCGACTATTCGGCGACAATTCTCGGCAATAAAAACGAGATTTTGCATTGATTCATAACCATGGATAAAAATTTGGTCCAGAGTGGAGAATCGACTCCAAGGAAGACGAAGACAGTTCCATATGCTAGGTTATTGTGTCAATTTTATTGCAATGCGCATGGGATAAATTTCATTGGTTTTTCTTCAAAAGGGAAAAGCAGTCAACAGCGAGTATTATGTGAACATATTGCAGCGAGTGTTGAAATCAAGAAAGACAACCGCTGGTGGTAAAAAGGAAAGGGCAGCTTCAAGTCAATGCATCAGTTCACACATCCGTATGGCCAAAATTAAAGAGTTCAGTTCGAATTGCTTAGGTACGCACTGTGGCGATGTTTATAAACTTAAATGTGAAATTTATAAAATAGAAATGAGCTCGCTAAAATTATGGAAGAGACAAAAAAACCCGGTCTACCAACGTAGGTTGTGATAAATAAAAAATAAAAAAATGTTCAATTTTTTTTTACACACAAGAAGAAAATCCGTAGTGTGAAGTTTTGATTTTTAAGAATAAAAAATAAGAATTTCAACGCAAGTGTTTGCATGTTTGTATATTGTAAAGTGAATTATAGTTTGAGCTTAAATAATCTTGTAGAGGAATTAACCTAAAACGAATCAAATTTAATTGATATCGTTCAAATTACCAAATAGAAAGGTTTCGTCGAAAGGTACACCTGGACACATCAAAGGTATATGTGCAGCCATATAAGGGAGTAGAATATATTAATTCCTTTAGCACTCTATTCGCCAGATTTAGCCAACATGGATTATTTTCTCTTTCCAAACATGACAAAATGGCTTGGGGTTAAAAAATTTGCAAACAATGAACAGATGGAGTCTGAGGTTGATATATTTTGAGAGGTATATAAATATATTGAGGGACTCCACAATTCCCACTATAAGCAGCGTATGGAAATTATTGAACATCGCTAGAAAAATTGTATCGGGCTATAACAAGATGAGTGCTTTCTTTGTCAAGTAGTAATTTTGGAACTCCCCTCGTAAATCATGCGCGTAAACCTACTCAGACGCCTAAACATTTTAAGAAGTAGAAATCTCCTAAAACGTTTCAAGGTGGAATTATGTATATCCTATTTACCAATGAGCGAATATGCTGTTGTGGAGATTTTATTCGTGGGTATAAGGTATTCTCGCAATCAACTTTTCCTCGGCGTTACTCAATTAAATAAATTCTAGATCATCTCTATAGATCATACTACATAAACATCACTTATCGTTAATAAAGTTAATAATATAACATAATATTTGTCATTTACTTATAGCTATATAAAAGTGTACTTCGGCCTCTTTACTAACAATCGGTATCAGTTTATGTAAACCATTGCATTTCTGATATATAATTTAAATTTTTTGATAACACTTACTTTAGTTCGTGAATGAGGGTTTAAGATGAAGTGTATAGTGGTGCTGCTTTATTTATACGTTAGGTCTATTAATGGCCGACTCACTGAACTATATCGATGGAAGCAATTGAACTATGCTGATCTGCCCAAATTCGTCATTCAAGATGTGCCCGCAAGTGCAAAGTTAGAAGACTACGCGAATGTCACCACTTATATTCCTTACAATAGTGTTCCATTTGGCATCAGTCACTGGAAAAGTATACTTTTTATTAGTGTGCCTCGGCGTGATCATGGTGTTCCGGCTACAATTAACATAATTGATATAGAATTAATGTCGCCCAGTGAAAAATCTCCTAAATTAGTTGGATATCCAAGTTATGAACTTAATGCTATACCAGTAAGTATTTTTAACAATTCAAATATTTTAAATTATTAAAATACTGAATATTTAATAATAGGCACAATTAAAACCTGATCCGGATCGTATTATATCCGTGTATCGCACTCGAGTTGATATTTGCGATAGATTATGGTTTGTGGACACCGGTCTATTGGAATATTCAACCGGACATGTACAAGTACAGCGGCCTGCTATTTGGATAATTGATCTTAATACAAACAAACGAGTGCGGCGATTTGAAATCCCGGAAGGCGCTGCAGATCGAGGAGACGGATTTAGAAGCATTCAAGTAGATGCAGATAAAACAGAATGTAATCGGGCATTTGCTTATATACCAAATAGTAAAAACTATAAATTGTATGTCTACAGTTTCGAGAACGATGAACTTTGGACCTTTGGCCATAATTATTTCGCAATTGAACCAATGAATGGCGACTTTTCAATAGACGGTCTTAAATTTAGATGGAATAATGGAATATTTTCGGTCGCATTAGGACCAAGAAATCCTGATAGTTATCGTACAGCATATTTTCATGCATTTGCAAGCATAAGCGAACATGTAGTATCAACCAGAATCCTGCAAAACTCATCACTTGCGTCAAATTTATATCAAGGCGATGAATTCAAATATCTTGGGTACCGGGGCGAGCAAATGCAGTCATTAATGCATGATATCGATGCTAAAAGTGGCATAATGATTTTTGCCGTAAATCAAAAAAATGCGATAGGTTGTTGGAATTTGAGAACACGTTTTCGGCCATCGTTTTTAGACGAAATCGAACAAAATCACGAAGCAATGATATTCCCGAGTGACGTTAAAGTCGATGAGGAGAGTAAAGTTTGGATTTTAACTAATAAACTTCCGATGTATTTATATGGCCACCTTGACGAGGACGACTATCATTATCGGATATTTACGAATACGATTATTGATGCGGTTAAATATACGCGATGCCGATATGCTGGACCCAAACATTAAGACTTATTTTTTTATTAAAACTGCGATAACAAACGAATAAATTATTACTTTTTACTAAACTGTATAAGTTTTATAAATAGTCCTACCTCTGGCAGTATTTCTTATCAATCACAGTCTTGATGACCTTCGCAAGATCATATATATGAGTACAGATGCAATAGTAAATAATTATAATTCAAAAAAATAAATAGTCACACTGTCTTCAATGTTCAATCCAAAATGTTAGTTTTTATTTCGCTGTGAAACTGTGTACATATATATATATATATATATATATATATATATATATATATATATATATATATATATATATATATATATATATATATATATATATATATATATATATATATATATACACATATATATATATATATATATATATATATATATATATATATATATATATATATATATATATATATATATATATATATATATATATATATATATATATATATATATATATATATATATATATATAATGCAGATAGGCAATTTAGAATAAGACAAGGATAATATAATGTATACAGATAAAAGTCGTACAGTGGACACGGTGATAAATCATCAGAGCACTGATAATTATCTTTTATGTTAATATTCTTATCATACACCGAAACCAAAAGTATTTTAAGAAAACAAAAAAAAACGATACAAAATCCATTAGCATACTTGCATATTATATAAAAGCGGCAGTTAAAATAAAATTCAAGTTTAGTTAATATTTCAGTGTGATCAAGTAAAGTTCGTTTTAAAACACGAGCACAAAATGAAATTGTTGTTTACAACTTTGCTAATTTTTGCCGCATGCCAGTTGTTTGAGGCAAAATTAAACGAATTTTATCGATGGAATCAAATGACGTATGCTGATTTACCGGATTATGGTAAACAAATAAATTAAAATTGTAAACCGGCCTGAATCAGATATTAAACGATTTTCAATTTCAGTCTTACAAAATATACCATCGGACACAACTTTAGCCACCATTGTAAATGAAACAAGTTATATTCCGTATAATAATCTCCCGATTGGTGTTACTCACTGGAATGGCAAATTATTTATTAGTGTAGCTCGACGAAATTATGGTGTGCCGTCAACACTGAATGTTATTGATATAGCATCCGTACCACAAGGTGACCAAAGTCCAAGTCTGACCGGATATCCAAGCTATGAAATAAATGCCATACCGGTAAGTTTATTGTATATACATTCAAGACGATCACAAACAATATGATGTATCTATTAATTTTAGGCCGGACTCCAACGTGATCCTGATCGTATAATTTCAGTGTATCGTACCCGTGCGGATGCCTGTAATCGGCTTTGGTTTGTCGATACCGGATTTTTGGAATATCCAGGTGTCCGGCGACAAGTTCAGCGTCCTGCAATTTGGGTAATCGATTTGACCACAAATCAACAAGTCCGGCGATTTGAAATTCCGGATAGTGTAGCAGCGCTTGGCGATGGATTTATTAGTATCACAGTTGATGTCGATGCAAATGCATGTGACAAAGCATTTGCTTACCTACCAAATCTACGGACATACACTGTATCGGTGTACAGTTTCGAATCAGATAGTTTATGGACTTTTGGTCACAACTATTTCTATTTAGAACCAAGAAGTGGCGATTTTAATATCAATGGAATCAAATTCCGGTGGAGTGACGGGCCATTTTCAGTAGCCATTGGACCTAAAAATGCCGATGGATATCGCAACGCATACATCCATGCATTTGCAAGTCTAAGCGAATATGTAGTATCTACACAAATTTTACAAAATTCCTCGTTGGCTACACGATCTTATCAACGGGACGATTTCCAATTTTTAGGCAATCGCGGTGATAACATGCAAAGTGCAATGCACGATATTGACCAGCAAAGTGGCGTTATGGTATTCAGCGCAAATCATATAAATGGTGTGGGATGCTGGAATTTACGGAATCGTTTCCGACAACCATTTATCGACGAAATTGATCATAACGACGTGACCATGGTATATCCAAGTGATTTAAAAGTAGATAGCGAGAGCAATATTTGGGTATTAACAAATCAAATACCTGTGTTTGTGTATAGCCGTTTAAGCGAAACCGATTATAATTATCGTATTTGGCATAATAGTGTAGGCAATGCAATTCGTAATACTAAGTGTAGGGCATCTGGCTCCAGATACTAAAAGCAATGTACTGAAAATGTATCGTAAAATAAAAATTGAATTATACAAAGAACTGAATGTTTATTTACTTAATTAATTTATTTTAGCCAAAATATTTCAAAAGCCGGTTTAATTAACATAAAAAAATGTGTGTACTTAACTTAAAACGTGTTCTGTTCAAACACAACCACATCAAAATTCGTCAAAATAACATAATTATCAAGAAAAATTAAAACGCTGGACAACGAACTTAAATGAAACCGAAAATTATCGTTTACGATTTCATTAAAAAGAAATCGTATTATGTTATTTTTGGGTGTGTGGCTTGGTTCGAGGACATTTAAAAAGTACAGATATATGGGCGGAAAATAAAAAGATAAAACATATAGATTACCTACATTGTGTTCGCATTTTCATTCGATCGTTGACATTTTCTATATCCCACCTTATACTCAGCATTGGGCAATCGATAGCCTCAATATGTTGCAAAATCTCGATTGGTAACAATAAACTATAAATATCTTGCCCAATAAATTTTTATTAAATAGTATCGAAAATTTAAGAAGCGATCACATAAATAAAATTAAGACGTGTATGGTCATATTTATATGATTTAATGTGTGTTAACACGAATTAAAAATTAAAACCGAACCATTAACCTACATTTGTTTATGTTGATCAATAATTTGAATCGGCGCTACTCAATAAGATCCAACTTATCGCAATGATAAAATATTTTGAAATATTATGTCAAAATGATTTATACTCGCAGCGTTATACTCGAAGTTGCCCTAATTGACTTATGTTCGATATACTATTTTCACGCCAAATTCGGTGTATCAATTTAAATTGTTTGTTTCAAAGTTCAAACGACAGGCGAATACGCAAAATTAGAATACCAAAAATAAACAATTAAAAGAAAATTTGAATTTTGTATACATCATCGATCGTTAACTAAGTTATACACTTTAACCTGAATACCAATTATTGTAATACAATATAATAGTTACGCTCTATTCTGTAAAAACTATTTAAGTATTCTAACTGTTAGAAATGATCGAATTTTAATTAGCATAACAACTACGTTTGAAATCTCTCAGACACCGGTCCCAATAAAAATGTCATATTTTAAAATTTAGTAGATTCAAAGATTTAAATTATCATCTACATATATATGTAATAGAGAAGCAAAAAAAATTCGCGCCCTAAAATGTTACAGTTCTACCCTATAAACTTATATTTAATTAAATGTTCAAGTCAACTGTAAGTGCGGTACAAGGTAAGAGCCAACCTTAAAAATACCAAAAGCTCGGAAGTTCTAAATACTAGACGCTTCTCAACGATCCAAGGTTAATTGCCTTATGCCACGAAAAAAAAGAAAAACTTTCACCGAAAACGGAATATAGAACCGACTAATTGAGAACCACTATGGTTGTCGTTCGCTTAATATACTTGTATCAGTCGTACTTCAAAAATTTGTTCAATCTGTCAAATAAAATTATTATTATTCAAGCTATACAGTAGAAGATATTCGCCCTTTATTAACCGATTTTTTTTTAAATTTAGACCTCCGCACTTGTGGCAGTGCAAAAAAATATGAGACGAAAACAAAAAATATTCATAATAATAATTTATTTGACGTTTGGGATGGCCTTCACCTTTTTTAATACCTTCAAAACTGCGAGTAGACACTAAATTTGTTTAATTTTTAATGGTTTCCAAATCAAAAGTTGCCCAACATTCAAGTATGACACTTTTTAAACCATTTGCTGCATTATATTGTTATAGTTGTATGAGTTTGTGGAAAATTTAATTTTTATAGTTGTTTTCAAATTTTTCCACGGCGTGTCCAAATGGCTACGTCAGAAACGATAGGTTACAGGATTTATAGATCTGTTTTATTGTGCAAAATATGATATTTGTTTGTAGAATCTGTAGTTGTTAATTTTCTTTTTCGGCTCAATACGTTCTCTTAGAAAACTGACGCTTCAAGAAGTTCTTGATTACTTGGATGAGCCTAGTTCCGACGGTGAAAATGATCTCTCATGCAAACTTGCAAACACACGCCTTGAATGTTCAACCACCTGAGAATGATGGTAATTTGAGCGGTGAGGACAAAGTGGAGGCACATCAATATCAGAATAATCGAAATTAATACGAAATCTAATCTAAATTAATAATACATTTAATTGCTTGAAAACATTATCTATGAAAAGTAACTTAATTATATTTTGGCATAAAGCTCCGTTCGAGAAGCAGACGAATTATTCGAAAAATTACTTAAATATCGCACGAGCCTCATATAAACTAATGATGGGCAAGGGTTTTCATACTTGCATTTATGAATGTCATGTCGTTCGAAATCTATAAACTGGCATAGAATACTTTTTAAAGGATTATTATTATTTTATAAGTTATCTAACATCGAATTTAGTGTGTTAATAATTCAACGACATCTGAAATAGAACTGTTTTCTCTTAAACATAAGCTCATATCGGAAGACATCTATTGAGAACTTTACAATAAAAACTTACATAAGCAAAGCCACCTTTTCCTGTAATGGAATCGATGCATTAAAATCTGTGTTTCACACAGCTGTTTAAAATGGACTAAACTAGGTTTTAAATCACAGCTTTGAATTTCAATTATAAAGGAGGAAATAAGTAAAACGAATGAATTTCGAATACCACTTCGGAACTGTCACAGGCCAGAAGTACAATAAACGTTCCTTGAACCGAAACAGGCTGTTTACATTCTAAAGAACAATGGAAACTTTATTGGAATGAGAACAACAATCTTATCAACGTAGTAGAAAAAAATTGAATCTGTCACCATCAAATGCTCATCCCTTTCACAGAACCTAGCGAATAGATCGCTACAACATGTCGTAAAAATTGTTTTGAGTAACTTCAACGCGCAAATCACAAATGCATATTCCCTACACCTTGCATCAAACAGCAAAGGGACGCCCGCCACCGAGCTAGCTCTCTTATATTATCTGGTTGTAGCCAGTGCTTACTTTGCACGTAAGCGAATCCATAAAAGCTCGTGAAAATCAAACAATGGAGTTACGGTCAATCAAATCGATCACATTCTCGTGTCCAAAAGAAATTTTTCTTGCATTAAGGGCATTAAGATCAAACCCGGCATCAACATCGATTCTGACCACTTTCTGGTAGACGAGAAATATGACATCCGCCTATCCACCACGTATAACCGATTCTAACGAATCTCACGTTGGAATACCGAAGCAAGCAATCAAGTCACTCGGGCCAACTTCGAAGCTAGCATATCAGAAACCCTGGACAACCAACCACTGTTATCCCATTCTCTGGAGGAACAGTGAAACATAATAAAATAGGTGATAACAGCTGTTTCAACGGCGAATCTAGGTAAAAATACATCAGAAGCTAGAAGGACGGGGCTGGATGAGAATTGGCTGGCTTCAATTCAAGAAAAGGATCGCGCACGAAAACGGAACCTTCCTCGATCAACAAGGCAATCACACAATCTCTACATGATCGCGTGAAAACACTCTAATCGACTATGTAGAAGGATGAAACCTGAATGTCACAAACCACAAGTGCTGAAAATCGAAACTATCAGTTTAAGAGACAGATACCGTTCTATAGAAGAAATCGTTACCGGCTCGTGAAATTATGTCTCGTCAGCGAACAGCCAGCATCTTTGCATCAATCTGATATCAATAAAAAATAACACCTTCAAAGTGCGAAGAGTTTTATTCAAAATGAAAAATAATAAGGCATTTGGTGAGGATGGCGTCTGTAATGAAATGATCAAGAACGGCGGCGACTACCTCTTCTACCGCATTCTTGGCTGGTTTCATCGATTTGGTTCGCAGAGAAAACTCTAGACGAGAGTAAAATAGTCGTTATTTGTTCACTACATAAAAGGGAAGACCGGCTGGATTTACTGGCATGAATTTGGAGTTGTTTTTTGATCAGCAATCGTATACGCCAATTCGTAACAGATATTATTAGATCCATAAACAACCGAATCTGCGTAGTCATATTGCATACGCGTCATTTTAATAATCCATTGAATGTACATGACCGAACGGAGGTAAAATCGGAACATGATAAAGACAATTTATACGACCACTTCGAAATGTTTTTAAAAAAATTCCCCAACAAGATGTAAAAATTGTTTTGGGCGACTTCAATGCGCAAATCGGCTTACAGACAGTATTCATCGTGATACCATCGGCTCATATGCCCTACGCGAAGTCTTATCCAGAACGAAAAATAATAAGGCATTTTGTGAGGATGTCATCTGTAATGTAATGTTCAAGAACGGCGGAGACTACCTCTTCTACCGCATGTTTGAGCTGGTTTCATCAATTTGGTTCGCAGAGGAAACCCCAGACGAGTGGAAAATATCCCTAATTTGTCCGCTACATATAATAAAAAAGGAGACCGGCTGAACACCGGATATACGATTTTGGTCGCCGTAGTTACTGACAAGTTATCAATTTAAAGCGAGCGCATTTTGGGTGATATCAATGCAGTTTTCGTCCAGGCAGGTGAGCCAATCAAACTTATCCTCTGAGGATTGTGATATAAAAGTGCTACGAAAAGAACATCCCTGTACATTTTCTACTTATAGATTTTCAACAGGCGTATTCCTTCAAAATTGATAACCATGTGCAAAATATTAATGGATAGCTCTAGAAGCAAGGTAACAGTCGAAGGTAAACTATCGCAGGCTTTTGAAAGAGCATCAGTAGTACGGCAAGGGACCCAATTCTAGCCCAAATTCTTTTCAATCTTTTATTAGAATATGACATTTGCTGCTCAACGTAGCGCAGCGCAGCTGTTTTTATTATAACTCAAGCCAAATATTAGCTTACGCTGAAGAAATATGCATCTTGGGTGGTAACATCGTGTCTCATCAACATATCGGCCTCGAGGCCGAGTACGTGGAGAATTTTTGTGTACTTTCATCACTTACTTAAATTAATTACAAATAAAAACTAGTTTTATTTTTTGTTTGAACTTTAACAATATTTATTAAATCTTCCTTGCAGTGATAATAAATTTTTAACAAGCGACACACAGTTCAAAAAGGTAAATGAGTTTAAATACTTGGGATCAATGGTAAATGTGCAAAACAATCTCTGCAGACATCACGGATCGCAGCAGGTTACCAAGCATTCTACGCTAACACTAACATTTTCAAGTCTCACAATATATCGCGCAAAACAAAATTAAATATCTACAAAGCGGTAATAACCCCAGCAGTCACTATTGACAGCGAGTCTTGGACGCATATAACATAAGACAGCGAAAAGTTTGCCGTTTTTGTGCGCAAATTAGTACGTATGATGCTAGGACCCATTATAACGATAGAGAAATGTAAGTGAAGCGTCTGAAATGATCTGAACAACTTTAATGTAATTGGAACAATTAAATCATCAAGGCTGAGATGGCTCGGATACGTTCTACGTTCCCAAAATCGTACCTTAATACAGGCCCCAGAGTAGGCACCAAAGAAGATAGGACCTCGAAGAAGGTCCCTTCTATGTGGATGGAAGACGCAGAACAGGACCTCCAAATTCTTGGTTATCGCATCTAGCACCCTCTTATTGTCGATTGAGTTATCGGGAAGAGCAATATTGAGACGGCCAAATCTCTTCATAGGATGTACAGCCAGCGAACAAAAAGAAGTATTTTTTCACATTTAGTTGGAGTTTAAATTTTCCGAAACAAATTGGAATGCGAAAAATCCGAAAAAATGTTGGAAAAATGAGTTTAAAAAATCCATAATAAAAAGTAAGAAAAATTTAGAGCAAATAGATTGACAACAAGTTTCCCAATGTAATTTTGAAAAATCAGATTTTTGATTAAAAACTTCGGAAAATCCAACAAATATATTCTGATCAAAATACATAGTAAATTGGTATCAAAAAATTTCAACAACATGGGCAAATCTTAAGAGTGGAACTACACTAGTAAGGTAAATGAAATTTTGCTCGTTGTATTTGTTTATTCGGTATACGCGCCGAATAAACAAATAATTATAATTAATAAAATTTAAATTTTTTGATGCTGCTAAATTCCAGTTTAGGGAAGATCGTGAAAATCAAGTAAGTAACATGGATTTCAATTTTTATAGGATGTTAAATTTAACGTGTTTAGGAGGTGCAAGCCAAAAATCGGCGGAAAACTTCCACATTTCCCGGGAAAATTTCATACGCAACGGGACATACGCAATATATTCGGTTTATCCTATTTTATTAACTATATTGGAATATTTTTCTCTACGTTGGCTTGGCGGTAAGCGGCACTTAAAATTTTAGAAGAAGTGCACCAACATGTGATATAATACACTAGGAGTAGGTAATTGTGATGTGACATGCAACGATGTCGTTGTTGGGGAGGGGAGATAACCCTCCCAGTGAAGATAAAACCGTAACATGTTATTTAAGTTGTATTATTACTTACCAATTCACATTACTGCTTTCCAGAAATTGTAATTTAAAAAACTATTTGCAGGAATTACATTAAATACCTAAACTTATATGACAGATACCGAATAAACATCAAATGAACGCACAATAAATGTTACGTTATATTAGCGAGGTGTAAAGATTATTTTAGGTATGAATGATAATTTTCATTTTGGATGCAACCAAATTTTAAAAATTCTGCATGTAAACCGTTCGGACTACACAGGGCATATTTTTAATAAGAATGTTTACCGCTATTTATGTCGAAGCACTTTATAATGTTCATTTTGATAATTCGAAATTATTATTATATTTTAAAATTTTACAGTTGTGTGAATTAAAATAGAAATATCAAATAAATATAATGGGTTATGAGTAGTAATTTATAAAATGTTATCGACTGTACTTTCTGAAGAATGAGCTATAATAGGATGTATTTTACAAGGTAGGAGATTGTTCCGTTCTCGTGTTTGCAAAAGTTAGTCTTTTTACAAAAATTGTAAAGATATTTCTTTTAAGTTAAAAACAGCGCAGACCTGATAAATATTAATTACGTAAATATTTAGTCAGCCTAGTGATCCTGCATTTAAACAAAAAAAAAATTGTGGGTAAAAAATGGGAGCCTTGTGAAAAACAGTATAAAACCCCAAACAGTATCAATTTTGCATTACATATTTGGAACCATCACAAAAATAAATTTATTGCACACATAATATTTAAAGCAACATTTATTGGCGTTTTTAATGATACATCTATTACTTCTCTTAACTTTCTTTTGGCGTACTGTTCCTCTCGATCATTTGGTTTTCATCTGGTCGCGTGGATAGTCGTCAATCGTTAAACTCGCCATTGTTTTATACAGACTATATACCGGGATTTATTGGTTATTCAATTGGTTATTTACAGAAATATATAAAATAATAAATAACACAACAAAAAATAAAATAAGCCATATAAATTAAGAATTAAAGTTATAACAAAATGAAAACAAAAAATGGCACTAAAATCCAATTAATCCAACCAACAATTAATAATTATAAATTACAATTTCTAATCCCATTCATTTATTTATTAAGATGAGCAGGAACAAACAATGGTGGCACCAAGTCAAAACTCCAGAGCAGCGATTGCCCTCTTGAAAGCATTGCGAGAAATGTGAAAATCAAAATACTCAGCAACGGTGTTAAGATCTCGTTGGATGCGCGTTGCAGGATCATAGTAGCTGTAGTTACTGTCGGCAGTTGGAGTACGAAGAAAGTATGTCAGCATAATCTACTTGACCACAAATAATATGACGTGCAAAGGTAGCATTGGCACATCTACGCCTAGAAACCAGTGACTGAAGGCCCAGGAAACAATAACGGGAAGGTAAATTTTTGGGAACAAATAACAGAAATGTTGTATACTCCTAATTCTCTTAGAGTGACAGTCATAAAACGGAGACCATATGACACTTGCGTATTCAAGCTGAGAACGAACGAAAGAAGTGTACAGTGACCTAAAAATCAGTGAGTCACGAAAATCTTTAGAATTTCGTTTAATAAGTCCCAACATTGAATAGGCTTTATTAACAATCGTATCGATGTGCGAATTAAACGTTAAATCAGATCTAAAGATAACCCCCAAATCGTCTCGTTGGAATAGAACACGGTCTAATTCGCATGAAATGTTAGCAAATATTTTCTTGTCGTCTGCAAATAAAATACAATCAGCGAATGTGAAACAGTCCACAACGTCGTTAATAAATAATAAAAATAAAAGTGGGCCCAAGTGGCTACCTTGAGGCACACCAGACGAAGGAATAAAATACTCTAAGTACGTAATATCAACCTTGACACACATCGCTAACCTTTTTCAATCGGCGATTGAGTTTATCGAAAGCTTTAGCGAAATCGGTATAAATCACATCGACTTGAATTTTTGAAGCAATGGAATTGAGTAATTTATTCTGAAAAACTTTCAAATTATAGTGACCATTATGCGGCCCGAAAAGAATCCATGCTGACGTCTGCTAATTCATTGCTTAGAATAGAAGAAGATTACGTTGTTGACTATTGACTCGAAGAGTTTTGGAATGCTGGACAAAATATGAATGCCACGATAATTAGTCACATCACTGCGAGATCCATTTCCATAGATTGGAATTACATTTGATATTTTCCAAACAACAGGGAAAACGCCTGTTCTGAGCCTCATGTTAAACAATTGGCATAAAGGGGTCCTTCACGCCGGTGATCATCATTCCCCGGACCTTTCGACGCGTCCATATGCATCAATGCCTGCAACACATCAAGTTCAGAAAAAACATTTTTTTTTATTAGAGATTTATCATTGGAGTTTGTGAGATATCCTGAACAAAAACGCTTCTGAAGTAATCGGCAAAGAAATTGCAGATTGTTATTGGATTATCGGATTTTTGACGACGGTAACGACGGTAACCGTTATTATGATTCTTCAGTTTCACAAATCTCCAAAATTTCTTTGGGGTACAGCGTAAATCGTAATTATTGTACAGGAATCGGTTAAGACAGGAGAACTGCCTGCGCTGAAACTGAAACTGAGTAAAATCGAAAGCTAGACCAGTACATCTATATCTCCTATGAGCATTATTACGCGAGGCCTCCAGTTTCTTGAGCTCTTGAGTGAACCATGGGCAATGACGAACGTGATGCTTTTTTATTACCTTTTAAGGGACAAACTTTCGTGTAGCAATATTTAACAATTCATTGAAGGTGTCTACTGCACCACTGATATCCATGTTTGATAGAGCAACTCTCCAATCAACTTCAGCTGGGAAATTGTTTATAGAACCGTGCTCGGCATTCGCATAACCAAATACAGAGCAATTCTTAATGAAATTCATGTTATTGAAATCTGGATTGAAACTGGAGTGTGATAAATGCTCGAAGATCTGGCTAGGTCATCGCAGGGCTCAACTTTGTAAGATCGAATATTTTTGGTGTAAAAAATTAAGTCCAGATAAGTTCCGCAACTGTTTGGTATATTCTTAATCTGAGAAACGCCGATATTTGCCATAAAATCACAGATTAAGGCGAAATGGTCGTTAGTATTAGCTGGATTGAAGACATTGTCGTCCAACATCCAGACTACCTCTGGAAAGTTGAAATCGCCAAAAATAATGAAGTCAATGTTCTCCTTCATAAATAGTAATAAATTACTAAAAACACGGTCAAGAAAATCGTGACTAAAAGCCAAAGTCGGATTAAGTGGAAAGAAAACTGTGCCAATTATTAAATGAAATGTATTAAGTATTAGTTTAACCGAAATAAATTCTAATCTTGGGTCGGAATATAAAAGTTCACAACAATAAGACTTATCCACTGCAATAAGCACGCCGCCACCTTTACGATTTGTACTAAAGCTATACCGATCACGACGAAAAACGCAAAGGTCCGGAGGGAAAAACTACGCCTTAATAAAATCGCATGTAAGCCATGATTCCGTTAAAATTTCTAAAATTCCAAGGTAAAAATTTTTAGATTTAGACCGCATGCCACTGCAGTTAAAATAAAAAATTGATATGCTATTGGTGAAATTGTTGCCAATGGTTGGTTGACATAGCTGCGTCACAGATATGCAGGACAAATTTCTATCATTAGAGATGAGCAAGACACTAAAAATTGCTTCGAAGATTGTCGACGATAATTTAAAAATTCCTTAACCAATACACCTGGAGGTCACAGTGATGAATCTAGTAACTGATTAAATTTATTTTCGGGATCACCAATTTTAAATGATATATAATCCCGATCATCATTACGTTTCATACGAACCAAAGCAGGTTTATCAATCTCGAATTTGTTTTTTATGTACAATAGCATATCATATCATCCTCTATAACGTCCTTGCAAAAACGATGGATAAAAATCCATTTTAGCGGAACAACAGCACGCAGAGTTGAATCAAGACCACCACTGCCAATAAAAAATTTTGGTGAATCATTAATATCACGTGCTGATTGAGTAGATGCAATATTTTCAGTTATTGGTGTTGAATTTTCTCGCCCTTAGATCTTGTTATCTTTGGTGTCTTCTCTAATGCAAGAAGAACCGCAGATATGGTGTTTGATGTGACCGCAATATGATCATGACCATCGGAATTATTGTCATCAGTTTTTTATATTTATTAACATAGGAATAAACGCCACCTTCAAAAAGCAGATCTTAACCAAGATGATAATAATCTCACTGGCCAAGAACAATTTGTAGATCAAGGGAAAGAGTTCAATCTACAAAATTGAACATTATTTATTATAAATCTAATGCTGACTAAGTCATTCGGTTACTGAGTTAATAATCCATACAAACTAATGAAATAAATCAGAATATTTTAGATAATAGCAATGCATTGATTTACTTCTGAAAGTAATGAACTTCGAAATGATTTAACAAATTTTTTATTTTTCACATAATCGACTGAATTAAATATCGCATTTGAGACCTTTTATAGCTGCTTTAGTGTTTGCACCCCACACTCTGAAGTTAAACTGGCTCGGATCCAATACACCGTACACGAACCGAGGCAAAGTATTTGTAACAACCCATAAGTTCGATTCAGCATCGACTACCAAATCACTTGGGTATATCATCATTTCATCACTTTGAACCACTGTATCTAAATTGTTTAATGTTAAACCGGATTTTAAATTCCAGCAGCCGACTGCATTACGACCAACTTCCGCATAAAACATAACTCCGGTAGATGGATCGAAACCGGCGGATGTGGCTTGCCGTCCATTACCGCGTTCTCCTACATACTATAAATAAAAAATAATAATATTTTAATGACAAGATTTTAACGGCTAATAATATTTCTATTTATATTTACTACAAAATCGTCGCCATGATACGATCGACCTGCTAAGCTTTCATTTTGTAATACTTGTGTTGAGACCATAAATTGACTTGTGCTAGCCATAGGATGAAAATAGGCTGGACGATAACCATTCGGGTACTTATTTCCCAATGTGACCGAAAATATACCATCGTTCCATTGAAATTGGTAACCAGCTACATTGAAATTCCCTCGTAGAGGATCAAACGAAAAGTAATTATGTTGGAATGACCATAGTCGATCTTGTTCGAAGCTGTACACCGACAATTGATATGTTGCTAAATCGGGAATATAAGCAAAGGCGTTATTGCAATCTCCAGCATCCACATCAGACGTAATACTAGCAAAACCATTTCCTTCGCGAGCTACGCTTTCGGGTATTTCGAATCGTCGTATACGTTGATTTGTTTCCAAATCTATTACCCAAATCGAAGGTCGTTGTACTTGGGTTCGATTATCTGCCAATTGCAGGTAGATGTTAATAATTAAAAATGTCGGCTACTTCAAAAAAAAATTATTTATACTATACCTGGTATTTCAAGAATACCCGTGTCCACAAACCACATTCTGCCACATGCGTCGATATCTAAACGGTATACGGAAATCAAACGTTCTGGATTTGGTAACAAATTACTTTGAACCATGTTTGTTTCGATATTTGGATAGGGCCGTAACGCTGGACTTCGGTTCGATGATATAACCTGACTCATATTAATATAGTTTAAAGTAGCCGGGATTCCCCATCTTCGCCTAGGAGTTGTTAAAAACAATCGACCTTTGTAATAGTTAACTCCCATAAGGATATTATTTTCGGGTATAAAAAGTGTTGATGTAGTATTAAGATCATCATCCGGGAATACTATATCGGATCTTACTAAAAACGATAAAATGAATTACACAACTCGATTAAATTGATACGCTAAAGCTTAACAAAATATCACTTTAATTGAGAAATTCAGTAAATGTTAGTTAAATAAATTAAATAGCACCTGTTTCGGGTAAATCGGTATACGATAATTGCCTCCATCTAAAAACTTCGTGCAATTGACAATAAACACTAGCACAATACACTGAGATTATTAAAAATATAAATCGACCCATAATTACAACCTTCTAATACGATGGAACTTATAGAACTGAGACGATTTTCAGTATTCAATCATGCAAAGTTAAATCGTTTACGGATGATCTTATAGTTATCTTTATATCTCGTGTCACGGTCAGAAACTAAGAAATCGTTTATGAATTGAGATTTATGTAATGCATAATAAATGAGGAATTCGCTTACTACCAGTTTATAAGTACGACAATTGTTTTCGCTAATTATTTACTTTTTGTGTATGCAAATATTTTCTTGCAGGTTGTACCTAAATTATAATTGAATAACACTCAATATAAAAAAATGTTAGATCTCGCCTCTATAAATAAGGGGGTCCCTGCCCATTTCTCAGATTTACTTAAAGATATGACGACATTCATTGCATTTCAAACCTCAGATGAGTTCCTATTATCCACGTCACTTCGGAGTATAATAGAGAAAATCGTGATATTCTAAAAAATAAGCACGACGTCAGACGGTAATTCGTGACCCTCTCCATAAAAATGATGACCTTTTCGTATTAAATAATTATTAATTATTAATAGATTTTGATTTTATTTCAATTGTGTTTCAAGGTTGAATCAATTAATAATTGCGGTTGGATAAATATTTGCGATAAGAATATCCGAATGAAATTTCAATGGTGTACTTGATTCTACGAAATGTTGTAAATTCCAACTAACCCGGTAATTCTGATTACATACTTCGATCGGGATGTTTATATATTTAACATCATTCATAGTGCTGAAATTGCACTTTTCCAGTATTGTATTACCCCGGTCTATTGTACAATAAATGCTTCTGGTATTGCTGGAAGAATTTCTGACTTTGAGTGTAAAACACTTAACTCTCTTTTCGTTAAAGCAAAAAAATTATAATAAATTGTTTATACAATTCTGTGTCACAATACTCCGCATAAATAAACCGCACTCACAAGCTATTTTCAATTGTTTTGTGAACTGGCACCCGTGAATGTAAATTTTACTCGAACTAAACTTATTGTCTTAGTCGAAGGGGAACAAATAATATATTGCGAGGAAGTAAAATGTTTTAGTTGGTTGCGGTTTACTCTCAGCAAAATTTCATCGGGCAAATTTGACACAGATTTATCAAAATTTTGGCTTAGTTGAGTCCTAATAATAATGAATTGTAAAATATCACTTAAAAAAGTTCATTCACTATTTCCCAATTTCTTGGGAATTTTCAATAAAAATTCTTTCGCCCTAAAAGCTGTGACGGAGGAAAGAAAAATACCTCCGGTATTTACTATGGATTCAGGAACGAAAGTTGTTCCATTTAAACCAATTGAAACACACTCTATATGTGATGAAAATAGCCAATACGCAGCTAGTTATCGAAGCAGAGAAGAGCCAAATAAACGCTGTTATCTGATGAGATACGAATTTTAGATTTTCAGACTCTCAAGATATTAAGAGGTAAAATTTGGAAATTTGCTCTGTAATGCAGAAGCCTTTTGAAAATAATAGGAGTATTTTCGTGAGAGAAAACACCTCCTGATTGATGTTCTTTTCCTTTTATTTAAACCTAGGGTAAAGTAAAAACCCATTGATAGATTTGTGTAACAAGTTACAAAAATTATGAAAGAGAAACGAAAATACTACAAAATACTGGGGCCTCCTAAGAGGACTTACAGCAACCACTCCCCTCATTGAAACGCGCTTTTCTGGGTTTTCGTTCCTAGTTTTACGCAAGGTACAATTTTACTGAAATGCCACGGAACGTTTTTCTTATTTTTCTAGAAGAAATTATAATACAGGGTGGCTGATGAAAGCTGCTTCCAAAAAAAATTAATAACTTTTTTTCTATGTAATTAATCTGTTCCAATTGTTTTTTATTTTATAGATTGATTTTTAAATTTAACGAAAATGGAGAATTGGGACATTGAGAAAAGAATTTGGATTGTCCGCCGCTATCACGCATTGGAGTCCGTAGTTTCGGCACAAAGAGAATATAGGCGCACGTTTAGCAGCACTCCTCCTAGCAGATGGACTATAATGAGGCTCGTAAACAATTTTGCTGAGCATGGGTCAATCGCAAGAAATCCTTATCATCGAAACCCTTCAGTTCGGATGCAGGAAACTATCGCTGCTATAGCTGCTGCCATACAAGACAATTATGCACAAAGATTTGAACTTATTCCCTTATAAAATTCAAATAACAAACAAACTCAACGCAGCAGACTTGCCGATTCGCTTGGAATTTTGCCAGAAGATCTTTCAAATGGTGGAAACGGACGAAAACGTCTTAAACTATCCTTTTATGTCTGACGAGGCCCATTTTGATCTAAACGGCAATGTTAATAAACAAAATACTCCATGAGGCGAAATTACATCAACTTCGCGTAACAGTGTGGTGTGCAGTTTCATCAAAGTGCATTGTCGGGCCTTACTTTTTCGAAGAGAACGATGTTACTGTTACGGTCACTGCAGACCGTTACTTAAAAATGTTGAAAGAGTTTCTTTATCCAGAACTACGCCGAAAGCGAATCACTTTCAACTCTGTGTGGTTTCAACAAGATGGTGCAACTCCTCACATAGCCCGCCCAGTTATGACAGAATTGCAGCAAAAATTCCCCAAAATGCTGATTTTAAGAAACTTCACATTCCGTTGGCCCCCCAAGTCTCCTGACCTTACTGCGCCTGATTTTTTCTTGTGGGGTTATTGCAAACAGGAAGTTTACAAAACAAAACCAACAAATTTGAATGATTTAAAGCAATCCATTCGAAAGATAATTGAGGCAATTCCCGCTGCAACTCTTCAGGCAATAATGAATAATTTTTTGCTGAGATGTCGCACATGCGTCAACGTGCGTGGTGGCCATTTAAATCCCATTATTTTTAAAACCAATTAAGGAAACTTAATAAAAATTAATTATCTTTCAAATGAATCAAGAAAAAATAAATTACGTGAATTAATCAAAAGTTAGTTATTTAAGTTTCTTAATGTAGCAATATTCATCAGCCACCCTGTATGTTGCAGCCATCTGAAAAACATTAGTATTTAGGTATTTTGGTGCTTCATTTGATTAGGTGCCGCTATAGGAATATACCCATCTACCATTCAAAGGAACTCATAATTCAATAGAATGAAAGTTTATGTCAGAACAAACTTCAATATTGGAGAAAATCTCGCGTTCCAGATGATGAATAAACTTGGTGGTTTCGAAGCAAAATACTCATCGATCCATTTTTGCACTTCTTCAACTTTCATGAACCGCTCGTCTTTCAAATATAATGACGTCGATCTGAATAAGTGGTAATAAGAAGGAACCAAGTCTGAATAATACGTCGTATCCTGTAAAACTTCCCAGCCTAAGGAGAAGATGAGTTCCTGAGTTGATTTTGCTGTATATGAACAAGCGTTGTCATGCATCAATATCACCTTCCGCCTTTCTTGGCCCTTAAATGGTATTTTTCCTCCAGAACATGACTTAATTTGATCAATTTTGCCTGGTAATGTTTAGCTATAACAAGTTCGAGAAGCTCGTAGTAAATGACTCCTTTCTAATCCCACCAGACACACAGTAAAACTTTCTTGGCATGAATATTCATTTTTGCAACTAATGTTGACAGCGTCTCTGGATCAACCCATAGTTTTCTGTGTTTAGGATTATTGGACAAAATCCACTTTTCATCACCCATAACGATTTTGTGTAAAAAATTCTTCCTTTTCTACCGAGAAAGCAAATTTATGAAAGAGTCAACTCTTCGGTTTTTGTTTTCTTCGGTCAGTTTATGAGGATCCCATTTTCCTTCCTTCTGTATTCTTCTCATTACATGCAATCGAAGTGATATTGCTTGGTGAGTAACTCCTAACTATCCTGCAAGCTCTTTCAAAGTTTGACACGGATTTTTATCCAGTAAAACTTTAAGTTCTTCCTCTTCAAATTGTTTTACTGCACCCGAAAGTGGATCTTCCTCAAGACTAAAATTGGTATCACGAAATCTTACAAACCACTTTTTTACTGTTGTATGATTCACAAAATGTTCACTCAAAGTCGAATTAATCAATTACATAGCTTGATCAGCATTTTTTCATTTCAAAACAGAATGGAATAAAATGACGTAGATGTTGCTAATCGGCATCCATCTCTTACATTTGATGCACATGGAACGACAGCTTGTAAATGACTAAAACTTATGTCATAAAAACAGTAATGACTAAGCGTTCAAGTATATTTTAATGCAACTTCAGAGCCGAGTTTCTACTTGCACACCTAATAAATGTTTTAAAATAACTTGAATCTATTCAGCATAATCAGATTACAAATCTTCTTTAAAAATGTGTAGTAAGGAATATTTATGTAAAACGAATCACAATTCCATTCAAAATTAGAACGTCACATTGGTTAGTTTATAGAAAGTGCTTTCATATTCAAATCCCAATCGCAAACGCCAGTTTGATCAATTCCAAATTATACCAAACTCCGAAATAGGGAATGAAAAGTTCATTAAGTCTGGCCATATTCGAGAACGTCAATTAAAATCTCTTTTACAATTTCAATCGAAAATGTGCACACTGAATTTAGCCATTGTTGGTTAAAAAATAGTCATCATGGTCTAATTCCAACAATTCTTTAAAAAATAAATCGATGGGCAAACCAATATAATTTCAACAAAAACGCAGAGTAAAATCTGTCAATCGACCCCCGATTTTTTTCGTGCTAAATAATTAAAAGTTAATTTAAATTCTTTTCAGAATTAACACAATTTTCTTAAACCAAATAGAATCATTATATGTTCCAGAGTTGATCAAACTCTCTCTTGGGGGTACAAATAAGTTTTGAGGTTTTTTGTATAACTTCAGAGAAATTATTAACTCTTTATTCAGAGAAATTCGGTCGACATATTTTATTCAAAGTATTGTACATCGTTGCTACGATTTTTTCCCATCTTACAGGCAGCATACGGATTCCGCGTCGAAAAAATTCCTCGTATTTTGAGGCGAGGCGATCCAAGAATCGACCCAATTTCTGGCTTTTTCGTAAGTAGTGAAGTGCTGCTCGGCCAGGCCATGAGTCAACAACCGGAACAAGTGGTAGTCGGAAGGAGCAATATCTGGTGAATATGGCGGGTGGGGCAAGACATCACATTGAAGTGCCTCAAAAGTTTCCTTGACGACTCTTGCAACATGTGACCGAGCGTCGTCGTGGTGAAAGATCACTTTGTCATGTCTTTTGGCATATTGTGTGCGTTTGAGCTTCAATGCTCGACTTAATTGCATCAAATGTTGTTGATAACCTTCTCCAGTGGTGGTTTCGTTAGTCCAGCCTAAGTAGATTACTCCGAACTGATTAGATGCACAGCATTAGATTCTTGCCATGAATATTCGGTTTAACGGTTGAAGTTGATGCATGACCGGCTTACCCCACGATTTTTTGGCGGCACTCCACCTTAAATATTACTCCACCTTTTCTCAATAGGTGTCATAACTAGTACTGCTTACGTGTACTATAAATGGGCAATACTGATGTTCTATAGTACTTAAAAAGCCGTCAAACGCAATATACGACATTTGGTTGAAGTGTAAACAACTAGTATTTTTAACTCGTTGAATATGTCGAATTTTATTCCAAGTAAACATTGGGAAATTGTATTACAATATTTTATTACACTTCTCGTGCAGTGGAAAAGTTATCGTTTGCTTGTGGAAATTTACGGTCAGCATGCTCGTCCAAGAGCATGGAAAACCTCCCAAAAAATTTGAATTTGCTGAATTGGAAACGTTATTGGCCGAAGATTCTTCGCAAACACCATCCAAATTGGGTGTAGCATTAAACGATGATCGATCAACTGTTCCAAAACGTTTACAAACAATTGAATAGTTCAACAAGCTAGCAACTAGGTTCATCAATTAAAAGAAAGAGACCTCGAACGTTGAAAAACGATTTGTGGAATACTGCTTCAAAGACAACAAAGAAAAGGTGTTTTGCGTCGAATAGTTACTGGAGATAAAAAATGGATTTATTATGAGAATCCCAAACGCAAAAAATCTTGGATGAAGTAGGTCCATCGCAACCAAAGCGAGATATTCATTGCAATAAGGTTATGGTCTGTATCTGGTGGAATTAGAAAGGTGTAGTATATTATGAACTGCTGGAATCAGGTAAAACTATCAATGGCGATGACTACCGACGATAACTAATATGTCTGATACGATAAATAGAGGAAAAACCACCAGAATGGATGAATAGAAACAAGAAATTCATTTTTCAGCACGACAATGCATAACCAAAATTATTTAAAAGCTCTCTCTTTTAGCTCTCCTTTAGATTACTACTTAATCCGGTCGATCTCATCTCTTTTTGAACAGCGGTTCAGTTTTCGCGCAGATATCTTAAATTGGCTTATTCATTGGATCTCACCTCGAAGGACCAGGATTTCTTCAGAGCGGAAATCAGTAAATTGCCTGAAAGATGTGGGAAAGTTGTAGCTGCAGATGGAGCATAATCTCAATATTCACATACCCAATAACATTATGGTCCACCTTTCCAAATCAGTCCATCTGATTAATGACATCATGACCTCGCAACTGATCCCATTCACAAAACAAAATGTATCGACTGTAATTCGCTTTTTGTAGATACACTTTGTCGAAAAGCATTTACAACATAATATGGCACATCTCATCGTATCGAAATTGGTCTGCCGAATTCAATCTGATTCATCGCGATCGCATCCGTTGTAACTCGGTTATCGTTGTTATCGGTGATAATAACAACTTAAACCAAAGATTCTGGTAGTCTGAAGAAATTTTTTAGTGTAAATTGAAATTGCCCTTTAAATTGCCCTTTGCAAATTAATTTACTGTTCAATTGTCATCTAAATAGTTAATCTAGAAACCCAATTTCACCAACGAAACACTCCATGTTGTCAAAAGCAGACAAATATTTGATGCCTTGGTAAAATGAAATGAACTTGAAACTCTAATAAACTGTCAATTTCTTCCTTAATTTTACTGGCCTGTTTCATTGCCACGTTAGTTGGTTCAAACACGTCGATTTTTGTCTATTTTTATTTGTAATATTGTTCTCGAGTTGAACCGAAAACTCGACGCAACTCGAAACTATTGTCTAACTACTTTTTTTACAGTTCAAGATGAACGACGCAACTTGAAACTCTAGTGTATTCGAGGTGCAATGAAAATGATGAATTTGGATTTTTTGACTTCAGGGGGGTGGCATATACTGCGGCACTTTACTTTCGTACAGTATATAAAAACAACCATGTAACAACTTGATAGTCACCAAGAGAAAAGTTGTGCTTCTCAAGTTTATTTGGAGGCTGGAACTCACAGAGTTACGTAATGAATACCAATATAGTCCCATGCTGCAAAATATCCCGCTTATAGCTGACGGAACAAACAAAATTGTAGAGGTCCTTCATAAGCGAAGATAGCGACATATACAGATCCATAAATCTAGAAGAGAGAGTTAATTTCTAAGAAAATTGTTCTTCCTATTCCGAATCAGTGGCCCTATTCTGGTAATTCCCTAGAAATAAATCAGTTTTTCTGGCCTGCTGAGGAAAAATGTTTGGTGTAAATATTTGGAAATTGGGAATAACTTTTCCATAGCGATATTGGGAGGGAAAATTATTTCCAATCTTATTTTGTATTTTAAAAAAATTACCACTAACTTAGTATTTATGTCAGAAAAAAAATATACGTAAATTCTTGCCTATTTCCGGGGTATTACCAGTATATTATAAGGACACTGAACGAAGAAAAAACTTGAAGACGCGAAACCACCTTGAGAGTTATCCAAGATTATATTATCCTGTTATGACAAGATTTTTCCCGTGTTTCTGTTCATACAGTAAGATTTTAACCAACATTCGATTCAATGCGATAGGCAGACGATAGAAACTGAAATCCTACGAAGTTCGCAATCATATACTGTTTCGTCCAGATTGACAAAAGACATTTCTAAAATAAATCAAACAATGAAACTATTTATTAATTCATTAAATTTTAATATTGCTAATTTAATTGACCGGCTAACATTCCATGACGAGATCCAATCGTGAACTGCAATGTTCTAGAACAATGGAAATGAGAGAACTGAGAAAATGTATTGTTGTTATAAAGAGATATGGATAAATAATTAGTGTGTTCCGACAACCACCACAATCTTATAGATCGATTCCGTTGCCAACTTCATGACAATCTTTATGGCAACGATAGCAAATGTCATGTTTAAAGTGGAAAGAACAACTATTCTATAGTAATCTTGGTCAAAACACACAAACCTTTCTATATTTATTCTAGTGACCATCGAGATTTCAGAATTTAGTCATTGAGTGTAAGTAGTGTTAAACGTTTCCTATAAGCAAGCAATGCGGAACTAGTTAAAATATAGTTCAACTTAAGCTCGTCGGACTGACGGATGCAGCCTTAAAAAAAGGGGAAATTTTTGTTTTCTTTGAAATTTTTACTACTAGTTGAAGCAAACTAAATGTTACAAATTTCGGGCGTTTGATTTGGATTCATTTCTGCAACAATTCACTAATTTCACTCGTTCACTGCTTACTTGACTTGCACTATTCACTGGTTAAATTGCAACTATCTCTGCTTCCCAAATTGCTCGCACTTATATACCTGCCTATCGTGCCAGTTACCCAATTTTTAACTTCCTCTTCATAAGGCTGAAATTTCTGCACATCGTTTGGAGTAACTGGTGGAATTCCCGATAGTCCTTGCGTTTGTGATCATTGTTGCGATCCTCGCCCTCCTGTTTCAGCATCCTCTTCTATGGCGCGCTGCCATGTTGAAAGTAGATCGTTCTTATTGCCTTCGGTTGAAAGCCCGAGGCAATAAGTTTTTCCCTCAATTACTGTGATGTATAGGCGTTTAGGTTTTCAACCATTACTGGTATTTGCAAAATCTCACTTCTGACACGAAATAGTTCATTTCTTCCCTCAATCGTCTGCATTTCATTGCACGTAACTTCAAATCTGCCGCCCGGATCGCTTGTAATACTTGTTTAATGTATTGTTAACATGTTCATCAAATGTGTCGCTTAGTACAATAATGTCATCCAAATAAACCAGACATGTTTTTCAATTTAAGCCTCTTAGAACTTGCTCCATTAATCTATCAAATCTAGCAGACGCATTGCATAATCCAAACGGCTTGACCACAAATTTGTAAAAACTGTATCCTGCTGAAAATTTCGTTTTCTCTAATTCGGCTGTCTCCTGCTGCTTCACGAGCGATACCCGTCTTGGTGCTTGCCGGATTGTAGTAGTGTTTCCTGTGTCGATTCTATGTTGCACAATATTAGTTTTTCCTAATTCACCGTCATTAAGAGCAAATACAGCGGCAAATTCATCCAGCGCTTCCACTGCGACATCTGACTGTTCTGTTGGAAGATGGCTGTACAATGAGCGAATGGTCTTCTTCTGTCTACTATGGTTTGGTGATCGACGACATTGCTTTCACTGGCTGTTGGCAATATAAAGTGATTCCCTCAGCTGTATCCATGACTACCCCTTTCCTGGTTACTTTTGTTGAACACATGTGCAAAAGGCGTACTGGTACTTTCTGCTGGAATTTCACTAAGGTTCTCGCACACAGCAACCCGTTATTTTTCACATTCGCAGGCTCTATAATTTCCATCTTGGTATCCCCAAGGTCATGGTCAATTTTGGCGTATGACTTTCTCGCACACCGACCATCTGGTATTTCTTCATAACATTTAGTCCGATGATACATGAATTAGTTATCCCAGCTACGATAAATCGATATTTGAACCGGATTCCGCGGAACGTTAGTGGAAGGGTACACCCTTCTTTGACTATCGCAGATTAATCTGTTGCTGTTAGCAAGTTATAATAGACAGTAGCATCTATCTGTTCTGGACGCACCACTGATTGGGTAAAGGTGCATTCACACTGTGTCAATACGGCAGCCCCTAGTTGTGTGATTTTAACGGTGTTCTCGGAGCATTTTCTCCCTTCCACCAGCTTATACCTATCTAAACTGGTATAACTTAGTTTTCTTGACCCATGTTCATTAAATGAAACAAATTTTTTCTCTTTTGGTCTCTTCCAACGTCTAACTGCCTCATTTATTTACGATTCTTGCCCCGTACGTCAGCTTCTCGCGGGTGCAGTGTACTAGGTTGTAAGTTCCCTTATATAATGGCCGGATTGTTGGTATCGTAAACATCGAGACTCGATGGGGACTCGGGACGCGATCGTTTTCTTCTGTTA
Source organism: Nephrotoma guestfalica (assembly GCA_963691935.1). Lineage (NCBI taxonomy): Eukaryota > Metazoa > Arthropoda > Insecta > Diptera > Tipulidae > Nephrotoma > Nephrotoma guestfalica. The sequence continues at coordinate 236,341,196 of OY829913.1, forward strand.
CCTCGAAAAGCTACCCATGGTATCCTTATCTCTTCTTTAATAAGAGCCTTTATTTGCATGATATTCTCCAAATCCAGCTTGCGCAAATTTACTGTGACTGTGGTTAAACTTGCTCTAACTGCCTCATCGCCAATGCTTCATTCATGGTTTTACCTCTAGTATTGGTTCTTAAATTAAGTTTCGGATGGTGGTCCTTAACTGCACTGATAAACGCGTCAACTGTTAGTCCGTTCAATACATCTGCAGGTGTATTACCGTGTGCTTGACGCGCCAATTTTGTTACTTCTCTCCCCAGCAGGTCGATTCTGGCTTTCCTACAGGAAAAAGAAAGATAGGTTTATAGTAATTATGTCGCAAAAATTTGTTTTCTGGCTTGCTATGGTAAACAGTAGTTGGTGTAAATTACTTCAAAAACAAAATTAATGGTCTAATTCACAAACTGTATGTAAGCTCTGAAACTATAGAATTTGTACTAAACTGTAAGTTTTGTTCTGTAACTTTACAGCACCAAATTTGATGATGTAAAGTTACATGTCAAAAAATCGATAACGATAACTGTCATGTACCGCTCATAGCGCCTTTCTGTCGTGGATACAAATTGGAAGATATCTGCAACTTTCCCACGAAGAGCCAAAATGAGTGCGTTTAGCTGCTCTTCTGCGCCCCAACAATTGTGCTGCACAGCCGCTTGAAACTGCACTTTAAAATACTCAAATGGGATCTCGCCAACAAATATAGAAGTTTTCAAAATTCCCCTCGAGGTTCCAGCAACTGGTTCGGTCGTAAGCGTTTTATCTAGCTGGCCTTCTCCAGTAGTTAACAAAGTGTGTGTTTCAAAGCGGGCTTCCACTTGCTTAATTTTATTTTCAAATCCCTGCCTGATTTGTCCTTCAAATTCCTTGAGCTGGCCATGGACTTTTTCCGCAAGAGACTTTATTTCTCCTCTACGCTCTTTAATTTGAAGATCTTGGGTACGCTGGATTTCGCTCATAATTCTGCCAATTGTGCACCTTGTTTCTCGGATTTGGCGGCTTGCTGATCTAATTAGGTGCCTTGTTCTGTTCTCATTTTCTTCATTTGAAGTAACAGCGCGTTCATCATATCTCCTATGCCCAAGGATGGCTTCTGTTATTCAGGAGTACGCGGTTGTACTGTTATGGTTGTTTCTGTTTATGTTAAGAGTTTAGTGCGATTTGTGTATTCGAAGCAAACACTGATTCAAACATAAAGGCTTACTCATTCAGTTTGTAAGAGCTTAAATTGACCTCTATTTGAACCATTTCCAGAAAACTGCAATTGAAGCTCTTACGTACTGGTGCTTCAGTCTTAAGGACCGCATTGGACCTTGTTCAAGCCTATTAACAATTGATCCGACAGGCATATCAAATACAGCCGTTTCCTGTTGGTTTATTCGAGGCTATTAACATTACTTTTGGCTTCAGGAATGCATCACAGACTTTTTAGAGATTTACGTCTTCCGGTTTTTGGGAAGAAATTTTGCTATCATAACAAAGATGGAAAGTCAAGAGAAATCACCTCTCTTTTAAGTTTGTTCATCTAAATATTTTAATTGCGTCTGCTTAATTTGAGCTCCCTAGCAACCATGCTCATTCAATATGGCAGTATTGTGGTTTAATTTTCCCGGCTACTCGTCTCACTTAGCTAAAACTTCCGCTCATAATATGGCTGGTTCGAACTAGCCAACCGATTAATTTTTTTCATATTGTACAGTGTATATTGGACTTTCTCCTGTTCCGTAGGTCCTACCTCCTTGGAATCTGTTTTGACTATGTAAGGATTCCTGTGTTGCGGGGTGACTACAGTCGGTATCTGCCAAATCCTGCTTCAAACATAGCATTTCAAGCGTGCGATAGATCCGTATTATGTAAGACACTCTATCTCAACGAAGTGCACTGTAAGAGGTTGTACGCCAGGTTTTGATATACTCATACTCCTATATATTAATTTACCTAGATTTCGGCGTGATTTCTGGTATGGTTCAAGTAGTTGTATTCTAAAACAAACAAAAAACCTCTTATGGTTATTTCTGGAAAAAAATGCAATTCAGAACAAATAAATAAAATAAAAATATTAAATTAATATCATTTTTTCAGTTTTATTCGATTTGTTAAAGTATGTATGAATATATAATACAATATTTTTGTTTTTGTTTTATACATTATGAGTTTTAGTTTTTAAATATAACTATACAGCCATGTTACTGATATAAGTTTTAAAATTGTTATCTCTATATTTCAAAAAAAAATTGTAAGTAGATTTATATAAAAAATATTTCGGTTTTTTTAAATGTAATTTCTATTTATATTATTACTAATTATCAAAATAATTTCATTCATTGTTTGTAAATTTGTAAACATACAAAACAAGCATGTTTTACCGCAACATATTTTTGCACAATCATATAATTCGGTAGTGTAGTTGAGAGTACGTTTTATCGTATGCTTTATCCGAAAGTATGGTAAGTTCGTTTATAATTAATACTAATTGTTATATTTCACCGATTGCATATAATTAATATAAATTTAACAATAACTCTGTATCAGTTATTTCCTTTTATTTTCTATTTTTCAGCAAATTATCAACTATATTACGTTTTAATTTCCGCAGGTGGGATTATAGTCGATGCTATTTTTGAAAATGAGAAATTGTAGCTATATGTAAATTACTAGAATCTGTCACCTGTATTGTAATAAACAAATTTATTACTCAAACGGAAATTACTAATTGAAATATTAGAATTCAATTTGCTATAAATTTTCCAGGAAGCGAACATTATTACAATTCATCACAAACATACGGAATAAGAACATATAGCGTTAGTCCGTTCGTCACTGAAAATATAATATCGTATAATTGTATATGGATTACTTATATGAAACACTGAACCGAAACTACTCTAAATCTTACTAACACCAATTCTTGCATTCTTTACGAATTCCAATATAATTTAAAAAAAATCAAAATTTAATTAGTAATCTCGAATTTGTTTAGAGAATTAAACGATATTTTTGATGGCATCACAATCCGTCCTGAAATTTTGTACTGCCTTTCAAGAGCAATATTAACAACTTGGTTTCTGGATTGTATAAGAATTTTAAATTATTTTGCGGCATCCGTTTAGACACACAGAATAAACCTCCCAACTAATCCTGCTGATATAATTCATATTAACACCGATTTAATTAATCAACTATCACGGGTAAATGTAGGATAAATTAAAAAGTTGAAGTTATTGGAAAGCTGAAAGTTTTTCAGATCATCAGATTAATCCGTAAATTCTATGTAAATGGAATTCAAAAAGATGTTTAAAATACATTAAAACTCCACATGAGAAAAACTAATCGGCAGTATGCAATTATGGTTCTTCCAAATCATAAATTCCTAACGCCTTTGTCTCACAAAAAAAAAACGAAGGACTTACAAATTTAGACAACTGAGACGGCCGCTCCACACCAAGCAAACAAAGTCACAAATTTTGAACGGTAAAAATCTCCGATTTTTTGTAAAAGTCCTATTAATTCGTTTTCGGTTTATTAACGTTCCGTTGCAAATCGATAATAATCAAAGAGTTGCTGCCTTGTTTGCAACATTGACCTTCCTGTTTTATCTGCTTGGTGTGGAAATATTTTATCTCGAGTTTCGTCTAGTTTCGAATTTAAGTCGAAAGCAAAACGAAGGTGAATTCTAAACTAAAGTTTCATTTCGATCACAAAATTAACAATACATGTAATATCCGAACGAAAATTTCGTTCACGCAGTCTTCACGAAACGAGATTATAAAGTTGGATTGTTTTTTTTACCTAAGTAGGTACTTGAATATAGTCACAAATGGGATTTGCTCAAAAAATTCGTCTACGGCTGCCATGCAAGTCATATGATTTCTGTTGTTTTGTATTTGTTGTTGTTTACTTTCAATTTCTGCTTGATTTGCGATTAGTTGGGACTTTATTTGAATTTAATCGAATAAACGTATGTCTGTGGATGTTGTATATATACAATATTCGGTTTTAAATATCACACAATTTATAGATTATCCAGGAATTTGTAGCCCAACAGTTGTGGCATGTATCTATAAACTTTTCTTTTGATATGATTAAATTATTTAAGGCGATAAACGGACAAATTAATTGGAAAAATGTCATAAATAAACAACAACAAATATATGAGCACAATTATTGCTCATATTTTAGTTTATTTTTATTATTATGTTGATATGACCAAGATTATTTGCTCTGGCTTAGTTGAATATAAAGATTTGATTGGCTAAAGAGTTGGGTTAAAAATAATCCCGCTTCGTGAAGTTCAGTCACAATTTCAATTCACAATTCAGTCGGTGACATTTCGGTTCAATATGTAATCTTAGTACTCGTATATGTGATTTTACTTTCGGAACATAAAAAATAATTATTATTTTAGGTTTTTTGGAAGGGGGCAAACAATCGCCTATCCTATGATTTTAAGGTCAAAACCTTCGATTGGGATGTCTAAGCTTTTTTACCAGAACAAATATTTTAGTACTTGTTCAGCGTGTTTCGTTTTAAAAGGGACGCAATGTACATATATTAGAGTCCACTATATTTCCTTTCGTAGTCTGTTGTTAAGCTTTCGCATAACGCGCTGTCCACTACCCAATATGTTCAGAAACATGAAACAGTACTAGTAAGTGTTACTAGTCTCACTCTTAAAGAATTGTAATACTGATCTCTCTACTGTCCTTTGTACTATTTCCAGTATACAGACAACATTATTTTCACATCTCTTTGCATTTTACCGAATGGGCATAGCGTTAAGTCTACGATAGACATTCTTTGTTCACCACATTCCTAGTCTAAAGCAAGCTTTTTTGCAATGTACGATTAAACTTTTCTATTATTTTCTGCGAAATGATTTCAATCTTTCATATTACCGATTTAAGTTAAATATTTTATGTAGTAGCTTTTTATAGGAGATGAACTTACCGAGTCTACACATCTTCTTTCCGAATACTTTGCTGTTGCTCACGCGTGACTGCGACTTGACTAGATAGACGTATTCTTTATGAGCGTAGTATGTGTATTTCCGGTTCACGTTTATTAACATTAGTGTTGTACGCATGCTTCGTTCTGCAGTCTTGGGGAATGTCTCCTGTTTACTTCCTGCGATTGTTTATCATCACCTTTAGTTGTTATGCTGACTTTTCAGTTGACGAAGTATTTAATATTCTTTCATTATTAGTACTAATAATCAGTTTTTTTTCGTTTAAGCTTCTTCGATTTAAACTAATTTTTAAGCAATTTAATTTTGATAGATATTATTTGGATCATTTATGCAGTATCGTTGTGATTGAATTAGAGTGTTGCTTTGACAGAATTTTTGAATGTTTCTCAAACTGCCTATGTTGAATTTCCTCATATAAACATTTATAGTAATATTTTACAGCGGCTGACTTGATTTTGAATGTTGCTTTTACTTGTTAATGATCGAAGTGTGAACATCTCCTCTATGTGTTGTTCCAGACATTGTAGGGAAATCAGGATATATTAATTTCATTATATATTATTATTTATGTACGTTTTTATGTGAAAATTTGAACGATTTTGAGATTATCGAACAAGGAGGTTACATCATTAATAAATAGAGAAAACTTGAAAATCTTAAATTATTCTAAACTTGGTTCAGGTGAAGAGTAAAGCAGTTCAAGAGATTTACCAATAGACGAGATGTGAGTGAAATGTATCTCCTTGTCGGTCGTAAATGCATTACAGAGCAATTCACATTTTCCTTTCTAAACTTATTTCATTTCTAAACAGAGCTTAATTCCGTTGCGAAAGACGAACTGCCAGCTTTACTTTAAGCCGAACGTGTAAATTATAACATACACTAGTTATGCATACAATCAATTAGTAACTAATTATTTTTCATGAAGTCACGATCGTTTCTGATCGCTTCAATTTTCTTTATAAAATTTCTTATATTTAGTGTAAGAAATTTACTCAGGTGAGCTCACATGATCCTACATTTAAAAATAAAAAGGATTTAGATAGAATAATATTCATTAAATTATAATTTTTAATTTTTAACGCCCAGTTAATTTATTTGCTTGATTATAAAGTACAGCAATCGAAAATTTGTAAGTCTCAATGTCGCCCAAGCGACAAAAATTACTTTAGAACTTGTTGAGTAAAAAGGGTGAGAAATCTGGATTGAAAAAAATTATAAAATATTAATCTGAAAAAATTAGTTTCATAGTAGTGACCTATTATTTCTGGAAATCGTTCTTCCGTACAAAATAGTATTTCTTTTATAAGCCAATAACAAAAGGTTTAAACTCATGGCTTCTTATCAAATATGTTGAAGTAAAAAATTGGTATAAATTTTAAAAATTCTGTGTACCTATTTAAATATTTCGGAAAATGTTTATTAGTCCAAAAAATAGTCGTTGGATTTGATTTTGTGAGACGAATGATTTTTGTATAAAATGAATTTGTTCCGCCGAAAGTGAATATTAAACTTAAAATCCTACACACAATGTTTTTAGAACTTTTTAAACTAGTGTGAAAAAATGAATAACTATGCACGCTAGATGTGGGAACGTGATCGTATTTTATTTTCCGAGGGATCGGCGTTAGAATTGCTTTTCAAATTTTTAAATAAAATGTGCAAGAAATTGTATTAGAATTGAACTAAAATTTAGTAAACAATTAAATTTACAGGCTCATCATAATGAACACAGGAACCAATAATTGCAATCTGATGTTTAATTTTATCACATAGCAGGAATTCGACGAATTCCTACTTAGTAATTATTGTCGATTGTTTTTTGGCGGAAAATAAAGATCACCACGCTACTTTGTGAAAATAGAACTCACAAAACATCATAGTACCTACAAAATAACAAATATTTAGTGAGATTGGTTCAAATATTCCAGATGTATGAGAAACTCCTACGAACATATTTTTAGAAGAATAGTAGCGACGATGGAATTCTATTGTCCACAAAAAAATTCTACGAAATCCGCATTAAGCATCAAAAAAGTTGATAATAGGTTCCCTGAGGGTTCATGTCGTTCGTTTTGTACGGCTTCTAAAATTTTTGCGTTAAAGGCAAGCGGAACCGAATTTTTCGAACATTAAATACAGAGCATATGTGATTTTTCGGTTTCAAATGTACATTAGATGCAGGTAGTACGGAATACTGTGCCTCGAAAGTGCTCTTGTTTTAAAACGAGAGCCAAACGTTTGTATATGCAAATTTTATTGGAAGGTACGAAACAATATCTAAAATAAATAAATGCTGTATCCCTATTATCCTCATTAGAATTTTAATACGTCTCCCTTGTATAGTTCTCCACTACAAAATACGACTATTCTGTAATTTTAATTATAAACAACAACCATTTGCACGAGTTAAAGATGTGTTGACTCTTCTAGAATCTGTTATCACGCGAGTTTCGCCGATACTTTTAAGTATTCCTTAATACGTTAATGAAACTATTTTTGAAATTGTGTTCAGATGCACACAAACCATTTCACTTCCAAGATATTCGTTCTTACTTGAACGGCGATAATCTATAAGATATATGGTTCTCAGACACTAATCCTTTCTTTAATGGATTGCGCGCAATTCGAGGCATTCGTATTTACAAGAACAGTTGGTTCTCAAACAAAAAAATAAAATTGAATGTTTCCTAAATGAAAACTAAGATGTTCATATTTCATAGCATCCCGAGTAAGGTGAAAATATCTGTTTCGCCCAGCAATAATTGAATATACACTTTTAAAGCTAACCCTATTTATATTTACAATCCTTTTGGCTATCATCGATTCAAATGGTGGCTTCCCTATCTAAATATTTTCCCATTTTCCTTCCCTTAAATTGTTTACGAAATTGATAAAACTGTGTACTCCCACACATTTAAAATAATCACGTCCTAACCTTTACAAATTATTAGTCGATCAAAGCATTCGTAAATGTTAGCAAACATTCCATCTACTTATATTATTTACATGGCTCAATACAAAATCGCCCAATGAACAATTCCAAAAATTGAAAATTTTTAGCTTGAATTTTCAGCAAGCGTGTTTGGACCTTTCTTCATTGGGCAATGTGCAGAACCTATTTACAAAAATACATTTCACTTTCGAAAGTAAAGTCATTAAAATGTGTATGGCATCAAACGGGGCACCTTTTCAATCGTTATATAAGGCACCACCAAGGTGGTGAAATAAACCACCAAGAGACTGAACCAGGCATCCCGTAAGCGCTTAAATTGTGCTCTATTTCGACCATTTAAATAATTCGAAGACTAAAAGAAAACAACTTAAGCTCTTAGGAACTGAAGTTCATCCTTATTCAACATACCTGATTTGTTTATAAAACTACAAAACAATATTTCACAAGTAGAACAAAAAATTACATATTACAATTATGTATACAAAACAAAAAAGACTATTATCACTTCAGATTGCAAATTTACAAAAAAAATTCCTAAAAATTTTTAACATTTTTTACACCTAAAACTCTTGACTTGATATATTTTTTTGTATCACGGTTTTCAAAAATTAATTAATTAAATAAATAAATAATAAAAAAGTGTCTAAGATCATTTTATATTATTGCACAATAAAATCCTTATGGTTTCGTAAAGATTTTAGTTGTTTCTTCAATTTTGTTACCAAATCAGATGGTTGAACTAATATTGAGATATCACGGCCTATTGCATTTAATCTATCACTAACTTCGTTATCTTTAAAAAATAAATTTAGTGGTCTACCATTAATTTCGGTTAGGACCCAAAATGTTAATGACAAACCGTCACATGACTTCGCTTTTGGAGGCAAGCCGTGTCGTGCTGCTAAACTATTTGGCACTATATCAACGATTGTTGCTGTATTACCATCGCGTATAAAACCTAAGCACTGTCCATCTAGTTCACGGCGTATTGCGTAGACTCGGCCAAATGGTATTCGGCGTATTGTTAGTTCGATCTGAAACAGTAAAACGTCAGAAAAATACACGCTACGTAAAAATAAATATATTGGCTTACATATAAACTTTGCGATGATCTAATAATTTTATTTGCCTCTGCTGCCGAACACACTGCTATAGAGCCTATGGAAATTAACTGATCCCCTATATGCAGGGCATTATATAAAATCGGATGCTCTTTCTGCTTCCAACCAGCAATCCTAAACATTTCGAAATTTATGCGTTCAATTTCTTACCACAGCCAACCAGAAAACGTGAAACTTACCATACAGCCCCAAATGCATCCACAAGTGCTATAGAACCTACACATTCTTTTCGTCGAAGTTGATACCGAACTCCTCCAGGATGCAAAATTTCTTTGCGTAGATGTAGTACTTGTTGTTCCCGTAACGTTAACCGGGAAATAGGATGAGCAGGTTCTACTGGTCTAACGTGAGGTGATGATGGTGACATATGACGATTTTCTAAAATCAAAATACTATTATTAAATTCCCGCACCTAGTTTTAATCAACTTACCTCGCCCATTCCGGGACTCCGAAACCGAAGAGCTTCGTCGTCTTTGTTCGTAAGATTCTTTTCGCAACTTTTCAATGGCGGCCTTCATATCATTCGTTGCCTTTAGTTTTTCTTCTGCGGTTAAGGTTTTTTTATTTTCACCGCGATCAACTCGGTTCGATCGATTTATATTCAGTTCGGTTAGACCACGAGTCAAATTGTGTCTAACTTTTGCCTCAGATCTAGATTTATTACGTTGTTCTGCCACTGCATTCATTAGCACGGCTGATGAAGTAGATGGAACTGCTGCTGCCTGTATTGGAGTTTTATTGTGATGCGTTAATTTACTTCCAACACTTTGATTTGTTACGACAATCGGTTTTTCAGTCACTTCACCTGATGCCGATTTCGTATCAGAATTTCCTAGAGAATGGTGTCGCGATATTGCACTCGGTGGATTTATTTCGACTAGCGAATGTGTCTCGTTCTCGGGCTTAACTCGACTAGTTGAGGCACTTAATTGGAGGGGCGAAAGTGGTGGAACCGAATTTGCGAAAAATACGGCCTCATAATCCTGCCCTGTATTGATAATATTATTGCTATAACCGACCGATATATTTGTGACGCCGGTAAAGTTCGGCATCGGTTTCGGCTTAATCACAATTTTTTTAATATCTTTCTCGGGTAAAACATTTACCTTACCATAACCCGTATAATTATTCACCGTTGTTGTATTATTATTAAGTTGCACTTTTGTTGTTGTTTGAGCATCATTAGCTACTAACTTTATTATACCATTTGAGGTACTTAGAATTTCTGGATCGTTTATAGTCGATGAAGCCGAAGCGAGACTATTGGACGGAATGATGTGTACATTAAATGTGTCGGTTTCTTCTTTTTTTGTTGGCGTTTCAACTTTACTGAGGAGCACTGGTTCATCGACAGGATCCGGATTTGTCAGCTGTATTATAGTGATATTTGTCGATCCAGTCGACTCGTCTAATAAACTCGTATCGATAGACGAGCTTATTTTCGAGGCAGATTTTTTCTCAGACGATTTCGATGTCTGGGGTCTAGGAATTTTAAGTAGATTGGCTGCAAATTTAGATGAACGAGGCTCCTCGGCGTCGCCTATGATTTCGGTATCAGATAAATCTGATTGAACATTTTCAGGTGATTCGATAAATGAGTTCTCAAATGATTTATTAAAATCAATGCGATTCGATTGAATTGTAGATGATGCTGATGATGAGGTTGATGAATGATTATGTACGTCCGAATGGGATTTTAAACTATTTTGCGCACTGTACGCTTGAATCGGATTCGATAAGAGGTTCATTATGCTGCGTGATGTTGTATTTGATAATGGAGGCGGATTAAGGACAAACGAATGCCCGTCCCCTGATCCTGATGACTCTGAAGTATTATCCGTCAATGAACTTATTTCTATATGGGCTTGAGATGTGAAAGAATTACTGTGCGTAATCCCAGTGGATGTAGAGGGAACATTTGTTAGAACTAAAGATAAAGTAGCTGCTTGAGTTATTGAACTAGTTGTTGTTACAACTTCCACTCCAGGAACTAAAGCTGGTATAGCCGATGGTGGCGGTGGAAGAGGTGAAGTAGGATCTCGGGTGGGAAGTAAGGGTAATCGTGTTTCGGGGAGTTTACTGTACACATTCTCTCGCGGAGATATAATTTTCATCTCCCGTAATTTCGATCGCAGCGTTTCCACCCACTCTTTCATGCAGTCCCAAGAAGCAGCCGCAAATCGAAATACCTCATTCGGTGATGTTATCACAAATTCAAAATCTTGTTCCAGCCCAACAAGGGCATGTGATATGTGCATAGTATTCTGTAGGGATATAGTCCATTCGGGCGCATGGGCTGGAGCAATACGTGGTTCGATATATCCCTCCAATAGCGCTTCGCAATCATCGTGAACACAAAATACCACCCAGTATCGATCATTTCGCTGCACAAATCAAATAAAAACAATAGAAAGCAAAATAATTAAAATCAAATTATGGTTCGTTGCCTGTTTGTGGAATCAACCATCAAATTTAACCTACTTTATTATGCGGGGCCGAGATTTTCTTTCCCTCAAGCGGCAGCCGCCTGAGCCATGTATTTTTATGGATCTCACGAAATATAGGCGCTCGATTTTCCATTTCAAAATCCTATTTGTATACAGAAACTACGGATATAGATTTTATTTTCGACAAAATATATTTTCACCCACAAAAAATTCTTTTGTTCACGCAACTAAAAACAAAACCTATATTTTAGATAAATAATTTAAATTGTACGCGATATGTAATTTTTATACTGTAGCAAAAACATTATTTTAAGCAATTTGTTACAACAAAGTAAAATTATAGTAATTATAAAAAATAATATGAAATAAAGTAAATTAAAATATACGAAATCAACTTTTTTCTAAAAAATTTGCCATTTTTATGCAGCTGTCAACTTTATTTGACAATATTTTTGTTTTTGTTGTATTATTGTAGGTAGAATCACAAAAATTAATATTGGTTGCAAACAATTAAATTTGAATTAACTGCTTAAACACAATTGCTAAATTTCTGGATGCAAACAGACACTAGGACGCCGTTAAGCATCAATTGCATTGAACAAACACCGATTATGGCCACTAACACATTGCAGTTTCAGTATTCGGATGGAGAGAGAGAGGCATCGCCAGAAGTCTTGAAGTAGCCTTTCTATTTTTGACAGGGTTAACAGAAATGTACCAAAAAATCACCTTTTTTGGACAATACAAAGTTTGTATAATCTCAATCGAATATCTTTCATTTTATATAAAAAGTACTAATGCCTTCAAATAAATAAATGTATTTTATTCTGTGCAAAAACTGAATTTGTCCGAAATTTTAGTTAGAGGCAATATGTTTAGTGTGGCAATAACAGCTAGGGTTGCCATGTCCTGTAGGTAATAAAAAAAAGAAGTACGAGCTAAATTATTCTAACAACAAATTAGACCGTGTATGGGGATGTTCTTTAATTAGTACTTACATTTTACACAAATCGATAGTATTTTGCCATGTTCTAACAATTTAAATCTCCTGAACTAGCACGTAATTAATTATTGATCTAATAATAGTGCAGATCTAATAAGGCTTATTGATTGTTTTATTTTGTTATGTCTACAAAGAGTGTAAGGTAGGCTCAACTATAAGAATTTTTTTCTTATGTATAGTAAGAACCGGCAGATTTTGCAACAAATTTTAAAATTTGAACTGGGATTGGAAAATATATTTATTCATTGTAACACGGTATATATGAATTCTAAAACTACTATTCTTAAGACTTAGTTGGTTTTTATTATAAGAGCAGTAGCGCAAATGTTTAAAAAATGATAGTTCATACCAAATCAGTCTCGTTAAAACGCCATATCCCTTTTGTCATATCTTAGGAAAATTTATATTATTTTATTTTATTTATATGTATTATTTATTTTAATTTAAATAAATAATATTTATAAATTAAAGAGATAATTAAATAATAACAAACGTTATATTGGTGACTTCGACGTCGGTTTTTGCCGAGTTAAATAAAACATAATGTTAAATATTAATTATAATAAAATACAATTTATATTCTCGTTTCGAGGGTTATAGCCCTTTAGCTAGTCTCCTTTACAGTTTTATTATATTTTTAGTCGATCCAGATTGGATTTAGTAGGTCAAGTCGTTTTTTCCTTCGCAACCGTCTTACTGGGTTTGAATCATCCAACATACGAAGTATCTCAGTATTTTGGTGTAAACCAATACGTTGTATGTATTTTCTCGCGTGTTTGGCATTTCTTCACTGTCGAAATCCATCTTCAGATCTCATCGTGCATTGACTCTTCCACTTAGAAACCTTTTGCAGATGACACATCAATGTTCACGTCCGACATATTTCACCAAGCCATTATCAATAAATTACATAGTTACCTAAAGGTACTGATTTCATACTTTAAAACTAAAACTAAAATGGGACTAAAATTAAAAAACGCTTTGAAAAAACGCAGGCTATCTACTTTTCGCAGAACTCCGTCCTCAGAAGTTCTCGAGTGGAACTTAGCACTAGTCAATGCAACGAAAGTGTTTTGAACCTCTGAAATTTTAATTATATCTTACAAAGGGCAAGAAGCGAGAGAGTCTCATTTATTTTTCACTTCAGATACTAAAGCAGCGTGGAGATATCTGGAATTGCCAGCATGATTTAAAAAAATGCAAGTAGCGAGTTTTGGAGGCAAACCAACCAACGAGCATTCTCGCTCGACTGGCTACACAAACATTTAAACAATACCGAGAGATTAGATGTCATAAGCGACGGATATCCTTCGGTATTACAACAACTAGCCACAATAAATACTTACACATCCAAACGAGGATACTGGAGAACAATCATTCGCGATCAGCTTGAAACACTCAAACAAACATTTACATTCATTCGAAAACTTCATTTTTAGATTCGGATCAGACACACAATTTGAAGCCATTCATTGAGCATACATTGATTAGGCTCAACTTCAATACGAACTACTGCCTAATATCAACAACAACAAAAAAACAATCACTACACATCACAATCAAACGATCGCGCAATCAGCTTGATATATATTGTTTGTTGACATATTTAGAATATTGCAACCAAAATATTATAATCTTACATATCGCAAAATATCTTTAACGTTATATACCCCATTTACATGCGGATGCGACCACCATTTTGCTTCCGCAAAATGGAAAAGATATTAGATTGACTTTTTGCACATGAGAAACAAGAAAATAAATATATCCACACACAATTTTGCAGACAACTTTTTGAGCCACTACACCGCCAAAACCACTATAAAAATGAAAATGTTGCCATAAAATATATTCGACCCGAGTTATTTGATTTATTCGTTTATTCGGTTTATAAAATTAACAAAAAAAATTATTTTATATTTATAAATGTTAAGGATTCATAATAAAAACAGACGCCTTAGATAAAAATGTAAATTTTGCATTTGAATTAATATGGAATTAATTAAGAATAAATTAATAATAATGCTATAAAAAAATATGGCATTAGTATATGTATATGTTTATTTCTTTCTCGCATATTGATCATTTTTATATAGCGGATGCTTCTTATTTACCTGCAAAAATTTGCAGAAGAAAACAATTTTCTACATGTAAATGGGACAATAATCTTCGCATAATTCAACTGCTCATAATTCAGTGAGACAGCTGTTCATTGCGAATGTTACTGGTTTTCTCCGATTATTACACCAAAAACAGCCAAGTTATTTTCCGAAACTTTCTGGTCCTAAAATATTTGGAAAAAATGTCGAATTGCGAAACGGTGTCACAGATTTTTAATAAAAAGCCCCAATAAATGGATAAACCATAAAATTCCCAATTGTTTCAGATAAAAATACATGCTACGAAATTACAATTGTAATACCCTACACAAATTTTAAATTTCTGCCCCTACTGACTTTAAAAATACGATATAAATAATAATCAATATTCTCAATTTCATTTCGAATAGTACCATACACAAGAAAATCGTCGCACCTTCAATAAAATTATACATCTTGCTTGTGAAAAAAGCATAAAAATACTGTCAAAATTGACATTTGTGTGGCCTTGTGCAAAAAATTGAACAAAAATAATAAATTAATGGGTGTGTTAATCAAAAAATTTTCAAAATAAATAAAACCACCGAAATACAAAATAATTTAAGTATAAATTTCGCGTTACAAATGAGTGACAAACATTTTAATACAATGGGTAATTTATTGCTTGTGAGATAACGAAATTTTATCCATTTTCTATCGTTTATTTTTTCCTCCTGTGTGCACAGAAAATTATGAGATGCTTAAGGCCTTATATGATTTTCAAGCCGTTTATCCAAAAACAATTAGTTTCGATGAAGGAGAATACTTTATATTACACCAAACGAGCGCTCGGCAGCGTAATTGGTGGCAGGTTGTCAGTATGAAAGGAAACATTGGATTTGTTCCATCAAATTATGTAATGAAATTAAAGGTAGGTGATACTCGGGATAAAATGGGATGGGTGAATTTGTTAGGGAGGATGCGTTGGAGGCGAGATGAATTATATGTGTCAAGTTCAAACTAAAAATGAATACATATGTACATTCAAAAATGAATTCCGCAAAAGAAGGATTATTAAGGACAAATCAATAATCTTGACTCATTAAATATTTTACTCTATTTCGGTTATTAGGTCGAGCCGGAATTTTTAGTTGGCTTTTTAGATTCTAGTATTGAATCGCTGAAATTATCAAAAGAGACGGAGATTAATGGGATTATATCGCGGGACGAGTTAATTCAAAAACTAGAAGAGAAAAAATTGTTGATGCAATCAGTACTGTGTCCACCAGTCCATGTACCAACCGAGGATCTACCAAAAACTCCTGTGGCAAAAGAAAGTAAGGATAAAGTAGCCAATGGAAGTATTAAAAACACTGAATCTCGAGTGCTAGAAAATTGTGGTAAGCCATCAAAATAGATATCGTTTACATACATAACTTGATCACAATATTCTTATTTTTTCAGTCCCAACTCGTGACGAAAATCATACCTCGTATTCCAATCATAAGCCCGATTTTGCAAAGAAATCAATGTCTAGTCCTGCGGTTTCCACTCAACTGCCACAACTTGTAAATGAAAGCCCAAGTATGAGTGTGCTTGCAACCAAATTAGATCAAGACTCGCCGGTTACTATAAAATCACCAATACCAACGGTAACAACACCAACAACCAGCACGCACCAAGCTGCGCACTATGATAACAGTATTACATCAGAACCTTCAGATAACACCACCACGACGACCACCAGTGATGAAATCACAGCCGTATCCAAATGTGATGTAACCGAAAAAATCAACGAAAATGACGAAAAAAATGATTCAATAAATGAAACTAAATCACCCGATACTTCGATAAAAGAAGTTATCGATTTAAAAATGGAGAAAAACGATTCATTGTCATCGCATAGCGCGGTTGGTGGGGCTGGTGGTGATGATGGCAGTACTGGAGCACTTGACCACGAACTGTCTAGTAAAACATTTAAAATCGATGATCAGGACGTATACCAAATAATCGATGCGGTACGGCAAAGTACGAATTTAAGCCATGAACTATCTTGCGTTGCACTACGGATTGTACTCTCGGAATTAGAAACATTACTGCCAAATGAGATGCTACCATATTTTGAATCGATCGCCTCACATTTAACTGGACCACTTTCCGCTCCAAGTAATATGCTCGGTCAAACGCACGATGCTCAGCGATTACGAATTATATTTGCTGATTTAGCCGAGTGTAAAAACGATACAGAACAGCGTTCTTGGATGTTGTACGAAGACGAGGATGACATAAGCCGGTTTTTAAAAGATTTAATTGCCATATTAACACTAGCTGACCCAAAGATATGTTGTCATGAAATGGTTTATGATCAGTATCAGAGTACAATAAACTTAGTGTTGTACTATCAAATGGAAACACGCTGGACAATACGGAAAATGATTTTAGATGCACTAACAGCTATGTGCCATTTAGATTTTACTGCGGTGAATATAATTTTAAATTCAATTCTACCGATTGAATTGGTCGAAGATATGAAAGTGAGCATTACTAAAGTGACGCGGTTGAAAGAATTGGCCACAGTGTTGACGATTATATTTTCGATTGGACAAAAAATGCCTATAACACATGAAGGTGGGGGTTGAACGGGATTTACCATCCAGGTTTTCACGGTACGTTAATAATGTTTGTTTTCATTTTATTGTTACAGAAAATTTGGGTACTGACTTTGTGTTATTCTTGTTAACAATAATCGAGACGCCACCAGATGAAGATACAATGGGGGTCTTACCGGATGTAATGATTAATTTATTGCTATCGTTTAATTTGCAATTTGATGATTTTGCCAATAATATTGTGTTAGAGGCGTTAAAAAAAATAACCGATGCGAAAAATTTTACCGAGAAAATTTTATTGTTGGTTAATCGCGAAGGTAAGAATTATATCATTCCTATTTTTGTTTTAATATTTCATAGCGGGTAACTATTTTTTTTTGCTGTTCTTCAAAGTCTCTGAATCTTTCGATTAAACTATAATATAGTTGATTGTCTTTACTCATCTGAAAATTTATCTCATAAAGGTATAAAGATTCAATGTTACTAGCTTTGACCATAGTTTTCATCATAGAACATTTCAATTAATTCATAAGCACACTTAGAATACAGATAGAGTTTGAATTCATTATCTTTATACAAGCACGCAATTGTGAAAAGAATATTGGGAAAGGGTGTGTATATGTGCATATTCATGTGTTTAGCAAATGTAGAGGATAACATGATTCTTTAGGTGTATTTTTTTGTCGGTGATAATACACGGAGTCTCTTTGAAAACCATGCGTTACGTTTAATTCTTGAGATCCGATTATTCTTACTGTACTGAACCTACAGATTACTCACATGTGAATTTTTGCAGATCAATGTAAATGTCTATTTGTCCTTGTCCAAAATATTTGAGATTTTGTAAGCATTTTCAAATGATAACCAAACAATAAACCAACCAAACTTTGTAAATCTTGACAATTGGAATTTGACTACTGATGTCAAAATATTTTCAGTAATACTTTTATTTACTGACATTTGAAAATGAAGAGAAACTACTTCGAAATTTTGGGTTATTCTAGGCGATAGCAAGTTATTACTTTTAAATCGATGTGAGGTTAACAAGACGTTGGAAGTTTGGTCTCGAACTAATTTATTGAACTTTTGAATTTAAATAATTCAATGTTTCATTAGTTCGAAACCAAACTTCCAACATCTTATTAAAGCTAACAACATAAAGCTGTGAAATCTACAAAAACTGATCGCCAGGCTTTACTATAAAATTAGGGAAAATTTATAAAGGTGAAATACAAACAAAAAAAATGGTCCAAAACCAGGTTTCCTAAATTAGACCCTAAAAATTTAACTGTGACAGAATTACGGACAAAAATTGTTATCGTATTGTAAAATAAGCCACTTCGATTTAAGAGAGTTTTTTTTTAGTACGGAACCTTAAAATGCCTGACCGATGGATTTTAGTTAGATCAACTTTTTTAAATACGGCTTGAAAAGTATTTGATTTTAATTGATACGGCCTTTAACATCCTTTGCTTCTTAGAACCCAGTACCTAACTGCAACAACACTATTGTAAGTTACTAGGTAATACCATAGAATTTTTCTAACAAACTGCAGTCGATTTTGACATCACAGCCGTAATAGAGGTATTTACGTCTCATAGATTATTAATAGCCTTAAATTTGGAGAGCGCAATCCTTTATTATCATTGAACTATCTGCATCTTCGATTATCCACCCAATTCACACGAGGACGCAAAATATGGGTATTTTTCGTTTTTTTCTCCTTTAAATATAAAACCGGTTTTCTTGAGTCCTCGTGTGGATTGTGTAATCTGGATTTACGATATATCGCACGTCGAAAAGACATACAAAAAATTTACTTCTCGAGCTAATCCGCTTGAAAGATGTACAATGTACGATTTTATATCCTGCAATAACGACATTTTTGTTTTTTCTTTATCGAAAGTGATAGAGCGCGAACTGTCGTTCTTCGTTTTATGATTTTTTTTTCTTTTCGTGATTAGACAACAGTGACTTTATATTCATCAGAAATGGCTCATGATTTTTGTGTAGTAAAATGATATTTTTTATTCCGTTATTGACAAAGCAGTTAAAAAATCTGTGAGGTTGCGACCAATTTATTCCCGGATCGCAGAAGTCAGACACACCTTGATCCACCAACAGATAACAGAAAGATGCAGATAACAGAAAGCGGTGAACATGTTAAATTGAGTGCATAATAATAATCCGAGTGGGCCTGGAGTTTTTCTCGTCAATAATTTCTTTTAATAATTTTAAATTAAAATATTTAATTTTATTTTATTTAATTATTTTAATTAATTTTTTCTACATGTCTCGATTAATACCTAATTCTAGGTTTGTTCCGATTTGATATCCGTTTTGATCTTCAATAATTTCCTTAGGTGAGAAGCTTTAGCCATATCTTTAATTGGATGATCATTCTTGTCTTCATGGATCAACTATTGATACCACTCGGAATTAAGTTTTGCAGCCAAAACCAAATACAATACTATCGATTCTATCTAAACCTTTTTAGTATTTTATTAATATTGTTAGATCTTCCGTAGCAACGCGAAGCAAGGTTTTTTCTTTCAGTTTAAGAGGCAATTTATGGCTCTTTCTAATTCTCCTTCATCCATACGAAATGCATTGCAGATTTAGGTGTACCAGGTAATACGCATGTTGGAACTGTTTTTTGAGTACTGTATTTCTTTATTTAAAATTGTAAATTCTTCTTTCATCTTAGGTGTAAATTCCTTTATTATATTTTATTTTAATTGTTCGCAAATTTCATCGTTTTCTTTCTCTCCTACTGAGAGATATGTACTGTACCACCCAAAATATTACATTCTGTATTTGTTATCAATCAGTTGTGTCTGCCAAGTTAACGTGGACGAGGCTATCTAGAAGTTACCTAGTAGTACACAGATACAGAAGAAACTCTGAGTACCCACACCCTAGGTTGTGGGGCGACACGGTGAAGGTTATGGTTGCAAAGGACGACTAGCAGTCTAACAGTTGAACTTTAAATGCATAACTGAGAAAATTCTTCGATCGAGTCAAGAAATGTACTGTCAACATCTTTGCCAGTCTAACCTAAATTTGCCAAATCTTGACTAAAATTATAATATTCTGATCACACATACTCGTTTTAATCTCATTACAGAGGATCCGATACAAATTCTAAGTCATACATCGCCACCTGTAAACTCCGTATTAAAAATGTTTGTTGATTTATTTAGTACAAAAGAAACGGCAGCTTTATTCTACATGAATGACAACAAAGTATTAATCGATATTCTAGTTCGTCAACTATCTGATCTGTCGCCTGGTGATAAGGTAACTTATAACTTTAAAAAATTCCATAATATTTAATTATACAATTTGCTTCCTTACTAATTTACAGCTTAGAAAATGGTACCTAGAATTATGTCGACGAATCTTACGCAACACGGATTACACCGAGCATACACACCGTAAACAAGATCTAATGAAAATATTCACACGAATTTTTTGCGAGGAGACCGAATGTAGTGCAAAAGATCAACAGCTGGTAAGAGAGATTGCCAATGAATTTCCTCAAATTTTTAAAGCATAAACTTTGCATCTGCGTGCGATTTAAAAAAAATTTGGGAATTAAATAAATTTTTCGTTATTTATTTATAATAATAAAATACATTTAATCGATGTTATGTGTTCAACCAATTACAAACAAAAAAACTGTGTTTAACACATTTGTAAATTTTTTTTAATAGACAAAACTGTTTACAGATTTTTTATTATTTTTAACCTTTCTCGAATTAGAAGACTGTGTATTTTTATGAGTTCTTAATCAAATTTTGGTTAAAATATTATTTTGTGAGGATGTTTACGTTAGGAACTAAAATTTTTGCTCATTTAGAATTTATTTTTATTATCTAATCTAAAATACTGAATAATAATATATTTGCCAACTTTACATGTTTTTTTAACGACACAGAAAACATATCGTTATTTGGTTTTCTAAAGTTTATTTGTCTAACACTTACTCTATTATACAATTTACTAGGGCTATTAAATACATGCCAAAGAGCCATATAAACTGTTAATTTTAAGTATAAGTTAAACAAATTTTTTTGTTTATTTTATTTAATTTTTAGTTATTTCTGTTCTTGATGCTGTGATAGATATATGCACTTATTTTTACCTTAATTGAATAAAAGAACATAAAAATGCTTACTGTCACATGAGCACGTCGCTGTTGTAATATTACTTTATATAATATTTATCAAAATGCACATTTCTTATTATACCCGATAAAATATAATTGAAGGCCTATAATGATAATTAATGAGGATTTGTTTAAATAATTTTTTCTCTAGTTTGAAAAGGTTAACATAATTTAACTCTTGTTCTCAGTTCGAAAACGGAATTCTATAACGATCTATCATCCTTTCACGCATACTTTGATTTGTGGTTATTTATCGTATTATAAAAGGTGTTCCATTTGTCGGTTTTGAAGCTCAAACATATCTTTATTGTGCAGTTTCAACCCGAAAAGTCAAACTACAACGCGTTTTGATTATCCAAACTAATTACGAAATCTGTTGTTCGGTAAAAAACATTTCGTAAATTACGTGATGATTTTGGTCGTTCGAACGTTTTGAAGAAACTGGATCAGCCGTAGATTATATGAACACCATCGTCCAGTTCGTGAAACAATAACAGCTGTAAGGGAAAATGTTCGTGAAGAGTCAAGCATCTCTTTGAGGCGCCGTTCACTACAATTAAAAGTGTCTTAACCACTTTACATCGAATTTTACACGTTGATTTATGGAGTGGACTTATCGGCAACCAAGTTCGATGATCGCAAAATTCAAGATCATGCGATTTCGTGAACCAAGATCATGCGATTTGACACGGTTAGATTATTTTCAAGTGCATAGCAATGATCCACAAAGAATTCATGATCTTAAGAACAGTATTCGAGCCGAAATTGAGTCCATTTATTCGGAAAAGTCATCAAAAATTTTGAAGTTCTGATGCATGTCTATAACAGCAGTTGTGCTGGTCACGTGAACGATGTTGTATTCCATACACAAATGACATAAAACCAATTTTCATTTATAATTTTTAATAAAAAAATTTAATTTTCAACATACATTATGTGTTTTTTTAAATATAAAAAACACGAACAAATGGAATAGCCTTTATTTTAATAGTGAGCTGAAACAACAACTCGTGCTGCTCGAATATCAGTACGTACGACAGCGTCAGACTTATATAGCCCAAAAAATAGATTGCAACGTCAGTAGAGTGTTTGACGGGATATTATCGATTGGAATGGGGTTAAAACTGGATATTCAAAATTACCGCACAAAAAGATAGTTTCTAAGATTGATTAGAAAACAGTGTGAGACACTAAACACGAGAAAGTAATGGACAATGGTTTTAACGGCTTTTCAAATCCAAGGATTGTAAAACGGTCTACCAAAACTCTCTTTGGTGTACGATAATATATTTCTTGTTTTATAATTTGTTTTGCTACTCTTGTCGTCTACCTTGCAGCGTATTGTGTTCGTCTTCAGCATTCCATCAGCTTTTGAATGTTATTTTATTTCTTGCTCTATTTTTCTTTTCGATAAGTATTTGGATCACAATACAAACAGTTCAAAAAATTACTCTGCCGATTCGCACTGGTGAAGTTAGAGAAAGCTCAATTTTTAACAAGAGTGATTCACGGATTGGATAAAATCAAACTTTCAAAGCAATTGATAGATAACTAAATTTCGGTTAGCCATATTTAGTTGAGTTCTGGAAATATGAAAATTTTATAACAGAAACCAAAAACCACTAGCGGGGAGTTCTGGCGTAATCTAGGGGCATAAAATCTAAGTTTTAATGATTCCTGATCTGAATACCAACCTTTTCAGTTACAACTACTATTCGATCATTTTCCTAATATTATGATCATCCGGAAAATAAAATTGGTAAAAGTAACACCTTTTTTAGGTAGTTGAACTTGACCTTTCATATATGCATTCTCTGTTTGAAAGTTGCATTTCAGCTAATTTCATTAGATAATCTAACCGTTTTCGAGTGTGTTGAATATTCAGAATTAACTGAGTGAACTGAATTGAATAGCGCTTTCGATTTGTACTTCAGCTAAAATTTCGAGCAAGTGAATCATCTGAATTATGCTCGTGTAGTTGATTCAGTTTATTGTTTTTGTTTTTAAATAATAGTTCCTACATTTATTTTGTCTTTCGTATAGAGTGGCGGGATGATGCGAAAAACTTATAAAATTTACATTTATTGATTTTATTAAATACAAAAAAAATTAAATATAATATTTTAAAAAATGCCAGAAACGTACGCTCGATTCACTTCAGTTGTTCATTTGTCTAAATAGTTACTCAGTTTATGTGAATAGTAGCTTATTTTGAAAAATTGATATTCAGATAATTCAGTACAATCGAACCCGGCGTCTATCTAATCGCGATATGCTTGCTCGCAAGAGTAAGGAATGATGACAATTTCTTCCTTAATTCTGTAGAGCATTACGCAGAAAATTTTATAAATATTTACATTTTGTTTGGGCTTGCACCTGCTTGTTTATCATTTTAGTTTGGTATATAGGGAAAACTGAATAAAACATCATAATGCAGCAAATCAGAGTGCTTACATTTACTTCAATTTAAATTTAATTATTTATAGTGAGGACGAATACTCGGGTAAAATTCGATTTTATCGATATTAATTAATTTACTTTACTATTCGCCCACTTTTAGCATAAACTAACTTTCACGATCACCTGACCCAAAATAAGTGTTTCAACATTTGATATTGGAATTTTTAAAAAAGTTGTCCTTCACTAATAAACCACATTCCAGTAATTAATATAATTTGAATTGGTTAAATTTGCATATAAAATTTACAAAATTTTATAAAAATATACCACCAATTTATTTCTAACTAATATAAATATTTAATAAACAGTATTATATACTTTTTTAAATAAATAAATTTTATGTTTAGTATTTTGTCTTCCATACAAAATGTAACGAATAATTATTAAAAATATTTTTTTTTGGTTTTTGCTTCACATACATAAATCTAGTGCTAATTCTTTAAAAATCAAAACACCAAAAATTTAAACATAACAACAAAAACATATACAATTCATAAATACAACAATTTTTTGAACTCTAAACATTAACATAATAAAATACATTTTTCAACATTTAAATAACATAAAATTCTTAATTAGTTAGAGACAATTATTTAATATAAATATTCTTGCATGCTAACTTTTTACGTACGTATACATCTAAAATCTAATTATTAGTTTTTAGAAATATTTTAATTTTATTTTATATTTAAAAAAATTAAATTAACGGATTACCAATCTTCTTGTGAAGTAAAACCGTAATTGTTATTGCACAATTTATACACAAAGCAGTTTTTCTAATTTAAATTACATTTAGATCCTCAGGAAACCTTAGACGAAATATATGAGTTTTTGTTCATGAAAGTTGAAGAAGAGTGGAAGTTCTTCTAACTTAGTCTTCCATTTTCTGCAGCTGTTCATGGTTATATTATCTAATTATTAAATTTTCAAACTTAAATATTATTGTATAAAAAAAATACAAACAAAAAATTAAAATATATTTTTTAATTTAATTACTAAATGTTTTATTAATTAAATAATGATTATGTATAATAATAAAATATAATATTTACATAATTAAAATTAAATGTAATAATAAATTTATTTTTAGAAAGTAAGAACATTACAATTAATCCTTGTTAGAACATTTTTATTTTTATTTAATTTATTTTAAATTTTAAAATAAAGTTAGAACAAAAACAGAACAAACAAAAAAAGCTGTATATTTAAAAATATATTTATATTTATATTAAAACACAAAAAATATACTGTTAAATTCTTTATATAAATATGCTATTAATAGTGCCATAATATTTTCTCCGATCTTAAAATACAAAAAAAAACTTTGAAAATAAAATATATATCTTGTTAAATTCAAATAAAATACAAATATAATTATGTAGAGTATAAAATGAAATTTCTATATAACATTTTTCTCGCAATGGCAATCACAATATTTCACCAAAATGCAAAAACAAAAAAAGTTTAGGCCAAATATAATACAAAAAATAAAAATATATATAAATATAAAAATAAAAATTAAATTAAATTTTCATTTTCAAATGATTAAATTTTTCATTTAAAAATTCTATAAAACTTATTTAAAAAAAGAAAATATTATAATTGTTTTTATTTTCTTATTGCAGTACTTCAAGAAACAAAATTTAGCAATTTACGTTAAATAGTATCCGAAGCTTATTCATCCGCGAAACAACTTCGAAATTAATTAACTCCCTCTTATTTTTTTAATCATAAAATTAAGACTAATCAAGGCTTGCGAACCAACATCAAAGCAGCAATAAATTGCTAATATATACCTTATCAGTGGGAAAATGCGAGCAGAACATCAGATCTAATTTTGAAAAAACATGTTGATCGAGATGGTATTATAGCGTAACATAAAAACAGGATCCCGCACATAAGATTTGTAAGTGGCACAACAAACCAATAATAACCGTCAACCAAGTTTTAAAGTAGAACGAAATATTTAGAATTCATGAAATATTATTTAGGCCATTGTAACCAATAAATGATTTTATGGTCCTTCCTAAATATGCTTGAAGCAAAATTGATCGAACTTTATATAGAAAAATTGTGGGTATTTTATAGGCCAGCGGAACATCTTATGTAAGTACATTCTTATCCTACAAATAAACAATAAATAGCTGACAGACTAGCAATAATTGACGGACATATTTATTATTAAGTATTTCGGATGAAACATTTCATTTAAAAACGAAACAAATCGGAACCACACAATGAGCCTATTTAACAACGAACAATTTCACGATAGACTCAAATAACGAAGTTAATTAGCTTTTCGAAACATGAAAGTATCGGCGAATTACCATCTTCAGTCTCATTAAACAATTTTATAAAAAATCACTAAAAGCCCAATATAAGTTCAACTGCGGTAAAAACAATTTGATTTACAATCGTTTGTTTTTTCTGTGAATACGATAACAATTGATTTTTACAACTGAATTTTTTTTTTAATAAAATACATTATTGCTTATTTGGTATCATTTCAATGAATCTTAAATTAAAATAATAAGTTTAATTCTGCAGCACCTACCTGAATAATCTAGAACAGAAAAGACAATAAAAGCAAATCACTTGACTAGATTGATAGTGTTAAATT
This sequence comes from Nephrotoma guestfalica, assembly GCA_963691935.1. Taxonomy (NCBI): domain Eukaryota; kingdom Metazoa; phylum Arthropoda; class Insecta; order Diptera; family Tipulidae; genus Nephrotoma; species Nephrotoma guestfalica. The sequence continues at coordinate 236,367,660 of OY829913.1, forward strand.
CTTTTATGGAATGGAACATAACTTTAGTTCTACCACTTTCGATCGTCGCTTAATAAATTAATAAAAGTTTTAGTGCTGAAAACATAGTTTAATTAGGAAGGGGCAATACCACCATATAAACTTCACAGTTTTGACAAATATTCCTCGTGAAAGACGTAAATTTCACTGTTCCCTTCCAAAAAAGTGATTCAAAAAACAAATTTGAGTTTCTTGACGCACTCATCATCTGACTTGATTTAATATCGAATTTGTCCTTCGTATGAACAATACTTCATACCAAATTTTAGGAATTTGCTCAACACAGAGTAGTAATTTCTAAAAAATAATTTAATGTCCGCTTAAACCACCTTTTTTGAGATTCCATATTTGTACATATAAACATACATCATTACCTTTGCCTTAAAATAACAACTGACAATTGTTTGGATGAATAAACATCTTCTGTGATATTTAAAATAAGCATAAGGAATAAACATTTCACGATATCTTCTCATAATTTGACGCCGTTTGATACGTTTTCATAAATTAATTTACTAAAAAGTATGATGCTTTTTAACCTCAAAGAGAATGTCAGACTTTGTATTCATATTTTATGTATAAATTAAAACGCAACTTGTAAAAATGAACTAGCCCGATGTCCGCCGCGATATCAACTTGAAAGTAAAGGACTAAAATAACCTCACGAGATGATCCTAACTTCGGTCCGAAAAATAACAACCCGGAAAATCGCGGGTTATAAGGAACATCGCAAATTTTCACTAAGACAATTGTTTGCAAACGATTTAGGAAAATAGGCTGATCATCAGTTAAGCAAATTTGTGATTTTGTAAAAATTTGTTTTTCGTCATCAGGAAAATCGGACCAGTTTTAGCCTTTCTTCATGATACACAATTTGTCAAAAAATTATAAAAATTGCACTTAAACTTGGGTACATATGAAGGAAAACTTTTCTGATAGTATCTTAGTAGTATCGTATTTTCTTTATGTATACAGCGTGTCTCACAACTGACTGACCCGAATGGTACGGTGGGATTCCTTGATCAATACGAGCGTGACTATAATACTAGGTAATATCACTTCACTTGTAACATGTAACTTGACAAGTATTTAAAAATGTTATACGAATCTGATATATTTCTTAAGCCTGTACATAATTAGAATTTTATAATATTATATGCATTTGAAAGCTTATAAAATTGGCATTCACAGGCTAACAAATAAAATATTTCAAATTATTTATTTATCTGAAATTTAGTAAGAAATTAGAAATTTCAATTGTTTCTACCAAAATTCTCCGTTTTCAAGCCTTTTAACGTTGAAATTTCTCTGAGGGTATAGATGTTTCTAAATATAAGTGAACCATGCTATGTGCTTTTAGGAAAGCTATAATTTGTAACGTTGGGATTTAACCATTATCTAAAATTAATAAAAATGTGAACCTAAAGTTTCTTTTTTTTACAAAACGTATAGTGTTGAGAGAAAAACCATTTAATTTTACGAGTACTTTGTTTTTCAAATAATATTTTGCTCTCAGATAAAAAAAATGATTGCCAATGCAATAAATTTAATTAAGTTTCACTCAAGTGAATGGCAATGACACTGAATTTTTTACGTTCATACTTTTACTCGTTTTAGACAATGTTATATTCGCAACCAGTTTCTTCAACAAAGAACACTTTGGTGGAAGACTTTTTTTTGAACTTGCGAAGTGATACAAGTAAAGTCACCGAGTTTTGATCAACAAATTTAACCGTACCATTCCTGACACTCAGTTGTGGGACACCCTGTTTAAACAAATTACAGGAAAGTCAAATTAGTTTTAATATTTTTGTCATCACGTGGTCTAAAGTCGTTTCTTTTGGGTTTAGAGCCATTTTAATGATGGTGAAAATACACAAGTTTTTGCGGCATATTATAGAATAAACGAAACAATTTTTACCTGCGTCCAAAAGGTGCACAAATACCACTGAAGTGCTGATAACCGAGTTGTTGCTTGGACCCAAAACTTTTATACGGTATGTCATATGATTACATCGGAATGAGAGAAAATATTTCTGACACCAGCACCATCGGTAGTTTTGAGTATTAAGGTGCTTCAACTAAATTTTGTGACATTCTTCCACACCTTATCAGTGTAATGTGTGATGTATTCTTTAAACACGAATAATTTGCCACCAGTGTCATGAAGGTGAATTTGTGAACTAAAGTACGGGAAACAAGATTGTTACATTTTCAAGACCTTGCAAACGATATGCGTCGTTAGTAGGTATCGTAATTATGAAAATCTAATTGATTCCATCGCCCCAACGTTCGTTTGAGTACTAAGGAGCTTCAGCTTAATGTGTGGAATTCTGTAAAACTTTTTGGTGATATGCAACACGTACATATTGTAAATAAACGAATAATTTGTCAGTAGCGCTAGAACGGTGTATTTGTGAACTAAGGTGATATTAACGAAATTGTTGCCTGATTCAAGACCTTTTCTTTATATTTGCATTTTGTTTTTGAGTTTAAGTGTCGCCACTCGCATCACCAATAGTTAAATTTGACAAATATCATTTTCTGTTATGTAACCCTTGCTTATTTTCATTAAGTCAACTTAACTATTTGTGATTTATATATAAATATGTAATTATTTATGTAATGCATAGAGTGTGCAAAACAGCCTTTCCCGTTTATATCTGTAATAACTTAACGCAGCCATAAAAACTAAAAATAAATAAATTGCAAAGTTTTATTCTCGGAGTTTTTTTTTACTTTAGGCGTGGAAAATTATATCGGTTAGTGTCTACTATTAGAATTCATCGGTGATTTGATCGGTGTAGTTTGCGCAATTTCTGCTTGAATGTGTTTAGTCTGTGGTTTGTTGATGTAGGCCTTCTTCTTCATGTAACCGCGTCTCAAGTCGTCGTTTTTGAGATAACACGATTCAGAAATTCTTCCCGCAACAACTTCATTGTCGCACGAGCGGTGTTGGCGGTAGCACCATCTTACTGAAACCATATGTTCTCCTTCTTGTTCCCTCACACGAGTGGAAAGTGGAAGTCCTGAAGCATTGTTCCTGTAGCGATTTCTATTGATCGTAATGCTTGCACCGCACCTTCAAAGAAATAAAGGGTTATCCAATTCGAGGTTGATAAAGTAGAAATCTGTATACCGACATCTGTCAAAGATAAACGTCAAGTACGCTGTCATTTATTTAGTTGACATTCTGCCATTTAAGAATATGGAGCATTTAACATACGCAAATTGGGTGTTGGAAAAACAGGCCGTCGATGCTGATTTTTCGAACAAAATTTTCTTCAGTGATGAAGCTCATTTTTCGCTTGGTGGATACGTTAATAAGCAAAACTGTAGAATTTGGGGCTCAGAAAATCCACAATTGATTGTAGAGAAGCCATTACACCCGGAAAAAGTCACTGTTTGGTGCGCATTGTGGTCTGGTGGTGTGATTGGGCCGTATTTTTTTGAGAACAACCATGAACGAACCGTTACCGTCAATTCTGAGCGCTATGGCCGCATGTTAACCGATTATTTTTTTACGAAAATCGAAGATTATGATCTTGACGATATGTGGTTCCAGCAGGATGGAGCAACCAGTCACGTAACACGAGCAAATCGAGATCTTTTGCAAGAGAAATTTCCTGGACGTTTGATTTCGCGATTGGCTGATGTCAATTGGCCTCCAAGATCCTGTGATTTAACGCCTTTGGATTTCTTTTTGTGGGGCTACGCGAAAGATCGTGTTTACGCAAACAATCCTCAAACTCTTGACGAATTGAAAACTAATATTCGTAAAGTAATGGCCGAGATACCGCCCGAAATGTGCCGAAAAGTCATTGAAAATTACCGCAAAAAAATCAAGGCCTGTAAGAAGTCCCGTGGAGGACATTTGAATGATATCTTGTTTAACTAAAAATGGCAAGGATCAATCTGTAAAATGAAATAAAAATTACAATACATTCCGAATATTTTGTGTGTTTTTTTTTAAGTTTACTTTATCAAGCTTGAATTGGTTAACCCTTTACAACAATTTCAAAGAAATATGGTCCATAAATCTAGCGCGAGGTTTTGCCACACCAAACAGTCACACGAAGTGGGTGTAATGAACGTTGCTGGAGATTTTCAGGATTTGAGTGCCATAAAATATGCAGTTTTGCTTGTTCAGAAACCCTCTCAGACTCAAGAAAGCGTCGTCGGTCATCAGAAAATTTTCCAAAATGAATTGGTCATTCTCGACAAGATACGTAATGTCCGGCCACCAGAATGGAGCTGTTCAACCAACTGGATTTTGTAGGGATAGAGGTACAGATCTTTTTTCAAAACCTGACGAATCGTGCCACGCGGTTTAGCCAGCTGTGTTGAACGTCGTCGTGTTCATGTTTCAGGGTTGTCTGTCTAAAAATAATAAAACCAATTTGGTTCGCTCTACAACGGTGTACTGTTCCTTATTAAAATCTGCCAAGTTTAAGGTCTGAAATAAAACATAAATACCAAAAAATATTAAAAAATAAAAATGTATTAACTTTTTAATGGGAAAGGGTCTTTTTGCCCACTAACTAAAGTTCAGCTTTTATTTCCCTTAATTATTAATTTAATTCATTATATTCCTCGATTATGTTCTGTAATAGTATATTCTGTAGTTTCTTGTTACTTAATATCCTATATTTTCTTCTAATCATATTGTATTTTGGACAATCTCCTATAATATATCTCGCATCCTCAATTATATTACATATTTCACAATTTTCATCATCTAGTTTTCTTACTAGTTTAAAATATTTTTTTTCGAAAGTATGATTTGTTCGTAATCGACTCGTAGTAATTCTTTTTACCATACCCGCTTCTAGATTTTGTTGTTGTTGATCTTTCATTCATGTTCTTGTTAAATGTTCTTGTTAATCTTGTTAAAAACTTCATTCCATATCCCGGACCTTGCAAACGATAAAAAACACGAGCATATGGGGGTAACGGAAAATTCTGTAAATGGCGTGTTGGATGATTTTTGGTGGTCATTTCACTTGGTAGATGTTCGACCCCCTTAACTTACAAGTCCCAAAATTTTACAATTCTTGGAATTAAAAGTAAGGCATCTCTCGGAATTTTTCGTTTTTGTAGAATAGTAACGAGATAACATACATTTTTAAGCAAACATCCGGAACGGGACCCACACAGTAAAAAAAATTCTTTGAATATTACGCACATTTTCAGGTGGGCAAAATTGCCGAACCTTTTCACGTAAAATTACATTAAATATTAATAATAAAGAACCATTTAAAATTAAAGACAATAAACCATAAATTTGCTAGCAAAATCATGTAACGGTTTCCATGAAAATATTCGTAATTTTACACAACGTGTGTACATGAACGAGAAAAGTCTTGTACTTATAAACATTAACATACCTGTAATTTTACGTACTCTTTGTATTTATACATGCCAAAGCACATACAATTTTCCATGAATTACCCCATAATTCCAATTTTTTGGGTTATAAATATTAAAGCTTATATATTTTAATTTTTAACTAATATAATTCATTTTATTTTCATAAATTCATTTCTTACTTAAAACTAATAACAAAAATTTAATAATATTACTAAAATTTGAATTAAAAAAATACATATTCCAATTTTATTACAAAACAAACTTTTTGACTTTGTGAAAATTTCATTTCAGACTTTAATTTGTCTAACCGCAAGTCTAACTTACTAGTTTAGATTAAGCATTCAATATTTTTTTTAAAAAATTTACAACTTTCGATTTAAAGTTTATTTTATTCTTTTTGGACCGAGAGAAATTAACGTCCACATTTAAGAATGCTTTTTGCATCACTTCTAAGGACTGGGACATTTCTGCTGGATATTTTATATTAAACACAAAATAAGCAGCCATAATCAAAAATACTGCAGTTTTAATACAACTGCATTTTATATCGAGTAAATGCCCCTCAATGAACAAGTAAATGATTTTATCATTTTCAGCCTGATCTGTAATAAAAATATATATGTTGTACACTCTGTGTTTTTATTAATGAAATTGTCATATATTTACCAATTACAGCAAAATACGGCGTTGAAGAAAATGATTCAATCTCGTTTAATGAAGTTCCCAACTGAAAAATAAATATAGATTATAGTTTTGATGATTAATTAAAAATTCAATAACGTTAAATACCGGATATTTCTTCAAAAGTAAATCAATGTTTTCTTTAAAATGTGTTGTAATGATTCGTAGTACTTTAATGTCTTCATCGTTTTCGGTAAAATTTTGCAGCGGTATATTTTTGATAGTACTGCCGAAGTTTAGAATTGTAGGTTTCATCGAGTTCCAATTATTGAAAAATGAGTTCTCCTCGATATCCATTAACTCGCAAAAATGGCATGTAAGGTATTTCTGCGATAACAGGTGCGGCCAGTGTTCCTTGACTTCTACAATTGTAGGGTTCTCGTTTAGGAAAACTCGTTGCTGTGTAAAGGTTTGTTTAAACGCTTCCAAAATTTCTTTGTTCAGTTTTTCATTTGTTATATCTCGACCGAAGTTTTCCTTTAGCCACAGTTTTTGTTCACTTGCTTCGTCGTCTGATAGTAGTTTTTCAACTGTATGTTTTCTAAAAAAATTTGGTACGCCGTCTGATAAATTTGTTTTCCATTTTAATATTTGAGTTGATGTGCGATTTTCCGAAGCTCGGTTTAGATAATTATTATGATTGCAAAGTTTTGTTGCCAACGTAACTGGCTCAGCGCAGATTAATTTACCCTTACTATCGACGACTGCCAAACTAAGGGGGAATTGTTGAATCAATCGCGCAGAAACTGTGCGAAATACTTTCTGGGGAATGTAAAACGATTTACAGCGCATATCATTAACAATACTGTGAATGAAATCAGAAAATAATTGGCCAAGCGGCTTGCCTTGATTTAATATTCGTAGTATTTCATCCGATATTTTCTGGCTGGGAAATTCGTATTCTAAAAAAAGCTTTTCAGCTTGCTTTGCTCCAATGCTCTCTGAGCTACCGGAATAATCGGAGCTTATTGAAGTTACTCTACCACTCGACATTGATACTGTTGAGCTTAAAGGACTATCTGGCGATTCTAAATCTGTTGTTGGAATAATGTTGTCGCTTGTTGCTATCCATGCTATTATATTTTTCGAATTTGGATCTGTTACATTATCCATAGTCAATTTCTCATTGCATACATATCTTATTTGGGTTTCAGAAGATGATGGTTGTGGTACCCAGTCTAAAGTTGATGGTGGTGGTATAGCTGACGAAGTTGATGGTGGTGGTATCCATAGAGTTGTACTCTCAAGGAGTTGAAAAATTTCATTTTTCTGACAATAATATTCAGCAACTTCCATGTCATCTACCTCAGTCCCATCTGACTCGAGCACCAGTTTTGAGCCTCGAATACCTGCATTATTTGCTGAAAGTAAAATGGTACAATTATATAAAACAAATTATAAAACAATCGTCAAACGAGTCAGACTGTAAAAACATAACAATATACATATGTATATACATAATTAAAAATGAAATTACCTTTTTCAATTAAAACCTGCAAATTTTCGCCACACATAAAACTTTTTTTTAGAATACGATCACGGTCCCATATTTTAAAGAATAGGCGTTGCTGAGACGTCATGTTATTGTTGTTATTTGTAGAATATCTTCAAATATAAAATAAATAAATTAAACTATTTGTTCTTAAACATTGATTACGATTAATTTTCTCAATCAGAGAGAACGTACCAATAAATTGGAATAGCTGACTGTAGAGAAATAAATGATGTTGATCCAAGTTTTATCGGTATAAATGGGAAAGGAGAGGAAAGGTTTAACATGAAAATAATATTTAGTGCATCATCTGAGTCTGTTATTTGAAATATTCCTAACTTATAATTAAACATCATTCTAAAGTAATTCCCTAAGAAAGCTATTTCGGAAACCGTTTTATTAACCAAAATTGTTTTTATAGTACAACAAATAACATATCCATTGTTAATATTAGAAATCGTCAATGCTTGCCCAGAGAAATATTTAATATTATTATGTGTCAAGCTCTTTGATTCGAATACAAATGTTTGTGGAATACTAATAGAATAATTATCAGGTTCAAATCTCAAGAAGCTTGTTTTTGAAATTTCAGTACAAAAGCGCTTACCCATAAGAGTAGATTGCAGGATTTGATGTCTGTGTGCAAATATTTTTAACAAATTTATATAATTTCTCGATTTGATGGCAATCTGCTTAAAATACTGGTGCTTGCTTTCAAAACGAACAGTGGAAAATTTACTTAGCGGACCTAATTGTTTTATTAATTCAGGGTAATGCTGTAGAAAATGATGCTTAGGTCTAAGTGTCACACCCGGAAATAGCAATACCCGCAATTCCATGTACCTATTAGTCAGGCCTTCCAAGATATGAACTTGGGTGATTGTTACTATTTGGGACGAAACAATTTGTGAAATTCCTAAGAGATGGGTGATCATTTCTAAAACAGGATCGTCAGGATTTTCAACCTTACCTATTATTGCTAGTGGTAACAAAATTAAAAAATAGTAGTTCTGAAGCGCATGACCAGTTAATTTTCTAGTATTACATTTGACTTCAGGGAAATTCACATTATATTTTAAAGCTTTTTGTAAGCGGTCTAAATTTAGATTAAGATAATCATATGAAAACCATTTGATGTTCACAAAATAATGAATGGCCAAACATACATCGAAAGCAATCACACCCTCATACAAATCATGAGCGATGCATGGTGGAAGACCAGGACTACTGACATGGAAATATTTTAAATCATTGAAACACGAATTTTGTTTAATTCCGTGAATAGAATCCTGTAACCCCAATAGATTGACATCTGCAGCATAAGATGAAGGACTTCTTAGTTTACTTTTTGTGAGAAAATTTTCTCTAAATTGTTTTAGGGTTAAATGGCAAAATCTACAAAAATATTCAGATGAACTGAAATTTTCTAAAAATCCCCCAATTTGATGAGCACCTAAGTTATCTGCACAAATTGCAATAAGGGAACCCTTTACATTTTCTTTCTCCTGACTAAATATTATACCATTTGTTTCTAGTTTTTTAAGATCACCTAATAATTTTTCATAAATTTTGTTTAACCCGAAAGTTTTCACATGTGATTCCGTGCAAAGCAATGCTAGCATTATATTGTTTATTTTAGACCTGTTATGTACATTTAAATTTCCGATCATAAAATAAATCGCTATAACTTTGTGCTTAGATTTAGCGGAACCTAAAGGATTACAAACTTCGAAGGCGTCAGTGTAAAAAATAAGTTCAATTCGCTTTTGATGGTAAAAAAAGTTATTATTTTTGTATAAAAACCCATCAGTATAATCATAATATTTAGAGTAGTTGATTTTCTGTTTGATGTTAAACTGTGATACAATCTCGGGATCCTGAAACAATTGTGTCAGTGTTTCAATTATTGGTATATAATAATAGAAACAAGCTTTATGGTAGTTATTCACACCCAAACTAATTTTAATAGGTTCAATGTAACCTTCAGAGGTAAGCTTTTGATTACGTTTATAAGTTGATAAGGAATTTGGAGAAATTAAATTAAGTTGAGGAAGGATTGCCGCTAAAACTTTATGTTTTAATTCATTTTGAGAATCATGCTGACTAAAAACCCTTTCTATGGATTCACGAACAGTTGTCTCAAGTAAATTTGAACAAACAGAGAAATTATCCGCGATTAGGGATATTATTCTTTCGGGTATATTATGTTCACTCTTCAAATTAGTTAATAAATTATCAGTTACAGTTTTAATACCAGCTCGTTGAATTAAATTGTCCTCACATTCAACAGGTTCCTTCGAGTTAATATTAAACGAACAACTATTATGCGTGTTGCACACTTTAGTGTTTTGTAATTGACAAGAGAATAACTCCACATGAGGGTTTTGTTTTTTGTGTCGTAATAATCTTATTTTATGTGAATAGTTGATGTGGTTTCTGAAAGTTTTTTCACTTTGAAATGATTTAAGACATCCATTAATCGGACAAAAAACTATACAAGCTTGAGACATTCGAAAATGCTTTAGTAAATGTTGAAATATTTCATATATTACAAATGATTGGAAAGAACAATCCTTCATATGACATTTTAAGTATGTTTCATTTCGGTTGGTTTGTTTGATAGTTTTGTGATGGTTTCTATAATAATGGGATGAGAAACTTATAAACTTGGAATAAACTCGATTGCAACTACTGAATACACATTTAAATATGGGATTTAAGTCGTTTTTATGAGATCTAACATGGAGAAAATATTTTTCTTCATTATCACAGGATGCACCACAATTGATACAAGCGAACATTGTTGTTTTATTTACTTTATGTTTAGTGATATGGAACGGATAAAAAAATAAATGGTCGATGCCAATTATAGTTTGCAGGATCTTAAATAAAATTCGAAAGACTGGCGCACCCAGCAGTTGAGTCTATAATTCCGATATTCTGAAATATAAAATGTTTTACTCAAACCAAATAACCTCTGGAACATAAATGTAGACTAAGAGTTTTAGAACCTCTAAAACACTTAGGCTCTTCATTATGTTCCTGAGTTGTTTATTAAACACGCTAAAGTTTAGAAACTCACGTAGACTCTACATGTTCTGAATGCACCCAATATCACAATATTAAATTAAAAATATATTATATAATCACAAAAATTATATTTCTCATTAATACGTTATAAACAAAATTCCATTATGTACTTACCTCCAGGATACAAATTTAATTTGTATGAAAATAATTATAGGTTAGGTTTTTATAGTTGATAATTCAATATTTTATAGTATATTAACTATATTAAATACTTTTTTAATTTTTTTATTAACTTCATACGATGTCTGATCTTATGTTCGAAAATATAATATCAAATAAATGTATAATAGTTAAGTACAAACACTTTTTTTATTTTTTTTTACATTAATCACACGATGACAACCAGTCTCTTCAAAAACTTTAAACAAATTAACCTAAGCAGGGTAAAACACGAATACTTTCTTTTTATGGCATTTCTCTCGTTAAATTACGCTATTCAGAGAATTTTACATGAAATAGTATGTTGGTTAAATATTATACTCGTAAATTTAGACGAGAATGGAAAATTGATTGAAATAGTAAGTAAATTTTCGAGAAATTCCTTGTAATTTTAAATTCCTGTTTAATAATACAGGAATATTAAATTTTACATAAAAATGCAAGTAAAACTGCAACTGTTTTGCATTATTACAGTAAAACCTGAGATTTACAATACAAAGGTGGTAAAATTTCTATTGAAAATTCAATTTTTTTTTTACTGTGCACCATAAATATTAAATTTCATATAAGAATAAATACGAAAGAATAGAAAATTTGGCGCTAGAAAATTTAAACCGCATCTAACCTTTAACTATAACAAAATATAAGTTTGGGATTATAACAATCTAGTAATCCAACCGTTTTAGTATCTTTATATAGCAAGCAGGGACGCTGCAGTGCGAGACTTGTTCAAACATTACAGTAGTAAACATTACAATGGTGAATTTTTAGATCTCCTGTGGAGTAAATGAATGCTTATGTTTTTAAGCTTCGCATAGTTCTGATAACAAAGACACGGTAGAAAGCCACTTACCTGTGAATGGAGTTGCAGAGGTTTTGCGGTCGCGATAATGGCACAAATTAAAAAAGTTGTTATTTTCAAAAGTACTAGACGGATATGATTTGTATTTTTTATTTCTCTGAGAATGTCGTTAGAAATTAGGTTGACATTCAGATCGACAATTCACACAATCTACTCCAATCTAGGCTTTTAAAGTTCCATATTTAAATTTCGATTATACTGTCTCGAGCATGTTTTGGAATGTTCATAGGAAATTAAAAATATTTAGAGATACGTTTTAGCCACCGAAATTTTTCTTCGTCTTTAGCTTAAAGACTTTAGCTTTATTTCGCTAGTCAATTGACAATATTTCTTATCGGGAGGTCGGATAAATTATCTAAACGATAGTGTGCAATGATAATTGGCGTATATACTTAACTAATAGCGAAATACCGGCGAGTTAACCATCGCATAAAGAAATTACCGTTAATATCTAAATGGCTGATGAGTCACTGGAATGCTTTAGGATGAACAGATATATATCTTGTACAACAAGAGCCATGGAGTTCTGTGGTTGTCAATGTTTGTAATTTAACTTAATCGGGAATTACGTTATGAGGTTTACGGAATTGTATTGCTGATTCGTCTGTAAATGATCTTTTACGATTGTTTATTTGTTCTTGAAAAAATTATGGTTAAAGAAATCACAAATTAATAATATTCGATATTAACTTTTACGCCACTAACGTTTACTGTAACCATTACGTAAATCTATTGTGATATTCAAAGTGATTCTGTATTCGAATAAGAACTATAATTTTGTAAATAATATTTATCGGGTTTCGTTTGATGAATACATTGAACGCCCCTCGTAAGCACTCCAAATTTAATCATAGTACAATGAAACGCTCGACTGATAAATTTTATCGCTGCTTCTCTCTTCGAGCTGGCTCTCTTCTACTGGATATAGGTACTCATTATATGTTTGCCTGCTTCACACACGGTATTAGTTCCGTATGATAGTAAAAAAACTAAAAAAATTCTTATGAATACAAAAAACTCAAGAGAGTTAGTTTCTTGTTAGAATTTGACAGTAAAACATTAGTGTTAGTCGAGTTTATAAAATGGAACCAATACCAGAATTTGTTATACCGGTAATTACCAAAATAGCGAATGAACAGGGTTTCACCGATTTTAAATATGAAGTAACCGAAGGGGCTCAAGATAATGACGGATTTGTGGCAATAATTGCACGTATAAAAATCATTGGAACACGTCATTCGAAACCGGACCAGTTTAATATAATTTGTAAATTTCCTCCGTCTAATCAAACGCGATGTGAAAAGATTGGCGCAATGGCCGCGTTTGAACGTGAAGTGATCGCTTATTCAAGTGTACTTACTGAATTTGAAAAATTTCAATTAGAAAAGGGATTAACGCGGAACGGGCCGGGATGGTGGACATTTCCTAAGTGTTTCTATTCATTTTATGATGAGGAGAGTCGACGAACTGCATTATTAATGGAAGATCTGTGCGAGAGAGATATGACGTTGACTAATAAGAATCTTACATCAACGTTCGAACAAACTAAAAAGGTGTTTCAGGAACTGGGGAAATTTCATGCAGTTTCATTTGCAATGAAAATACAAAAACCAGAAATTTTCGATAGTTTCAAACGGTTAACCGATTGTCATGTGAAAACTATGAAAAGTGATATGATGGATGTGATTATGAATGAAAATTTTGAGAAAATTAAACAAATTTTAAAAGTGCCTGAGGATAATGAAATTCTTGAAAAGTTGACTAGTTTTTATCAAGCTATTTGGGATAAAATGGCTGAGTGTGTACGTTCTGAAACGGCTGGGCCATACGCAATAATGGTTCATTCTGATTGTTGGTTGAATAATATTATGTTTAAGTATAGCGAAAGCGGTGCTGTTGAAGATATAAACTTATTTGATTGGCAGTTTATTAGTTATGCTTCGCCGGCGATTGATTTAATTTTGTATCTGTTTTGTTCAACAGAGTATGAATTATGGCAAACTCACTACAATGACCTTATCGAAGCATATTATAATGAATGCTCCGGCTTAATTCGAATGTTGGGAGAAAATCCGGATGAAGTATTTCCATTTACTGAGCTACAAAATCAATTGAAACGGGTTGGCGTTCATGGTTTGGGAATGTCAATATTTGCCATAGTTGTGCTTACTATCGGTGGAATCGATATGGAAGATTTGGCGAATAATTACAAGGAGAAAAAGCAATTCATTAAAGGCGATATTAATGATGCTTTCCGAAAACGGATGGGTGGTTTATTAAAAGGGGCAATTGAGTATGGTTTTTTATAAATAAAATTAAAAAATTTATGTAATTTATTTGTTTGTTATTATTAAAGGTAATTGGGCTCGATATATAAATTATATGCCCACTTATGCCCACGTTCTACCCAGTGTTTTTCGCGCATATCGTAGTTCTCGCCACACTATAAACAAAAGCGAATAGCAGGCATTCTGATCATTAGAACAGCAATAGCATCAATAGAGACAGATCATCACTGCCAACAACAGTGAAAGATTTATCGATTAAACCGCTGCAGGAATCGCATCAAAAATGACATTTGCTTTCAATTGGAACTATCACTGCAGTGTTAATCTGTATCAACTGCTTTTTAATAATCTTATTTAATAATCTACCGACAATTGATCTCATTGTAGTCATACCTAAAAGGTGAATATTTGTTGGTAGAGTACACCGTTAAATTGAATTTAAACATTAATCTTTAAATATGATTTTAGTCATAAGAAGTCGCGGCTAGCTCGAATAAATCGTAATCTATAATTTCAATTTTCGCCGCGGTGAACGTTAGCTTCAAGTCGTTCAGCGGCTCTAATTTATCGGCGTAGTCTAAGTAGCGACCTCACTTATCCCCACAGAAAATAATCCAGCGATTTTAAATCGATTTTCGAGACCAATTGACAAATCCATTACACGAAATTAGGCGCTCATCAAATGTTTCCTTAAATAAATCGATTGAAGAGCGCGCTGTGTGACTTGGTGTGCCGTTTTGTTTTGACACCACAACTCTTCCGCTTTAATGCCATACATTTGGGGTAAAGGTCAGTAATCATGCTTCTATAACGGCCTGGCTTAATTATTTTTGAAGAAATATTGACGAATAATTCTATCAGCCGATGAAACACACCAAACATTGAGTTTTTGTGGATGTAATTCAATAATGGCTTGTTTTTCTTCATTCTAAATACAGAAATAACATTTAGTTATGGCTAATAATATCAAATATCTCTGAAATAACTCCAATCTCATTAGATGGAACTTCTAATAACGACAGTGCCGTCAGTAATAACAATCAGAAGTCAATCTGAAGAGCTGGCCCCTTTTGTGTCCAGGTTTGATCAAACGGATCATATTCTCAGTTCGGGATACAATGTTTGATCTGGTGATGGCTCCAGCTGTGTTTATCAACTGTATTTTTCTACAGGAATTTGTTCGCAGAAACCATAGCAGTATTAACGATATTTTTTGGCAACCCCGGTTCTTTTATTTTGGTATCCATTTTAGTAACCAGCATCGAGTTCCGGGAGCATCGATATGATTAATGTCGATGGGTTCAAATCGGGTTTTACTTCGGGTCTAGATTGTGAGGTTCCAGAATCGTACGGTGACCGCTTCTCCAAACTAGCCTCTAGTAGATTAAAATCCAGACTATTACTGCTACCGGTTGCTTACTGCACACTTAGGCCAATTTTTAGGCCCATTGTGATACCACTCATGCACTCCACATCATTAACCCACCTACTTCACCTACTCACACAACTACAGTATACCACCTGCACATTGCAAGCTCCATGTCAACCTGTACATTGACATGGAAGGTGAGTCGGCGCGTGACACGGAATTCTGCACTCCATCAGAGGGTCTTAGTTGTATTTATTAGCATCACCGATCGTAATCGATGATGAAAATTCGATTTGCATCTAGCCTCTGATGGGATTCGAACCCAGCACCTCCCGGTCCAAGTGCCGAAGCTTTAACCACTGCACCACTTGTCCGGTCTATTATCTACTATAGTAACGGGCCACAAATCATTATTGGGCATTTTTGGGGACAAGAAGGGAATTCCACAAATGTCAGCGAGCCGGATGCAGAGATGGGCATTACATTTATCCGGGTTTAATTTCGATATAAAGTACGTGGAATCCGATAGAAATGCTGCAAACATGTTATCACGCATGCCCATCGGGAAGATGAAACAACAAAAGATGAAGATTTAGTAAAGATAATGGAATGTATTAAGGCGAGTTGGTTTGACACGATTAAAAAGGGTAAATTACAGTGCTTCTATGAAAAGAGACATCAGTTGTCAGTAGAAAAAAATATCCTGATGTGGGGATACAGAATAGTCGTACCGGCCAGGTTAAGAAACAAAATGTTAAAGCAAGTGCATTAGATGCATATGAGCATGGTAAAAACAAAATCAATACTGCGTTCTTACGTCTGGTGGCCGGGCTATTCTATTGGGCTCCGGCCATATGGTTATCGAGCGTTGAGTAAAAAGTTGTGAGGCGTGTTTAGCTTATGGAAAAATCCGAATAAGGTGTAATGCATTGCATGGCCTGAGCCCAATAGATCGTGGGGAGAATTCACATGGATTATGGCGGACCAATTAACGGATATTATTTTTTAATAATAATCGGTATTTTATACAAAGAAGATGACACCCAGCTTAACGTTACATAAATTACAAAAAATGTTTGCGTGTTTTGGGTTTCCAGATGAAGTAGTGTCAGACAACGGGAGACAATTCATTTCGGAAGAGTTTAAGTTGTATTTATCGAAACATAGGATCACACAAAAAACCAGATGCTAGCGTAGAAATAGTGGTAAATACATTTTTATTTGATTACAGGAATACAAGAAAGAGTTACTATGCTATAAACCAAGAGTTAAGTTAGATCTATTGAAATGTAGGGAGTACCATTATGTTATGTAAGAATGCGATAGAACGCAGCTTTATACAAGATGATTTGGTAATGGTAAGAGATTATCGTATTGTAAGCAAACCGGGCTGTGGCAAAAAGCTGTGATTGTTAAAGTATTTAGTAGAAGGAACTACTTATGGGGTCAGGACGTTTTATCAAGAGACACATTAGTCAAATGCTACCGCGGTTGGGTAGATCGGGAGAAGAATATGGTGAAAAGGATAATAAATCTAAGTTAGTAATTAAACAGCGTAAAAGAAGTGATAAGGTAGAACAGAACTTTTCCGTGTGGGTTATTAAGAAAATACAAAAAGCGGCGCCAGGAGAGATTGCGGCACGAGGGGAAGAGTGTGCAGGTGGCTGTGAGTATGTTGAAGTGGAAAAGGACAACGAAAACTTTATGAATGATTTTATCCGCGGGGCGGATGACAGAGTTATACCCGGGTTGAACGGAAGAGCAAAGTTGTTATAAATTGAGAGACAGAAATTCGGTTAGGATACCTCATAGATTTAGGGGGGACGAATGTGATGTATGATGTTGTACTGTTTTGACGAGTGATACTGGCTTCATAGTGTATGGTATTTGAGTCTAGATTTATATGCCAATGAAAAAGCATGTGACCATTTGATCTTTATCTATTAATAAATGAATTACTAGAAAAGCATGTTTTACTCGATCTTTGTGTCCAACATTACAATAATATTATTAAAGCTTTCTTATTGTCCGGGTAGCAGTGAAATACTTATAATATCGTAACAATTCAATTATTACTTAACATTTACTGGAAATAAATAATATAATTATTTATATTATTTGAATTGTAGCACATGATGAAAACAAAGTCAATCACCTAAGGCAAATGTGATTATGTTACATTTATCATTTTAACAAACAAAACAAAAACCTTTAATGTTCAATACTAAATTAAAAACGGATAGGTGTTGTACATATAATACACACATATTGTTTGCCTTTCATCTTCAACCTAAAACAAGAACTATACGTACCATATAGAACATATGAGTATATATAAGAAAATGTTAAGAAAATAATAGAAAATTTAAGAAATTAATCCGTAAGCACGTAAAACACACACGAAATCTATAGAAATTCTGTCAAAAACGAACAAAAAAAATTGTTTTGTTTTGTTTAATTTAGAAACAAGACGAAATATGTGAAAGAGCATAAATTTATTAAATAATCATAAAACATCAGATATGTATAAAATAATTTCCTTTTATCTTACATCGTATTTATGTGCTCGCATTATGATCAACAATTTCAATATCACGTTCAAATTTAATTCGAATAGAGAGCACGGCACACATGAGATTTCCGATTTCGGCTTTTTGTTCTTTAAACTACACAACCCTAAATATATGTTGGATACGATCGACTAAATCCCATTAGATTCGGAAATGCGTTTAACAAAAGCAATGTACGGGCTTAATTCGACATCCAATGGTCCTATAACTGCAATTAATTCGACTACACCACTATAAACTTAGTCGAAGCAGAACAACATCAAAAATTCAATTAATAAAATAAATTAAGTTTAATTTAATTATATTTTTTTTTTATTTCCCAAGAAATTTTTGTGATCGTTTCATTTTCGATTTAAACGGTTTTTTGTTTTATCACAGCACGTTCTTAAACGATACTACAGCGCGGAGATGAAATAAATGTGAAATGTATAAAAAACGAGATCTACTCTTACAATTATAAGAAATAAGATTGAATTTTTTAATCTTTAAATATAAAATAAATAAATAAAAAAAAATTATTGTTAATTTTATAAGTCTCGCAATTTTCAACACTTTGGATTTCTTTTCTTATGTTATTTGGGGGTTTTTAATGAATAAATTTAGATATCCAACTGTTAACATAGACAGGAAATCCAAATATCTCACCAAAAAACAACATATACTCGTACATATTTTATATGGGCGGTTTTATTTGTGTGCTCTGCACTGGGCCATAAACATATTTGGATAATGCATTTTTGAGAAATTGTTGGTCCACATGTGATATAAAGTTAATATATTTTGAGTAAATTAAAGATTTTCGGCTCCACTAAAGCGGAGAATGTAAATACAAAAATTGGTTTCTTATTAGGATACGAATGTTGTTACGATTTCCAGATTGCAAATTAGTGACGGTCCCCCAGCGTTGCACCAGAAAAATCGGGAGTAGCCAAAATTTTGAATTTACTGGTTCAGACCGTTCATTAGAATCTAGCGAGGCAAGGAAGCAGATTCTTTAAAATTATAAAACAACTAATATTAACCAAATAAAATTTAAAATTTCGAGCTTTCGGCTCGAATTGTGTCTCTTGTATCTTGTTTATTTTGCCTAAATCAATCGGTGTGTGAGGAATAAATTTCTTAGCCTCCAATTCTTTTATTTTACTTTATCAAAATCGTTGGATTCGTTATAGCTTTCTTCTTTTTTTGAGAGACTTGATTTCCCCTATAAACTCTTTTATTTGATGCTTTTGGATTTGCTTAAATGAATCAGTTTGAAACTTACTGGTCTAAAAGTTTCGCTTTACCGGTTAATTTAGCATTTTATTCCACCTGTAGTTCTGCAATCTGAATCTCTTGTGATTTAAGTTATCTTATGTTATTCCGCTTTTAGTTCGGAGTATTGGTAGGAAAGACATCTCCATCATATCTCCCATATCGAAGGTTGATTCTGTTTTCTCAGGAGTGGGCGACCGCACTATTACAGATATTTTTGTTTCATGCTTCGATCAGTTTCCTTCATTTTTTCTCTATCCTACGATTGACTGTACTTTTTTTTCTGCAGTTATAACAACCAGCATTGCGTCCGAAGGTCATGAATCCGATAACGTTCATATATAACTAACTTCTTTTAGAGATTCCTCTTTATATTGATTCCATTGAGCGTTTTATATCCTCAACAACAGCTCATTGCTATATTTTCTTCTGTATTTTCAAAATCCACCTTCTTTTGTCGAAGATAGTCATGATTTCAATGTCTTCTGTTGGCCAATCCATTATTGATTGATCATGGCTATGTCGCATTTGTCGCGTTTTTTGTAGGTCAGCAATTGGTGTTTCTACGTTATCGTCTATTTGAGAAAAAAGACACCCAAAACCTTTTCCGATTTGTCTGTTGTCAGAATGAAAGATGTCAAAATATCAGGGTAGATTAATACTTGATCTTTTGATATTATCGTTTTTAAAGATTCCAATGATTCCACATACTCTGGATCCAAAATATTCAATATCTTTCTTTCGGAATTTTGTTATCCTTTTTAAACGAATCTTTTGTACGAATTTCTCATAGTATCCGGATGGTAGAAGTCACTTTATCTGTTGTTGTGTAGTAGCCAAGGGTCATCCTAGGTTTTTCCTCATTTTATTGGAATCAGGCTTCCCACCATCTTGAGTAATAATATGTCCGAAGAACTCTTTCATTTGTCTAGCTGAATTTTGAAATTTAACCAACCAACGGTAATAATATCGTCTATAGGTACACTTAGCAAACTTTTCTTATTAATCCTTTTAATACATTATTCATCGCTCTTTGAAAGTTTGTGAACCAATTTTCAGTTCAAAAGGCATTCGGGTAAACTCACCATAATCTTTTTTCATTGTATTGGTATTTTTCATTCACTCTGTGTCATCGGAAAATACATAAATTCCATATTTATGGGTTTCTTCTCTCTTTTATGTTTTTCCCGAAACCCAATTTTTTGGATACCACCCAGATAAGAGATGAGTACGGATTACTTTAATTACGTATAATTCCACAATCAAATAATTCTGGGCTTTGTTCTTTCACGTATTTCTTACAGTGGTATGGATATCAAGAAATTCACAATAAATATATTTGAATCTCAAAGATTACACAATTTATTATAAATAAGCTTTCGAAGAATCAGAGACAATAAAGAGATCAAATTAGTGCAGAATATGTGCAGATCCTCCTCTATGTCGTCCGTACATCGGGTAGGTGATCTTCCACGAGGTTCTTCTTTCGTGGGTGTCAATTCCTGAGCCTGCTTCATTATCCGGGTTTGCGATCGAAAAACATGTCCAACGATCTCAATCTATAGCTGATTTTATGAATGGGATGATGTCATTTTTGCCAAGATCATTTCTGATCTCGTGATTCATTTCACGGTTATTTTTCTGTGGTCGAAAACCGTTTGTCAAAACAATATTTTTTTTAAGGGTCTGAACCGTTCCATTTACAAAGACAAAGACATGGCAAATAACGGTGATAAGAAAAACGTGGTAGCCACGCCGAGACATTTGACACGGCTGTGCCAACCTTCTGGGAAACCAATCCTAAAAGTTGGTCCTTAACAGCCGAAATTATGTTCGACACAAATAAGATCACCGCAGAAAAACAGAAGTTTGCGCATACAGTCGCGTCTCTCTCGAAAGCACAGGCGGAAAAGGTCGACTACATTCTACAAGACTCTCTAACCAATGATAAGCGGACTCAAAGCTTGAGTTCAATTAATCGTGACGCGAGTTCACCAAACTCAGAGATAAACGCGCCAAGCCACAACCTTCGAGTTCCCAATCACCTTGGAGACGTTCTCCTCCTCCTTGAAAAAAAACAGCATCACAACGAACCCGGAGAAGAACATGTCAACGAAACAACCGACATATGCCAAGATACCAATTTCCACAAAACTGGCTTTGGTATCACGCAAAATTTGGCAGCACAGCATCGAAATCCACTCAACCATGCACTTTTGTTACACAATAAAAGGGATCCGAAAATAGCGGTCTCCAAACCAATAAGTCTTAAGGTCGCAGCGGCAGACCTAAAACAACCGCAGCAGAGACGCTTATGTATACGGGATTCGATAAACAACATGACATTTTTGATTGATGCCGGCGCTGATCTAAACGTAATCCCGTATCTTAAATATTATTACCGTAGCAGCATCATAATTCCCATTTAGTTGTGGCAGCAGCAAATTGGACCATAATAAACACTTATGTACCAAATTTGTAAAGATTAAGCGGATTTCTTAAAGAAATTCGGTTCAATATAGTGGATCTAAAAAATCACAAATTGATTGATCCATCCACTAATATTACAATTAGCCCTATATCAGCACGCGTTGCTAAACCCTCACTAACATTTTTAACAATCAACAATTGATATCGAGGATTGTTAAATAAATTTCCTTCTTTAATAGCTCCACGAAATTATAACTCTCCGGCAAGGCACAATGTAGTACACCACATCGTGACTACAGCCCATTTACCATTTTCAAGACCACGTATACTTGAACCTTTTCGCCACAACAGTTTTCCTAGAATTTCAACACATAGTGGAACAAGGAATCTGCCGACCTTCTTCATCAGCAATATCATGCTCATTAAATATGGTGAAGAAGCAGGACAACGACTGAAGACAGAGTGAGGACTACAGAAGGCTTAACGCAGTCATAAATACTGGTCGTTACCCAATCTTAGATGCTCGCTTTTCTCGAAAATCATCATCTCATTCGGTTGCACTCGGCGATATTCATAAAACCGCAATTACCACACCTTTTGACTATTCGAATTCACCCGAATGCCATTTGGTCACAGAAATGCGGCAAAAACATTCCAGCGTGAGAGATTTCGGTTTCGTTTTTGCTTATATTCTCGACATTCTCGTAGCATTAAGAGACGAGAAGCAACATCTACTCCATTTTCCTTGTCGCCCTCGATAGTAGGGTAAGAAGAGTGCTTGCTCTATTATTCAAAGGGAAAATGTCAAAATGGATTCCTTCAGCTCAGGAACAGCTTAGAAAATTTTGCTCTTCTAGCGCATCCGCTGAATGACACAAAATACAGCATCACCACTGATGCATCTAACACAGCAATAGGCGCGTTCTTACAACAACTCAAGAAAGAGATCTGGGAACCTCTTAGATTTTTTTCTAAGAAATTATCAGATGCCGAAAGAAAATATTCCGCATTTGACAGAGAATTGCATGCAATCTTCCAAGCAATTAAATACTTTCGCTGTTTTGTCAAAGGTTGAAAATTCACTATCTTTACCGACCACAAACCGCTTACTGGAGCAATTTCCTCTAAAGCGGAAAGCAACCCAAGGAATATTTCACGATGAAGTATACTAAAACTCATTTTAAAATAATTTTGGCCCAGTATATGAACAAATATTTAATCCATTGGGCGAAATGTAGCTTACCCTGCCAAAATGCAAAGTACAACGCCATACAAAATCATCTCACGGGAATTTCCAAATTGCACCAGGTAGATTTGAGCACATCCGTATAGATATTGCTGGAACACTTCCACCATCTAATATAAACACTTATATCTTATTAATACAGGTTAAATTGATCGTTCTACGCGGTGACCAGAAACCTATTGGATAAAAGACGTCCGCACCAACAATGCAAAATCACTCGGCGTACCGGTCAACATAACGCCCAATCAAGGCACACAGTTCGAATTCAAGCTATTCCCTGAGCTTATGCAACTATTAGACTCACATCGAATACGGACTGCTGCGTACCATCCATAAGCAAACGATATGGTTGAGCGCTTTCACCGCTAACTCATAACAGCTCTCAAAGCTCGTGTAAATACCGTCAACTGGAGCTCAGAGATAACAATCATATTGTGGGAAATTTTAAAATGTTCACCCGCTGAACTGGTATACGGTCAAACCATCAAATTACCTGGGACATTGTTTATGGAACATTCACTTACTTCCCAAGTTATCACTGAGACAGCGATTTACCGTGTTCCACGATGAACAAACTCATCCCAAAGGACATGCGATAAAACACGCAAAACGACATTCGTATCAAAGTAACTGAAAAATTGTAATTACGTTTTCGTACGAATAGAAAAAGTATGCACTAGCCTCCCTCACACTACCGTAAGCCCAATACAAAGAAATACGACGACTTCGTAAGCTCTTTGTATTGAAAATCAGAGACAAGCAACAACCTGGCTCTATTGATAGATTCAAACCAGTCTATGGAATTTTAAGTTCGCCCCATCAGATATCGGGAGTGAAGAAAACTGTCCGCATTTTTGGGTAACACATACTTCACCGAACTCAAACACTAGACTTAAAACTCCAACCACAATCACTGGAAGATATTTTTTTTTACAAATTAGGGAATAAATAAATATTTTTTATGACGATCATACATCGTCACAATGATTATCTATCACCAATTAATTCTCTCTGGTAAACAATTTACATCACCACTACCATTACAATGGCCATACATTATTATAATAGTACAATTCCCAAACTCCATCCATCCAGGTTCCTTAAAGGAAATTAGTTTGCGACCCAGTATACAGATATCATCAGCGTATACGCTAATAGCTGGTTTAATTTATAATACACGCAACCGAGCGGGGCTATGTTTCGTTGATGAGTAAAATATTGCAAATACAGATTAAATAAGTTTTGGGCAATTGGGTCACCTTACCGCACTTCCGATGTTGTTTCGAAGGTCTTCGAAATCTCATCCATCGCGCTTCTTATGTAGTTGATCAGAGCTAGTATCCACTCTTCTGAGATTGTTTCAGTTTTTGTTTGCGTCAATCTCGTTTTGTCCGCCTGTAAAATCGGTTGGTAAACTTCCTCACGGTCGTAGAGAGATTTCACTGTCGTGCGTGATTCTTCGTCCTAATAGCACCAGTTAATTCTTTATCCAACCGATTATTTTTTACTTGTGATGGATTTTGATCTAAAGCAGACACCGAAGCATTTATCATCGCTGCATTAATAATCTTCCACTGATCCTCTGCGAACTCAAGTAATAGCTGATTCGCCAACATTTTCGAAACGGTATTCTCAACATGTACGCGTTGATTATTATACGCTTCAGTAATCTAATGTGATCCATGCGACTTTATGGATGCGTTTATGTGGGAAAAACTGAGGTGAACCTCTAGAAAATGAGTAGATTGATCTGATGGTCTGTAATGTAAGGCGAAAGAGCATTGAACAATGAATGAAAATTATTGAGTTTCCAACATATGGTGTTAGGATCAAGCATATTATTATAAACATCTCCTACTATGAGTATATGCTGCTTAATTTAAGGAAATTTCTTCAATAACGTCTTAATTACCTCCGCCACTATGGTACATCATTCCAACTAAGGTATGATGCTACTATTAATTCCCACTTCAACAACAAACAGATATACGGTAGTACCATTTACCACAAAACATTATTTTAAGACCACCAAATTTGTCGGTTTTGTTTAAGACTATTGTCACGATTAATCACATCAAATTCTCTAAAGCAAGCAAAAACACATTTTTAGTAAGTGGTAAAGGCTCATTTTGTCCAATGTAACAATAATTGTTTACTTCTAACCAGCTATAAGCATTTCAAATATGCGTAAATGTCCTTGGAACTGCTAAATGTAAGAATAATAAGCTTCTCATAAATCTAGTCACATACTACTCAAAACGTTAAACCTTCAAAAGGTTAAGTATCATATTTTAAAACTCAGGTAGCTTACACACGGAATCATATTTAATGTTCTAAGCACATCATTCGTGTATAGAAAAATGTTTTTCTGATGACTTATGACAGTTTAATACGGGATTTCTACACAGATATGTTTCTGTTGACGCTACACATTTTGCCATGATAATAAATATTTTTTAATGTAGTACCATCCCAAATAATAAATACACATCCGGGGAATGAGAAACGAGGAGACTGAAAATGGATTCTTCTTCTAATATGTTGTGGTGACTGTGGAAAATTTTTGCTGAACTTTTTCTTTAATATAGAGAATACAAACATACATTTTTGTTTTTTTGTGATAAAATATGATTGATGAGTGGAAATATTTTTTTAGTTAAAATATAATTTTATCCCATCAAATAGCAGCAAAAATAATCGTTTTGATATGATAACAGGACTAAGAAGTAATGAAATTTTCTCAAGGAAAAAGTAGCAACCAAATTGAATTTTTTTACTTTTTTTAAAGAGCAACAATTTTTTATGTGGGTTTTAACTTTTAAGAACTTTTGACTTTTTCGATGTTTTCGTAAACATATTTGTTAATGATCCGATAATATTACAATTTGGTTTGTAAGATGTTTAACTTTTAGCGGTTATAAATTCTTGATATATAATGGTTTTAATTTATACTGTTACTGCAAAGATTAGGATAGGCTGCTTTCTCATACTTAAAGCAGTCACGGTCCGTTGTGATCTTACTCCTTTTCTACACTTTGCCGTTTGTGAGATACGAAAGATTGTTCTTTATGTATTTGTCTGTGCGTCTGGGCCCACTGAGTGAACTAAAATTTACTCGACTTCGCAGTTTCTACAGGCGTCAATGCATACGCGTGTTGTCCATCCATCCAGTGTCCTGTATAATTATCTATATACAAGCATTATTAACTCAGCTCTGGCCATACTTGTTGTATTATGCTACATGTGAAGATGTTCGTCTTACTTTTATTTGCTAAATTCCAGTTCCTTCCAGTTCTAATTTCTGAGTGTATCCCCAAATTGTTTAATTTGGCATTAATTAGTTGTATGTGAATAAATCTTGTTTTGTATTGCTAGCCTTAAAATGGAATAGCCAAACGCCTTAACAAAAATGAGTGGAGCACAAAAAAAATTAATGGGGCATTTAATTAGCCTTAAATATACCTTAAATTGTCCCTTTAGATCTAAATCATCACATGATATGGGTTCTGCTTACTTTTTCTAAAGCTAGCAGAACCCATCGTTTTAGGACGAGGATTTCATTAAAATTGGTGGAGGTTTCTAATTTATTGATTGATTGATTGCAATGTATGACCGGCAATTTAGCGAGACTCCCGGATGACGCCGGGTCCGCCAAACACCTTTATTACATTTAACAAAATGGAAGAATAGGAAAGGCATGTTAAATATGGCCGAATTGAGTCGATTACAAACACCTAAGTATTCAATAGTTAGTAAATTGTTAGTTGAAAATATAATGTAATGCGGTTGGCACAAGACAGCACAATCGTTTTTGATTTTGATTTTTTGGATATACATATTCAGCAATCAGCATCCTAAAAAAAACAGATTAATTTGGTTCTCTTAATGGATATATTTCTAAAAATAGTTAAATAAAAAAAAATTTATAATGTGAAGGTCACTTGTCCTTGCCATCCCTAATCTAATATAAATACGTGTATTTATGAACAAAATAAAAAATGACCAAGGTTAGGTAGGTTAGGTTAGGTTTCAGGGATTGCTATCGCACACTTAGGGCAGTTTTGGCCCTTTGTGATACCACAGGATCCAACATCATTAAACACCCTTTAAACCCATCTAATGCTGACCATGTCTTCTGTCAGCTAGCACAGGACATAAGCATAGGAGGTGAACAAGAGTCTTCTCCTCCTCCTCGTCCTTGCAGCTTCTGCAGTAGTGATTTGCATCCAGACTCAGCCTTCTCGCATGATCTCCGAAAAGGCGGTGTCCGGTAAGTACCCTTACAATTCTATCTAAATCATCTTCCTTTGTGTGATCAAAATCTTGGATCGCTTTAAGCTCAGCTCAGGCCATACTTGCTTCGCTACCCTGCCAGTTGGACTGGCGAGCCACCTGGCATTTGCCAAGGCAACTGCTTTCCTATGACTTGCTGCTTTCAACCCAGATATAGACCTTCCTAAACATTTTCTCCCTGGTTCCAGTTGGAGAGTTGTACCGTACCTTGCTAATTCGTCTACCTTGCAATTTCCCTCAACGTCAGAGTAGCCCGGAATCCAGACCAACTGGATATTGAAGTGTTCACTCATCTTGTCAAGAGATGTGTGACAATCTTAGAAGGTACAGCATGACCTCTAAGGCACTAGTGGGGGTCGTTTTCAACGCCCCACTAATGGAACAAGCAGGCTCCCCTCTGCCCCTTCGCCATCATGTTCCTGTATGATAAATTCTCCAGAGCTGGCCACCATACACTCACACTATACAGTAGTACGGGCCTTACTACTGCCGTGTAAAGCCAGTGCACCAGCTCCGGTTTCAGACCCCGTTTCCTTCCGATGGCATTTTTGCAAGAATAGAGTGCCACAACGGCCTTCTTCATTCTTTCTATCGTGTTTGGTTTCCAACTGAGTTTACTGTAGAGAAGGATCCCCAGGAATCTCGCCCTATCAGTAGGGGCCAGCATAGTACCATTTAGACTTGGTGGAACCATTACCGGAATTTTATATCTCCTAGTGAAAAGCACTAGATCTGTTTTAGATGGGTTAATCCCCAATCCACATCTGCTGGCCCAACCCGCAGTGATTGATAACACATTCTGCATCACATCTCTGATTGTACATAGGTGCTTCCCCAAGACAGCTATCGCTACGTCATCGGCATAAGCAACTACGCCTATTCGTTCCCCCTCCTGTTGCAATAGTATTCTATTCATTACTACATTCCAAAGAAGAGAGAGAGAGAGGACACCTACCTGGGGTGTTCTCCGAATAACCCGCCTTGTAACGGAGACTTCCCCCATCTCCGCTATAACCCTTCTGCTACCTAGCAGGTGATTAAATAACCTGATTACAGGGTATTCAATCTCAAGTGGCAACAATCCTTCCCTGCAATCCTTCCTACCAACGAGTATTCTTGAAAATCCAGTAACTTCTCAATTTCCTGAACGAAGGCATGTAATGCTGTGACCACGGACTCTCTCTTATGGTACGCATGTTGAGACTGTGCCCAGTTTCTGGGTATAATTCTCGAACGAATATGGATATCCAGCAACCTTTCCATGGTTTTCAGCAGAAAAGATGACAGAGATATTGGTCTTAAGTCATTATAGGGTTGCTGTAAGAGCTTCTAGCCGCTTTCGGGATGTACTCCAGCTTCAGACACCCTTTGAAGATAACCTCCAGCCAGGGAAGTAAGACCTCCGAGTTTTTCAGAATTTCTGCTGGCACAATCCCATCCGGACCAGCTGGCTGAAAGGGCTTAAAACTTTTAATAGCCCATTTTATCCCGAGTATTCAGAATATCCTCTGTATGTATCCAACCAAAGGTCCCGCAATCGACGCATCCTCACTACCCGGGAAGTGTTTCCATCAAAAGATCAAGAGTATATTCACTAGAAACCGTCCATTCGCCATCCGGTTTTTTCAGATAGCCTGGAACAGATGGCCTAGTAGAGAGAATCTTTCTTAAGCGCGAGGTATCCGAGACCCATCCCATTCTATCACAGAAGAGCATCCACGAATTCCTTTGCACCTTCCTTGTTTCCCTTTTGTATACTCTGAGGCATTCCTTATAGAAGTCCCAGTCTTTACTTTCTCTTGATCTTTACGCTCTATTGAAAGCAGACCCACAGACTTTCCGGCAGTCCGAAAGTGCCGAGGTCCACCAAACAAGTTTTTGCTTTCTTTTAACAAATCCAAACATGACATTCGCCTTCGCAATACAATTTTCAGTATGTCTATTGAAACTGGTGTTTTCGACAAATGTAACACCAAAGTCCGTAATGTCATTGACTCTTTCCAATACGTCGCTTTTGACTTTGTATGGAAATTGAATTCCTTTTACGACATGATTTTGCATTTCTTAATATTTAAGTTAACCTAGACCTGTTTTTACGCGGTAGATACGTTCCAAACTTCATCGTTAAAAATCGTTCAAAAAAGACTTCGAGCACAAGTCTACGGTAAAATAAAATAAAGGGTTTTCCAATAAGACGTTTCATTTTGATATTAAAAAAACGAGTATTTCTTAAAAGAAATCAATGAATATTTATTTCATTGTAAAGAGGTAGGTATGCCATTAACATTTGAAAACGATATCAGCCAGATGGTAGCCACGGCTACGCCTGCAGCACCATATCCTTTTCATGAAATTTTCCATGATCTATTCGCACATTTGAGGCTGTATGTCCTAGATAACTTCCATCTTTAAGGCCTTGAATCGATTGTGGAGCATTGGCATAGGCTTTATCTTTCACGTGGTCCCAAAAAACCTAAAGGTGGAAGGAATAAAGTATAAAGGTGTTAAATCACAAGATCTCGGTGGCCAATTGTGATCACCTCTTCGAGAAATAACACGGTCAGGAGACTTTTCTTACAAAATTGCGATTGTTTCGTTGCTTGTGTGGCACGTAGCGCCGCCTTGCTAAAAATAAACGTTGTCCACATCAATATCTTCTAATTCCATAAAAAATCATTAATCATAGCTCGGTAGCACAATCCATTCACCGTAACAGTTGCACCAGCCTCATTTTCGAATAAGTAAGGTCCAATCACACCGCCAGCCCAAAAACCGCACCAAACCGTGAAACGTTGATGATGGAGAGGCTTTTCAACGATCATTCTTGGATTTTTTGAGCCCCAAATGAGACAATTCTGCTTATTAGCGTAGCCTCCAAGGTGCAAATAGGCTTCATCACTGAAGATGATTTTTCGATGAAAATCCGGATCATTTTGATGCATTTGAAGGACCCAATCAGCGAAGATACGACGTTTATAGTGATCGACCGTCTTGGGTTCTTGTGTTAACTAAACTTTAAAAGCCTTAAGACCTAAGGCTTTATGCAAAATACGGTATAATATAGTTTGTGGAATGTCTAATTCCAAAGATCGGCGAGGAATCGACAAACATGGGTTTCCGTTAACACTACGGGCTACAGCAGCAATATTCTCAGTTTTTCTTGAGCGACGCACACTGTTTCGATTCTTCACATCACTAACTTGTCCCAACAGCTCAAAGTTTTCCACCAGTTTCACTATTACTGGCCGAGAAGGTGCTTCACCTTCGACCCACAAGTGCTTTAGTTTTGCGAACTGCGTGACTGCAAAATTTTCACCATTTTTGTAGTGAATTTTAACAATTTCAATGCGTTGTTGAAGCGTGTATCGTACCATTTTTAGTAAAGGTGCAGTTTTTACTTGTCAAATGTCAAAAGATGACAGCTTCAAAATTGACAGCTGCCCAAATAGCAGGCTATTCAAAATGAAACCTCTTATTGGAAAACCCTATTTCAAGCAAAAACATGTGTTTTTGCTATTCGCCGCTAGAGGCAGCGCTATCGCAAAAAGGAAATTTTCTGCTCATATTTTTTGAAACCAGCAGAAATTTTTTGAAATTTTTAATCAAATCAATAATTCTGAGCAGAAAGTTTGATGAAAAATCAAATAATTAATGAAAAAGAAGAGAAAATTTATGTTTAAACGTTTTGAAACGAAAAAAGTAAATTTTCTTTAAAGAACGATTTGCGGTTGTATGAGGATTCTCAAAATATATTAAAATTATTATAATCATCATAATGCAAATACAGAGCAACACAAAAAAATCGCCTTCGTTGATAGCACTCCATTAATTTTTGAAGTCATTTGAATGTGAAATGTTTTCAGTTTTTCAACAAAAGTGTTAGAAAACCCCCCCTGTAACTACCCTGGGCTTATGTTTTTATGGTAGCTGAGATCATAGTCTATATATATGAGCAACATAAGAATCATAGGATTCGTCAGTAGCGTTTCATACATTTTTGAATTCATTTTAATGTGAAATTTTTTCAGTTTTTTAACAAAAGTGTTAGAAAAACCCCCCTGTAACCCCCCTGAATTAAATGTTCTTTCATTATCTGGTAATTCAGACGTCTCTTGTAATATTTTGATTTCTTTAAAACATTTTTAACGCTTTTTTATAGCGATTACCATCTGCTATGGCCAACAATTTATTATAATTTCTATCTAAATCATTTTTTTCTGGCATATAGGAAGGTAAAAAGATAGTGATGAGTCTTGTGAAAAATTGTCCCTGCCAATTTCGTTCGCTATGGAAAAATTGTTCCCACTTTACAAATATTTATGGTACATCAAACATTTTTTCTCAGTAGGCCAGAAAAAAACTTATTTATAGTTGAAAGCTATGTAAAATCTTTCCCAGTTCCCTATTTCGAAGGAATTAACAGAATCGGTTAGTGGTTATCCTCAACCCAAGTTGCTAGTGTAGTGTCATATCTTTTCATCACGGAGGGTCTCAGAAAGTAGGTTAGAACCTCAAGCGATCTATTACCGAATTATTATCTTTTCTTCATATTTTTGTTGTTCTGAAGTTGGTCTAATCGAAATTAAAATATTTTCCAACTAATGATGAACTCTCGCAAGACGACCTTACAGTTTTATGAGGATTTCTAAGGAACACCTCTTCGGTATTTTCCTAATTATCAGATTATCTGCCATTTCTCGTATAATGTTCATCGTTGAAATAAATGTTTTACGAACATGTAATTCAATTTTAATATTTTCTCCAGATTTAATACTAAATTAACTAATTAATTCAAAGAGACTTAGAACACATCGGCTTTAAAGATATTTATGGAGTCGTGTATCTGATTCTATCAAGAAATTTGGGAAACTTGAGATCTAATGGGATTTACTTATCATTTATTCATCCTTGTTACCCGACTTGGTCCCGCATTAATTATTTCTGATTGCTACTTGAAGCCAGGAATTTTTTTCAATTTAATATGATTATCCCTTGGATATATAAGTGTTCAACTGCATTTTTAAGGTTTAGTCGCTGCCAATTGATGAGATCTCAATAGTTCAAAATCAGGTATAATAAATAAATATAACTAAAAAAATAGTTAGAAATTTAGTAATAAAACCTCCTCAAACAAAATATTTGGCGTGATAGTTTCAACTGAGGAAAACACAAAATAATTGAGATATTGGGCTGAAATTTATTCCAGGTGCAGTACACATATTACATTTAACTATGGAATTCGATCTCGTTCATATGATGACCGCGAGCACGTTTGCAGAGATCGATTCTTTGGTCGATTTTCCAGTTCCCGAACTTCCTCTTCAATAGATCAATTGTTTGACCAGCTGTGCGAAATGTGGCACCATCTTGTTGGAATCTTCTTGTCTTGCATCCAATTATGGCCAACAATAGTCTTCTAGCATGGCACGCCGCGTACTCCATTGACCGCAACATGGCGATTTTTTTCATCGACGAACAAATATTATCCAATCACACGTTTCATGTGGGTTTGTTACCGTCCAATAACGCATATTTTGCTTATTGACAAAGCCATTAAGCCAAAAACGAGCTTCATCGCTGAAGATGAAATTCAGGAATTTTGTTTTCAAATGATCAAGAGGCGATGATGAATGATCTTGTAAGGATGTAAGCCAAGATCTTTACGCAAAATTCGCCACAATGTGGTTTGAGAGATTCTCAATTCTTGTGAATGGCGTGGAATCGACTGATTTGGCTCATTTTGAACTCAAGCACTTACGGCTGCGATATTTTCGGTACTTCGACTTGCGCGTTGTTTCAATGGCACAGGAAGATCCGATAGTGAATATTCTGACTCGAATTTATCCACTATAGCATGCACAGCCTGTCTGGTGAGACGATTATTCCGACCGAATATTGGACTAAACGTGTGCAAAGTATTAAAATTGTGTGATACACTATCTTCATGTATAAATAAATACAGATGAGTCTTCTTGTTCGTTGCTCCTCCTCCCTATATCCAAATGCATAATTAAAATAATTGTATTTTAATTAATTCCATAAAATATACTCACACTTAACCTTATGGAGCAATTAAATTAAAAATGCATAAGCAAACACAAAATCAAAACCAACCAAAACCAGTATCCCCCGTCTACAATTCTTACATTAAAGATAATCATCATCGCTTAAGATGATAAAATGACAAAATGCATTTACCGGTGTTGGATATGAATTGCTTTTGTAATAAACATTGACAAAAGATACTTGTTTAATCGATTTAACATCTTGTCGTGTTGGACTACAAATCGTCTTCGCTCGATTAATATCGCACGGGGTGCAGATTGAGTTAAGAAAAATTAATCGGTAATAAGTCTATACAGCAATTAGCCTACGCAATTTATATTGTAAGATGATAATTTTTTATTTTCTTATGACCACCACCTGTGAGTTTTCAGTTTCTTTTGTGTCTGTTATCTCTTTAATGTTTTTTTTTTAATTCGTGGTTAAGTAAAGAAAACTATTTTTCTTATTCACGGTTGTTTTTATAGCAAATAAAAAATTTGACGATAAGATCTTTTATTATAAACGTGCATAAGAAGAAGTACACATATCATCTTTTTATTATTCTTTACCGTTTTGCTATTATTAGACTATTACTACTACCCATCATACAATTATAGTTATTGTTTAAAACTAAAAGCTTTTTGTTAGCTTTCGTGATAGGTTAGCATGTGGCGTACGTAACATACTCATATCAGATTGTCCCAAAAATAATTTCCACGCACGTGTCAACCTAATTTTATGGCTACGTATTTATCAAAACAGAATTATCAAGTTATCATTATAAAAACAATAGACTACATCAACATGATTATCTTGATCATAGGATTATTATTTACTTTCAGCTCTCTAAAGTTAAACAATGATAAGATTTAAAAGCTTAAAGTACTGAGATAAGAAAAATCTTCCTGTCATAAATTAAGAAATTTTATTTTTGTACTCGTCGTATTCGACAAGGTATTTCAGCTCATCTTTAAGCTTTAGTTTTTTTTACTATTATTTATCAAGCAATTTATATTGTTCTTATATTTAAAATGTACTGTTAGAAAGTAAATAGAATTTACGGTTGCGAAGTAATTGCTAAACTTCCGCTAAATAAAATTGTGTTATACTAAATTTTATATAAACACTCAAATTAATAGAAAAGATTACGAGTATTATCTCTTTGAGTGATTTCTGGATTAAAATCGGGCCACTTGTCTATTCTTCAAAGTAGTACTCCAAAGGGAACTACTTTCACGGAAAAGGTCCCTAAATTATTTCGCGTGGTGACCTGCGATGCGTTTGTTACTTTCTTTTACAAAGTAAAATGTAGTAGCCTTGAACATTTTTGACTTTCATATTTTGGTCGATTTATTGTCGCTGAATATTTTCGTTGTAGTTTGAGTATCGCTCACATAATTCACTAAAGCGTGGGTTTCTCTGCTTATTGTCATTATTCGTACTAGATATATTGGTGTATAAAATCTGGTCCTTCGCACTACAATTTCTTGTTTATTAGTGCGAAGTGTCATAAGCCACGTAAAGCTATATTCGCTCGGTTGTCACCTGATTTCACGTGGTGCCATTTTTTATGTGTATCATGCACTATACTGCAGAAATTCTTTTCGCCACGAATGTTTTAAATTTTCTTGGCTTACCTGAATGGTTGAGTCTGCACTCAAAAAAATATATCGGTCTTCCTAAACATTTTCCAAAGGAAACATTCGAAATGTTTGGCAAATTTATTTGTGGGAAACAAACTCAAAGTTTGGCGCAAATATTAATTATTTTTTTCACAAACACTTGTATTATTCGATACAAATATAAAATTATTTGTTGCGCACTTTTAAATCGTTTGGCAGACATAATAAATGTTTTCCACATACGAGTATAATGCTGCTAGATTGCTGTAATCAAATGAAATGTTCCCTCAACACACTAATTATTGGTAGGAACTCACCTCTAAGTGTTTGCTGCTAATAGTTTTTAATTAATAAAAATAGGGTATTTTCATTTATTCTGCATGTTTTTATTTTATTTAAATACATATTAGTTTAGGTACATAAAAATTCAGGCTTTTTCAAATTTCAAAAACCTTCTTTAAAAACTATTTACAGCTAATTTATTATTTATATTTATTAAACTAAATGTTTCTCTGACCTTTAATGTGTCAATACAAGAATATTCCTTAACTTTTTTAATAAAAAATACTTGCAAATGAGGATCAAAAGTTTCCGTCTCTAGTGCTTGAACACACAAATATACATCATTTCGGATTTTAATTATATGTTGTATTATCTGAAAAAAGGGAACTTCATCTTCGTAATTTTCGAAAGTTACTAGCAGTCCGGCTTTATACTTTATGTTGGTTATTTCAACCCAATCTACCATCGAATAATCATTTGAAGGTATTTTAAATTTACTAATAAATACATTGTTACATTTTTGTAAATTACTACATTTTATATTCGGTGTTCGACAATTATTGCTTATTGAATTATAATTATACAGGATATAACAAATTTTAAGTTGGCGTTTCAAAGCCAGAGTGTACAATAAATTCTTTCTGCATTTAGCTGTCCGACCTATTTCTTTAAATTCTTGATGTTTGGCTTCAAATCGCATACTGCACGGTTAAAAATAAAAGTATGAAATCCATTCTTTTCCTATCCTTCTGCGGAATAACTATACGTCCATCCTTTTATAAGGTTTAAAATTATACTTCCCAAATAGATAAGATTTATACTTTCAAAATAAAAATAATTTTGTCCTAATTTTGACAAATTTTATTTTTGTCCAAAAGATTAAAATTCATCTATCGGACAATACAAATTTTTATTCTTTGGCCGAGTGTAAAAATCACTCAAATATAAAATAGAGTTTGCTCTTTGAAAATTACTAAATTTGCTCTTCTTGGCGTATAAAAAATTAGTCACAAAGAATAATATTTATCTCATTAAAAGATTAAAATAAATACTAATCATTACCAAATTTTATACAATTCAGGGAAAATTTTATGCTTTTTGCAAACCAAATTCAACGTTTTTTAAGTGAAATTTGAGTAAAAAAAAAGTAGAAATTTTGATAATAAAACATAAATTTTTATTTAAAATATTGGCAATGTATATACTCGTATGTATACAATAGTTTATGAAAATTACGTAGATTATAACCTATCCGCATGTAATAATCTTGGAATTCATGAAAATCCTAGCATGTTCCTAAATGATCAAGCCGATTACATTCCATGTTACTAACTCGTGGTTTAGTTCCATCTCTCTTGTTGGGTGAAATATCAAATCGATCACATTCCATGTTACTAATTCGTGGTTTAGTTCCATCTCTCTTGTTTTTGGTCTAAATAAATAAAATATTTATAAGATTAAATTATCAAATACCTTATTGTATTATTTATTTACCCGTACATTTTCAAATAAAATCCAATTTCCATCCGTGTTCTTGTAGTGTGATTGAGTGCGGGCTGGCTGTAGATGTATCTAAATGTGTTTTTGTAAGAGCAAATAAATGTTTAAAAATAAGGCGCTAATTACTCGTATAATCAAATAATACATAAATTGTGTAGAAACGAAAACTTACCCCTTAATTCACAGCAGAACCTTTTCAAATTATCGGTAAATGATAACTAAATTTTTAAGTCTAATTTACTAAAACTAAATCAAAATATTTTTCCCAAAAAGATTGCTATCCCTTACTTCCCCACAAAAGTAATAGAAAAGATAAAGACATAAAGTTTTAAATTTTAAAAGTTTTTTGTACTGCAAAGCATAATAATTTATGTTTTTAAAGCTAAATGGTTTGTTCAGATTTTTATGCAAAACTGAATAAAAATGACAAAAATATTTGTATACTAAAAAGGATAAAATTTGTTTTTCTCTTCAATTTTGAGTTAAATAAGTATGAGTTTCAGTTATTATCAGTCGTTTTATCATAAGGGTTCAACCGCTGGTTGGCTTATCATTATTGTACAAACATATCTAAGAACTTTTTAAGAACATGATTGGGGAAAATAGACCATAAAATTGAGAAAATAATCAAGTTGTGTCGCAACTCCAATTAACGTCTATTAATTGCACATGTGATTATCCTCCATTTGCGTTAGAGGACTAAAATAATACGGAAGGCCTCCGTCACGTGCTCGACAATTTATGTTGTGTTGACTAAAATTTGTATTTTGTTTTAAACACTCAGTCGCTAAGATTACCCATCGTAACAATGAATATATCCGAAACGTTCTAAAATTATCTGTTTCTCATTAACACTCGTGATATATCTTTAATTTTTGAGTTTGGTTCATAAGTTTAAATTTTTTAATGTCTTATACGATATGTGGGCAAAATGTTGTATCTATGCAAAACGGCTCTATCTACAAAATCATATCACAGTGATATCAGTTTGAGCGGAGACAGCAAACTGTTGAAAATAGTCTGAACCTGTTGTATGTTGTACAGTTCACGATATTATGTATTATCTAGAAAATTAAACTTGAAATGGGTTAGTTTTAAACTTGATGTCAAAACTTACAACATACGCGTTATACTCGTGCAATATCAACAAATTTTGTCTGTATATATTTCCATTTGTTCTACTCGAGGCGTCTAATTTAGAAAACCACCCACTAAATTTTTTGAGATTACCGTAATGATCTCTGGGAAGTTTATGGATGAAAAAAATTAATCTTACATATTTTTGTTGAGAGGCAAAAAAGAATTGTAGTTGAGAGAAAGCTTTATATGACCTGGGGCCCTATTCTTGAAATCGGTGGAAATTTCCGCATTCAGAATATAATTTGCTTTAAAATTCTTTATATTATCCGAATTTAGCGTCGGCTACTTTAATCATTTTTTCAAATTTATTACTAAGGGAATAGCTCCGCATCGATTTACCCACTCGGAATTTTTCCTTTAGTAGGGAAATAAATAATAGAAAATTTGCAAACAAATTTGAAAATCTGATTAAAGTAGCCGGCGCTAAATTCGGATAATATAAAGAATTTTAAAGCAAATTATATTCTGAATGCGGAAATTTCCACCGATTTCAAGAATAGGGCCCCTGGACATAATAAAGCACAAAATATCGCGATTCAGTTCCGATAAACTGATATACCTTTATGATGTGATCGATATTGACATGCAACTTAGTTGGGATGCCCTTAGAATTTAAGAATAAGATTAAAATAAAAATAAATTGATAAATTGATTATTTATACTTTTAAGCATAAATTAGTTTGCTAATTTTTATTCAATTTGGAATGAAATGAACCATTTAGTTAAAATCCAATAATTTTGCTAATATTTAAAATATTTTAGGTTTAAATGTAGATAAACATTATCATTAAAAGGACAAATTATTATTTATGCAAAGAATAACACGAAAGAATAAAATTTGTTTTAAAGAAAAGGATAAACATTAAACAAAATAAGAATAAAAACCATTTAATAAGCGAGAATAATGTTTGGGTTTACGAAAAGAATGAATTTTATGTTCCAAATTTAGTAAAATTTATTCAAAATAATTTTATACTTGGGCTAAAACTAATTTTTATTCTTTCATTTTTAACCGTGTGCTAATGTTTTTCAACGGTCCAATTAAGCCCATGATGTAAGGGTAGTGAATGCAAAAATGAAATTTAGGCCGTAAATGTTCTTGAAATAAAGAAAGGTATTGTTCATGATGGTCTGTGATTAAATATTTTAGTAAATCAATGGTACTTTTATCAGATTTTTGTGTATTAAGGATGGAATAAATTTACCTCAAACTTAAATATAAATTCCCATATTTATTTTCTATAGGAACTAGATCGCCAACTAAACAGTTAAAGAAAATAATAAAATTGCTCATTTCTGATGCTGAGTATTTTAATTTGATACCATGCAGTAACGTTGTCTCTTTAATTTCCGGCGGTTTATTCAAAATGACCCCAAAATCAAAAGACTTGATTCTTCCGTTTAATATATTGAGATTAAAGAAACTATCGTCATAAGTAAATCGCTTTCAAATTCTTATCATATCGTAATGAGCCACTCCTTCAATAATGTCGTGCATTATATCCAGAAAATTTATTAGGTCGTTAAAGGCACAATCTTCTCTGATGCCTGTTAAAGTAGCATTGCTAAGCTTGATATCATCAGTATAATTTATTTTATTTCTAAGAGAGCTCGAATTTTGTGAACATAATGTACGAGATGATATTTTATTTATTTTGCAAAATCTACAAAATGAATTAGAAATAAAACTTTCAGAAAAGCCCAATATTTGATTTAAACCTAAATTATCCCCAAGAATTAGAGAAGGCACTAATTTAACGTTATGATATTTTGGATGATTTACGTTTATTCCCACATTTTGTAAGAAATTTAGCTTTTTTATTAATGGTGCAAACATACGTTTGTTTCCATTAGACTGAAAATGTTTACGATCTGAAGAGAACATCAGCATTGTTAGATAAATTTGACTTAATTTTGCCTGCAAATATGGAGGCATACAAGGTATCATCAAATAAACCGCACCGATTTTTTGTTTGTTACTGCTTGATCCCAAAGGATTGTTAGGCTCAAAATCATCAAAATAGATGAATATTGGTAAACTAAAGTATTGTCCTCAATGTCCATTTTGCTCAATTTATTTTCCCAACTTTGGCTTTGGATATAGTTAAAAATTGTTGAACTTTGATTATTCTTCAAATTTTCAATATAATCTATAATATCAAAAAGCATATTTGTCGTGTTAAATAATTTAAAAAATAAGTGTTCTAAATTAATTAGATGAACAGTAATATTTTTATTTTTAAACAAAGTGCCTTCACTTGTGTTAAATAAATGAACATTAGTTTTGATTAAATGAGTTTCAGGGTAGGTTAAGTATTGAGCTTTGGCTAGTTCCTTAAACAAAAGATATTCAGATCCAAGATTGCAAATGTTAGATAAGATTTGTAAATATTCATATACTTCATCTTTATTATTATTAACCTTCAAGATAATTTTGTCAATATGAAGTTTAAAATCAATAGTTTGACTGCCTCGCTTTATTAAAGAACAATTGTTTTTTATTTTTAGCCGTCAAAATACTATAATTGCTTAGGTTGAGTCAATATTGCCTCTGAATAGAACTAATTGAGCGGCCCGTATAGTTATTGAGGCCAAATATAGGGTTAAAGATAATAATTTGGAACGATAAGTGCTGCTGTAAAATTGAATAGTTGTTGTTTCCATTTATTAATTTCATACAAATCATGTAATAAACTTGTCATACATAAGTCGAAATGACACCTTTCAAAAATGATTCCAATTTAACGATCACTCATTATCCCAAATGATTATCCCGATTACTATATTCACCATAGATCTTTTCAAACACAGCATCGGCCGAACCCTAAATAATTAGTATTTTGACTGATAAGAATTAGGAAAAATTTTCTTTGATGTATAACACCAAATGTTCACATCAGGCGGCTATATGTTGGTCAATAGTTCCGTTCAAAGCCAATATTAGCGGAACCCTAAAAAATTATTTATTATGGAATACTTACGCTCGTTCCGGATTTTTATTCAAAACCGACTTGATTACTGTTTCTGTAATTTGTATCCTATCGATATTTCTTAAGGAATTCGGATTCTTCTCGTATTTCATCAAAATTTCTTTGGTTGACTTGTTAAGCAGCGTGCGAATTTCCTTTAATTGTAAGTTGATATAAATTAATAATGCAATAAATCAATTTACATGACATTTTATAATTTTACATCTACAAATGATGAATGATGATTGTACGATTTCGTTGTTTTGATTAAAATTTAAAAATTCAACCGGCCCTTTACATGAAATTGTTCTAAAAACCTTGGCTGGTGATCCACCATCTGGATTGGTAAAATTAATAAAGTTGGTTTCATTAAACTGAGGAGGCAATTTTGATTCTGAATCAAATATTATTTCGCCGTTCTCTAAATGTAAAGCACCAGCATTATTGTCTTCAACAATAATAATTTGGTTCATTTCTTCGACTTCGTCGAATTCGGAGACCACAAGTAACAAATTTTGCTGGTATCGTTTTACGTATGATGTAAAAAATTCGTTTTTAATTTCGGCACCGCTATGTTCATGCACGAATTTGAAATTTTTGGTTATTTTGAAGTGAGATGCAACTAAAGAAAATAGATAAAGATTTTGGTATACCAATTTCAAAGCTATTGAATTTTGTTTCAAATACCAGCAGAATGAAATATATCATACGAAAATTCTCCCGTTCCAGAAATTGGTACTATTTCAGTATTATTATGGTACGAAATTTGAATGGCTTCGAAATATTCAGTCAGTTTTTTGTAGGTTATAATAATTGTAATACGAGGAATACCTGATTCTTTTAAAATTATTTATTGTAAAAATTTAAAATTCACTTTAATTAATCGAAATTAATTTAAAAATTGAGCTCACTACACTTTAGAAATTAATAATAATCATTTACGTTAATAAAAATTCACTTTTCACTAATATAATATGTTCATCACACTCCGCACACTGATATAATGAAATAAAAACCGCATGATTTTCTCAATGCACTCCTATTATTTGTAACAAACATAAAATATTTTACACACCTATTTCTGGTGTGTAACAAATAATATTTATTTGAAACAAACACTTGGTCAAGAAATTTGTTTATAACAAATAATTAAGTGTTTGTTAATAATAATCGTATTGGTAACCAGGAACAATTGAAATAATTTTAGCGTTGTGTTTCTAATGATCAAATTTATTGATTGTGCTAAACATTTTACTATTTTTGATGAACAATAAAATTGATATGATATGATATGATAGAGGCGTACAGGCCAGCCATAACGGCGATCCTAGGTACGTTACCATAATCCTGAAATATCAACAATCAAATAACAAATTATATCTGAATGCGAAAAATATTTCAGCATCATGCGGGCCCAGGCCCTGCCTGCATCCTTAACAGATAAGGTTAGTTAGGAAAGGATGTTAGTCACAGAAACGACTAGGGCGAACCGCAGCAAAGTCATTTTCTAACTACTTAAATATATTAGAATGTTAGTCTCAATTAAATTCACACTCTAGATTAGAGTTTGTTAGTTAATTAATGTAAGTTAGTTGTGTTTGAGGTAAAGGATAATAATATTCATCATATGTATTCGGCATCAGTCCTACTAGACTGGTTAGGTTATTTAATTCACATCTATGGGTCATCTCATCACATACTGCTTGTAACCTTTTAAAACCTTTTGTAACCTTTTTTTTTGTACCTTAAAAATTTTGCCCTAT
Organism: Nephrotoma guestfalica; assembly: GCA_963691935.1. Classification (NCBI taxonomy): domain Eukaryota; kingdom Metazoa; phylum Arthropoda; class Insecta; order Diptera; family Tipulidae; genus Nephrotoma; species Nephrotoma guestfalica. The sequence goes on from OY829913.1 coordinate 236,410,103, forward strand.
CTTCCCATCCAACACCATCTAACCGAGGGACTTCACGTTCGTAATGACACGGCAGTATTATCATACATATGATGACCTAAATATTCCGTCAATAATGTCAAAATAAAAGAATTTAGATTCGGTATTGTCATTCAGCTACCTATATTTAAATTCATCCAACTAAAAGCAGGGTTAATTTATATCTAACATTCACACAACTTCACTAAAACATAACCTGAATTCAACCAGAAAGATCGTCGAAAAACAACATTCCATAGCAAAAAGTCTTTGGATCGTTAACATATTTGATTGTATTGAGTTTATGCTCAAAGCGTAAGTAATTAAATAGATGTTGCAATCACAATCTTCCCTGACCTTCCGGTATGTAAAAAAAAATAAATAAATAATAAATTTTAAATAATAATAAAAATAAATTGAATTATATTTGCCGACAACTTTATTGTTTTAAATCAGGACTTTCGACAAAATTTCAATTTATAGAATTGTTTAAAGTAAGTGAAAATTATTAAAATAAGTTATGAAAATGTAATTAAATTTAAATAAAAACCCAAATGGATAACACAATCCAACATATTTCAGCTCAAATGATAAATTTCCCGTGGCAGAAAACTGTTTCCTCCTTTCATTAACATTTTATATATTTATCAATTTATATTATTCCACAAAAAGTCATTTTTGTCACAATACGGTGGCAACCCATTTTGAGTATACAAATTTTCGCTTATTGGGTAAGTTACTATTCGATCTGTTGTAATTTCAAATTTTGGTTTCTCGGGTACCAATATTTTATGTACTTAAGTACATACAAAGGGAATTCCCTTGAAATGTCAGTTTCTATGTATACGATTATAAATTACCGTTCACATATATGTAAATAGTTATAATAACAATAACAATAATAAATAATTAACTTTTATATAATTAGAATGAAAATTAGAATAAAAAGATACTTCTCTGATTGTATATGTGTTGAACGTAATTTTCATAATAACTGTCACAATTCACCTGTATTAACAGGTGAAATTCTAAAGAACAAAACTGACTCAAAAATAGCACATCACTCTCACACTACACATTCCTAAACTGATTTGAATTAAAATATAAATAATAATTTATTTAAAGGAGAGACAAAAACACGTCCTTCCTCTACGACGATCAGTCGATCTTCCATTTTTGATGAACAATAAAATTTTATAAATATTTATATGAACCAATGTGTATTTAATATGACGAAATTGTGTTTTTGAGAAATAAAAAATGATTACTATAAATAAAGGATTTATACTGACAAATACATTCTAAACAATCATTTTTTTCGGTGTGGCTATGCAAAAATCCTATAACTATTTATTTATAACTTAAAATTGTTTAATGAGCTTTTTATTATAAATTAAAGTTAACAGTATTTAGCTCAATTTTAAAAACTAACTTTATTATTTATGAGCTAAATACTGTTAACTTTAATTTATTTATTTATAGTACGTGTTTATATATTTTTGCCAATAGTAACGTTGCATCTAGCTCTTGCCTTCGAGATTAGAAATTATATTGTTAGTGTTCCATCCTTAATTATTGTTCGAAAATAGTAGTGGCATAAGCGTATTCTGATGCATCAGTGCCCTTTCCTGGAAGAAGTTCATCCTATTTTATCCCACCTAATCATATTTCTGGCATCATAATTCTTCCTGAAATTGTTAATATAGAGACAGCCATCCAACTGGATCAAATAGCTTTGATGATTCGGATAATAGTGAATGAATTATTGCTTGTTTGCTGGATAACTGTAGTCTTGCGACATCAAATTTAAAATTGTCTTCTTGTGGATCGAAATTTGATTTGCATGTTACTCTTACCGAGAGTGTTCTCTTGGGATATGTTTTAATAATTTACTTGAATTAGCGAACCATTTCCGCAAGTTAAATCCATATTATTCTGTTAGTTACTTTAATTTGTGAAGTGATTGAACCGCATATCTCTTGTTATTGCAGCTAAAAATCCGTCAACGCGATTTGTGCTGGTTAATCATTGGCCCCATCAATAGCTAGCTGTTTTAATGCTCTTATGGCTAAGAAACTGGCTTCTGTTGTCCCACATGTCACTATCTTAAGCTTATACGTTTTCATTGGTTTAGATGGATGAGTTGTCCATAATATTCGTAGATATCGCGGTCTTGTTCGTTAAGCCAGATTTCCGCTTAGTATATCCGCTAAGTCCTCTTGTATTTTGGGCCCATCCATCATGCAGTTTTGAAAGAAGCATCAAATACTACTCTATGTTTTGTAGTGACACGGTCCTCTTTAATTACACCATGATACAGTATGATAATAAGTGTTGCTTGGTATATGATATTCAAGCACTTCCTGCACGAGTTTCATATGCTTTAGATTTATGTCCTCCTGCACAAATTGATGATATAATTGTTTGAATGGTTTATCTCTCTTGAACCGATTTTCAATTTGTATTATTCTATGGTAGTGGCTTTTTCCTGGATTCTCCTAATTCAACATGAACATTTTACTATATATCTGCCCTTTTTCTAAGGTTGACTGAAAATGTTGTTCAATCATGTTTTCCTCCTCAATATTAATTCTTTCGTCTGGTATCTGCTTATATGAGCAATTGATCCTTAATGCCATTAGTAACTATCATTGTTGTTGGTTGGTATGTTCTTGTGCCACGCTTGCTGGATAATAATCTGCATCAAGTATGAGATCAATTGGTTGTGACTTGTTATAATATGGGTTGGCAAGTTATATTTGTTTGAGATGGGCCCAGCAGCTTGTCTCCAAGTACACCTCCGGTAATTGTTGATTATGAAATTTCAAGGCTTTGACGTTTAGATGAAACTCTGTATCAAATCATGTTAAGAGTTTTATATTGATTGTGTGTTTGCAAATGTTTGATTTCTGCCCTCCTATTCAGGAGATAGAGATGTTAACTTTCTTCTTTGTAAGGTTGATTAAATTAGGTCCTTTTGATAAAATTAAAGTCACTTGTGATCCAGGCTCGATTAATGCCTCTCGCTCTCTCCGTAGTCTTCACATCACATGAAGAGATTTTGCCGCCTGCACAATGGTCCTCCATCCGTCTCGATGCATCTCTCTCGTGCTCCAGTTTCGGCATCATAATATGCGTAGGTCTTGTTCAACATCGTAACGCCAGCACAGTTGGGGTCTTCTTCTACAACGCACTCCGGCTGATTGCTAGTGGAACGCTTTATTGACCATCCGATGTTATAAAGACGTTGCAACGTGGCCGGGCCCTCTAACATATCGCGCTACCTCCTAGAAGTTGCTTTATTTCGTGGTTCATACGAATCCGATTTTCGTTGTTCGCAACTTTAATTGAACAAAAGATTGAACGAATGACCTTCTTTCGAAGATAGATGGCAATCTACAATCGTTAGAGGTCATGGTCTAGTCTCGCTTCCGAAAGCCAGCACTTGAATTTATGAGTGCTTTATAAAGTTTGCATATCTTTCAGCGATGTTATAACCGACCCGAGGTATTTAGAGTTGGTGGTAGGTGTTGCTAAAAATTTGGTTTTACTACTGTTCACCTCCAAACCAATTCTTCTTGTCCAGCGATCGAGCGGTATGAAACTGTCCTTGCTATCGCTAGGTTTTCGGCCAGGAAACACGAAATTATCTGCATATCCAGAATTTGGCCTAATTTGCCTCACTATCGGGAGTGTATCTCCCTCTCGAACACCAGATGTTATTTACGAAATATACCAATATACAGAACAATCACAATTACACCATTACAATTGCAAAAACCAAAAGTAAAATATATAAAATTGCGAATGCGAAAAAGTTAGTTGTTAAAATAGAATATAGATGGAAATGTAAAGAATCAAATTTCGTACGCTATGCAGTAATTCGCTAGTAGTACAACTACATGGTATGTTCTATATATATAGACAATATTCCAATGTAGTAATACAACATCAGTCGTCGCGACCTGATGAGAAGACTGATTTTTTCAAATCAATAGTCTCATTTGTTCGAAACTGATTGTTGTGATTCTTACACGTTAGCCATCTATCTATAAGTCAAAAATTCAAAAAAATGTTATTTACGAGTATAAGGAGTGTGATTCAGTTCCTTCGATTACGATTCTACATACAGACCCAGACGTTGTTAATTTACACAGAGAAACGAGTTTCTCTGGAATTCCTATGCATATGAGCGCGGCCCATATGTTCTCGCGATTTATACTGTCATATGCCTTTTGGAAATCTATATATAGTTGATGTATGGTTATGTTGTACTCTCAACATTTTTCCAAGATCATTCTCATGGTAAAACACTGGTCAGTGGTCGATCGGGTGGGATGATAATCACATTCATCGTCGCCAATGATATTTTCGGTGAACGAGATGAGTCTGACAAGTACAGCATTAGCCGGCACTTTGTAAGCAGTGTTCAATAGAGCTAAACCACGATAGTGTCCACATTTAAGACGGTCACCTTTTTTGTACAACGGACATATGAGCGCGGTATTCCAATTCTCCGGGAGCTCTTCTTGGTCCATAGAGACGATGAGATCGTATAGATTTGTTGCAAGAGTAGCGCCTCCGAACTTAAGCAATTCTGCGAGGATTTCATCGAGACCAGGCGCCTTTCCATTTTTCAATCTACTAATAGCTGCATCTACTTCCTCCACTGTGGGATATTCGACAAGCACCTCTTCACCTGAAGGAGCTATTGCTCTAATGGACGTCACTTCGTCATTCCCATTTAGCAGATTTTGATAGCCACGTTTGTTCTCCATTCCCGTCGTTGATGGCTATACTTCTTGGGTGGAAGTGTTTAATTCGATTCTTGACGTTAGCAAAACAGTCCCATGAATTTCCTAGTTCTGCTTGAAAGCTGATGTTTTCGATGCATGATCTCATATGATGGCGTTTCTTTTGTCGAAGGTATTTAATCGTGGCTTTCCTAGCGCGGAGATATTCTGCTAGCGTCCTACTAGTGTTGCGAGCCAACCATTTTTTCGAAGCTTTCGTTTATTTTTGACGACCAAGCGGCATTAATCATCAAACCAATCATTGCTGGACCTAGGAGGTCTTCTTCCGATAGTATTTTGCACCGCGGTAGTTATGACTGATTGTATAGCGTTCCACTGCTCCTAGATTGGGCCGGTCGAAATGGTTAGTGACAGCTGATTGATGACTCTGCAGTGATGCTTGGTCTTTTAAAGCATTGACATTCCATCGAATGGACTTTTGTATTTGTCTATTGAACATAGATGACAGTTTACACTTATATTTGAATATGACAATAATAAGACTGAAATCAAATGGTCAATGAATTATATTTTATCTAAAATTGAAATGAAACATAATGGTTGTGAGCAACCAATACATAGTTAGACCTTAAAAAATTAGTATAGAACTTCATTCACAAATTTATTGCTCATTAAACAATTTAATTTATAAATTGAATTTAAAATCACTTTTTTTGAATGTATTCGTGAACCAATCATCGAATTTCTTTTGATATGTTTCTGGCATTTCATCTTTAGCCGAATTCACCTGGCCACGACGAATAAAATGATAATTGGAATCGGCTTGCGTTTTACCAAACAACTTTCTGACACGATCAACGATTTCTTCGCAATTCACCGCCTCATTATTCTTCATCTCATTGAACGATAAATGCTTTGCCAGTCGATTGAACTGGTCGTCGTTGTACGTTTTTCCGAAGAATTTAGACACCGTTTGTAGCACACCCTTTAAATCTTTAGACATATCTTCGTATGTGATGAATAAAATATTGGGCTCATTCCGTAATTTCCAGTAATCCAAGATGTGATCGCTAAATGGGGTCCAGAAAACTGTAAATACAATAGTTTTTTTTACGTATTTGTATCGCACTTTGTTCGTGGATCAATACCTAAATCATTTAAAAAAGCGTCAAGAAATTCTTCTAAACTTCCTTTGTAGCCCCTCAAATTAACGTAGTGATGATAGAATGAAATTGCTACATCTTTTGGATTACGAGCTATATAAATTAGTTTTGCCTTTGCCGTCCAAAATGTAATTGGTAGTAGAGCAATTGGGCTATGTGATCGAATAAATCGTGGACGAGGTAGTTCTGAGACTATTTGTAAAGAGGGTTTTACTTTAATGGAACTCAATCCACGCGACACGCCTGAAAATTCAAAGAAGCCGTACCGGTCCATTAGACGATATTTTTTGGCATCATCATAATTTAAGTCATTGGCAATCAACCAAACCATTTCTTGGACCCATGTTGTTCCTTTATAATTAAAATATGCAAGTATAATTATTGATTTTGTATTTTTCTAAAACATACCACATTTGGGAAACGATGTAACCCATATATCATCTTCATACACATTGAACGCTTGAATTTCATCTGCATATTTTTTGTAATTCACTGGTAATACACATGGTGCTAATCTGGAGGCATCGATTCCAGGTATTTTACTTTCACCAACATAACGAACACGCACCATAGACGACACATCTCCGTTTAATGCTTTCTTGACTGGTTCGGTGTTCGGAACATCTTCGCAAAAAACTGGCATTTCTGCGCCAATTTAAGCAATTTTGTAACAACGACTGAAACATAAAACGTTTATGTTTGGTATTTAACTAAATGATTCGTATATAAATAAGCGTTATCATTTTGCGTTAGTTGGTATTTCTGCCAATCGAGATAAGCACAACAAGATAATGAAAATAAAAAATATTACAAATACGTTCAGTTGGCGCAAAAAATGCAAACTATATACTCGTATATGAATTTTATGGCTATTAAATTTAGTTGAGAAGATAGAAGAATTCGAGGTGGAAAAAGTAAAACCAATACCAATATAACAGTGCCAGGGGCATCCATCCTTAGACAGAGTTCCTAACTAAAGGGTGTTTTTTTAGGAGGTTTGTTTTTCCGATAGATGTCGTTTTATTTTATGACAGTTGTTTTGACAGCTCAAAGTGGCATTTCTACTCAGTATTGTTTGGCAAATCATTATGAATAGGTTAACTCCAGAACAACGTTTTCAAATCGTGGAAATTTATTTTCAAAATCAGTGTTCAATTAAAAATGTTTATAGAGCACTTCGTGAATTTTATGGTGCACATAATCGTCCGTCAGAGACCACCATAAAGAACGTAATTACCAAATTTCGGTCTACATTCACTCTTTTGGATGCCAAGCCACCGACAAGAATGAGAAGAGTTCGTACAGAAGAAAATATTGCTGTCGTTGAGGCCAGTGTCGAAGAAAACGACAATTTATCGATTCGTCGTCGTGCTCAGCAAATTGGACTTTGTCCATCGACTTTATGGAAAATTTTACGTAAAGATTTGGGTTTGGTGCCATACAAAATTCAATTGGTGCAAGAATTAAAGCCACACGACCATCGTTTGCGCCGTGAATTCAGTGATTGGTCGTTAAATCAATTGAACGAAGATCCATTTTTTTACCGTAAAATTCTCTTCAGTGATGAGGCGCATTTTTGGTTAAATGGATACGTCAACAAACAAAATTGTCGCATTTGGAGCAAAGATAATCCACACGCCGTTCTAGAATTACCAATGCATCCTGATAAATGTACTGTTTGGTGCGGTCTATGGGCTGGTGGGATCATCGGTCCATATTTCTTTAAAAATGAGGAAGGACGACGCGTTACCGTGAATGGAAATCGATACAGAACCATGTTAAATGAGTTTTTGTTGTCAAATCTTGAAGATATGGATATGAATGAAATGTGGTTTCAACAAGATGGTGCCACTTGCCATACAGCACGTGAAACAATCGACTTATTGAAAGAAACTTTCAACGACAACATTATTTCGAGAAATGGTCCGGTGAATTGGCCTCCGCGTTCGTGCGATTTGACGCCACTCGATTACTTTTTGTGGGGATACGTGAAGTCATTGGTTTATGTGGATAAACCTCAATCGATTGACGCTTTGGAAACCAATATTCAACGTGTCATTGCTGACATACGCCCTCAAATGCTTGAAAAAGTGCTGGAAAATTGGACCTCCAGAATGACATTTGTGAAAAATAGTCGTGGTAGCCATATGCCAGAAATTGTGTTTAAATGTTAAATGCCAAAAAATTATCTACCAAATAAAAAAAAATTTTGGTCATTTCATAATTTTATATGTGTTTTATTCAAAAAAAAAATCGGCAACCTCTTAAAAAAACACCCTTTATAACTTATTTATAAAAAAAAATTGTGACCATTATAAACCTAACATCTTATTAAAAAAAATTAATTCTAAATGTATACAACCACGGTCAATTGCGCCCTCGCTACGAGGTGACGGCTAATTCCCACTACTTGGGTCAAATGAGGATAGGAAAAGGGAAAAGGAAAATCGAGTTGGATGGGTAAACTATGAAATATTAACCCCAGCTCAGCAATGGCATTCGCAACTCCGTTATATCACGAGAGTGAGACACATTGCCCTGGTGAAAATATTTTCATACTTCGTAGAATTACCCAGTTACGTAAGACACTTCTTTTGCCCTCATAATTCACAGTCATCATTCAATTCTACCTTAGAAAACGACCTAACTGTGATTGGCAGGCCGAACCGCTCACTTCGCTGGGAACAACAACTCGCCAGCTGTTGTTGCGAATTTCCATGATTTTACGATCGCAATTTAACCGATTTATGGCCAACTTGTATTCATGCACATCCACTTGCAGACACCTAAGTATGACCAATCGGATGAATTGTATCCTGGTTGTACCTAACCTAACAATGATAATTAAAATTTTAGACCGAAGTGGAAAGTATGCGAAAACTTAAATATAAAATCATTCAGAATTTTAGGTTGACAACCATTTAGCTTGCTAAATCTTACTCTGCTAGTCAGATTGTCTATAGGAGGATGTTTTTAGGGTAACCTCCATGTGCTTAACCGGGATGTAGAATGATGTTTCAAATAACTGGAAATATGCAGTCCTTTATACCCTCCAGCTCATACCTAGCTAGCGAGAAAGGAATATGCACATTGTACCAGCGATTGAGCACAACACTTGCTCTTGCCAGTGTGGCATGCGTAGACTGGAGTATTACACAAGGTGCCAAAAACCGTGTAAAAATAGATTTTTAATCGGTGCATTGATGGAAATACCACAACTGCCACAATAAAAAAAATTTAATCCCTGATTTCCAAATACCACAAATACTAGTTCGCTCCCCGGAGTGCTAGTTGGGACTTGCCACAAGCGAACTAAATATTTGGAGATCCGGTATTGAACACCAACACTATTCAAAACTTGCCCGTGTGTATACGACCCACAACGTATTAGGTCATGCATGCATAGCATGACCGCTGCCATAAATACACCACCAAGTTTCTAAGTATTTATTTATTTATTCATTGTTACACTCACATGATTTCGGACCACTGCAAAGAAAACTGTACGGCAATAAGATTTGCTGATATAATATGAAATCCAAAATGAACTACGTAATTAAATTTAGATTTAAATTGGATTTCATCAAAACACAATGAGGATTTATAAGAAATTTTGGCTGAAGCCGAACATTTGGGCGCCACTTGAAACGCCGCTAAAGTCAACCCAGTTTTACAGATTTGCCACTCTCTGTTCAGTACACCACGCGGCATCGATTCCCGCAGCTCAGTCGGGTAGAGGGAGTGGTGTGGGTTTTGGAGTACCATCAGATTGTGGCCTAGATTACCGCATAAAAAAAAATAAAAATAATGGTTAATTAAAAATGGGGGGAAAGTGAATTGGGGTATCCGGACCCCGAGGTAGTCGACCAACCTATCAACCCATTGTACGGGCAAAATTTGGCTGTGGTTGTATATGTGAAATGTTTAAACAAACATTTTACCCTAACCTAACTCTAACTAAAACTATCTTAGTAAAAAAGATATGTTTTTATGGTTTTATGTTTTTATGGTAGCTGAGATCATAATCTATATACATGTTACTCATGTATATAGATTATGATCTCAGCTAACATAAAAACATAAGCCCAGGGTAGTTACAGGGGGGTTTTTCTAACACTTTTGTTAAAAAACTGAAAACATTTCACATTAAAATGACTTCTAAAATTTATGGAACGCTACTGACGCCAACTATGATTCTTATGTTACTCATGTATATAGATTATGATCTCAGCTATCATAAAAACGTAAGCTCAGGGTAGTTACAGGGGGTTTTTCTAACACTTTTGTTAAAAAACTGAAAACATTTCACATTAAAATGACTTCTAAAATTTATGGAACGCTACTGACGCCAACTATGATTCTTATGTTACTCATGTATATAGATTATGATCTCAGCTACCATAAAAACGTAAGCTCAGAGTAGTTACAGGGGGTTTTTCTAACACTTTTGTTAAAAAACTGAAAACATTTCACATTAAAATGACTTCTAAAATTTATGGAACGCTACTGACGCCAATTATGATTCTTATGTTACTCATGTATATAGATTATGATCTCAGCTATCATAAAAACGTAAGCTCAGGGTAGTTACAGAAGGTTTTTCTAACACTTTTGTTAAAAAACTGAAAACATTTCACATTAAAATGACTTCTAAAATTTATGGAACGCTACTGACGCCAACTATGATTCTTATGTTACTCATGTATATAGATTATGATCTCAGCTACCATAAAAACGTAAGCTCAGGGTAGTTACAGGGGGTTTTTCTAACACTTTTGTTAAAAAACTGAAAACATTTCATATTAAAATGAACTCTAAAATTTATGGAACGCTACTGACGCCAGCTATGAATCTTATGTTACTCATGTATATAGATTATGATCTCAGCTACCATAAAAACATAAGCCCAGCGTAGTTACATGGGGGTTTTTCTAACACTTTTGTTAAAAAACTGAAAACATTTCACATTAAAATGACTTCTAAAATTTATGGATCGCTACTGACGCCAGCTTTGAATCTTATGTTACTCATGTATATAGATTATGATCTCAGATACCATAAAAACAGAAGCCCAGGGTAGTTACAGGAGGTTTTTCTAACACTTTTGTTAAAAAACTGAAAACATTTCACATTAAAATGTCTTCTAAAATTTATGGAACGCTACTAACGCCAACTATGATTCTTATGTTACTCATGTATATAGATTATGATCTCAGCTACCATAAAAGTTTAAGCCCAGGGTAGTTACAGGGGGGTTTTCTAACACTTTTGTTAAAAAACTGAAAACATTTCACATTAAAATGAGTTCAAAAATTATTGGAGTGCTATCAACGTAGGCGATTTTTTTATGTCGCCCTGTATTTGTATTATGATGATTATAATAATTTTAATATATTTTAAGAGTCCTTATACAACCGCAAATCGTTCGTTAAAGAAAATTTACTTTTTTCGTTTCAAAACGTTTAAACATATATTTTCTCATGCTGTATAAGATAGCGGAAATATCTCAGCGGAAAATAAGAGATTTCGCTACTTGCCGCAAGTGGCAGCACAATCACAAAAGAGAATTTATTTTGTTATATAATTACCAGCGGAAATTTATTATTCATTTTGTATCTCTTTTTTCACTAAATAAAATACCCCAGCGAAATAAAATATTAAAAGTGATCCTTAAAATGACAAATTGATTGATCTCCGAAGTAAAGGAACTCGGTAAATCAAATCTTGAAATTTAACAATATTCCTTCTTTCCGCCATACTAAACGAATGACGATAAAATTTGGATAAAAGTATAAATCAGGGTCCAAAACCTAGGAAAAAATTCTAGGATCTGTTCATGCTGGACTAAACTAGGCCATTTAATAACCAATCCTTTTGAATTTTTTTTTTTTTATCAATTTATTATCAGTTTTTGGCCGATATCTCAAAAACTTCCACTAGTAACCAATACTTTCGGTTGTTTATCTAATAGCTTAGGTCATACTGAGACTACGAGGAAAATTTGGGGGAAATTGATGGATTGGAATTTTCACTATAATTTTTTGATTTTCTGCGGCCATATAAGATATTTTCAGTTTTTGGCCGATATGTCAAAAACTTGCACTAGTAACCAATACTTTCGGTTGTTTATCTAATAGCTTAGGTCATACTGAGACTACGAGGAAAATTTGGGGAAAATTGATGGATTGGAATTTTCACTATAATTTTTTGATTTTCTGCGGCCTTATAAGATATTTTCAGTTTTTGGCCGATATCTCAAAAACTTCCACTAGTAACCAATACTTTCGGTTGTTTTTCTAATAGCTTAGATCATACTGAGACTACGAGGAAAATTTGGGGAAAATTGATGGATTGGAATTTTCACTATAATTTTTTGATTTTCTGCTGCCATATAAGATATTTTCAGTTTTTCAGAAAATCAAAAAATTATAGTGAAAATTCTGATCCATCAATTTTCCAGACATTTTCCTCGTAGTCTCAGTATGATCTAAGCAATTAGAAAAACAACCGAAAGTATTGGTTACTAGTGCAAGTTTTTGACATATCGGCCAAAAACTGAAAATATCTTATATGGCCGCAGAAAATCAAAAAATTATAGTGAAAATTCCAATCCATCAATTTCCCCCAAATTTTCCTCGTAGTCTCAGTATGACCTAAGCTATTAGATAAACAACCGAAAGTATTGGTTACTAGTGGACGTTTTTGAGATATCGGCCAAAAACTGATAATAAATTGATAAAAAAAAAAAAAATTTCAAAAGGATTGGTTATTAAATGGCCTAGTTTAGTCCAGCATGAACAGATCCTAGAATTTTTTCCTAAGTTTTGGACCCCTGATTTATACTTTTATCCAAATTTCATCGTCATTCGTTTAGTATGGCGGAAAGAAGGAATATTGTTAAATTTCAAGATTTGATTTACCGAGTTCCTTTACTTCGGAGATCAATCAATTTGTCATTTTAAGGATCACTTTTAATATTTTATTTCGCTGGGGTGTTTTATTTAGTGAAAAAAGAGATACAAAATGAATAATAAATTTCCGCTGGTAATTATATAACAAAATAAATTCTCTTTTGTGATTGTGCTGCCACTTGCGGCGAGTAGCGAAATCTCTTATTTTCCGCTGAGAACTTTCCGCTATCTTATACAGCATTATTTTCTCTTCTTTTTCATTAATTATTTGATTTTTCATCAAACTTTCTGCTGGTCAGAATTATTGATTTGCTTAAAAATTTCAAAAATTTTCTTCTTGTTTCAAAAAATATCAGATTAGAAATTTCCTTTTTGTGATAGTGCTGCCTCTAGCGGCGAATAGCAAAACTCATTTTTTCGGCTAGAAATTTTCTGCTATCTTATACAGCAGGGAGCCCATACAATCGAAAATGTTCTGACAAATAGGGTTGACAGAATGGGTTGCTGTAAAGGCAACCGTGGAAACTATTTGAACGAAGTGGTGTTCCATAGAGACGGATTTCCGTGTGAACTGTTTATTGGGTTCTTCTGATTGCCGATAGTATATTTGTTTAATGTGCATACACAAGCAAATAGACGAGGCACTTACCATATTAGCAAAAGGCGGAAAACGAAATACTCATATTAGCTCACGAACAATCTTGCAGTAAAATTAAACTTAAATCACGTTATACTATATTTTATACATATCGCACATATTTACCACACATAATTTTTTATAAATTATCAACAAAAACAAAACAAACAACATTGAACGATAACCCTGATTCAATTACATAGATTAACCTACAAAACGAAAACCAAACTTATCCTAACCTTGTTTCATATAAATTAAAAATTATCTCTTGGTACCACAACAATAAAAAGATACATTTTAGTTTCTTTATAAAATATATAAGACACAGCAACAAAACAAAAACAAACAAACAATAACCATTTAATATATGAGTAAATTACATGTACGTACCATCTTAGGTTTTTCATATTGTAGGATAACCTTTCTGAGGTCAAACCATATAACCAATAAGTTGCAGTGAAACGTATAATTTTCATTTTCTTCATAACATGTACGAGTATGTAGGTACTTTGTATAGGTACGCCGATATTAAAGAAATCAGAAACCAAACATAAAATTCTTAATTATAACCTTTTAAATGGATAATAACTTAATAGTCGATACAAAATTTGTTTTTACGGTGAACCTACTACACAAGACTAATCGGAGTTCGGTGATTCAGATTTGAATGCGATTTTGGCGATAAGAAGATTTTCAACAACGTAATTTTCATCAATCACCGAGAGAGGATGGAACCAAGAATAATAAAATGAAAATCGTGTATAAGCAAAATATCTACCGAACACTGGTAAAATACTGCTTGGCGTATAAATGTTTATCCCGCGTGTTTATAAAAACTGTGCAAAGTAAATATTTTCTTCAATATAATCCCATAAAAAGATGATATGCTCAAACGTGTACCATATACAATATAACCGAGAAAATAATTTCACGGAAGATTTATCTTAAAATTGATCCTTATTTTTCGATAAAAGTAAAGTCAGTATTTATGTGTACGATAAACTCATATTATACTCGTAAGTATAAAGATGTATACGAAGAATTTGACGTTTTTATAGACGTTTGTATTCTTCCCGTGTAATTGGGAATGGCTTAGCGAGTGAAGGAAATCAATTGATTTATTTTTATTATTCACTGTTTTGTTTGTAATTGATATTATAAGATTAGCAACCCTTTGTGGAAATGGTACTTGTACGTAATATCTGAGGGCCTAGAGAGCCTTAATGTTTCAGCCCAAATGTAAACTTATCTCAATCGAACGTGAAGCGGCTGGTTAACCTAACACCGACAACCTAGCAAATAACGTTTTCTCCAATGACCTAGTCCATTTAAGTAGGTTGATAGCTATTCAACAAATTGACTCCCTAGTAGTACAAATAAGAACATTATTAAAAATAAACTTATTATTCGTGGTGATTGATTGATTGAGTACTGGACAAGATGTGCCGGATAAGGCCAGTCCTATTCCTATAGCCTTTTTACACATAACGTGAAGGAAGGATCGGAAATGTAGACATGGCACGTAGCGATCGTACAGTACAAGACAATACAATTCTAATCTTCTAGAAGAATTTTTTTTAACAACTTTTTGATATGGCTACTACAATCTTAAACATTATTAATTCATTAGTAAGGTTGACATTAGTACTTATGAGATAAGCATAAACTTGTGTGGGTCTGCTGGACCAGTGCCCAGTTCCCTTGGTTTATAATTTTCATACGGTTAGCTCATGTGGTTTGATTCGTTTGAGCCGCCTTACTTCGTTTGTACTGTCCAGTAGTTGTACGGCCTCAAGATTGGTGTGGGTAAGAAGTCTCTTCTCATGTTTTATGGCACATTCGCGGATAACGTCGCCTTTCAATTGTATTTCTAAATCATTGTGGATTTCCTTGTTAGTCACAAATCGGTAGGCGTTGGTGACCATTTATTTTGGCTTCGTTGTATAATGTCTCTATTGGATTTATGTGTACAACCCCATAGCTGCGCACCATACATCCATATTGGTTTGAAGATAGTTTGGTATACCAGTCTTTTGCAATACAGGTTCATTTTGGGATGATGTCCAATTAACCAGTACATTTGACGTTGTTTCAATCGTATCTGTTCAGCTTTTTGTCTCACGTGATGTTTCTTGCACTCCTTTGAGGTGTATATGAAGAGTGTTATTTTTATGTCAAAGCGTAAATGACACATATGTTGATTTGAGCTCATTCAGTGCGATTTTCCAGTCAATTGTCCATTTAGTAACGTTGTCCATTGCTCGTTGAAGATTTTCCACTGCTCTTGGTTGAGATTCGTCTACCGACATAATTACAGTGTCGTCAGCGAACGTGCCGATGAATGTTTTATTCGTTGTAGGTATGTCCGCAGTATAAAGAAGGCAGAGGAGGCGACCCAATACGCTTCCCTGCGGAATTCCCGCAATCGCTGGATAAAAGTCAGAACATGTTTTTCCATGAAAAATTCTGAATTGGCGATCAGAGAGGTATGATTCAAGCAGCTGGCAATAGTTTTGTGGTAGAATTTTGCTCATTTTGAATGTCAATCTGTCATGCCAAACCCTATCGAAGGCCACGGATACATCCAGAAATACGGCGGGGCAATATTTCTTTTCTTCTAACGCTTGCTCTATTACCGCAGTTATTCGATGGACTTGATCTATGGTGGAGAGGTTACTCCTGAATCCAAATTGGAAATCAGGAACGTTTACCATTGGCTTTAGACGTTTTAGTAGCAGTTTCTCGAACAGCTTTGATAAGGTCGGAAGCAGTGAGATTGGTCTGTATGGTGTTACTTCTTCATCTGGTTTACCTGGTTTCTTCAGCATAATTATTTGGGCCATTTTGAAGCATTTGGGTACATACTTCAATCTCATACAGGCATTAAATAAGTATGTGACCAGGATAATTGCTTTACGTGGAAGTTCCTTGAATAGACCCGGTGATATTTAATCAATTCCTGGTGCTTTTTTATGATTAAGATTTTTGTCGATTTCTTTAGCAATTTCCATTGGCGTGACCCTTTTAAAGTCCTGATTTGGTTGATAAACAGGTGTTACATCAATGTTAGATTGAATGTCATAGGGTTGGAACACTGCTGCTAGGTGTTGAGCAGAGTTCCGCTTTTTCTTTGTCTTGTCGAACCCAACTGCCTTGAGCATTCCTTAAAGGTGGTACTCGAACTACAGGTCGTTTAAATCTTCTGGTTGCTTTCCATAACGAGTAGTCTTTATTCATTTCTGGACCTAGCCCGCTTAAGTAGTTATCGAGGCAATTCTGTTTGAAATTTTTCATTAGTCTATTGACTTTGTTACTTATTCGATTAAAAGTTGTCTTGTCAGCGGGATTTCTGGTGAGGTGCCATATTCTCCTCGCCCTTCTTCTTGCTCTTCTTGCCTTGATTTGTTCCCTGATTTCAGCCGGGTATTTGACTTCAATCTCCGCTTTGTCCTTAGATTCAGGAGTAGCTAGTCTGGCAGCCATTCGAGTGTATTCAATAAAATTGTTTTTTTGTTGTTCCAATTCTTCATGGCTTTTGATACTAACTTTTAATTCAACCAGCTCATCCAATTTTTCTCTGAAGATGTCCCAATCCGTGAATCTATTAGTAAGGTTTTGCTTTTTCTGTTTCTTTATTACTGTAGCGCTTACTGACAACAGTACAGGAATGTGGTCAGATGTTAGGTCGTTAATTCCTTCGACTCTAGTGTACCTTAGAGGAATACATTTTATGATGAAGAAATCCAGTAGATCTGGTCCCCCCTGGGGACAGATATTCGCATTTGTTTTCATGAATGGCATTGAACAAGGTGTTACCTTTCCCAGGAGAAATAAGCCTGGCACCCCAAGCTGTATGTTTTATATTGTAGTCCCTTCCAATAATAAATCTTGGACCGAGCTTATTGAAGACGTGATTAAATTGTAACTTCGTTGGTGTACGCCGTGGAAGACAGTACGCTGCTGCAATATTTAGATCTGCGCCAATATATTGGATTGAGATAACAGTTGCTTGCAAATAGTTTTCACGAATATCCTCTTAACGATTGTGTTTGATATTATTTTTGATTAGTACAGCTGAACCACCTCTAGCTCTTTCACTAGGATGGGTTGTTCAGTAGGAATTAAAACTCCTTATTCTGATAAAGCTTTTGTTGGAGAAGTGCGTCTCTGAAATCAGCGCAATACCAATGTTGTTTGTATGGAGAAATATTTCCAGTTCGTGGGCTCGCTGGTTGAGCCCATTAGCGTCCCAAGCTACAATGCGTAGGAACGAGTTAACTATTTGTGAGTATGCTGACTTTTTTGCTTGGTGGATAGATATAGGTTTCCAGTTTTGCCACCCTCTCTGCTAAATGACCAAGTGACTGTTGAATTTGGCTAAGCATTTTAATAATTTCAGTGTTATTTGACTCGTTGGCGATTTGCGCATAGGATAATCCAACTGTGGATGGTGTGATTGTTGTTTGTGGTTTAGCAACTTTGGTTTGTAATCGCTGCACTGCGCTTGTTCTATTATTCTGTTTACTTTTAATTTTGTTCTGATATACAAGGCATCCTTTATAATTTGCAGTATGCCCTTGTTGTTGACAAAGAGCACAAGAAGGCGCGATATCTGGTGTTTTCTTGCATTTTGTCGTGCGGTGATTTCCCGCGCATTTAACGCATTTGGTTTGACGATAGCAAAAGCTCTTGGTATGTCCAAGTTGTTGACAATTCGTACATTGTGGAATTCCCCTTGTCTTGTTAGGTGGCTCAATTTTAACTATACAGTACGCAACTTTCTTGATATTGTATACTTCTTTATTGTTGTCTTTTTGTTTTAAGTTGATGTAAAACAATGGAAAGTGTTTCCTGACTTTTACACCATCAATTGTGACCATTTTGTATATGTTGGTAATACCTGCAACTTCATGTCCCATTTTTTCTAAGTCTGCTTTAATTTCATCGTGACTAATAGAAGAAGGTAAGCCTCTGATAACCACTCTAAAGGCCTTTTCACTCTTCAGCTGGTAGGTGTGATATTGAATATTTTCTAGTTGGTTGCTAGATTCATTTTTTAATTCTTCCAGTAATTTTTTGACATTTCTGTAATCATTTTCATTTTGAAAGGTAATTCTAGTGTCACTATTTGAGAGCGCCTTAAAATTAGTTGATTCACTAGTGGTTTTTATTATTTTTTGTCGAAAAAGTTCGAAATTGTTGATATTGCTCACATTAATGGAACAGGTTCTGTTCAGTGTTACTGTTCACACTTTGTGTATTATTTTTTGGGGGAGTTTTCGATTTTTGTGCGCCTACGTTTCTTAGGATTTCTGTTATTACCTCTGGAAAGTTCTTCTTCAAGTTCTTCCTCATCTGTGAAATAATCCTCTATACTCAGAGCATTAAATCTATTATTCTGTTGAGAGACTGGAAATTGCTGCAGCAACCAGTTGGAATTATTTGAATGATGTGGACTTGTTGATGGCTGAATATGGTTGACAGGCAGGTTGTTAGCTCGTGCTGAATTCTCAGCTTTACTATTTTTAACCTTTTCTTTTAGTGTAGAGTTTTCTCTCTTAAGTTCAGCAACTTCATTGCTCAGCTGTGCGATTAGTTTCTCCATTTTCTGAAACTTGGATAAGAGATCCTCGCTGTTTATAATGTTTGTTGATGTAAAGACCGCGTCTTTTGCAGTTACTGTGGACGCAGTCGCTGTTGGCACAGTTGTCTTTAATTGTAGTGTACGTCTACTTACATTTGGAGGTGGTGATCTCAACATTTTCATGCTCTTAGGAAAGTTGTTCCCTTTATTTTCCAAGGGTTGGTTCCCCCCAGAATCTATGGTACTAGAATCCGAAGAGTATATGGAGCGGCCCGGTTTATTTGATGCTTCTATAGACGCATCCGTCTCGTTTCCTAATATTATTAGGCTATTATTTTCATCATTATTTTTCATCATAAATTTTTATTTTATTCCCACGAGTAACACGAGAAATTAACGGTCGCCTATGACAGAGCTCTGCGTTATCATAGGAAGGCTATGGGTTTAAACCGAATGACGCCAAATTCGGAGTTCACATACTAACGACTAAGCACCCTCTTAGCCACGCAGCCATCGGCGTATGTAGTACCACCTTAGCTTTGGTGTGCTATTTTTTGGTCCGCCCCGAGTATTTAATTTCCCCGGTACCTACCATATCTGGCAAGCATTCCCCTATCCGCCACCCGGGGAGGCGCCTGATGGGGGTAATAGCAAACCCCACACAGGGGGGTCACTTCTAGAAGAAATGATAAAGGTTTAATAGGTTTAATGGTTAACGATGATGTTGGTATTCAACAATTGCTTCATTAAATTAGCACCCAAGAAATTTTTTTATTATTTCTCATGTAAATAAAGAAATTGGCACCCATAGTGGCTATATACATTTGAAAGGGCAAACATTGTGGAATTAACGTCACCTAATGCAATTTCGAAGGAGCCAATTTCTGACATTCGTGTTATTTGCCATAAACTAGAACGACATCCTTTCATACTTAAATTGCATAATCCCTGATGTTTAAAATTATTTCTGAAATCTTAATCACTAAGGTAATTATGTAAATCTTCAGAGCAGAATCTAATTCTTATCAATAGATAAATTTTATAATTTATGTTGTCACAGCCATCGTTTTCTTCTTTAATCGTGAAGACATAGGAATATCTTTAAGATTTCCGCGCCCGCAAATTCGGATGAGATGCTAGTTTCCATGCATAGCTGATCCGCATCTTTTGTAATTCGTCTTTGATAGTTCCTTTTGTATATTTTTGTTTTTTACGAACCTGTAATCATTCTGAGAATTTTTAACTGTGTTCGTTGGACAATGTCAATATTCGAGTTGATTGCAGTTGATTGTCATAATTGACACCCATACGACCAAATTGGTTATCATTGTGTTATACAGGAGAAGTTTGTATTCTAGGTCAATGGTTGAATATTTCCTCATCAACCAGTGCACTTTATCAATTTTTAATTTGATGTGGTCTCGTTTCATTTCAATATGTTTTCGCCAAGTTAACCGTCGGTCCAGATGTATGCCTAAATATTTTGCTTCATTTGATTGGGGGATTTGTATTCCGTTCATTGTGACAAGCGGGCAAGTAAGCTGGGTGGGTCGATTCCTCTTCATTGACCTTTATCTTGCATTGCTTTAGCCATATTCTGATGTCATAGATATGTTGTCGCGAAGTTTCGGTCGCAATTTGTGGTTTTTTGTGGCTACATACGATTGCCTTATCATCCTGCGAAAGTAGACGTCATAATTTCCGAAGACATTGGTAGATCTGAAATGAAAATTAAATATAACGTTGGTCCAAGCACACTACCTTGCGGTACTCCAGCCAAAATGTTTTTCGCACCTGATTTAGAGGTATTGCGTATTTGACATAATATATGCGATTTGACAAATACGGCTTCATGTAGCTACTCGGCCCACTTGCCCAATGGTTCCATGCTCGGCTCTGAAACCAAATTGATGATTAGGGATGATGTTTCGTAGGTCCTTAGTTTTTTGGATTTTCTAAGAGATGGCGTAACTTTAGTACTAAACATTCTTTTACAATGACACCTACGACGTTTTAAAGTGTTGACATTCCACATTACAATTTGGTTGTCATTATTCGTGAAAGCGTAAACAACATATTTTTAAATCCCGTTAAACATATCGAATTTCGTACCAACAAAACAGCATTTGCGGGTAGCATTACTTGTTTGCTTTAATCAAAAGAAAAAGCTGCTGAAAGTTTTTGTTTGGTTCAATAAACTTATGGTGAATATGCACCACCAACGCAACAGACTTGCGAAAACTGGTTTAAACGATTCAAAAGTGGTGATTTTGATGTCAGAGACAAAGAACGTTCTGGTCAACCAAAAAAATTCAAAGATGAAGGAAGCATTATTGAAGGAAAACTCAGCTCAAACAGAAAAATAACTTGCAGAACAGTTAAATGTCACTCAAGCAGACATAAGCAAACGTTTACATGCCGTGAAAATGATTCAAAAAGAAGGAAAATGGGTACCACATGAACTGACTGAAGCCAATGTTGAAAATCGTTTAATGGTTTGAAATTCTTTGCTTACAAGACACCGAAGATGGCATTTTTGGCTCAAATTGTGACTGGCGATGAAAAATGTATTTACTAAAATAACTCTAAACGCAAAAAATCACGGGTTCATCCAAACGAACCATCCACATCAACAGCAAAACGAAACATTCATAGAAGTAAGGTTATGTTGTGCATTTGGTGGGATCAGAAAGGAGTTGTGTGCTAAAACCGAACGAAACTATTTTTTTTTATTTGCCCTGCAATTTGTTCTGGGCCCAAGGCTCTACCAACTGTCGCGAAACAAGTAAAAAATACGCTGGAAGTAGTTCCTATTCACCAAATTGTACCCCATCAGATTACTATTTATTCCGATCAATGCAAAGCGATCTTCAAGACCAGCACTTCAGAAACCACGAAGAAATCAAAAAATGGCTCGACGAATGGAACGCATCAAAAGAGAAACACTTTTTTTCGGTGGACTCCAAATAGTTTTTTAGAATACTTTCGAGATGATTGGAGTAGGCTTATTGGTCTATATGACGAGACTTTGGTAGTATCCTTGCCAGGCTTCGGGATCAGTTTTATAGTTGACAATTTCCAGCACTCAGTTATATATCTTGATTCGTAAATTGAATTGAATGTTTGAGCCAGTCGTCCAATCCAATGGCACCCTCAGGCAGATGTTTAAGCATTTCACCTGTAATTCGATCATGCCCAGGGGCTTTCTTTAATTGAATTTTATGTGAAATAATAAACTTTACTAGTGGTTTCTTTATCTTAAATTTCCTCACAGGTCTGATTGCTACATTTTCTGGTTGGACCACCGATAATCCAAGGTTTGGAGTGAATACACGTTCAAGGTGGTCAGCGAAGGCTTTAGCTTTTCTCTTGTCACTCCTAGCCCATTCGCCGTTAGAAAGGCGAATTCGCGGGTTTGGTTGCTGAGGCCGTTTATGATATTTAGTGGCCTTCCGTAATGAATAGTTTGTGTCGGAATGAGGAGATAATTCCTTAAGATAGTTTTGCATATAATCCTTCTTATTTTGCATATAATCCTTCTTAAGCGACGTTTCTCTGTTAACATTTTTTCTATTTCAGCGGATGTTATGATGTGTCTTGTATGTTTGCTCTTTGGTTTAGGCGAGGCTGAAATAGCTGCGTTGACCAATAAATCATTAAAGTTTTCCATAGCACTGATTATATCATTAGTCGTCTGCAGTGTAGCCGTCAGATCGATATGTGAACTGATGTATATCTTCAATTTCAACCAGTTAGTGAAGGTGTTCGTTAGATAGTTGTTTGTAGAACATGGCTTTTGGTCGATCCAGTACCCGGAGAGTGGTCAGAAGACAATTCTAAAAGTGGTTTAGCTTGGATTATTTCTCGGTTTATTTTACTTGTGACTGCAAAATCAAGAACGTCAGGGATTTTTCGACGATCATCGTTTCTTATATTGGGGGGGGGGTACATGTTAAAGCGTCATCATTTCCCTCTAAATCTGTCAAAATTGCGGGAAGCGCTGTTTTTTTGTTTTAATTTGAAGAAAATTGCTAGCTGAAGGCCATCGATTGTCGTGTGAAGCATATGTGGAACATGCTTCACCTATAAAAGCATGTAAGTACTGGTTCCACCGTTTTACAAGTGGCGATTTTGAAACCAATAGCAAAAAACGCTAAGAGAGACCAGTAAAATTTGAAGACGCTGAGTTGGAGGCGTTATTGGACCAAGATTCTTGCCAAATTCAAGAGGAGCTCCCTGAAGCTTTGCGAGTGTCTCAACAAGTGATTCAAAACGGTCTCAAGAGCATGGGTATGGTGCAAAAGAAAAGAAATTGGGTTCCGTGTGAACACATGGCAAGAAACGCTGAATGCAGTTTTTTCACGTGAGAACAACTGCATCAAAGACTAAATCGGAAGAGTTTTTGCATCGAATCGTGACGGAGGATGATCCACTACGACAACCCAAAGCACAGAAAATTAAGCCCGATGGGATACGCCTGGTCATGCAACAACTTCAACCGTCAAACCGATTATTCATGGCAAGAAGCTAATGTCGTGCATCTGATGGAATCAGTTTGGAGTGATATACTATGAGCTACTCCAGGCTAACGAAACTATCACTGGAGAACGTTATCAACAACAATTGAAGCAATTAAGCCGAACATTAAAGCTCAAACGCCCACAATATGCCAAAAGACATGACAAAGTGATCTTTCAGTACGACAACGCTCGGCTCCATGTTGCTGGAACCGCCAAGGAAACGTTGGAGGCGCTTTAATGGGATGTCCACTTGTTCCGGTCGATGACTAATGGTCGATTCCTGGGTCGATAACGATGGACGACATTTTGAATAAAATACATTGTACCAGTTTCTCCGATTAAAGCATCAAGTTATAAAAAAACTCAAAACTTATTTGTACCCCTATATTTTTGTAACAATAGACTTAATCACATCTTTCAGTTGTTTTATTTCGTGCCCTTAGACCATATAAGTTGATCCAGTTTCTCATTCTGCGTGTTCTGTTGTTTATCCTGCTCGGCAAACTGATCATCTTGCTGTTCAAGGTTGGAATCTAGCTTATCTAGTTTATCGTTTATTCTTCCCACCGGATGAAGAAGTGTATTTACCATGTCTCCTAAATTTAGTGCGGGTTTTTGTTGCTAGGCGGTAAGCGATTGTACTAAAATTGTGCCTTTGGTTTCACGTACCGACCCGATTTTCTCACTTTTAACTGATTTTCGGTAGCTTGAACATTTTGATCTTTTTTTGATCCAACAAGCGTCATTCATGATGGTTTTGAAGCCGGTGACGGTGATCGTGATCGCTCTCAGAATGCATCCCTAAATAATCGAGCTTTCTGCTCCCATCTAACGCTTTGCAGTCTCGACAACAGCTCTTCTCTATTTCTATCGACGACAAAGTCTACGACTCGGCAGCATTTCTCCAAATTTCTGTGACTTACAGAATTTTATTTCTAATAAGCTCATTTTTACTGCTATTTGCAAAATCCGACTTCTGACACCAAATATTACGAATTTCGATCGTTCCACACGGATTCCTACTGGAGTTTGTAAATAAATTAAGTTACAAACTATTGTAAAGTTGACAACATTTGGTGGTGTACTATATTTAACCACTTGACGACCACCGATTGTTTTATTTGTATAGAGTAGAATTCGTAATACAAGGACGATTTCGGTAAAATATATATCCTGAAAACTTGCATTCTGAAACAAGGTGTTTTGGGGGAGATGTGGTACAGTCGGTGGAATTTACCGATGTTGTAGCCTTATTCATAAAAAAGGTGGCCCCCTGGTATCCTGGATTTAGGGTTATATTTGAAACGAACGGGCTAACGAAAATCAAATTAGAAAAAAAATCTAATTGATTTTGATTTACGTTTCTGTTACCAAGTTATCAAAAGCTTCAGAGAAGAAATATTTTAGTGATGATGAAAAGTAATTTAGTAATGAAATTAACAGATTTTTCTAAGAGGCTACACAAAATGGCACTTTCAATACTTAAATTGGTATAGGTATTAAATACTTTTGAACTAATAGAATACCCTAAAGTTAAAAATTTTTACTTTTCAATTTTATATTTATTAGTTTAATTTATTAGTTTAAATATATCCTTGTTCTATCACTAGATGTGGAGAATAGATCGACGCAAGATTTCGCATGCAAAATTTTTGAATTCAATTCTCATGTTTTTATGAGTTCCATTTCTACTCTATACAAAATTATTAAAATTCTATCAAATCAGGTGCCCGGATTAAATACCTATGCATAACTACCACCTGTTATAATGAAGTCCACTTACCTATAAAATGTTTCAGCATTTTAAGTTCACGTAAAATATTTAAATAAAATTGATATAAATTTCATTCAGCGGAAAAGCAAAAATCATAATTTAATTTCAAGAGTCATCATAAGCCTTTAGTGGTGCGGTGCTACATAAAAACAAAATCGAAACCGTAACACAAAGCAAAACCTGTTTGAATATAAATTTCACTACCATCCAGAGAAAAAAATTCTACTCCTCGGGGCAATAATCATTCTTCATTACCATACAGAAACACACACATAGTTGTTTCGTTGTACCAATTTTTTCCTGGTCCGGTTGTGCGTAAAATCTATACACGTTAGCCATCCCCGTCGTTTTCCATATACAAGAGGAGAATTATTATATCCACAGTCGATTTTAATTATAGGGCTGGCTGGTTGAATTTGAAAGAAGTTAAAAGCAATAATTACACTTTAGGTTTAGTTTACATTTTATTCAATGCGTCTATATGATGTGTCCATCATATCACGTTTTTTGTGATATGCCGGTAATTTTATGTGTGTTTTGTTCGCTTAATGTATTTAGGATATACCGATATGTTTATTATAAACCCATATCAAATTGGAGTATATTTTGTTGTTGTTCTCTGCATTATAAAATTAAAATATCAATTTCATTTTATCATACCGAAAATTTAACATTGGGTTATTATGAATTCATTTAATAAAGTTGTGTGGGGTCGTGAAAACTAGGTGGACTACACAATTTATCAATTAATTATGGTTTATTGTGACAATATACTCGTAAGATTGGGTAACGATTACTTCAGTATTTAAGTATGTGTGTATGTCTGTATTGAGGTATTTAGGCAATTAAGGTACAAACCAATATTGATTGTAATCTTTCAAATCTGGAGCGAGATCATGAAATCCGACCAAAAAATTCAATTGTTCCAAAATATTTGCGAAAGATGGTCAAATAAACAAAAGTTTAACTGGAAAATTGTATTCGACAACTATTTCATAATCGAGCAGTTTTGAACGGAAATATACTACCGGTAGAAATTATATTTCGAAAATCTTCTAGCGGATTAGGCATTACTCTTAAAATATCATAGATATTGCATTTATGCGTCACATCCACTAAGTCTAATTTTAATAGACTTAATTGAGTATTTTTCAAAATATTTCTCAAAATATTTTCTCAATTTTCCGGTCATTACATTAATATCATTTGTTTTTTTATAACAAGGAGATTTTCTGAGTAGGTATAAATCTTAATACTTCTGTAAAACCTTCTTCCCTTGCGATGTTCCTTTTAAATAATCCATTACTTCTCAAACTTTTCGCAATGACAACACATTGCAGTCTAATCCAATCAAGTTGTTAAGTGGTATATCCTTTTCGTATTAGACCCCTAACCCGTCAAATGAACTCTTCAAAACACGACTTTAATATAAATAAAAGTTCCATCAGATAAAGGACTAAACTTGGTTAGAACACCGCAATTTTGACCAATATTTAGTTTGGGAGTCCCTTGATTCTGGGCTCTAACTCAAAATTCCAGATGAAGATTTCCAACTCACCTGATAGCGTTTGAATGAAATTAAATCATTGACGTTTCATTTAGTTTTAAATGTTATGCCAGTCTTTTGGAAATCTATTGAGTGCCTATACTTCACACTGTTAAATATTTGCATGGGTTTAGTGGAATACCACCTGACCTGGCTTCAAAATTTACAATTTTAATTCTAACTTTAATTTTTCTTTTATTCACTTTCGCAATCGGTCCACTTTCAAACTTCTACATATATGACTCATTCTAATAAATTCATACACATTCGTATACATGCTCATTCCCATATGCAATAAATCAGTCAAATTCCTTGCACTCAATAGAAAATCGAACATTTTTCTGCTCTGATTATAGTCAGAAGAACATTTCAGAATTAAATGGTCGATGTCCTCCACAACCAAACAGCTTTCAGATAACTCACTCTCAATTAAATTACGTTTCTTCAAGCACTCTTTCCAATTTCGATAGTTCAATCTCACACGGTCCATCGTTCGTACCATTCTAGTACCTCCTTTAAGCATCCGTAAGGAGAATGAATCTGTGGTGAAAATAGTAGACGGAATTTATTGAAAAATGTTAAGTCTAACATTGAGTTAGTTCTCGTATGAGCCATCACAAAAAGAACTACGTATGTGAAGCTGGTCCGAAAACCATCCCGAAAAACGCCATTAAAATGTAGGTGTATTTCTCTGCTAAATTCATTAAACGGCCCTTCAGCCCGAAAAATTAAAAAACGTATGGAGAAAATCAAATTCCATCCCGAGAAAATAAAATCAATCTCACGTACACACAGCAAATTTTAAGTATAAAATCTAGTAGAAGAAGAGATTTACCATCTTAAAGAAACTAAATTAAAATTTTTTAAAAACAATTCCCTCAAATAAATTTGATTGAATTTTTTTAACGACCTTAATATTTCGATTAACAGTGGTTGGGAGATATAATTGTATATGCCTAACTGATGTACTGACCATCAGCATTTAGCAAACAAATGCTCATCACCTTACAGTAGGACAAGAAGCCTCTCCAGCTAATTTAATATTCGCTTCTGTTAGATTAGGTATCAGAACTATGCTCATATGTCACCATAAATTTCTCCGTTCACAGAGTTTGGCAGATATAACATTAATTAGGCAAATACCGTTATATCTGCCAAACTCTGTGAACGGGGAAATTTATGGTGACATATTAGCACAATTCCGATACCTAATCTAACAGAAGCGAGTATTAAATCAGCTGGGGAGGTTCCCTATTTCCACTGTAAGGTAATGAGCATTTGTGTGCTTAATGCTGATGGTCAGTGCATTAATTAGGCATATACCGTTACATCTGCCAATCTCCGTGAACGGAGAATTTTAGAGCGACATATGAGCATAATTTCGATGCCTAATCTGACAGGAGCGAATATATAATCAGCCGGGAAGGCCTCTTATCCCCACTGTAAGGTGAGGAGAATTTGTGTGCTTAATACTGATGGTCAGTGCATTAATTAGGGATATACCGTTATACCACCGTGAATCGAAATATTAAGGTCGTTAAAAAAATTCAATCAAATTTATTTGAGGGAATTGTTTTTAAAAATTTTTAATTTAGGTTCTTATAAGTATGGTAAATCTCTTCTTCTACTAGATTTTATACTTAAAATTTGCTGTGTGTACGTGAGATTGATTTTATTTTCTCGGGATGGAATTTGATTTTCTCCATACGTTTTTTAATTTTTCGGGCTGAAGGGCCGTTTAATGAATTTAGCGGAGAAATACACCTAAATTTTAAAGGCGTTTTTCGGGATGGTTTTCGGGCCAGCTTCACATACGTAAGAGAACTAACCAACTTAAAGTATTTCTTGTCTTTCACCTGACATTTTTCTACAGATTCCGTCTACTATTTTCAACACAGATTCAACTGAAACATTCGAAATGCATCTCTTGTATCCATGAATACATCATCATTCACACCACCCCTTTTTGCAAGCATATCGGCTCTATCACTACCTCCATTATGTAAGTGTGAAGGTATCCATTGAAAAATGGACTCACTTCCTCAAAATTGGAGGTGCTCATACAATATTTCTACATACACATTGCCATGAGTTCCTCCATTATACAGACACCGTCATATAATCTTGCCATTTTTCTTTTTTCATTGAAAGAATACAACTTCCGACTTCCACTCAATTCTCATTTGCACTACAATTTGTATACACTTATTACACTGCCCAACATGTCATACGTAGGTCCTGTTCGATGTCGTTATGCGTTTTGCAAAATTGTAATAGTACCAAAGATGAATCGAATATCGTTCCTTTCAAAATTAGATAGCATTCTACAGTCATTATAGAGGTCAGGGTCCAGCTCTCGCTTCTGAAAGTCAGAACAGGTCGTATCAGTGATTTATAAAGTGTAAGCTTGCACGTCGGCGAAAGATGTTTAGATTGCAATAATCTTGATCGGGCGTAGAAAACTCGGTGCTCGGCAGCCATTCGGGCTTTGATTTATGCCTGCATATAAATTAAATAAATTAAAAAAATTAAATAAATTATAAATTAAATAAATTAAATAAATTAAATAAATTAAATAAATTAAATAAATTAAATAAATTAAATAAATTAAATAAATTAAATAAATTAAATAAGTTAAATAAATTAAATAAATCATAAATTAAATAAATCAAATAAATTAAACTAAAATAAAATATATAAATTAAATAAATATTATAAATTAAATAAATTAAATAAATTATATAAATTAAATAAATTAAATAAATTAAATAAATTAAATAAATTTAATAAATTTAATAAATTAAATAAGTTATAAATTAAATAAATCAAATAATTTAAATAAACTAAATAAATTAAATATATTAATAAATTTAAATAAATTAAATAAATTACATAAATTAAATAAATTAAATAAATTAAATAAATTTTAAATTAAATAAATTATAAATTAAATAATTAAAATAAATTAAAAAAATTAATTAAATTAAATAAATTAAAAAAATAAAAAAAAATTTAAAATTAAATAAATTTAATAAAATAAATAAATTAAGTAAATTAAATAAATTAAATAAATTAAATAAATTAAATAAATTAAATAAATTAAATAAATTAAATAAATTAAATAAATTAAATAAATTAAAAAAATTAAATAAATTAAAAAAATTATAAAAAATAAATTAATTAATTAAATAAATTAAATAAATTAAAAAAATTTAATAAATTAAATAAATTAACAAAATTAAAAAAATTAAATAAATTGAAAAAATTAAAACAAATAAATAAATAACTTTAATAAATAAAATAAATTAAATATATTAAAAAAAATAAATGGATTATAAATTAAATAAATTAAAAAAATTAAATAAATTAAGTAAATAAAAAAATAAAAATAAATAAATAAATAAATTAAATAAATTATAAATGAAATAAATTAAAAAAGTAAAATAAATTAAAAAAATTAATAAAATTAAATAAATAAAATAAAATAAACAAATTAAAAAAATTAAATTAATTAAATAAATTTAACAAATATAATAAATTAATTAAAAAAATTAAATAAATTACATAAATTAAAAAAATTAAATAAATTAAATAAACTAAATAAATTAAATAAATTAAATAAATTAAAAAAATTAAATATATTAAATAAATTAAATAAATTATAAATTAAATAAATTAAATAAATTAAAAAATTTAAATAAATTAAGTAGTATAAATTAAATAGTATAAAAAAATTAAATAAATTTAAATTGAAAATAATTAAATAAATAAATTATAAATTAAATAAATTAAATAAATTAAATAAATTAAATAAATTAAATAAATGAAATAAATTAAATAAATTAAATAAATTAAATAAATTAAATAAATTAAATAAATTAAATAAATTAAATAAATTAAATAAATTAAATAAATTAAATAAATTAAATAAATTAAATAAATTAAATAAGTTAAATAAATTAAATAAATTAAATAAATATTATAAATTAAATAAATTAAATAAATTAATTAAATAAAATAAATTAAATAAATTAAATAAATTAAAAAAATTAAAAAATGTTTAATAAATTAAATAAATTAAATAAATTAAATGAATTAATAAATTAAATAAATTAAATAAATTTTAAATTAAATAAATTAAATAAAAAAAAATAATTAAAAAAAAATAATGAATAAATTGCAAATTAAATAAATAATGTAAATTAATTAATAAATTAAATAAATTAAATAAATTAAAAAAAGTAAATGAATAAATTAATTAAATTAAATAAATGTAATAAATTAAATAAATTGCAAATTAAATAAATTAAATAAATTATAAATTAAATAAATTAAATAAGTTAAATAAATTAGAAAAATTAATTAAATTAAATTAATTAAATAAAAAATTTAATTAAAATATTATAAATAAATTATAAAAATTAATTAAATTAAATTAATTATAAATTAAATAAATTAAAAAAATTAAATAAATTAAGTAAATTAAATAAACTAAATAAATTATAAATTGAATAAATTAAAAAAATTAAATAAATTAAATAAATTAAATAAATTAAAATAAAATAAAATAAAACAAATTAAATAAATTAAATAAATTTTATATTAAATGAATTAAATAAATTAAATAAATTAAATCGATTAAATAAATTAAATAAATTAAATTAATTCTAAATTAAAAAAATTAAAAAAATAAATAAATTATAAAAAATAAAAAATTTAAATAAATTAAATAAATTTAATATGTTAAATAAATTAAATTAAATAAATTGTAAATAAAATAAATTATAAATTAAATAAATTTAATAAATTAAATAAGTTAAATAAATTAAAAATATTAAGTAAATCAAATAATTGAAATTAATTAAATAAATTAAATAAATTATTTGATTAAATAAATAAAAGAATAATATAAAAGAAAAAATTTTAATTCTTTAAATAAATTAAATAAATTATAAATTAAATAAATTAAATAAATTATAAATTAAATAAATTAAATAAATTAAAATAAAATGAAATGAAATATATAAATTAAATAAATTAATTAAATTAAATAAATTATAAATTGAATAAATAAAAAAAATTAAATAAATAAAATAAATTAAAATAAAATAAAATAAATTAAATAAATCATAAATTATTAGAAAAGTTAGAAAAAAATATGGCGATCTTAAAACCACATAGCCTTAGTCCGACAAATGTATACTTTTAACGTGCGAAATTTAAATTTAATTTTTGTTCAAATACGTGTTGTATGGGTATATTCGGCCCAGGGTCCAATTTCACAAAGTTGCCACGGAACGATTTTTTCCTAACTTTTCTAAAAGTAAGGCAGGAATATGGCGATCTCAAAACCACATAGCCTTAGTCCGACAAATGTATACTTTTAACGTGCGAAATTTAAATTTAATTTTTGCTCAAATACGTGTTGTATGGGTATATCTCGCCCAGGGCCCAATTTCGCAAAGTTGCCACGGAACGATTTTTATCTAACTTTTCTAAAAGTAAGGCAGGATTATGACGATCTCAAAAACCACATAGCCTTATTCCGACAAATGTATACTTTTAACGTGCGAAATTTAAATTTAATTTTTGTTCAAATACGTGTTGTATGGGTATATTCGGCCCAGGGCCCATTGATTTTGAATCAATTTAAAGAAATTCTGGGCTGGGCTAACTTCACACAAGAGCAAACGGGGTTTTTATTGATTAGTGTTGTCTGATGAAATTATTTTATTTTCTGGGATAGAATCGTGGGATAACTTCACATACGTCAATAACAACACAAACTATGTCGTAAATTTCATAAAGACCTAACCAAAGAAATTGATAGCTTTCAACACGATTGAAAAACATGATAATGATTTTAATGTTCCAGTTTTTCATCTTTAGTTTTAGATTTGAGTTTTTTTACCACACCAAATATTTGGGGTGGTAAGTTTTTGAAACGGATACGGATTACTTGCGGTATAAAATGCAAGGCCAACATTTGAACCACGATATTATTACTGCACTGAACACTTCCATTTCCCAATAAGTATCTTGTTTTGATGTTCTCAGAGAGAGTTTTATGGATCGATATTCGCAAGCAGAAGTCATTTGACTAATGGATTTGCCTAAACTCAAACCAATTCCACCGAAATTTGAAAGCATGAAACAGCAGCTCGACCAATTACAACATGAACGAAAATATATTGTTAGTCTTAGCAGCGTGGCCGTGACCGTGTTGTAAAAGTATATAACTTAATTACGTTTATCTAGTTGCATTGGCTAGATGATTATATTGGCAGCTGACAGGTGTAAAGACTTATTGGTTCCGTGCGGAACATTTAATATGTAAAAAACGCGATGATTTGGCGAAGCGAACAAATGACAAATGAACAAATGAAACTCAAATGAAATTTACTCTGAAATTCCATTGAATTGAAAAATTTCAATACGGACTTTGAAATAAGACATGTTTATTTAAAAAAGAATTATTATACAAAATCATAAATCACTCCACTCGCATACCGTACATATAAAAATCTCACAAATCAAATGCATCACCACACAATTCGACGAAACCTCTAATTGTTACAAACCAAAAACAAAACAAAAAAATTCTTAAGATCGATAATTTTTGTGTTATCCAATATTTACATAACATTTCAATCATTCAGTTTGCTCTTAATTATTTACTAATTTCCATATATCTACCGTACATGTAGGTACTCTCGGTACATATAGGATATGTAAATTGAAGAAAAACGGTTTTTACTAATTTTGTTTGAAAAGTAAGAAAATATTTCACGTTGATTAGGTGGAAAGTGAAATTTTGTGTTTGAAGGTACCTTACCTAATGGTTTGGAATACATACAACCGTAATATCGGTACGCGTTGAGTGAGATTCCGATTTGTAAAAGGTTTTTAAAACAATATTTACGCAGTTAACCTACGCAATCTTATATCTCGTCTTTATATTATAGTGGTGAGAATGTTCACCATCTTATGGTTATAAGATGTGAAATTATCTGTGAAGCGTGGCATTTTCGGTTGTAATACATAAATAGTGTTTTGTTCGGTTCTGCGCTGGTGTACTCACATCTACTTTGGAATCGATAATTTTCTTTGTTGTTAACGAATAACTTTAAGCCACAAAATAATTAAAATTGTATTCTTTTTTCAGACCGGACCTTTCGTTTGTTGAAAATGACGAAACTTGATGTACTACTATCTGGGTACCACCAATCACAAAAACAGGTAAGAGTAATATTTTACAAAACATTACATAAAAATTAGTGGGCCAACATACGAGTAACTTGAGTGAATGAAACATATAATATTATGTTATTCTGTGCGGGCCTAGCTGCTCTTATCGCTAAAAATATGTTTTTCGATCCTTAAAACTTGATACAAAAATTAGTTATATTCCAATTGGATTCGGAGGTCTAATATTAAAGAAATTTAATTTTTTTATCACATTTTAATTTTAAAAAAGGTCACGGTCGCATTACTGATGTTGATTTGGTTAGAATTTAGATTTTAGACGCGTCGTTTGAAAAGTCCCCGGTCTAAAAAAATAAAATACTATTTGTCTGAGCAACATCTGTCTGTGGTACTTACATATGATTCCTCAGACGGTTGGTTTTTCGCCAATTTTAAAGAATTCAGTCAATTATTTGAATTCTTCTGTCTCATACTAGACATTCGGTAAGCAGAACCTTAATGCTATAAAAGTTAAGAAATATTTACGCTGTGTAATCGACCGGTAACGACCGGTTTGCTGAAAACACCCTGCCACGGTCAAAACCTTGAGAACACAAAAAACCCAAAAACCAGCTGAAAGTATTAGCTAAACTAAAACTTAGCAAAATCTTCAAGTATTTTAAGCAGACCTGGGACACAGGGCCGCGCCTACCGTGTGTGCAATGTGTGCACCGCACACAGGCGGTAATAAAAGGCGGCCAACAACTATTTTTTTTTTACCTATTATTTTAAAATACAGGGTGTCCACTGGGAAGGTATACTACTTTGTTTGTTTATGGTTTTTGATTAATTGAAAGAGAATGGATCTTATATTGATAAATGTTTTATTTAATGTCGGCAATTATGTATGGAATACAATATCAGATAAATGTCCGCTTCTGTTAGCCTCACAAATGCGAGCCCCTTTGAGCACATTTTTCATTACATTCTCACACATTTCACGCAGTATTTCATTAATTTCATCACGAATATTTTGTTTGAGTTGCTCAAGCGTTTCTGGTTTATTTGCATAAGCCTTGCTTTTTAGATATCCCCACAAAAAGAAGTCCGGAGCAATCAAATCAGGCGACCGTGGAGGCCAATCAACATCACCATTTTTTGAAATAACTTGTTGTGGAAAGAGTTCTCGCAGTAATTCCATTGTAATCCTGGCTGTATGCGATGTGGCACCATCTTGTTGATACCACATGTTAATCAAGCCCAAAGTATGCAGTTGTGGCGTTAAAAAGTTTTCAATCATATCACGATATCGCTCCCCATTCACAGTTACCGTTACGCCGTTTTCATTTTCAAAGAAGTAAGGTCCAATGATTCCTCCTGACCAAATTGCACACCAGACTGTCACTTTAATGGATGTAAAGGTGACTGATGAATAATGTGAGGGTTTTCCATTGCCCAGAACCGACTATTCTGTTTATTCACATATCCATTTAAATGAAAATGTGCCTCGTCACTCATTATGATTTTTTCATGAAAATCGGGGTTGTCATGGGCGAGCTGTAACATCCTATTGGCATATGTACGGCGGCGTAAACGGTCTTGTGGAAGAATTTGCCACGTGTCTACTTCACGACTGTCAAGTATGAACTGTCAATACTAATATTCGCTTAAATGGGAGCAAAACAAAGTAGTATACCTTCCCGGCGGACACCCTGTATTAACTGAACAGTGCAGCAGTGGTTGAAAATTGAAAATAAACAAAGGTTTTTTTCCCCTAAATGTATGCTGAATCAATGTGACCAACAAAACGTTACCAATGAAAGCCGCACCTAAGAGAAGTCGTCTATTTTCAGGCGTGCATATTGTTGAGTATGGAGGTAACCGAGCCACATTTTCATGGAATGGTAAATTGTGGTCGTAATCCCAGTCACTTTTCTTTAACAAGAAACTTATTTTGAATGCTTTCAATTATTTTAATGTGTACAGCATAGTATGGATTCCAGACCAGTACAGCGTATTCCAGTTGAGATCGAACGTAAGCGAAATAGAGTGAACATAAGGTTTGAATATCTTTAAATTCACCTGTCCACCTTTTAATAAATCCAAACATGGCATTAGCTCTCGCAATACAATTTTCAATATGCCTATTGAAACTGGCATTCTCGACAAATGTAACACCTAGATCTGTGATCTCATTAACTCTTTGCAATACTTCGTTGTTGACTTTGTAGGAAGTAATTAGCGGATTTCTCTTACGATAGAAAGACATTATCTTGTATTTCTTAATATTTAAGTAAAGCGAGTTTCGATCACACCACTCACTTAATCTATCGATGTCTTCTTGAAGTTTCTTCGTATCTAGCATTCCATTAACAGTTCGAACAATTTTCACGTCATCAACAAATATGAGCACGTTTGAGTTTTTGATTATCTCGGTTATTTTAGATCCTTGGGGAACACCAGAACCAACCAGCCAGAAGACTTGAACCAATTTATGTAATCGAGTGAAAACCCTAATGCGAATAAACTCCGGAGTGCTTTTGGATGGCATATGGAGTCAAATGCTTTACTGAAATCCGTGTACGCTACATCAACTTGATGATGATTTTCTATCTCATTAATTATTTTACTGGTGAATTGCACCAAATTAGTTTATGTGGATCGGCCAGGCATAAATCGGTGCTGGTTTATTGATATATGACGTGCAATTGTGGATTTAAAGTTGTTGCATAAAACTAATTCAAAAATTTTTGAAATTGATGATGTAGTTGATATTCCGATGTAGCATGTAACGTCGTCTCGTTTGCCCGATTTAAAAATTGGTGTAATTTTTGAAATTTTCCATTTTTCGGGAAATATCCCTGTGCTTAAGGAGTGGTTAAATAGGTGATATAATGGAATTGCTAAAATGTCAGCGTACTCTTTCAGAATAGAAGTGGGTATACTGTCAAGACCACAACCGTCTCCAAATTCCATTAGAGACGATAAAATGTTATGCGAATAAAAATGGGAACGTTGATTTGTATTTCTGTAGATAGTTTTTCATATAAGATTTGTGAATCGAGACATATTTTCTCTGGAGTCACCAGAAACAAATTTCACTAGTGGCATACATGGCCAGTTAGGTCTTGGTTCTCATCAAAATCTAAAATCCGAACTTGTAGTTATGTATTCCAAAGTTTTTCAGTAGCGGAGATGAAGATAGAGTTCACATGTATATATTTCCTCCTGATGTTCTAGTGGTAGGTTGTCAGTGATTGATTTGTAGGCTGTCAATTATTTTCTAAATATAGCCCACTGCTAATAAATGTTCTATATTAGGCTAGTTGGTCTAAGAAGTTTCTCTGGCCTAGTTTGAGTTCTCCAATTTCATTTTTTTGATTTCATGTTTCAAGTTTTCATTGTCGCAAGGTGTTTTCTATGCCATGGTAGGTGCCAATATCCACCAATAATATCGCTTTTGCTGGTAATCCTTTAGCTTCCAAGTGATGAGAAACTTGAGGGCTGAAAAGTTCGTAGTACCTGTACTTGAACAGCATAGCATTTTTAAATACAACAACATCTTTAAAATATCGAGGAGTTTTGGCTTTTCTAATCATCATTAGATTGAATTTATGCGCCTTTTGTTGCATTTACGCGCGGTATAATGGTGACTCTTCCCTTTATGGCTTTCGTTTCAGCAGCAGTCTTTATGTGCAAACCAGCTTATTGATTTGTTGTAAAACCCATTTTATGCAAGGATCCTTTTTGAATTACGCGTAAATACACCAGCAGTAGCAACAATATAGAAAAGTTTTTCACCATGTACCGTTAAAATTCGAATTCCGTATTGTTTTTTGGCTAAAAATTCGTGTGTATTGACATTGAGTGACCTATCGGCTTCAGCGCTTGAGTATTTTTTTTAATTCATGCAATCTTTTTTGGGGCCGAAGCACTCCCTGCTCTTTCGCGGTTAATTTTTCCCGTCTTATTTTATTCAATTACTGCCAACTCGAAGACGTACGGCTATAAGACCGATTTAAGTTACCATCTGCGCATTACATAGCTCCATGTCTTATGCCCTAGTTTTATGATGTGAGCCCTAGTTTTATGATGTGATCTTAGGCCGTTATTTCTTTGCCCTCCATTTTACTTAAATCCATGCTTCGGACTAGGTCCAATTTACTTAATGTGGTTAGTTTAAACGTCCAGAGTCTTATTATAAATATTGACGAACTTCGTCATACTTTTAATGGGGTCCCAATTGATGTCATTTGCTTATCGGAAACATTTCTATCGTCCGATATTCCCGATTCCGCGTTGGCGATTATTGGTTATAATTTGTTCAGGCGTGATAGAGCTAATCCACCAGTTAATTATGGCGGAGTATGCCTATATGTTAACGAGCATATTAAATGTAATGTTGGATCGGTACCCCTCTCAATTTCTCAAAGGCTCGTTTCTGACTTTGAGTTTCTTTTTCTAAATTTCTTCGTCAATAAGCGGAAATTCCTTTTCGGTGTAGTTTACAATCCTCCTAAAAGGAACAAGAGGTCGTATGCTCTATTTAAAAAATCGCTTTTAGACATTGAGTGTCTTTTTAGTCATTTTTCCTGTCGGTATGATGAGGTTTTCATTTCGGGTGATTTTAACTTTGATATTTCTCAAGAGACTTTATTTTCTCGTAGCTATTTAGATATCTTAAATAGCATTAATCTTTCAGTTTATAACACTGAAGCGCCCACATACTCTTACGCAACCGCAAGTGGTGGTTCTTATTCTCTCATTGATCATGTTGTCGCTTCTGCTGATAATTCCATCTGTTATTTCAATCAATTGTCTCTTGGTATTGGTTCTCATCACGATCTCCTTGCTTTTTCTGTTAATTATTACTCTCGTCCTAAACCTACAAGTTTCAACTTTAGGGATTTTTCGAAAATTGATGAATCTCACCTTTCATCAATTTGTGGCTCTATTAGTTGGGACGATATTTTTTCTCTTAGTACTTCTACCGATCAAATTGACTATTTTAACTCCTCTATTAATTATGTATTTAATAATTGCGTTCCTCTCACTACTGTTTATTTTAGACCTAGATCCCCCCTTGGATGACGCAAGAGATTTCGAATGCTATTTCTGTTCGTTTTTCCAAATATCGTCTTTGGAAAATGAGCCCTAATTCTATTTCTTATCTAGCTTATAAGCAATCTCGAAATAGAGTGGTAAGTTTAATTCGTATCGCTAAGCAAATTTTTTTTCAAGGATAAGCTAGATCCTTGTCTTCCCTCTAAGATATTTTGGCGTAACGTTCGCAATTTGGGCCTTGGTAGTTGCAAAGGGAGTGCTTCGGTAAGTTTCAAAGCTAATGATTTTAACCATTACCTAAGTAATGCTAGTTCCACCCATGATATTTCCAATATTGATTTAGTATCCGTAGAATCCCTAAATTCTTTTTCATTTGCAAATATATCAATTG
This sequence comes from Nephrotoma guestfalica, assembly GCA_963691935.1. Classification (NCBI taxonomy): domain Eukaryota; kingdom Metazoa; phylum Arthropoda; class Insecta; order Diptera; family Tipulidae; genus Nephrotoma; species Nephrotoma guestfalica. The sequence goes on from OY829913.1 coordinate 236,449,629, forward strand.
ATGATTTGCATTCTGCAATTTGGGAAGTTAAATCGCAATCCACTGGTCTAGATATGGTTAGTTTAAAATTTGTTAAGCGTATTTTTCCTAATGTATCAAGATACTTGTTACATATTTTTAATTTTATTTTAACGACCTCGTTTTATCCCGCTCAGTGGAAGTTGAGTAAAATTATTCCTGTTCCTAAAATTAGCAATCCTTCTGAGCTTTCCCATTTTCGACCTATTAGTATTTTAAGTTCTCTGTCCAAGGCGTTTGAATTGATAGTAAAAACCCAAATTCAATCTCATATTGATAGCTTTAATTTTCTTAGTATTTTTCAATCGGGTTTTAGAAGATTCCACGGTACTTCCACTGCTTTACTGAATGTTTGTGATGATATTCGTTGTAGTATGAGTAAAAGAGAAATGACTTGCCTTACTTTTTTGGATTTTTCGAAAGCGTTCGATTCAATTAATCACCAAATTTTATTTAATAAGCTTATTTCGAACTTTAATTTTTCCCTCTCTGCTGCTAAATTAATTTTAGACTATATTTCGGGTCGCTTTCAGGCAGTCTTTTTTGACAATTCGTTTTCTGACTTCTTACCTGTCTCTTCTGGCGTTCCTCAGGGGTCGGTTCTTGGTCCTTTACTATTCTCAATGTACATTAATGACGTTGCATGTTCGATTCGCCATTCTTCTTTTCATATTTTTGCTGATGATGTACAAATTTATAGGAGTAGTCGCTTAGATAATGATTCCATTAACTCTAATATTTCTCTTATTAATGAAGATTTGGTAAGAATTTATAATTGGTCAATATCTAACCGGCTCGCTCTTAATGCTAATAAATCTCAGTCTATTATAATTTATAAAAAATCTATACTTCCTCTTTCCCTGGAATTTTTCTCGGTGATTCTTTAATTCCATTCTCTAATACAGTTAGAAATTTAGGGTTAATTTTCAATAAAACTCTAACTTGGGGTGATCATTTGATTAAGGTTAGCAACACGGTTTTTGGAATGCTTAGTTGTTTGTATAAAGTTGTTGGTTTTTCTGATAGTAATTTTAAAAAGCGTATGTTCCTCTCGCACCTTCTTCCACATTTTTTTTTTGGGGATGTTGTTTTGTTTGGTATGCTTCAGGAGAGTATGAATGTTCTCCAAAGATGTTTCAATGCTTGTACTTGTTTCGTTTTTAGTATTAGGAAATATGATCATATTTCGCCCTTTTTGAATTTGATTTTGGGTTGTAATTTAGTTGATTTTTATGAACTTCGCGTTTGTCTTTTTATTTTTAAGCTTCTCAGGACAAAGCAACCTCCCTATTTATTTAATAAGTTATTGTTCAGTAGGTTTTATTCTTCAAATTTACGTTTACTTCCCCCTATAAACTTGTGTAGGTCTTTAAATACGTCGTTTTCTGTTAGAGGTATTTCTCTTTGGAACTCTATTCCATTAGATATTAAGAGATCGGCGTCGCTTAGATCTTTTAAAACGAGTTATTTAGCGTGGCGCGCTTGAATGACAATACATTTGTATAATAATATTTTTATATTTATTTATATTATTTTTGTATGTAGTTTGTAAGCATTCACTTCTTGCAGTATCCTCCGTAACAAATGAGCTTGAGCTCAACATGGAGGGCATTAGCATGGAGTGGATTTGTTTTTTGAAAAAATCTGAGGTTTTTATGCCTAATGGAAGTATTTTTTTGTTGATGTTCATTTATTATGCTTCCATATGTGCTTTTCCTCTACTAAAATTGTTATGTCAATCTATCAATAAATAAATAAATAAATAAATAAATACTAGCATTTAAACCGTTTCTTGACTTATCTCGGGACAACGTTAATCCGTGATTAGCAACCTGCTATCTATCAACGTGTTTTGTAAAGAAGCTGCTATTTGTCCTATTTCTCTCCAGTTACCTTGTCACTTAGGGCTGATTGTTTTGTTATTCTGGGTTCATCAACCTTTCTCACGGGGAGATGTGGTTTTTATTCCGTTTAGACACAATTTTTGGGATGTAGTTGTCTGATTTAACTCGTTTGCTGTTTATTATGTTGATGTCAAATAATATAACGAAAAAATTCTATCCATTTTTTGTTTCCGCATTGTTAGTAAGGTCTTGAAATTTTGCAAATTTTTTATGAAAATGCAATCTTACAACATTTTCGTTTTCTCTAAATCTTTGGTATATAAGAAGGACATTTAAGTTTTACGCATTTGTCACAAACAGTAACCATTTTCAGTAACGGAATCAAAGGAATTAATCGTCAAAAAATATTTTAAGAGTTAAGCTTTAAAGGTTACGATTTAAGTTGTGTAATAAAATTTCAAACAAATGTGAGATAGGTTTAAATCTAATATCCAATAAAAACGTCGAAAGAGGTAATAATCGTCCTTGCACAACAATGTCCTTTATTTTAATTTCAAACTGCTCTGCTTATATTTGACCCGGCTTATATTTTATTCATTTTGTATTCGAATATTGGTATATTAACGGTACTGGATGAGCCAGAGCTGTCATAATCTATGGTGTTTTAAGTGCTCTCGGGATTATCATCTAATTATTACCTGCCCTCTGGGAATGGTTCATTTAGAAGAGCGCCATCCTCATGCAGTAAGGTATTCGAAGTTACGTTCTAGTTGCCGAAGTGTATTTTCCCAATTCATATCTAGGTGCATGTATTTTTTCTAGGCTTGAGAATTATTTTCCATGGTTTTTTCTTTTTATTAAAATTGAATAAATTTATTCTAAATTTTTTTAAACCTAATCGGTTCACGACTATGAAGTTTCCGACAAAATTAAAAAATAACAAAACAAGGCGATTAATTTTTGCAAAACTAAAATAAATGGAATTTAGGCGTCCACTGTATTTAGGATTGGCGTAGTTAGCTTAAGCAAATTATCCCCATATAAGAAGAATATTCAAGAACTCTTAAGTTATCTACGCATATTTAACTTGTTCGTTGGAAATATCTGTGAGCTGGCCAATTCTCGATACAATGAACGTCTAAATTCCATTTGTTTTAGTTTTGCAAAAATTGATCAAGTTCGGGTCAATAACATATGATGGGTTTACGTGGAAGCATTCGGATTACTGATTTACTACTGTATACAAATAAACTTATTGCGCTCGTAATTCCATCAAACTCGTCTAGCCAAATAAAAAAGAATCACACACCAATGTCATAAATTATTTAGATTTAATTTAATTTACAGAAAGGAAATCATACCCAAAATAAATTAACAAGAAAATCTTCCATTTTCACATTCAAACCAGTTTACTATATAGGTTTTTGGCAAATTAGCGAATTAAAAATTTAATATACCATTTGCATATAAATTAAATACGCGCGAGATCTTAATTTATTTCCAAAACTGAGTGATTTAGGATCTGATTATATACCGCAAGAATGTACGTTTAACAAATATTTCACTTCATTGTGTATATGCCTCAATCGTTCCTATACATTGCGTGCACCTGTTTGCCGCAGTTAATTAGAATATGAACGGCGCGAGATTAACCATATGTGCGGTGGCCGGATATAAAGATTTGGGTATGTCTAGCTAAAATGTATAGATTCACATGGTAATAAAACGTATATATGTACACACGAGTAAGTAAATGTAAATGAAACTCGCGTCTTCGGTAATCCATATATTTGTACTTGGCATATAAACAAGTCAAATAATTACTTTATTCCAAAAGTGTCAGAATATAAAAAGTGCGCAAGTTTAACATACAAAGTGTTATGAATAAGGTTTTAACACATTTCTTGTAAATTGTATAAATACGAAAGTTATAATAAAAAACTAAATATTAATCAAATCAATTCACACATTTCAAAAAGATTATTAAACTGAAAGGTACATGTGGTATAATAAAAATTGCAAAGTTTCAGACAGCGGACAGCGCGTATCAGAATAATTAAAGACCCCGCTTTATAATTCTTCCAATATAATTATTTAAGACGTGCACAAGGTTGGTTGTGGTATATGTATAAGACGTATACACAAAATCATAAAAGTCATGTAAATAAATTAATCGATACGGTGATATCCGGTCCGGACAAATCTCGGACAAATTGAATATACAAAATATTGTTGTAATCTTTAAGAGGTTAACATAATCGTTTGGTACATGTATATGCGAGTACAAAAGAGACCCAACAATAACGAGCAGTCAAATGACGGATTAAATATATAAAAATAAAACATAAATGATGTAATTTGAATTCATTAATAATCTGGTTCTGGGTTATCCAGCTTCTGTGTGCACACTCACATAATATATATTCCATACACTACATTATTAATGTAAGATCAATTTAGTAAAATCTAACTACCATAAACATATTCTTGAAAGTCATTAATTATGCTGTGTTGTGACAGCTATTCGCTGTTTTGTCTGTTCGCGCGTTACTCGAATACCGAGCATAAAATACAAAATCGTTTTGTGTTTAGTTTAGTCACACAGTGTTATTGGTATACAAACGATATGATCGGGGAGATCATTTGAACTATACCTATTGTGATTGTGATAAGCTATTTTGTACAAAATAATCGTGCGATTTGACTAAATTTGGTCGATTAAGTGATGCAATGAGTTGAATGCGTGTAGGAGGGAATTATTTTAACTATAAACCGAAATAATTACGACACTGGTGGCGCTTGCCAAATTACGAGAATACGGTGGATAAAACAATTTCACAACTACCAAGTAATAAAAAACACCGCATCCAATCAATTACCTGCCGATTAATCTGTCATAAATTAACATGAATATGATGGTGTGTGTGTGTGTAGCGGGTCTATTAAAATTTCATTTTTTTTTGCTGATGATGCCGATGCTGCTGCCAAAGTTTATAGTACATTTCATTTTCATTAAACATAAATCTAGCAACTGGTAAACACAACATGAGATTCTGCTGATTCATAAATTTACAAAATTATACGTTTTATTATTAGAATCTTTTCTTCTTCGGTTGTTTGTTATTTTGGTGGATTGTGGAAAATTAATTTAGCGTATAATGATGGGCACAGCTTGAAATGCCAGAGCGAAGTATGTAAACTAGTTTATTATTTTATTTATTTATCTGGAAACACTTAGTTGGTAATGAAATATTTATACAGATTATGTTGGTATTGTTAGTGGAGAATATTTGTTTCTAATATTTTAGTATACGGTTCAACAAATAAAGATCAGAAGATGTTAGGTACATTAGCACCACACATCATCAACAGGTTAAAATAGTTCAATGAATAAGATGTGCCGGATAATCTTCCGATGGCCAATTATATTCTACTAGAAGGAAGGATAAAGGTTTAATAGGTTTAATGGTTGACAATGGTATTCGTCTTCAATAATCCCTTCTTTAAATCAGCATCTAAGAAAACGACTAGCTTTTCGACTTTCTAAACATTATAAAATTTTAAAATTTAATTTTTACCGAACTTTAAAGCGATATAATCAGTCTAACATTTTGATGCCTTTTTTGTAAAACGATCAATCTTTGTCTTCCAAATAAGCTGCAGTTTCGGCAATCATTTCTTATTGGAGCCAAATATCTTTCCCTGGACTTTTGAGGTCTGCAAACAAGTAATAATCGCTGGGGGCCAAATCTAGCGAATACACAGCTCCAAACTACGGAATCATTGACGCGTTGTCATTTCTGATCCATGGTGAACAAACGCGGTGACAACTTGAAACACAGCTTTCTCATAGACAAATGTTCGAGCAAAATATGACCAACGAGTGAAGATTTATATCTTTACAATATCAGCTATCTCACGCAACTTCATTTTACGGTCTTTCAAGACAATTTTGTGGATCTTTTTTTATGTTTTCTGCGTCCAGAGCGTGGTGCATCATCAGTGGTTGTACGACCAGCATACCGGTCAATGATGGTTGATTTTCCTGGCGCAGAGCCCGGATAACACTTATCAAGCTGCTGTTTTGCTAGTACGATATTTTTTTCTATCCAAAAACAGTTTTTAACCAACACACGAAATTCTTTTTTTCCATTATTGTCAAATTAACAAAAGTAGCGTCACTAAAAGGACTGTAACTTACGTACACTTATTGATCGAAATGTCATGAAATTTTAACAGGCATCATTTGAAGGTTGGTTGAATTTAAAAATCATATGGATTTTAAATTTGTGACACCATCTATGAGTCAGACCGTCTATGAGTCAGAAACGTCGTGTCATAATAATTCAGTGATGAGCTTATTGTTAGCTACACCAGTAACTCGAAAATCTAAGTGAATTTCCTGAAACAGTGTTATTGCATCTACGCGTATTTCCGAATTGTCTACATATTGATGTAAACAATTAGTTTTTTCGTAGACAATGTCGAAAATTAGTAGAGTGTGTAGACAATTCGTAGACAATGTAGATTATTGTTGTTTGTTGTTTTTTCCATGGTTTTTCTGTACAATGTCGTCATCTTACAGTTTTCCAATTTTTAAATTGGGTTTTAAACTGGAGCATACCTAAATTTTGGAAGTTAAAATTCAATTTTAATAAAATTAGTCTGACTGAAATATCTTGGTCAATCGATGTCTTCGATATTGGTACAACCATAAACCATTTCATTTTCGTTGACATTTTTTTAGCGCACACTGGTAGATCTCGTAACTTTCGTACCTACCGTTTACACGATCCTGTAATATTTGCAGATTTGCAGTATTGATTCTATATTGGCGTCGTTGTAATTCTGCAAGTCTGAAATTAAAACAAGTCGCAAACGGTTCGTAAAAACTTCAAATACGTGAAAGTGAGAGAATCTTTAAGATTTTTTCAGTATGTAATTGGCTTTATAATTTTCATTCAGGTTGAAATCGATTTAGTTTTCAACGAGATCAACTAATATGTCGGTATGCAATGTATTTACATGAACTTAATCGATTATCATAACGCTGTACGAGGGTAAATTTGGCTATCGTTTCAAATAAATTCTCTGTGCCAATAAAATTTTCTGTATGTCATGAACTTGAGCAACGTAGTCGTTACTACCAATAGTTCTAGTAGAAAAGAGTTTTTTGATTGTGCGATATCTATTTTGGTCAGGTTAGCTGAGAATTCCATTTCTTCCAGAGATTGAGATGAAGCATTATAAAATCGAAATTCATGGCCTCAGGCAAGTGAAATGGAAAAACAGTGCAAAGCAAACATAAACGATGGAAATTCCTTCTGGACACGATGGCATATTAACAACAGTTAAAACAAAGAAGGCACTAATGGGATAGAACCCATAGTTGATGGAAGCCAAAGAATCTTGGCAAGAGTCCATTCAAAAATACGAAACACGTAATTCAGTGCTATGCCCCAACAGAAGACGCAGATGAAACAACCAAGGATGAGTTCTATGAACACAATTGATGGCAGAACAATAAACCAAACATATCACGTAATGACTAACAAGAATTTTCTCACGCCATTACAAGATGTCGAGGAAATAAGAGGTGCAGACATTTACAGTGACCATCAACTAGTGTATCACAATTCAAAATTAAGCCTGTAAAATGCTTCAATTCAAATCGGAAAGAATTTAACACCGACAGATTAAAAGGTGTTGACTCAAGAAATACATTATGTGAAGCGCTCCAGCTCAGCTTCCAAACCAATGAAGAAGCAACTTCCAACAAACTCCGATATATAGCAAGAATACAGACGCAAACTCTGGATCAGCGATAAAACTTGGAAGAAAATTGAAGAACGCTCGCAACTTAAGTTGCAAATGTGCCAACCAAATACGTCGGAGCTGAAACGTCAATACGAAGGTTATTGCACGAGAAATGAAGAAATGAAGTGAAATCAAGAACCCGAACCATGCGCTACTACATAAACGTGTACGAGGAGGGACAATTTGCCAATATTCTACCAATAAAGGATGCATCTGGTCAAATCTTAATAGCAGTAATAACAGAAGTATGGACTTTCAGTAGAATACCGCGAAAAGGGAAGGTAGGCTTGACTATAACGATGACCAAAAAAAAGGTAATCTGAGAGAATGCAAAAATTTACGGGGTATATTCCTCCCCAACACAACCATAAATATATTAGCAATTTTCATCTTAGATAGAACTTCACATCAGACAATCAACTCGAAAATAAAAAAGTACAAGCTGGCTCCAGACCAGAGCGAAGCAGCATCGATCATATTAACACAACCCGGATCATAATTAAGTAGCCTAACTCAGGCTGGAGGCAGATGATACATGCCTGATAACACACAAAGACGCCGGAATGCAACATAAAGTACAGAAGCTATCAGATCTAGCAAAAGTAATTGGCTTCAAAATAAACATCTGGGAAACAAAGACGATTAGGCTAAACGGTTAATTAATTTGTATGCCTTGGTTGTACATAGGCTGCCGTAAAAGTTTTTAGAAAATGGTAATACTAGTGTTTTCCGATGCAAATCTCTATGTCAGTCAAAAAGTGTAACATTTTTGGAGGTTATGTTTCTCAGAAGTTATCTGTCAGTTCGCCTACTTTTTCCAGAAAACACGTGTTTTCTCTCTTAGAAGTATCTTGGGATCAAGGATTTTTCACTCCGTTTTTTAACTCTACAACTTTTGAATATTACACCCAGTGTTCCCCTACTTTTCCCGGAAAACACGTGTGTTCTAGTTGGATTGGGTCTAGTTCAAAGTGAAAACACCTAATCTCAAAGTTGTAACCTCTTAGAAGTATCTTAGGACAAAGGGTTTTAATTTCGATTTTACCTCTACAACTTTTGAATATTACACCCAATGTTCCCCTACTTTATTTCCGGAAAACTAGTGTTTTCTAGTTGGATTGAGTTTAGTTCAAAGTGAAAACACCTACTCTCAAAGTTGTAACCTCTTAGAAGTATCTTAGGGCAAAGGGATTTTATTTCGATTTTTACCTCTACAACTTTGGAATATTAGACCCAGTGTCCCCCTACTTTTTCCGGAAAACTCGTGTATTCTAGTTGGATTGGGTCCAGTGTACAAAGTGAAAATACCTACTCTCAAAGTTGTAACCTCTTAGAAGTATCTTAGGACAAAGGGTTTTAATTTCGATTTTTACCTCTACAACTTTTGAATATTACACCCAGTGTTCCCCTACTTTCCCCGGAAAACACGTATTTTCTAGTTGGATTGGGTCTAGTTCAAAATGAAAACATCTACTCTCAAAGTTGTAACCTCTTAGAACTATCTTAGGGCAAAGGGTTTTTATTTCGATTTTTACCTCTACAACTTTGGAATATTAGACCCAGTGTCCCCCTACTTTTTCCGGAAAACTCGTGTATTCTAGTCAAGTTATGTCAGTCAAAAAGTGTAACATTTTTGGAGGTTATGTTTCTCAGAAGTTATGTGTCAGTTCGCCTACTTTTTCCAGAAAACACGTGTTTTCTAGTTGGATTGGGTCTAGTTCAAAGTGAAAACACCTACTCTCAAAGTTGTAACCTCTTAGAAGTATCTTGGGATCAAGGATTTTTCACTCCGTTTTTTAACTCTACAACTTTTGAATATTACACCCAGTGTTCCCCTACTTTTCCCGGAAAACACGTGTGTTCTAGTTGGATTGGGTCTAGTTCAAAGTGAAAACACCTACTCTCAAAGTTGTAACCGTTTAGAAGTATCTTGGGATCAAGGATTTTTCACTCCGTTTTTTAACTCTACAACTTTTGAATATTACACCCAGTGTTCCCCTACTTTTCCCGGAAAACACGTGTGTTCTAGTTGGATTGAGTCTAGTTCAAAGTGAAAACAACTACTCTCAAAGTTGTAACCTCTTAGAAGTATCTTAGGACAAAGGATTTTTCACAGCGATTTTAACTCTACAACTTTTGAATATTAGACCCAGTGTTCCCCTACTTTTCCCGCAAAACACGTGTTTTCTAGTTGGATTGAGTCTAGTTCAAAGTGAAAACATCTACTCTCAAAGTTGTAACCTCTTAGAAGTATCTTAGGGCAAAGGGTTTTTACTGCGGTTTTAACCTCTACTACTTTTGAATATTACACCCAGTGTTCCCCTACTTTTTCCGGAAAACACGTGTTTTTCAGTTGGATTGGGTCTAGTTCAAAGTGAAACACCTACTCTCAAAGTTGTAACCTCTTAGAAGTATCTTAGGGCAAAGGGTTTTTATTTCGATTTTTACCTCTACAACTTTGGAATATTAGACCCAGTGTCCCCCTACTTTTTCCGGAAAACTAGTGTATTCTAGTTGGATTGGGTCTAGTGTACAAAGTAAAAATACCTACTCTCAAAGTTGTAACCTCTTAGAAGTATCTTAGGACAAAGGGTTTTAATTTCGATTTTACCTCTACAACTTTTGAATATTACACCCAATGTTCCCCTATTTTATTTCCGAAAAACTAGTGTTTTCTAGTTGGATTGAGTCTAGTTTAAAGTGAAAACAACTACTCTCAAAGTTGTAACCTCTTAGAAGTATCTTAGGACAAAGGATTTTTCACAGCGATTTTAACTCTACAACTTTTGAATATTAGACCCAGTGTTCCCCTACTTTTCCCGCAAAACACGTGTTTTCTAGTTGGATTGAGTCTAGTTCAAAGTGAAAACATCTACTCTCAAAGTTGTAACCTCTTAGAAGTATCTTGGGACAAAGGGGTTTTACTGCGGTTTTAACCTCTACAACTTTTGAATATTACACCTAGTGTTTCCCTACTTTTTTCGGAAAACACGTGTTTTCTAGTTGGATTGGGTCTAGTTCAAAATGAAAACACCTACTCTCAAAGTTGTAACCTCTTAGAAGTATTTTAGGACAAAGGGTTTTAATTTCGATTTTTACCTCTACAACTTTTGAATATTACACCCAGTGTTCCCCTACTTTCCCCGGAAAACACGTATTTTCTAGTTGGATTGGGTCTAGTTCAAAATGAAAACACCTACTCTCAAAGTTGTAACCTCTTAGAAGTATCTTAGGGCAAAGGGTTTTTATTTCGATTTTTACCTCTACAACTTTGGAATATTAGACCCAGTGTCCCCCTACTTTTTCCGGAAAACTCGTGTGTTCTAGTTGGATTGGGTCTAGTTCAAAGTGAAAACACCTAATCTCAAAGTTGTAACCTCTTAGAAGTATCTTAGGACAAAGGGTTTTTCACTGCGATTTTTACTCTACAACTTTTGAATATTACACCCAATGTCCCCCTACTTTATTTCCGGAAAACTAGTGTTTTCTAGTTGGATTGGGTCTAGTTCAAAATGAAAACACCTACTCTCAAAGTTGTAACCTCTTAGAAGTGTCTTAGGACAAAGGGTTTTAATTTCGATTTTTACCTCTACAACTTTTGAATATTACACCCAGTGTTCCCCTACTTTCCCCGGAAAACACGTATTTTCTAGTTGGATTGGGTCTAGTTCAAAATGAAAACACCTACTCTCAAAGTTGTAACCTCTTAGAAGTATCTTAGGGCAAAGGGTTTTTATTTCGATTTTTACCTCTACAATTTTGGAATATTAGACCCAGTGTCCCCCTACTTTTTCCGGAAAACTCGTGTATTCTAGTTGGATTGGGTCCAGTGTACAAAGTGAAAATACCTACTCTCAAAGTTGTAACCTCTTAGAAGTATCTTAGGACAAAGGGTTTTAATTTCGATTTTTACCTCTACAACTTTTGAATATTACACCCAGTGTTCCCCTACTTTCCCCGGAAAACACGTATTTTCTAGTTGGATTGGGTCTAGTTCAAAATGAAAACACCTACTCTCAAAGTTGTAACCTCTTAGAAGTATCTTAGGGCAAAGGGTTTTTATTTCGATTTTTACCTCTACAACTTTGGAATATTAGACCCAGTGTCCCCCTACTTTTTCCGGAAAACTCGTGTATTCTAGTCAAGTTATGTCAGTCAAAAAGTGTAACATTTTTGGAGGTTATGTTTCTCAGAAGTTAAGTGTCAGTTCGCCTACTTTTTCCGGAAAACACGTGTTTTCTAGTTGGATTGGGTCTAGTTCAAAGTGAAAACACCTACTCTCAAAGTTGTAACCTCTTAGAAGTATCTTGGGATCAAGGATTTTTCACTCCGTTTTTTAACTCTACAACTTTTGAATATTACATCCAGTGTTCCCCTACTTTTTCCGGAAAACACGTGTTTTTCAGTTGGATTGGGTCTAGTTCAAAGTGAAACACCTACTCTCAAAGTTGTAACCTCTTAGAAGTATCTTAGGGCAAAGGGTTTTTATTTCGATTTTTACCTCTACAACTTTGGAATATTAGACCCAGTGTCCCCCTACTTTTTCCGGAAAACTAGTGTATTCTAGTTGGATTGGGTCTAGTGTACAAAGTAAAAATACCTACTCTCAAAGTTGTAACCTCTTAGAAGTATCTTAGGACAAAGGGTTTTAATTTCGATTTTACCTCTACAACTTTTGAATATTACACCCAATGTTCCCCTATTTTATTTCCGAAAAACTAGTGTTTTCTAGTTGGATTGAGTCTAGTTTAAAGTGAAAACAACTACTCTCAAAGTTGTAACCTCTTAGAAGTATCTTAGGACAAAGGATTTTTCACAGCGATTTTAACTCTACAACTTTTGAATATTAGACCCAGTGTTCCCCTACTTTTCCCGCAAAACACGTGTTTTCTAGTTGGATTGAGTCTAGTTCAAAGTGAAAACATCTACTCTCAAAGTTGTAACCTCTTAGAAGTATCTTGGGACAAAGGAGTTTTACTGCGGTTTTAACCTCTACAACTTTTGAATATTACACCCAGTGTTTCCCTACTTTTTCCGGAAAACACGTGTTTTCTAGTTGGATTGGGTCTAGTTCAAAATGAAAACACCTACTCTCAAAGTTGTAACCTCTTAGAAGTATCTTAGGACAAAGGGTTTTAATTTCGATTTTTACCTCTACAACTTTTGAATATTACACCCAGTGTTCCCCTACTTTCCCCGGAAAACACGTATTTTCTAGTTGGATTGGGTCTAGTTCAAAATGAAAACACCTACTCTCAAAGTTGTAACCTCTTAGAAGTATCTTAGGGCAAAGGGTTTTTATTTCGATTTTTACCTCTACAACTTTGGAATATTAGACCCAGTGTCCCCCTACTTTTTCCGGAAAACTCGTGTGTTCTAGTTGGATTGGGTCTAGTTCAAAGTGAAAACACCTAATCTCAAAGTTGTAACCTCTTAGAAGTATCTTAGGACAAAGGGTTTTTCACTGCGATTTTTACTCTACAACTTTTGAATATTACACCCAATGTCCCCCTACTTTATTTCCGGAAAACTAGTGTTTTCTAGTTGGATTGGGTCTAGTTCAAAATGAAAACACCTACTCTCAAAGTTGTAACCTCTTAGAAGTATCTTAGGACAAAGGGTTTTAATTTCGATTTTTACCTCTACAACTTTTGAATATTACACCCAGTGTTCCCCTACTTTCCCCGGAAAACACGTATTTTCTAGTTGGATTGGGTCTAGTTCAAAATGAAAACACCTACTCTCAAAGTTGTAACCTCTTAGAAGTATCTTAGGGCAAAGGGTTTTTATTTCGAGTTTTACCTCTACAACTTTTGAATATTACACCCAGTGTTCCCCAACTTTTTTCGGAAAACACGTGTGTTCTAGTTGGATTGAGTCTAGTTCAAAGTGAAAACATCTACTCTCAAAGTTGTAACCTCTTAGAAGTATCTTAGGACAAAGGGTTTTTACTGCGGTTTTAACCTCTACTACTTTTGAATATTACACCCAGTGTTCCCCTACTTTTTCCAGAAAACACGTGTTTTTCAGTTGGATTGGGTCTAGTTCAAAGTGCAACACCTACTCTCAAAGTTGTAACCTCTTAGAAGTATCTTAGGGCAAAGGGTTTTTATTTCGATTTTTACTCTACAACTTTGGAATATTAGACCCAGTGTCCCCCTACTTTTTCCGGAAAACTCGTGTATTCTAGTTGGATTGGGCCTAGTGTACAAAGTGAAAATACCTACTCTCAAAGTTGTAACCTCTTAGAAGTATCTTAGGACAAAGGGTTTTAATTTCGATTTTACCTCTACAACTTTTGAATATTACACCCAATGTTCCCCTACTTTATTTCCGGAAAACTAGTGTTTTCTAGTTGGATTGAGTTTAGTTCAAAGTGAAAACACCTACTTTCAAAGTTGTAACCTCTTAGAAGTATCTTGGGACAAAGGGGTTTTACTGCGGTTTTAACCTCTACAACTTTTGAATATTACACCCAGTGTTTCCCTACTTTTTCCGGAAAACACGTGTTTTCTAGTTGGATTGGGTCTAGTTCAAAATGAAAACACCTACTCTCAAAGTTGTAACCTCTTAGAAGTATCTTAGGGCAAAGGGTTTTTATTTCGATTTTTACCTCTACAACTTTGGAATATTAGACCCAGTGTCCCCCTACTTTTTCCGGAAAACTCGTGTATTCTAGTTGGATTGGGTCCAGTGTACAAAGTGAAAATACCTACTCTCAAAGTTGTAACCTCTTAGAAGTATCTTAGGACAAAGGGTTTTAATTTCGATTTTTACCTCTACAACTTTTGAATATTACACCCAGTGTTCCCCTACTTTCCCCGGAAAACACGTATTTTCTAGTTGGATTGGGCCTAGTGTACAAAGTGAAAATACCTACTCTCAAAGTTGTAACCTCTTAGAAGTATCTTAGGACAAAGGGTTTTAATTTCGATTTTACCTCTACAACTTTTGAATATTACACCCAATGTTCCCCTACTTTATTTCCGGAAAACTAGTGTTTTCTAGTTGGATTGAGTTTAGTTCAAAGTGAAAACACCTACTTTCAAAGTTGTAACCTCTTAGAAGTATCTTGGGACAAAGGGGTTTTACTGCGGTTTTAACCTCTACAACTTTTGAATATTACACCCAGTGTTTCCCTACTTTTTCCGGAAAACACGTGTTTTCTAGTTGGATTGGGTCTAGTTCAAAATGAAAACACCTACTCTCAAAGTTGTAACCTCTTAGAAGTATCTTAGGGCAAAGGGTTTTTATTTCGATTTTTACCTCTACAACTTTGGAATATTAGACCCAGTGTCCCCCTACTTTTTCCGGAAAACTCGTGTATTCTAGTCAAGTTATGTCAGTCAAAAAGTGTAACATTTTTGGAGGTTATGTTTCTCAGAAGTTATGTGTCAGTTCGCCTACTTTTTCCGGAAAACACGTGTTTTCTAGTTGGATTGGGTCTAGTTCAAAGTGAAAACATCTACTCTCAAAGTTGTAACCTCTTAGAAGTATCTTAGGGCAAAGGGTTTTTATTTCGATTTTTACCTCTACAACTTTGGAATATTAGACCCAGTGTCCCCCTACTTTTTCCGGAAAACTAGTGTATTCTAGTTGGATTGGGTCTAGTGTACAAAGTAAAAATACCTACTCTCAAAGTTGTAACCTCTTAGAAGTATCTTAGGACAAAGGGTTTTAATTTCGAGTTTTACCTCTACAACTTTTGAATATTACACCCAGTGTTCCCCTACTTTTTTCGGAAAACACGTGTGTTCTAGTTGGATTGAGTTTAGTTCAAAGTGAAAACACCTACTTTCAAAGTTGTAACCTCTTAGAAGTATCTTGGGACAAAGGGGTTTTACTGCGGTTTTAACCTCTACAACTTTTGAATATTACACCCAGTGTTTCTCTACTTTGTCCGGAAAACACGTGTTTTCTAGTTGGATTGGGTCTAGTTCAAAATGAAAACACCTACTCTCAAAGTTGTAACCTCTTAGAAGTATCTTAGGGCAAAGGGTTTTTATTTCGATTTTTACCTCTACAACTTTGGAATATTAGACCCAGTGTCCCCCTACTTTTTCCGGAAAACTCGTGTGTTCTAGTTGGATTGGGTCTAGTTCAAAGTGAAAACACCTAATCTCAAAGTTGTAACCTCTTAGAAGTATCTTAGGACAAAAGGTTTTTCACTGCGATTTTTACTCTACAACTTTTGAATATTACACCCAATGTCCCCCTACTTTATTTCCGGAAAACTAGTGTTTTCTAGTTGGATTGGGTCTAGTTCAAAGTGAAAACACCTACTCTCAAAGTTGTACCCGTTTAGAAGTATCTTAGGACAAAGGGTTTTAATTTCGAGTTTTACCTCTACAACTTTTGAATATTACACCCAGTGTTCCCCTACTTTTTTCGGAAAACACGTGTGTTCTAGTTGGATTGGGTCTAGTTCAAAGTGAAAACACCTAATCTCAAAGTTGTAACCTCTCAGAAGTATCTTAGGACAAAGGGTTTTTCACTGCGATTTTTACTCTACAACTTTTGAATATTGCACCCAATGTTCCCCTACTTTATTTCCGGAAAACTAGTGTTTTATAGTTGGATTGAGTCTAGTTCAAAGTGAAAACAACTACTCTCAAAGTTGTAACCTCTTAGAAGTATCTTAGGACAAAGGATTTTTCACAGCGATTTTAACTCTACAACTTTTGAATATTAGACCCAGTGTTCCCCTACTTTTCCCGCAAAACACGTGTTTTCTAGTTGGATTGAGTCTAGTTCAAAGTGAAAACATCTACTCTCAAAGTTGTAACCTCTTAGAAGTATCTTAGGGCAAAGGGTTTTTACTGCGGTTTTAACCTCTACTACTTTTGAATATTACACCCAGTGTTCCCCTACTTTTTCCGGAAAACACGTGTTTTCTAGTTGGATTGGGTCTAGTTCAAAATGAAAACACCTACTCTCAAAGTTGTAACCTCTTAGAAGTATTTTAGGACAAAGGGTTTTAATTTCGATTTTTACCTCTACAACTTTTGAATATTACACCCAGTGTTCCCCTACTTTCCCCGGAAAACACGTATTTTCTAGTTGGATTGGGTCTAGTTCAAAATGAAAACACCTACTCTTAAAGTTGTAACCTCTTAGAAGTATCTTAGGGCAAAGGGTTTTTATTTCGATTTTTACCTCTACAACTTTGGAATATTAGACCCAGTGTCCCCCTACTTTTTCCGGAAAACTCGTGTGTTCTAGTTGGATTGGGTCTAGTTCAAAGTGAAAACACCTAATCTCAAAGTTGTGACCTCTTAGAAGTATCTTAGGACAAAGGGTTTTTTACTGCGATTTTTACTCTACAACTTTTAAATATTACACCCAATGTTCCCCTACTTTATTTCCGGAAAACTAGTGTTTTATAGTTGGATTGAGTCTAGTTCAAAGTGAAAACAACTACTCTCAAAGTTGTAACCTCTTAGAAGTATCTTAGGACAAAGGATTTTTCACAGCGATTTTAACTCTACAACTTTTGAATATTAGACCCAGTGTTCCCCTACTTTTCCCGCAAAACACGTGTTTTCTAGTTGGATTGAGTCTAGTTCAAAGTGAAAACATCTACTCTCAAAGTTGTAACCTCTTAGAAGTATCTTAGGGCAAAGGGTTTTTACTGCGGTTTTAACCTCTACTACTTTTGAATATTACACCCAGTGTTCCCCTACTTTTTCCGGAAAACACGTGTTTTTCAGTTGGATTGGGTCTAGTTCAAAGTGAAACACCTACTCTCAAAGTTGTAACCTCTTAGAAGTATCTTAGGGCAAAGAGTTTTTATTTCGATTTTTACCTCTACAACTTTGGAATATTAGACCCAGTGTCCCCCTACTTTTTCCGGAAAACTAGTGTATTCTAGTTGGATTGGGTCTAGTGTACAAAGTAAAAATACCTACTCTCAAAGTTGTAACCTCTTAGAAGTATCTTAGGACAAAGGGTTTTAATTTCGATTTTACCTCTACAACTTTTGAATATTACACCCAATGTTCCCCTATTTTATTTCCGGAAAACTAGTGTTTTCTAGTTGGATTGAGTTTAGTTCAAAGTGAAAACACCTACTTTCAAAGTTGTAACCTCTTAGAAGTATCTTGGGACAAAGGGGTTTTACTGCGATTTATGGAGTACTATATCAATTCAATTCATTTTTGTATTGTAATTCGTTTTGTGTTTTTTAATTAAGGCTGACAACCTCAGCCAATAGAAAATAAAATATAATCGATGACCAGATTTGATCATTGATTATATTTTATTTTCTATTGGCCTGAAAACCATCGGTTAAAAATTATAATATTTATTTTCCAGCAATAATATATTTTACACTGTTAGAACAAGTTAGGACAAACTTCAAGTCCATTGCTATTGGATAATAGAGAAAATAAGCAAACATCCAACGGCATGCCCACGATCTCGGTGACTACAAAACACTAATTTGAGAGATACAAATTTATTTATTTTATTAATACTTTCGAAGGGGACTTGCTTTATGTTCACCGATCGATCAGTTACTGGTTATCCTTAACTGTCTTTGAGACTGAAATTCTTGTTATTCTTAAGACAACTACCTATGGGATTGAACAACGTGAAGTTTTACTTCCTTGGGCACCCGGTCTTAGTGGCATCCATGAAAATGAAGCCTGATAATTTAGTAAGAAAGAGCGCATTGGCCACCTGCAGAGCCCCCAATCACAATCATGAGACCTCTCGGCCTAATTATATCGTGGTTTAAAACAGATAGCATCAATTAGCTTAACAGCCTGGAAGATTAGGAAAAGACTCAGTTGCTTCTAAACAACTATATAGAGAAGCATCTTGACGATTTTATAAATAAAAATGTTAACGTGCAGTGTCGTCGATTGGAGTAGGATATGATTTACCATGTTTTAGAACAAATTATTTCCGGGACTACTACAATGCTCCAAATTTGTTTGCTCACTCTGCACAAAGCACTCATTTTACTAATTATCTAAGTGACGGTTAAATTTGTATACACATATTTGAAAATAGAATTTAGTAATGAAAAATTAAACAAATTCGGCAGGTCCAAATCGTTCACACGTATGAAAAGGATCTGTAATTACACATCAATGTCTTATATAAAGAATATTATTTATTTACGTTATTATCTATTTTGCTACCTGCCTTTAAATTTTCGGAAAATTGTGTTAACCTCTTTCACATTGATTGAAAACACAGACGTACAATGTGAAATCGCGCAATCTTAATTTATTCTCAGAAATAAAATGTGAAATAAGATTATTTCAATAAAAAACCAATATTTTTTTTATTTTATATATTTGGCTTTAAAAAAAATGTTCAATGGAATTCTGAATGATACAAATCATGTGTGTACCTTAAATAATTTAAATTTTTTTTTTATTTTTGAATTAACCTACGCGCGAAATAAATAAGAAATAAATTTTTATTATTTCGCGGTGAAATTATACAATAAATTGGAAATTAACATGATTCCTATTGTTGTTGGTATGGTAAATAGCACGCTATACGACTATACGCGATCGTTCGTTTGCGCTTAAACGTTTTATGGCTTTCAAATAACATGACGGTGTGGTGAGATGTGTAAATCTTTTATATTCCGATTGCGGTAGGTGTTTTTTACGAATTTAAAGAGATTACGAACAAAAAAAAAAAATATTCAGTAATGTTTAGATCATTTTTGTATTTTTGAACGCCAATTTGGTTCAAAATACAAATAAATCTGTCGTAATGTTTGCGACAGTTTCATATTTGGACAAAACAGTTTTATTTTAATCTGATTATTCACAATGGCCTCTCGTTAAATTTAGGTTAGGTATATTATGTTTATAGGAGAGTTGCTAACCGTTGGTGTTAAACTAATAAATTTCAGCTTTAATGCGGTTATTTTACAAATCATCGGCGAGGGTATTTATTTATATATGAAATTCTGGCTAAAGGCTCAATCATCTTAATCAATCAACATTTTCTTCTATTTTGAAGCACCATCATAACATTGGGAAAACATATTATGTCTACAATTTCTCAGACAATCCATCAAAAGTTTTAATATAAAATAACATTTTCGACAATCTGTTTTATTTTCGACTCTATTTACTCGGGTACAGGATAAAGCTTTTAAAACAATTGTTATTGTGCCAGCATACGAATTCCAAAAATAAAATCTTAAGGATGATAGTAAACAATTTTCTAGAACAAGTGTTCTAGATTCAGTAATTTCGATATATAGGAAATTTTTGAATTCTCATGGCTTGTTATTTATATAATATGCGCTATAGCAAGGAGAGCAATAACAACCAGCAAATGTGCCTTCATATGCAAGAAACATCGCCGTATACAAATCGATTAGAGCTCATGCAGAAATTTGTATAGTGCGGTGAAGAAAATTTAACGGTCGAATTGTGGCACCATCAGCAATACGACAATATCTTTATTGTCGAGGCAGCTACGAGAACAGCACCACAGAAAGTGGATTTGCTGACCGAAAACTCTCTACAGCCGACTATCAAAAGTTTGCAATACGATTTTGTCACTCAAGAAAGACACCATTTCGATCGATGACGCAGTGAAGGAACTCAAACGCATTTTCGGCCGAATAGAATCACAAATTTCGCTGCGCTATAAGTAAAGGGTGTATTTTTTGAAGTTGACAATTTTAAATTAAAATAGAACAAAGAAGAACATTTTAAATATCAGTGAAACTAGTCTCTGGTTTATCGGCATAGACAAGTGACTTAACATATCCCCAAAGAAAATAATCTAATGGAGCTAGATGGCAAATTAACAGGACCATTACGTGAAATTTCATCAATCGTTTCCTTGAGTAAATTAATTGTATTCCGCGCTGTGTGGCATGTGGCACCACATATCAGCAAAATTTATGCCAGGCAATCCAGCACTCCGCCCATCATCGTTTTTGAAGACATAATACTGTGGGCAAAAAATAGTAAGACTTTGTTCATAATTTTAAAATTCTTTATTTATTTCTCCAAATCTATTTCGCCCCCCTCAAAGTAATCCCCCCCACCCGGTCTCAATACATTTGTGCCAACATTTTTTCCAATCTTCGAAACAGTTGTAAAAGTCAATTTCCGGAATAGCTTCCAATGCGCGTAGCGATTCACGTTTAATGTGTTCAGTTGACTCAAAACGGTTTCCCCGGAGCGGTCGTTTGAGTTTGCTGAACAGCCAGAAATCTGACGGAGCTAAACCAGCCGAATACGGTGGTTGCGGAACGATACGGGTGGAATTTTTGGCGAAAAAATCACGTAAAACCAATGCAGTATGAGAAGGTGCATTATCGTGGTGCAAAAACCAAGAGTTGTCGACCCATAATTCCGGCCTCTTTTTACGAATAGCTTCGCGCAAACGACGCATAACACTCAAATAGTATTACTTGTTGACAGTTTGGCCGGTCGGAAGGAGTTCGGAGTGCACCACACCTCGATAATCGAAGAAAACTGTCACGTGGTTTTTTCGGCTTCGACTCATCTTTAGCACGATATTCGGCCGATTGATCGTCTTTTTCCGGGTCGTTAGCATAGATCCAAGACTCATCGCCAGTTATAATAAGTTTCATGACATCCTGGTAGTCGGAAAGCATTGTTTCACAGACGTCAACGGGAATTCAAGGTGTTTAGGTTAGCCAAATTTATGTTGATCTTCTATAAATCTCATGTACGGTTTTACAAAATTTTCCGGGAAAATACTATAACCCGCCTCTCTATAATTAGTGTTTATTTTGAGATACTTTTAATTCGTATATAAAAGATAAACAAGTTTATTTTGGCCAAATTAGCAATCCAGGGTGTTTAGGACAGTCAAATTTGTATTGAACTTCTAAAAATCACTTGAATTTTCCTAAATTTTTGAGAAAGTACTATAATCCGATGTTTGTGAAGTTGGCCCAAATGTCAGCCGAAAAAATCACGCTGGCAACACGAAAACTATAACTTCTGTCACGCATGAACTGTCAGCCCAAAAAAATCGTATTTCACGACATTTTAATGATGTCAGCCCAAAAACAAAAAAAGAATTTCATTATAGATTTTTGAAGATAGTCCAAATTTTGGCCTATTTTCAGCCGCTTTACGAACAACCATTATAGTTAGTGGAAGTTGAGATTTTCGGTGTTGTTCATCGGTCCCACTATGATTTTTGGACAGATCTGGTTCTAGCATTTACGAGTAAGAAATTTCAGGAAGTTGTGATGGGGCTCTCATACCGAGAATGGCCTATATTCAGCCGCTTTACGAACAACCATTATAGTTAGTGGAAGTTGAGATTTTCGGTGTTAGTCAACTCTCTCACTATGGTTTTTGGACAGATCTGGTTCTAGCCTTTACGAGTAAGAAATTTCAGGAAGTTGTGATGGGGCTCTCATACCGAGAATGGCCTATATTCAGCCGCTTTACGAACAACCATTATAGTTAGTGGAAGTTGAGATTTTCGGTGTTAGTCAACTCTCTCACTATGGTTTTTGGACAGATCTGGTTCTAGCCTTTACGAGTAAGAAATTTGAGGAGGTTGTGATGGGGCTCTCACACCGAGAATGGCCTATATTCAGCCGCATTACGAACAACCATTATAGTTAGTGGAAGTTGAGATTTTCGGTGTTGGTCATCGGTCTCACTATGATTTTTGGACAGATCTGGTTCTAGCCTTTACGAGTAAGAAATTTCAGGAGGTTGTGATGGGGCTCTCATACCGAGAATGGCCTATATTCAGCCGCTTTACGAACAACCACTATAGTTAGTGGAAGTTGAGATTTTCGGTGTTGTTCATCGGTCTCACTATGATTTTTGGACAGATCTGGTTCTAGCATTTACGAGTAAGAAATTTCAGGAAGTTGTGATGGGGCTCTCATACCGAGAATGGCCTATATTCAGCCGCTTTACGAACAACCATTATAGTTAGTGGAAGTTGAGATTTTCGGTGTTAGTCAACTCTCTCACTATGATTTTTGGACAGATCTGGTTCTAGCCTTTACGAGTAAGAAATTTGAGGAGGTTGTGATGGGGCTCTCACACCGAGAATGGCCTATATTCAGCCGCATTACGAACAACCATTATAGTTAGTGGAAGTTGAGATTTTCGGTGTTGGTCATCGGTCTCACTATGATTTTTGGACAGATCTGGTTCTAGCCTTTACGAGTAAGAAATTTCAGGAGGTTGTGATGGGGCTCTCATACCGAGAATGGCCTATATTCAGCCGCTTTACGAACAACCACTATAGTTAGTGGAAGTTGAGATTTTCGGTGTTGGTTAGCGGTCTCACTATGATTTTTGGACAGATCTGGTTCTAGCATTTACGAGTAAGAAATTTCAGGAGGTTGTGATGGGGTTCTCATACCGAGAATGGCCTATTTTCAGCCGCTTTACGAACAACCATTATATTTAGTGGAAGTTGAGATTTTCGGTGTTGGTCATCGGTCTCACTATGACTTTTGGACAGATCTGGTAGTAGAATTTACGGGTAAGAAATTTCAGGAGGTTGTGATGGGGCTCTCATACCGAGAATGACCAATATTCAGCCGCTTTACGAACAGCCATTATAGTTAGTGTAAGTTGAGATTTTCGGTGCTGGTACTCGGTCTCAAAATGATTTTTGGACAGATCTGGTTCTAGCATTTACGAGTAAGAAATTTCAGGAGGTTGTGATGGGGCTCTCATACCGAGAATGGCATATTTTCAGCCGCTTTACGAACAACCATTATAGTTAGTGGAAGTTGAGATTTTCGGTGTTGGTTAGCGGTCTCAAAATGATTTTTGGACAGATCTGGTTCTAGCATTTACGAGTAAGAAATTTCAGGAGGTTTTGATGGGGCTCTTATACCGAGAATGGCCTATTTTCAGCCGCTTTACGAACAACCATTATATTTAGTGGAAGTTGAGATTTTCGGTGTTGGTCATCGGTCTCACTATGACTTTTGGACAGATCTGGTAGTCGAATTTACGGGTAAGAAATTTCAGGAGGTTGTGATGGGGCTCTCATACCGAGAATGGCCTATATTCAGCCGCTTTACGAACAACCATTATAGTTAGTGGAAGTTGAGATTTTCGGTGTTGGTCATCGGTCTCACTATGATTTTTGGACAGATCTGATTCTAGCCTTTACGAGTAAGAAATTTCAGGAGGTTGTGATGGGGCTCTCATACCGAGAATGGCATATTTTCAGCCGCTTTACGAACAACCATTATAGTTAGTGGAAGTTGAGATTTTCGGTGTTGGTTAGCGGTCTCAAAATGATTTTTGGACAGATCTGGTTCTAGCATTTACGAGTAAGAAATTTCAGGAGGTTTTGATGGGGCTTTCATACCGAGAATGGCCTATTTTGAGCAGCTTTACGAACAACCATTATATTTAGTGGAAGTTGAGATTTTCGGTGTTGGTCATCGGTCTCACTATGACTTTTGGACATATCTGGTAGTCGAATTTACGGGTAAGAAATTTCAGGAGGTTGTGATGGGGCTCTCATACCGAGAATGGCTTATATTCAGCCGCTTTACGAACAACCATTATAGTTAGTGGAAGTTGAGATTTTCGGTGTTAGTCATCGGTCTCACTATGATTTTTGGACAGATCTTGTTCTAGCCTTTACGAGTAAGAAAATTCAGGAGGTTGTGATAGGGCTCTCATGCCGAGAATGGCCTATATTCAGCCGCTTTACGAACAACCATTATAGTTAGTGGAAGTTGAGATTTTCGGTGTTAGTCATCAGTCTCACTATGATTTTTGGACAGATCTGGTGCTGAATTTTACGGGTAAGAAGTTTCAGGAGGTTGTGATGGGGCTCTTATACCGAGAATTACCTATATTCAGCCGCTTTACGAACAACCATTATAGTTAATGGAAGTTGAGATTTTCGGTGTTGGTCATCGGTCTCACTATGACTTTCGGACAGATCTGGTTCTAGCCTTTACGAGTAAGAAATTTCAGGAGGTTGTGATGGGGCTCTCACACCGAGAATGGCCTATATTCTGCCGCTTTACGAACAACCAATATAGTTAGTGGAAGTTGAGATTTTCGGTGTTGGTCATCGGTCTCAACTTTCGTGAACTGCTGGTCTATCAAATATGATGGCGTCGATCTGACTGAGAGGTTAATAGGAGCCAAGTCTGGAGGATACGCCGCATGTTGTACAATTTTTCAACCTAAGTAAACTAAAGACAAATAATGGAAATGGCTGCAAAAAAACCTACTCCGGAGTACAAAAATTCGGAAAAAATAGTAAGCTTTCAAGTAACATTCAAAAGTTATTGGCAGATAAGCGAGCGACTCGGCGGCTATGGCAGCTGCACCAATCTCCTTTTCATAAATGGAAATTAAATAGAGCTATTAAAGCTCTAAGAGAAGCAATACGGGAAGAACACAATCTTGGAATGCAGAATTACTTAAGTGAGCTCACAGCAACAGAGAAAACAGATTACTCACTGTCTAAGGCAGCAAGAAATTTAAAAAGGCCAGAGCTATCGAACCCACCGGTAAGGAAACCAGATGATCATTGGGCCAGAAGTGATTTAGAAAAGGCTATCGCTTTCTCTAACCATCTACAAAAAGTGTTCACTCCAAACGAAACAAATAATGACTGCGTACTACCACAGTTTACGAGGGACGAGTCGAACCCAAATCCAGTAAAATTTAAATGGAAATGCGTCAAAATGGTTATCAAAAACAGGATAAATCCCAAGAAAGCCCCAGGCCATGATCTAATAACTGGAAAAATGATCAAAGAATTACCCGATAGATGCATAAAATATATAACATATATTTTTAATGCGATTATGAGATGTGGATACTTTCCCCAAAAATGGAAAATATCTCAAATTATCATGATTCCTAAGCCAGGTAAAGACGAAACCCAAGTCTCGTCGTACAGGCCAATAAGTCTACTTCCGATAATTTCAAAGCTCTTTGAAAAGATGCTACTAGAAGAACTAATACCTATATTAACTGTAGGTCGCATTATACCAGATCACCAATTTGGATTTAGAGAGCAGCACGGCACAATAGAACAGGTGCACAGAATTGTAAACACAATTAAGCTCTCCTTAGAAGAAAAGAAATATTGCTCGGCAGTTTTATTGGATATTGCGCAAGCTTTCGACAAAGTATGGCATGAAGGATTAAATTACAAAATTAAAACTCCTCTGCCTAGACAATTTCATGCAATTCTTGAAAACTACTTAGCCCAAAGGATGTTCCAGATGAAACAAAGTACGGCCACTACTGATTTAACCGAGATAAAGCCAGGAGTACCGCAAGGTAGTGTATTGGGACCTGTGCTATACTTATTGTTCACAGCTGACTTACTAATAACTGAAAACATAATCACTTCAACTTTTGCTGATGACACAGCTATATTGTTTTCACACAAAAATCCTCAAACAGCATCGAGAGAATTACAAGAACATCTGCACAAAATAGAAGATTGGTTAAAAACTTGGCGGATAAGGGCGAATGAATGTAAATCAACACATGTAACATTCACCCTGAATAAACGCACATGTCCGGCAGTAAAATTAAACAATATCACAATTCCTCAACAAACAAACGTCAAATATCTCGGTCTTCATCTCGATAGAAGATTGGCATGGAGAAAGCACATTGAAACAAAACGTAATCAACTAAAAATAAAATTTTCTAAAATGTACTGATTGATCGGAAGAAAATCGAAACTCTCTCTAGACTGCAAAGTTCTACTATACAAAGCGATCCTAATCCCCATATGGACATATGGTATCTAACTATGGGGTTCAACTAATGCCTCAAATATAGAAATTGTACAAAGAACGCAAGCAAAGATACTTCGTAGCATTACAAATGCGCCCTGGTATATTCGAAACAGCAACATCCATAGAGACCTAGGAATTAAAACGGTTAAAGAGACAATAAAGTCATGCAGTCTAAAATACCATCTGAAACTGGAATCACACCCTAACGAATTAGCTAGAGAACTACTAAGGCAACCGAAATACAAACGGCTTCGCAGAGCAGATTCTCTAGATTTAATCAACTGAAATATTTAATAATTACATGCATGTTGACCTAACACACTTAAATTAAGTAATTAATAATAATTTAAAAATAATAATGAATACTAATATTAAGTACTAACATAGGTTAAGGCTTAAGTAAAAAAAATATATAGTTTTTAAGAATTTCACACTTCTTGTTAGTTTCGTATAAAGAAAAATTCAAGAATAAAGCCTTTGGCAATAGTTTAAAAAAAAAGCCTAAGTAAAAGATAAGTTCCTGTGTTGATTTTGCTGTATGTGGACGAGCATATTCATGCAGCAATATCACCTTCCGCCTTCCTTTGCCCGCAAATTTTTCCTCCAGAGCACTACTTAATTTGATCAATTGGGCCAGCCATTACAGTTTAACCATGTTCCAGAAACTTGTAGTAAATGGCTCACTGAATATTTATGTTGGCGTCTAGGATTATCGTACAAAATCCACTTTGCATCACCCGTAATGATTTTGTGCAAAAAATCTTTCTTTTGTACCGTGAAAGCTAATTCATGCAGATGTCAACTCTTCGACTGTTGTTTTCCTCGGTCAATTTATGAGGAACCCATTTTCCTTCCTTCTGTATCGAAGTGATATTGCTTGGTGAGTAACTAATAACTGTTCTGCAAGCTCGTTTGAGTTGAGTTTGACGCGGATTTTCCACGGATCCAGTAAAACTTTAAATTCTTTGTCTTCAAATGGTTTTAATGCAGCAGGACGTGGATTGTCCTCAAGGCTGAAATTGTCATCAAATATTGCAAACCACTTTCTAACTGTTGGTTAACTCATAGAATGTTCAATCAATGTCGAATTAATCAATTCCATAGATTGAGTAGAATTTTTCGCATTTGAAAGCAGAGTAAAATGCAATGAAGTAAATGTTGCTTACCAAAAATATATAATGACCCCATCACACAACCTCTTGAAATTTTTTACTCGTAAAAGCTAGAACCAGATCTGTCCAAAAATCATAGTGAGACCGATGACCAACACCGAAAATCTCAACTCCCACTAACTATAATGGTTGTTCGTAAAGCAGCCAATACTACAAATCACAAATACCTTAAATAAATATTTAATTAGTTTTAATAAAATTGCTCGCTTTTTTAAACATTTGATGATACTACGAGCTCTTCCAGATCCTTTAGCTGTTGACAACTTGTTTTGTAAAATCATCATTAAGGTAAGGAATTGAACGCTTTTGACACATCATACAATTACTGAAACACTGATATCATTTTATCATGTTAAATATCATTTTCAAAATCTTAACATTTCTAGACTGAAGGTTAACAGTATTTTTAGTTAGTTAATAATCAAGTTAATAAACGTTAATAATCAAGTATTAACGAATAAATATTTTTGATAAATATGAAAAATATAATGTTTGTTAATTAAAAAATTATTAGAAATATTATTATCCAAATTTATTTTTAATTTTCGAATTTATGTGAAATTCAATGTTTTTATAGTTTTCTGTCAAGATAGTTATCAAAAAAGATGGCGGTATTGCCAGCGATAAAAATTATAACTTTTTGGGCCAGCATTTTGGGCCAACTTCACAAACGTTATTTTATATGACAACGGCCACACCATGTTTAACATACCGGTTCTCGTTCGATCACCGAAGTCAAGCGATATTGGGCATAGTTAGTACTTAGATGGATGACCGCTTGTAGTAGTGCAGGGCAAATTTGGATGACCTGACACAAAAACTCTAATTTTGTCCTAATTAAACTGGGATTAAATATTATAAAACATTTTTTTTTTTTAACAACTTTATTGGTATGGCTACTACAATCTTAAACATTATTAATTCATTAGTAAGGTTGACATTAGTACTTATGAGATAAGCATAAACATAAACTTGTGTGGGTCTGCTGGACCAGTGTCCAGTTCCCTTGGTTTATAATTTTCATACGGTTAGCTCATGTGGTTTGATTCGTTTGAGCCGCCTTACTTCGTTTGTACTGTCCAGTAGTTGTACGGCCTCAAGATTGGTGTGGGTAAGAAGTCTCTTCTCATGTTTTATGGCACATTCGCGGATAACATCGTCTATCAATTGTATTTCTAAATCATTGTGGATTTCTTTGTTAGTCACAAATCGGAAGGCGTTGGTGACCATTCGAAGAAAATTATTTTGGCTTCGTTGTATAATGTCTCTATTGGATTTATGTGTGCAACCCCATAGCTGCGCACCATACATCCATATTGGTTTGAAGATAGTCTGGTATACCAGTCTTTTGCAATACAGGTTCATTTTGGAATGATGTCCAATTAACCAGTACATTTGACGTTGTTTCAATCGTATCTGTTCAGCTTTTTATCTCACGTGATGTTTCCAGTTGAGCCTGGAATCTAAATGTAAACCAAGGTATTTTGCCGATTCAGCCTGCGGCACTTGCACTCCTTTGAGGTGTATATGAAGAGTGTTATTTTTATGTCGGAGCGTAAATGTCACATATGTTGATTTGTGTCAATTGCCCATTTAGTAACGTTGTCCATTGCTCGTTGAAGATTTTCCACTGCTCTTGGTTGAGATTCGTCTACTGACATAATTACAGTGTCGTCAGCGAACGTGCCGATGAATGTTTCATTCGTTGTAGGTATGTCCGCAGTATAAAGAAGGTAGAGGAGGGGACCCAATACGCTTCCCTGTGGAATTCCCGCAATCGCTGGATAAAAGTTAGAACATGTTTTTTCATGAAAGACTCTGAATTGGCGATCAGAGAGGTATGATTCAAGCAGCTGGCAATAGTTTTGTGGTAGAATTTTGCTCATTTTGAATGTCAATCCCTCATGCCAAACCCTATCGAAGGCCTGGGATACACCAGAAATACGGCGGGGCAATATTTCTTTTCTTCTAACGCTTGCTCTATTACCGCAGTTATTCAATGGACTTGATCTATGGTGGAGTGGTTAATCCTGAATCCAAATTGGAAATCAGGAACGTTTACCATTGGCTTTAGACGTTTTAGTAGCAGTTTCTCGAACAGCTTTGATAAGGTCGGAAGCAGTGAGATTGGTCTGTATGATGTTACTTCTTCATCTGGTTTACCTGGTTTCTTTAGCATAAATGTTTGGGCCATTTTGAAGCATTTGGGTACATACTTCAATCTCATACAGGCATTAAATAAGTATGTGATCAAGATGATTGCTTTACGTGGACGGTGGAAGTTCCTTGAATAGACCCGGTGATATTTCATCAATTCCTGGTGCTTTTTTATGATTAAGATTTTTGTCGATTTCTTTAGCAATTTCCATTGGCGTGACCCTTTTAAAGTCCTGATTTGGTTGATAAACAGGTGTTACATCAATGTTGGATTGAATGTCATAGGGTTGGAACACTGCTGCTAGGTGTTGAGCAAAGAGTTCCGCTTTTTCTTTGTCTTGTCGAACCCAACTGCCTTGAGCATTCCTTAAAGGTGGCACTCGAACTACAGGTCGTTTAAATCTTCTGGTTGCTTTCCATAACGAGTAGTCTTTATCCATTTCTGGACCTAGCCCGCTTAAGTAGTTATCGAGGCAATTCTGTTTGAAATTTTTGATTAGTCTATTGACTTTGTTACTTATTCGATTAAAAGTTGTCTTGTCGGCGGGATTTCTGGTGAGGTGCCATATTCTCCTTGCCCTTCTTCTTGCCTTGATTTGTTCCCTGATTTCAGCCGGGTATTTGACTTCAATCTCCGCAGCTAGTCTGGCAGCCATTCGAGTGTATTATAAAATTGTTTGTTTGTTGTTCCAATTCTTCATTGCTTTTGATACTAACTTTTAATTCAACCAGCTCTTCCAATTTTTCTCTGAAGATGTCCCAATCCGTGAATCTATTAGTAAGGTTTTGCTTTTTCCGTTTCTTTATTACTGTAGCGCTTACTGACAACAGTACAGGAATGTGGTCAGATGTTAGGTCGTTAATTCCTTCGACTCTAGTGTAACTTAGAGGAATACCTTTTATGATGAAGAAATCCAGTAGATCTGGTATTTTTCCTTCATCCGTTGGACAATACGTTGGCCCCCCTGGGGACAGATATTCGCATTTGTTTTCATGAATGGCATTGAACAAGGTGTTACCTTTCCCAGGAGAAATAAGCCTGGAACCCCAAGCTGTATGTTTTATGTTGAAGACGTTATTAAATTGTAACTTCGTTGGTGTATGCCGTGGAGAACAGTACGCTGCTGCAATATTTAGATCTGCGCCATTATATTGGATCGAGATAACAGTTGCTTGCAAATAGTTTTCACGAATATCCTCTTGTCGATTGTGTTTGATATTATTTTTGATTAGTACAGCTGAACCACCTCTAGCTCTTTCACTAGGATGGGTTGTCCAGTAGGAATTAAAACCCCTTATTCTGATAAAGCTTTTGTTGGAGAAGTGCGTCTCTGAAATCAGCGCAATATCAATGTTGTTTGTATGGAGGAATATTTCCAGTTCGTGGGCTCGTTGGTTGAGCCCATTAGCGTTCCAAGCTACAATGTGTAGGACGAGTTAACCATTTGTGAGTATGCTGACTTTTTTGCTTGGTGGATAGATATAGGTTTCCAGTTTTGCCACCCTCTCTGCTAAATGACCAAGTGACTGTTGAATTTGGCTAAGCATTTTAATAATTTCAGTGTTATTTGACTCGTTGGCGGTTTGCGCATAGGATAATCCAACTGTGAATGGTGTGATTGTTGTTTGTGGTTTAGCAACTTTGGTTTGTAATCGCTGCACTGCGCTTGTTCTATTATTCTGTTGACTTTTAATTTTGTTCTGATATACACGGCATCCTTTATAATTTGCAGTATGCCCTTGTTGTTGACAACGAGTACAAGAAGGTGCGATATCTGGTGTTTTCTTGCATTTTGTCGTGTGGTGATTTTCCGCGCATTTAACGCATTTGGTTTGACGACAGCAAAAGCTCTTGGTATGTCCAAGTTGTTGACAATTCGTACATTGTGGAATTCTCCTTGTCTTGTTAGGTGGCTCAATTTTAACTATACAGTACGCAACTTTCTTGATATTGTATACTTCTTTATTGTTGTCTTTTTGTTTTAAGTTGATGTAAAACAATGGAAAGTGTTTCCTGACTTTTACACCATCAATTGTGACCATTTTGTATATGTTGGTAATACCTGCAACTTGATGTCCCATTTTTTCTAAGTCTGCTTTAATTTCATCGTGACTAATAGAAGAAGGTAAGCCTCTGATAACCACTCTATAGGCCTTTTCACTCTTCAGCTGGTAGGTGTGATATTGAATATTTTCTAGTTGGTTGCTAGATTCATTTTTTTATTCTTCCAGTAATTTTTTGACATTTCTGTAATCATTTTCATTTTGAAAGGTAATTCTAGTGTCACTATTTGAGAGCGCCTTAAAATTAGTTGATTCACTAGTGTTTTTTATTATTTTTTGTCGAAAAAGTTCGAAATTGTTGATATTGCTCACATTAATGGGTAGAGGCAGTGGTATTTTTGGGTTTTTCTGTTCAGTGTTACTGTTCACACTTTGTGTATTATTTTTTGAGGGAGTTTTCGTTTTTGTGTGCCGACGTTTCTTAGGATTTCTGTTATTAGCTCTGGAAAGTTCTTCTTCAAGTTCTTCCTCATCTGTGAAATAATCCTCTATACTCAGAACATTAAATCTATTATTCTGTTGAGAGACTGGAAATTGCTGCAGCAACCAGTTGGAATTATTTGAATGATGTTGACTTGTTGATGGCTGAATATGGTTGACAGGCAGGTTGTTAGCTCGTGCTGAATTCTCAGCTTTACTATTTTTATCCTTTTCTTTTAGTGTAGAGTTTTCTCTCTTAAGTTCAGCAACTTCATTGCTCAGTTGCGCGATTAGTTTCTCCATTTTCTGAAACTTGGATAACAGATCCTCGCTGTTTATAATGTTTGTTGATGCACTCGGCATTTGTAATGAAGTTCCTTTTTCAGTAGAGACCGCGTCTTTTGCAGTTACTGTGGACGCAGTCGCTGTTGGCACAGTTGTCTTTAATTGTAGTGTACGTCTACTTACATTTGGAGGTGGTGATCTCAACATTTTCATGCTCTTAGGAAAGTTGTCCCCTTTATTTTCCAAGGGTTGGTTCTATAGCTATAGACGCATCCGTCTCGTTTCCTAATATTATTAGGCTAAAAATAAGGTTGAAAATAATAATAACAGTTTCCTATTATTATTATTTTCATCCTTATTTTTCATCATAAATTTTTATTTTATTCCCACGAGTAGCACGAGAAATTAACGGTCGCCTATGACAGAGCTCTGCGTTATCATAAGAAGGCTATGGGTTTAAACCGAATGAAGCCAAATTCGGAGTTCACATACTAACGACTAAGCACCCTCTTAGCCACGCAGCCATCGGCGTATGTAGTACCACCTTAGCTTTGGTGTGCTATTTTTTGGTCCGCCCCGAGTATTTAATTTCCCCGGTACCTACCATATCTGGCAAGCATTCCTCTATCCGCCACCCGGGGAGGCGCCTGATAGGGGTAATAGCAAACCCCACACAGGATTATAAAACTAGGATGATTTAGGACAAATTTTTCTATTTTCACTAAAAAATCCAATTTTGTTTTTTTTGGAATGTTTATGTAAATTGTGATATAATTGCAAGAAAGAATTCTCTAGATAATTCGTTACATGAAAGATTCATATAATGAAGCAAATTAAAACCGTTGCAAAGTAGCTTGCTATTACTAAGCAACAAGGCCATTTAAGAAGAGACACCTAACTTAAATTTTAGGGACCCCCAAAGCTATAAGCGTAATGTCAACTCTTATTTAAAAATTGAGAAAGAAATCAATTAAGTTTAAATTAATTACCTGAGTAATTTATCTAGAAAATAATTAGGCAAATTTTGAAAATTTAGCAATTCACAAATAATTAACTCCTGCCTAAAATCTCAATCAAATGAACATACGATAATTTATGATGCGCCATCTCTGACATTTACACCAAAATCATTAGCCACGTGATTTTACCAAGCCAACATCCTATAAAATTAATTATTGTGATAGATTGAAGAATCTACAAATTAAGTCATCAAAAACCCGCTACCGCTTAATAGGCTTTCGTGTATTCTAACTGTCAACCAAAAATATGTAAATATACATAACTATAATTTATTAAATTTATTTAGGCACGCATAAAGTACACAAAACTATAATTTTCACCTTAATCCCGCAATAAAAATTAATTAATCAAATGCTAGATCTAAGAATAAAATCTTTTCAAAATTAGATATAAATTAGATAGACATGAAACGCTACAAAGTTGAAGAAAACCAAAAACAAAAATTTTATAAGATACGAGCACGATAAATATCTAGTATTTATGGGATTTTGATTAATTTATCACTTATATCTGTTTATGTATATCGTATTTAATTAATAGATAGACATTTCTAGATATTTTTAAGATAAAACCTAAAACCAACAACAAATACCTGTTTTTTTAAGGTTATTTCTTAATTAATTTGATTAATAGATTTCATTTCGTTTTGATTTATTTCAAATAACTACTAAAACCATAAAGCGAGATGGTCTTACAGTTGTATTAGACATTCAAATTACAATTTAGAAATGTCGTAGAAATTTGATGAATGAAAATGTAAAATATGGGTTGACAGGTGGTATGTCACTCCAAGTGGATTTATTCGTTCAATTTAAACTAATTGCAACAAACGTTACCATGTACGGTCAAAACTAATTATTATTGATTAAGCTTCAATATTTGTCGATGTGATAGGTGAATCCATTACCTATTGGAGAACACGAAAATACTTTTAATTATTCGTATTTAGACGCGTACACACTCTATGCATCGAATCGGTTGTCAAAAACTAACCCATCATATGCACTTGACGTAACTTATATTTTAAAAACAAATTGACAACCCAGGTGTTGACACGTCATCATATTATTGAACAAAGCTGCGATAAATTGGATCGTTGTTTAATTCCACTGTAATGAATTTTTGTATTTCCACTATTTATTGACAAGTGAATTTTGCGTATTAGTTGACTAATTTTAAACTTGAAAAATTGTATTAAAAAGGAATGATTAATAAAATATAAAAGTACTAGGCGTACCTAGAACGACTTACTGAACTTATTTCTACCTACTTCTTCTTCTACCTACTTCCTATTACTTACTTGTTTCACATTCCTTCAAGTCGGATCGCCCGTAGACGGTGATCCGCTAATCGGCGTATATTATTGATCAATAATAATTTATGTCGTATGCCTAGACGGCAACAGTTTCATGTTATAAATCAAATAACAACATCGCCAGAGTTTACGAATAAATTGAACATCACATAAGGTTAGCAGCATCGAAGAACTTGTAAAGGAGGAAGTTCAGACTGGTCAAAATTCAGTCGTCTCATCAGAAATTATAAAAAGGATAGTTAGGAACGGAAAACAAGAAAATACCTCCAAGCAAAACTGACAACGGCTCATTTCCTTTACAAAAAATATTGTTACTAAATTACTAAAATACCGGCAGTGAATCCAGAATTCCTTACTACACCGAACGGAAGCAACTTAACAGAAATTATGACGTCTTATTGGATGATATTCATAAGCGTTTAGGATAACAATCACGTTCATCGTTTGGTCCTGAGGCGTCTTTAAGCCACTGTCAATATGAAAGTAAGCTATTGTTGAAATCAATAAGGTACAGGATTCCAATGAGTAATTGAAAACAGCAAAAGGGAACCTCTTAGCAATAATCCCGCTAAAAAACCAACAAGAAGCGCACCCTCCCCTACCACCGCCTGTGAAAAATTCTAAGAATACAACCAACAACAATAAGCTGGAGGAAATGTCAGAAAAACTACTAAAAAGAGTCGCTGTAAAAGTTAATCATATATCAACAGTTTATTGCAGGAAGCTCGAGTATGTGTAGAAGAGGATCGGAGTACTACTTGTGTCACCCAAAAATTTTAACAGATGGAGATCAACAGAATACAAATGAATGTGCTGAATGAAGAAATCTTGGTTGAAATACCAGAGGAAGAACAAGATACTTCTTACTTTCTCGATCAACTTTATGACAAAATGAGTCAAGATTTGGATAAGGTGCTGGCGAGACTACAGGAAGCTATATAACAACGAGCAGCCCAAGGAAGTACATTTACTGAAACAAAATATCAACCGGAAATAAAATTACCACCACTTGAAATACCATACTTCAATGGACAAAATAGGGAGTGGGCAGCATTTTATGATAGATTCAGTAAGTTTGTACACGAAAATAAAACCC
This sequence comes from Nephrotoma guestfalica, assembly GCA_963691935.1. Classification (NCBI taxonomy): domain Eukaryota; kingdom Metazoa; phylum Arthropoda; class Insecta; order Diptera; family Tipulidae; genus Nephrotoma; species Nephrotoma guestfalica. The sequence continues at coordinate 236,485,576 of OY829913.1, forward strand.
AGTATCATGCATTAGCGGAGATGCAGCAAGACTGTTGAGTCACATATCAACATCTGGAGTAAATTATGCGGATGCTTTCAAAATAAGTGTAAACCGCTATAACAACAAGCCTTTACTTGTTACCAATCACGTAAATACGCTCTGGAATCTTCCAACCCACAACTCCCCGAGTCAGCAAATGCAATAAAGGCTCTGCACAACTTAATAAATGAAAAACTTCAGGCCATCAACAACTTGGGCATAGAGACGTCAAAATGGAATGCAATACTAATTCCATTAGAGTTAAAAAGGCTGGACAGAGAGACACACCGTCTATATGAAGTTATTCTGGTGACGTATGTGAAGCTGGTCCGAAAACCATCCTGAAAACGCCTTTAAAATTTAGGTGTGTTTCTCCGCTAAATCTATTAAAAGGCTTTTTAAAAATTATGGAGAAAATCAAATTCCATCCCGAGAAAATAAGACATGTCCGCGCACACACAACAAATTTTAAGTATAAAATTACCCTACAGTGGGGATAAGGGGCCTCCCCAGCTGATTTAATATTCGCTTCTGTTAGAATAGATATCGGAATTATGCTCATATGTCGCTGAAAATATCTCTGTCCACAGAGTTTGGCAGATGTAACGTTACATGCCTAATTAATGCAATGATCATCAGCATTAAGCATACAAATTCTCATTACCTTACAGTGGGGATAAAAGACCTCTCCAGCTGATTTAATATTCGCTTCTGTTAGATTAGGTATCGGAATTATGCTCATATGTTGCTGAAAAACTCTACGTACACAGAGTTTGGCTGATGTAATGGTATATGCCTAATTAATGCAATGACCATCAGCATTAAGCACACGAATGCTTATTACCTTACAATGGGGATAAGGGACCTCCCCAGCGACATATGAGCATAATTCCGATACCTAATCTAACATAAGCGAATATTAAATCAGCTGCAGGGTAATGAGCATTTGTGTGCTTAATGCTGATGGTCATTGCATTAATTAGACATATACCGTTACATCCGCCAAAATCTGTGAACGGAGAAATTTACAGCGGAATATGAGCATAATTCCGATACCTAACAGAAGCGAATATTAATTCAGCTGCGAAGGTCCCTTAACCCCACTGTAAGGTAATGAGCATTTGTGTGCTTAATGCTGATGGTCAGTGCATTAATTAGGCATGTACCGTTACATCTGCCAAACTCTGTGAACGGAGAATTTTTCAGCGACATATGAGCATAATTCTGATACCTAACCTAACAGAAGCGAATATTAAATCAGCTGGAGAGGTCCCTTATCCCTGTAAGGTAATTTTATACTTAAAATTTGTTGTGTGTCCGTGAGATTGTTTTTATTTTCTCGGGGTGGAATTTGATTTTCTCCATATTTTTTTTAATTTTCCGGACTGAAAAGCTTTTTAATGGATTTAGCGGATAAACACACCTAAATTTTAAAGGCGTTTTTCGGGATGGTTTTCGGGCCAGCTTCACATACGTACTCTGGTGAATCGTCGGGAAATTCAGTCGTGAATTCCTTAATTTTGTAGAAGTTCGTTAACGTACCATCGTGAAGAGAACCGTCGCTGGAATTGAAAAAGGCGCATTTCCTGCAGTGTATCTCACGAAATAACAACTTGCCGATGTTTTAAGAAGCATGCAAATTGTAGAAAGGTCCAAATTAATAGCAGCAAACATTTAAGCAGTATTTGTCCAATTTCCACGCATAACAAATGTTCATGTCAAAGTAAAGAAACCTGTATGTCGAAGAAGGCATAACACATTGCTGCACACAAGGCAAATGACAACATCCACAACTCTCCATTCCGCGAAAAACAACGGTGCCCTTGTTAGATACAGCATTTATCAACGCTACAAGTCGCATCGTATACCCGGTAAAATTACGTGCGCTCACAGTAATCATTCATTACGCAGACACGTGCCGAACTACTCAACCTACCAAAATTCCGAGCAGATTTATAAGTTACTGGAATTTGTGGAATGAAAACTAATAAAATAAATTATTTTGTATAACCATGGTTACTTATAACCATTTCACCTCATTACCTACCTACTCATCGGCATACAAGCAGGTGCTGGAAGCTTTTATCTTACCAAACTTAACTGCATTTTTCAACAACGCCAATAAAGGTTTTTTTTTTTTTATTATCGCTGCAATCTGTTCTGGGGCCAAGGCTCTCCCAACTCTTTCGCGGTTAGCTTTTTCGTCCTTACTTTTACGCCGATGTGTAGGCCAATTCGAGGACGTACGGTCATAGGTCCGATTTAGGTCGTAGATGTGTTCCATTTCATCACAGATCGTAATCTGTTGATGAAAATTCCCTTTGCATCCTGCCCCTATCGGGATTCGAACCCGGTACCTCCCGATCGAAACGCCAAAGTTTTAACCACTGTGCCACTTGGTCGGTCAATAAAGGGTTTTAACAAAGCACCATGGAAAGAGCTGACACTTTCTGATCCAAATTTTGACTTACCTGGCTCAAGTGAGTTAGGATGGATTTGTCTAGATCTCACGACAAAATCAGAGTTCACGTCAAATTCACTAACTCTGGTAGTGCAAAAGAACGTAGATGTGCAGCTGCGCCAATTCTGGGAAGGTGAAGAGCTATCCAAGGGAAGATCATACTCAGAATAAGAAGAGATGAGAGAGAAGTATTTTGCAAATACCCACAGAAGACTACCAGAAGGACAATACGAGTTCACTATACCTTTAAAGGATGCAACGGGAACGTGCGGTTTCAAGACTTCTTTAAGTAGAGAAAAAGCCCACAATTAAAACAGGAATCCCATAACTTCATGAATGAATACATAGATAGAGCTAAGACATATGGTTCCGATCAATTCAGAAGATGCCAAAGGTAAAACATACTACCTACCACATCCTGCTGTGGATAAGTAGTCAAGTGCAACAACCAAGGTGAGGATAGTTTTTGATGCATCAATGAAGAGAACAAACGGAATCAGTTTCAACGATATCCAGGTAGTCGGTCCAACAATAAAACTAGATTTATTTTGTATTATAACAAGCTGGAGGAAATACAAATACGTATTCATCGGAGACATTAAGAACCACTGGCCACGTGAGGTCTCTTAAACAACTGACCATAGACGAGCAGAAAAGTTATCCAAATGATGATGTTTTCTCCGGCGCAGAAACCGTAGAATATGCAGTCAAGTGTCAACAACAGCTACGAAAATGAAGGTTTCAAGCTGAGAGAAGGAGCTTCGAACAACAGAGCCATAATGGAGGGCATTCCAGAAGAACAACAAACCACCCTCATAAATAAGAACCATGAATCCGCATGAAAACTTTAGAAATCCTGTGGAATCCCCAATGGATGGATGTGGAATCCCAGCGGAATTTGAGACCCAGGTCAACATGGAACCCACGACAATAGTTCCAACAAAACGATCCCTTTTATCGGAGGTATCCAGAACATGCGACCCGCTCGGATTGTGTTCCCCAACAATTATTATAGAAAACCTATAGTTTCAACAGTCATGGATAAGGGGACTATCAGCGATGAAGAAATGAAGAAAAAATGCAGAGTTTACTCCAAGGTGAAAGAAACAGGAGAATCAACAATTACACTTATGTCCGGGAAAACTAAGGTCAGAAGCCAAATTTTCCAAGACTATAGTACTTTGTCGTGCAGTACTGTTAGCGAAACTACTGAGACAAGTTTTAGAGGCCATGGAAATCCTAAACTCCATGGACTCCACAATTGTTCTGGTCTGGCTGCAAGGACACCTTAGTATGTGGAAAATCTTCGTAGCAAATAGAACAACACAGATTCATGTTATCCTCAGCCCTGCACAATGGAAACACATAAAATCGAAGGAAAATCCCGCTGATTGTGCAACTCGTGGTGTAGATCCTGACAAGCTGAGTGATAATAAATTATGGTGGTCAGGCCCAGATTGGCTTAGGAGTAGTATCGAGTAACATAATAACGGAGGCTGAGTTATAAAAAATACGGCAAGATACTCTCTGCAGCATAAGCACAACTACAACAGAACCGGAAATATTAGAAAGGTTTTTATCTCTCACAAAAATAATTCGAATACTTGCGTATATTTGGCGGTTCTATTGGAATAGCCACCATAATGGTGAAAAATGGAAGGGGGTACTAATAGTTAAAGAGTTAGTAGCAGCTAAAATTAAGATTGTAAAGGTGGCACAAGCTTCTTCATTTAAAGACGATAGAAGAAAATTAAAGGAAAAGGGATCAGTGGATACGAAATATAACAAAAAACATCCGTTCATCCTACCACCTAAAGGTCATCTCATCAGTTTGATCACCGGAACACAATCGCCAATGCCAGAAGTGATGGGAAGCGTATCTAGACTATGCTGGGCCCATACATTTTCGAAACTCCAAGGGCCGCGGAACAAACAGTCCGAAGGAGTACATCGTCATTTTCATATGTTTAACAACGAAAGAGATGCATATAGAACTGGTCAGAGATTTAACAACACAAGGATTTCTTGCCCAAAGGGGTTTCATAGCCCGAAGGGGTAACGTTGCAAATATGTATAGTGACAATGTCACGAATTTTTTGGCCGCAAATAAATATTTACAATCTAGTCATCGTTCAACCGATATTTCAAACATTATAGCAATCCAAGGAATACAATGGCATTTCATTCCCCCAGGCTAACCACATTTCGGCGGCATATGAGAAGCAGGAGTTAAATCGATAAAGCAGCATTTGAAGAAGGCCACAGCATCTGTACTACTAACATGAGGAAATAAAAACTCTGTTGTGCCAGGGGTTGAAACAAAATTAGAATCTAGCCCGCTAGGTCCACTGTCAGAGGACCCTAATGAACTTGAATGTTCCAAAATTTATTGACAATGTGGCAGCTAATCGAGAGGATGCATCGAGGCTTCTGGAAAATGTGGAGCAAAAATTATCTTCATAATACGCAGCACCGAATCAAATTGACAAAACAACAACCAAATATAAAGGAAAACCAATTAATTCCTATAAGAAAAGAAAATTTGCCACCACTTGGTGGGTGGTTAATGAGTATTAGAAACTCACCCGCAGGACATTACAAATTAACCAGAGTTGTTACCTTGAAAACTTAGAAGGGAATACTCAACAGGTTCATAGCTATGATCAGCCCCTTACCAACACACTGCACCATTGAGTCAGAAACCGAATTAATCATTGAAAGGAAGGTTATTGGATCAATGATGTTTTAAAAATATTATAGTCACATCTATGGCCAAAAGCTTACAGTGGTTTGTGGAACGGAATTATTGAAATTTGTCCCGATTCTTTTTATCTTTTGTATCATGATCCAACAATATTGGTCTCAGTTGATCAGGTTTGGTTGAATAATCTGAGGGTCAGAAAGGGGTCTAAGAAATATTTTTAGATTTAGGAAAAATTTCCTTTTTCTAAAGAGGCTTGTGAAATTTTTGCAGAGAGGCAATTGGTCGTTGCGAATTATTATTATTAGATAAACCAGAACATTGAATATTTTTAAATTCCCGCCCTTAAGCGGACATTATTCCATCCATTTCGTATTTTTATTATAAGAACAGAATTATAAAATTATTGATACATCGCCATATTTGCAACAGCCAGACCATTTTTATACAAAATCAAATCAACTTACAATACAATAACGCATAAAAAATACATGAACTTTGCTGTCTTACCTTAAATAACACAAACAGCAAAATTTTATTAAAGAAAAGAAATGAATTCTTTTGAAGTACATATCACTTCACATTTTCTTTTTATTCATCATCGTCTTATACATTAAAGTAATTTTATAACATCATCTTCATACCAGTGTATATAGGCAAGATTTCCGAAGATGTTGTTGCTCCGTATGCAAGTATATCAGGACAATACACTTGAAACTTTAATAAAATTGTTCCACTTTATTTGGTGCGCTACATCGGAATTCCTTGAAACCGTGATACGATCCTTTATCGGCGTCCGTCGAGGGCGCACATTAATACATGTCCAATATAAAAATGAATAAATAAATGTTATTTTATAAAACCATCAATATTCACTTTAAGCAGAATAACATTTTTTGCTTTTGTACATTATAAATTGGCAAAAAATTGAAAACGAAAGAAAAATCTTTAAGACAATAGAGAGATTCGAGATTTATTTATTTTTTGTTATGAAATATTGTCTCAAGTAATTTCTTTATTTTATATTTCTTCCTGCATGCCTTACAATATGGGAACAATATATATTGGAAAAAATCGCAAAGAATTTTTTTTATTGTAACAATCTAAGTACATTAATATTGTCGCAACGACTATATGGATATCACGACTTGAGAAAATTTCTGTTGCTCTGGCTTCTATTCAATACGTCTAAAGCGTCGTCGTATCGCAATATATTTGTGTGCAAATATGGTTTTGTATTTTAATTTAATAACGAAAAAAATTAATTTATTATAGAGCACATTATACTATGAGGGTGTAAGAGGTGCTTTATGTACCACATATAGAATGTCTGAGATGACGACGACGATGATGGTGGGAAAAATTTCTTATTACATGTGATGATGGCATTCTATTCAGCGCAGTTCAAAGTGTTTTCTAAATTTCTGCAACATTTTTCTTGCCAACGATTTCGGAATGTTAAAATGTTTTGACTATGTAGCAAGAAAAAAATACATTTTGTGTCTGCTTATTCATGCTGTCAGAATATGTGTCATTTGATTTGGGGTGACTTGCTTTTAGTGTTTTAGTTATTTTTCGCTACAATATTTACACAACACGTAATAGCGCAGTCGGATTTTGTTGGCCATATTTGCATCTCCGACATTAAACCTTGGCTTTTTAAACGAAATTTGCCCTTTAAAATTCATAGGATTCTTAAAGAACCTTGTCCTAACATAAAGCCTTTCTTTTGCTTATGTGTGGGATGCGTGAATTTGTTTGTGGATAAACCTCGGAATTAAAAAGTTTTGCTATATAAGGTCGGATGTTAGTGGCATGATAGATCTTGAATTTAAACTATTGCTTCCTCAAAGTGCTTTACGCCAGATCTTAAATAGTTCTCCGTAATGGGGTGAAATCTTAGGTTTCGAGAATGGCATGCTGCAATGGTCACATCACTCCAACGCGTGCAAACGCGTAGTTCACTCCAGTTGTCTAAAATATTCTTCCACTCGTGATACGTGAACATGTGGTAATTTCCCCATTTACAGTATTCGGCCATTGAAACACCTTGTGTATTTCGATACGATAGGTTATGTTAGATTTCGGCCGTATATATCGTGAGCTATCGTGGTATGTTTAAACGATTGTGTTTGGAATTTAGAAATATTGCCACTTCTTCCTAGTTTACTAGATCATATTTTTTGACATTTTACCTTTGTGAGATTGTGACAAGTATAGGGTGGGCCAAATATTTTTTTTAAAAATGCAATAAAACAAAAAATTCTCAATATTTTTTCAAATTTATTTTTTCATTCTAAAGAATAATCCTTCCGATTAATTATGCGGAATAATATTTCATTCATATGACAGCCTCGGCTGGCCTTGACGTACCCCATACGGTCGGTCCAATTTTTGACCACATTTTCGAAGGTATGCGGTATTATGTCGTCAATGACAAAGCGAATATTGTTCTTGAGAGCGTCAATCGTTGCTGGTTTATCGGCGTAACACTTATCTTTGACGGTACCTCAAAGATAATAGTCCAACGGCATCAAATCACAGCTCCGAGGCGGCCAAATCACATCAGCATTTCGGCTGATAATTCGATCTTCGAAGACAGTGCGCAAAATATCAATTGAAACGTGTGCTGTGTGGCACGGAGCGCCGTCTTGTTGAAACCAAATGTTGCCTATGTCCTCCTCTTCAAGTGCCGGGAACAAAAAGCGTTTTCATGGCGCGGTAGCGCTCACCATTGACAGTAACGGCGGCTCCTTGCTCATTTTCAAAGAAGAATGGCCCAATGTTGCCACCGGACCAAAATCCGCACCAAACAGTCACTCGTTGAGGATGCATCGGCTTCTCTACGATCACATGTGGGTTCTCCGTGCCCAAAATGCGACAATTCTGCTTGCTTACATAGCCGCCTTACATAGCCGCCTCATCCGAAAAGATGATTTTTTTGCCAAAATCGGCATCTTCTTCAAGTCGATCGTCTCTTTGCTTCAATTCCTGAACCAATTGAACTTTATACGGTGTCATACCAAGGTCTTTATGCAGAATTCGTCGAAATGTTGTGTGTGAAATGTTCAATTCTTGAGCACGATCTTCCCAGCGACTCACACACTTTCTCGGCTACAGCATCAACATTTTCGGGTGTACGACGCTTGGTTGGTTGCTTGGTATTGGTTTATTAATTAGCAAGCCTGTTTCTTTAACTTTATTCACAAAATAACGCACATATGGAGCTCCCGGCGCTTCGTTTCTTCCGAAAACCTCACGCAATTTTCGCACACATTCTGCAACATTATCATGATTTTCGAAGTAATGTTTCAATATTTCCCAGCGTTGTTCAAGCGAATACCCAACCATTTTCGTTCAGCGGAAGGATAAAACTAACTTTCTGTCAGATCAGAAGTGGCATAACCCTTACCATACTCAAAATAACCGCTAGTTCAAAAAAAAGTTAGATGGCCCACCCTGTATAATTGTTGTAATTGTAATACGTTTTTGGTTGGGGATAGAAGAACTAGAATTATAGAACAGCACCTACTGCTTATCGCTTTACCCAACCCGAAATATCTCGTAAAGATAAATTTGATAGCGTTACCATCCATTTTGCCAATGTCTGAGGACTAGCCACTAAGAAAAATTGCGCACATCAACATCTCGTATCATGCACACCTGACATATTAGTTCTAATAGAAACAAAAGAACCTCATAACATCACGATAACGAATTTTACTTCAAGCGTTACAAGTGCGAACGAACTTTCGAGTTGCAAGGTGGAGTATGCTCGACATCAGAAGTTCGAAATTTTTCAAAAAGACTGCTCAAACTATTGTACTTAAAATATCCCAAACTAGTAAACTCCTTTTCTTAATTAGTTTGTATAGTTCCCCCAAACAGATGGATTCAGAAACTATGCATTTCTCCGATGACAGATAAATGTGATGACATTCACCACCAACATCCTTAGTGCGAATTAATTTTAGCTGGTGATATTTATGCCCACCATAAAGAATGGTTCAATCATCAAGAGACGGATTGTGCTGGGCGCCAGGCGGAGTAGTTCCCGATCGCGTATCCTCACATAGATTGTTAGGGATTCTACATTTGAATATCAAAATTATTCAAGAGTTTATATTCCGGATCTTTGTCGCACATTAATCCCCATTCCATGGAAACACATGTCGTGGCTGAAACTGGATACTCTGACCGTAATCTGATAACCGTTAAAACATCTGTCGAATCTGAATTCAGACAACAACCAAGATGTCTTTGGCATTTTAACGATGCTCACTAGAATGGTTTACGGAAATTTTTTCAACATTTCCCGTTTCAAATTTCACTGAGACCATCCAAATGCCATCATTTTTCAACCCCAATACAAATTTTAAAATCTTTTCAAAAGAAGCCACCAAAGCTGCCGCAGGTAAAATAAAACTGCTCTCAAGAAATATATATGCGCAACGAAATTTATTTTGAAGAATATAAGGCCACTCTAAATATCTTTAAAACATTTGTGCTAAGGAAGCGAAAAGAGCCGATAACAAGAACTCCGCTCGCAACTATCACCAGATGGTCGCATTTCTGCTTTGCAATGAGTAGGTGGTGGAACTATATTTGCAGGACGACTTACTAGCAAACATCTTCGTATCGAACTCAACCTTAGTTGTTGCCGATGGACCTACGCCTCCACAAATTCCGTATTGTCAATTAACCTAAATAAGGCCACCGGACCCGAGAGAATTCCAGTTCGAATATTGCCTTGGGTTTACCAGTGACTTGTAATGTTCCCATTAGTAGCTCCACCATGTATTATTTATGGCGGAAGCATCATTTTAAACAGTTTTTAAAAACGACGTACTGCCCGCTTATCATCAATAATCCAGTATTTGTTTCGTAAATATGCTAAGGTCTATAGAATACCACCGTGCAACACGCTAATGCTGGCTTCTTCGATAATTAGCATCGTTATTATGTTGTGTTTGTCCAAGATTCTTGGATTTCGGCTGGTAGGCGTAAGATTTGAATTTTGTAGCGCACCATTCACTATACTCTTGACGATACTCTTGGCTTGTTGGCTTTAAGTGTTTTGTGGCAGATACATCTCTTACAATAGCCACGATACGTTTTAGTTTATGGAAACTTAAATGCCGCCCAAATAATTGTAAAAATGGGATGACTTTCTCTACACCTCTCATACTGGCTAATGATTTTTCTTCTAATCTAATAAATTCTTCGTAGTGAATTAGTGTAGGGATCTCGACAAAGAAAATCTCGATCCTTTCATTTTAAATCACTGTTAGCAAGAGTTAAAGGGGTTGTTGGTCTGCAGTATTCTCATTTGTCCTTACATGGTGTCAAGTAGTTGTTGATAGAATGCTTCTCATTGCAGATATTCTATTGGCCAAAGCGACTTATGTTGTCAGTTGTTCGGCAATATACCACCCCAGAATACGCTGAATCGGATGCATCGAAAAATACATGCAGCTCAATTGGTGATTCTTTAGTTGTGCCAATCCACCGAGGAATTATTAGCTGCTTCATTATAAATAGTTCTTCCTTATACTCCATCCATGACTGTGTGATAGTTGCAATCTTGAGACATCAAACTCAAATGAGACTACAGCGGAATGATACAAGGTTCCTAAGGTTTCTACAATACGATATCATTTAATCTGAATTGTACGTTGCCCGTATGTTCTAACTCGGTTGGAATATGTTCCAAAATTTTCACTTCTTCAATTAGAAGTCCATTTTCTGAGATTCAAATAGCTTTTCTGTGAGGGCCTTTAGCTCTTTTACAGCTATAAATATTTCTTCTAGACTATCACTTCCAGTTAACAGATCATCGGCGTAAAAGCGCTGCTATTATCATGCATCAGTTGAATTAGACTTTTACGGCTAGGGAACTTCCTTCCATAAGTAACCGTATTCAATTTGTAGCAGCCAAAGGTTTCGAGGGATCATCCTTCCACAATATTTTCTGGAATCCATACATTTCTTTTCTCATGTACATAACGCTGATTTGTACATTTTCTCGATATCGGCAGTCAAGTTAAATTTGTGCCGTTGCCATCGAAAAAGTATGTCTGCAAGGTCCTGCTGCACTTTAGAGCCAGTTACCATTATTTCATTTAATGATACTTCCGTGGTGGTTTTTGCGGAAACATCGAACACATAATAACTTTAATAATAACTTTGATTCACTTCGATTTCTTTATGCACTGCTGAATGAACTGGTTATACATCCACTTAAATGATGCATCCTCTGTAAAGTTCCTTTTCAGCTGTAATAATCTGCCTAAAGCCATGTTTCTTGATTCTCTTAGAGTGCTATAGCTCTTTTAAAAAGGAGTCCTCGCCGTATATCTTGCATCTAGATTGAACCCCAATTTCTTTTGAAAGAGTTTTTCAAATTTAATTTCCTCCTTGGTGAGATTTCTGTCCTCTAGAATGTTGTCATTCTCTCTCGAGTATCGATGTTCGTTACTAGGTTGCTAATTATAATCCAGCCGAATTCCGAATATTGAGCCATGGGTTCAGTATGTTGGCCCTCGATGATGTTGTTGATTATTATTAAAGGATAATAATCTACTCCAATTACCAAGTCAATTGGTTGCGAGTAATTGTAGTGAGGATGGGCCACTAGATACTAGATGTTACCTTATGTTAATGTTGGTCTCAGGAAGCTGGTGTGTGTGCTTGTATCACGTAAATATCACGCAGGTTTTCCTTTTTGTAAGATTTGATAGAGTGGCAATCTTTGATGATATTAGGGTGGCTTGGGTCTCGAAATCTATCAAGGCCCCAAGTAATGAGCTGTCCAGTGCTGGTTGTTGCTTTATTCACCGCGGTGGATAGCAACACAGTTTCTTGTTGGTTGATTAGAAGAGTTTGAGTTGTGACCATGCAAGTCGCTACATTATTGCAATGCAGAAGAGTTAACGTACGCAAAACAGCATTCACTAATCTTTATCTAATGTTGACATTTTTTGGAATTGCTTACATTTTTCTAAGCCGTGACAACATTAGGTGCTGACCGTGGCGGCATTTATACGACTTGGTGGCATGCAACGGTAGGTACTCGCGTGCTTCCCATTGCTTCATACAACTTCTCACCTTTTCTGCATGAAGTCGAAACATTCTGATATTTTTGGTATTTCTCTTAGCTTGGATAATGGTTTTCACCTTTAAGGTGATTCTGAATCCATTTTTATTAGAATGAATGTTAAAAATAGCTCGAACGGGGAGCTGATATGCAGCCGCTTTATGAAAGGCTGAAAGAAGGCTGATCAGCTGAGGGCACTTTTCTGTAAGTGCGACTAAAGATACAACATTTTTCGGTAATGTTATTAGTTAATAGGTTTAGACAGCTAGCACCGGCGTTGATTAAAATGTGTTAGATTACCACTGGTGGGGTCTACAATAAAGAACACGTTATTAATTTGACTAAAAAAGTTTATTTATACAAAATTAATAGCTGACTAAGCAGTTTACATGAAATATATAAAAAATGCAAAACCATGTCAAAAATTGAAATTAAATTGATTGCGATGGATCCGAGTGTCCGCGAAACATTTAGACTGATTATTTTGCCTGTTGTGTTGTTCTCAACATATTCCTCGGCTCTTAAGCACTTGGAAGTGAGCCTAAGGTCTAAGGTGCTGCATTAAAACTTCTAATTTTTCTCATCAAATACCAGGTAACCGAGATGAGGATTGCTGAGAGTAACAAGTACATTGCATCGTGCACGGTTACATTAGCTGCCGATAGCTAGCTGTACCTTGTGTTGTTCAATGGTCGCGTCAATAGCCTTATTTTCGGAAAAAGTTGTTTCTGTAATTGTCTTCAGCCACGCTGAACGCGATTGTTATTGTGGTAGAAACGTGATCTATAATTTTCTGCTAGATGATCTGTGACCTGATACTGTGAACGTATTTCCAAGCAGGGTGCAGCTTGAATGTATTTCTAGAACTCCCTCTCCTTCAATGAATGTGGGTGCTGTTTCGTTCCTTCTAGTCTCGCCATCCTTGCATATTAGGTTGCAGCTTGTTCTGGATTTTATCACGAAGATCAATGCATTATATCTGCGTAATGCAATCCATATTGGTGTAATGTCCGTCTTGCTTATTTGACAGCTTGTTGGTAATACCCCATTTTGCTTAAACAGTTCAATTTCGCAGTTGATTTCATTTGTGTTATAGTCATACAATGGTAGTATGTATGTCGCAAAGATACTCTTTATCAAGACACTTACAACTGTTAAATTCATGAGCGGGCAACATGATATACTAATTTTGTTGTATGGCGATCATCAAATAGCTCGTAATTGGCTTTACATACACATATTCCAGTTGATACATTGCTTAAATTGGTATAATATGATGAATAATAAATTTCGTTCTCTGGATCTCTGGGAACTTTTATTTCAAATATAATCGCGTTACATAGTTTTGATGTTAACTGTCTTGCACATGGTTGTTATGCCCTTGTTTCGGAAGGGTATATCTTGTCTCGGTTTCAGATGATGAACTATCTGACTAATCTGCTCCTGAAGTTGCTGTGGTGTTAATATGAGTCGATCTAGCCTGCCTTGCTGAATCTCTGTAAAGTTGAGAGCCAGATCTATGAATTGCTCATGAAACATAATGTTGGTAAGAATAGTGTTGTATGTCCCAATCTTGGCTAGTTCCTGCGTAGGTGTGTTTTATTAAGTTGACTGTGGATTCCAAAATTGACATTTGTTGTGTTAGGAGGTTCTGTTGGTATTGTTGGTTGGAACTTAGCTTTTCCATCCTCTCTTTGTAATCATTGCCGGATCGTTAATCGAGTACACCGAATAACTCGTTACTCCATCTTTTCCATTTCCAAGTCTTGTTTAATTTTTTCTAGCAACTGCCATCTTGTAAATATGTGAATATTTATATCCGACAAACTCATAACTGTGGTTATTGGCGAGTCTATTAAAACTGTCCTGGCGTGAGAACTGCCAGATTGGTTATATCATCGGAAATTGGGCATAGAGGCCTAGAATATAGCACGGCGTCTATTTGGCTTAAAACTGTTGTTAATTATTCTTCGTACATGAGTATCGTGTGGGCCAAGATCTTTTTTATATGAGGCTTCACAGATTTCACATCTACCTCCCATAGACCACCAAAATGAGATGATGCTGGCGGCTGAAAATGCCATGTTATTCTATCTACAACGAGTTGTGCGGCCAGTATGTCATTGAAATCAGTTACTGCCGCGAGTAGAGTTGAGTCCACGTCTTGCGCTGAATTTTCGGAAGGCAGCTATATCCTTCTATAGTGAGTTCCTCTACCTTTACATGTTTTTATTTGTAAAAGGCGAGCGTAGTCTCGATGTGAGTGAACGGCCTAGATGGTTGCACTCATGGAGAAGGTAAGTTTCCCATCAGTTGATGTCATCCTTGCCTGGTTCGGTATCTATGGCAAGTAACACATTTTGAAATTCTTGCTTTGGTCGCGACTTTTGCGTTTATGATCCAGTAGTTCTTGCGTACGTATGGCATCATAAGTGCCACTCTACTCCTCCGTGTGCTGTTTTCTGATGTGCATGGTTTATTAATATTTTACTGAGTTTTGAAGTCTTCTACCTACTCGCATGATTTCTTATTGGTCTTGGGATGGGCTTAACTGGAGTAGCTTACTTTTCTGTCTACTGACTCAATCAGAATTTGACGGCTAAGTTTACATTTACTTCAATTGATTTTTGTTGATCGGGGACATTCCCAATTTGCGCGTTAATTGGTAGCTTGTGTTATTTCGTAGCCGAGAAGAGATTGTTGCTTAAGAGTTCTTTAGTTGTTATTCCTCGACTTGCGCATTCAGCTGCATTTTTGTATGTCGCGTTTAATCCATGAGAATACTATGGTAGACTATGGTAGACTACAAGCCTTATGTTGACATGTTTGCCGGTGATTATTTGTAGATAAACACCAGCGGCATATGCTTGTTTCGATTTAACGCATGACAACGCAAGACTAATTCGTTGATGTAATTAATGCATTGTTCCGCTAAGTTTGTAGCTAGTTTTTTGGCATTATAATTACTGGTGCTAGTCAACCTAATGAATGAAATAGCTTGGCAGTCATAGAGAGAACATTCTGCTTTGTTACTGGGCCAATATGTTTCGGGAGTTCTATTTTAAATACCAATATGTAGAATTTGGGTTCCCACTAGAGCCCCAAATCTTTGATTGTTTGGTCAATTTCAATCTTTTATGCATCTGTACTACTGTATATCATCGATTAGTAGTTTTTCGTTGTTGCTTGCCCATTTCCTTAGATTAAAACCGCCACAGCATTTCAGTTAATTGACTTCGAATTTCTAATGCTTGATTGATTCGACGTATCGTACCACCTCATCAAATCGTCAACATAGAAGTCGTTCTTTAATACTTTGTATGGCTGGTGAGCTCTCCCAAAACCTTGAGAGAGTTTTCTCGATTTCATATAGGGAATTTTCCTGAGTAGTAATTGGAGTTGTTTTTACTGCAGCTTTATTTAACACACATCATTCTGTTATGTTTCCTAACCTAGCCAGGAGCGCTGGGCAATTGGTTGTTTGTTGCCTTGCGTATATATATTAGGTAGAATGATATCTCCATAATAATATGCTCCCAGAAGTAAATCTGTTGCGGCTTGAATATTATATCCAGGATCGGCCAGTGGTAATATTGGATTGCACCATTTTTGAACCATTAGTGGCTTCCGTGGATGTTCGTGTGTTATTTGATTTACTACCAACGCTTTTATGGGCAGTTCGAATTTCGAATTGAAGTGTGGCATTATTGGTAATGTTGTTGTCCGAATGAACATAATATTTTGTTTTGGGGTGCAACGTGTTTGTTAAAAAGGTTTTTGAAATTTTGATCTTACCCAAATTATTGACATCTGCTAAAGCTCCGACCAGACAGAAGTATCACTCTATATCACCTGCTCGTGAACAGCAAATATACTAGGATATTGTTCGGATGGTGCTTCTTGATGCCATTGAGAAAAGTTCTAGTCCGTGGCTTTCTCCTATGATTCCGGTTTCCAAGCGAAACGAGAAATGGGGATAGTTCGCCGAAGCGGATATTTGAATTGTATTACAACAAATGAAGTCTCTCCTTTTCCTTTATTGTACAGGCTGTTAGAGTGACTCGACAGAGCAGAGTACATTCTGAAATTGGACCTAAAAGATAACCTTTAAATTGATGTATCTCACTATACCAGCGCTATGTCCTTCGTCATTCCCACTTTATACCGGGTGACTGACAGGAAGTGTTACCAACTTCAGACTGTCATTGCTGTCAAACCAGTGATGACAGAGCGCTCAAATTTACACTAATGCCAGTTCATTCAAAGTTATCAGCAATGGAATTCAAGCGTAATAGTGTGATTGCTCTATACTTGGCTGGAAAACCACAGCCGCAGATTGTTAACCAGTTAAAACATCTGCATGTGAATAAAATGTGTGTGTGTCGCACCATAAACCGTTATAATGATACTGGCAGCATTGCAAAACGCCATGGTGATGGACCGAAACGCACTGCAACATCGCCGGATATCATTCGGAAAGTGAAGGCCAAATTGGCTCGGAATCCGCGCCGTAGCGGCAGAAAAATGGCTCGTGAGGCGAACATTTCGGTCGAACGGATGCAGCACATATTGAAAGATCATCTTTCAATATGAACTAAATATGAACCAATATGGACTAAAGGCCTTGAAATTCCATAAAACCGATGGTCTCACCGTTGCGCAAAAAAAAAGTTAGAGTGGAAAGAGCAAAGGAGTTATTGCACGAAAGTGCACGAGCACTTTTCGCTTGCACGAAAGTGGCGATTTGCCGAATTTAGTTTTCTCCAATGAGTCACCGTTCGTTATTGAGCAATATGTGAACGAACAAAACGACCGGATTTACTTGCCCGTTCTACTGAAAATTTAGACCAACGGATTGCCACTCGAAACCAAGCGCCGCCGATGGTGATGGTTTAGGCCGCCGTAACGGCCGAAAGTCGTTCATCGCTCATTTTTTTGGACCGTGGCATCAAGATAAATGCTCAAATTTATCGGGATCATGTGTTGGAGGGAGCGTTGAAGTCTTGGGTACAAAACATTTCGGCCGAAGAGCCTGGACATTTCAACAGGACTCGGCGCCGAGTCATAAAGCGCGCGTCAATCAAGATTGGCTGAGAAACAGCGTTTCGCTGTTTATTTCCACTGCCCAATGGCCACCAAATTCACCGGATGCAAATCCGCTAGATTTCTCGGTTTGGGGTATTTTGAAGAGCAAGGTTGGGACAAAAAAATACCAAAGTGTCGATCCTCTTAAGCAAGCGCTTCGCCGGGAATGGACCAAAATACCGCAGAGCCACTTTCGTGCTGCATGCAATAGCTTTGTCGGCCGTTTAAAGGCCATAATCGCGGCTAAGGGTGGCCAAATGGAAAACTGCTAATGCAATTCGCAAAATTTAAATATTTGTGAACATTTTTTACTTTGATTCAATGAAATTCATGAAAAATAAAAATTCTGTGGCGTTTTGTTTTGGTTACACTTCGTGTCAGCCACCCTGTAAACTTAAAGTAAAAAAGTCCTTTGTACTCTATAATGTTCTTAAGTCGTTGTGGTATCTGAAGAGCAAAGTTGTCCCACACAACTTACAGAAACGTAAGACATTCGGGTGCTTGAATGAACTGTTGAATGCAACCGCTTCCTCTGATGATGACCTCTTCATTTTAGAAGACTTGCAGAACGCCGAATACACATGTGGAGGATCTTGGAAGTCTAGGCGTGCATCCAGTTCCAGTAAGGGGCATTACATAGTCCGAGGTTTAAAATTGATCGATAAGTGTGCCGATTGGTTAGACGATCACCTTTCCTGTATTTGTTCCATCCGATTTCATTAAATGCATGTACATTCAATTGACGCCAGCTCTGGCACGGTTACTTTTCCAGAAGGAAAGCTTACGCGTATGTTAAACGAAGCTCTTCAATGTTATCACTGAAACACTTTAATGTTATCACGAGAAATTAGTTCGTTGGTGCCTTATGATCCAAAGATTAAATGTTTAATTCGAAAATAGGCGGAGTAGCCAAAACGCGATACCTGGAGCTCTGATGATTATTTAGTCCAACTTGATGCTATTCAATTGTCTACCAATCAATTTAATTTAAAAGTGGTCGACGATAAATTTTATATTCACACTGCACCTAAAACTGAGATGCTTCGATGCTTATAGTTAGTAGCAAACGATTTTCGATAAAATTTATTATTCAAGCCACACCGAAGAAATCCTAGAACTTTATCATTGCAGTTTATAGGTAAGAGTTCAATTTTTTCTACTAGCCAAGGAACCCCAACGCCTTATACGGACCTCCTCTCTAGGCCTAGGACTTCGGACCACGCGATGATAACATTGCAAAAGCACATCTTATATTAAATGCCAACCGGTCCTCGATAATCTGGTTTGCAACGCAAACTTGAAATTTTCCAAAAAAAGCTCATCGAACCACAAATATTTCTCGTATTTCCCACAGTAAATTTCATAATTCATCATCAGCATCACCGTTATACGGCAATCCACACAAATAAAACACAGAGACAAATGAAAAAATATTTCCAATATGTATTCTACTTATATACGTAACATAAAATATTTGGCGGAAACATCTTATTGATCCCAATTCCACGTTATCTTACATCCCAATCACGTAATCAATAAAAACTGATAAAAAAGCTCCAAGAAGAATACGAAAAATCCGAACCAATAAAATTCAAATTAAATTTTTTCCAAAAAAAGCAAGACAAGATACAACACAAGCAAAAAAATACGAATTCTTGATGATTACAAATTGATATCGCGATTTTTTTCGCGAACGCAGAGACATATCCACTTTTCCTTTTTATGGTTATAATGTCAAGCAGAATATAAACAACAGCATAAAGCGAAAATTCTAAAATTACAGCCTCTCTTGTATGCTGCTGCTGCAGACGTTGTTGTTGTTGTTGTCATAATTACGATAAATAAAAAAAAATCGCGATTTCTTGAAATGTTACTTTTTGGCTTAATACAACAAGAAGATGAATTTGCAAAACAAAATAAAAAAATATCGAACAATAACACAGAGAAAAGGTAAGCAACATAAATTCTCGTGAGATATTTACTCTCTGTTGTTTAAAATACATTTTTTTTTTATTTATGAAATTTCCCCTCACATCACATATGTCATTCTCATAATTTCGTAAATAAAGCGAGTAAGCATATCGTGGAAATTACGCAAATCGAGTGAGACAAATCTATACGAAACATGATTTTATTTATCCAATTGGACCAAATAAGAATGAAAATTGAGAGAATGCACAAGATTATGAGAGAGCACGCGAGAATTTTGGTAATTTTGTTTTGTTTTTTCTTGTAAAATCTTTTCAACGACAAAAATTTCAGTTGCGTTTCGATACTCGGTCGTGGTTGATACATGTTTAATCTTGTATTTTTATCGTAAATATTTTAACTTTGTGTGCGTTTCTTGCAAATAAATCTTTCATTAGTTTACTAAAATCGTAAATATATCAATTTGAATCGTAAAGTTCCAGTAAATTAATACTCACCTGTAATAAAACGAACGACATTTTCGTCTCGGTATTTTTTTTGTATAACGTATTTAGTGTTGATTGGTGGTGCGCGTCCTATTTTGTAAGAAGTGCAAGAAAAATGTGCGATTTTTTTTAAGAGACGTTCAGTCACCAAAATCAATTTAATTTAATTGTTGTCGTTGTTGCTTAAAGTGTAAATATCTCAGTGTGTATTTATTATATTTTAAAGTTCTTATATATTTAGTATGTATTAATCGATAAGAAAGTGTTGAAAATTTTCAAGATGAATTAAGAAGCGTTTTTTTGAGAAATATCAGAAAAGTGAAAATTTAAAGTGTTGAGTGTTTTGTGAGGTCTGAATAAAAGAAAATAGTAAAAGTTTGGCTTTATAAAACATAAGATATAAGAAGTGTGCAAGCCCGTACTGTTGTATAACAAAAATGCTGCCAATGAGTTCATCACTTAATGTGGCCGCTGCAATTTTTATCGCCTTCGTGCTCGTACCGCTAACAGTAGCGGGCGGTGGGGGTGGTGGGCAGCTACATCAAGATATAAATTATATGCGAATGTTTTCGTCACAACCGCCAGCCGATCCATGCTACGATGAAGATCGTCCTCGTCGCTGTATCCCGGAATTTGTAAATGCGGCCTTTGGCCAACCGATTCAGGCGTCTAGTACGTGCGGCGCCAAAGAACCAATGCGGTATTGTGATTTGGGTGATACTACCTCTAATATACCCTCATCATGTCATTTATGTGATGCAACAAATCCACGTAAAAGTTTTCTACCCAAATCTCTCACCGATCTAAATAATCCGAATAATGTAACATGCTGGCGGTCACAACCGGTACCCGCGCCATACGGACCGAACGCCCCACCAGATAATGTAACACTTACGTTGTCGCTTGGCAAAAAGTACGAACTCACCTATGTTAGTTTACAGTTTTGTCCGCGCTCGATCAAACCCGATTCGATTGCGATATATAAAAGTGCAGATTACGGAAAAACCTGGTTACCATTTCAATTTTATAGTTCTCAGTGCCGAAAAGTCTATGGCCGGCCAAATCGTGCCACTATCACTAAATCGAATGAGCAAGAGGCGCGTTGTACCGATTCACATCGGCATAACGGTGATAGTACCGGTTTACAAGGTGCCCGTATCGCATTCAGTACACTAGAAGGTCGCCCCTCTGCCCAAGATTTTGATTCATCGCCCGTGCTTCAAGACTGGGTAACTGCGACCGATATACGTGTAATATTCCACCGCCTACAAATGCCGCAAGATAGCCAAGACGAATTTATAATGCTTAACTCTCCGTCGACCCAATTAAAATATTCAGACGAAACGATTGGTGTAAATGTTATCGAGAGTTTAACGACTTCGACATCGACGACGACTTCGACACATCATTATGCCGTATCGGATTTTGCCGTTGGTGGCCGCTGTAAATGTAATGGACACGCGTCTAAATGTGTAATGGATCGTGATGGCCAGCTAAGTTGTGATTGTAAACACAATACGGCGGGACGAGATTGTGAACGCTGTAAACCGTTCCATTTCGATCGGCCGTGGGGACGTGCTAATGCACGGGATGCAAACGAGTGTAAAGGTAAGTGATTTTTATTAAATTAACTCCCCCACAAAAAAGAAAAACTCGCGGTCTCGCATCGTTAACATTCCGAAAATGTAAAATGTAACGAGAAAATTCTTTCAATAAATACGAAAATTTTACGCACCCTTAGAATTTGTTGAATTGAAAAATTTTAATTTGATTTTTCTTCAATCCATCATCGTCTCATACCACAGACATTAAGTCGGTTGTTTTCTAAATATTTTTGTTGTGTTTTCCGTATATACACTTCGTCCAATATACCAAGTTGTTCACTCCCGTATCGTGTGTAATGAAAATATATAAAATATAGGAAAATTGATTTTCCTTGTTGATGGAACATTATTTGTTATTACATGTGACATACATAAAGGGTAAAACGCGCGCGCTCGTTATTAAGACATTGCAAATTATACCGATGCTGCTGTATATGTAGCGGTTTACATTTTTGGCTTGGTTTGGTTGTTTCGGAAATCTTAACTTTTATCTTTGTATTAAGTTCAATTTCTTATTTTGGTTTGATTCAATAAAATATTCGCGTTCTTTTATAAAAATAATTTTTTACTGTTTCAAAGTAGGAGACAAAGCGAAATTATTCTGTCGTTTCTTGTCATTTTGTATAATTTTATTACGTTTGGTATCTGTTGTCGTTATGTGGTGGTTTTATGTTGAGATAAGTCAATGCCTAAGGAATTATTGTGGTTAAATGTTGCCAGTTAATCGATTGAATAAGGAACAATGCGACCGATTGAACATACTTAATATATATACAGTTTTAGAAAATTTTAAATGTTTTACCAAAAATTTATTTCATTTACTAAATTTGCAATTCTTCAAGTTATTTAGGGTATTATACGGACTAATTCCTAAATATTCTGACTATTTTCGGTCTATAATCTAGCCTTGAATTCGGTCAGTTTCTTCAATTGATCAACATGAACTCGGTAGTTTTTCCTAATTTATTTTACCGTCGGATTTTATCATGTTTTTGAATCATTATGGTGTTGTTGCGAAACGTACGTGAAATTATGGCGGTTTTTCATTTTTATACCGCAAGCTGTGCAAATCTCAGTAAATAATTGTAAATAAATAAACTAAGGATAACACTGGCAAAATTGGGTGGTCATTTATAATAGTATGAATAGGGCGGTCTCACCTGTCCGTCCGATAAAATTAGGGCGTGTTTAAATATTTTATGGTTTTGACAACCAAATAATTGTTGTAATGCGTCCATTTTATTCAGTAATTCGAAATTCAAACGTCTAATCCGTAAAACGGTTATAATCAGTTGTGTTCAGCGTTTCACTGGGAAAAGTATCTACTCACTTTGAATGTTTAAGTATTCATATTTTGTGCGTTATAAAATTAAGGCAGCATTTACCTTTAAATATATTCAGCAGTTTCGGAGATAGGGTTGTCAAATTTCTAAAATCGTTTGCGGGATAAACATTGGAATTTAAAATACATTCGATAATTTTGGGAAATTTTAATATTGCTGTTATTTTATAAAGGAATATTTTTAGATTTGTTGCTTTATGGTTCCCGTTTAAATGTAACAAATGGTCCAATTCACTGTATGCAAGCCCTGTAACTACAATTTCTTATATACACTAAAATGGCATTCAGAAACTGTAACTCGGCTCTATAAATGTAAGTTTTACACTATAACTTTGCAGTACCAAATTTGATGACGTAAAGTTACACTACACATCAAGATTTCGAGAACCAATAACTTGAAAAAAAAATTCCTTTTCTGAGACGGTTTTCGAATATATATTCCAAGTCGATTTTGTATGGCTGCCATTTTGTTTTGGATTACATTTCTCACTTTGCAGTTGATAGTCGTAGAGAGTGGTCGATAAACATTTATTATGGAGCATCTAATGCCGAAACATCATATTGAAATTATTAAAACATTTTATTTAAATAATTATTCAAATGTGAATGCGCGGAAAAATTACGTGATTTTTTTAATTTACCGAGCAAGGCAAACATTCAGCGTGTAATTAATAATTTTGGAAACTTGCTTACACTGAGAGATAAAGTAAACACTAGGCGACGACGAAGCCAACGTACACCGGAAAAGATTGATGCAGTGAGACAGAGGATACTGAATGTCCAGGTACATCTTATCGACGCCGTGCACAATATTTGGAAATGTCTCGTTCATGTTTGTTAAATATCCTCAAAGAGATTTGTATTTTTATACTGCAGGAAAATGATAGCTGCAGGAAAATGACCAAGAACGACGGCGAGATTGGAATGCTCAAGTTTTACAGCTCGGTATGGACGACCATCGTTATTAATGTTAATAAACATAATAGCCGCTATTGGGGCACTGAAAAGCCTCAATTGATACAGTAACTGCAGAGAGAGAGTAACTGTATGGTGCACCATTTGGACTGGTAGCACCTTTGGGCTATATAGAATAATAGAGGCAATGCTGTAACAATAACTGGTTACCGCTATCGGGACATGTTGGAAAATTGTCTTGTGTTCGAATTTGATCACTTAGACCTACAGAAATTATTCCCGGTCGAATAATGTGAAAAAATGGTAATATCGAGTGGCCCTCACGATGCCCTGATTCGATCCCTACCGATTTCTTTGTATGATGGTACTTAAAGGGAAAGGTGTACACCAATAAATTCACCACAACACTGCTACTTAAGCTACTTAAATTGATGATGTAACACCCAGGTCGATGGTTTTTTTTAATAACTTAAATGAAATACCATTTTCTAATTTATATTTATAAAATTGTGTTCCATTTAAAATTTATTAAAAAAAACATCGACCTAGAACATAAAAACACCCTGTATGTTGTTACCAATAGCATCTCTATTCC
This sequence comes from Nephrotoma guestfalica, assembly GCA_963691935.1. Lineage (NCBI taxonomy): Eukaryota > Metazoa > Arthropoda > Insecta > Diptera > Tipulidae > Nephrotoma > Nephrotoma guestfalica. Next base: position 236,509,810 of record OY829913.1, read on the forward strand.
AATAAAATTTGAAGCTAACCTTATTGTAGGTTTTGAGCTTTTCAATAAAATCTAGTTGATTAAGATTTTTTGCTTTTCTTATACACGCCTAAATGTTGATAAGGAAACATCTACGTACAGTCAAAGCAAATAGTTTGTCTACGATATACACAGAAAAATATTGTTTTTAAGGTATACTAACGAATGTCACCAGCTGTCGTAGTTTGTTGTTTGACAACATTTGACATACATTTTTATTTTTATTTCCTTTTCAATTAATTTAAAACGCGAGTTTATGTCGAAAAGTCTACAGTTTGTGAATGTCATTTTGTGAATACTGTACTTTTGCTCTGTAAGCAATTTCGATAAAGTTACAGCTATAGAATTTTAAGATTTTCAGACCATGTAAGAAAGCAACTTTGCTCTCACGGTATGATTGTAACAAATACTTTCTTTACCAGACCACTAAGCCGTAATATTTTAGACCGCTCTGTTAGTAGTTTTCATAATATTGAGCAAGTTCGGAATTTTATCATTGAAGTCGACATAAGTGATCTTAATTTTGTATTCTCAAAATTTCGCTTCAAGCCTAAATATTGTACTCGACTGTAATTTGACATTAACGAAAAGATACGTTAATTACAAAAAGGTTAATCAGTCTGAATATTTTTTAATGTTTACCGTATTTGACGTCAATAATCCTGAGTCTTCTCTAGAACGGATTTTTGATATGTAAGTAAGTATAATAAACTTGTTCTACAGTTTTCGGTATTGAAGGAAGCAAATGTAAAAATTCAAAATGCAAGTGTTGTTACAGGCTGGCTACTGCCAACCTGCAGATATCACTAAGCACCTGCAGAGGCCTCCACGGTGATTTTTTGCCGGCTACGTTCTCAGGGAGAAGTGCTAAGGGTCGTGGGGTTTGAGGCATACAGGGCTCCTGGCTTACACCGTGATCATACAGAATTGTAAGGGGAACGCAAATAATAAAAACCGGAGTTCCGCCAAAATTCGTCGGCCGGAACCTGAGGAACGAACACAACGAAATTATAAACCGAGAGCGGTGCCTTGATGCGCGCATCCATCCGTATTCAAACGGGGACAAGCCCTGGTTACGGAATCGGATGCGGGCACCAAGGGACCGGAAACACTACGCCGACACAGAGGGAGTCTCCGCTCCCATCATACCATACCGAAAAAAAATTAACAATTCATTTTATTTTTATGAAAGGACAAAAAACACCAGAAAGGGAGAACGAGAGAGAATAACGAGAACGAGAGAGAGAGCAACAATGCACATCGAGCGCGCGACCGTTATGCGGCGCTCGATTACAAAAATATAACAGAATTAATAAAATTAAAAATAATCAAAAAAAATAAAATCAAAAAAAATAAAATTAAAAAAGATATAAATAAAATTGTACCTTACAAAAACTAATACCGTTGCGGGGCCTCTCCCCGATACCAAAACCAAAACAGCCGGTTGGCCGCCCGTTGACCTTGTACGGCACCCGTTGAAAATATGCGGCACCCGTTGAAATATACGGCACCCGTTGAAATATACGGCACCCGATGAAATATGTGGCACCCGTTGAAATATACGGCAACCGATGAAAATATATGTGGCACCCGTTGAAATATACGGCACCCGATGAAATATGTGGCACCCGTTAAACAATGTACGGCACCCGATGAAATATACGGTACCCGATGAAATATAAAAATACGGGGTCCGTTTAATACGGAACCGTTATTGATGAGTTAATGTGGCACACAAAATATTGGAAAAATCTACTATATTAATAAATCACAAAGTAAATTATTCACAAATCACAAAAGTTTTTTTTTTAAATAAAACAATTTCCTTTCAAATTGGTATCAATTTTTCTCCATCTTAATATTTTTATTTAGAAATCATTCACCAAATAATGGTTTTTTATTCACCAAAGAATTATTACATTATTCCTGGATGGCATTAATTATAGGTATTAATTATTTATAAAATTAACTAAAGTTTGTTTTTACAGCAAAAATTATACACTTTTATCATAAAATTATATTAAAATTGAACAACCATTTATGGCATTATTAAAAAAAACTCAACTCTATTTCTCAAAATGTTAAACTCGACTTTTTAAAATTCAAAACTCTAATCCAAAAAATTAAAACTCTACTGTACTTATCAAAAAAACTCGACTGACAAAAAAAAAAAAACTCGTACGCCACACAAACGACGCGCAGAACATTCCAGAAGAATTGTCTTTCTTCTCTGTCTCTCGTTTACATCAATTCGCATTGATGTAAACGAGAGGCATATAAGAAAAACATTCTTATGGAATGTTTTGCTTTACACACCACTCGATGTACATCGCTCTCTCTCCCATCATCTTACTCACCCTCGCGCCATCACCACGACATGTACAAACACTACACAACTTCGAAAGCGAGGACGCAAACCGAGGGGAATAAAATTAATCAAACAGCGCTTGTTACGATCATGTAATCGTAACAAACGTGGGAACGTCCCACACCCTGAGATGTCTCATAAGCCGGGCCTAAAACAAACAACACGAAGACAAAGATAGAGGGAGAAACGATTAAACACGGATGTCTTTGACGTGATAAGTACCTAATACTTTTCCGTTCAAATCTTCGACGGTGTACGCCACTTGTCCGATTTTACTGGTAATTACCGCGGGTTTGAATTTGCTAGCCAATTTAGCGGCAAATTTGTTCGTTGCATCGCTCAAAGCAAAAGATCGTATGAAAACGGGTTGTCCAATTCGAAAAGAACGCTTATTACTACGTAAATTGTAATGTTGAGCTCCCTTTTCGTGTGCTACGCGTAAATAGTGAAGTATACGATCTTTGAGAAGATTGACTCGATCTGGCTTAGCCCATATCTGGACTTCGCTGGGATCATGTTCGTCGAGTAATCTTCTTAACGCGTAATCCGAACCGTGTAGCGACATATGTTGACCGAACACGACATAGTGAGGGGAATAATGTAACGTATCGTGTACTGCATTTCGTAACGCGGCTGCAATTTCTTGCAAATTTTTGTCCCACTGATTATGGTCGTGATCGCTCAAATATGATCGTATGCTGGCAATCAGAGTTCGGTTAACACGCTCGGAAGCGTTACTTTGAGGCGAATACAAAGGCGTGCGAGTATGTGTCACACCGTATTTAGACAACAAATCCTTAAACAAATTGGATGTAAATTGCTTCCCATTGTCAGACGTAATTATTTCGGGAACCGAGAACAACAGAAATATTTCATTTTCCAAGAATCGACACAGCAAAAGAGCAGACGCTTCCCGTAGAGGTTTTACAACGACAAATTTCGAGTAATGATCCAAGATGATAACGATGCAGGTATTACCGAGTTTCGAACGTGGATACGGACCCAAAAAATCAACATACAATTTTTGGAACGAGCGAGTTGACGTAACCTGTGCTCCCATGGCTGGTTGTGTGGAGAAATTAACAGCTTTGTTCATTTTACATTTAGTGCAGCTAGCAACGTATTGTTTAACTTGTTTTGCCATCTGAGGCCAGAAAAATTGACGCTGAAGGCGCTCGAGGGTTTTGCTGCCGCCTAAATGTGCTGAAGTGGGAGGTACATGTGCCTGTTCGATAAGCGATTGAGTTAATGAATTCGGAATAACAAGTTTCCAATTCGACAAATCGGTATCCATATATTTAAAACCAAACGAAGGGGATATTAATAGTTTATCATCCTGGATTTTATAATTGTGCGAACAATCTTTTAACGTACGAATTTTCGCGATTTGATCGACGTAATCTGGATCTTGGAACGCAACCGAGTTTTGATCAACGTGCAAAATGGGGACGAAAGAAGGTATTAACGCATTCACAGAAGAGTCGATGTTTTTACTCGGCAAGGCTGGATCCTCAAATTGGGCACCAGGATCAGGCGTGCTCTTACTCCCAGACTCATCCGCACAAGGAGCGGATTCATCCGGAAAAGCTCGAGACAACGCATCTGGTACAATGTTAACTGAACCTTTTCGGTATCCAATCTGAAAATCCAGCGCTTGGAGTTTAAGACTCCATCTCGCCAAACGTCCGGATAGGTCCTTTTGACTCATTAGCCAGCGTAAACTGGAATGGTCAGTGTAAATGACGAACGGATAGCCTTCCACGTAGGGACGAAATTTTCGCACGCTGAGGACGGCAGCGTAGCATTCCAGCTCGGTCACCGAGTAGTTTCGCTGCGCCGCATTGAGCTTATGTGAATAAAACTCAATGGGCCGCTCCACCCCCTCGGCGTCCACCTGAAATAAGACACTACCGACCCCAACGGCACTGGCATCACACTGAATAAAAAAGGGTTTTGTATAATCAGGATGCGTCAAAACTGGGGCAGTTGACAAGGCGGTTTTGAGAGCGTTAAAAGAAGAATCAGCAGCTGCAGACCAACATACTTTAGTATTTTTACCAGTAAGATCGGTGAGAGAAGAAGCTAAAGAGGCGAAATTAGGTATGAAGCGACGGTACCATCCGCACATCCCCAGAAAACGTCTAATCTGTTTCGTCGTTTTCGGAATAGGGTACTCCAGAATAGCTTTACATTTATCTGGGTTTGTACGGAGGCAACCATCACCCACAATATAACCTAAATAGTCGACTTCTTTCAACACAAACTTACTTTTGGTCAAATTGATTGTTAGACCGGCATCCTTCAGATATCCAGCAACCTGCTGTAGCAACTCGAAGTGTTCGGCCAGAGTGGAGGATGTGACCAGAAGGTCATCGAGGTACACAAAGACCTTATCGTGTAGCTGGTACGGGATCACGCGGTGCATTAAGCGACAAAGCGTCTGTGGTGCGTTGCACAAGCCAAACGGCATCACCTTGAACTGATACAAAGGCCGTCCAGGAACCGTAAACGCTGTTTTATCGCGGGATGCTGGATCGAGTGGGATCTGCCAAAAAGCATCCTTCAAATCAATCGCCGAAATGAATCGGGTGTGTCCCAAACGACCCAACAATCCGTTGATTATTGGCAGCGGATACGCATCCTTGACGGTGGCCTTGTTTAGTTCTCTAGCATCTAAACACAAACGGACTTTGCCATTGGCCTTACGCACCAACGTGACCGGTGAACACCAGGAACTTTGTGACTCCTCGATGACCCCCAAAGACAACATCCTATCCAACTCGGCATACATAAGTTTCTGGATAGCTGGGGACACGGAATAAAAACGTTGTTTGACTGGTTTTGCGGAACCGACATCGATCATATGAGTGATGAGGGATGTGCGGCCCAAACCTAATATATCGCTGCTCGGGAAATATTCGCGGATAAGATCCAATTTACGACGATCATTAGAGGTTAAAATATGAAATTTGGGTGTGTTGGTAGTTTCACCTAATTCGTCCGAATTATTTAACGCGGAGATTTTTGGGGAAATTCCAAAACGATTCCAAAAATCGATACCCAAATAAAGCGGTTGTTCTAAGGAAGGAACAACATAAAAATTCATGGTTTGAGTAATTCCATTAAACTCGACGTTAGCTCGTATGTAACCAAATACTCGTTGGACTTGACCACTCGCGGTAGTTATCGTGGATGGGAAATTATGAAACTCTACGAATGGATTCGACAAGATTTTCTCCGCTCCACTCCCGAGAACACTGACACTCGCCCCGCTGTCGAGAAGACCCTTAAACGGGGTCTTATTGATAAAGACCTGGGCGTAAGGCCGAATGTCACTACCCTCGGAGAACAAAACGGAGGAAATCACGTCGTTTCTCATTGCAACGCGGTGGTTCCAGTATTTCTTGGAACGTTTTAAACGATCTAATTTGGTTAACGACGGAGAATTATAGAAAAACTTTAGAGCGACAGGAAGGGAAGGGGAATTTGGTAGGGAAGAAGGATCGGGAAAGGAATCATTACTGGCAGACGAGTTTACTTCTTCATCGGATTCGACGGGGAGCGGCGTTCCGCATTTGTATTGCTCGCTGCATTCTCCTGAATCGGTTTGAGTGGCTCTATCCTCTCTACTATCCGCAGTCTGGGTTGAGGTTGATTTGTGCTCTGTCCACTCCGTCTGAGTGTCCGTTGTGATGACGACATTTTTACCGTAATTTGATTGTTGCTTACCAACTGATCCCGAGCTGTCTGCTGGGACTTGTCCGCCAGGACGTCTCGCCGCTGCCGATGGAAACCTGCTCCCCTTGTGAATTGCGGATACTGAGTTATCGGGTAGAACATCAGTCAAGAGATAATTCTCATGAGAGTCATATGCTCCAACATCATCATACGGACTGCCTGATGACTCATTGATCACGCGTCGTGAATGGATTGCAGGGTCCGCCGTAGCTTTGATCCGTCTGAAAGACTCCTCCCAAGCAGAGCAACTTTTGATCAGCTCATTTATGGTGCTAAACCGACGATCGGTGAGATGAAACTGTAATTCTGGCTTCATGTTCGTCATTAAAATTTCGATGAGCTCCTCGTCCGAATACGGTGTACGACATTGTAGCGTTAGACTCCACACTTGATCGACAAAATCTAGGAAACTTTCGTTGGGTCGTTGTTTGCGTGCCTCGACGGTTCGCCGGATTTCGTAATTGGTGCGACGGTCTTTAAAACGCTCGATGATACCGCTTCGTAAATCTGTCCAGGTAGCGTTCGGATTATGTTTGCGGAATGTCCAATACCACTGCAAGGCGATATCTTCCAGGATGGTATGTAGCTCGAATAACAAGGTTTGGTCGGACAATCCGCGAGACGAAGCGATGGTGTCTACCTGAAACAGGAACATGTCGATGGAGTTGTCCGAGGGAGATCCAGTGTAGTTTAGTCCACTTTCAGCTAATGATGGTCCGTCTATAGAGCCTCGCTCCAAATCGTCTTGCTCGAATGATGTTAAGTACATTTTTAAGGATGAAAGGATAGAGGGATAAACTCGCTCGATTTATTCGGCAAGAAACAATGACGTAGTCTTTATTAAGTTATTAAATATACAAAAATTTGAATTTAAAATGACTTTAGAGGAGACTGAAGGTCCCAAATAAAGTAAATTGGAATAATTCCACACACACTATAATTAAATAACAACAAAAAAAAAAAATACAAATGATAAAAATAATTGCAATAATAATAAAGGGATGGTTACCTTGTAATTGAGATACCATCGAAAATGGCATGTTTCGACGAGGACCTATTTTGGAGGGTCTCGTTGAAAACCATTTTAATACGCGAAAAATAATGAAAAATATTAATAATAATCCCGAAAAGTAAACTACCAACACACCCAATGGTACGCCGATAGTGAAATTGTACAACTAAATAGTAAAGCAAAGCGCAAAGAAAATCAAATAATAAGAAAAGAAAAGAAGGAATGGTTACCTTGTAGATTTGATACTAGGGACGGTGAAGCCGTGGTCCACTAGTACCGTGGGGCCCGTACTCCCACGATGGTTTAACGCCGGAGAAGACGAGATACCCTCCAAAGTGGCGCTTTTCAATGAGAACCTAATTTGGAGGGGCTCGTTAAAATTTACAAAACGATACACAAAAAGAAAAAGAAAAACCAAAACTACCAGCACACCCAGCGGTATGCAGGCAGAATAATAATAAAAATGCAAAAAAAAATATATAAAATGAAGTACTAACCGTACGCGGGGTTCCAATATAACCCAAAAATAATACAAAATTTAATAAAAATCAACCAAAAATATCCAAATATCAAAAAAAAAAAATCAAATAAACATATCAAATATAAATGTAAATCAAAAATACGAAAAGGATGGTATGATGAGAGTGGAAATCCCACTCCGTGTCGGCTAAATAATAAAATAAAATAAAAAAAATAATAATAATATGTTCTGTTCTGTTCCTCAAATTTCGGTCGAGAAATTTCGGGGAAAAGAAGAAATGAAGCTAAGCTAAACCCTGGACAAATGACATCCGAGCTCCACCACAATCTGACACAACATAGTGGAAATGGGAAAGAGCTCGTAAGTCGGATGTCCAAAGAATAGGGGTATGACACCCCCATCTACGCGCAATCAAACAGCCCGTGCTGGTTGCGATCGCAGATGGGGAATGCCAACCGGGAGACTGGCTTTGGTGTGCGTGTCCATGCGAATTCAAACAGTGCGAAGCACTGGTTTCGACACTGGACGCGCACGCCAAAGGGAGTGAAGCTACAAATCTAAAAAAAAATTTAAAAATTCGCACATCGACTGGCTTTGGTGTGCGTGTCCATGCGAATTCAAACAGTGCGAAGCACTGGTTTCGACACTGGACGCGCACGCCAAAGAGAGTGAAGGTACAAATCTAAAAAATCAAAAAAATTTAAAAATTCGCGAAAAATGTATTGGGCGCCACTGTTACAGGCTGGCTACTGCCAACCTGCAGATATCACTAAGCACCTGCAGAGGCCTCCACGGTGATTTTTTGCCGGCTACGTTCTCAGGGAGAAGTGCTAAGGGTCGTGGGGTTTGAGGCATACAGGGCTCCTGGCTTACACCGTGATCATACAGAATTGTAAGGGGAACGCAAATAATAAAAACCGGAGTTCCGCCAAAATTCGTCGGCCGGAACCTGAGGAACGAACACAACGAAATTATAAACCGAGAGCGGTGCCTTGATGCGCGCATCCATCCGTATTCAAACGGGGACAAGCCCTGGTTACGGAATCGGATGCGGGCACCAAGGGACCGGAAACACTACGCCGACACAGAGGGAGTCTCCGCTCCCATCATACCATACCGAAAAAAAATTAACAATTCATTTTATTTTTATGAAAGGACAAAAAACACCAGAAAGGGAGAACGAGAGAGAATAACGAGAACGAGAGAGAGAGCAACAATGCACATCGAGCGCGCGACCGTTATGCGGCGCTCGATTACAAAAATATAACAGAATTAATAAAATTAAAAATAATCAAAAAAAATAAAATCAAAAAAAATAAAATTAAAAAAGATATAAATAAAATTGTACCTTACAAAAACTAATACCGTTGCGGGGCCTCTCCCCGATACCAAAACCAAAACAGCCGGTTGGCCGCCCGTTGACCTTGTACGGCACCCGTTGAAAATATGCGGCACCCGTTGAAATATACGGCACCCGTTGAAATATACGGCACCCGATGAAATATGTGGCACCCGTTGAAATATACGGCAACCGATGAAAATATATGTGGCACCCGTTGAAATATACGGCACCCGATGAAATATGTGGCACCCGTTAAACAATGTACGGCACCCGATGAAATATACGGTACCCGATGAAATATAAAAATACGGGGTCCGTTTAATACGGAACCGTTATTGATGAGTTAATGTGGCACACAAAATATTGGAAAAATCTACTATATTAATAAATCACAAAGTAAATTATTCACAAATCACAAAAGTTTTTTTTTTAAATAAAACAATTTCCTTTCAAATTGGTATCAATTTTTCTCCATCTTAATATTTTTATTTAGAAATCATTCACCAAATAATGGTTTTTTATTCACCAAAGAATTATTACATTATTCCTGGATGGCATTAATTATAGGTATTAATTATTTATAAAATTAACTAAAGTTTGTTTTTACAGCAAAAATTATACACTTTTATCATAAAATTATATTAAAATTGAACAACCATTTATGGCATTATTAAAAAAAACTCAACTCTATTTCTCAAAATGTTAAACTCGACTTTTTAAAATTCAAAACTCTAATCCAAAAAATTAAAACTCTACTGTACTTATCAAAAAAACTCGACTGACAAAAAAAAAAAAACTCGTACGCCACACAAACGACGCGCAGAACATTCCAGAAGAATTGTCTTTCTTCTCTGTCTCTCGTTTACATCAATTCGCATTGATGTAAACGAGAGGCATATAAGAAAAACATTCTTATGGAATGTTTTGCTTTACACACCACTCGATGTACATCGCTCTCTCTCCCATCATCTTACTCACCCTCGCGCCATCACCACGACATGTACAAACACTACACAACTTCGAAAGCGAGGACGCAAACCGAGGGGAATAAAATTAATCAAACAGCGCTTGTTACGATCATGTAATCGTAACAGTGTTGGTCCCTGGAGGACTCTTGATATCGAAGGCTTATTAAACTTAAAAACCGTATATTACATTATACCAGGAAAATCAAAAACGGAAAATATTTTGCAAAGAAGTGTTATGTTGACAATTTATTTAATAATTTGAGCCAAAAAGAAATCTGGAATCAATTTAATCATTTCATGGAAAATAACTAATAATACGATCCACTCCGTTATTTGCAATGATGTTGAATACCATGGTCTTATTGCTATTAATTACAGGTTTGCTTACTTTGTTGATTCTACTGTATCAGCAAGTAGTTCTAGCCCAGGCTCAGATGATTTAAATAAATTTCATACTATGGCGCCTAGCATTAATTCATGTTTCTTTTCGCCCACTTCTCACAGCGAGATATTGGATTTAATTTCAACTCTCAGTAATACAAAGGGTGGTGGTTTTGATAACATTCGTAATGTGGTTCTGAAGATTTATTCGCCATTTTTTCATAATTATTATCTAATGTATTTATTGTGGTTTTGGAAAGCGGTGTTTACTCTGATTGTCTTAAAATTGCTAAAGTGACGCCAATCTTTAAGTCTGGAAATTCTAAACTAGTTAATAATTATTGTCCAATTTCAGTTTTGTCGGTATTGCACAAAATCTTAAAAAAATTATTGCTAACCGAATGATCGATTTTCTAAATAAATCTAATTTTTTCTGTTCTCGTCATTATGGATTTCGACAATGTTCTGGTACAAATTTGGCCCTAACGGATATTAATGATTTGATCTATCGTAATTTTGACAGGCAATACTATATATCTTATTCCTTGATCTTCGTAATGCTTCTGGTTGTACAGATCACAGTTTCCTTCTAGGTAAGCAGTTTGTGTTAAAAGCTCCACTTTAGGTGTGAACTGTGGTGTTCCTCAAGGAAGTGTCCTTATCCCTTTATTATTTTTAATTTACGTAAATGATATTGCGAATTTACCGCTCACGTACCATATTAGAATGTTTGCTGACGATGCGGCCCTCTTCTATGGATCCAGAGATTGTCAGGTAGCAATATCACATATGAGGGGTGATATTATTTTACTTCTGGATTTTCTTCATTTAAACAAAATATCAGTACATTTTAACAAAATGGAATATATAATTTTTCACTCCCCACGCCTACGACACATTGATTTACCACCACTTCAAGTAGCAAATTGCACCATAGAGCATGTGGACAAATTCAAGCATCTTGGAGTAATATTCGACAAGCATATGATGTGGGATGACCATATTAATTCTATTTGTATTAAAGTTTGCCCATTTATTTGCTTGATTAGAAAATTGGCTGATTTTGTTACAGAAAACGTGTTAAAAAATTTATTTCTGATTTATTCATACCCAGTTGGCATATGCTTCTTTTATCTTTGGTTCAGTCGTTAAAGATAAACTGAATATATTGCAGATTTTACAAAACAGGTGCTGTAAAGCAATGTATAAACTGCCTCACCTGTTTCCTAATGAGGAGCTCTATCAAACTGTTGCTATAGGCATTCTCCCAATTAAAGCAATTTTTGCGGTGTATGTGTCGATCTACATGTTTATGTGTCTGGATGTGCAGACACTTAAACATGTAGATCGACACATACATCGCAAAAATAGTTTTAATTGGGAGAATGCCTATCATTGCTTTCGATTATACAATTCGAATATCTAGGCCATGGCTATGCAACCAGAATTTCTAGTCAATTGAAGTGCCCCAAATTAAAATGGAATTTGGCAGAAAATCTTTAACATTTATTGGGCCGTATATTTATTTTAATTTACCTGAAAATATTAAGAGCGCTGTACATATTTTCATGTTTAAATGGAAGATTATTTGTGATTTATAATTCCATTCATTCTTAATTAATTAAATTAAATTTTATTAATTGTTATGTATTTGAATTTGTTGTTATTATGCGTAATGTAGGTTTAGTCACTACTTATGACACTAAATGCTGTTTATGTATTGTATTTACATAGGTATAAGTGTGAATGGCGAACTTTTAAAGAACATTAAATCCACTAGTAGTCATTCACACTTTTATGATTATTATCCCTCAAAAAATTAACGTTAAAAGTATAAATAAAATAAAATAAATAAATACAAAAAGGCCCAAAATAGTATAAGATACGCCTGATTACTGTTTTGCTTCTCTAAACGTAGAAAAATTTACAATCACTAAAACATTCAATTTTGCGTTGCGCGCTATTTCATCCACTTTTCAGTCTAACAGTTAAGAATTGGACAATGAGGCCCGTATTTTTAAACCTGAATAGAGATAAATCGACGGATTTATCCTCCCTTTCGTAGTTTTAAACGTAGATAAATCCACTGATTGAAACCTGGATTAAAACGTATCCACAGATTTATACCTCGATATCGATGGCTAAAACAGTGGCTACATTATTTTCGAAAATTCGGAAATAAAAATCGTCAAACGTTGTGTCAAACAGTCGTGTGAAAATTTATGTCAGCGTTGAATAATCAGTTTTTAACAGATATGGAAAGTCTCGGTAATTCATCTTCGCCAAACGCAGAGAATGAAAGAATTGATATGGATTATTATAATGCTGAAGAATTTAGGATGCGATCCCGATTTTCAAAAAAGGGGCTCATTATTTGGAACACATTTTAAAAATGACATTGAACCACTTGACGTTCGCGGGTATCCGTTAACCACAATACAACAAATTTTAGTTTGTTTGAGGTATTTTGCAACGGAGACATTTCAAGTGGTGATCGGAGAGCTATAGTCAGAGAAGCCAAAGATTTTATAACAAACGGACGACGAAGCGAAAAATATCAGCAACATTTGTATAATAAAGCAGGAGTATTATTTTATCGCAACCGTAAAGGATATTTTTCCATTAATACATATGATATGTTATGCTGATGGTAAATTTATAGACATTGTTGCGAGGTAGTTTTTTAAATTTACCATAATGAAAATCAAGCCATTAAAATATTTTTGCGTTTCTTTGTTTAGGTGGTTTGGATTATCACAAGATTAAACCGTTTTTAATTTCTCTCAAATTAAGGCTCGATTTGAGCAGAACGAATTCTATGGCTGCAAAAATTATTTAATTACCCCTTACAGATTTCCACGAAATATTTTGCAGGAAAGGTACAATCGAGCGATTACATCAACCAGATCAATAATAGAAAGAACTTTTGGGCTGTGGAAGAGAAGGTTTCCAGTTCTAGCAATAAGTACGGTTTTATTTTACTTTTCATTTACTCTAATAGTTTTCCTTCGAATCACGACTAAGGCTACAGAATACGTTGACAATAATTGTGGCAACTTTAGTTCTCCACAATATTGCTATCACTATAAAAGAGTAAAATGCTCCCGTCCATGAAGATAACGGGTGTTTTTTTAGGAGGTTTGTTTTTCCGATAGATGTCGTTTTATTTTATGACAGTTGTTTTGACAGCTCAAAGTGGCATTTCTACTCAGTATTGTTTGGCAAATCATTATGAATAGGTTAACTCCAGAACAACGTTTTCAAATCGTGGAAATTTATTTTCAAAATCAGTGTTCAATTAAAAATGTTTATAGAGCACTTCGTGAATTTTATGGTGCACATAATCGTCCGTCAGAGACCACCATAAAGAACGTAATTACCAAATTTCGGTCTACATTCACTCTTTTGGATGCCAAGCCACCGACAAGAATGAGAAGAGTTCGTACAGAAGAAAATATTGCTGTCGTTGAGGCCAGTGTCGAAGAAAACGACAATTTATCGATTCGTCGTCGTGCTCAGCAAATTGGACTTTGTCCATCGACTTTATGGAAAATTTTACGTAAAGATTTGGGTTTGGTGCCATACAAAATTCAATTGGTGCAAGAATTAAAGCCACACGACCATCGTTTGCGCCGTGAATTCAGTGATTGGTCGTTAAATCAATTGAACGAAGATCCATTTTTTTACCGTAAAATTCTCTTCAGTGATGAGGCGCATTTTTGGTTAAATGGATACGTCAACAAACAAAATTGTCGCATTTGGAGCAAAGATAATCCACACGCCGTTCTAGAATTACCAATGCATCCTGATAAATGTACTGTTTGGTGCGGTCTATGGGCTGGTGGGATCATCGGTCCATATTTCTTTAAAAATGAGGAAGGACGACGCGTTACCGTGAATGGAAATCGATACAGAACCATGTTAAATGAGTTTTTGTTGTCAAATCTTGAAGATATGGATATGAATGAAATGTGGTTTCAACAAGATGGTGCCACTTGCCATACAGCACGTGAAACAATCGACTTATTGAAAGAAACTTTCAACGACAACATTATTTCGAGAAATGGTCCGGTGAATTGGCCTCCGCGTTCGTGCGATTTGACGCCACTCGATTACTTTTTGTGGGGATACGTGAAGTCATTGGTTTATGTGGATAAACCTCAATCGATTGACGCTTTGGAAACCAATATTCAACGTGTCATTGCTGACATACGCCCTCAAATGCTTGAAAAAGTGCTGGAAAATTGGACCTCCAGAATGACATTTGTGAAAAATAGTCGTGGTAGCCATATGCCAGAAATTGTGTTTAAATGTTAAATGATGAGTGTGAAGTTTTTAACAAAAAAATAACAACAATATGTATACGAATCCAATAAGAATATACTACAACATTGCATGTGTTAGTTTCTACACTGTTAAATACATTGTTGAACGAGACAGCTCTATGATATTAGAAAGAGATGAAATACTCGCCATCTTTTTCAAATAAGAACTATATTAAAAATTCATTTCGTCTCTTTCTAATGATATTCAGCTCACTCGCTCTTTAATATATAACTCATGTTGGATTCCGATTTATATGATGAGCGTTTGTTATTCAATTCAACTTTTTTAAAACCATTTCATGGAGATATAAATAATAAATTGGATCAAACAATTAAATTTTCCATCGCCAGATTTTTGTTTAAGTAAAACTCGATTATTAAAAAAATAAGTGGCATACTATAAAATTCCAATAACTAAACATAATAAAGTTTGTACCAACCGATTTGGTGCCAAAATTTTTGAGTAAAATGTATACAGTGCACTCATGAAACCTGAGTAGAATAGATTTAACGTCCAATAACAAGACATCGCAGAGTTTGTACTAAGGCTTAATCTTGCAAATAAAATAGGTTTGATTTCCAAACGGATTGGTCGCGATAGATTTTTCTGAGTAAAACTCGTTCATTGAATTCGTTGAGTGGCACATGTTGAATGACCAATAACAGGACATCGTAGAGTTTGTACCAAAATTTCATTACATACTGATGACACCTATGGACTTAACCTTTCAAATGATATCAGTGACATTCCAAAACGGATTGACATCGGACGATTTTTGAGTAAAATTTCTACAGTGAATTCATGGAGTCTGAGTGGAATAGGTTTGACGTCCAATAACAAGACATCGCAGAGTTTGTACCAAAATGCCACTATTACTGGATGATTTGTAAAGGCTTAACCTTGCAAATCAAATAGGTTTGATTTCCAAACGGATTGGTCGCGATAGATTTTTTTGAGTAAAGCTGGTTCACGGAATTCGTTGAGTGGCACACGTTGAATGACCAATAACAGGACATCGTAGAGTTTGTACCAAAATTTCATTATATACTGATGACACCTATGGACAAAACCTTTCAAATGATATCAGTGACATTCCAAAACGGATTGACATCGGACAATTATTGAGTATTATTTCTTCAGTGCATTCATGGAGTCTGAGTGGAATGGGTTTGACGTCCAATAACAAGACATCGTAGAGTTTGTACCAAAATGCCACTATTACTGGATGATTTGTAAAGGCTTAACCTTGCAAATCAAATAGGTTTGATTTCCAAACGGATTGGTCGCGATAGATTTTTTTGAGTAAAACTCGTTCATGGAATTCGTAGAGTGGCGCACGTTGAATGACCAATAACAGGACATCGTAGAGTTTGTACCAAAATTTCATTATATACCGATGACACCTATGGACTAACCCTTTCAAATGATATCAGTGACATTCCAAAACGGATTGACATCGGACGATTTTTGAGTAGAATTCCTTCAGTGCATTCATGGAGTCTGAGTGGAATGGGTTTGACGTCCAATAACAAGACATCGCAGAGTTTGTACCAAACTGCCACTATTACTGGATGATTTATATAGGCTTAACCTTGCAAATCAAATAGGTTTGATTTCCAAACGGATTGGTCGCGATAGATTTTGTTGAGTAAAACTCGTTCATGGAATTCGTGGAGTGGCGCACGTTGAATGACCAATAACAGGACATCGTAGAGTTTGTACCAAAATTTCATTATATACCGATGACACCTATGGACTAAACCTTTCAAATGATATCAGTGACATTCCAAAACGGATTGACATCGGACGATTTTTGAGTAGAATTCCTTCAGTGCATTCATGGAGTCTGAGTGGAATGGGTTTGACGTCCAATAACAAGACATCGCAGAGTTTGTACCAAAATGCCACTATTACTGGATGATTTATATAGGCTTAACCTTGCAAATCAAATAGGTTTGATTTCCAAACGGATTGGTCGCGATAGATTTTTCTGAGTAAAACTCGTTCATGGAATTCGTGGAGTGGCGCACGTTGAATGACCAATAACAGGACATCGTAGAGTTTGTACCAAAATTTCATTATATACCGATGACACCTATGGACTAAACCTTTCAAATGATATCAGTGACATTCCAAAACGGATTGACATCGGACGATTTTTGAGTAGAATTTCTTCAGTGCATTCATGGAGTCTGAGTGGAATAGGTTTGACGTCCAATAACAAGACATCGCAGAGTTTGTACCAAAATGCCACTATTACTGGATGATTTGTAAAGGCTTAACCTTGCAAATCAAATAGGTTTGATTTCCAAACGGATTGGTCGCGATAGATTTTTCTGAGTAAAACTCGTTCATGGAATTCGTGGAGTGGCGCACGTTGAATGACCAATAACAGGACATCGTAGAGTTTGTACCAAAATTTCATTATATACCGACGACACCTATGGACTAAACCTTTCAAATGATATCAGTGACATTCCAAAACGGATTGACATCGGACGATTTTTGAGTAGAATTTCTTCAGTGCATTCATGGAGTCTGAGTGGAATAGGTTTGACGTCCAATAACAAGACATCGCAGAGTTTGTACCAAAATGCCACTATTACTGGATGATTTGTAAAGGCTTAACCTTGCAAATCAAATAGGTTTGATTTCCAAACGGATTGGTCGCGATAGATTTTTTTGAGTAAAACTCGTTCATGGAATTCGTAGAGTGGCGCACGTTGAATGACCAATAACAGGACATCGTAGAGTTTGTACCAAAATTTCATTATATACCGATGACACCTATGGACTAAACCTTTCAAATGATATCAGTGACATTCCAAAACGGATTGACATCGGACGATTTTTGAGTAGAATTTCTTCAGTGCATTCATGGAGTCTGAGTGGAATAGGTTTGACGTCCAATAACAAGACATCGCAGAGTTTGTACCAAAATGCCACTATTACTGGATGATTTGTAAAGGCTTAACCTTGCAAATCAAATAGGTTTGATTTCCAAACGGATTGGTCGCGATAGATTTTTTTGAGTAAAACTCGTTCATGGAATTCGTAGAGTGGCGCACGTTGAATGACCAATAACAGGACATCGTAGAGTTTGTACCAAAATTTCATTATATACTGATGACACCTATGGACTAAACCTTTCAAATGATATCAGTGACATTCCAAAACGGATTGACATCGGACGATTTTAGAGTAGAGTTCCTTCAGTGCATTCATGGAGTCTGAGTGGAATAGGTTTGACGTCCAATAACAAGACATCGCAGAGTTTGTACCAAAATGCCACTATTACTGGATGATTTGTAAAGGCTTAACCTTGCAAATCAAATAGGTTTGATTTCCAAACGGATTGGCCGCGATAGATTTTTTTGAGTAAAACTCGTTCATGGAATTCGTAGAGTGGCGCACGTTGAATGATCAATAACAGGACATCGTAGAGTTTGTACCAAAATTTCATTATATACCGATGACACCTATGGACTAAACCTTTCAAATGATATCAGTGACATTCCAAAACGGATTGACATCGGACGATTTTTGAGTAGAATTTCTTCAGTGCATTCATGGAGTCTGAGTGGAATAGGTTTGACGTCCAATAACAAGACATCGCAGAGTTTGTACCAAAATGCCACTATTACTGGATGATTTGTAAAGGCTTAACCTTGCAAATCAAATAGGTTTGATTTCCAAACGGATTGGTCGCGATAGATTTTTCTGAGTAAAACTCGTTCATGGAATTCGTAGAGTGGCGCACGTTGAATGACCAATAACAGGACATCGTAGAGTTTGTACCAAAATTTCATTATATACCGATGACACCTATGGACTAAACCTTTCAAATGATATCAGTGACATTCCAAAACGGATTGACATCGGACGATTTTTGAGTAGAATTCCTTCAGTGCATTCATGGAGTCTGAGTGGAATGGGTTTGACGTCCAATAACAAGACATCGCAGAGTTTGTACCAAAATGCCACTATTACTGGATGATTTGTAAAGGCTTAACCTTGCAAATCAAATAGGTTTGATTTCCAAACGGATTGGTCGCGATAGATTTTTTTGAGTAAAGCTGGTTCACGGAATTCGTTGAGTGGCACACGTTGAATGACCAATAACAGGACATCGTAGAGTTTGTACCAAAATTTCATTATATACTGATGACACCTATGGACAAAACCTTTCAAATGATATCAGTGACATTCCAAAACGGATTGACATCGGACAATTATTGAGTATTATTTCTTCAGTGCATTCATGGAGTCTGAGTGGAATGGGTTTGACGTCCAATAACAAGACATCGTAGAGTTTGTACCAAAATGCCACTATTACTGGATGATTTGTAAAGGCTTAACCTTGCAAATCAAATAGGTTTGATTTCCAAACGGATTGGTCGCGATAGATTTTTTTGAGTAAAACTCGTTCATGGAATTCGTAGAGTGGCGCACGTTGAATGACCAATAACAGGACATCGTAGAGTTTGTACCAAAATTTCATTATATACTGATGACACCTATGGACTAAACCTTTCAAATGATATCAGTGACATTCCAAAACGGATTGACATCGGACGATTTTTGAGTAGAATTCCTTCAGTGCATTCATGGAGTCTGAGTGGAATGGGTTTGACGTCCAATAACAAGACATCGCAGAGTTTGTACCAAACTGCCACTATTACTGGATGATTTATATAGGCTTAACCTTGCAAATCAAATAGGTTTGATTTCCAAACGGATTGGTCGCGATAGATTTTGTTGAGTAAAACTCGTTCATGGAATTCGTGGAGTGGCGCACGTTGAATGACCAATAACAGGACATCGTAGAGTTTGTACCAAAATTTCATTATATACCGATGACACCTATGGACTAAACCTTTCAAATGATATCAGTGACATTCCAAAACGGATTGACATCGGACGATTTTTGAGTAAAATTTCTACAGTGAATTCATGGAGTCTGAGTGGAATAGGTTTGACGTCCAATAACAAGACATCGCAGAGTTTGTACCAAAATGCCACTATTACTGGATGATTTGTAAAGGCTTAACCTTGCAAATCAAATAGGTTTGATTTTCAAACGGATTGGTCGCGATAGATTTTTTTGAGTAAAGCTGGTTCACGGAATTCGTTGAGTGGCACACGTTGAATGACCAATAACAGGACATCGTAGAGTTTGTACCAAAATTTCATTATAGACTGATGACACCTATGGACAAAACCTTTCAAATGATATCAGTGACATTCCAAAACGGATTGACATCGGACAATTATTGAGTATTATTTCTTCAGTGCATTCATGGAGTCTGAGTGGAATGGGTTTGACGTCCAATAACAAGACATCGTAGAGTTTGTACCAAAATGCCACTATTACTGGATGATTTGTAAAGGCTTAACCTTGCAAATCAAATAGGTTTGATTTCCAAACGGATTGGTCGCGATAGATTTTTTTGAGTAAAACTCGTTCATGGAATTCGTAGAGTGGCGCACGTTGAATGACCAATAACAGGACATCGTAGAGTTTGTACCAAAATTTCATTATATACCGATGACACCTATGGACTAAACCTTTCAAATGATATCAGTGACATTCCAAAACGGATTGACATCGGACGATTTTTGAGTAGAATTCCTTCAGTGCATTCATGGAGTCTGAGTGGAATGGGTTTGACGTCCAATAACAAGACATCGCAGAGTTTGTACCAAACTGCCACTATTACTGGATGATTTATATAGGCTTAACCTTGCAAATCAAATAGGTTTGATTTCCAAACGGATTGGTCGCGATAGATTTTGTTGAGTAAAACTCGTTCATGGAATTCGTGGAGTGGCGCACGTTGAATGACCAATAACAGGACATCGTAGAGTTTGTACCAAAATTTCATTATATACCGATGACACCTATGGACTAAACCTTTCAAATGATATCAGTGACATTCCAAAACGGATTGACATCGGACGATTTTTGAGTAGAATTCCTTCAGTGCATTCATGGAGTCTGAGTGGAATGGGTTTGACGTCCAATAACAAGACATCGCAGAGTTTGTACCAAAATGCCACTATTACTGGATGATTTATATAGGCTTAACCTTGCAAATCAAATAGGTTTGATTTCCAAACGGATTGGTCGCGATAGATTTTTCTGAGTAAAACTCGTTCATGGAATTCGTGGAGTGGCGCACGTTGAATGACCAATAACAGGACATCGTAGAGTTTGTACCAAAATTTCATTATATACCGATGACACCTATGGACTAAACCTTTCAAATGATATCAGTGACATTCCAAAACGGATTGACATCGGACGATTTTTGAGTAGAATTTCTTCAGTGCATTCATGGAGTCTGAGTGGAATAGGTTTGACGTCCAATAACAAGACATCGCAGAGTTTGTACCAAAATGCCACTATTACTGGATGATTTGTAAAGGCTTAACCTTGCAAATCAAATAGGTTTGATTTCCAAACGGATTGGTCGCGATAGATTTTTTTGGAGTAAAACTGTTTCATGGAATTCGTTGAGTGGCACACGTTGAATGACCAATAACGCGGTTTTCTGGCTGTGGATATTTGAGCGCAGTCGTCCAATTTTCCGGCAGCTCTTCTTGGTTCACTTAGACAATTAGATCGTATACTTTTGATACAAGATTAGTGCTGGCTGGGTTATTCGACAAACGCCTCTTCTTATGATGAAGCAATTGCTTTAACGCGGGTCATTTCGTCATTGCGATTTACTAGATTTTGGAAGTAGGTTTGCCATACTGATAGAAAAACATCTAGGTTTGTTCTCAGCTTTCCATTTCCATCTTTGAACGCTGTACTTCTTGGGTGGAAGTCATTAGCGAGATTCCTGGCATTAGCAAAACTCTTGAATTTCGTCGTTCCACTTGAAAGCTGATTTTTTTGGTGCCTGATCTCATAATCTTTATGCTTCTTTTGCCGGAGATATATTATCGTAGCTTTCTTAGCACGTAGCTTTAGTAATATCGGACTGGTTAGCTAGCTATTATTCTTAAATGTTAAGAGGAAGTTATTCGCTGTAGCTCTACCGAACTAGATAGTCAGTTACAGTTGGTTCGTATCTCTGCAGGGAAGCCTAATTTTTAAAGCATCTATATTTCATCGAATGATTGTTTGTGCTTGTCTATTGAATGTAAATGACAGTTTGCACTTGTATTTGAATATGACACGCAAATGATCGCTTTCCGTGTCTTTACTACTGTAAGATCTAACGTCGGATATGCTGGTGGAATGTCTTTTATAGATCATGACGTGATCGACATGGTTTTCCGTTATTTCATCATTCGATCTCCACGTTACTTTTTGGATTCTCTTATGTAAAAAATTTCTACTTGATACAACTAAATTAAACGTTATTGCCACGTAAATGGCGCGTTGGCCGTTGTTGTTTCTGGAGAGGTACGAGCTGTTCGGGCCGTTGTACTGTGTATTTTCTCCAGTCCTACCGATTTCTGCATTATTCACTCTCACTACGATTTTAATTTCGTCGTGATATATGTTATTGATAACTTCCTCCAACTCGACTAACAATAAATTTTTGACATCTGATATATCTTCGGTGGGTGCATGTACATTAACGACCGTGATATTAAATTTCTTAGTACGGAGTTTGACCGTACATATCCGCATATTGATAAGCCGATAATGTGTTGCTTTAGGCCCGCTTGATGTGAGGTGTCAACTACAAATTTTCCTCCATTCTGATAGCCGCTGTAATGGAGTGTGTAACCATTGGTGGTGTTATGGATGCTAAGGTGTTAAAGGAAGAATCACGTTCCATGTTCCCATTTTTAAAGCGTTGTCTGATGTTGAAATTTCTAGGTCGTTGTTGTGACGAATTTTATTTGGTAATCCGAGGCCATAGTGTAGGGTTCATAACGTTCACTTTACGTGCATGGGTCATGCACTGGTGGAAAATCTTATGACATCCTGTTGTATCATGAACATTATTGTATACCGAGCTGATTGATACAAGACCGACGCCCGCTTTTGCCATCCTTATAACTTTGAGAACCGACGTTGATTTGGTAGGTGGGGTGATAGCTGGTATTAAGGCTATTGCTCATTTGAGTTTGATTTTAGTTGTTGGAATGATTTGAAAGAAACGGCTGATAATATGGTTATGGCTTATCTAAAGTTGAATTTAATTTATAGAATAGGTAAGTACATGTAGATGATTGGAAGATTAAATAAAGTTGACTGTTTAAATGATGTTTACAATAATTTAAATTTGTTTCGATACAATCTAACAGTTTTCGTAAAATTGCTTAATTATAAATTTTTGCTTAGTTTTTCGTATAAAGTAGCAATGATGGATTTATTACGCGATCAGGTTTAATTTCAATTATAAACTTACGTAAATCATCATGGAATTCCCATTGGCCGTTGGGTCTTTTTATGCAAGACGTGTAATGCCCAAAGTCACCCGCTAAATGATGGTAGTTTATGGTTCCTTTTAAATAAACAGTGTCCTCCAAAATAGTTAGCTCTTGTTGAATGGCATTTAATTTTGTTTGATAAATGGTGGAACTGTTTAATGGTTCGACGTCTACTATTATAATACAAGCATTGGATATAACTTTGTTTTCCTTTATTCGACTTTTGCAATTAGGACACTTGGCATGAGGTAAACAAATTCTTTTTTCAATATTTGTAAATTCTAGATCGGAAAATTCAAAATAATTTATGCTCAAGTGAGAAATTTCTTTGGTTACAGTAATGTCTTGACCAGAACAGCTGCAACAATACTTGACACTAATCGATGGAGTATTAAGAAGTTTTACTAATTCCAGAATGTTGCAAATAGCTGAAAGATTTATTTCGGAATTTGTTCTTGTTACTGAACTTGGAAAACAATCCATTAATATTGAACTCCTTTCTATATAAGCATCGCGCTTTATTCCATTATTAACTAAATTTAAAATGAACATAAAATAAGGAGATTCATTCAAAGATTCGAATAAAATTCTGTAAAACTCAAAATCAACTGCCATTGCATAAAATATTTGTGCTAAAGAGTCAAATGCACACGTTTGTGTAATCCGTACACAAATGTTATCCTCGTTTACATAAGCGAATCCATTTGACAAGAGTAACATTTTTTGGTTAATCATAACTTTTGATAAACTTGATTTATTGGTATCGATCGATTTTACTTTCGTTTGGGTGGTTTTAGTTTTAATTAATTGTCTTAAATATTTTTTTGTTACCTTTTTTGAAAATAATAGATGTGATGAATATCTTTTTAGCACCCTTTGGCCGATGTGCTTCGATGATGTGTAAGTTTTCTTTTTTTTCTGCCACATTTCTTCTGGATTAACGCTATCTGATCTGGAATCAGAAGGATTGGGTGATAAATCTAGCAATTTGGTAGATGCTTTATTAGGTTTCGGTAATTTCGGTGTTGGTGGCAAAATATGCGAATACTGAATCCTAATGAGAGTGTTATCTATCTTTCCTTTGAGTAAACTTACGAATCGGCCTATTTTTAGTTGTTTGTTATTCGTATATTGGGTTTTTACTATTCGAAACCAATTCTCCGCATTAGCGTTTGATAGGCGCCCTGGAATACCGAATTGTTTGGAATAACAACTTGCCCAAAATGGTAAATAGGCAAAATACTTTTTTATTGCAAATGTAAAGAATTCCGGATAAAAGTAATCGTTTTTTTCCTTTGATATTTCATCGGTCGAAAGATTATTAATACTTGAAATGATGTTTTCGTGCATTAATAAAAACATTTTATAAAATGGGCTGCTTGAATAGCCCCCCTGATCATTTTCTAACCATTCTTCATGTAAATTCTTATCAACTAGAATAGTGTTGATGTCAGTAGATCTGGGTTCTCCAAATGAATACATATTATGGGTATGTGTGTTGAAGGTTTCAAAAGATTTAATTACATCTTTTGAAATAAAAGGACTACACAAAATAGTGCAGAATGCTTCAAAAAGATGTTCAATTTCTTGCATTCTGGAACAATTGAGTATAGCGCAAAAAAAATCTAGAATTAAATTCTTCTGGTTAGTTTTTATGTTTTCACATTTTTTTGAAATTTGTTTCACAATTATATTAATAAAATGCGAACAGCAAACACATACTGCCACTTTACTTTTTTCGGGGGGATAATCTTGAATTAATATTTTAAAGGTATAATCAAGATAACTAGATACAGTCATTACATTAAATGCCTGTAATAACGCAATTATAGACGCCCAAGACCAGTCTACCACAAAACAATGTATTACGTGCGATGTTGATTGTTTCAAAATTTGTGATTGCACGTCAATTAAAAATTTTGTAATTGTTTTCGAATCATGTTGGCTGGATACCATCTCAGCAATCGGAATAATAATTTTATTTATTTTAATAACACACGCATAATATAATATCCGTTTAAGATTATGAGCACAACAAATCGGATTTCTTACCACGCTACCTGTGGCATCCATGTAAACTATGGTGGGTTGATATTTATGTATCAAATCGATTTGATTTTTTCTAATTAAAATAACATTTAACGGGTAAGTAAATGAAAAAATGTACCTGGTGTTTTCGTCAAGCTGCTCGTTAACACTTTTTTGAAAAATGTCATTGACGTCACAATTTGCTATTATATCATCCTTTTTTAAATACTCGGACCTAATCTTACGTATAACATTACTAGTTGTAATCAATTGTGTGTTACCCTTTTTAGCTAAATCAATGTTTGATTTTTGCAGCATTTCCAGTTCGTAATTATGTGGAGTTTTATTTGCAAGTTCTTTTCTAAGAGAATCTCGGCGTTCACTTCTTATTTGATTAAATAATTTAGGTCCAACATGGAATTCAGTATCTTCACCATAAACAAAAACAAAAAGCAAATGTTTATTATTTATAACAAATTTGTATTTTTGATCGTGCTCTGGGTATTTACATTTTCCATAAATAACACGATTGTGCTGCAATAAATTTTCTTGATGAATTGTTCCGAAACAAATAATACAAGTATTTCCAGCTTCTACAAGAGCGTTGTTAATAATGGTGCGAATATGCTCATTAGCGTTGAGTAGCAAGTTTAATTGCATTTTAAATTTTAGCCTCCATTCGATTTACATAGGAACAGATTTGAGTTTAGCCGATGTACCTAATGCACTTAAATTCGTGCATTTAAGTGCATTCGATGTCTCATTTTGCAAATTAATATTTTCGTTAATGAAATCAAGCTGGGGGCTTAAAATTATTGTCATAGAACTATCATGATCATTATTCATGTCATTTATCATAGATATTTCTTTGTTTTCATAATTTTCAAGTAGATCCTTCAAGCTGACGTTAGAATCTTCAGAAATATTGTCCTTAATAGAAGTCAAATTTTTATTTAAAGTATTCACGAAATGTTCCTCATCAAGCTCGTTATTTTTTAATTCACCACTTCGTAGAATCCGTGAAATGGCTATTTTGATTCTAGTTTGATAAATTAAATTGTTCTTTAGTTTCATACGGTTACACACAGTTTTTATAAGTTCCTTAGATAAACTAAAGTTATCTGAGGACGAGGGACTAATTTCTTTTAAAATTCGAATTAACAATTTCTTGTTGATCGATTTTTTCGTTTTATAGTTATGTTTAGTAACTTTACTTACTTCCATTTTAAAATATTTATTAAAATGTTGCCCACAACTAAGTAAAAAGTAAACGCAATTTTATAATACGGATCGTTAAATTAACAAACGTTTATAAAACAATGAAAAACCTGTAAATTAGTTTTGAAAAAAACTTTTTATTTGTTTTGACAACAACACACTATAAAAATATAACAACACAATACGAAACGTACAGCACAAAGTCTGAAAATGTATTAAAACGAAATATTTTTATTTCTCCTTTTATAGTCGGGCGAAAAAACTATTTTTCGTTTGTCTTATTTTCATTCAAAATTTGTGTAAATAAAGAGATGTTGTTATTGTAAATGATTTGTTTATTATATTTTATGTATCGAGACGTTATCCTACTATTAACCGTGTAGCAAGTAATAAAACTATATGTATGTTATGCATTTTGAAAGCTTAAAAATATAATCTGTATATGGTCGAATTTTGAGTTTATACATTTGTTATATAAAAACTTAAGCCTAAAAGTATAATCAGTCGAGACTCTGAATTAGTCTTACTAAAAAAATCTCTCGGTACAAATCCGATGCCATTTGAAATCTAAGGCCCATAAAAATGATCCTATAATAGTAAACGATCCTATAATAGCAACGATGCAAATTGTTGATATTGGTGAATAAAATTAGACAACTAAACTCCACGAGCGCACTGAATAAATTCTACTCAAAACTCTTCGGGCATCAATCCGTTTTGGAATGTCACTGATATCATTTGAAAAGTTTAGTCCATAGGTGTCATCAGTATATAATGAAATTTTGGTACAAACTGTACGATGTCCTGTTATTGGTCATTCAACGTGCGCCACTCTACGAATTCCATGAACGAGTTTTACTCAGAAAAATCTATCGCGACCAATCCGTTTGGAAATCAAACCTATTTGATTTGCAAGGTTAAGCCTTTACAAATCATCCAGTAATAGTGGCATTTTGGTACAAACTCTGCGATGTCTTGTTATTGGACGTCAAACCTATTCCACTCAGACTCCATGAATGCACTGAAGAAATTCTACTCAAAAATCGTCCGATGTCAATCCGTTTTGGAATGTCACTGATATCATTTGAAAGGTTTAGTCCATAGGTGTCATCGGTATATAATGAAATTTTGGTACAAACTCTACGATGTCCTGTTATTGGTCATTCAACGTGCGCCACTCTACGAATTCCATGAACGAGTTTTACTCAGAAAAATCTATCGCGACCAATCCGTTTGGAAATCAAACCTATTTGATTTGCAAGGTTAAGCCTTTACAAATCATCCAGTAATAGTGGCATTTTGGTACAAACTCTGCGATGTCTTGTTATTGGACGTCAAACCTATTCCACTCAGACTTCATGAATGCACTGAAGAAATTCTACTCTAAAATCGTCCGATGTCAATCCGTTTTGGAATGTCACTGACATCATTTAAAAGGTTAAGTCCATAGGTGTCATCAGTATATAATGAAATTTTGGTACAAACTCTACGATGACCTGTTATTGGTCATTCAACGAGCGCCACTCAACGAATTCCATGAACGAGTTTTACTCAGAAAAATCTATCGCGACCAATCCGTTTGGAAATCAAACCTATTTGATTTGCAAGGTTAAGCCTTTACAAATCATCCAGTAATAGTGGCATTTTGGTACAAACTCTGCGATGTCTTGTTATTGGACGTCAAACCCATTCCACTCAGACTCCATGAATGCACTGAAGGAATTCTACACAAAAATCGTCCGATGTCAATCCGTTTTGGAATGTCACTGATATCATTTGAAAGGTTTAGTCCATAGGTGTCATCGGTATATAATGAAATTTTGGTACAAACTCTACGATGTCCTGTTATTGGTCATTCAACGTGCGCCACTCCACGAATTCCATGAACGAGTTTTACTCAGAAAAATCTATCGCGACCAATCCGTTTGGAAATCAAACCTATTTGATTTGCAAGGTTAAGCCTATATAAATCATCCAGTAATAGTGGCATTTTGGTACAAACTCTGCGATGTCTTGTTATTGGACGTCAAACCCATTCCACTCAGACTCCATGAATGCACTGAAGGAATTCTACACAAAAATCGTCCGATGTCAATCCGTTTTGGAATGTCACTGATATCATTTGAAAGGTTTAGTCCATAGGTGTCATCGGTATATAATGAAATTTTGGTACAAACTCTACGATGTCCTGTTATTGGTCATTCAACGTGCGCCACTCTACGAATTCCATGAACGAGTTTTACTCAGAAAAATCTATCGCGACCAATCCGTTTAGAAATCAAACCTATTTGATTTGCAAGGTTAAGCCTTTACAAATCATCCAGTAATAGTGGCATTTTGGTACAAACTCTGCGATGTCTTGTTATTGGACGTCAAACCCATTCCACTCAGACTCCATGAATGCACTGAAGAAATTCTACACAAAAATCGTCCGATGTCAATCCGTTTTGGAATGTCACTGATATCATTTGAAAGGTTTAGTCCATAGGTGTCATCGGTATATAATGAAATTTTGGTACAAACTCTACGATGTCCTGTTATTGGTCATTCAACGTGCGCCACTCTACGAATTCCATGAACGAGTTTTACTCAGAAAAATCTATCGCGACCAATCCGTTTGGAAATCAAACCTATTTGATTTGCAAGGTTAAGCCTTTACAAATCATCCAGTAATAGTGGCATTTTGGTACAAACTCTGCGATGTCTTGTTATTGGACGTCAAACCTATTCCACTCAGACTCCATGAATGCACTGAAGAAATTCTACTCAAAAATCGTCCGATGTCAATCCGTTTTGGAATGTCACTGATATCATTTGAAAGGTTTAGTCCATAGGTGTCATCGGTATATAATGAAATTTTGGTACAAACTCTACGATGTCCTGTTATTGGTCATTCAACGTGCGCCACTCCACGAATTCCATGAACGAGTTTTACTCAGAAAAATCTATCGCGACCAATCCGTTTGGAAATCAAACCTATTTGATTTGCAAGGTTAAGCCTTTACAAATCATCCAGTAATAGTGGCATTTTGGTACAAACTCTGCGATGTCTTGTTATTGGACGTCAAACCTATTCCACTCAGACTCCATGAATGCACTGAAGAAATTCTACTCAAAAATCGTCCGATGTCAATCCGTTTTGGAATGTCACTGATATCATTTGAAAGGTTTAGTCCATAGGTGTCATCGGTATATAATGAAATTTTGGTACAAACTCTACGATGTCCTGTTATTGGTCATTCAACGTGCGCCACTCCACGAATTCCATGAACGAGTTTTACTCAGAAAAATCTATCGCGACCAATCCGTTTGGAAATCAAACCTATTTGATTTGCAAGGTTAAGCCTTTACAAATCATCCAGTAATAGTGGCATTTTGGTACAAACTCTGCGATGTCTTGTTATTGGACGTCAAACCTATTCCACTCAGACTCCATGAATGCACTGAAGAAATTCTACTCAAAAATCGTCCGATGTCAATCCGTTTTGGAATGTCACTGATATCATTTGAAAGGTTTAGTCCATAGGTGTCATCGGTATATAATGAAATTTTGGTACAAACTCTACGATGTCCTGTTATTGGTCATTCAACGTGCGCCACTCCACGAATTCCATGAACGAGTTTTACTCAGAAAAATCTATCGCGACCAATCCGTTTGGAAATCAAACCTATTTGATTTGCAAGGTTAAGCCTTTACAAATCATCCAGTAATAGTGGCATTTTGGTACAAACTCTGCGATGTCTTGTTATTGGACGTCAAACCTATTCCACTCAGACTCCATGAATGCACTGAAGAAATTCTACTCAAAAATCGTCCGATGTCAATCCGTTTTGGAATGTCACTGATATCATTTGAAAGGTTTAGTCCATAGGTGTCATCGGTATATAATGAAATTTTGGTACAAACTCTACGATGTCCTGTTATTGGTCATTCAACGTGCGCCACTCTACGAATTCCATGAACGAGTTTTACTCAAAAAAATCTATCGCGACCAATCCGTTTGGAAATCAAACCTATTTGATTTGCAAGGTTAAGCCTTTACAAATCATCCAGTAATAGTGGCATTTTGGTACAAACTCTGCGATGTCTTGTTATTGGACGTCAAACCCATTCCACTCAGACTCCATGAATGCACTGAAGGAATTCTACACAAAAATCGTCCGATGTCAATCCGTTTTGGAATGTCACTGATATCATTTGAAAGGTTTAGTCCATAGGTGTCATCGGTATATAATGAAATTTTGGTACAAACTCTACGATGTCCTGTTATTGGTCATTCAACGTGCGCCACTCTACGAATTCCATGAACGAGTTTTACTCAGAAAAATCTATCGCGACCAATCCGTTTGGAAATCAAACCTATTTGATTTGCAAGGTTAAGCCTTTACAAATCATCCAGTAATAGTGGCATTTTGGTACAAACTCTGCGATGTCTTGTTATTGGACGTCAAACCTATTCCACTCAGACTCCATGAATGCACTGAAGAAATTCTACTCAAAAATCGTCCGATGTCAATCCGTTTTGGAATGTCACTGATATCATTTGAAAGGTTTAGTCCATAGGTGTCATCGGTATATAATGAAATTTTGGTACAAACTCTACGATGTCCTGTTATTGGTCATTCAACGTGCGCCACTCCACGAATTCCATGAACGAGTTTTACTCAGAAAAATCTATCGCGACCAATCCGTTTGGAAATCAAACCTATTTGATTTGCAAGGTTAAGCCTATATAAATCATCCAGTAATAGTGGCATTTTGGTACAAACTCTGCGATGTCTTGTTATTGGACGTCAAACCCATTCCACTCAGACTCCATGAATGCACTGAAGGAATTCTACACAAAAATCGTCCGATGTCAATCCGTTTTGGAATGTCACTGATATCATTTGAAAGGTTTAGTCCATAGGTGTCATCGGTATATAATGAAATTTTGGTACAAACTCTACGATGTCCTGTTATTGGTCATTCAACGTGCGCCACTCTACGAATTCCATGAACGAGTTTTACTCAGAAAAATCTATCGCGACCAATCCGTTTGGAAATCAAACCTATTTGATTTGCAAGGTTAAGCCTTTACAAATCATCCAGTAATAGTGGCATTTTGGTACAAACTCTGCGATGTCTTGTTATTGGACGTCAAACCTATTCCACTCAGACTCCATGAATGCACTGAAGAAATTCTACTCAAAAATCGTCCGATGTCAATCCGTTTTGGAATGTCACTGATATCATTTGAAAGGTTTAGTCCATAGGTGTCATCGGTATATAATGAAATTTTGGTACAAACTCTACGATGTCCTGTTATTGGTCATTCAACGTGCGCCACTCTACGAATTCCATGAACGAGTTTTACTCAAAAAAATCTATCGCGACCAATCCGTTTGGAAATCAAACCTATTTGATTTGCAAGGTTAAGCCTTTACAAATCATCCAGTAATAGTGGCATTTTGGTACAAACTCTGCGATGTCTTGTTATTGGACGTCAAACCCATTCCACTCAGACTCCATGAATGCACTGAAGGAATTCTACACAAAAATCGTCCGATGTCAATCCGTTTTGGAATGTCACTGATATCATTTGAAAGGTTTAGTCCATAGGTGTCATCGGTATATAATGAAATTTTGGTACAAACTCTACGATGTCCTGTTATTGGTCATTCAACGTGCGCCACTCTACGAATTCCATGAACGAGTTTTACTCAGAAAAATCTATCGCGACCAATCCGTTTGGAAATCAAACCTATTTGATTTGCAAGGTTAAGCCTTTACAAATCATCCAGTAATAGTGGCATTTTGGTACAAACTCTGCGATGTCTTGTTATTGGACGTCAAACCTATTCCACTCAGACTCCATGAATGCACTGAAGAAATTCTACTCAAAAATCGTCCGATGTCAATCCGTTTTGGAATGTCACTGATATCATTTGAAAGGTTTAGTCCATAGGTGTCATCGGTATATAATGAAATTTTGGTACAAACTCTACGATGTCCTGTTATTGGTCATTCAACGTGCGCCACTCCACGAATTCCATGAACGAGTTTTACTCAGAAAAATCTATCGCGACCAATCCGTTTGGAAATCAAACCTATTTGATTTGCAAGGTTAAGCCTATATAAATCATCCAGTAATAGTGGCATTTTGGTACAAACTCTGCGATGTCTTGTTATTGGACGTCAAACCCATTCCACTCAGACTCCATGAATGCACTGAAGGAATTCTACACAAAAATCGTCCGATGTCAATCCGTTTTGGAATGTCACTGATATCATTTGAAAGGTTTAGTCCATAGGTGTCATCGGTATATAATGAAATTTTGGTACAAACTCTACGATGTCCTGTTATTGGTCATTCAACGTGCGCCACTCTACGAATTCCATGAACGAGTTTTACTCAGAAAAATCTATCGCGACCAATCCGTTTGGAAATCAAACCTATTTGATTTGCAAGGTTAAGCCTTTACAAATCATCCAGTAATAGTGGCATTTTGGTACAAACTCTGCGATGTCTTGTTATTGGACGTCAAACCTATTCCACTCAGACTCCATGAATGCACTGAAGAAATTCTACTCAAAAATCGTCCGATGTCAATCCGTTTTGGAATGTCACTGATATCATTTGAAAGGTTTAGTCCATAGGTGTCATCGGTATATAATGAAATTTTGGTACAAACTCTACGATGTCCTGTTATTGGTCATTCAACGTGCGCCACTCTACGAATTCCATGAACGAGTTTTACTCAAAAAAATCTATCGCGACCAATCCGTTTGGAAATCAAACCTATTTGATTTGCAAGGTTAAGCCTTTACAAATCATCCAGTAATAGTGGCATTTTGGTACAAACTCTGCGATGTCTTGTTATTGGACGTCAAACCCATTCCACTCAGACTCCATGAATGCACTGAAGGAACTCTACTCAAAAATCGTCCGATGTCAATCCGTTTTGGAATGTCACTGATATCATTTGAAAGGTTTAGTCCATAGGTGTCATCGGTATATAATGAAATTTTGGTACAAACTCTACGATGTCCTGTTATTGGTCATCCATCATGCGCCACTCTACGAATTTCATGAACGAGTTTTACTCAGAAAAATCTATCGCGACCAATCCGTTTGGAAATCAAACCTATTTGATTTGCAAGGTTAAGCCTTTACAAATCATCCAGTAATAGTGGCATTTTGGTACAAACTCTGCGATGTCTTGTTATTGGACGTCAAACCTATTCCACTCAGACTCCATGAATGCACTGAAGAAATTCTACTCAAAAATCGTCCGATGTCAATCCGTTTTGGAATGTCACTGATATCATTTGAAAGGTTTAGTCCATAGGTGTCATCGGTATATAATGAAATTTTGGTACAAACTCTACGATGTCCTGTTATTGGTCATTCAACGTGCGCCACTCTACGAATTCCATGAACGAGTTTTGCTCAAAAAAATCTATCGCGACCAATCCGTTTGGAAATCAAACCTATTTGATTTGCAAGGTTAAGCCTTTACAAATCATCCAGTAATAGTGGCATTTTGGTACAAACTCTGCGATGTCTTGTTATTGGACGTCAAACCTATTCCACTCAGACTTCATGAATGCACTGAAGAAATTCTACTCTAAAATCGTCCGATGTCAATCCGTTTTGGAATGTCACTGACATCATTTAAAAGGTTAAGTCCATAGGTGTCATCAGTATATAATGAAATTTTGGTACAAACTCTACGATGACCTGTTATTGGTCATTCAACGAGCGCCACTCAACGAATTCCATGAACGAGTTTTACTCAGAAAAATCTATCGCGACCAATCCGTTTGGAAATCAAACCTATTTGATTTGCAAGGTTAAGCCTATAGAAATTGTACGATAATAGTGGCACTTTGGCTTTTAAATGTAAACTACTGCTAGTTTTACTTTATTGTTTGTTGATCATAGGTCCTAAATTTATTATCGAAAAATTCTGTTTATTTACATCGAATTATGTAAGAGTACATTTTATTTTTCGTGTACAGATATTAAGTTTTTTATTGTTTAGTTTCTTCTAAATGGATTAATTTAATTTTATTTGTGCTTCATTTAATTATCATAAGGAATCCAATTTTTTTTCTCATGAGTTTTATTTGTATTTCACTCAATATTCTTATAAGAAATACTTTAACAGTGTACTTACTAATACATATTAATTTTTGTTAATTGTTAGAAACGGCACTACCATGTTAAATGCCAAAAAATTATCTACCAAATAAAAAAAAATTTTGGTCATTTCATAATTTTATATGTGTTTTATTCAAAAAAAAATCGGCAACCTCTTAAAAAAACACCCTTTATATATATATATAAATATATATATATATATGTATATATATATATATATATATATATATATATATATATATATATATATATATATATATATATATATATATGTATATGTATATATATCTTTATATATATATATATATATATATATATATATATATATATATATATATATATATATATAAATATATATATATATATATATACATATATATATATATATATATATATATATATATATATATATATATATATATATATATATATATATATATATATATATATATATATATAGATATATATAGATATATATATATATATTTATATATATATATGGTTTTTATTCATTGAATATTATAGAACTATACACCCGGTCTCGAAGATATTTGATGGCCATTTACACGTGATGCTAGAGATATCTACTCAAATTTACTTTTTCGATACTTTCGAGAATATTTAGTGATTTGCCGTATATCGAAGCGACCCTCTGGGAATTTTTTTTATCGAATTTACAAGAAAACAAATGAACAGTGTACGTACAGTATTTTTGATGTTTGATGACCATTAACACATGATTCTAGCGATTTCTACGCAAATCTGGTTATAACGGTATTTTGAGGAAACTTTTCACAATTTTTAATGATATGCGGTATATCGATGCGACCCTCGGGAACTTTTTTTTTTATCGAATTTATAAGAAAATAAAATTATGAAAAGTGTACGTACAGTCTTGTGGGTGTTTGATGACCGTTAACACATAGTTCTAGAGATGTCTACGCAAATCTGTTTATACCGGCATTTTGGGGGTAGAAAACGATTCCGACATTTTAATGGTATTTACTAACAAAAACTTTGTTGAGTAATAAAGGTCGCCTGATGTGTGTAGACATCTCTAGAATTATGTCTACAAACATTCAGACTGTATGTACACTTTTCATAATTTTATTTTGTAGTAAATTCGATAAAAAATTCTCCGAAGGTCGCATCGATATACTGCGTGATATGCAAAAATTGTGAAAAGTATCCCCAAAATGCCTGTATAACCAGATTTGCGTAGATATTTCTAGAATTATGTGTTAATGGTCATCAAACATCCAAAATACTGTACGCATACTGTTCATTTGTTTTCTTGTAAATTCGATAAATTCCCCGAGCGTCGCATCGATATACGGCAAATCACTAAATATTCTCGAAAGTATCGAAAATGTAGATTTGAGTAGATATCTCTTGCATCACGTGTAAATGGTCATCAAATATCTTCGAGACCGGGTGTATAGGTCTATAATGTTCAATGAATAAAAATTGTTTTTAGTTTTCTTTGTATATTCGTTTCTCATTTTCTTGTAAAAATCGGTTTTAATGAGAAAAATTGAAAATTCAACCCTGTCATACATATGTGTGTATAGCTACACTTTTATTTTATTGTGTAACTGCTCTTTTGTTATTTGTTAATTGATTAGACACTCAGTTAATCTTCGCTTTTCATGTATGGTTGTTTGCGGGGCTAAACCTGTTGGACCCCGCATATCACAAGTGATTTAGTGAGGGGTTAGACTTCTCGTTAAACTTCTACGGAGTTAAGCTACGGATAAGGTTTGCAAAATCCCGGAAATTTCCGGAAATGTTTTCCCGGTATTCGGGATTGAAAATTAAAATCACAGGAAATCCCGGGTTATCATAGTAAAAAAACGAACTCGCTAAAGGCCCGATACGATCGTCCAACGGCAACTGGAAATTGCAAGAAAGAATACCTATGTTGGCACTTAATCTTATAATACTCCGGAAACAGGCGAAATCTTCGGCAAATAAATGAAATATGAATACGTTCAGAAGTTTTTTATAATCGTCCGTGATATTAATTTTTTTAAGATTTTTTTCGACTTTTCGGACAAAATATTATTTTTAATGGCATACATACAATGTTTGCGATTTTTCTAGTCATATAAAAGCAAGAGGTCATTTACTCACAATATATCTACCACAAAAAGTAGAAAAATTTACTCCCCTCCATTTTTAACCGCCGGGTCTGGGGGGAGGACGCCAAATAGCCTCTTTGTTTTTCTATGATTACAAAAGTTGTAATCATTGTATGTACTATATGCCATTAAAAATAATATTTTGTCCGAAAAACCGAAAAAAATCTTAAATAAATGAATACGTCCATTCAAATACTTAGTTCTGAATGTCTCCAGTCAAAGTGGAAAAGGATTGAGATTTTAGATAAATGGTTCTGTATAAGACAAGGTTATAATTATGAAAAGTTAATTATAATTTTGACAATTAAAAAATGAATAATGATCAAAATAATTTGGAAGTAATTTTTGTAAACTTTTTAGAGAAAGCACAATAGTTAAATTTGTCTTTATAGAGAGCCTTGAAACAAATGCTTCCATCAATCACCTAGTTGTATCCAAGAAAAGTTGTTTTGAGCCGTCGCTTTTACTCAAGGCGGAGCTGGTTTTGGAATTGAAGTGTTCAGAATTTATTCTACTTCGGCTCCGGCTTGAGTTCATTAAACTAAAAAATATAACAATTCTTTCTTAACATAAATTATATAAAAATAAAACTATAATTTTTGCTAGGCATCACAAATTCACAGTTCACGGTGATTTATTATTACCAATTTCAAGTTAAGATCGGAAGTTATGAATCTCCGATTCATAATAAATTCCTCGAGCGTTAAGTAATTCAGGCTCAGGAACTATTTTTACAATATCTTGGAAGGAATAGAATGGTATGTCATCCTTCTCCGGCCATTTCCAATTGGAGTCACCCATTCCCATTACTTTTACTGACGCTTCATTAAACCTTATATCTAAGTTTCTTTAGTTGTTTTTTTTTGGCTTCTCTTTTTAATTTCTGTTCCAGTTTCATTTTGATTTCGCGCTTGTTGTCAAGTTTTTTTGTGTTGTATGCAATGTACTCATCGGAGGGTACAATCACATTTGGAATTCGTTTTTTGACTTTTTTAATCGAAGCCTCGTTAGCTCTATTTTCTGGCCAAAAGAAACTTTTTATAAGGCGTTTTCACATCCGGTATAAAGTTTTTTTCATCTATCAGAAGTTGTTCTGCTTCAGCATTATCACATTTTGATAGATTGTCGGGAATTTGGTTGCGCTCAACGGAACCTTCTATAGACAATGTTATCACTTCATCCACCTCTTCAATATTCGCCCAGGATTCATCAGCACCATAATAGGGAATGTTGTATGAAGATCAAAATGATCAAGACTTTGGTCACCTAACGCGGGAATTAATCCCTTTGGTAGTTCAGCATCAACACTGTAATCGATATCAGCCTCAATCACAGATACATTTATTATAAAGGTGTTCGACCCAAATTTAGCATAAAATGTATTTTGCTCTCCTGAGGTGCTAGCATTACTTGTCGTGAGTGTTACAATTTGCGAAATTTTTAACATTTTGACATAATTCATCGCATCAGGACAAAAAGGATAAATTCCACTTGTTTTAAAAGCATTCTGGATAGTGATTGTGTTTGCTGCCGTTGATAAATTTGTGGCTAATAAAGAGGTAACATTTCGTTTTAAGCGGACGAAAAACACAGACATCTAAAGGTTGTAAGAAGTGAGTTGCATTGGGATAAAGCGCTATTAAAACAATTTGGTTATCTTTACAAAATTCGCTTAAGATAAATGTGAGGCAAAGGTTATTGGAAACTCCACACAACTTTACTTTAACCACGGGAAAAATACATTTGCGATGTACTCGAAGAAAACCTCTCCCGTCTTCCACCCGGAATCGGAGCAGCCCGTACTCCAGCCTCTTGGTATTCTCCGTCCTAGTGCAAAGTGGATTCTTTTATATTTATACACCACTATCGGTGGAGGAATATCATCTGAAGCGCTCACCATTATTAATGTAGTAAGGCACTCGTTTTGTCGTTACTTATTAAGTTATATACAGCTTTCTCGCCTTTTGCTGTTAAAACGCATTTTTCCTTAGTGCCAGAAAAAAAGCGCTCTCGTCACAGTTGAAAATCCGTTTCGGGTCCTTTATAGTCATTTTGCAACAAATACATATAAACCATTCCCTTATAGTTTGCTTTGTAATTATACCTAAACTAGAATGTTTGTATTAGTGTTTTAAAGAAAACAATTTAGTATGTTGAGTTACATTCTTAAAATTGTGATGTCAATATTATAGACATTTACCTTATGTGAGACTTAAAAAAAAATCCGAAATTGCTTTAGGTGCAGTAACCAATTTACTCTTCGGGTTTAAGAAATTAAATAATGAACGAAAATATATAAAACTTGTTTAAATTGAAAGGATTAACAACCAGAAAGAAAATTTCCTGTTTAACTATTGTCTTCAACTAAATCCTACAAATCCTACAAAAACCCAAACTTTCATCTTCCAAATTATGTCAACTTTAAAGCGCTCTAGAAATCGAAGAAGTGGTCATACAAATATGAGTTTTTGCTTATTTGAAAGTCTACACTTTTTAATAACGAAAATTTTACGATATTTGTATACTTCATGAAAATTTTCAACTTTCACTGCAAAACACAACAATGTATTTAAACGTTTAAATTTGTAGAACTACCTTTCGAAACTACCTACAAAATCAATCAAAACACTGAAAATTCTATCCCCTTTCATGTTTAAAGCCCGCTAGTAGCCTAAATATGCCGAAAACAAAAATGATTATTCGTGAAAGGTTGCAGTGTTATCTGTTCAACAATGTACCAAAAATATGGCAGCTGTGTCAGTTGAACTCAGATCATTCTGATTATAACACCTAACGACAACAAAAACCACCATAGCAAAATAGAGTAA
This sequence comes from Nephrotoma guestfalica, assembly GCA_963691935.1. Lineage (NCBI taxonomy): Eukaryota > Metazoa > Arthropoda > Insecta > Diptera > Tipulidae > Nephrotoma > Nephrotoma guestfalica. The sequence continues at coordinate 236,549,203 of OY829913.1, forward strand.
TTGAAAAGTAGAAATGCCATAAAATTTATTTTAATAATTGTACTATTTGTGGAGCTACAAAAAATTAGGTTTTTAAAGTTATCTTTTATCTTTTAGCCCATGATAAGACTATTTCTATGAACGAAAAGCTGTTTTTTGATTTAAAATAGGCACATAATGGATTATTCAATTATAAATACGAAATAATAAACTTAACTATATTTATTTATATATATTTGTTTAAGGTGCTCAAATTAAAAAAATTAACAAAATAGAAGTTGTTGTAGTCGAAGGTTGTTAAAATCACATTTTAAGAAAAAAATTCTAACGTAAATATATCTAAAGCTACTGTTAATCCCTTTCACTTGAGATTCCTTGTTTATTAAAATCGGTTAAGCAGTTTACGAGAAACATCTTTACAAATCAGCTTTTTTGCAAGAAAAACGGAAACTGCGTGGGCCATGTTCAAAAATACGGTGGCGAAAAAACCATTTCTTTTATTTCTTGGATAAAGAGAATGTTTTCCAAAAGTTTCATAAAAATTTGTAGGGAGTGAGGACATAATTCGGTCGTTTTCGAGTGGAATCGTTGTACATAAAAATATTGTGCCTTCAATGATTATCGTACTGTAAGTCCTTCACGAACACAATTGGGCTCGTATTCTACTAAATGTCGCCAGAAAAAAATTCAAGTGCACTCCATTTACGTATGACACAAAAGGGCCATAGGAATAACGATACCTAAACAGTTAACCGACAGACTTTTACGATAAGTGTTAGGTAAGACCATCATAATAAATGCAACCCAAGTATGTTGAGAATGCGAAATTCATAATCGCTAACGGAGTGTGACTATAAACTAAAACGATTGTGCAAGTCTGAAAATAACCTAGACTTTTTACATCATTGAAATTATAACCAAAATATGTTTAAAATGTAAAACAACATACATATTTAATATTTGGGCATTGTAAATGAGTGATTTAAAAAATCGATTATGAATGTATGCAAAGAAAGCGTAAACTAACATGTCTTCCCGGAAGTCTGAGGCCTTTCTTTTGAAAGCAGATAAACTCAAGCAAGTACATCGCGCTAAACTGTAATCAATTCCAAATAAAACGAGAAAATTCATTTTCACCTAAATTAGATACCAACAATGGTATACTGGCTATTTCATACATAAAAAGCTATGTTGTTAACATAAAAAGGTCAACAAATCATTTTCTACATGCCCTAGAAACATAAAAACATCACTTTTACAATATGTTACGTTATGTAATACAAGTCACACAATATCCTTCCTAATCTAATATTCATTATACCAATCAATTTGGACCAAAATTAAATCATACTTATGTATAAATATAAAGATCCTTTCTGAACAAGAAAATGAAGAAGATGATGCTACACAAACAACAAACATCTAGACAGTAACTTCTAGACAAAATGTATCCTTATTTCTTAGAAACGATTATTGTTGGAACAAGAGTAAGCATTAAGTAAATAGGTTTTATGAGGGATATTCCCCAAATTGAGCACTAGAAAAACATTTCATTTTCGTTCCAATTAGTATTTGACACTTGTGTCAAACAAATTTTTATGAGACAGCGGAGACATGCAAATCTGTGTACTTATATAACGTGTACCGAACATCTGCGAACCATGTTTCCATGTTGTTGTCATCCGATCGTTGAGATTTTTTACGTATTTTCAACGTCTTAAGACAAAAAAATAAAATGTAAGAACATAAAAACTAAACGTAAATTACAGCCGTATATTTCATGTTATTTGTAATAAAATCCATAAATTATAAAAAAAAAAATGTAATTTATTTATTTATTATAAGTTGTCAATTGAAAAATAAATATAAGCGTTTTTTGGTTTTATGTTTATTTTAATTCGATTTCTGGTTGTTTATTCGACTTGAAGAAGGTACGTATATAAAGAATACTCCGTACGGATAGAATCTTTATAGTAGAGTTAAAATTGTGAGAAAGTTTTTTATCTTAATTGCTTTATGGTAGATTAATTATTTATAAAAAAAAAAGTTGTAAACAAAATATTGAATGGATGATTAATTACCGAATGGTTGAGTGTTTAAACTGAATGCTTCCCAAATTGTAATGTGATACTCATAAATTTGAAAATTTTATTTAAATTCTGTGACTACCTGACATTAATTTTTTAACAAATTAATTAACGCGCGGTAATGGGATCAAAACGTATGTGGGAATTGCTAAAACTTACTGAGGAGCCAAGCGGTAAATTAAAACAAATTTTGTTAAATTTTAATTAGTTTTTTGAATTTGGGTTCTAAACCCATCAACAGAAGAATATTTTTATTTTGGCGATACGTATATCAGCTAATACTGGTCGATGCCATCGTTCAAACCAGTTTATACAAGGCTAAAGGTAGGAAAATGTCTGATGGGTTAAAGAATTCGGAATAGGCAATCTCTTCTTTATGACGGTCATAGTATTTTAGTTTACAAAAATAAATGGTGCTTTATATTTACGAAAATAGAAAACCGTAACTATTAATAAATTTCGCATTCAAAAAAATTTGAAAGCCAAACTACTTTTGCATTCAATTAATCTGTTTATGCTTTTGATAGTTTTATTGAATGCTAAACTATCAAAAATTTATTGTTTCGCGCAAAGGAAACGCGTTTTTGTCTTTTACTTGGTCTTAATTTTAACGAAATTCTCAAATAAAATGAGCTTTTCTAAAATATTGAATATGTTGGAAATTATGAAAAAATTATTGCAACCTATTTTCACAATTCCTGAAAACCTAATCTTAAATCTTGCGCTTACTTTAAAATATCGATCAATTCTAAAATGCATAAAACCTTTTAAAATTGATTGCTTAGTACACAAACATTATGAAAAAGATATTTTAAAACCAAAAATCGCTACCAAATACAACACGCATTTTTCAGTCGGTGGGATCAAAACCAACAGAATAACACCATTCCAGTGGTTTGGTGAGTGATTTGGGACACCGGGTGATTTTTTTAAGCTGAAGCTTTCAAATATCTCGGAAAATAAGCACTCTACGAAAACCCTCCGCCCCACTTATGAAAAAGGGAGGAGGGGTATTAATTTTAACACTAATGTATGTTCCCCCCGGAATGATTAAATTTTGATAATGGACATTTTTTTCGTAGAGTGCTTATTTTCCGAGATATTTGAAAGTTTTACTTAAAAAATCATCCGGTATAAAAATGATAAAAAGTTAAATTTGCGTGTCGAATGATTATTCCAAATATTTTTCCTAAGTTTGGAAAACTAGTTTCTAAATTTTTAATGAAATGGTGTGAGCTGTAAGTTTTATTGAAGAAAAGAAAAAGTACGCAAAAGTGCGCACACAAATTGATCTCTTTACCAATTTTATATACTAAACCACCCGGGGTTCCTAGATTTTTCAATGGAATGGAGTTTATCTGTTAGTTTTAACCCAGAACAACCAAAAATCGCAACAGTGTGCTTAATACTTAATAACGGTTTTTTTCGATTTAGGAAAAATGCTTACAAAAATCATACACGTTGTTTATCTGTTAGGTTTAACCCAGAACGACCCAAAAGTTCGTTTAGTATTGGTTAGTAGTGGTTTCTTTGGAGTTTGGAAAAATTCTCAGAAAATTCTACATTTTACATGTTTCAATGAAATTGTGTTTATCCGTTGGTTTTGATCCATGATGTATATTTTTTAAGGGTCTTTGAGTTTTTACATTTTTGACTAAAATTCTTAATATAAATATTTCATGTGCATATGAATGTTTTTCTTGTGTTCTTATGATATGGAGGTTAAGATCTATATATAATATCTCAACCATGAATTTAGTTAAATTTGGCTGTATAATAGTTAAAGAATTCCTGTTTATTATGAATATTCGTTATTGATCAGTTTTACAAATACACTTAAATAAAATGAATGTATGTTTTTTCTTTTGTGTTTATTCTACCAGTGTTCGCTAATTTATCGAGAGATATACGAAAACTACATTTTGAACTTACTCCACCTAGTACATGAAAACTTATTTTCGCCCAAATACTGACCAAGCAACAAATGAGCTTAGGCAATGCTCTCATTGTAAAATCATCATTGATACCAACATTCGATAATTTTGAAGCACAATCAATGAACGAAAATAAGTTGTAGTATACAGTGGTATTTTGAAAATTTCATACAGTATCACGTACAGTAGCTCGATATCGAAAATAAATGATACGAAGAAGAAGAAGAAGAATCAAGAAATTTAAAATTTTTTTAAACGTGCCTAAGCCGCCAGAATAATTTAAAAGCTCAAGTTGTTATATTCTAGTAAATATAAGTTTACTTTCAATTATTTCAGGCAGGAGGCACTGGTAGTTTTTTCTGCCGCCATTTTTTTTGATGGCAGGTTCTATAACTATAAGTTTACTTTCAATTATTTGAGGCAGGAGGCACTGGTAGTTTTTTCTGCCGCCATTTTTTTGATGGCAGGTTCTATACTTTGACAATTTCAAAATTAAACTTTTTAATTATGTTTTCGAAAAGTAATGACATCTTTGTCAATTAAATGTAATATCTCTGGTTAGAGAGAAAAGGGGACTCATTTATCCTTTAATTCTCTGTGATATAGAGTTTAGTAATTATTATCTGTCAGTTAAGTATGCACAAATATCATACCATTACACAAGAAAATTTATATTTAAGACATTAAAAACATTTATAAGCGGTTCCGACTCTGGGGTGCGTAAATGAAAAATTTCCCATGCAACTCAGGGCAATCGATTTTAAAGCACAAAATGTCACTCGCTGTTTGCGCAAGTAATTTCGGTAAGGCTCTCGAATGAATCCTTGACTCAGGATTGATAAACGTTGTAAAAGATAAATTAGGAATCGTTTTTGGATACTTTCCATCCTGTCAGAGTGCACCTGATAATACGGATTCCATATCACTGTAGGCGACATACAAGACTTTAAAGTGGGAGGATTGCAAAATTCTCTTCCATTACGCTTAATAAAATCCAATAAAGAGTACCTTTCATTTGTTATATAATCGAACTTAAACAAATAACTCCAAAGTCACGAGTATCATATACCTTGGTGATTTGAACGCCTAAAAAAATACGAAGCCATTATACAAGAAAATCGGGATCTACAAATCGAAATAACTTTACACTTATTTGTATTCAAGGGCAATTTATTACATGTGGATCACAAACAATCTTGAGCTCATCTTGCATACGTCCAATATTCATCACAGGATTGATATTAACATAAATATATAGGTCCTCGGTATACATAAGACACTTGTAAAACTCGAAACATTTGATGACAATGTTAATAAATACTGTAAAAAGTAATGATCACAGGTGACGAACTTGTGGAACTCCGGAAGGTATGTTAAATGAAAAGGAGTAAACTTGGGAGATATTAACACATTGAGACGCAATCCATTTAATAGAAGCGAAGTTGGATCCGAAATCGATTAACTTCTGGATAAAAATCTTATGATTCAAACTATCGAAAAATTTTGAAACATATGTGTATATAACATCAACCTGATCACGATTTCCAACAGTGTCAATAACAAACAAAAGCGATATTGTTACCCGATTTAAATATGGAAACAGTAAACGATGTTTTTCAAATATCATTAAATACTCCGGTCCAGAGGCTAACAAATGGGCCTTCGAATTGTAACTGTATTAGAATAACCGCAGCCCACAAAATTACCTGGCTAATGCTAAACAAATCGAAAAGATCAAAGGAGTTTTGGAAAAAATTACATATGTCAATCGAACGAAAGGTATACATACACTCCGCGACACTTGATTATCCTCACTTGAAAATTTTCCATAAAACCTAAGATAATACGCCTAATTATTTGAAAATTTGTCATCACCTTTGCTTTTATCTTATCTAACTTTCCAATTACTAATACGCATACTTGCGTGCAATGCGAAATGGACACTCCCCATTTCTATTCTTTTGCTTATTTTAACTGCGACACTTGATTACCCTCATCTGCAAAATTATGTAATAAAACCCATTACCTTATATTGTTTTGATATTTTTTCTTTAGTTAATATTTAGTGTGTCCTCCATTTTTTCTTACAACATCATAAATTCCATTAGGCAAAGACCTATAAAGATTTTGTATAAATTCTAGCGACACTTTCTCGAAAGCATCATACACAGCTGCCATAAGATCATTTCGGGATTCGCATTGTCTTCCATTCGAATAAATTTGTCTCGATAACCATACCCAAAGATTTTTAATAATACGAGGGCGGAGTGAGAAGTCTGGTAAAAATGAAACAAGGAATAATATGTTCGGCCAAAACAAATTTTATTTTTGAACGTAGTCGGCTTTTAGCTCGATACACTTAGTCCAACGTTTTTCCAATTTTTCGATTCCTTCCGAATAATACGAGTTCTCCAACCCATCAAAATAGGCGTTTGTTGCATCGATGATCTCCTTATTAGAGCCAAATCTCTTTCCGCCGAGCCATTTCTTCAAGTCCGGAAACAGGAAATATTCGCAGGGGCTAAGTCTGGAGAATATGGTGGATGTGGAAGCAATTCGAAGCGTAATTCATGGATTTTGGCCATGGCAACTACACACGTGTGCATCCGTTCATTGTCTTGATGGAAGGTAACTTTTTTCTTCGCCAAATGCGGTCGTTTTTCTTTTAAAACGTCGTTAAAACGGTCCAATAAGTTGCAGTAATATTCGCCGTTGACTGTTCTCCCTTTTTAAAGGTAATTGATGTAGATTATGCCGTGTGCTTCCCAAAAAACTGTGGCCATGATCTTGTTGGCCGATAAAACCGCCTTAGCCTTCTCCGGCGCAGATTCGCCAGTAGAAATCCACTGTTTAGACTGTTCTTTGGTCTCCGGCGTATACTGATGGATCCATGTTTCATCCACAGTTATGAAACGACGTTCAAAAATACCTTTTTATTTCGCTTGAACATCGCCAAACCTGCCTCTGAAGTTGTCACACGTGTGCGTTTTTGGTCGATTGTAAGCAAACGAGGCACCCAATGCGCGGATAGCTTTTCATATTCAAATGTTCGTTTTGTGCTATAATGGTTGAAATCCATTTTTTAGTCCCCCCACTGCTAACTTTTGTCACTTATAAAATTGAATTTGAATTGTATTTTGTAAAACACTTGTAAAAAATTTTCCTTAGAGTGACAATATTTATTGATTTTATTATTAGTAAGATCGATTTCGAAAATGTATTTCTTCTTCAGTTCCTTTTTTACAACTAATAACCTTATATTAGTTGTAAAAAGAGAACTGAAGAAGAAATACATTTTCGAAATCGATCTTCCTAATAATAAAATCAATAAATATTGTCACTCTAAGGAAAATTTTTTACAAGTGTTTTACAAAAAACAATTCAAATTCAATCAAATGTTCGTGTAATATATTGCGCACACGTTCATCTGAGATGCATACTATTTTAGCTATCTCGCGCACTTTCACTCTGCGGTCTTGCAATACCGTATCATGGATTTTGTCAACCATTTTTGGTGTGGTGCCCTGTTTTGCAAATTTTTACCAGACTTCTCACTACGCCCTCGTATTTAAAACCGGAGACAAAGCCGGCCAATTCAAAACTGTCACGTTATTCGCTTCAAACCACTGTTTTACTCGTGCATTTGTGTGTATTGCTGCGGAGTTCTGCTGGAAAATCCAGCGATGGCCTTCAAACATTTCGTCAAAATTAACTTTTTGCAGGTCTAGGAGCTCGATGTAGCTTTGCGAATTTTGTCGGCCTTCCAGGACAACCAAACCAATAGCACCATGAAAAGAAAATGCTGCCTACACCATGATGGAACTATCACTGGTACCTAAAACCATCTGGTCCATCTAAATTAAACTTTTTCTCGTCCGAAAAAATAACCTGAAACCATTCTTTCTTCCAGTGCAGATGCCCACGGCAATTATTCGAATCGAGCACTTCTATGTTGCTAGAGCAAACGTGGTGTTCTCATAAGTTTTTGTCGCTGGAGATATGAACACTTTTTTATTATCCTCTGAACAGTACGAACACTGGTTGAGACTCCAATTTTCTGCTTTATTTTTTTGCAGATATCATCGAATTGGAAGCTGCGCGCAAAATAGCTCTATGTTCTCGTTCTGTTGTCGCCCTTGCTGTGTGACCTCTTCGATTTTTTCCGTATTTTTCTGGATCTTTGAGGTAGTTGTTGATGGCCCCGGAATTGCGACCAATTTTTTTGGAAATCGCACGATTGCGGGATAATTTTCTTATTTAAGCGCAAGAATCTTTCCAATTTCTACCATTGTTAGGACTTTCTCGATCCATTTTCACCACTATTAACTGCAGCTGGTAATAAACTTAATAAACTGATGATAAACTATTAAACTGAACACAACTAAATTATATTTACGTGCACCTTACGCCTTCAACGTCAAAAACAAAGTGGGTAATCAAGTGTCGCAGTTTAAATAAGTAAAATAATCGAAGTGGGGCGTTTCCACTTCGCATTGCATGTAGGTGTGTGTATTAGTCATTGGAAAGTTAGTTAAGATAGAGCCCAGTTTGATGAAAAAATTTCAAATAATTAGTCGCATTATCTTAGGTTTCATGAAAAAATTTTAAGTGAGGGTAATCAAGTGTCGCGGAATTTATATCAATCGAACCCGAATTCGGGTTTCATTCATTTTATGAATGAAAAAAATCGTTTCGGATTAGGCGAAATTTTACTTTTAATTTCTAAACCAAAATATTTTCTAAAATTTAAACTCTCTACATACTCGTAATTCGCGATGTTTACGATTGTCAATTTTCTCCCATAACGCCTGAATATCTTGAAAGCTCTAGATCTCGACAAAAGTTGAGCGCACTCTCTTCATCGCAACAAATAATTCGAAACCACTCCTAACAATTCTATAAAACTCCGAGGCAGCTAACGAAATCTTCAGCCCGTCATATAACGCTATTCAATTGGTATTTTCGAGAAAATTGTTTAACAAAGACAGATCCGATTTCTCAAAGTAATATATGAAATAATCTTAAACAAAATCAACCAAATCACAAACTAAAACTAAAATGTAATAAAAAGTGGTGTAAAACTGCATTGGCAACAAATTGAATGAAACCCTGGTAAACGTCAGCAGTATTTCCGTAAGGTTACCACTCCAATAATAAATAGCCAAAACAAGCCACATTTGACCTTGAATATAATAGACTCACAAAAAGTACACTGGAGATTGACTTGAGCAAATTTAAGGTCGTTATTTATCGCAATAATTACTCCTCCACGAACATTGAAACTATCAGGCGCTCGATTGTGACGGTAAACGGAATAACACGGTGGGAAATATTCGTTAGATTTGAAATCATCGTTCAACCAAGTTTTGGTAAAAATAATAATGTCATAATCATTACATAACAATGAAGAATAAATTTGTTGTATTTCATTACGCGTTCTACAGTTGTTTTAGTAATAGTTATATATATAAACTATAATTTGATGGATTGATTGATTTAGTAGTTGCATTGACTGGTTTATAATATTCGATGATTGAAAATCATGACTAGTGGCTTTAAGTTTTTTGGACGGTTAGTAAACTCCCTCATCAAAACTCCAGATGACCATGTGTTAGGCTGCAATAATTTATGGTATAAGCCTGGATCAACTCCAATTTTAAAAGAGACAAAATTGAGACGGTTAACATCTTTGTTCGAGGAATCTCGAGTTTACCACTGAAATATTTAGAGAGGGCGTCAGGCCCAGTGGTGTAGGAAAATTTGGAAGCGTAGATGAATTTTCTATCCGGAACGGTTTTAATAGTTTCATCGATTTTGTTGCATGAACCAATAATCTACTCCAACTGCGGTACTAGTATGCGATTAGTCGATAGGAACAGGCATCAGCAACGAGAATAGGTTGAACCTTTTACATTTGTCGCAGACTTTTTACATTTGCCACACTTGTTCGACATTACAATAGTTTACGTCGAGCGGCGAGTGTGAATTTTCGCTAATGTAGAGTTTCAATTGCTCAGTTTCAACTGTTCGAAATTCTCGATCAATAAATAAACGGCAACTTTGACAGCTGGTTTTTTTTTCGTACGGCAACAAAATTACAGAATTTTTGTTTGATTTCGATCACAGGTTCCTGGATAACAGTTAATAGCACTGTCCGAACATTAACGATTGTCAAATGCACAAAAAACATAATAAACCTGACTTAATTTTAATTTTAACTAAATCAATAAATTTCTACGAAACCAAAAGTCAATTCTTTACAAACACCAATTTGAACTAGAAAACTATAAGATGGCAACCTAGTACTGAAAAAACAACGAAAAAAACTGCAAAAAATTATATTCTACATTTTCTGCGAATTGTCTACATACTATACCAATTATCGACATTGTTTACACAAAAATCAATTGTCTACATTATGTTCAGCGCTGTGGCTGCTTCCGCATTAATCTTGTTTTGATTACCTATTAAATTGGTTCGACACTAGTAGTATCTTGATCAATCAACTTTGTTGATGACAAGACACTTATTATGGTTAGGTATTACACTAAACAAAGCTAAGCTTGATTACAATGATGTATAGCCAGCATGTCTGTATAGATATGTAATTTCCCACCTATAAAACTGGAATTTTTAAGAATATGTTGTGAATATGGGCTGAATGTACAATAACTCATAAATAACATCAAGATAATAAACCAAACCAACAAATTTACATAATTCAACACCTCGCACAACATAAACAAAACAACTACTTGTTGAAAAGGCCCAATTTAGTTCGAATTAAATATTAATGATTTATTTGATATAAAACCAATGTGGGCTGACCACAAACTTTATGTTATGCGGACCGCAGGTTTCAACTTTCCTCATTAAGTATTTGTAATATACGAATTATGATAAGATATTATAAATCATCGAACCTCGATAATCTATTTCAATCAGTTGAATATAAAGTACGTGCATATTTTATAGAGCCCACTCGAACTAGTTCAGATAGTATTGTGTTATAGGCATTGATGGAGAAATTTTGTGAAACAATTTAACACGGTGGAATAAATCGTTATTTGTCTGAATTGCATTAACTCATACAGAACGCAGATCAGAAGATTTGGGTGTTTGCCCAAATATCTTATGATGAATATTTCATAAAACGTTCAGTTATATATAAAGATCAAGATAGAGAGGAACCATTAAATTTCGTGCCAAAACTATAATAAAATTTTGCCACAATTTCGCGCACTCATCTATATAATTGTTTTTGTTGAGCAGGATGATGATCTCAACCCAAATTTTTATCAATCTCGTCTATAAAGTATATTTTTAGTTGAGAACGATGACACTTACTCATCAAAATATATATAAAATATGCTGACATGAACATAAAAAGTATCCGGTTCGAACTAAATCCTTTTTTTTTGCACAAAAATATGTTGTCCGTAACATAATTACCAATATTAAACCATGCAACTTATACCAATGTTATATATACACGACCCCTATATTACTAAACACCCTAGCACAGGGCGAAACAATAGTGGTCCAAAACAGATGGTACCCGGAGGGTGCAAAAAATTGATTCTACACTACTATTTATCATTTAGATCGTATGTAGAACCAAAGAACTAAGTAACCTTTTTCGATATAATTCAATTTCCAAACTATTGTGTTCTACGTTGGTCTATTGTGCTTACGTACGTATATATGTTCGTGTTATTCCAGCAAACTACCAAAAACAACTTTGAACAATAAATAAAACTATAGACAAATAGTAAAAATAGGATTTGAGATTTATTTTTTCAAGATGAATGATTTCTAAAAACTATTTTAGTAGATTTATATATTTTTTGCTGTTTCTGCTGCTGCCTGCCTGCCTCTCCATTCATTCCGTTTCATTCATCAATTTTTGTGTGTTTGTTGTGTTGAATAGAAAAATTTAAACTATCAATTTTTGTGTACAGAATAAAATCGAAAATTTAATTTTTATTTTATGACAAGGCCATTTCAGAATATTTTTTTTTTGCCGAGATAACATTTAGACAAATTTATTTGTGAACCATTTAGATATGATTTGTAATGTATGTATAGGGAATTTGATATTGTTTTGATACGAACGGAACAACCCCTCAATCAAGCAACACCATATATAAAATAATATAATTGTGATAATTAGTGTCACTGTATGATGTTGCTTCGTATTTTTAATTTTTATTGTTGTATGTCACGTATCCAAAGGTTGCAAGAATACATAGCATCATGCTGTGTTTTTGTATGGGATTTGATATACGAGTTTGAAAGTATTAACATTATGGTAATAAATCGATGGTCTTTTGATGTGGCTATTATATTATTTTTATTGGGATTGTCTGGGAATTTTAAATGTAGGTGGTATAGTTAAGGGAGGTTTATTATTCATATTACTGGATGAATGATAAAAGAGTCATAAAACTGAAATAAAAATAACGTTTGGCCAGATGAATATTACAAATGAATCACTCAACTAAGGAAATCTTTTAATCATTACTGAATTTTTTTTTATAATTATTGTAGTTAATAAAATCATAACATTACCCCCAACTAAGCCTGTTCGTTCCGAACAGAATCCAAACTACCACCTCTGTAGGTTAGATCGTGTAACGCAAACCAATTCAATTTGACTTTCGTCCTTGCCTCCCGACGCCATCTAACATTGCAGCTCTTCTCCGTGGTCTCCTCTATCTCAACCCAATCCTGGACGATAATCCACTCCATCATTGCTGGGACGACACGCATCTATTCCATACTCAGCACCGATTGCTCACACATCTCTTCACACATAGTGTCATCCTAGAAAACAGCTATCGTCCCCATTACCATCGCCTTCTTTGACCAGTATTTCATAAGTGATCTTTTCCGCCTTCCTCTGTTCGTCTCGAATTTTAGCGACATAGGGTCTAGCCCGTTCCACTTAGTATTGCTGTCGCTCCTCCAAATTCCTGGCCGTTTGTGCATAACTTTCTTAGGTTATCTTTCACGCTGATTGTTTTTCACAAGGATTTTGCTCGTTACTGTGCTGCGTAAGTTCCTAAAACAACGTTGACATTTATGTTCCATATATTTCCTATACTGAAGGTATTTTCCTATATTTAAAAGAAATGTTGATCCTTTGTGAGGAATGTGCAGGACCGCTTTTCGATGTTTGTTATTTCTGTATGTACAAATTTCTCTTCCAATCACAGTCACAATTGGTGGATCATTCGCCATCTCAACTCGCCCTGGCAGGTTTCTGCTCCAGATACATTTCAATGTTCTATCCAACAGAACTTCATCAGATTCTAAGAGGACCGCTCGAATATCCAAATCCTATGTCCAAATCTAGCTGCAACAATTCCTTTTGGTCATCATTCGAGAGCATCGTTGCACCTTCAGCGAGTTGTTCATTTTTTGTAAGTCATACTTATCGACTTATCGATACTCATTCCTCGCAGCACCTTCAGCATTACCTTTACCATTGTCGTCAAAGTTACTACACAAGCCTGAATTGCTGTCGTTCTCCTTTACATAAACAATCCTCTCACCAAACTCATCGAAACCATCTCCACCAGATGATCCGCAGTCTTCTTCACTCACCATGAATACCACTTCTTCCGGCTCCCGCTGACCCAGAAATGGCTCTCTATGAGACTTCGATTCTGCATCCGGTTGAGCATCCAAAATTTGCCTATTTTGATTTTATTAATTTTTGTTTAAAAGTTTGCCTTTTTTGTTGCCTCGTTTTACTTAGTTCATGAATTTTTTGGTTCATTTGTTGTGTCCAAGTTGGTGTCATGTCTGTATTACCTTTTCGAACTCATAATTATCCATGTCTAATCCTTGCCTTTACATAGCCTCACGCAGTTGCAATATTAATTCATTTTTGCAACCATCCGTTGGTAAATTACGCTGCTTTTTAACTCACTTAAATTTTAACTCCGTAACCGTTAACTCCTAATCCCATCACTGTTATCAATTGTTACGAATTTGCCCTGTCAAATTCGGTTCGTATCACTGGATTGTGATTATCGTTATAGAATTTCACTGCCACAATAATTCTTGTAATTTATACCGCTTCCGGAATATTCGCGGAAATATCGGAAATAATCTCTGAATAATTTTCAATTATTTACGAAATACTTGCGCCACTACTGGAATATTTTCGAAACATTCCTACAATAATTTACACATTCTTATGTTACCAACATTGTTTTCGTTGCACTCGAATTTATATACCGATGGAACATTCTAGACTTGCGTGGATTTATACAGAAGTAAATTCTCGACATTTCTGTTCTAGATTTTTCAAAAATTGTTTTTTTCTAAACCTTAAGTAATAGATTTGTGTTAGTTGCCTCAACTCCTCTTATTATCGCCTTTATGTGTCTGATATCCTCCAAATCCAGCTTGCGCAACTTTACTGTCTCAGTGGATGAACTTGCTCTAATTGCCTCATATTCTAAAGTCAACGACATTACTTCATAAATGGTTTTACCGCTAGTATTGGTTCTGAAATGAAGTTTCAGATAGGACGTACTTTACAGCACTATAATCGTTATCTCTTTTTCTAGGTCTTCCAGGCTCCCTTGTAGTTGTCACTTGCTTTGGAGTTGAATCTTTCATACTTCTCTGACGTATGACTGTCCATATCTTAGGTCCTACTCTGTCAAAGCTTCTTTCTCTTGCGGATTTAGTGTGTAAGACGTGTGACTGCCCATTTCTTAGGTCCAAATCGGTCGTAGCTCTTTTCTCTTGCGACTACAGTTTGCAAGTTATCTGAAATGCAGCTTTCCCTCGGAGAGCCAAAATGAGCCATTTGCTTTACTGCCGCTTAAAACTGGACTTTAAAATTCTGAAATGCGATCTCGCTATCGAATGTCGGAGGTTCTAAAATCCCTTTTGAGCTTCCGGCAACTGGTTATGTAGATAGCGTTTTATTAAGCAAGCCGTCTCCGAGCCTCCTTGCTTAATTTTATTTTCCATCTCCGTTAAACAACTGTTCATTTCTTCTTCAAAAGTATTCTGAATTTGATCGAGTTTCAGGTCTTGCTGATCAAATTTCGAGTTTTGTTCATTACGTACCTCTGCAAATTGACCACCGTCTTTCTCCCGTAGTTCTGCCGATTTAGTAGTATGTACTTTGCTTCTCGTATTTGGTGGCTTGCTGGTTTAATTAGGTGCTTTGCTCTGGTCCTGGTGTCGGTGATGATCGTCGTGATCTTCGCCCTCTTTGTTTCAGCATCCTCTTCCATGGTCCTCTACAGTCTCGAAAGCTGCTCGTTTTTCCTGGCTTCAGTTGAAGTCCCGATAGGTGCTACACCTGTTCCCTCAATTGCCTGGATCTATGGCTGCGTAAGTTTTTAACCATTGCTGGTATTTGTAAAATCCCACTTCTGATACCAAATGTTACGAATCTCGGGTGTTCAATAAGGATTCGTACTGGATTTTACAAATAAACTCAGTGTGTTTAAGTTACAAATTTAATTTACTTACATCCACACCTATTAATTTATTGAACAATTCACTAATTCACTCTTTATCACTTTAGTCTCTAATTCACTTTTCTGTTCACTTTTTAAGTTGCACTGTTCATTGATTAAATCACAGCTGGCGTCTGCATCCCAAATTTCTCGCTTTTTTATACTTACTTGTCTCTACCGCTGTTCGAGGTTTTTCGTTTTATTGCATGTGACGATTTATGAGTATTGCAATTGTAAATCACTTGCAAAATCGCAAATCTGCTTTTTTCTAATAATAGCAGTTCCTCCACGACTTCTGCCCAAGGGACGTTTCGTGTCATAAACTTCGTAACCATTTATTCTGAAATTGTGTTTATCTGTTAAGTGCGTTTCAGAAACTAGCATAAGATCAATTTCGTGTTTTGCTGGAAAATGTTGTAATTTGAGTTTGTGTTGGCTTATACCGTTTGCGTTCCAGTGGCATATCTTCAGATAACTTATCGAAGACAGTCTAATTTCTGGATGATAATGGTTTGATTTTGTAGCATTGTTGTCATTAACTGTATCATCAGTTGCATACAGTTATTCAAGGTAGGTTCAGCATTTGAGGATTCATCTTAGAGAACGCTTGCATATGTTGGTTTGCTGGTTGATATTCTGGGCGAACGAGAGTCATTTGACGTATGCGAAGGTATATTATTCTGCGCATCTGATGTAGTTTTGTACTGCCGCTTGGGACGTGACAATTTAATAATATTCCTGTAGACTGGGCATCCTCGGTAGTTTGAATTCTTTTGTTTAGCGCCAGTTTTGGTTTGGTGTAGAGCCCCGCACACGACACACTAATATCAAATTACAACAAGTCGTTGAGTGACCATATTCTTGACAGTTTAAATACTGTATTGGTCCGGATCTTTTATTTGGTTCTTTCACAGCTATGCGTCTGTCTATGAGGTACTTCAGTTGATATATTGTATGAACTTCTTTCTTTTTAGAAATGCTTTCGGATGGATCCAGTTCAACTTTGATCATTGGTTGTGGTTGCTTTTTGCGGTTCATAATCCTATATACACTCTGTATCTTAAATCCATCTTCCACAAGCGAGGCCTGGATTACGGTTGTTTCAACGTGGACATCGATGCCTTTAATAACGACAGAAAGACCGTTCGTAATAATTAATAATCGTTGTGAGAATCGTAATAATAATTAAATTAATTAATGACTTCTCTACTCGTTCGTATACTCGTTGACCTTGTGTGTTTAAATTTTTTACTTCGTGTATTTTGCAACGAAGTAAATTTGTTACGTGAAATGTTTTACCATTCGTTAGCACACCTGATTTTAGTTCTTGCACCACATTGTGCGTATTGGTTTCACGCAAGTAGATTGGATGTTGCTTGTGTTTTTGATTGGCGTGTTTTTGAATATTTGCATTTTCAGTTTTGGTCTCTTCCACATCCTTTTCGGTGAAGGTTTTAAATCGGTTTTTAGCGGTCTTTTGAATTTTTCAACGTTTCATTTCTTACTGGTCAGTAAGTTTTTCCTTTTTTGGGCTATCCCTTTTCCGTTTTACAGTAATATAGCGGTCGATACCAATTTATGTCATATGTACATTACGTTTAGTGCTCAGTCATCTACCACGTCAGCCTTCATATTCAACATTGAAGTTTAAATTGATCGTTTGACAGTACTTGCAGCGGACAGTTTTATTGGCGATTTTTTCACCATACTACTTCCGTAAAGGTGTTTGTACTTCCGTCAGTCGTATCGGGTGAACCACCTATCAGACTCACAACCTCAGAGGTATTGTTGATAGCTCTATATGGTGTAGTAACCAAGCGTTGAACGACGGCTGGAAGCCTGCGTGATCACTCCCGAGAGCCGCCGGTACTATGCGTCTGATTCCGTGCACTGTAACGTTGTTTTTCATGGTTGACCCCGTTGTGTAACATACACTTCAGGATTTGACATGGATATTTTCCCCCTCAAGACAAGTAGCTTTAGCGCGCCCGTACTCGCGAGTTATACTTTAAGCGTTACCCAGAGTGCAGCGCGAGAAGTTTGTATAACAAGCGCACCCCGCACGATAAAATATTGGTGACACTATTTGACATTGATTTGACTTGAATAAACATTTACAAGGGCGGATTGAAAATGAAACTACCTAGCGCTAGATGGCAGCACAAACACACAAATTTTTGTTTTTTAGGCATTGCGATCTGTCAAACGTCAGCTGTTAAAATTTCACCCAAATTCATCGATTAGTTTATTTGTTGTAGTCGTTTGAAGTAAGCAATTTTTGTGTTTCTTGAAAAATGGGAAAAAATGAATTTCGTGTAGTGATTAAACACTATTAGTTGGAAGGGAAAACGGCGAAAGAGACAAAAGAAAAGCTCGATAAACATTACGGTGAGTCTGCTCCGTCAGATTACATGGTAAAATATTGGATTGCTGAATTTGAACGCGGCCGAAGAAGCACTGCAACAATACCATCAACAGGAAGGCCAAAAGAGGTGATTACTGAAGAAAATATCAATAAAATCCTCGATATCGTTATGAATGATCGCCGAGTCAAGTTGCGTGAGATTGTTGGAATGGTAAACATATCATATGAACGTGTGTTCAACATTTTGCATGAACATTTGCATATGAAAAAGCTATCGGCAAAATGGGTGCCGCGTTTGCTCAGTGTCGAACAAAAGCGAGTTCGACAGACCACTTCACAGCGGTGTTTGGACATGATAAAGCGTAATCCTGTTGATTTTTGGCGTCGATTAATTACTGTTGATGAAACGTGGGTCCACCACTACACACCTGAAACCAAACATCAATCGAAACAATGGGTGGAAGCGTATTTTGAGGGGTTCCCGAAATCGTATTATTCAGATTTTATAAAAAAGTTGGAATATCGTCTTACTAAGTGTGTCGAACTAAATGGAGACTATGTTGAGAAATAAATGGTTTTTGGCAAAAAAAAAATTTTGTTTTCCTACTTAGGTAGCTTTATTTTCAATCTTCTATGATTCATTTTTCCGCGTGTAAAGTTTATCACGTTTTTACGTTTACACACAATTTAGAGAATTCGGGCTCATATGTGCCTATGTTAACGTTAAAGTCGGTAAATTTGTAAAACAAAACGTAAACAATTCATTCACACAATTAAAAATCGGGTGTAAAGGGTTGAGTTTTAAAAATAGATACCATGTAAAGTGATCCGTAAAACCGTTTTTCAAACGACAACAACGTTGACGACTTCCCACAACAACTGCTCAAACTTGGAGAAGGAAAAATCTTTTCTCCAATCATTAATGGTAGTATCACTGAAATCGAACTGGACAATATATTAGGCCGCATAGTCCATATTCTCTGTCTTACAGATGCAATATATCCTGGTATAGGAATTCTTCTACAAAGAGATTATCATTGGCTTTGTTCAAGAGCAATAGTATTACCTAGAAATGATACAGTCAATAGAATTTCTGGGATGGCTTAAAAATAGCATCCTCCATACATTTCTCAATGGAGTACAAATTCCCCATGCTGAATCTACGCTATCTCGATTCAAGAGTGAACTGGAAATACCACGTTAGACAAAAAACAGAGCACATTAAAATAAAATAATGTGAGATGTACTGGCTAATAGAAAAACATTCTAAGCTTAGCCTGTACTGTAAACGCCTTATCTACAAATCGATAATTAAACCAATTTGGACGTATGGTATCCAACTCTGGGGCTGTAGTAAACAATCAAATCGGTTAATTATTCAACGTTGCCAAAACAAATTTCTACGTGCAATAACGAGTTACAAAACCAACGCGGCATTACACAATGACCTAATGTTAATTGGGTTGATGAACTGATCCAGGAATTTAGCATCAAACATGAAAGAAGATTACTACAACATACCAAGCAATACAACTTCTTGACAAAACACAAGAACTGAGACGCCTTAAAAGAATTACACCATATGAGTAGTCATTAGATGACTAATAAATGAAGATTCGTTATTGGGAGCAAAATATTGATTGCTTGTAAACCCACACAACAAATAAGTGGAGCGGAATATCTATCTATTGGTACAATCAGCAATATTGAAGACACAGTTTACTACCTACAAAAAAATTTAAATTCGTTAAATTCTTCTGGACTGCCACCTTACGGTCTGATGTTAAAGATTACATATTTACATGTGTAACGGCACAAGACTCCATCAGCCGGTCATCTAGCGCGTATTCCACGTATTCGGTATCTTTAAAACGCTTGCAGTTTCAGATAAAAGTGCCATTTGCCATCATAATAAATAAGCCCCAGGGACAAACATTTTCGTTGTTGGATATCGACTTGAAAAAGGAGTGCTTTTCCCATGGACAATTATTTGTTGGCTTATCTCGAGTGGGATCTCCCGAAAATATATTTTGTACGAGTATAACAGAAGCCTTACATTACATTAAGATTACATTAATAATCTTTCTGGACAAATTCTTCATTAGCATTTACATCTAAAACCTCGTAAAATGCGTTCAGCTGTTGAAAAAACTATATTTTGACTTTTCAGTCATTATTGCCTGTCAATCTATATTTAACTTAGATTTGTATATCCATGCGAAGCAGGGACGAGCAGGGACGGTTCTAACCAACGTACACACCGAGAAGGTTTTTTTGTTACTTAATTATGTGTAATAGGCCCGCACAATGCGTTTAATTCAACTCGATACGTTTACCACAGAAACATGTTTCGGATTTTATCACCTGGTGGCACCTCGCCCACCAGATTACCACTCGAAGTAAATTGTTGTCATGGCAAATCCTTTTTAGAGATATCAGTTTAGCGCCAGGTATGTCTAGACACCTACTTTAACTTTTACCCAAAAACCGTTAAATAACTTAACAACTAACAATTCGATTACTTCCGATGTAGTTTTATGATTACACGTTTACCTCTAAATCAATTTAATTTGAATGTCTATTGTTAGATCTAGTATTTAATTATCATGGTAGTTTAATTGACCATTTTCACTTTAATGCTACTATCGATTTCTGTTGTCTATCACGTCCTTCCAATCAAAAATCAATCTAGATGAATCGTATAAATTCCCGTTTACTCGTAGGTAGTATTATAGAGTAGAGCTGTATAGTGATACAGTAGTACATACGGATATTAGGTATGTAGAGTTAGCGTTCATTCATTAAGCAGGAAAAACGACTGTGAATACAGAAATAATTAAACTACATACAAAAAGAGCCAATTGACTAAATAATTCATTTTGCTATTTTGAATTTTAATACCTTCCGGTTATATACTCTCTCGTACATGATGATATTGGTATGCTGTGCAATATAAAAGCGTATACAGTACAGCAAATCTTTTTATTGAAAAATATTCCAAAACACAAAATCCTTTGAAACATATTCAAATACCAGTGTATATCTGAATTTATATACAAAACACAAAGAAGAGCAGTGAAGGCCGATGGTGATCACAATATTTTAATATCAATTTTATCGGAATGACCAGAAAGTAAATATTTGTGCATGTTCGATACGATATATTTAGATACTTGTTCGCATATTAAAACCCACAAAAAATTTTATTAAATTTTATTTGTGTCTCGTATTTATGTGATTGTCAAAATTTAATATCTCTCATCGACGAGAAATCATATATCCGAAAAATAACAAAAAATTGAAATTGAGATAAGAAGGTTTACGATGTCTACATGGATGTAGCCCATCTATCCTTTTATGCATACATGTAAATAAAGCACACATAATGGAATTTACATACACAAACACAATAACAATTCAGTAACTCAATTATAAGAATTTTCTCGTGTACACAAAAAAATAAATCCAATATTATTCCGCGATAACGTGAAATTTGCGATTCATTTACTCGTAACAACGATAAACCTCGGCCAGCCCATTAATATATACCGCACTATAAAATAAACCGTAAGGAAATTGTTGTGCGACTACGTGTGGAAACACAATGTGTATTATTATCGCGGCAGCAAAATCGCTGTCTATATGATATCAAAATAAAAATGTTTGCGCTTGTGTACGACTTCTATTCATTGTATCTAAAAATCGATTTCCGGTGTAACGCAACCAAGTGATAATTCTATATATCAGATTGGTCGCTCTATAATAAGGATGAGAATGTGCCTACGTATTATATACCAAAGTGTTTGACTTTTGTGGGACACGTCGGAAGATTTTTCAAAAATAAACAATGTTTTGAAAAGAATGCCTTAAGGCTCAAGCACAGTACATCCGTTCCATCCTTGTTTTTTTTTTTCAAAATGTCAATTAAAATGAAACACGGAAATGTAAACCAAATGAGCGGAGGGGACAATTTTCCATTTTTTATACAAAATGGCGTTTTAGAACAAAAACAGTACGGGCGGAACGGATGCATTGTGTTTGAGCCCTATACGTAGTCAAAAACTGTGTGCAAAATATGAACTAGTCTACTAGTCTTGTAGGCTTAATTAATCTTAAACTACCAAATGGGTATTTGCGCAAACTTTAGCCTTCCAAATAGCAGACCTATTTAGCATTGATAGAATTTCACACAACTCGAAAAATGACTTAACCGTAACAATCCCAAAGACAGATGTTACCAATGATCAATTAAATAAAATTAATTAATGAAAGAACTTGCTTCATACCAGTGGCACTATTCTGGCGTTCCCTGGGAATGAGGAATTGGAAAAAATTCATATCACTTTTGTAAAAATTATATTTGTCTGCTCTACTGGTGGAATTAGTTTGGTGTAAATATTTTTGAAACGTAAAACGTCTTACTTTGTCAATTCTACAACAACGATGTCATACATTCCGTTCCAACCAGAATAGGTTTATTCCAAGTTTTTATAGAAATTGGAATAATATTATTCTACGCAAAATTATCCAATTGATCACTAGAGCAACTTGGACATTCCTGGCATCGTGACAAGAAAAGTCAATTTTGAATGTTTGGATTTGTTAACAATGCAGATTATCAGCAGCTTATTATCAGCAGACACACAATAAAAAACTTAACTTTTTGTAAAATATAGCAAAAATCGTAAATATCAAAAAATAATAAGCAATGTCCATATTGCGCAAAAATAAATAAATAATATTTATTCTTGGGTTGGCACCTCTGCGTCTCAATTTGATGCGAGATAAACGTGTTTTATTTCGCAGGGAAACACATAAAATGTGAAGAGAAAGATTTTTTTTTTTTACAAAATAAAGGGTTTTGATTTGTTGGTTTTGCTCTTTCAATATTCTCAGTCAAATTTGCCCGAAAAATTTACCGCAGGTTAACATAAAGTCGCTTTTATTTTGGTCACAAATGTCATTCCTATTAGAATAGGAATAATATTTTCCGAAGTAATAGTTAAATGCGGAATTATTTTCCGCTATAAAAGTGGAAGAAAAGTTTCCCAACCAACTTTGTTTCGTAAATATATACATCAAATACTGATGAAATTAGTTTAGCAAGAAAAATACAATTTTGACAAAATGCTAAGAAAATATTATTTTCCAATTCCCCTGTTCTCAGGGAAAGCCATGGGCGGCATCATGAACGCCACACAAACATTTTAAACGCTAGTATTGTTTCAGAAAAAAATACAAATAGCAAGCCATAAATATTCAAAATCATTGGTCAGCTTTCTAGTAATCGAGCGAATTTGTAAGGTTTTTTGAAACAACAGAATAAAACCAACACAGCGTACGTGATTCCACCCCAGAATAGTGCCACACGAAAATGCTTTACAGATTACTTTAATTAACTCAATTCTCATTATCATCGAACAATCCAACAAATCCTACTCAGCAGTATAACTACTCCTCGTGAACATCGAACGCGAATATTCGATTTCATTAACAGAAAATGCAAGGCGCTCTACGAAATAGGTATTCCGACGAAAATAATCAAACTCATGCAATGTACAGGGATGTCACAAATAACGTTCCATATAACCGGAACGCAGAGTGACTAATAATGATACACGCGGAATGAAGAAACTCAAAGTTAAATGTTCAATGGAAGTTTAAAATCAGTAGTGCTGCGTAGAACATCACCCCGCAACAAAATCACAAGCAACACTTGTCCAAACATTAACTTGCCTAAAATCTAAGCACTGAAATGTTTAAGTCACACAAAAATAAGAAAAATATATCAAAAGTACATCGTTTGTTCTACAGTAAATCTGAATAAATTTTTGGGTTAGGCTAAGTATTCACTCACCATGTACATGAAAAGACTTAAACATTTCAAACACTTCTTTTATTGTTACGTGATAGCAGCATTTTTGAAAATTCATAAATCTCTTCCTCTTGACCATCCCTTGCCTTTCATCTGATGAAAGGCTGTGTCTGAGAAAAGGTGGAGTTAATTTGTAAAGACTTCAATACAGATCATCTTCAATGTATTCAATTACGTGATTTGTTAATGTTGGCAATGTGAATCCCAATATAAATTGGGAACAATGATCGTACTACGGGCTATATTTACATGGAGTTACATATTTCCAAGACACGCTGTTGGATAAATTCAATTGAATGGCAAAAAAGAAGATTGTCACATGCACTCATTTTGATTTGGTTGATCGAAAAAGTCACACCAGTTCAAATTGACCAAGCCATCATAGTGGACGCCAGATGTCGACAAAGATCCAGACTTATTTGAAGTCATCAACAAAATCATGATTCATGATCCATGTGGCTTACTTAACACCAACTCACTATGTATTTATGATAAGAAATGTACAAACCACGATATCCAAGAGACTTTCGTCTTCAAGAGATCTACTCTATCCTCGACGATCAACTGAAAATGGAGGTAAATCCATCACTTTAAAATTATGAAACAATGATGTTGAAGTCGATAATCGTTGGGTTCTACCGTGTTCATCGTTACTCTCGAAAACGTACAAATCACACATCAATGTCGAGTATTACAATTCGGTGAAATCGATCAAATACATTTGCAAATCTGTCAACAAAGATAGCGATATGGTTGTTTTGTGGTGGAAACTGCAATTGCATCTATCGATGGAATCGGCCAATATCAACGGTCGCTCATTTGATAGTAAAATTTGAAAATGGACTGCGCCTACTTCACAGGAAAAATACAATAACGTTAACCACATTTTTCTCATTGTACGGGGATGATATGTTTGCAAAGACGCTCCTTTACTCTAATGTGCCAACATACTACACATTGAATGCATCAGCGAAACAGTGTCATATTAAGCTAAGACGTTAGGCCCTCTGTACACCTAAACTGTTAATTAATGTACGTGGACCGACATTCTTCCAAGAATTGAGAACAGTTAACGGTCAAGTATGTGTCACTTATCGTGGAGCTTGCCAATAATTAAATCTCCTTGAAAACGGTACACATTGGCACACTTCACTCGCTGATGTAATACTTCTCATACTTACAACGTGCTTCCCATCCAATCTAAAAGATCTCTGCGACAAATACAAAGACTACATGAGTGAAGACATCCTAAACCGATTGCGTGCAATGACTCAAAATCGAGACATTCAATTCACACCAAACATGTATAATGAATGAAAATATTCGGCTGGGCCGAATCGATCTGCAAACGAAATTTTCGATGGTGATTTGCAACGAGAAATACATTTTGATGTCGATAAATCGGGTATATTTACTCAAACGAATCTTCCCAAATTGGTTCCAGAACAACGCTTAGCGTATGGCAGAATAAGCCAAAGTGTCGGATTCTTTCTCAGGGCATTCTTCGGTGGCGCACTAATTTAATTATTTGGTTATTTTCGAATAACCACGTCTCTACCACGACAGTCGCTGATGAACTTAATGCATATCTCAAATCATTCAGTTTTATGACGATACGTATAGAATTGACTTACAAGACCAATTTGAGTGTAAAACTACAACATGATGCATCTGCTGAACGTTTCGCAAAAACGACGATGTCATTATCATCAATTTCATCATTCAACACGAAATACCAGGCGAAACAACAACATTTAAGTCCATCGATAGTGTAATAAATTTAGATGAAGTTGTCAATTATCCAACTGAATTTTTGAATTCACTTGATTTGTCAGGCCTATCGGTACACATTTTAACATTGAAAATTGGCGTGACTATCATTTTTCTCCTAAATATTAATTTACCAGGACTTTGTAACGGTACCAGGCTTTTAGTGAAAAAGTTGATGAAGAATATCATCGAAGCTACAATTTGTTGTACAGTTGTTGTTGTCTGTGGCCACGCATTTCAATGATTTTGACAGATATGCCATTCGAATTCGAACGCTTGCAGTATCCGGTGCGACTCAGATGCGTTTCAGATACCATCAACAAAGCACAGGGATAATCGCTACAAGTGAGTTGTGTAAATTTGGAAAATCCATGCATCTCACATGGACAGCAGTATGTGGTCTGCTCACGCGTTGGAAAAGCTTCTGTTTTATTTCTGCACACACTAGACGGAAAAATAAAAAATTTTGTGTATCCAAAAGCACTTCAATAACCAGTATTAAAACACAAACACTTCTTCCATTCTTTGAGTGACATTGGAACGCAAGCCATCTATAAACCAAAACCATAAAACCAAACTCATCGAAGATTATGGTGAAAATGAATAAAGTCTTTTATATTTGTTAAAAGAAAGTATAGAAGAAAAGATACGTGTTTTAAAAAATAAACTAAAGACTTGGTGGGTTCGCCCATTTTGTTAAAAAGGGATGATATCCGAAGCCTTAGTTGTTGAAATGCGATTGACGGATCATCACAAGTTCCAGTTATATCAATGGATGAGCATAAAACATTTCTATGAATTACTGTAAATCGTAGGTCTAAGTCTCGCTAAGCGCTTCTTGATTCAGAAACCCATTCGACCTAGGTTAAATTTGAGAGCCACAATAAGGTAATTTTAAAAATAATTGCAATTAAAGTTTTAGTGAACAAAAACTGTTTTAATTCAACTGGAGTATCACGGCAAGACGGCGAATTTAAAAATTTGGTAGGAAGAACTACAATTTTAGAAATGTAAACGAGGGTTTTGCAATACTTTGAAAATTCTAGGGCTAAAAGAATTCTGTCCGAATATGTTTGAAAACCGATGGTTTTGGAAAACAACAGCAGACGAGTTTCAAAACAAATGGACTTCCAAAGCTGTATGGGAGTCATTTCTGACAAACATGTAGTTTCAAAGAGTAATCCAATAGGAGGTACTTTTTCCGATTGGGATTCTCATTGGGATACATGCGTCACAACTGTCATGCTCATGTGACATTTGTGTTCAGTATTCATTGACATTTCACCATGAACAGACTTACGCGAGAACAACGTTTACAAATTGTGGAAATTTATTTCAAAAATCAGTATTCAGTGAAAAATTGTTCTCGTGCTCTTCGATGGCACAAACTACAGAGCAACGATCAATGAATTTTATTGCCAAAAAATCAAGATATTGGTGTAGCCGACTTGTGGTTTCAACAGGAAGGTGCAACGTGCCACACAGCAGGCCAAACCATCGATTTATTGAAAGAAAATTTTAATAAGAACATCATATCTCCAAGATCTTGTGACCTAACGCCGTTACACTACTTTTTATGGGGATATTTGAAATCAATCAATAAACCACAATCGATTCCTGCATTAGAAGCGAACATAACACGCGTAATTAACGAAATATCGGCCGAAATGCTCGAAAGAGTGTTCGAAAATTGGACCTATAGAATGGATCATCTAAGAGTCAGTCGCGGACAACATTTGAAAGAAACTATTTTCAAACATTAAATGTCATAAACCGAACTTACGTCACAAATACAATTTTTGATTATTAAATTGATTTTAATTCGTTTTAAAGAAACTTCCGGAAGCTCTTATTTGATCACTCTTTACAAGTAAGTTTAAATATTAAAAAATTGGCCTCTTTGCATATATGGTATATCTAAACTTCCTCTTTATTGGCTTTACCGAATTCTGGCTCATGTATGTTAAATTATAAAGGAACGCATATCTTTGTGCTAATGACTATATGTGATGCAAGTTATCGCTTTACCGGCACCCGAGGAGTGATGGCGGGATTTTCAAAGAGAGTGAATTTGGGAATAAGTTCTATTCCAAAACGTTAAACATTTACTGTTAGCATAATTTCATTTTAATAACTTAAATATAAATGACAAATAAAATATTTCAAGCCGCGACTGACTTATCCGTAAACCACAAACAAATACCGTACGTATTTGTTGCAGATGAGGCATTCCAATTAATGTAAATCTTATGCGGCCTTTCGCTGGCAGGCATGGGCTAATTATTACACAACGGGGTTTTAACTATCGCTTGAGTAGGGCGAGGTGAAAAATATAAAACTTCTGGCGTTTGGCTGGCGTTTAGAGAGTTTACAAAAAACCGATGTTTGGGAGCGAAACTACTTTAAAAAATGTTATTAAGGCCACAATATGCCTGAATAATTTTCTATTGGATAAAAAATTTGGAATATTTGGCCCCAAACTAGACAAATGTTAAACTACAATACTCTTCAACTAATTTCAGGCCGTTGGAGGTTAAAAGACGATTCATGTGGCAAATTCTCTCTAGGAATAAATACTCCAAACTGTTTGCTCAATCACGAGCTAATGAATTTTGTTACGAATGGCGATTAACTCAGACAATTAGCCCTACTTAAAAATTTTGTAATGTTTGGATTTTGTGCCAGTGGGGTGGTTTTGAATCGTAATGAATTTCTTTGGAATTTAATAATTTGAACGTTTACTAAACCACTATAAACTGTTTGCTCAATCACCAACTAATGAATTTTGATTAGTTGGTGATTGAGCAAACAGTTTATAGTGGCCTTAGTCGTATCATTTCATGCGACGTGACTATATGGATTTTCTTGGTGACTAGATTATAAAATTAACATTTGCTAAATAATTTTGTACAAAACACGCAGTGAAAATTTTGGAAATGTTAGATGGCTGCCTAAGTTTGAAAATTCAAAATTTCAAGTGATAGAAATTGTCGTTTCGAGTGATAACAGTCACACGAAAATATTTATAAAGCACCATACTAAGATTTAAAAAATTTGGACTGCGTATTTAGTATAAAATTATTTAGTGAAATTTGATTTTATAATCTAGTCACCAAGAAAATCCATAGTCACGTCGCATGAAGTGATACGACTAAGGGAATAGAGGCCTAAGTAAGAGCTGATTTTGTAAAATTAAATGTTTTAAACATTTTGTTAAGTGTGTGTGTTAGAACTCTTATGGCCGGTTGCACAGAAAAATGACTAACGGCCGGTTGGTTATTCCAAGGAAATATTTAACGATTAGTTAGAAAGTTATTCAATTCAAATTGGCCGCTTATATATTTTTACGCAAGCTAAATATTTCTACGGAATAAAACATATTTAATCAAGTTTGCATTGAGTTTTTTTCTGATTGCGAAAACAAATTTCATTAAAACATTTAACTGGCGCACAACTAACCGGCCGTTAGTTATTTTTCTGCGCAATCGGCCATTTATCGATTCAAAAAAATTTTAAGTTTAATTATAATTTAATTTTTTTTTTGTATAATATTTTGGTCTTTATTGTATACATTTATGTAGAAATTCGTTCGAAAATTTTTATTTGTAAAAATTGACTAACTATGGCCTAAGTTGATCCATTATTGATCAATTATTATTTTAGTATAATTTAGTAAAAACTTCCAATGTGTAGTTTTATTACATTATTTTATTGCAAAGAAAAGAACAGCGGAAGCTTATCGTTTGCTTGTGGAAATTTACGATGAGCATGCTCCATCAAATAATGTGCAAAGTATTGTTCACAATGTGTAAAGAATGGTTTCAACGATTTAAAAATGATGATTTTGGCATTGAAGATAAAGAACACAGAAAAGCGCCCAAAAAATTTGAAGATGCTGAATTGGAAGCGTTATTGGCTGAAGATTCTTCTCAAACACAATCAGAATTGGCTGTAACATGAACATTTACATCGATCAACTATTGCAAAACGTTTACAAACAATCGGAATGGTTGAAAAATTATTTAAAAAGACATGACTGGGAAGTTCTACCCCACCCGCCGTATTCACCAGACATAGCGCCTTCAGGTTACTACTTACTCCGGTCGATGCAGTCGTTTCTTTCTGGACAGCGTTTCAGAGAGGGAATCCGTAAATTGCCTGAAACATGGGGGAAAGGTGTAGCTGCAGGTGGAGCATACTTTCAATAAATAATTCGTTCATTTTCTAAAGAGCGGTCATATATTCACACACCTAACATATCATTAAAAATTGTCTAAAATTTGTTCAAGAAATATTAAAATGAGTCACCGAACTTATTTGATAATCCATTTTAAAAATTATTGTTTCATGAAAACAAATTAAAATTATTATTTTATTTTAAATAATATCACCACGAATTTGCCGTAGAGAAAATTCATGATTTTTAGAAAATTAGCTAAAAGTGCTTAATAGATAAAAAAATTATAATTAAATATTTTTATTTATAATATGTGTAAATTTTTCCATTTATCAACATATTTTTGTGTAAGTTATTTTCGATAAATTATAATGCGTACGATGCGAACTATGCGAAAATATTTTAAAAATGATTTGAGGCAAAGAAGCCTTGTGTGGTGCAGGGAGTGGGGGACCCCCACTCTTTAATACCAATTCCAAAAACAATAAACGAGAATCGACAAGTATGAAAGATCGTATTAGTTCGTGCGGGAGCAAAAGTACGATCGCGCTCCTGGCATTTTCAGCCAGTGAATTGAGAAGCACTCAATGAGTTAACCAATCAACGAGTAGAATTTTTATGCCTCAAAGGCAAAATTTCTACATGTATCATCGCGTTAATGGTCATTTTGCTACTGAAAATTTGCTAGTTTTGATTTATAACGATATTACGGTTTCTTGTAACACGACTAATGATTTTATGTTACTTGTCTTTTCAGGTGAGTGTTAAACTAAGCAACGATTTTATTTTGACCCGTTATCTCGTAAGTAATATCAGATTGATTCGCAACAATAATTATTTTAAATTCGGAACGGATTTACCGACGGGACATACCTCTTAGACCGTACACCATTTCTATTAATAACTGTTGTAGCATAACTGTTGTAGCACAACAACAGATTTACAATGATATTACTAACGTAAAATACTCCTGACTGCAACGTCCTGCAGCCAAGTCAATTTTTCCAGGCAATTAATTTTTAAACATTTCATACAAGAATGAAAAATTTAAACTTCAAAAATTATATAACGCAACTTAATTATAAATTAATTTATATTGTACGAGATAAAAAAAATACTTTTCCCCGGTCGTCCTTTATATTAAATTTCGCGCGCAATAAACACTATAAATACCAGTACCGGAAAAAGCTACACTCACACATCCATACAGTAAAACAACCGTATAAAATCAAATGTATCTAAATTTTTCATCACATCACCACCGTATGTACCCCACATATATGTACACAACATAAAAAATGTCACTTTGAATGTTTTAGAATTTTTCGCCAATGATTTTTCGCCTGTTTCCAACATTTTCACCATCACATCATCATCAACATCCTTCGTCGTTATCATTTCAAAACTTTCAATGTGGATAAATATGGATGTAGCAAAGTGGATGTGGAAAACAAAACGTACCAGCAAATAAAAAAATAATGGGAAGTGGTTGTTAGTTTTGTTGTTGTCGCATCGTTTTGCGATTGTCGTTTGATTTTCCGTGTACACTCCAGAAAATATGTAAAAAGCAGTGAAGAGGCGCGCATACAGCATGCGGATACATTTATTTTATCTCATTGAATGATGTTATACGCCGTCTCGTGTATCCATGTACGAGTATTATCTTTTATTTAGATTTAATCAAATATGTCTATCTAGATGTATTACATTATGTACTAAGACACAGACTGTATATAATGTTGTTCTGGCGTACATTGTTAAATTGTAATTATTTTTCACTATATACGTATATTGAATAAATGTAGTACATCAGTAAGGCGAACATAATATAGAGATAAAGATTTGCGATGCCAAGGAGTTAGTTCGCATTTATAAAGGATGAGGTTATGACATTGACGTGTGATGGCACACCGTATAAAATATATACGAGAGTACATAGAACAAACGAAAAATAATAATTTTCCATTCTTTATGTACACGTTCATTTCCCTGTTTTTTTTGTTTTCTGTGTTTTTTCCACATAAGGAAAATAGCGTATGTACCATATACACATCCCAGAGAGAAGATTATAGATTTTATGTGTTTTAAGGATTTAAGATGTGACGTATGCGTATTTAATACAACACACATTGTTAATATAAATTTCAGAATTCTGTATTTGGGTAAATGGAGAAGTTGGAGTTATATTAACTGGAAGGATTATCTAGGACACGTGCTTATATTTGTTTTTGACATGCGAATATATAAATTTTATTAACAATTTGATCAATTTAATACAAATTGAAAATTAATTTTACTTAGTTTTCATTTTCTTTTCGCATGCTCCAGATCACACGATTAAATTAAATTTGTATTTGTATACGTGTGTCTGTAGATCATAAATCCCTTTTTCCTTTCTCATACGTAGTAAAACAAAGTATAGTAATCATAAAAATTTTTGAGCATGAGCTGGATCTTTACGTTTTTCCCAAATATTTTGAAAAGTATTTAAGTATCTAATTTTTCTTCTTCGCGTGCGTTACATCCCTTGAAGTAATTTTAACGCCTCAACAATGCTCTTCCAGGTAACACGATCGTCTATAAGGGGCGCCAGACACTTAACCCAGATATTGACGGTCCTGTTCTAAGTCGTCCCAAGGAGGTTTACCGCGAGGTCCTCTTCTCATTGGTGTCGACTCCAGGGCCTGTTTTATGGTATGACTTCGGGAACGTAGTTACAGTTTTGGCATTTAATAAAATTTTATTAGTTGTACTAAACTCAATTAATTTTTTTAAAAAGTAGAACTCATATTTTTTTAAACTAAGTAAACGACTTCGAAGTAAAAAAAATAAATTTGAGATAAAATATGTACCTAGGTCATGCATTAAGGTGAAGTATGCAAGCCGTTAATGGAGGAAGTGTAGTACACTTCGTCGGATTTGTCTCTAAGTCTACTACACTTGTGAGTTAATTAATTCTACTAGAATGGGTAATAAGAATAATATAATCAGCATAAGCAAGAATAGGTGATACGGTAATTAAAACTTCATATAAAATAAAATAGAATTCGTGATGAAATAGGACAACCATGCTTAACCCCCTTATTTTTCTTGATTTTCTCAGTGCACACAAATTAATTGAGGTATACGTTCCGAAAACAAGTCTTAATGATACGATGTATCATCAAATAGTGCGAATGTGGTATGAATGTGGTTTTCTGATGGTTTCAAAAATCACTGTTGTCTGGAACGATTGCCAACGGTCCGTGGCCGGACATCTTCCAAAACCTCTGGGTTCACCTAAGGATCCTGTTGTCGTACTAACGAGCATGTGACTGAATAATCCGATTGTGTTAACTAGGGAAGTTGGAAGGTCGTCCGACATAAGCGCGAGGCTATCATTTTTCGGGTACACCGCAAATATTTGAAATCATTACTGGGTTCAGAAATTCACTTCCTGTACGTCTTGGACAGGATTTTCTTTAAGATCTTCCGGTCCATAGATTATACGCTTTAGCTCCCTTCGTCGACGGGTGGTATCCTTTAATGATGTCCATGCCCCATATAAAACAGTTACACTTGCACCACAGTAGGTCTGCTTCTTTTGAGCCTTAGCAGTTGATTTTTGCATCCCAAACAAATAGCTTTTTAATTCAGGAACTGGCTGCTGGTTTGAATAGAAAACTATCGAGTTTGCTTCATTCGCCTACTATAATTCGATATATCAGGATATTGATTTCCTTGCATTCTCGCTGTCGAATGCAATTTTGACTGTTCTCGAAAATACCTGTCCGCTAATTACCAACCAAAACGGTCAGAACAAACCTTTTTGGTGTTCTAAGCTTAAAAATTGACAAAATTACTTACAAAACTGAAGAATGTGGCTAAAAAACAAATCTGCAGGTCGATTGGAATTTAGCCGATTTCCGACAGTCTACAAAAAAATGCTCATACGAGTAGATATTATTTGCGTAGTTTCTACGACTAAATCACTATGTATGTCGATGGTCATCAGGCTCAACAACATTTTGCTCTAAAATGACAATTGTAGACTTGAAGTTCTTTGTGTTTACCTAGCCGAAAGTTAACCTCTTCATAGAAGGTTGGTAGCGCCTGCCGTTGACCATTATGTCAATGCAAGTTTCGTTTTGGAGGAAGTACCTCGAGGAAGTTTCTCGTGTAGTTTGGTCTCGCCCCAAATCCAACAATGTTGGTTATTCATCTATCCATTCATTGAAAAATGCGCCTCTTCGCTAAAGATGATATTTTTTTTGGACAAATTTGACTTCCAACTGCTCCAGAGCCCAATCAGCGAATACATCGTTTTCTATGGTCGTTTACCTTAAGTTGTTTGGCCAGTTGGTTATTATATTTAGAGCAGACTCAAGTGCCGAGAAAACATCTGCCGAGTTGAAGTCATAGAAAAGCCAAGTTCTTATGAACGAGGAAAAATTGACTGCCTTAGGTTTTCCTGTACGCCCTCACACATAGGAGCGATGATTTCAGCAGACCTTGCCTTTTAGTGACGAACGAGTGTAGGCTGATTGGAACGGGTTGACTCGAATTTGGCCATCAAACTACCACTAATCTTCCATGGTGATTTGCCATACACTACTGGACAATAACATGGCTCCTATAAACTAACAAATTGAGCGTCGCTATTGAAAGACTTTATGAAGCGCTGATAAGACCGGTTGAAACTTTTGGTAGAGAGTCTTGGACGCGTACAACACTGGGCACCCAACAGCTTGCCATTTTTGAGCGCACACGTGCGTAGGATGCTAGGCCCTATTAATAGGTCGCGGGACTCCTGCCGAAATCTTTTTTAGCTCGGAGATTTCTTCTTCATATTTCATCCGAAAGTGGCGATTCTCTATGTATGATTTTAAAATCATATAATACTGTTTTGGTAAATCTCTATGTAGTTTGAAGCGTAAACCTCTGTGCCACACCTAAAAGATACTAGAGCAAACCTTTTTCCTCTCTAATGTATTCTCAGTGATATCAGTAAGCCTATGAGAGTGCTCAATAGTTGAGTGTTTCTTTCTGAAACCAAACTGATATTCTGGGATATGGTTTCTTTATTCTATATGGTTCTGTTCAATCTTTTGAGCAACAGCCTCTCAAACAATTTCGCTAGTATTGCTAGAAGTGAAATTGGCCGGTAAGATTTTGCATCATTCAGCGGCTTGCCCTGTTTCGGAATCAATATTACTTCTGCTACCTTCCACTGAATTGGCAGACATTTTTTCTTGAGGATCGCATTGATTATGTCCAATAATTTAAGTGTGCCTTTTTCAGCCAGCTTCTTTATTATTTGCCCTGCTATCATATCGTAACCAGGAGCTTTCTTTGCTTTTATGTTTTAATTTCAGTTTTTAGTTCTATCAATGTTACAGGCCTGATATCTTCGAAGTAAGATGTTCTGGGCGTATCAGCAGTGTTTTCGTAACTGGTCCTAGAGGTTGATATGTTTCTTCAAGATGTTCAAGATGTTTTGATTAAGGGGATATGCGTTTTTGGTCGTTTTAACCCTTTTGTTGCCTTCCAGAGGGAATAGAAGGTATCTTTAGTTGGAGCTAGAGAAGAAATGTATTTTGCAATTATTTCAGTTTTCACTGCTTCTATGAGTGCCTTAAGTTTGATGCACAAGTTGTTTAAGGTGGTTTTATCTTGTGGCGCACATGTAGTCTGCCATTTCTTTCGGGCTCTTCGTTTTTCCTGCACTAGTTCTCTTACTTCTATTGGGTAGGAGAAGGAGCCTGAAATAGAAGAGGAACTACTTCTATTTCATTTTCACTTTTGATTGGAACTTCAATTTTATTTTTTCCTCTACTAGTTAGAACAATTCCCAATTTGGTTTGTTGTTTGTGAGCTGTGGTGAATTTGTTTTTTATATTACATGTTCACTAAGCGTCATAATAACAGGAGAATGAGCAGATATTAGACTTCTATCATTTTCTAAGAAGATGAAACGTTCCGATATGTCTTTAATGATGTAGAAATCTATAAGGTCTGGGATTTTGTTAGGATCAGATGACCAGTACGTTGGATTTCCTCCTGAGTAAAATTCACAGTTTGAGTATTGGCCAGCTGCAAGTAATTCTTTGCTTTTTGGAGAGGTTAATCTTGAACCCCAGAAGGTATTTTGCATTAAAGTCACCTCCGATAATGAAGTTACTTCCTAATTTCTGGAACAAGTTAATGTAGTCTTCTTTCTTTAGGTTAAACCGTGGGGGTCAATATATTGCAGATATATTACAGGTGTTGTAATAACCAAATTTAACCATCACGGTAGTTACTTGCATGGATTTTTTTCTATTTTTAATTCTTCATGCTGATTAATATTAACCCTAATAAATATTGCTGACCCTCCTCTTGCCCATTCTGCTGGACGTGTGGTATGGTAACAAGTATATCTCCGGATTGCTACATAGGAGCTGCTGGTAAATTGTGTTTCTGATATTAAGCATATATCTGTTTTCTCAGTATTTAAAAATAGTTCTAATTCTGCTAGGTGTTGTAAAAGAAAAGTATTGACTTAGAATTAAATTTCGTGATATCTCCAGATGGATGTAAAATAATATTTCTTTTTCTTAGGTTACTGATTTCAAGAAGCAATCGATGAAAGCCAATACCAGTATTAATCACTAGAATTGTATTGTCTTGTGTCGTACGATCACTAGGTGTTTACAACCGGATCGTTCCGTGCTATAAAAATGTATATACCTTTCCTATCCTCCCTCTTGTTACATGTACAAAGGCTATTTGGTACTATAGTCCAATCAATCAATCAATATTTTTTAATGGGTTCTAGCCTTCCGTAAAATTTTAAGCAAAATCATGCTTGATAGTATTACACATCGCGCGTTGCGCCCGCACACTCAAATTCTGCTAATACTTTATTATACAGAACAATAAATTGCGGAATTTAATGGAAATTGATGTATGAAATTGTCGTATAAAATATGTTTAAAAAACTGAGTATCTAAATATCTCGTAAACTTTTAAATTCGTATTTTAAAAATTGGAACGTATCATAGCGGATTTAGCGTGTATCACAGCGTTTTATACAATAGAACCTTCATTCAAATATAAATTATTGTACTTATATTGTAAAATTAGTTCCGCACGAACGAATCGTTTAAACATTTTCTATGATCCGACTAAACACTAAAACTACTGAACCATAAGCTATATCCTGAATGTTTTTTTATACTTATACGAAAGTGTATTACATATACTCGATAAAAGTTATTTCAATATTCCTGTTGTATTTTGCAATAAAAAATTTGTAGATTCGACAAAACTTTAGAAAAACACTCATTCCTTATACTTCCTTATATGTACTACGGGAAAAATGTGTATTCTAATATTTTTTAACAGTTTCAAATCCCTTTATCTTGCTATAGAGGAGAATTTTCCGTTTTTCCTTTACGTTTCCCTAATCTATTATTCTCTTTTATCCCGCGTCAATTTACTTTCCCTGTATAAAACACAACAAGCAGTACAAAACACAAAAGTGCTTAGATATTTAAATATTTACTACTCAGTATACTCGTAGATTTACGTTTTGTTGGAAAATCATTAATAAAATAAAATAAAAAGCTTAAGACGATAATCATCATCGTCATCCTTCTCCATATAAGTATTAACTTTGCGTATATACCACTCGAACAATGCAAAAAAAGAAGATATCGTCATGACGCCAAAGGAACGAAACAAAAAGGTTTTAAATAAATAATTTTAACAACACAAATTCATTACACAAAATGTAACCAGGAAGTAATAAAATAACAATAACATTAATAAATTATTTAAGAAATGAAGTTAAACGTAAAAGAAAATCGCGATTAATAATTTACGCGCCTTTTTTATGTACCAAGATAAATCTCGGCTATACACAACACAATGTGTATATTGCAGAAAATTAGTGATAAGAATTAACCTGAAGTGATTTCAGACATAATACAAATTCTCTCTAGTGTTGCAAGCCGATATACGTCAAATCTGTTTTTCCACAAAATGAAAATATTGATGAAAAATCATTTTGCATTTTCATCGAAATTGAAAATAAAGAATTAAGGTGGATTGTGACAAAATTTCCCGCATTTTATCTTAATTTTTTTTTTTTGTGAAAAGCTACGGAAATTTTAATTGGATTACCATTTTTCATTTTCCATCACCGTAAAGTTCAAAGGATATTCCTTCGACGTTTTTTATTGTTGATTGTTTTGAAAAGATTTTGAAATACTTAATCGCTAGGATACCGAATACGTTTTCTTATTTGAAAGAGATAAGGGAGGATTTGATGCTGGATTATTAACAGAGTAATTTGTTTTGACTGTCGAGGGAACTTTGTTCTTAATCATTTAATGGATAAATATTTTTGTTTTTGTTTCAACTGGTCATTAAATGGTAGATATGGTGATACAAGAAAAACTCGGGGTGTTGCAAAATTATTTTATTCTTTTTATGAGATTTATTATAGGAATCTCTTTAGTGTTCTTTTACAAGAATTCTGTTCTAAGAACCTTGCCGCTTTTCATGAAATGTTTCGTAATCAATCACTATTCCAGTCCTATTAGCGGCCTTCTGAATGAGAAAGATAAACCATCCTAAATGACTATTTGCGGCCGATGATAAAATCATCAAAACACATTTGCGATTGTTACGACGCTTACAACGGTCAGCATAGTAACGTTTTCGGAGAGGGCCTGCTTATTCAAATAAGAAACTCTGGTAAATTACAAACATAAATTTTTATTTGGGACTCAATTTTGGACTTATGTAAATAACTGTAAACGTTTGTTGTCATCTTGGTTGCTAATTAAAATGCGCTAACTAAAACTTTTATATGAAAATTTGTTAAATATTTTTTGTTTAGTTAAAACGCTTTTCAATAAAAATTGGGCTTTTAAATATCCGTACGCAAATATTAAGTATTCTCATGGAATAAAAGAAATTCATTCAAGTTTGTGTTGAGTTTTTTTAATTGCCGGTTTCGCATTTGATATAAAACATTCATTTTCACTGGTAGCAATTTCAATAAATATCCTGGCGAGATGTCTAATATTTATCTCTTTCTTTAAACTGGTTCATAATTGATTTCGTAGATTAACGTAATCGTTTGAAACCAATTATTTACTAAAAATATTCTTGTTGGGAATGTAAAGAACACTGGTTTAGTAATAATAAAAAATTGTTTTAACTCAATTTATATGGTTTGCCATTGAACGAAATGTTAAAATCACGTTATTGAGGGTTTTCATTTTGGTTAAACTGAAAATTATTTTTCTTTAAAAGAGAAAAGACAGGGCTTTAGTCTTCCAGATATAAACACATTTAAAAACCTAAAACACATTCACATACAAATATTATTGAGGATCAGAAATCAAGGGAAGATATAACTTGAGTCAAATTATGTGCCCGCTTTGTTCATATCACTCCTTATAATATTATTGCATATGCTGCTCGATATTCAACATATTCCATTTCAAATAAAACTGTTATCAATATTTCACTTCAATGATTTGATTACTCAACAGAAGGTTTCGCAACAACAAGGAAATAAACTGGTCTATAAACAAAAATAGGGCGAATGAGTTAGAAAAATAGAGGATTAATTTGCAGCGTCATCGTTGTTTCGAGCTCGGACCCCCTCATACCGGCCATGTTACTTTGGCTTGATTTTACATTCTCTTTTTGGGTCATTTTACTTACTACCACATCACCGATATTATAGACTGGTGCTGCTTTCTGTTATACGTCTTACGGTTTATATTTGTGCATAACTATACTCTAAAAATTTGATCCCTTGCCTCAGTCTGAGTCTGTTCCACTAGAAGGCATGGAATGGAAACTTGTAAATGTTTAATGCAAAATTGTTTTTAGACCAACTCTTTTGTCTTGCGTTTTACGAAATGGTACTGAGAGTAACATAACCTGATTACCTCCTGTGCATTGATCTTCGAAACACCGGACATAATGATCTCTGCACTGATTTATCAAACATGCCATTATTTATTGTAAAATCAGTATACATACGCTTTATTTTTAAGCTGTTCGAATATTGGGCGTAAGTTTCAGTTCTTTATGTCAGTTTAACTCTGGTCAGCTTGGATCAACATAATACAGGATCCCTACTCAAGCAATTGGTTTGCCTCATCTTAATTGCATGGCCAAGTTCGAGCTAGTTGCTAAATTTTTGAAGCTACAGCACCCTACCAGAAATGTTTGCGCCCAATGCGTTCTCCCACTGAGGCTTTAAAGACCACGCAGTCGGTGGCGATTCTGAAGACGAGCCACAATAAATTAACAAGAAATTTCGACTTCGCGATAGCTTTAGCGGGAATGCACTCGTAGATAATCTAACGCTCTTCACATGATGATTATTTTGTTCGGGTCGATATGCGTTTCAGTTTCCGCAGCAACATTGTATAACTAATCTCGAATCTTTTGATATTGAGACATGATTTAATCAAATTCGAAATCCAATGTTCTACGCCAACAACGACTTTCGAATGTTAATAAAAGCTGCGTTTTTCTGAAAAACATTTCAAGTTCGCGATAACTTTTTTCAAATTTATCCAAATTTAAATTAAAAATTTAATTTTTCTTAAATTAAATGGATTTAATAGTAATCTACTCGTACGCATAACAAAAGAATTCATCATAAAAATTGTATAGTTTTCTGGTAATACCGATGTTCTGTGTAGTTCTGAGAACTGCTCCGTTATTATACAGAACTATACAACTTTTATGATGGATTTGTTTGTTATACATAGATTACTATTAAATCTAAATTATTTAATTAAAAAAAATTAAATTTTTAATTTTAAATTCGAAAAATTTGAAAAAAGCTATCGCGAACTCAACCCGATTGTTTTTCATAAAAACGCAGCTAAAGTCTTTTTGATCCATTTTTTCATTGAGAAAAATGTGCGAGATTGGTTTGTTTTCGTGAGAACTATCATTAAAAGGAAGCAATCCCTACAAATTCGCAATGCCTTCCATTTAACATGGTAATCTACTCTTTGAAAGACCATACTTCCAGTATTCCTTGTATTTTATTTTGGACACATTGCTTGTAAATCACTAAATTTTCCTTTCCATCAATAATTTTTTTTAAAAATCTTTGCCGAAATCGAATGGACTAGCTTTTGTGTACAGCAAAATTTTTCCTCTCTTTCTTTAGGCACATTGGTGATATGTACCTATATTTTCCGCAGTTATAAAATTGTCTCCCATTTCCCTTTATAAGTACAATTTTTTACAGTATGTCCCACATTGTAAATTTCTCATAATCTTTAACTTTCGATTATACCTTGACTACTCGACCTCAAATTATCAGCAGGTTTTGATTTGGACTTTGCAGAAACACTCTTTGTTTTCTTAACGCTCAAAGCTGTCTCTTCCTGCAGACGTCGTATCGTGTCCCTAAAGCTTCGCCTTAAATTGTTCAATACTATCAGCTCGATAAAGTATTTGATTATTATCCTGGCGATTTCCCGATTTATTCCTCCACCGAGTCCCGCAAACCAACAGGGGATCACAGTTTTGTTACAATAACGCGAGGTCAATTAAAAAATTATCTTATGTCATACGATCCTTAATGTATATAAGCACCGTTGTTCAAATTTGAGATCTTTAATTTTTTTACGATGCTGTTATTGCTAACACTATTTTGTCTTGGACTTGTTATTCTGCTGATTAAGTTTTCACAGCCTACGTGGTAAACAAACGTTCACAAAAATTGGTCAATAACAATTGTTTTATTTTTAGACCTTGTGGCTGACATCTATTTTTCTAACTAAATTAATGACTTTTCATTTCAACATCATGTTGCGCTATTAATCACAAGGCGGGTAGTGAAAAGCCTCCTCGCGAGCTTCATTTTAAATTTATTTGTCTATTTACGGTTAGTTTTGTTAGTACATTCGTATAGTAACATTATAAATATGCACTTCTTTGTTGTTATTTATTAGCAAAATATTTGGACATATTAATTCGCGTGTTTCAATTTATTTTAATGTAAAAAACGTAATTTTTCAGAAATATCTTTGTCACTGTTATGTTTGAATTTGACATTTGATAAGATTTCAATTTAGAATCATAGCCAGACATGGCTTATACTAATGTTACTATACTACCTTCCGTTAATGGCAGGTGTTCACTAACAAACAATTTACTAAAGTCAGTTCTCAGTTTGAGAATATTTTCCTTAAAACGAGAAATGAAATAGACAATTCTTTCAATAACAAAGAAAACATTTTCTTGATGTTAACTAAATTTTCTATTGGTTAAGAAATTAGTCCTATTTGTAAATATAAAGCAACATTTTGTTAATTGTTTAACCGCAATATATGAATCTGTAATTAGCAACATTTCTGTCATTAATGTTGCTAATTACTGATTCAATTATTTTTGTAGTAGTTATTTTTCTGTCTATTATGAAATATTTTACATTTTGAAATATGATTAATTATAAAAGTGTATTCTTATCACGATTTAAGCTAATTACATACTCGTAAAAAGGAGATTATACAATTTTTCTTGGATCAGTTTGTATTTTCTGCAAGAAAGAATCTATTTGTAGAAATGAGAAATGCACTAAATAAAATTTCAAATTATAATTTAATTTAAGTTTTGAATAAAAAAATGTTTTTTATGGAAAAATTAAATTTCACCAGTACCAGTGAAAGTCCGTCTTCTTAATTAATAAAAAGTCCGAAATTTTTAATTTTTAAAAAAAATGGTAAGTAGCTTTTATTTTAATTAATTGATAGGATATCACTAGGTGTAGTTAAAACAGTTGGTCAGTTTCAGGATAGTTTTGCGAATATGTAATAGTCTCAGAGGCAGATGCTTGATCAGGTAGCAAGCAAGCAATTTGCTAGTCGAAAACGGCTACTCATTCAGATTTACCAGACAAAATTATTTCAAATTCATAACTGCCTGGTAAAATTCATTGAGTAACCTGAGGTTTTGACTACAAATGTTTTCTTGCTAGCTGATATAATTTAATATTTAAATAGTAAAAGTGTTCCTTAGTGACGGAGCAGTCGGCTTTTAAGTGCAGATCGACGCATGTTTCTGTAGTTTCTTTTGCTTGTATCTTATGTAATTTTGTTTATTGCTGGTTTGGTGATTTTGCGCATTAGGGACATAGGTTACCTTTCGAAAATTGTTTGTCATCAACTGTTTGCTTGGGAAATGTTATTGAATTTGTTTTTGTAATGGTTAGTTAAATAACTTTAGAGTTAAAGTTACCAACTTGAAATTTATGAATAGCTATGAAACCTAATAATTTGCAGATAATGAATTTGTTAAAGCCTTAATTTAAGGGAGGTAACTTCTTTTATTGTTTTAAACTTCAGAATTTATTTTATGTGAGCGAGACGTTTCTGTACTTTGGAGTTTTGAATGAAATAGATGTAAGTATGTGGAACTAAGGAACTAAGGCTTTGATCAATTTATCAACATTTGACAATACTGGTAATAAAATATTTTCGGTAAATTGCCGGTTCATAAAATCAACATTTAGATTATGTTGTGCTATTTTACTTTCTTTTACGTCGCCAAAGCCAAAAACATAGTTTTAAAAAATCTTTGTATGGTTCCATGTAGACTAAATGCCAGTACGCTCTCGACAGCCCAGACTTATTGACTGTTCGGGATAAAACTTCATAATTAAGCTTGTTTCATAAATTGGAAGATCCCAGTAGTTATTAACGAAATCGGTCTACCGGAAGTGGCAGCTTCCATAGGAGCTTTTTCGTTTTTTGCACATATTTTGAAAAGTGCATAGTATTTACAAACAAGCAATTAAAAACAAACAAATCGTAAATTAAATTTCAAAGAGTTTGTTCATTTAATTTTTTTAAATTTTACTGGGAATAACGAATGATAGTTTGATAAAACAAATACTTTATTTCATCAAAATCTGACATCTCTACAGGCGGTTTGGCTATTTGGAATGAAACTGCATACTTTTGATAAATTATGGGATCGTTACGAAATTTGGTGATCGTGTGGCAGAATTTTTGTATATTAGTTTTTACCAAATGTGTTTCTTTTTACGCTAGTATGGTGTATCCGAGATATATGATTCTGTACATTCCTGGTAAAAGAAAGT
The DNA here is from genome assembly GCA_963691935.1 of Nephrotoma guestfalica. NCBI lineage: Eukaryota > Metazoa > Arthropoda > Insecta > Diptera > Tipulidae > Nephrotoma > Nephrotoma guestfalica. The sequence goes on from OY829913.1 coordinate 236,592,998, forward strand.
CGTATGATGGCCACAACTTATTCACCCATCCATTCGGGCCGCAATTGTGTTTATATCTCGTAATCTATCTCATCGAAGTGAAAAGTCCATATTATGCCTAATATAGTTTACTGATGCAGTTTACAATTTATTAAATAATAAAATCATTTTACATGGTTCGCAGTCTTGTAAGAACCGAAATTTGTATTCTAAAATTAACTAACGTTGGATTTTAAGTGTTAACCAAAAAGTCAAAAGTTTTGGTATGAGTGTGAATATTTACGTGAATATTTATTTATAATGCCAATTCTTAATCAATACTCACTTCTCAGATAGGTAAAATGTTCAAAACATCAGCATGGAGAGTTTTTTGCGAGGTCGATTTTTGAACTATGAGGCGATAGTTCATTACAATGGCTGTGTACCAATAGAAAGTAAAAGTAAATTTTTTGGTAAATTCAACTATTTTTGAAAACTTTATGGTAAACTGATCGATAAATCTGTACTAAACTCGATTTTTTACCGTAGTAAACGATTTACCCGACTATTGGTACACAGCCAATGAAAGCTTATCAATTGTCGGTTAAAAGTCAATTTTAAGTAAATTTTTCAATAAATTCATTTATTTTTCAAAAAACTCTAAGGCAAACTGATCGAAAAATTTGTTCTAAACCCGACTTTTACCGTAATGAACGATTTACTCGACTATTGGTATTTTTTCGATATTTACTGGTAATGCCGAATTCACTTGTTTAGCCCAATCATTCAATCCCCTTTCTCATATTTGAATCCCTAGAATGACAGTTGAGTAAAATCGGTCACAGTTCGAAAATTGAAAACCTCGCGCTTTACACGTGGTTTCTTGGAGAGTTCAAATACATAATAAATATATATTATATATATATATATATATATATAAAGGGTGTTTTTTTAGGAGGTTTGTTTTTCCGATAGATGTCGTTTTATTTTATGACAGTTGTTTTGACAGCTCAAAGTGGCATTTCTACTCAGTATTGTTTGGCAAATCATTATGAATAGGTTAACTCCAGAACAACGTTTTCAAATCGTGGAAATTTATTTTCAAAATCAGTGTTCAATTAAAAATGTTTATAGAGCACTTCGTGAATTTTATGGTGCACATAATCGTCCGTCAGAGACCACCATAAAGAACGTAATTACCAAATTTCGGTCTACATTCACTCTTTTGGATGCCAAGCCACCGACAAGAATGAGAAGAGTTCGTACAGAAGAAAATATTGCTGTCGTTGAGGCCAGTGTCGAAGAAAACGACAATTTATCGATTCGTCGTCGTGCTCAGCAAATTGGACTTTGTCCATCGACTTTATGGAAAATTTTACGTAAAGATTTGGGTTTGGTGCCATACAAAATTCAATTGGTGCAAGAATTAAAGCCACACGACCATCGTTTGCGCCGTGAATTCAGTGATTGGTCGTTAAATCAATTGAACGAAGATCCATTTTTTTACCGTAAAATTCTCTTCAGTGATGAGGCGCATTTTTGGTTAAATGGATACGTCAACAAACAAAATTGTCGCATTTGGAGCAAAGATAATCCACACGCCGTTCTAGAATTACCAATGCATCCTGATAAATGTACTGTTTGGTGCGGTCTATGGGCTGGTGGGATCATCGGTCCATATTTCTTTAAAAATGAGGAAGGACGACGCGTTACCGTGAATGGAAATCGATACAGAACCATGTTAAATGAGTTTTTGTTGTCAAATCTTGAAGATATGGATATGAATGAAATGTGGTTTCAACAAGATGGTGCCACTTGCCATACAGCACGTGAAACAATCGACTTATTGAAAGAAACTTTCAACGACAACATTATTTCGAGAAATGGTCCGGTGAATTGGCCTCCGCGTTCGTGCGATTTGACGCCACTCGATTACTTTTTGTGGGGATACGTGAAGTCATTGGTTTATGTGGATAAACCTCAATCGATTGACGCTTTGGAAACCAATATTCAACGTGTCATTGCTGACATACGCCCTCAAATGCTTGAAAAAGTGCTGGAAAATTGGACCTCCAGAATGACATTTGTGAAAAATAGTCGTGGTAGCCATATGCCAGAAATTGTGTTTAAATGTTAAATGCCAAAAAATTATCTACCAAATAAAAAAAAATTTTGGTCATTTCATAATTTTATATGTGTTTTATTCAAAAAAAAAATTGGCAACCTCTTAAAAAAACACCCTTTATATATATATATAAATATATATATATATGTATATATATATATATATATATATATATATATATATATATATATATATATATATATATATATATATATATATATATATATATATATATATATATGTATATGTATATATATCTTTATATATATATATATATATATATATATATATATATATATATATATATATATATATATATATATAAATATATATATATATATATATACATATATATATATATATATATATATATATATATATATAAATATATATATATATATATATATATATATATATATATATATATATATATATATATATATATAGATATATATAGATATATATATATATATTTATATATATATATGGTTTTTATTCATTGAATATTATAGAACTATACACCCGGTCTCGAAGATATTTGATGGCCATTTACACGTGATGCTAGAGATATCTACTCAAATTTACTTTTTCGATACTTTCGAGAATATTTAGTGATTTGCCGTATATCGAAGCGACCCTCTGGGAATTTTTTTTATCGAATTTACAAGAAAACAAATGAACAGTGTACGTACAGTATTTTTGATGTTTGATGACCATTAACACATGATTCTAGCGATTTCTACGCAAATCTGGTTATAACGGTATTTTGAGGAAACTTTTCACAATTTTTAATGATATGCGGTATATCGATGCGACCCTCGGGAACTTTTTTTTTTATCGAATTTATAAGAAAATAAAATTATGAAAAGTGTACGTACAGTCTTGTGGGTGTTTGATGACCGTTAACACATAGTTCTAGAGATGTCTACGCAAATCTGTTTATACCGGCATTTTGGGGGTAGAAAACGATTCCGACATTTTAATGGTATTTACTAACAAAAACTTTGTTGAGTAATAAAGGTCGCCTGATGTGTGTAGACATCTCTAGAATTATGTCTACAAACATTCAGACTGTATGTACACTTTTCATAATTTTATTTTGTAGTAAATTCGATAAAAAATTCTCCGAAGGTCGCATCGATATACTGCGTGATATGCAAAAATTGTGAAAAGTATCCCCAAAATGCCTGTATAACCAGATTTGCGTAGATATTTCTAGAATTATGTGTTAATGGTCATCAAACATCCAAAATACTGTACGCATACTGTTCATTTGTTTTCTTGTAAATTCGATAAATTCCCCGAGCGTCGCATCGATATACGGCAAATCACTAAATATTCTCGAAAGTATCGAAAATGTAGATTTGAGTAGATATCTCTTGCATCACGTGTAAATGGTCATCAAATATCTTCGAGACCGGGTGTATAGGTCTATAATGTTCAATGAATAAAAATTGTTTTTAGTTTTCTTTGTATATTCGTTTCTCATTTTCTTGTAAAAATCGGTTTTAATGAGAAAAATTGAAAATTCAACCCTGTCATACATATGTGTGTATAGCTACACTTTTATTTTATTGTGTAACTGCTCTTTTGTTATTTGTTAATTGATTAGACACTCAGTTAATCTTCGCTTTTCATGTATGGTTGTTTGCGGGGCTAAACCTGTTGGACCCCGCATATCACAAGTGATTTAGTGAGGGGTTAGACTTCTCGTTAAACTTCTAATTTCATGTGTGCTTTATTGGGGCGAGGCGAAGAATTGACCAACATTTATTTTTTGAGTATCTGTTCTATCATACGACTTTTACCGTTAACCGATCAGAATTCAATTTGGCATGGCTGAAATTTAGAACTTTTCTTAAGACTTGACATAATACTGAGAATGAGATTTTTTAAAATTAACCAAATTTGTGTAACGTTCTTATTGTTTACAATTTTAATGCAATAATTACTTATTATTTTTTCCTGATTCTTAAAATACGTGTTAGAAAAATTGGAATACAATCAAAATCGTTCGGTGGATCTCTTTTCTTACAGATTAGATGGAGCTGCCAAGATTTGGTATGGGAGACTTAAATCAAGCACATCATTACTTTAGAAGTATGAGTGGACATTTGAAGTTTTATATATTTCATTGACGTATCCACTTCATACTTTTAAAATGACTATTTAATTCGTAGCTGGTTATAATTGAGTTAATAATAAAGTTAAAAAAATATGCAAATAAGCTAAAATAAACCATTGATTCTCTAGAATGAGAAGTGATCTGAATCACATTTACAAATAGTTTGAGAGAGGGGTAATGCTCATTAGTTTATAAAAATTTATCTGATTGAGTTCATCTGAAACTCACTCAAACTAACTTATTTGAACAAAAAATAAATTGTAAAATTAATTACTCACATATAGGATTACAAAACTTTCGTTCATACGAGTACATCAGCAATTTAAAAGTTTCATTCAAAAGAGGTTTATTTGATTATTTTTTTAAAAGTATTATTACATCTTAAATACGTTGATTTAAGATTATATTATGAAAATCTGCGTTTCATACATAAATTTCTCCACTTCAAAGATAAAACCAAAGTTTATTTTCTATGTTTGAATCGTGTACAGTGTGTGTGTGTACTGTGTATATGGTATGTATATTAATGGAATATTATGTCACCGTAGTTTTGTTGTTGCTCCACGCCTACACATGCTATATATGCAAGAGACACTATCACCATAATGTTCACGACTATTTATTGTTATAAATAAAAGTTACCAATTTTCTTTTATTATCTTCAAAAAAAGAAGTTCAAAGAATATTTTGTTGCGAAAACAATAACGTTTCTCGTGTTTCACATATTCATATTTTCTTATTATTTTCAGTTAATGTAAGATTTTAATGGTACACAAGACATAATCGTTCAACGTTACCATCTTTTGTGGATTTTTTTAACCCTGTATCGTTTCGTTTTGTGTAATAATATTTGAACTTACACACTTGTTTAGGCCTATCGATACCTATCAAACAGAACCTCAAAATACGTTTGCCGTCTCTTTTTTATATGTACGTGAATATAAAACTCATAACATGAGAAAAATGATCTTGAAATAAGTCAAACAAGTCTAAACCCATGACAACAAGGTAAACTCTGGCCTTATTTAAAAAAAACGTGACTCTCCTATCTTGTATGCTCGGTCATCACTTGCCTAATGTTGTCATGACAAAATGTATTTGTATTGAAGCTGATATGCGCATTGCACCTTGATGAAGAGAAAATTCATTAAAATTGCTTTTTGTCCTGGCGCTTTTACAAAATGAGTAGAAAATCGTATTTTATTCTCAAATAAACGAAACAGAGATCATAAAATGATTTTACATACAGTTTGGTCGTAATAGTTGTGAGTGTCAAAATAAAATTTTGTTATGTCATTATTTTGTCATGGCAAAATGACCATGCATCAAGCCTTATGAATTTTTTTTTATCAAAAAATTATGCAAAGCCCATTTTTCCAAACAACTTTGTTAAAGTGACGTGTACCATGGAAATAGCACACAAAGTAAAGTTTTATCAGTACGATAGCAACCTGATGGTATTTTATTTTCATAGTAGAGAATGAAGCGATATTAGCGCATCGATCAGATAACATTATTCCATGCTCCATTCCCTGCATTGTATTGAAATCTATGAGGACAGGGAATAAGGAAACCACCAAATAATAGGGATAACATATCTTTATTTTTCAACGTATTCTCCTTTCCCAGTGAAGTTAGAAAGCTTCGGTATCCGGTTTACAGTGAGAACCCCCTAGCTCCTCAAAATAACCTTCAACCACAGATCACTTCTTCATTGCTTGCAAATTTTTATAACCAAGACACTTTTTCAAGTTTGGTAAAAGAAAATATTTCGAGGTGGCTAAATCTGGCGTAAGGCGGGGGTGATTGAGAAAGCAATTCGAACTTTAACTCTTTGATTTTGACCATCGCAATGATGTGTGAGCTAGTGTCATTGTCTTGAAGGGACGGCACTTTTTCCGCCAAATACGACCGTTTTTCTTGATTTTGTCACTCAAACGCTGTAATAAGTTCGCATATGTTCGCGGTTGATTGTTTTTACTGTTTGATAATAATAAATAAAAATTAGCTCACTGACATTCCAAAAAAACTGTTATTATAACCTTACCAGCAGATGGAACTGTTTTCGCCTGTGGAGCCAACTTCTCTTTTTAGTTCTTTAATCCAACTGTCTCTTAATTTCAAGTGTGAATTAATTGATTCATGATTGACCTCCCTCCCCCGCCCCCTTCCATGGTTACGAATCAACACATAAACTCATCAGGTACTTCTGGCATTACCCTTGTATATTGTAAACTGTGGGTTTAGAAGCGATGCGATGAGGGAAAAAAGAAATCCCGGGTTATTTACTATATGTCTTCGATTTCTAAAGACTAGAGAGGCTGACTATTTGGAAATCGATAGGTTTTTTTTAATTTAATAAAATTCTGTAGTTTCCGATGTATTATGCGGAATGATTAATGCAAATATTACATTAAATTTATGAATGTAATCTGATTTTTGCTGTGTAGGAGGATAAATATTAGGACAATTATATAGGCTTGATTTTTAATTATTAAATAGAGTGATGACAATTTTCACTGAAACCAGCCAACTTAAAAATTTGGTGTTTTTAGATCGGCCTTCTGCACTGGGCTCACCAAACAATATGTTCTCTGAATTGCGATGATTTTAGGTCGGTAGGGACTTCAGGTAATACATCAATATTTGGCCGATCCGAGTTGAAATAAAACCATGTTTTTGATTAAGATAGCTAGGACCAACCTGGTGTGTTGATCTGTTGATCTTGTAATACTTCTCTTTCTTGGAGATTTTCAGGTTATTCGTTCTGAATAAAGTAAACGATCGAATAAAATTCGATGTTCTAACGAAGATTTTTCAACAATTTAGCGGTTAATGGAAAAGCGTTAATGATCTCCTGTTACAAGTAACTTTTTACTCGATTGAGAAGTGTTCCCAATAGTTGATGATCGGTGAGAATTTTGCCCTCAACAAATACTGATGGAATTTAATCACTACGAAAAGAATCGATAAACAATCGATCCTTTCAATTTGACTATATGGAATCGAGAATTTCAGACGCGAGTTTTTCGTATTGCCGATGCATGTTTCAAACTCCTTTAAATTTAGTGGTCGCGGCATCAGTTTGAGTGCGTCGGTCGGTTTTTTAGAAGATAAAATACCTCTGAATTGATTACATACTCTTCACATTCCATGTGTTCAAAATCTAAGTACATTTCAAAATTTTTAAAATCGATCGACCCGCGATGATTCCCTCCATTGTAATATTTCGGATGTGCTACCCACGCACAAAAGTAACCTTTAATATTCAAATAATCTTAAATGTATGTTGATTACCATTAACAACGTCGCCTCGTCTGATAACTCGATTTGTATAGCGTAGGTCAGATCGTTGGAAAAATTGCCGCCTTGAAATTTGTGAGTCTTATTACTAGCGTGTGAAAGATTTAGCCTGCATATTTGAATTTTTCTGTCCGTTTCGAGATGACTTCAATAGGTGCAGCCCACGAATAAAAATCCTTTAGTTTTAAAATATTTTTCATGACCAGCTATGCTAAGGCATATTGTACGGTTTGAAAAATTTGGAACTTTGAATCTGATGTCAACGAAAATCAATTTTGATATTCGACACACAACTTGTTAACTCGGACGTTTATATTTTCATAGTTACAACTTGCGAAGTAAGTAAATATAATCACGTCGATTATAAAATCCGCGGGGGCGTGAATCAATTGTGGATTGAAAACTGCATATAAAAAAATATAAAATAAAATTTTAATCATAGTATCTTAGAAATTTCCATGGATTTTCTTACATTTAGTAAACTAAAATTTGTTTTAAATCCGCAACTATTTTATTGCGTTTGTGTGTAAATTAATACATTTTTCCAGGCCGCAATTGTTTTTAATTTTTTTATATGCATTTTAAAATTCGCATTCGATTCGCTTCCACGGATTCTATAATCGGCGTGAATAAATATTTTTTGAAATCCCAGTGAATCTAGAATGCTGTTACGGCAAATTATTCAGCTTGTGCTAGATTATATATTTATTCAGAGCAAATTGCTCATTTAAGTTTACAAAATTTATTTCATTTTTTGTGAGATTGCCGACATCTGAATTTGGGTAGTGGCATTGGAGATTATTTTCTAACAGTTTTGTGATATGACAGATTATAGTAGTCTGGAGAAGAGCTGTCGAGAATATTACTTAGTATAAATCCAGGCGAATCTGGAATATTTGATCGGTAAATAAGTACAAGTGCAACGAACACAGTGGGTGAGTCATTTTGGAGATTCGGTACGCGTAAGATTAAAAGTGAAAGTGAATAGCGTAAACATAATAAGTGGTATAAAGTGAAAATAGTGGTGTAATTATAAATTGTAAATGATGTATCAACTGCCTTAATAAATAAATTTGGAAATTATTTGTTGTTGTAATTTAGTGTTGGTAAAAAAGAGTGGGGAAATAATTGTCGGAATATTTCGGGGATATTGAATCTCCAAATTATTCGCATTTTAATCATTTTATCGGTGTATTTTCGCATTTTGCCATATCTGGATATCACGGATCCTAGATAGAAGAATGAAACTAGGACAGTGAATGCAAAACTCAATACCTAAAATTAAAATCGATATCAGAAGAGGGATCACAGGCTAGATTTTTCATATTAAATCCCTGAACTTCCAAATTATTCTAATTTTAATCATTTTATCGGTGTATTATCGCATTTTGCCATATCTGGATATCACGGGTCCTAGATAGAAGGATGAAACTAGGGCAGTGAATGCAAAACTCAATACCTAAAATTAAAATCGATATCAGAAGAGGGATCACAGGTTATGTATATCATAGTAAATCCCTGAACTTCCAAATTATTCGCATTTTAATCATTTTATCGGTGTATTATCACATATTGACATATCTGGATATCACGGATCCTAGATAGAAGGATGAAACTAAAGCAGTGAATGCAGAACTCAATACCTAAAATTAAAATCGATATCAGAAGAGGGATCACAGGGTAGATTTTTCATAGTAAATCCCTGAACTTCCAAATTATTCGCATTTTAATCATTTTATCGGTGTATTATCGCATTTTATCATATCTGGATATCACGGATCCTAGACAAAAGGATGAAACTAGGGCAGTAAATGCAAAACTCAATACATAAAATTAAAATCGATATCAGAAGAGGGATCACAGGCTGATTTTTCATAGTAAATCCCTGAACTTCCAAATTATTCGCATTTTAGTCATTTTATCGGTGTATTATCGCATTTTGTTATTAAACAATAATTGTTATTAACTAAATTTTATATTGTGTTTTTATTACTTTCATATATATTATTTTAGCCTTAATGTTTGCTCAGTCAAGTTATATATTGTTTACCAATACATTGATAATAATTATAAAGGTAGCACAATTTTAGTAAAAACTTCATTACCTTATATAGGCGAATGAAGTTTGTCCTAAAATTGTCCTAAGTATAATGACGTCATTTGGGACAAAGTTAGGACATACTTCATTGGCACTTGATGATACACAATTGTTGCAGGTAGCTCGCCGCGTTTGACTGTGCCTGGAATTGCGACAATTTTTCTCCTTTTTCGTCGATTTAATTTAATTAACGACTAATTTTAAAATCAGCATATACTCGTACGAAGGGTACTTTCAGACAAATATGCAAACATTTTGTCATTGAAATATGAGAAACTCCCATACCTCTTTGACATGCATATTTCTTAATGGATTTGCATTTTTTTACTTTTTTTTTATTTTACGACTAGTAGATTTATGAAACTCTAAATATATACCCTGATCCCCATTCGAACTATGTATTACTGATTTATTACTAAAACCTGCTTACTTTCCATAGTTTATGTTATGTTTCTCTTACTATGTAAATAATAAAATGAAAGCATATTATAAGCGATTAAAAGCGTTTTAGTACAGCTGCGAAGCAAAAGGAGGTTTGTTGTAAAGATAAATATTTAGATATTATCATATATGAAAAAAATTCAAAAAATATGAATCTCCTATGTACTTGCCCGAATTAACCTTAACATTGGTAACCTAGGTGCATATCACATAAATACTCGTATATTGTTTCCGTATTAGTAAGGTGTGAACACACTAATAAACTATTAATAAACAATAAAACTCCCATATCATGAAATGCCATAAGGCCATCGTGATTACAAAGAGTATTATTTTTAAAAATGATGATGATTTATGGTAATAAAATATAAATCTACCGAAAGCATTTTTCCCGCAACCAAAAACAAAACAAAATTGTTAACCAAATCTTTGTCTTAAAATTGTCTGCTAATTAACATAAATTTTAAGAAATTTAATTTAGCATCTGCTCTAATATTTAATACGTCTAATATTTCGTGTGTGTCAATATTTTTTAAAAATACAGGTGAAATAGTGAAGGACAATTCCATTTATATACTGAAGCGCCAGTGTTAATTAAAATATGCAGTATAATGATACGATAAGTTTTGATCAAACTGGTTTATCGAGAATATTAGAATATACATCATGTTAATCGGGAAATATCAATCACCAGTTGGGGGTATATAAATCACTCAGCTCAATCAAAATGTTGTTTGATGTCCTCGATGCTATATATATATCGTTCGGACCCAAAACCGTGTGATCACAACGTATCCATACAAATAACAACGTGTGCACGAGAATTTTTGGTATTCGATATTTACATAGATAAACAATCAATCAATTTTCACTTTCCATATTTATGTTTTTTCTATGTTTTCATGTCTTTTTAGAGAAAAAAAATATATATCATGTACATAAATACCGAGTACATATATGAATCGTATCATGAATATAATATTATGTATGAGATACCTATTTATACTAAAACTAAAATAAATATTGAAATAAAATAATAAACAATCCCTGAATATACTTATACACAAGTACACATATGTATGTGTGTTATAAACTAATAAATGACAGTTTTTGAACAAAACAAATATTTACTTTTATTAAGCCGGAGTTTTGATATGATTATATAGACACAAGAACGATATATGCATGAATGTTTCATCTAATTAAGGCTTTTCTTAAAACAAACACATCACACCGTAATCCCATCGTTATATTTACTTTATACAATTCTTTTGGTTTTATCTTATATACGGCGTTATTGTAGGTGGTGTATAATATCATGATGAAAGGACGGTGTGATGAATGGCCGGTATCTCAATAAACATATATCTTCAATTGAGCTAAATTTTTAAAGACAATATCACCATCATTATAATATGTGTTATCATTCCCATTTTATTGTATTATGCTGTTTATGTACACATTAATATTTATGTACATAAAGTATATACCTACCTACCAGAAGAATATATATTTATATGTATAAATATGTACTCTCATATAGTTATATGTAAAGGTAGATTTCTTCTCGTTTACTTACTTTTCTTCTGTCTTTTTCGTTATACTTATTATTTTCTTGAAATAAAATGTAATATTACTAAAAGGTAAATATATGTATTACATACACGATTATACGTGAAAAGAGAAATGTTGATAACATATATGAAAAAAATATATTACAACAATAACCCTTTGAAGGGTAGCCGGCTAAAAGTGTACCCATTTTTGAGTGTATGCTTTTGAAAACATTTATTTTGCATTAGAAAAGCTTTTACAAATTATTTGGTCATGTAACTTGTCAAATCGTTATTTATTTCACCGCCTCATAACTCCGCAAATAAAGTTTCACAAATAACAATAGAATACTACATTTTCCATAAATAATACCTTAATCTATACTGTACACTCCGGTACACTTGATTGCGGACAATATTATGTTGAACAAAATATTATTAACCGATAAGGTATTTTATATTGAAAGCATTATACCAGTGCTGCCTTCAATAGGACAAAAATTATCCACCCTGTTTTCTAAACACCGACTTATTTGTGAACACCGACTTATTCAAACAAGTCAACTCGCGAGGAGACTTATTTTAATAAGTACGTCTACACAGAAATGCCTCCAAAGTCTTGACTAAATGTAATACATGTAGTTCTTATTTTCAAATCTAGTAGCAACGACAAACACGTCAAGAAACTTTTTTCTGGCATATAATAGAAATTGCGTTTTATTTTTTGTTCTTACGTCACACATAATTCGGTACAATGAATTGCATTGACGTTGGCCTTATTCAAGATGGCGTCAAATAAGTCAATACGTCATTGACTGTCACTAAATGCGCACTGTTTTACACAAGGGCTTGTGTATGATTCAAGGTTGCTTTGTTCATAAGTTTGCTTATCATATTACTGAACAGACTTGTTACTTAAAATCATTTTGAACGCAGCAGGAAAACTACATTGAAGAAAACACCAAAATCGAGAGTAAAATATTAGAATTTCGTATGTTGATCGACGGTTTTACGGTTTCAAGCATTATGGTTGTCCTCTCGGCAATAAAGTTTTAGTGAATTATCAAATATTTTCAGAGAGAAATATGCAATTTTTGAATTCAACACATATGTAAGTCATTCGAGACCTGCGTGAGGTACCGATTGTAGTCGATAGTAGTCATGCCACTTAGTTCTCAATTTGTTTGAATCAAAATTAAACGTCAACAATTTCCGCATACTGAGGTTAACTCACTTTAAGAATCGTCAATTTTGCCGATGAAAATTACATATTTTTCGAGTGCGAGTTTATCACCCTTATTCCCTTAGTCGCATCACTTCATGCGACGTAACTACTCATCTTTTTGGTTACTAGATTATTAAATCGAAACTTACAAAATAATTATTTACAAAACTCGTTGCGGCGGTTTTTTAAATCTTAGTATGCTGCTTTATAAATATTTTCTTGTGACTTCTATCACTTCAAACGACAAATTCCATCACTTGAAATTTTGATGCGACAAATAAATAGATTTTTTTCAAACTAAGGCAGCCAACTAAGATTTGAAAAATATTCATTGCGAGTTTTGTACGAAACTAATCAGCATATTTCAATTTTACCATCTAGTAACCAAGAAGATCCATAGTCACGTCGCATGAAGTGATACGCCTAAGGGAATAGAGGCCTATACATTATTTCCGCTGCAAAGTTTGGGCAGAATACTAACTTTTTTTATTGAGCAATGAATATTTTATTATTCATTATTCATGAATATTTCATATTCAGAGACAGGATTAGCAGTGTAGGTTTCTGAATTTATCATGGCAGAAGAGAATTTGCATCATCGTTGGCGTTTCTATCAGCAGTAACCAAAACCACAAATTTTGAAAGTGAGGAATTCATTACCGATTTAAATTTAGCTGTAGTCTTATACAAATTGGCAAGTTGTGCAAAAAATCGTATCGTTGGAAACTTTTTTGTCCTTCATAAACATTTGTTTCTACTGTGAAAAAGTGTCCATACAGAGCGGTAAACTCCATAAACGAGGAAATGATGCAAATCCTTTTGAAAATGCCGGGTAAATTGAAGCGGATGAAATTTAAATTTTTTTTGGAAAAATCTGTCATATCCCAAAGATAATTGGTTGTATCGATGATTCGCACATACCTATATCGGCCCCAGTCGACAGATATAGAGACTACGTAAATAGAAAAGATTGGCCGTCATGTAATTACAAGCGGTAGTTGATGACAAGTGCAAGTAAGCTCACCTCTGAATATTTCGCCTTATAACATATCTGTATATTCGCCATCCTGGTAACACCCACGATGCGACGGTGTTTAAGGATTTCATTCATTGAATTAGTTGAGTGACACACGTTGAATGACCAATAACAGGGCATCGTAGAATTTGTACCAAAATTTCATTATATACAGATGACACTTATGGACTTAATCTTTCAAATGGCTTCAGTAACATTCCAAAACGGATTGATGTCGGAAGATTTTTTAGTAGAATTTATTTAGTACAATCATGGAGTCTGAGTGGAATACATTTAAAGGCCAATAATAAGTCGTCGCAGAGTTTATACCAAAATCAAGTCGCGATACATTTTTTTGAATTCGTTGAGTGGCACACGTTGAATGACCAATTACAGGATATCGTAAATTTTGTACCAATATTTCATTATATATAGATGACACCTATGAACTTAACATTTCAAATGACATCAGTGACATTCCAAAACGGATTGACGTCCGAAGGTTTTTGAGTAAAATTTGTTCAGTGCACTTATGGAGTCTGAGTGGAATGGTTTTAACAGCCAATCACTACTATAGCCAATAGCTACTTAACAATTTTCCGACGTCTATCCTTTTTGAAATATCACTGATATCATTTGAAAGATGAAGTGCATAAGTATCAACTGTACGTAACAAAATGTTGGGACAAACTCTACGATGTACGTCAATCAACGAGTTTTTCTCAAAACAATCTATCGCGACCAAACCATTTGGAAATCCGTTTGGAAGGTTAGGCCCAGAGGATTCATCCGATAATAGTGGCATTTTGGTACAAACTCTGCGATGTCTTGTTATTGGCCGTTAAAAGTATTCCACTTATTCCACTCAGACACCGTGCTGAACACATGCAATGTGTTGCCATGCAATTTTCTAAAATATGAGCTGCCATGCAATTTTCTAAAATATTCTTTTGGATTCGTATATATATTTCTGTTTTTTTTGTTAGAAACAACACTTCCATTTAATTTTACATATAGTTTTGTTGTGCCAACAATAACCGTAAAACTGTATTTTATTATTTCATAATGCGACAATCCTTGATGTCGGTGTCGTTTACATCACATTTTTGATCGACCTATCTTGCATCAGTCCAAGCCGGCTATGATCGAGGATTTTCTTTTGCTAATTTCCAAACTGGCCTTTAATATTTTATTTCTCAACAAAATACAGCTACTATTGATTTACAACAAGTTTTGCTGCGGTTGGATATTAACGTGTCCCGTGCACTTTTTACCGAACTAGTGTCACAGTGGTTAGTAGTGGCATTTGTATCGGAAGGTATTATGTTCGAACCGACCAGGGGCAAGATGCTAAAAGGATTTTGATTATTATTATTTAATCTTTGCAATCTGTTCCGGGACCGAAGCACAATCAACTCGCTAGCCAGCCTACACTGACTTAAGATGGGTCGGCCCCTGTGTTTTGAACTCCGACAGGGGATCATAGTTGTGTTCTAATTTCATGTAATCTGTTGATGAAAATTCCATTTTGCATCCTGCCCCTATCGGCATTCGAACCTAGTAGCGAGGCGAATGTGTGATGTGTGAGGGAACGAAAAAGGGTATTGATTGGCCTTAAAAGAACATTAAATCGCACGTTTTCTTGTCTCAAATTAATTAATTTATCAAACACAGAGCCAATTGATAATAAGTACAATTCTATATAAGTAATTAAATTTATATAATTAAAAAAAATTATTCCAATATTTAATAAAGGTTGTCCCAAAATTATCACAAACGTAATTTAGATTCTTGTGCCAAAAATTTTTTTTGTTTTTCATAAATGTAGCTTTATAGGCATGGGTGGTCGTGGCCGTTGATATAAGCCGTAGACTTCAAAAAACCTCAAGAAAAAGGTCCAATGGTATTATATCACATGATCTGGGCGACCATTTCTGATCAGCAAATCGTCTTATGTGAACCACATGTCGTAGACATCCATATCTTGCCTTTTAGGCACAATAATCTGTATATCTTCTTAACAAGAGCTTGTCAGTCTATATTGTGGCCACCAAGATCATGCTATTTGGCACCGTTAGATTATTTTCTTAGAAGTTTTTTGAAAAGTAAAGTGTATAACAATGATCCACAAACTATTCAAGATCTTAAGAACAACATTTACCGACCAAACGGAACAGTGGTTAAAGCTTTCACGTTTGGGTCGGTAGTTACTGAGTTCGAATCCCGATAGAGGCATCAGTTTATGATCTGTGACGTAAATTAACATAGCTTACCTCCACCGGAGTGCAGAACTCATCGGCCGAGCAATGTAATGTGCAGATGGTTCTACATAAATCGCTCAATACTTTCGATTTTGCTTGGCGAGACTGCCTTTGAAGTTTCGGATTGTTGGCCCGTTTTTTATCAAAGGTGTAATTAATTCCTCACCAAAAGCTTTTAGCAAAAAATTTCTTTTATTTTATTTGGTTTGACTAATGGTTTGTCTTTCTCTTTATCGTGTAGTCGTGAACCATTTGATCAAGAGTATCGACGCCTAACTTTGTTTCATTATGATATTTATTAATGGCTCAGGTTTAGGGACATGCCATGGTATGGAAATTTCTTTCTGAAACCAAACAATGTTGATCCTGTTTCTCTCGTTTTCTTTGGTAACGTCAAACCATTCGATAATGAATAATATTACTATTTGTTTGAAAACATCGCGTGCATAGACGTTCAAGAATTTTTCGAGCTAATCCAACCGCTATGTCATCATCTTCCTTGCCTGTATATGGTATGCCCATTAGTGGATATGCTGGCATAATAAATGTGCAGCAGGCTCTGCAAGGCAACAGCTGGTCATATAACGTCAAATTTTCTGACGGCACGTAATATTTACCCAGATATTTATTTACGGTTTCACTTATATCGCCAATGGGGCACGGATTATACCTCAGTGTATTCTCAAAACGGGTGACACTTATGGTGATGATCGACAAAATTTGGAGCGGGAATTTCATCTTCAATATCATAGTGGTCTATTTCGGAATCATTCACATGCAGGTTCAAATCAGTTTGTAATATTTAAATCAAATAGAGACTCTCAGTCTCGTGTTGAGGTTATTGCCTGATCGATCGTTTTCTGAACCCCAAATTTGACAATTTGGATGAGTAACTTAGCTATCAAAAATGAGGCTCATCGCTGTTAAAGATTTTGTTCAAAAAATCAGCATCCACTTGTTATTCCATAAGCAATTGAACGCACTCTTTTCGCTGTACGTGGTAAGTAGGCTTCAGTTTTTGGGTGAATTGAGCTTTGTTAGTATGGAAATGAAAATCTTTTGTGAGAATACACTGTAGTGTAAAGTTTTTTGAAATGTCCAATTCTTGTCCACGGTGCCGAATTGATGTTCCTAGACTCCGTGTAGCCCTCCACTTTTAATAAAACTGAACTGTCAGATGTCACGCTGTTCTTTTTTTCGTTGGCCGCACTATCCCGCATAAATGGCGCATTCTAAAAATATTTTGCTAAATGCTTTTGGTACCCTTTGGATATGTTGCATGTATTCGCAACAATATTCGACATCTTAAGAGAACGTAAGTTTCTGAAAAGGCTTGCAAAAATTTCATAATAGGCCCAAAAGTTTCATAATAGAATTTTTAATAATAGTCAAAAATGGTGCCAAACTGGGCTCCTATTACTTTCGAACACTTTTGTTTCTGAACGAATGTCATCGTAAATGGAAACAAGCGTTATTCCATTGTTCATTTTCAACTTTTGTCAATCACAATATTAAATAAAAAATTGGTCTTAGTGTTTCATTATAAATCAAATAAATAAAAATATTTAATATGAGACATCGAAAGCAAAGGTACACAATTTTTTCTAAGGTGTTCAGAATCAAAACTTAGGATACAAACAATGACAATATACAAATTGAATTGAGTAAGTTTAATTTATTGGCAAAAATAACTAAACGTGGTGTTCTTGCAGAGATTTCAAAGTTGTTGATCCCTTGGGATTGTGTACTCCGATCGTAATGATTGCAAAACTGCATATGCAAAGGTCCAGGCACGATACTGGTTGGGACGACCCGCTGCAATCGGAGTTCGTGAAGTTGTGGCAATAATTTCACAATTAATTGGTCAAATTTTCGTGTGTGGTGATACCTCGATGTGTTAAGCCTTCAATTGATGCAATCAATATTCAATTGAATGGATTTTGTGATGCCTTCACCACGTTTATTTGTTAAATGTCCGATCTACAGTGGCACCATTAAATAAAAATCTGACTATAAATCGTTTAGAGCTGTGCGCGGCTTGTTACTGGCCCAACTGATGGACGAAACGAGGAAATGAGCGGGTTCTCAAACAACATTACGTCGAATAAATTCCAGTCCTACACTATACAAAGAATTTGTTTCGAATCATATTTCGGGAATTCGGAACCTGGCTAAGCCGTCAAAATGAAGTTATGTTCCAACAGCATTCAATCCGGTAGACACTATTTCAAGAGGGTTATTGTCGAATGAATTGATTGAACAGGATTTGTAGTGCTCTGGACCTCGGTTTATGATAGACGATGCAAAAATATGGCCTACAATTTTGATTTAAAGGCTAACGATTTGGAATACAAAGCAGTCAGCCCACTGTTTTGGCAGCACAAATAGAGAAAACGAAACCTGATGAATTCTAACTGTCTAAGTCTTCAAGCTTGTGGTTTATTTATAATTGTAAACAAGATACAAAAGAACGACATCGTGGTGTGCGTGTTTTGATCAGCTTAATGTGTAGTAAGCTGATATCAGACATTTGGAAAAACATGGAGCGGTGAATTGCAAAAGTAACTTACACTCACTGTATCCGTTTATGGATAGAGGGTTACTACATGTAGGGGACAGACTCCACAATGCTGATTGGCCATTATCCTTATCCATTAATCATTTGAAACCAAGTGGTCGAAATTTTTGTGAAAAGGTGGTATACAAATGTATTGGTTACTTCCGATCGACCAAGGCACGAAGGCAATGCACCTGGAAGTGTATCACGACTTAACGACAAGGAATTACATTTAGTCGAAACCTCCAAGATCGCAGCACTTTCTAGGTCTTTGAAAAGCGGCAGTTCGTCGTGAAAAACATCATCTTTATCGAATAGTGAGGGGATCATCTTTCAAAATTAATGAATTGCATACACTGGTATTACAAGTGGTGGGAGTTATTATCATTCGTGCTCTTTTACTCATATCAGATGATCCATAGGATTTGAAATGTATTGACCTCGGGATATCTTTTGGTCGGTGGTTCAATGGAATTTGTGCCTGATCCCAGCCTTTTTCATTTCAATTTTAATCGTTTGACGCTATATCATTGTCTACAAGATATATTAGGTCAATTTTGACAACGTTGGTTGTCGGAGTATTTGTCAGCATTGCAACAGCCTAACAAATGAAGATGTTAAATTCGGATTATCAAATAGAATGTTTGGTACTAATCAATGGAGACAATGTATTCCTCCTGGAAACTGGGTTACTACTCGAATTGTCAAGGTACATCTCGAAACTGATGATTTAGTATGATGTGTGGTGACTTCGAAACTTGTAATGGAATGTTTAAGTGAGCAGATGCGAGACTTTGCGCACTATCAGTTGATTATTGAATTAGGAGCTATTTCAACGAGCGTATTTTGTTTTATTCGTCCTTGATTTATCGTATATTCGTGTAGAGTGCACTGAAAATGAAAACGTCATATTATGAAAAAAATTTATTCGCTCTAAACTAAAATTAGTGGTTGTAGAAATATTGGTTTCCTGATTGGAAAATATCCATTTTTCAGGATTTCTATAACATGCTTCTATAGCCCGAAGATAACTTGTTGACTAAGGTTCAAAATAATTTGATATGAACTTGTCTAGTTGAAAGTGTAGAATAAGTGTCCTCCTTAGCAGATTGTATCATTTTCGACTTATTTGGTGTAGTTCCTCGAGAATCCACGAGAAGATGCTTCTGAGTAATTCAGATTTCATAGCTACCATTTAGATGACCTTATACAAAATCGGATAAAATGATTGCGATTTAATCGGTTTTAAAAAATAAAATTTTTCGACTACTGAATGTCCTTGACTTTCATCTTCTTCTTGCACACTAAAAACGGAAATTTGATACCTTGTTTTGTTTGATTTTAATCAAATGTCCCTCTAATATAAAATTCTATACATTTTGTGATGTCAAATCAGAGTTGTTTTTAGGAATTTTGCAAATTTTCAAAGATCCCCACTACGTATGTATATCAACCTTTTCGGTTTAATTGTGATTCCTGGTTCTTTCTACATAATTACGGTTGAACATAAAATATTTTGATAAAAATGCGAACAACTAGGCACCAAGCATATAATTGTCGTGTTATCTGGAAGGTATATAAAATTTAAATTTGGTTTTTATTGCTCCCCAAACATTGTATACGCGTATACGCGATAACAAATATACAACAAAATTTAATATTTTCCTAATTAAATTAAGTAATTTAAATAAATTAATTTTTATAACATGGTAAAAATATTTTTTGGATTATCCAAATATGGAAAATTATATCGTGGCCCATGCAACACGTCACAGTCACACCGAGATGAATCATTATTAGTAACCGTGAAAATTATTTTCGTGACAGTGATTATTAGTAAATTTTAATTAAACCGCGAAAATCTATAACCATATTATAGTAAAATGATTTATGGCTCACAATGGGATTCGATATAGATTGGTATACATGTAAAATATGCTAATTAGCAACACTAAAAAATTTAATTGTTTTACAAGAAAATGTGGTTAAGTCCAGTAGAAAGGTGTTAATAGTCCACCACCTCATATAATGTATATGGTGCGGTGAATAAATTAAAATGTTATTGCCATTGCATTCACCTCTGTGTCTAAAACAACGAACACATATTTTTTATAGTGACAGCCTTATACACTTTAAATTAATATTAAACCCATTAATTTTATTTTAGTGTTATCTAAACTATAAAACGATTTCAAACGGTTTAAATTTACGAGATCGATCGAGACGTTTTCTTTATACATTTACTTATGCACGGTTTTGGATTAATTAATATTTTTCTAATCTACTGCTAATTCATTAATAAAGCTGTAGCCCATTTCCATAATTTTATCATCATGATCTAATCGAAAAAAATGTCTTAACGATATAATCATCGCACATTCTATATAATTAACCGCGTATGTATATGCGGCTGTGTGTGTGTGTGTGTGTATTTTTGTGTGTCTATAAACAAATAAATAGACAGATTATTAATTTCACTTTCTTGTCTTAGGCGCGCTGCGCTGACGGAAGATTTATGATTTTCATTTTTCTTATTTTTCGAATATCTTGGCTAGTCGTAAAAAACCACAAAAAAATCTTACATTCTTAACTTTATAGCGTTTATGATCTACACAGAAATAGAGATGATTTTGATAAATAGATTTCTATTAATAGGCCTGGACCGGAATTATTTTCCTCCTCTGTTTGTATATAAATAATCGCTGGCACAGGTAATTTTAATTAATTGGCTACATTTTTTGCAAACTTTTCGGTGTTAAAATACCCTCGTTTTTAATTTGTCTACATTTACACACACGCAAACCATCATCGTCATCACAAAAAATATAATAAAATCCCAACATTAAATCTGGGTTGGATATACATAAATACCAGGCAGCCAATAAGAAAATCTTGACAGGAAATGAGCATAAAAAATCACCGAGCTTGTAAATATAAAAATTCATTTCAATTTTACAAAAATTGTGAATTAATTTTACCACATTTAAGGGAATCGGCAACGGTTCGTACACACCGCATACACATTATTATTTATCTAATGAAATTCATTAACCAAAGCGACGACACTCGGGGAAATGGGGAGATGGTGGTTTGTATTTACTTATAGATATAGATAAGAGTACCCGAAAAATAAAAAAATCTAATAAAATTAACTTTCTTATTGTTATACCCATTTCTTATCTAATGTCGTAGATCTTTAACACTAATTTAAATAAATTGCCCATTTTTACGTTGGTCCGCTCGCCCGTTTTGTGTTTAACTAAATAAAAAAAAATAATTTAAATTGAAATTCGTCTTCTTCGTATTTTATCTCGTCTAATTTTGACTAATGAACTTGCGGGTAAATATTTTATGAGTGTAGTGTTGATGTTATAGGGAAATAGATATATGTAGGGTGAATATAGGGGTAATTTGGTGACATACATTTTTAATATGCTTACTGCTTGCATTTTACTTTAATTGTTTGAGAACTGTATTTCCGATAAATCATTTGCGTCTTGAGCTAAACTCCTACGGTGTAGTTGTCGTTTTGAAGAACTGTGTCTCGTAAGATTTATAACCAAGATATAGACATGAGCATGAAAGGGCTGATCTTGTGGCTACTAAGAAGTATCAATCCATTTTCGCTTAATGCAACAAAGCTTAGTTTATAACCCAGTTTTTGTCAACCGTTGTCGGAAGATAATGAAACAGGCTCGGGACCACGAACAAGTTAGAAACAAAAGCTGCTCTATTCTATTGTTTCGTCTTTCTAATATAAGTAGTATAAGAATCGGCAACCTTTAAACAAACTCAAAACCTTCCAACCACAAATCCTGAATTACTATCCTTGGAATATTGTTTCATCGTTTCTGATAGAATAATTTTTTAGTGACTTTATCCGTAGTAGGTAGTGTGATCTTGATTGTGAAATAATCAATTTGTGGTTTATACAAGATATTCGATCGCCGTTTTTTACTCTCCTGATTCAAGCAGTAATCAAACCTACTTTGGTAAGGTTATATCTACCTTTAACGCATCTGCTTCTTAAATTTAAATCGTCTACATTTACTACATTCAATGTTATATCTGATGCTTCAGGGAGAGATGCTTTCCATCTTTATTTAGTTGTTGGGATTACTTACCATCAAGTAGGAGACTAATTTCTCGGTATTTATCGCCAGCACATAAAAAATTGTTGATCTTTTTCGCTTATGATTATTTGCCTGTACATTTTATCGACGTCTGCCTAAACATATATTTATGCTAGCGCTTCCTCATCTAAGCTCAACCCGGAATTTGATTTGGCATACCAATCTAAATCTTTTAGAAAATATCTTTGAAACTCTTCGAAAATTTTTTTGTATTAAATTCTTAACGTTTCATCTGTTCCAAACTTCCTCTCCATTTAACACTCGAGAGAGTTTGCAAATACCCGTGAAACTGCCTCAGGAGTTTCATTGCTTTTGTTGTTTTATGGAATCTGAACTACAACTTTGATGAACTACGATTTTCGAAAAATGTTCTTCCAATCGTTTCAACACTAACAATGAAAAGAAACAATTGATTTCCTTTTGATTGGGTGCAGTGGTCATTGGATCAATTTGTAGGTCCTTTTCTGCCCGAAAACGTATTTTCCATTTTAGTGTGTTTTTTGGTGTTTGGTTTGTGTTCCTTACAGGTTTATATGCAAAATCGATCCATCTATCTCCTAAGTCATAAAATAAGCTCAATTTTTAATTATGACTATACGCCCTGATCTTAAGCGATTTGTCGTTATTCTTATGGTTTCAATATATTCCCGGTTTGATATGAAATATTGAATAAATATATAAATTATTTTCGGAAATCCTAGATACTGATCTTAAGATCTTATCATACCATAAGATACTGATCTTAAGCAATTTGTAATTCTTCCTATGGTTTCAACTTTATTTTCAGGTTTGTTATGAAAAAAACTAAAAGTTAGGTCCATCTTTCACCTAAATTATATCTTATTTCCATTTTGGAAGCATAACTATAAGATCCTGATCTTAAACATTTTTATGTACTAATGCCGAACGGAAACAGAAATTGAACTACAGTCTCTTCCTGCCTCCCGTCGCTTCGGCGTATACAAAAATCATTTTATTTTATTATCATTTTAATCATTTTATTCTAAACTTGGCCTGTTTACATGTTCCCAAAATAGCAGAGTCCTGTGAGAATTCATACAGCCGTTCTTAACTCTAGTTGACGCAGATAAATTATTGTTTTGGAGCGCCTCAATTCAAGCTTTCACGAACGATGACTTGCATGTCACAAGCGATGTTGTTCGTCAAACTTTCAGTTACCGAGGGATCCACTCCTTTCCATATAGCGCCAGTTACCATTAAAATAGTTTCCAGACTTTTACCTATTCAGGTTGCACATGGTAGGTTTTACCGTGCCTAACGAGTTCGTTGGCCCTTCAGTTGCTCTGTGCGTTCAAATGATCAGCGTCCCAGACTTTTTATCTGGATATTGAATTTCTCCCCAATCTCATTGAGAGGCGAGTGGAATAATTAAATGTCACGCTAGACGTTAAATCAGCTGTCACTTCAGCTTGGTATACGCTTAACAGTAATTAGGGACGTCACATTGTTAAAGGCACTCTCAAGAGAGACTGTGCTCAGCTACTAGGCCTAATTGTCTAGCTCGTAACAACCGTTCTAGAGTTTTTCAAAGACGACTTTTCCTTGCTTTTGGGATAAATATCACCTTTACTTCGGTTAATTTTCTTAGGCACATATATCAGCTACTCTCTGTAGATTGCCGCCTGTCTAGAAAGAATAACTGTTGAGTTAGTTATCGGATCCTAAAATATCCCTTGAAAGTCAGTTTCGATAAGCACTTCAATATGTCCATAAACTATCCAGTATAATTGAATGATTTGGTCCTCTTTCATTTTATCTCGGAAGAGTTTCCAAGTCTTTCTTTGTCCTTCCTCATTTAACTTGGGTCTTTAAGTCCAAGTTATTTGTATCCTGATAAAAATGGTGCAAGATGACCCTGGCTTAAACACTTTTTTCTCGACGTTTTTGATCTCAAAAATGCAAACAAACTTGTTCTCATTTTTTCGTAAGCAACTGGGCTTTTTGGAACTTGTACGTATGGTTGTTCGTTTTTGAGCGGTTCGAAGGTTAAGTTACTTAACTCTAGATATCATTTTATCGCTACGATGACTTTTGAACGTGGAAGACGAATACTTTGAATTAAGTTTTTATCGTATTTATAAATTGGTACAGTTATAAAATTAAGGGACTGTAGCCGTCTCGAAAAAAGATATTTTCTGTCAGCAATCAATTTGAATGACCTATTCGTAGAGGTTTTGAGATTCATACGCCGTAATGTGTTGTCCGTGTGTTGGGATTAATTTAACAAAGTCGCGCTATTTCAAAACTTCCTTTTTTCCGTTTGATAGAGGTTGTCTTTTATTAGGCCCGCTTAAATGACTATTTTTGTATCAATGGGAAAAACCCACTTCAATTTACATGGCAATATTAAAATTGTCATAAATCACACTTCTGTATCTCTACTCGAGCTCCACACAAGGGCCGAAATGGACTTACACTATGTCATACTAAATGACGATGGTAGGCATCAAAGAAAAACATTTGAATCCCACCAGACCTTAATGTGAAATTTAAATACAGAGTTCGGCACTCGAAGTGTTACCAATTACAAATGCTGTAAATTTGTCAATTTTTATTTTTGTTTATTTCAAAACTTCAGCATATCGTAAAAACATTTCAAATTTAACAAGAATTTGTTATTGTTCGATGTAGCCACCTTTAGCGCACATAATAGCATCGAGTTTGTTCGAAAAGACTTCACACGCTGCACGAATGTGGTCTTTCTTTAAGGCGTCGATCGACTCATATTTTTTAGTTAATACTTTGGCCTCCAGAATGGATCATATGGAAAAATCCATTGGATTTTAGTCCGAGGAATATGGTGGCCATTGTTGTGAAGAAATGAAGGTGGGCACTTTTTCTTCTATAAAACGTTGGGTTTCACGGACTTAAACACGAGGCGTGTTGAAACGCCCAACTGAATTGTTTACGTGCACAAGGTAACAAAGCATTAAACGTTTCCTTGGGCACGGAAACGATTCGGTTGGACGTCTTTTCACGGTACATTTGTTGATTTAACTTTTCGCCCTGCCCAATGAAAACGAGTGATGAGTGTCCTGCAGCAGTTACCGCGGCCCAAACCATCACTGATATTGGCGGTTGCTTTCGCAGAGCAATTTGCTGGTCTAAATTGTCCTTTGATTTGCACTCTAACCAAACACGATCGTTTTTTTTTTGTTTCTGAACCGTAAAAATTTTTTCATCAGAAAATCCCAAATTCTCAAGCTCGCCATCAACGTTCAACTGTTTTAACACCTTTGGTCGAGCTAGGCGAACTACTTTTTGTACAGGTGTTAAATGTTTTACTCTTTGTATTTTGTAGGGCTTCAATCGTAGTTCATTTTTTAATATGCGCCCCATGCTACGAGCAGACACATTGAGATTTTTCGCCAATTGAACTGCGCTTTGTCGTGGGATTACGTTCAATTCTGATCTTCACCTTTAGAACCATTTCTGGCGATGTTTCTGTTTTTGGATATCCACCTCCATGGCGTTTTTTGACGCTACCAGTATCATTTTAACGTGTAATGGTCCGATTCACAAACATTTTGTTCACAATGAAATGTTGTAGCTCATTAACAATGGCTGGTTGCGATTTTCCAGCCAAATACAAAGCAATAACACTGTTGTGTTTGAGTTCCATTTCGATAACTTTTTTTAACTGCGACGTAAAACGATATGCTTCCGTAGGCTTGTAAACAACATAACAGATCGACACTTGTCATAAAATGAGCACGCTGTCATTTGCCGTGTGGTTGCTACAACAGCGTGAAGTTGATAACACTTCGAGCGCCAAATTCTCCTGAATTTGGAGATACAAAAACACTGGCAAATTATTCCCCAGTAACGGAAGTCAAACTTGCCCACACTCGGAATTTTACTGAAATAAAACTCTTACAAAATAACAAAATATGTGCTGTAAATAGTGTACAGTTCGGTAGAATATTCGAGCTATAATATTGCATGGATGAAGTTAGCCTTAATTTTATTAATAAAAAACTAAAATATTAACCGAGCGACAGCATTTAAAAATAAAAATTGAAAGGATTAGACTATGTAAGCGTACCCGCTTTAAAAATAAAGCTACTCCTCCCGCCCCATTGTTGAGGTTACATAATAAATGTGGTACTGCTACTGGATGAGGCATACTGGAATGTCGTGAGGTGATCTTGTATTCTTTCCATTTTAATTATTATTTGTAATAAGATCTAATAAGGTCATCTGTTGCATTATCTCTCTCTTCCATGTGCCTCCAAATAATTTGAAATTATCAAATCCAAATATACACATGAACTTCTACAGTGACGATAATTATTATTTTGTTAATGTCACGAATACGCTCATTTTCAGCAAGCGTTGTTTATTAGAAAAAACGAGGAACTGTGGCACTTTTCCGGTAATTCCCCGGGCATAGGGAGCTGGGGAAAGAATTTATATGTAATTTCTGTTCAAATATTATTTTTCCGGCCTACTGAGGAGAAAAGTTTGATGTAAATTTTTATAAATTGGGAATAATTTTTCCATATCTAAATTGGCAGGGCAAATTATTCCCCATTAAATTTTGTTTTTAACAAAATTAACACTAACTTTTTACCTCAGACAAGCCAGAAAAAAAAATGTTTAAATAAAAATTATATATAAAATCTTTCCCCAGTTCCCTATTCCCGGGCAATTACCAGAATAGTGCCACTGGTGTACTTCTTACGTCAAAATAAAAAAAATTGTTCTACAGAAGTCAAAAGTCCATATTCATAATATCGCTTTAATATAAAATTGTTAAATGGACTATCGTGCAATGGTGTGGAGTTTACAAGTACAATGTCAAATGGTTGGTGGGATCAGCCTTTTAATTCAAAAATACTAAGTGATCTGTCAGTGAGGTTCTGGTGTTGGACATCTAAATAATAAGCAACAATTGCGACAACTGTTGCACAAATCTTAAAATTTTCGCCTTCTATAGAACAAAATTTTTTAATGCCGTTTGGTGCAACAATTATCGTGTTTTTAATGATTGTGAAATACATACCAAAAATAATACCAAAAATGTACACTGTTAAATTTAAAAATATTCCAATTGGATTTGTTTTGTAGTGAAATTGAAACATTCTTAGATAATCTTTAACATTTATACTAGAGAAGCCTTTGAATCCCTAATAGTGTCGCTGTAAAGAACAGATAATTTTCTAACAATTTTAAATAAACACGAGAAAATTGTGATACAATTTACTAAAGTTTTTTTAATTCTAAAGAAGGTTATTTTAGACACTGTTTCTACTTTTATATCTCCGAATCTAGAGATGTTCACGGGGTCTCACCTATATGGCTGAATAGCTAAGTCAAAACCTCACGTGTGTGGTAAATAAGGTTGAGATATGATGATTTGTAAATTGTTCAGCGTATTTTAAACAATAGTGGTTTTTGATTTATATCTATTTTCAAATTTTACTGTTACCGCTCCTTGAGATATTCATAATATTTAAAATGTATTTTAAGATAGCACAAACAAAGTTTTAACAATGAAATAAACATGGTTAATTTATGAAAATATTTACTGTGCCATATACGACTTAGAAGTTTCATGAATTTGAATAAATTTTCAAATTTTATTTCACCGATCCTAGAGATGTTCACGGGATCTCACCTACATGGTCAGATAGATCAGCCAAACCCCTATGTGGGTAATGAACGGGATCTAATTATGATGATTTGTAACTAGTCCAGAGACATTTTTACGTTTATGGTTATATCGCCCATACCAGAAGTGTTCGCGGGATTTCTTTCGTATAAGCGAATAGGTCAGAAAATTTTCTATCAACATCGTGCAAATGGGGCACGAATAATGACTTTTATCATGTTTTCCATAATTTACAGCTTCTTCGTTCACAATTTTACTCTCGTTTGGAAATTTTGGTATTTTCTCCAATAGGATTTTTACCCATTGACATTCCCAAATAAGCTGCGAACCCGATTTATTGTGAAAACAATCAAATAACAAAAATCCTATGGATGTTCACATGGTCACGTTTATATATACTTTTAGATAGTTCAAAGTTTCCACTTTCGATAGTTCCGAACAGGGTTCATTTGTGATGATATTTACTGGGCCATATACGACTTAGAAGTTTCATGAATTTGAATAAATTTTCAAATTTTATTTCACCGATCCTAGAGATGTTCACGGGGTCTCACCTACATGGTCAGATAGATCAGTCAAACCCCTATGTGGGTAATGAACGGGATCTAATTATGATGATTTTTAACTAGTCCAGAGACATTTTTACGTTTATGGTTATATCGCCCATCCCAGAAATGTTCACGGGATTTCTTTCGTATAAGCGAATAGGTCAGAAAATTTTCTATCAACATCGTGCAAATGGGGCACCTTCTTTACTATTGGTACTGAATTTACAGGGCTTAACCAATTTTAAAAAGTAAAGTCGGCAAAAAATTTAGCACTTATTTTAGCACTTTATCCGAAATTAGTTAACTAAATTTTCTATTTTATATGAAATGAAATTTGTAGCCTTGCCAATTTAGCTGTGAGAAAACACAAACAGAGTAAATGAGTGATAAGTTTTTATTCGCCTAAATGTACTCTATTTTAAAGATATAAAGGATATTCATCCAATAGATATTCATAATTCGAGGATTAAACGAGGAAATTGCTAATTTTTGTTACGAAGTTGACAGGCATGAATTTTTGTACTTGGATTAAAATTGTCAAACGTAGCTACCCAAATGAAAAATTGGATTAGTATGAGAGAGCCAGACCAGTCTTGCTATAGTTTGAAGTTTGCAAATCGCTAAAAAAACAGTTTTAACCAATGCGTAATACGCGATAGATGATCTTCGAGTTTACCTAAGCTGACCCCGTAACTTTTCTTGTGTATAAGATGTTGATTTAAATTTTTACATATATATTCTCTTGTATATTAAACATTAATTAATTTTTTTCTATTTTCAGGTAAGCATTTTACTGATTCTGTATACACCATCTGAACATCTCATTGCAATTGTATAAAGCGTTGTAATCACCCAAAATGTAAGTTTTTGTTGTTTATCCATCACATTCATTGGTATTCATCAATTTACGAGTCAGTTTTAGCCAAGTTTCAAATTGAATCCCCTACCGAAATTAAATCCTTCTCTACCTAATTCCAGCCAAATCGTAATTTATTCATAATCTTTCTACATGGAATCTCTATACAATTTATTGAATCCACCCATTTCCGTTTTTTGCATATACAAATTCAGCATTACAATTATTTCTAATTCTGAAATTCAAAATGTAATTTGAGCACGTCCCGGTATACGAAGCTAAACACAAAAGCTAACTTTTGAATAAAACAAAAATTAATCTTCAGCCACGTAATAATTACACATTTCAACACAGTATTTTCCCAAAAAACGAAAAACTTTTTACCGTCTCCTCCTTTATCTCGTGATGTGTATAGTGTGACAAATTTTCACAATTTTTCCATATTCAATTTACTTTACAACAAACAAAAAACCAAAAAAGCTCAAAGCTCGTTGTTTTTTTACACTTGTCGGGAGATAAAAAAAAACTTACTCGGGTATAGTAACGTAAAAGATAAGAAAAACTTGTATTCTCTGAAGAGGAAATACGGTTTGATTTTGTTGTATTTTTTTTTGAAAATTATTTATTTAATGAAAATGAAGATAATAAGTAAAAGAAGTTGGAAGAAAATAAAAGAAAAGATAAAACGAGGAAAAATGTTTTATTTAATTCTTCTTGTTGTGTTGATCTGGAAAAACAAAAAAAAAATCGTGTTTACGATTGAAGAAAGGTTTAGAGTAGAAAAGCATTTTTATCTACGTCTATTAAATAAAAAGAAAAAAATATTTTATATTCTTAGAAAATTTAGTTTATTATAAATATTTTGGTTTATGATTTAGAATGAGATTAGAACCGTTTCAACAACAACCGCACACAGAACATAAAATTTGCCTTGCTACCAAGGGTAGGTGTGTGTGGGCGTGGATCATGACGTGTGAAAGAAGACACCTATGAAATGGTATGCTATGAATTTAAACAGTAATATTCTGCACGATCTTTGCAAAATCATTTATGTATTCATAAAATGCATACTGTTATTGCCACAATGATGCTGCTGCTGCTCACCAAAAATTTTAGAGCACGTACAATTATATGTTTCTGTCACTTTTTGTTGCTTGAAAAGTTATTCTACTTTGTAATTGAATTTAAACATACCTAAATCATATAGCTCTGGATATATAAAACTGAAAGATAAACAATGCAATCTCGATAAAATAAAAATCTTATCTAAAATTTTGATGTTGATTTTCACTATTATATATTTTCTTCTTCATGATTTTCAACATCGTCTTAGATAAACATAATTTTTATTATACGAAATTTTTATGTTATTTTGAGCAACAACCCTTCGAATTATGTTTGTTTATCGTATATGACTTTATTAGCAGCACAAACGAAAATATAAAAAATGGATTGCTATTGTTTGATGATGATGATGTTGATGATGATGAAGCTGCTGCTGCTCAGCGTCCGTTGTATGATTTATTGATTTACTTATTTTTTTATGTTTTTTAAGTTTATGATAATTTTTTTGTTGTTTATAGGAAAGTAGGTTGGGGTGATAAAGAAACTATGTATATGTATTTTGTTTATCTACCTTAGGGTAGTTTAAATTAAAATCTGGATTTTAGATTGGGGCTATTTATTTAGACTTTTGTATATGTACGCACTTGAATTGTATGTATCAAACCACAAAATAATCTCTATAGGGGAGTGGCTTTATCAAAGAATTGTTTTTAAAATATCTCATCATGCTGTAACCAAATCGGCCTAATGGGTTAAAGCCGTAAAATAACCTTAATCCCGGATAATATGTTTTATTGATTATTTAATCATCATCCTTAATCTACCGTGCCTTTGAGTATACATTACATAAATCTGAAGTTTTCAGTCATTTGTTACAAATAGAAGTACAGTAAACCCTCTGAATGAAAAATATCGCAGGACCCGACAACATTATCCATCATTCATTAAGGCTGTTAATCCGAGTTGAATAATGATTTTACAATTTTTTGTTTATTTTATACAAAAATTTGGGCTTCTGTCCGATACAATGATTGTTACTGTACCTTTCTAGAAGTGTATGGTGAATTCAACCAACTGGCTTGTGTTTATAAACTGATATTCAGATTTATCACTTTATTTGTCATAGAAGAATTACGGGTTTAGTGAAGCATTTTTAAAATGATTTTATAATGAATTTCAACAGCTAGTAGATGGGTGTCCAAAATAAGGAGATAACAAATTGTTTCGCGTTTTATTAAATTCTGAAGTTTTGATGTAGAGCAAGAACAAAATTTTTATGATCTTTTGAAATAAGTAAAGAAACGTTTGTGAGTAATGTTTTATTATTATTATCTCTGCAATACTCCGAAATACTCCCAAACTCTTTTGTGGCTCGCTTTTGGCCAGCCAAATCGAGGAAGTACGGCTATAGATCCAATTTTCGTAAAGCCATCTGCACATTACAGAGCTGTATGCCAGCCTATATTACTCGCATTTAAGATGGGTGGACCCATGAGTTCTGCACTCCGACAAGAGGTCATAATTCTGTTCATTTTCATCACAAATCCTAATTTGATGATGAAAAATCCTGCCCCTATCGGGTTTCGAACCCGGTACCTCCCGATTCAAACGCCAAAATTTTACCCACTGCGCCGTTTGGTCGATGAGGGCAACCTTATTGTGGAAACTCATTTGAAGTATATCAATTTTTGAAACACCACTTTAATCATAGCAACAATTTTACGTAAAACAAGTTATGATAAAACATTTAATTCAAAATTTCCGGAACCGATTCCGTTGACTTCTTTTATTTTAATATTCTGCTATTATTTCTAAGGTAACTCGATTTTACTATCAAATTTGTAAATAACAAGCTATAAATTGCAGCTTGTTTCCTCCACCTTCACTTCGTGCAGTGGGGTCAGATTGACAATCTTGTTTCCATAGGATTTGTATGAAAACAAGCTTTTTACTTGTGTATATAGAATTCATTTATTTATATTTTGTTTATTTATTACAAAACTTTAAAATTAATTGCATATTTTATAAAATTAGTTTTCAAAATTTAAAATTAATCAAAAAATCATAAAATCATAATTATAGATTTTACTTATAATAACTTTTACTTATAATAACCGCTGACGTTGACTGGACGAAGGTTTTGGCTGCTGAAATGGAACATTTATAATAGTCGTGGAGTATCCAATTTGTTGTAATGCCACTTTTATGGTTTTGGTCATAGCCTGCGGGTTTTGTAAACGACTCATTATGTGATTATTAGCTAGTTCGGAGGCCAAGTTTAGCAAAAATTTCTTTCTTTCTGATTTTCGTCGTTTAGTGTATAATGGCGTATTAGCCAACCGTAGTAAGCTGCTACACCAACTACGTCAATTATATTAACAAAGAGAACCATTGGCCATCGTCGAGTCTTCCTTTTGCAGGTATATGTTTCACTAACTTATCTAGTGTATCAACACCGCCTTCATTGTCATTATAATCTAAAATTATTTGGTCGAATTTGCTCCCCTATGCTTCGTTTCTGCCTTACCTGCTAGTTCTCGAGGTAACTCTGGCTTATCTAACCTTATCATTTGCTTTGAAAGTTTACACCACGTAAAATAATTTTCTATTATTATGGGTCGTCCTTTATTGACGTATCCTTTGGCTAGTCGATGAACTGCATTGAGAGCCAAATCTGTCACGTGTGGTTCGTCTCTGGATGTTCTACCGACATAAATTTCACGTTTCAATAGAAAAGCATCTATTGAATCGCAAATTCAAAAAATCTTTATGCCACATTTGCCAGGTTTACTGGGGATATATTGCCGAAAAGAACAGCGTCTTCGTGTGGATACGAGCTGCTCATCAACAGTCAAATGGTTTATATGGCTCCTTTATAAAATCGAGAAACATAAGCCATATATCGCGAATTGCAGCTATTTTATCAGTTTTTATGCGTTCTTTTCTCGTGTTGTGGTTATCGAATCTCATAAATCTTAAATCCCGATGAGTGTCGAGTTGCCACAGCTCATCCAATCTTTCATCCCAATTTCTTCGTGTTCCGGCATAAATTAAAATGGGAATAAGTGCATATATTTCATCTACATTTGTATCATGCCATATGCGACATCGTTTACCATCTCTAACAATAGTGTTATAATGATCATTTCCTTTCCTGCTTGTGTCACGAACGATGATATTTACTAATGTTTTTGGAAAAACACGTTTGGAACATTGAACCGGTGTAGTGAGTTATTGTTGATTTGCGGTTTTTGATATCTTGGCACTTTTGAAATTCTCGACCCATTTGGTAAACTAGTCTATTTCCAATTCTCGGCATATTTTCTGTTTTGTGCGTAGTATAGGTTATCAGTGGATTCAAATTCACTAGAACTTTCTTCATCTTCACCAATTTGTAATTGTTCATTCGCTATTAGTTCATTTTCAATTTGAGGTATATCATCACCAGAATCATTAGGTGAAATAGCGTCGTTATCAAAATTATGGTAATCTTCTAATCTGAATCATCCGAAGCCAACGGCATTAAAACTCTTTCAAATAGTTCACGTAACTCGGTGCTCGTTTGGCGTTTTCGTGCCATCTGTAACCATAAAAAACAAGTAAAAACCGTTAACATTCAACTCAAACAACACAACAATAAAAATTTACTTAACGTTTACACAGAATCAATTCAGGATAGTAAAAATAAAACCAAATCTAGTAAAACCGAATTGGCAACAACTGATAACTAAACACAAGAAGGTACAAAAAATGAAACTTATCAAAAACCGATTCAGGATTATATCCTTGTTCGTAATAATGTATAAAAAAATACTCACAAAAATTTATCAACCGACTAACACAAGAAAAAATAAAAAACAAAAAAAATTATGTACAGCAGTTTGTTTTTGTTGCGTAATATTGGGCCCGATTCGATGTAAATCTTCTATAAATAAATCTTTTCTTCTATTATTGTTATGAAATGTGTATCAATTTCTGATTGAAAACTGATTTCTAAATAGAAAATGTATTGAATTTTACAAGGGGTCAAAATGATCCCACTACACGATTATCGGCCTAATTTCATTTATTTGATGTAAAATACCCTAAAATTAACCGATTTTGACGCGTTTTTTATCAACATTTTTTTAATTAATATCTGTTTAGGCATATCTAAAAGGAATTTTCTAAATATTTGATAAATAATTTTTTATTCAGGTTCAAATATCTATGGGGTCAGCCAGACCCCACTACACGAAGTGAAGGTTAATTTGCATCGAGTTTTCATTGTTAAAATAACATAATACAAAAAATAGTAGGCTAACGAATGCAGTAGGGCTTTAGGATTTCAAAATGACACTTTGCATATTATTAGGGCTCAATTTTTTACAAATTACAAATAGGGCTCACGGAAAAAATTATCGCTAGTCCAGGAGCCGAAAAGACAAGAAACGAAAGTTTCAAATTTCGCCTAAAAGACGACGTAAAAACCCGATTCGCCAGCTTAAACAAAGGAAATTTGTGGTCATCATAGAAATGTGGAAAACATACTACCCCTTCAAGATACTATATTGAAAATGAAATTCATTTACCGTTCAATAATATTTGTGTTAAATAACCAATTTCTAAAAAAGTGTACTATCAACGAATCTCATTGATAAGGTTGTCATCCGGAAATTTTAGTGGTCGAGTTCTGGATTAACACAATTACAGCCATTATATTTTTCGAATACGAATGAACATATCGATCGGAATATGTGATCAGAAGTCCCTAATTCGTAAATTTCTAGAAAATTTTGTTAGAAATTGAATGGTACATGTATATCCTTTTCATTTCCTTTGTTATGCCAAAATTTCCGCGATAATTTGTACCATTGATTTTTATTGGCGTTTGCAACATTTTCTCGAGCGATGGTAATATTGGGGAGAAGGGGGAATATATTGAATCAATAATTTTTAGACAGTCAATTCATTCCAGACGTAAATGGCATAGTACAAATTTTGCCGCCGTATTCATGGTAATGAACAGATTCGGATTAGCACAAATTTAGCAATTTTGTTCTCGGGTGATAAATTATTTATTTAATAAAAAAATACAAAATAAAATAAATTCGCTTTGGATTTCAAAATTATAATATAAAAATATTAGTAATAATAATAAAATCACTTGTGCATAAAATTGCCTTAATATACTTTAAAATTATCTTTAGTTCTTATTATCTGTCTGTGTCTATCCTAGTGGATGCAGTCGGGATTTCTTAGTTGGCTACTGGTAACCTTTATTTTAATTTAATATAGTACTTCCGATGCGTCGATTAGGCCGATAGTAGGAGATTACCAATAAAAGTACCTTTTAATAATTCGTGCCCATTTTTTAGCATTGCCAGTTGTAAGTCTAACATCCAGTTAAATATGGTAGTTGTCGCCGTATGTTTACATGGTATGTTGATAGATCCGTTGAGTCATTCGTCTTTCCAGGTCAAGTACCGTATAAACTTCTTTTGAATTTTCTCAATACTATGATTATTTTCTTCGTAGAACGGACCCCACACGTTTACAGCATATTCCAGCTGAAATCGAACCTAAGCATAATACAAGATCTTAATCGTCTCCAAATGGAAAATGTCACCCTTCCAACTTTTGATAAAACCGAGCATGGGGTTCGCTCTAGCGATACACTGCTCAATATGCTTAGCAAAGCTTATGTTATCAGCGAATGTGACCCCCAAATCTTTAGTTTCAAAATTACTACCTGAAGAAGTACACCGTTTTATCTTATAGTCTTGTGAAACAGGGTTGGTTTTTCGATGAAATAATAGTGATTTTCACTTTTCAATATTGTGACTCGAGAATTAACGAGGTTGTCAATGACTCGATGGCTCTATATATTTTGGTATGCTTTATCACTTCAGTAATACCACTAATGAAAATTATGAAAATCACACCAGAGGTTGCTTGTATCGTAATCAACCTTTTATCTCCTATTTCAATATGTTGAATGGGATTACTCAAACAAGATTAGAACTAGACTTCGAACTGACTAGAAAATTCAAACTTGAAAATATGTTCCAAAGTTTTGCAGTGGTCGTGCTCCTCAATTTTTTTTGTTTAATATAATAGCTGGTAAATTCTATGTTGGTATTGTTAAATACACCGCGGGGGCACTGCTTTGAATGAGTTGCACATTGCCAGTTCAAATAACAGGTATAGCAGATATTGATGTAATACCTCTGTAGCACGCAACCTCATTTCTAAATCCTGTTTTGAAAATAGGCATCACTTTAGTTATTTTCCACTTTTGTGGAAAAGTTGTTAATTTTAATAATCAGTCGTTAAAATTGGCAACAAAATGCTTAGAGGAATTGCCAAATTTTCAGTTTTTCATAAATGAAGCAGGAATACCATCAGGACCACATCTTTATCCGAATCCTCCGAGTGCTCGCTGGATGTCCTCCTACTCAATACATGGAGTAAATATGAATGTACTACTATATTCACTAGAGGTTGGATCTGTGTAACTATCGTGTTTGGTTTTAAAAAATCTCCGAAAGTGTTTAGGATCTCCTTTAATTTTATATTTTAGGTTGAGAATATAGTTTTTGCAGTTATTTCAGGTCAAAATCGGTTTAAAAATTTTGGTTTCACACAGTAAATTTCTTTTTAATATACTGGTAACATATTTTATAAGCCCTGTCTATTTTGTTGCTAAGACTGATAGGTCATCATACCGTGGATGATCTTGGTTCGGTTTGCTCACATAAACAGGGGAATGAATGATGTGTGCCTGTAATATTTCTCCACGTTTACATTTATGTCATTGCTGTTGAATTCGGAATTATTTATTTGTTCAAAATATTGTGAGTTATTCAAATTCAAATTAAAGTTATTTTTTGAAGTTGTAATAAGGTTTCCGATTTTGGTAATTTTGGAACCTGTAATTCACATTGGTTTCCAATATTATTTCGATTGCTTTGTGGTGAATATAATTAATAACGTAAGTGTTGGTGATTCTTCTGTTTTTAATAAAACTGATCCATTAGTAAAAATTAGGTCCAAGGTTCGGTCTAGTCTATTTTTATCTCGCCTGTGTTCGAATCCCACCAGAGGCTGGATGCAAAGCGAATTTTCGTCATCAATTACGATCGGTGATGTTAATAAACACAACTAAGACTCTCGTTTGGAGTCGGGACGTTTTGGGGTGGGCATTCACATATGGACTAGGGAAGAATTTCGAACTTAAGATTTTATCGTGAATAATGATGAATAATGATGGTATAAATCGGAAAGTGTGTCTTTAAAACAAAATTATGAAATTGAGCTGCCTTTAAACACGTTTTATTTACATTTTGAAAGTAAAATGTCTTTTTCTTAGTCTTTTATGGGTGTGATACGGTTTGGATATTGTTAAGATTATATTCCGGATTTATGACACTATTTTTCGCAGCTTTTACTGTAACATAGCGGAGATTTTTGTCGCAAGCAGTTAATGCTGTTCGAATCGAAGAATGCAGTTAACCTCCTTCAATCGGTGAATAGTAGAAAAACGTATGTGCATATGCCTGGTTAAAGCCACTATAGCGTTTGGAAGACTCTCAAACAATTTATTTGCTTGGTCTCAATCTCTTATCAAAGCAACGAGGCTAGAAGACCTGCATGCATAGCATCATGTACTCGTCAATATAGACGGTGTTATAATGTATTTGCTGTATTTCAGCGAGCGTGACATTATTTAATGTCATGAATGCCACGTTTGATAGCACTGAGGACAAGATCTTATTCCAATTGAATGTGAATTTAGTCTTCATGTTGATTTATCGCACTCTGGTACTCCTTGTATTGATATTATCTCTAGTTTCGGGTTATCCAACGGTAACGAAAGGTTATGTAGTCTTTCGAAAATTTTATTGCCCAGCATTATTTCAGTGGCATTGTTGTGAAACACGTGGTTCTCGATGTAATCAAAAAACAAATCAAATTGAAATAACGCTTCTAGGAGTATGGTAGACTGCCAATAGATTTGATGTAAAGTCTTGAAAAATGATATAGCATATATGAATTGGAACATTTGATAAAGTGTAAAAACTCCTTTATTAAATTTCGAAAATAATAATCGCCGGCTTCTTCAGAATAGTAGGTGTGAATTATGTGTATCGGCGCGGTTTCCGAAATCTTCACATTTGTCACAGGTAAGTCAACAATCCATCTTGATAAAGCTCGTTTGAATTTAACTACATCGTTTAATGGAACATTTAATATCCATTTGACATTTGGAGATGCTATATTATAATAGCAGGAGACGTCAAGAGCAATCTGGAAAATAAAATATATTGTTCAAGAGAACTTTTCGATTTTGGGGTATCACTTGACGCCAAAAACCATATCTCAGTTCCTTGTTGTTAAAATATTATGAAACGGGTAGCTACTTCTAGATAGAGGAACCTTAGCATAACTGTGATAAATAGCATATCTATGTGAATTGCCTGGAATTTATACTGGTGTTTTAAAAATCGAACCGACGCGTGACAGATAATTTATATTTATAGGCATTTAACGGAAAGTTACCTTTTTTTGCGATATATTAGTGTGTTATAGTTACACACTCAGAAATTTTGCGGCGTTTTTCGATGTAACCTTTGCATCCCGGCTTATTCGAAGGAAATTATTCGATTACAAATTTACTTGAAAAAAAACTCACTTTAAGATCCAACTTGTATCTTTACAGTGTCAATGTACACCAGCTTCACAATTAGTCTTACGTTGCATCAATTTGATTTAAATGTAATTGGTTACATGTTTTAATGCAGACTATAACGCTTTATGATGCAAAACTTAATTCTAGAAACGACGAACTTTTGTGCTTGAAGCATATACGTAGTTATTTGCGTCGTATATCAGACCTTTTTCGACTGTGTAGTTTTCAAGCTAAACTCGGATCCGTCTTAATATAAAATTGTAAAATAAAATTTTACTCCTGACCAAATGGTATATTTTGCCATAATTATCAAACTTTTTACAAATTTTTTGAAATTTTTGATTTTTTTTTTTCAATTTTTGTCAAACATCATGTTTCTAGTGAGGTTTGACTTCAAAAGTCACGTAATCACGGAAAATCAATTTTTTAAATAATTTTTCCCGAAGAAATTGTATCAGACGCTCCGTTATTCATCGCGGCGAGAGGGGGTTTAATAATCGGGGGGAGTGACGGAGGGAAAATGACCGATGGGTAATGGCGGGGGTAATGCCCGTGGGGTAATTTCAAGGGGGAGGGGGTAATGGCGATATAATATTGTCCGGAGGGTAATATCCGGGTGATACTATCCTGTTACAAAATAAAAGGTCTTTCAAAAGTCTAGATGTCAATAGTAAATCATTTCTAAACGCCACCTTTTTTATACCATCTTTGACATTTGTGAAGTTGACAGATTTACAAATTTAACGATGGATACTTACACGCTAGAAGGATGCATTAAAGCTCTTCAAACTTATTATGAAAATTATTGATCTTTAAAAAACCATATCGTAAAATTCGTGATTTTTTTGGTGTAAATAATCGTCAAAATGAGTCAAAATGGGTCAACAATCGTTGACAATTCAAAGGTTAGTGAAAAAATTTCCAGTGAGACTGGTTCTGTCGAGGATCGAAAAAGGTCTGGCAGACCAGAAAGTGGACGTTCTAGTGTGAACATTGCTGCTATGGCCGAAAGTGTCGCGGACCTTCAACATCGATATCACGACGTTCTCACGAATTAGGCACTCTTCTATCGACTGTTTGGCGAATTTTACATAAGGGTTTGCATTTGCATCCTTACAAAATTCAATTAACACAAAAATGAAAGCAAACAGATTACTTCAACGCGGAACATAAACTGGTGACATATGCTGCCCACATATACAGATTACTTTCTTTCGGTTTCCTGAAAAGTAAAGTTTATGTGAATAAACCATCAACAACTGCTCAGCTGAAAAACAACATTCTGTATAATCACATCCCAGTTATCGAATGAAATGATTTTCCACGTTGCACTGGTATGGTTTAGGACCACCCTGCTTGTACCAAAATTAACAAGTTTTTTTACAAATTATTTCAAATTTTTGAATTTGTTTTCGATTCTTAGTCAAACATCACGAAAGTGATCAGTCACGAAGGAATATTATCAGACGGTCTCTTATTCATCGGGTAGAGAGGGGTTTAATAATCGAGGGGAGTGACGGAGGGAAACTGACCGGTGGGTAATGGCGAGGGTAATGACCGTGGGTTTATGTCGGAGGGGAAGGGTTGTAATGGCGATATAATATTGTCCGGAGGGTAATATCCGGGCGATACTATCCTGTTATGAAATATAATCATGTCCCATTTATCGAAAGAAATGATTTGCCACGATGCATTGATATGGTTTAGGGCCACCCTTTTTATGTTAAAAAAAAATGTTTTGGAAGTTCTTTTTAAAAGCTGAAAGATTATCGAGTATTTATAGAAACAATTGTACGGATTAGACTTAGTGTGATTATTGAAAATGAACCTGACAACCAGGTATGGGTTTCATGTAGCTACTTATTTTCACAAGCTAAATTGAAATGTATTCTACAAAACATTTGTAGAATAAGATTGCCAGGTGTTGAATAAAATCCGTTGATTAAATGTCACGAAATTGTTGTTCACGAAGAAATTGTCTAGATTTATTTTATACCGTTTTAATTCGATTATTTTGGAGTAATTACGGAAGTATTAAGTCACCATTTGTCGTTAGCAATCGCAATTAATCTGGATTCTAAAGCGAACGCTTAGCGTAACCTTAATTTATCAGATGATAAAACTTCAATGAGAAATTTTAACAAATGATAACTGAACTTTACGGTTCCTAATAACAGCAATGCCAAACTAAGATTTTTGTCAATTCAAAAAATATCAATTTCCGTTTCACATCTAAAGTGGCTTTAGAATGCATATTGCATCTAATAAAGCTAAATTTCACAAAGCGGAAAACACCAATTAGCGCAGTTAAATTGAAAAGGTCCGTTTTTTACCACATATTCATAAATTTATTTTTAAATATGCAAATTTAATTTGTTACTATTAAAAAAACTAACTATCAATTTCACTACTTTTGACATTTTTTTATAATTCGCCATAGACACAAATGGAGTATTTACCGAATTCTCGGAAAATTAATACTCAGTTTAATAACGATTGGTTTACTAGAATATTCTTGCGTATTGTAACCCTTGCTGAGCGGGACCGGCGAAACTGTCTCACGGTCAATGCGGCATTGTTTACGGGCAGAACCATTCAATATCATGGAATATCATGGTGTCACATGCAAATCTTTAGGTCGAATCTTTAGGTTTATTTAGAATTGTAAGGGCACTTACCGGACACTGCGTTTTTGGAGATCATGCGAGAAGGCTGGGTCTGGATGCATATGACTTCTGCAGAAGCAATGACGTGGAGGAGGGGTAAACTCTTGTACACTTCCTATGCTCATGTCCTGCGCTAGCTGACAGAAAACATGATTACTTGGGGTAATACACTATGGACAGCCTCTTTGATATCGAAAGCTGTAATGTGCGAGATCTTTTACGTTATGTGAATAGCACTAGATGGGTTTAAAGGGAGTTTAATGATGTCGGACTTTGTGATATCACAATGGGTCAAAACTGGCCTAGGTGTGCGACAGCAATCACTGGAACCTAACCTAACCTAACTTAACATGGAAATCTTTGATTTACCAAATTAACGATTAACGATTTTACAACAATTTTTTATATATTGTGTATCGGTGTTAATGTTATTGCTTTAATTGTGATAGTCGAAAGTGTTTTTAGATCACACACCTCCATTCAAATAATGCTGCACCAATAAAATAGTAAAATATTGCAGACATTAAATACGATTACTTTGTTGCATATTTAGCCACCCCAAGGTTTTAATTGCATATCGCAACTAACAGACTATTTACAAACTAACAGGTTCTTAATTATGCGATAAAACTCAACAACAACTGTAATCGTAAAAAATCACTGTACTGCAATTAAAATTCGTAAACTAAAGACTCGTGCAGAAAATGTACAATGAATAACACAGAACCACAGCCTTAGTAATTAATAAGCGAAATACACAAAGCGGGGAGGTATTAAATCAAATCTGTCATGTATATACGATTTTATGACCAATGTCTGTATATAAAGCTGGGGCCATAAAGTGACATGAGAGCTTTGACATAAAAACTAAAGATAAACTTGTTTTTTTTTTAAATAAGCCGAAGCTTTGTGTAAATTATATAAGGTAGAGTACCTTGAGCTTATTTGTGTATGGAAATAATCCCTTTATGTTGTTATCAAAATCGACAAACAACTAATAAATCTTTGAGGTATTGAATATATAGGATTTTCATTTTTTTTTTGTAAGATCAAGTACTTAACTTCTCAATTTTAGTATAATATGGTATAATTATTCTACATTCTGC
The DNA here is from genome assembly GCA_963691935.1 of Nephrotoma guestfalica. Lineage (NCBI taxonomy): Eukaryota > Metazoa > Arthropoda > Insecta > Diptera > Tipulidae > Nephrotoma > Nephrotoma guestfalica. The sequence continues at coordinate 236,636,339 of OY829913.1, forward strand.
AAAAAAAAAACTATTAAATTTGTATATTTAATCCGATTATTTATTTATTATTCTCGGGCACATAACATAAATAATAAATTTATGTTTTATACGATGTTGTTTGTTGTAATAAAAATGTACGACGATTTTACAGAAAAAAATTTACTTTTCTCGATATTTAATCCATCTTTGTTGGTTGGTCGTTTGGTTGGATAGATTTCATTCCGCATTTGGTACAATTATCTATATAAAGATATAAAAAATTTCGAAAAATTAAACGATTTGAGATAAGGAGAGTGGAAAAAAGCATTTAACGGATTAAGTAATCGGAATGATTATGTAGATTTTTTACTACATACGATTGGTCAGGTTTGACCGTAATATTTTATCAATATTTAAATAGTAAGAGGTATAACTATATAATTTGGAATTAAGAAATGATTTTGTTTTTGTTGTTTTTCAATGGCGTTAACAGATTATATTATTGGTAATATCAATAACTCATTAGTTTATTGATTTATACGGGAATTATTGGTATCTCTGCTATTTGGGTGAGTTGAACGAAATTTGAAAGTTTTGTATAGCAAAACTGTTGGTTATTTTTTTCATTCGATTCTTTGGCAAAAAGTCGATTCCTTTGGGTGTCTAACGTACCGGAACGTCAAACGAAGAAAAACATTTGGTGTATTTCCATCTTAGCAAAGTAATCGTTATTTTATATTTTATCGATAGTTTTTCAAAATTACAAATAGTAAGCTTTTGTATAACTATTAAAGCGTTTAAACCAATTTCATATCATTTTTAACGTTATCGAAATTTTTCCATCCAAACTATGTATCCCACATGCTCACCCACATAAATTTCATACGGTTTCAATCGACATTTAAATGGTACGTAATGCCACAGCTCCAGCTGAAACTGAACATTTATTCGTAGAAGGCGTTGATAAGTCCACAGTTGGCACCTTTATTAAAGATGCAATTTAGATTTCAAAATCAAAAATTTAAAAGCAATTAAGGTTGAAATGTATAAAAATCGTATTTCTCCCACAGTATGAAAAATTTATAAAACTAAAGTGTACCTTAAAAGTAGTACTTCTTCAATCTCTAATTAATAAACAGTCACAATTTTAAGATAATAAATTTTATAGTTATTTTGTCTGACTGCTTTCAAGATGTTATTCCATAAGTTAAATCCAATTTATGCTCTTTTGTATAGTGCCTTTCTAGAACATGAAGTGAAAAAAGCCAAGTTACATATTTCTTTCAGATTCTTGGAAGGGGGGGGGGGAGTAGTGGTAATGCCACATTATCGAGTGGAAGTATGGAAGAGTGATGTGTGATCTATTTTCAATGTTTTCTGTTCTGTAATTTTTATAAGCAAGGGTACGAACCATTATAAAATTTTAATTTTCTTAATGTAGACAGAACTCCTTACCTTATTTACTGAATAAATGAATATTCCTCTTGGGATCTAAATTTCGCGAAATATAGTGTACATATTGCAGATATGCCATTAGAGCCGCCCGAAAATTGTTTCATAAAGCCAAACTTTAAATCGGCCAGAATAATACTGTCGATCTGTAAAGTGCTATATTAACTTTGAACAGCACCGCCAAATGTGTTTGTTGCAGTTCGTTGTTATTGAAAATCTAAAGTACTGATTATGGGATTTCTTATTTACAATTTGTATATATTGCATCCGATCTATTATACTCAAGCCTTTCAAGATGCCCTTGATGTAAAATTGAATTTAAAGCTTTACTGAAATCTTTATGAAAGTCCCCGGGGCACCGAGCCTTGCTCGGTCAAAGATGTTTGAATTGGAAGTTTTTTGCACCATAAGTATAAACATTTCAAAATATTGGTTCGTTAATTTTTAATTGTAATTGTGATCGTGAAAAAATCGGGGCTTACATTACTCAAAGTCGAAACATATATCAGTTGCCTTAATGTTAATAATATTAATAATTAATTTAATTTGCATATCGCTAAATAATTACAATAAATTTTTTTATTTTATAGTTTCCCGGATCTAAATCTCTCGGTGGCTTCACTTATTTGTATATATTATTAAATAGGTTTCTGCTGACATATAAGCTTATATACGAGTATGTCAAAATCATGATAAAAAGAATCTTAAGTATCTTTTGGTTAGTTAGTTCTAAAAATCAAAGTGTCATTTGTTGCACCTTAGTGTGTAAGTGCCGTAACCTCATAATTTCAAACCTTAGTTGTAGAAATGTCTGTAAAATAACACAATATGTTCGAAATTTCTAAAAATGAAACGAAAACAAAGTTTTTTTTTTGCCAAAAATCGTCATTGTGATTAAGTTTTAGTAAAATGATATAGACCAGTTTTGTTGCTAATTTAATTTAAATCTTTTTGGTTTTAAATTTTTTTTCGTAAATCCTTTATTATACAAAATATTTACAGAAAACGAAAAGTTCGAATAAAAAGGAATTTTCTCAATATTTGTTCCAAATTCATTTTCCGAATCTGCCTATTTATCAGAAAACCTTAAGTATGATAAAACTTCATACTTAAGGCCGATCACTCAACCTGCTTGGACTGTAGAGTGGCCGAATTATGGCAGTTTAGTATCAAAAATCGTTATTAAGCTTAAATTTTGAAGAAATAATTTAAACCAGATTTGTTATAAATTTCGATGCCGTCAAATTTCAATGGCACCTCCTAATTTATGAAAAAAGTTTAAGTGTGAAGTTTCATCTAAATCACTAAATCCGTCTGGGCTGTAAAGAGGACACAGACAGATACACACCACCTCGAAAACAACTTCGTAAAAGAAACAAATAATTACGTTACACTTGGTTAAGCAACGGCTTAGCTCCATTTAATTTAAAGAACCCACGGTTTTAATTCAATCAAATTGGATTTTTTCATAGTATCAACCGAGTCGCATACTAGTCGCATATTATTCGCTATTTTTCAATATAACATCATGTTTAACATACAATGAGAGTTGTATCCCAATCGGCTGAGAAGTGTCTTAGGTTCATTTAAATTGACAATTTTCCAGAGGCATGTCCAAAATTTTAAGTTCCATCTTCTTCGATTGAGATGATATACTGGGCATATTGTGGAACAAAGCGCAACATAGCGGCTAAAGTGGAGCGCCTCTATAAGAATTTCCCAAAATAATGATTCATTGCAATCATTTCCTGAGTTTCGAAAAATTCATATTTTATCAAAATCGTGCTATTCGGTCTTTTTTTTAAAATATGGACCCGGATTTCGAAGCAAACTTAGCACTCGAATGCCCATCTCATCCATTTTTATTAAAAGTCGTTCGACCCGAAAAATCCTTAACGAGTTTTCTCAAAATTAGGACTCATCGCAAACCATTCCTTGTATTAGAAAATGTTGATCACCGCAGTCAGAATAATGCAAAAAAGGTCCTGGGCCCCACCGAAAGACTTCATGAACGAATTTTCCGAAATTAGCACCCATCGAAATCGATTCCTGGCATTTGATTCCTCGGCATTCCTTTCACCAATTTTTATCAAAATCGAACAAATTAAACAAAAGGCGAGAAATATAGCAAGGTCAAGACATTAACTAGATAGAAAATTCATAACAACCACCATTATCGAAAGGATGTGATTAGTGCAATCGTCTAATGTCGTCGTAACGCAACCGCCATAACATGGTGCAACATTCCACATTATGATGAGACATAGCGCCAGATATCTAATTAACGAAAACCGCTAGACACAACACGAAGTCGCAACATAATTCTAAATCTCGCAACATTGTTCAACATCACGCAACATGGTACAACATGATAGACATGACGCCACATGGTGCAATTAATAGTAACATATTACAACATTAAGCAACATGGTGCAACATCACGCAATGTAACGCAATAATATGCAACATCAAACAACATGGTGCAACATCTCACAATATGGTGCAACATAACATAACATTGTGCAACATTACGCAACATAATACGACATCATGCACTGTGGTCCAACATTACGCAACATGGTAAAACATTACGTAAGATGGTGCCACATGGCAGCCCATTCGGACGATTCCTTAATGAATTATCGAGAAATCGGAATTCCTTGTAATCATTTCCTTGCATTCGAAATCCTGTCCCGCCAAATTTTATCAAAAATTATCAAACCAAAGTAAACTGTTAAAGGATCCAAGCCAACATGAGGCAACATAGTGAAACATAATACAATATCCCTCAACAACAAAGAATAAGGTGTAACATTACCCAACATGGTGCAACATAGCAATATCATCTACCGTGGTGCAACATGGTGGAACATTACGTAACATAGTGTAGAAATCCACGCTTTAGTTTCCTTGCATTCGAAAACCCTGTTCCGCTAAATTTTATCAAAATCGTCAAGCCAAATAAAAAGATGAAAGAAGGCTCCAAGCTTCCCGGCTCCTCGGCTTTCTTACCGAATGACCCCTAAATTAATTTTCCTGAAATAAGAACCCATCAAAATCGGTTTTTGTGATCGAAAACATTCCTCCAGATAAAAATTGCTTATCGAAATCGACTTCTGTCAAGTTATATTTGCAGTCTCTTACACAAAAATATACATAATGGTGGGTGATACTTATTTACGTTACATATATTTCTTGTCTCAACTATTAGTTACTATCCGCTAAATTCAAGCTCCCAAAATTCAGTATTTGATCGAGCTATTTCATGTAGCATAGCTTAAAGCCATTAACAAACAAGGACCGTCGTAAATCAGCTGCAATGCTAAGACAATTATCCCAAAGGAATCCAATTGATATACGGCAAGTTGAAATCACCTAGGAAGTCGTCACAAACTATAAGGACATCAAATTCATGGTTGAGTCAATCGTCCTTTGATAGTAATCAGATTGGTTCAAAAGCAGAATTGGAATTCAAAATTTACTAATATGGGAACATGAGCGAACTGCAATTAGCACACACTCAGCACAATCTGACTCGGAAGTAATGTAATTATCATTATGGTAGACCTCAACATTTGAGTAAAATAATTCTTGGTTATTAAAAGTTCTATTCAAATTGGTTACATTCGGAGCAACTAATCGAGATCACTATTGGTTTTATGACGATGAATGAGCGAATGGCAGGATAAATCAATTCTAGAAAGATTTGCTCTGGGTCTAATAACTTAAATAACGAACAACGTTTGGACGCGAGATAATAGCAAATTAATTTATTCCTGCTATTATTAAGAAAACGTCAATTCACCGAAAACGACATTTTACCGAAAACGGCAATTCATTGAAAACGACAATTCACCTAGAACTAAAAATCAGTAGTCAGGGTTTGTATTTCGTATCACATTTCATTTAATAGAAGAAGAAGAAGATTTGTGGAAAATTCATTTAGAAGGTCCGTCGTTTTTGCAAAGGATTGGGTGTTTCTCGTCCTAGGGATATTTTATTCGAGGTAAAGGTCGTTTTGTGCGATGGTAATTGGATTCGAATAAGTGTTCTGGAAGTAGCTCATAAACATTTGTAGTTTTGGAACTAAGTTATTTTACAACTGCTCAGGATGAAAAAGGAATTTATATTTCTTTGGAACTTTGGAATATGACCAACTGAACGAGGCTAGATCCTTTGTTAACCGATCATGGTGAAATTTGGACGATGGAAATAGAACTTTAAACAGATTTCTGGAAGAAATTCTGGGATCTAAAGTTAATAATGATCATAAATGAACAACTGAAACTGAATAGGGCCATTTCTTATCGATTATGATGAAGAATTTTATAAATTCTGTAATATGGACAGGTGTGATAGAATTAACTCATTCCTTAATCGACCATGCTGAATTGTTGGGTACGTACCGTAGGAATGGGATTTTAAACTGATTTTCGGAAAAGTTTTGAAATTCGGCCAACAGGAACGGAATAAGGCCATTTCCTACACGACCATAATACGATTGGTTTGTAGGAGGAAAATGAAATTCTAAAATTACTTTGGAAAGCAATTCTCGAATATGTCCTGAGTATATCCAACTGAGTTGGAATTATCCCATTTTTTAACCAATCATAAAGAAATTGTTTATTTGAAATTGAAATGAGATGGTTTTTGGCCGAAGCTGACTACTGCTTGTTACTAGAACAACATTTTTGCTCCTGGTTGTCCTGGTATTTAGTCCAATCACTCACATATTGTATCTGTTTAAGCAAGTTCCTGATTGGACTGCATTTATAAAATTTGCATAATGTGTTCTTAACTTTGTCACAGTATTGTGAGTAAAACAGATAATTCTGTGTAGTCGTAGCAATTCTTAAGGATTTGTGTTGTCCTAGAGCATCCTACAAACTCTCTCGATTGATCCAGTCGTGCATAAGGTTCCTATAAATACAATTTTGTGGAACGGTTATAGATAAACTGAACCAATTTAAACTGAATTAACCGTTTTCCAACCGATTAGAATAAAACTGGGTTGTAAAATGAAGAATTAAAATCTGAATGTAGTTCTAAAGAATTGTCAGTTTGATTGGAAATTCACAATTTATCAAATTGAAATGTAACACGGCTTGAGAGATTATTAAACGGAGTTCAAAATGAGTTTCGGAGTTGCGTCTTATAAATAGAAAATGCGAGCTTATCTTAAACTTTATTTATACTTTTGTTTGGCAACTACGAAGGATCCTATTCCATTTAGCCGGTGAATTATTTAGTCATTTTCCTTAAAATTTTGAGATCGGAATTCTAAAACGGTTTATTCATACTGTTTAGTTTAGATTAGTTATACGGTTTTAGTTAGTTATAATGGGAAAAGTTATAACTTCATTACCTGACAGAAGTAGAGAATCAAGCCCAGCTGAAAATTGTTCCCAGTTTGTTAATTTCCTACTACTAGAAATGTTTAATCCCTACAAATAGGTTTGTAAAGTTAATATTACAGAAAAGTATCTGGAATGACAATATCTTCGGGACGAACACAGTTGATAAATGTTGGTTCATACCTCTATTAAGTATTTGAAGCTCCGAAGTGCTTCCCCAGATAGTGTGCGATGTATCACATCACAACCAATTACAAAGAGGATGTTATTATCCCTGCTCCATAACACAGTAGCAAAGTTTTTAAATCGAATGTAATGGAATTCTATCTGAAATAAATTTCATGGTGTGGTCAATGAATCGAAATGATTCACGAATTGACAAGGCTCTTGTAGTAAATAAACACCTGTGTGTGGTACTGCAAGCAATTTAATTATTGATAAACATATTTACTGTGTTTTATCTCAATCGTAAATATCTCCTAGCTTCACGAAACGAAAACGAATACAACCAAAATAAGAATAAACCTACGACCATGAGGTAATCGTAAAAGAGATCCTTTCAAGCAATTACAAAAAGAGTCTGGAAACTTTGCTTTTGATCAATCCTGAATACAATTAATTAACGATTATCTTCTTTTATGTATTGACTAACCTTCCAATTTTTCGTTTGGTTTCATCAAACGTAGGTTATTACTCGTATTACTACCTTAACAATCAATAAAGAAAGAATGGTAATTATGCAAATTTCGTACTCGGTACTTTTACGGATTTATCATCCTCCATACTGAAAAAGTCAGGAAATATTGTAAACTTTCTAAAAATTCTCGGTCTGTATGTTTGTGTGTATGTGATTTTTGCGGTGGAAATGTTTTGTGAACATACATATAAGACTGTTGAATTTTTATCAAATAACCCTCCAATATCCAGTGGTATACAACCTCGCTGAACTATCGCTAGCATACGTTTTGGGTCAAGCATTCAACGGAAGATGGACTTCTACCTCTCGATGATTACGTAATGATTGCTTTACCGACCAGTTTTCACTGACTGCGATCCACGATTACTTAGATTTTATCATAATATGTAGTACGTTTCAGTAAGGTTATCTCGTGGACGTTTATTGAAATTCTAGTTCTAGTCAACCCAACGAATTATCATCATAAGCTTCAGTCAGGACCGAGTTACCAAATACGTGAACTATACCCAGTAGAAATTGAGGTTTGAGAGGCTAAAGCTATTAGCTGGTACTACGAGCATTGCACCAGTGATTGTTACTTCTCTCAACTCGCTTATGTTATATATCATTTTATATGGGGCATAAGCAACCCGAACCGCTTAATTCTTTGCAGATAATGGGAATGGGATTCTAAAAACAATTTTCTCAATTGATAATATTTATATCGAGTTTATGAACCACACAACGAGCCTCTAATGCTCAAGGTGAAATATAAAATTTACAAAACTCTTGTAACCTCTTAACGCTGTATTGTACTCAACTTGTCAAAAACGATGTCTACTAAAAATTATGTTTTGATTATGGGTAGGTATCAAAGTTGATTGTTTTTTATAAACGTGCAAACCAATTGCTTAATATTTTACCTCCAAACTGCGAAAAATGTTAAGGAACAACAAATTGCGGTATTAATACTCGATTATCAAGATTGCTTTTTAGTTTAAAAATATTTAAAATTTAATTTCTGATCGGGTGAAAAATTACGTCAAACGATAATTTTTTTGTTTTTACGCCGCAATGATGATTTGATTTGAGTTTCTTTTACTGTCCCTAGATGGCAAATCGATTAAACATAAATGTGTCCAAGATTAGTGGTCATTAATTTATTATCATATGGAATGTTTAATAGCAGAAATAATCAAAATTAATAAATTAATTAATAAGTTTTATACATTGTCCGTATGTAAGCTAAGCAAAATAGATAACGAAAATTCGGGAAATCACATTTATTAAAGAAGAACTCCAGTTTGGATACGTTATTGGAGTAAATATCGATACCAAAATAAAATTTGTTTTTGGATACCATTTTGGATACAGCCTGAACTGATTTTGATAAAATTTTGAGTATTTGATGGATATGAGATTTGAAAATTATTTAAAAGGAATTAAACTCTTTTTTAAGTCTCCTGATCTGAAATATCACCAAATATAAGGCTTGATTTATACATAGCTAAATATAATTAAGGAAAATTATTTTCAGAGATATGGGTGATTTTAGCAAGATGGTCAATAGCCACCAGATGTATTATTAAATTCCAATTAAAAATAATATTTTAAGGACATCTATAGCTGGGACGAAAACTAAACTAACTTTCATCCATTTTGTGAAGTTTTATAGAAATGGTTACTGATTGATGGGATAATACGCTAGAAAGTACATTTTGCATGTGTAGTATACCCCAGGTCAATTATGCATCAGTCATATGTTATATCAACTGACACATAGGGGCAGGCCCTGGATATTATACAACAAATTAACTATGAAGGGTGGGGCGCCTCCAGTGGAAATCTCTTTGTATTTTAATGTATACATACTAGAGCTGCTACTCGTGTAAATGTGTTTTGTAGATTAATGAAAATACACGAAACTATTTTTCAAACAAAGTTGCTCCTCTTTTGACAATTAATGTTAATTTAATTTCAAATTTGTGACGATTCATATATTTTTAAAATTGTATGGTTCTCGTATTTAAAGCAAAATCTTAAAATTTGACATAAAATGCCTTAAATTTTTTTCACAAAACATACAAACATTTCTTTCAGCCTAGCTCGCTAAAATTTAGATCCCCTCAAAGCTAGCTTACAAGGTCGAGTTAGTGAGAACTCTTTACGGAAATATAGATTATTAAATATATAAAATAGAGCGTGGCGCTAAATTACGCGCTTTTCTTTCACTGTCACTTTCATTTAACTTTCTCAAGTAGGACTTGAACTCGATGAAAAGTCATGAGTTAACGTTGTTACAAGTAACGGTTTTTTTAAACTGGTTGATCTCTTATAAACAATTTGCTTACACAATATTGTTATTTGGCCGAACATCCTTCCGTGAGTAACCTGATTTGCGAACAGACATGATGGTTCTAAGATAATTTCACCACAAATTATGCTGGCGACTTTATTGTCTTCCGATATTTTTGTTAACGACTTTAAAACGGGTATATATTGCTATTACTCTACTTTATGGTCCAGATTCCCACACAAATTATGGTACATACACTTTGATTTACTTCCAGTTTGAAAACAACTAAAATGTTTATTATTGTTTTCGAAATGTCTTACAAAAATAATATCGTTCTAAATTATTTTTTCCGCTTTTGTCATAATTTACATTATTTTCACTAGAATTGTGTGTGTGTGTACCATTTTCTCTTTTACTTCGCAAAATATATCTGTATATATAAATTTTCCTCTGCCGTCGTTTTTCTTCATAATACGCTTATACACTATTGAAGGTTATAAGGTACGTACAGTACGTGACAAAATTATTATGTTTTTGACTTAAAAAATGTGCGATTCTAAGAAAAATCTACCTCATTAAGTCCGGTGAAGTAATCTTTATTTCGTAGCCGTAGACGCTTATTTATGTATCAAGGTATTAAGTAGAGAGTCGTAAATTTAATTATTTTTCTCGATCCGAAACAAACAACGAGAATTGTATAAATTTTATTGTTCGTTAGACTATAAGGTTATAAATTTATTGTATAACTGCACAGCGTCTTAATATTGTATACTCACATACTCTGAATAGTTATCACCCCTTATCAAAGTCAAATGATATATAAAAATGAAACCGAACCGTTAGAGCCGCATGAGTTATGTCTCCGTTATATTTTCCGCACGGTCATTTTTCATAATTTTCTCGTATACACCGCTATTGACCAATATCGTCATCATCTTACTGTTACCTCAGGGGAATATTAAAGCAACGTTTGTGTTGGGGTCGAGCGGTATATAAACGGAAAATTTGCGGAATTGGTTGCTGTTTTTTGTTAATCATGAAAAATGAATAAATTTACGTGTATAAAATATTCTGTATATGTCAGAGTATATCCGTCTTATAAAGCAGCTTCATTATTTTGTAAGAAAATCAATTTATCTTTATTATATATGCTTTATGTATGTTTTATGTTTATGTGTGTGTATACAATGGCGCTGGGGACTGAGCAAATTTATTCAATTAAACGATGGAATTTTAGTTTATAAATACACCCAGCTAAATCTGACAAATTTTATGAAATTTTAATGAACCTCTGATCGTTCTGGAATTTAGGTATATGTACGAGTATTATGTTGTGTATTCGGGTAAACATAAAATTGCTTGCGTAATCACGTTATACGGTAAAAACGCGCTATGGTAATTATCCACCATGAAATTTCTGTTCCATTGATAAAATTTGTTGTTGTTCTAAATTCGATTCGATATATTTTGTTGTTGGCTTTCTTAGGAATTCTATGTAATCGTAAGACCCAGACCCATTTTTTTATATAATATTATATCTTATGTATTTATTTGTAATTTTATTTATTCAACTGGAAAAATGATGTTAATGCGAATAGGAAAATATTTATTTGTATTTCATTCTGCCGTCGTATGGCAGAAAAATTTGTTCGATTCGGTTGTACATGCGGATCTGTATAAATATTCTTTAAGTTGATTATAAACGATTCGAGCAGAAAGAAAAGTTAGTTGATGTGCAATTTTGTGTACATACAAGTGATATTCAACTTGGGGTAAAAAACTGATCGGATTCTTAATTCGTGCAGGATTTTGGAATATAAAATTCGATACTCGTACACCCCAAACAAAAATTAATGTTTTTCTTTTAAATTGAATTGAATTTTTGCCGTGGAATGGGAAATTTATTTCAACGGTAAGACGTTGTAATCCTCGGGCAATCCGTACCCATAAATAATCTACTATATAAATTTCTGTTTTTACTTGACTGGGAATTTGAAATGGTTAATTCAAATTTAAATACTAAAATTGAAACATCTTGAAACCAAAACCTCTTCTTCGTATAATTTACATTTTCTTTCATCTACAATCTATATTACGCGTTCCCAATATCATCAATACGTCAGATACAAATAAGTTGGCCCGCTAATAGAGTTGAGGCGATGCACCAGGTGAACCAGTTATTTTAAATAAATTCCTTGTGTTCATTCTTCTGGCTCTATCGAAAAGGATGCATGACTTTTTCCAATTTACAGAGACTAAACTTTGTTGTGAAGATTCGATGCCCAATTTGTATGTCGTGTAAGTTTGACACTTTTATTTCTAATATTTTGTAACATGATTAAATTTAGAAGCCTTTTTTACAGCAATGCCTAAGGGTAAAATATTATCTGAATAAGAGCAGCTGTCTAAAATTAGACGTTCTGAAAGGGTTATTCATAATTTTATTAAAAAAGTTAACAAATATGGCATCAGAACAACAAACGACGGCCTAAGCAAAAGCTAAGCTCGCCAGAAAGGCCAAGTTCATGAAGAAGCTACTCGAAATCGACTTTCACACCGCCTTGCATAAGAGTAATCATTTTAAATTAACTTGTAATTACATGTCGTGGACATCAGTTTGAAAGAGAGTGATTTTCTCTGACGAAAAAAATTTAATCTAGATCACGACGCTTAGGCGTTAGGTATGGGGAGCATCCCGGCAGTATGTAAATAATCTCTTGGCAGACGCTTTAATCAATTATCTGGATGATAATGTAGGTGAAAATTATATTTTTTAACAAGATAATACATTCATGTTTCGAAGGAAACCAAACAGTGGTCTCTCGAGAAAAACAGTAGTCTTCTTGAATGGCCAGCCTGTAGTCTAGATTGCAATGCCATCGAAAACTTTTTGGGGGCCTGGCCGGAAAAGTGTTTGGAAATGGACGATAATATGATTCAGTAATTAAATTAAAAAGTGTCCTTTCACGTTAAGCCAAAATTGGTCCGGAAACTCGTAAATTGAATTTTGAACTAATTCAAAACAGTCGGGTCACACCAAATATTAAACAGATTAATAAGCGAGTTTTTTTCTTAATTTTGCTGATTATTTTTTGTTTTCTATTTTTTGTAATTCTATTGGGACAATAAAAGGGCACACAAAAGCTATAATTTTGACGCAGACTGGAATAATAATTTAGCAATGAACAATGGCTAAGAGTTACCAAGAAGCATCTCTGTCTTACGAAAGAGCACAATTCAAAAGTCAACTATGTTTACAAAGAATACAATACGAACATTTGAAAAAATTTAACTGCGCGTCTAATTACAAATGAGCGCTCGTGCTCGCAATGTCATGCGGGGTTCACAAAATTTTTGAATTTTTATGTAATTGGACTTGTCCGTAATACATAAATATCAGATGCGCCACTAAATTTCCGGTTTCACACATGGATGGTGCTAGCGACACATTGAGTTGTCATTTATGTAGAAGATGTGTTTTGTCTATAGCGTGGACAGTTGTTAACGATAACCAGTTGTAATACCAGCACATATCGCAACGCAAAAATATTTTTTCTAAGAACGAAAATGGCGAGTCTTATCCCAAATAAACAGTATTAGCAGGCAGCTTTGCTTTTCTGCTTCAACTTGATAAAAAAATGCAGCTGAAGCACGGTCATTTGCTTGAGGAGGAAGCTGATACGCAAACTCAAGATCAGCTTGCGCAGGCACACGACTCGCCAACGCATTTCCAAATGTTCAAAATTCAAAAGGAGGGAAAATGGGGGCCGCATGAGCTGTTTGAGAGACAGATGAAAAATCTGCCGTTTGAGATTAATAGTTCCACAATGTGTTGGAATTCTAGGAAAGCTGCACAAGCATCCTTGTGGTGTACGACATTGTGCATTACCGGAGCGTTGTAGTTTGGTGGAGCTGTTAAAGAAGGGAATTTCTTTAGCAGTGCTCCATAGCCATTGTTAATTGTATAATGCAATGGTGATGATGTATGAACGCGTGCTGATGTTGCGTTGATTGAGAGTTTAGTGGATGGATCAATCAGTTTGCGATTTTTGAGATCCACTAAAAAACCGAATTTCTTTAGGAAAAGGGGCGGTTGACATTGGCGAGAATGAAGGCGTGTTTGAATGAACGTCTTAATTTAACGTCAACGTCGAGTAATTTGTTACCATATGTATTTATTGTGGTACCATTTGCTGCTGGGATACCTACCATTCGGGATTGCGATTTGTTCCGTAGCATTAGTAATTGTGGTACAGAATTACGCTTAGATTAACGCCGGTATTAATCAAAAATGTTATCTGACCCACCGAATCCCGTAGAAATAAGCGGCTATGCTGCAATTGTCTTAAGTCTGTCGCTACGACCCTAAGAGCTATTTGTTTGGGGAAGCGATATTTGCGGTTCCCATTTGTTGTGTTGCAAATGTGTATGGCGCTGTGGATTTTGCTACAGTGTTTCCAAATCTTGCGTGATACCAACACCAGTTGCGTTGGGGTATTTACGATGTTGGATTTCTAATCAGAGAAGGAGTTCGTCTCCATGGCGATAGGGAACGCGAAGGTTGTCACTGAGTGTGCAAATTTCGCTCTAGCTTTTCTAGCGGCCGCTAATTTATTTTAGCGTGTTTTCTATGCGGCTAAAGCTATAAAGTTTGGCGCGTGTATCTCTGAGCTTGATTTTCGCGTTTCGCGTTTCAATGAACTCAAGCTCTGAGACCGCGTGCCAATGCTGTCTTGTAAATTATCTGCGATGACAGCAAGCTCCTCTTCTGGGTTTTCTTGTTCAAGGACCACTGCTGTTTGTATGTAATCAGGGAGTTGCCTGATCCATAGTCTCATAAAGCTTTTTCTGATCACCATACTGGACTTTGCTCAAGATTGTTTCTAATCTACGCTTCTCAGAGATTGAGTAGCGATCGAGTAGGCTTGTTGTTAGCTGGAGGGTCATGTATAATAAAATCGACCTTCTCCGCTTGTGATTCCGATAGGGACAACACTGTATGCACATACTTGTGTCTGTCGCTGGTGATCTTGTTCGCGTCGAACATAATCTCGGCTGATGTAAACCAAGTCTTCGGATTATTCTCCCAGAATGCTGGTAGCCGCGTCAATTGTTTTGACGTTGCTAATTCAGGCTGGGGTGGTACCTGTTGTTGACGATTTGTGTCATCATGTACATCGTCTTTCTTGTCACCGTTATTTTTCATGTTCTTGTTGACAATGATCTAATGGTGCACGCCCTTAATATATTGATAATTAAAATAAATCACACACTCGATTTATTTTAATTATAGACGATTAGCGAAAATTGTGCGCGTACCACGGATGGGGGCTTGGGCCACTATTTCGCAAAACTCGTTTTATTATATTTTAAAATTGATCAATTTTTATTTTTTTCACTTTAAATAATAATGAAAACATCACTCACCCGTATGGTAAAAACCGTCGGCGGGGTCACCAAATATAACGTAAGTGATGCGGATCACTTCGATAAATTTAATAATAATAATAAATAAAACTTTAAATTTAATTTAAATATGCTTTTTTTATTAAAAATAAACTTTTATGTTTGTTGACTTGGCTGCTTGGTGAGTGATGCAGCGGCGGCGTCTTGCTTCGCCGAAATCCAAAAATTGAATACGCAAACAATATTTTTTGGTTTCGCCTTCTAGCCTAAATCGAACAAAGACACTTAAATATTGAAATTGAAAACCGGATTTTCTGGTTTTTGAAATTGATTGCACCAAAATGGTTTGGTGCACCCTTTATAAAATATGTTTAATTAAACATAAATGTTTGCCATGCCATCTATTGCGTAATGGCATGGTACTTGTACGTACGTTTTATAGGGGTTTCCAATAGGAATAATTTGATTTTCAAGTCACGTTTCGGCACGTTATTTGTAATATGTCATGATCTGTCATTTTTTGTTTCATTGTATTCTGTAATGTTTACAATTTAATTATGGTGAGATATTCGCAAGAACAACGTTTATAAATTATTCAGTTTTATTATCAAAATAATCGTTCTCCAATTGCAACTTTTCGTGCGCTTTTGCCATTTTATAGTCGTAATAATCGTCCAAGTGTGCTCGCTATTTGTCGAATTGTTGAATATTTTGAGCGTACATTTTCTTTACATAATGTTGAAGTGCCAATAAGACAAAGATTCGCTCGAAGTAATGCAATTATTGCTGCCGTTCAGGCAAGTGTTGCTGAAGACCGCAATTTGTCGGTTCCAAGACGTTCTCAAGAATTGGGACTGTCTCAAACCGCAACCTGGTGGATTTTGAGAAAGGATTTGGGTTTGCATCCGTATAAAATTGTTCTCACTCAAGAACTGAAGCCATTGGACCACCGTAAACGTCGTGAATTTGCTGATTTTGCCTTGGAACAACTTGAAAACGATAACGATTTTTTTAAGAAAATCATCTTCTCCGATGAGGCTCACTTTCATCTGAGTGGTGTGGTAAATAAACAAAACTGTCGATTCTGGTGTGAAGAAAATCCACAAATTATTCATGAAAAACCATTACATTCACCTAAATTGACAGTTTGGTGTAGTTTTTGGTCTGGTGGAATCATCGGTCCGTATTTTTTTTCGAAATGAAGCTGGTAACACCGTTACTGTCAATAGATATCGGTATAGATCGATGATAACCAACTTTTTATGGCCGAAATTGGAAGAAGTTGATCTTGACAACATTTGGTTCCAACAAGACGGGCTACGTGCCACACAGCAAGTGCAACAAATGAATTATTGCGGGAAAAATTTGGAGATTCGATTATTTCAAGAAATTGTGATATTGTATGGCCTCCAAGAAGTTGTGATTTAACACCATTAGACTATTTCTTGTGGGGTTATTTGAAGTCATTGGTCTTTAGCAATAAACCAAACTCTCTTCATGCTTTACAAGTCAACATTGAACGTGCTATTCATAACATACGAATGGATTTAGTGGAAAAAGTGCTCGAAAATTGGGTTCATCGAATTCGTTCCTGCAGAAGAAGTCGTGGAGGCCATTTGAATGATGTTTTATTCAGAACTTAATTGTATCGCTTTGTACTTCACATTAAATAAAAAACATTTCAATTTCCTTAACAGTTAGTGTGTTTTTTTAAAGAAATCATATCACTTTTATTGGAAAACCCTATACATGACTTTGGTTTTGCAAAATCAATACGATTTCATGCACCTCTCAATGATTTGATTGTAGAGGTATTATCATGAAATTGTTGTATAACCAAAATATAATTTTCAATTATATGTTGATTACACAAATTTCGTATGAACAAGTTGTACGATTATGTATGTACAAGTTGTTATGTACATTATTTTCGTATACAAAATTGTTGTATACTTTGGAATAATTCTTTATATGGAGAATTGTTCATTTAATTTGAATTATATGCACGGAGGATTTTCCGTTATGAAATATTTGTGCGTAGTTATAATATTTGTCTTATAGTTGAAGAAACTATCCGCTACAAGCGAAATTTTGCTTTCACGCCGTGAAAGAAAGAGTTCCTGCCTCGAATTGTTAAGGGAGATGAGAAGTGGATCTTGTTTAGGAATCCCAAACGCAAAAAGTTGTGGATTTCACCTGGCGAAGCAACAACATCGACGGCACGACCAATTCGCTTCGGAAAGTAGACAGTGCTCTGCGTTTGGTGGGACCAGAAAGGAATCGTATACTTTGCGCTGCTGAAACAGGGAGATACTGTCAATGTGTTAATCTGAACAATGATTGCTCGAAAAACGACCGGAATGGGACACAGAGATACGAATGAGTGATATTGCAGGCCGACAACGCTCCATGCCATTGCACTTCCATCGTCCAGGAAACCATCAAAACGCTGAGATGGGATCCGCTACCACACCCGTCTTATTCGCCAGACCTGGCTCCCTCGGATTATCACTTGTTCTGGTTGATGGCGCATGATTTGGTAGGGCTACACTTGGCCAGTTTCGAAGAAGTGCAAAATTGATTGGATGAATGGTTTCGGTCCAAAGATGTTTATCGTAGTTTTATCGTCATGTTATTCGTGTATTGCCAGAGGGATGGCAAATATGTGTAGATATGTAGAAATTTGCCATTTTTCATTTTTCAAAAAAACCCGGACATTTGTGCACCTAGTAAATATATGTCGAATATTACGAAATTAATCAAGATATTCAATAGCACCCGAGGTGCCAATGTGTCCATCATTTGGGATTTCCTTGTATAAAAAATAATTTTTTTATGCAAATTCCGTTTTAGCTCGGGTGAATACCCCTAGTATATCAGTTCAATAGCGAAGAATTCATTACCTTAACAGTAATTAATTCTGCGCCTTCGAACTGATATATACTCGGCATCACCAATATAACCTAGTTAGTTATTCTAGTTTCAAAAATATTCATTAGGGCTGTGAGAAATAACAACAGAATAGCAGCAATGGACCAAATTTCCATTGAATTAATATCAGTAAATACGGACTTTTATTGGGGTAGTCGCACATTTATTTTCTGTTGTTTTATTGATAAATTAATTATAAAAGGTTCATTAAAAAATTTTGCATGTTATACAATAAATAATCACTTTTGGAATAACAACGTATCGACACACAAACAGCCATAAACATCGTGTATTCCATACAAATCGCGCACCTCTTTAGTTCTGCAAACAAACGTCTTCTTCGCAAAATCGCAAATATTATTGTTCTTTTAAGAACCAAAAAACAAACAAAAATGTTATGTAGACGAAATGTTATTTACGTCGGCTGTTGTATGCAGATTTTTAAGTAGCGAAAAAGAAAATTAAAAAACACAATAAATGTAAATACAAGAAACAAGTGCAAAAAACTTTTTACAAAGATTAGAGATCACCGAAGAAATGAAGAAAAACCGTCTCTCGTTTTGTATTTTAGCATGATTGTGGTGATTGGTAATATACTTCCAGCTGCTTTTCTTTAAAATATTTTATCTTATATTTGCTTCGTTTTCTTATTTAAATAATAATTATTTTTTGCTTATCTAGATATGTACAGTCTCAACTGTGTACGAAAAGAATATTTTGCGTTTAAATCATAAAATGATAATTTATTGAAAGTAAGATAAAATGACGTGAATTTGTGTTTACTCTAATACAGGGAATTTGGTTTCAGTTCGGGTTTGACAGTTTTTGTTAATGAGCCCGAGATAGAAATCGTACATCATAGTTAAGATAACATTCTTATACATTTAATCGGTATTTAACGTGCAGTTTTTAATCGTAATATACTATGTTGGGCGTTGGGATCATATCATGTGATTAATCGAACTGCAAACTGCATGGCACGAACTATTTTTTGGGGTCTTTTATGTTCGTATAAACGAATTAAGATTGATTGTGCAACTGTTTTCTTTATCGAAAATGCATCTTAATACCTATTCAAATGTTTTAAAAATTAACAAGACAACAAACAAGACAATTTTTTTATGGTATTATAAGTCTTCTAGATAATACTGAATAGATCGAGTTTTTGTTTTGTCAATGACATTTTGTATTGGGTGTAATTTGGAACATTTCCTGATATATGACTAAATTAAATTAAAATTGTTAACACGCTGGCGGCCAAATACCGAGTATATATTAAATTGGAGAATGGTTCCAATCACGCATTTAGTAGAGTTGTTCACTTAACTTATAAAATCAACAACCTGCTGTGTAAATTCTCGTATAATTAAACTAAACCAATTTTTCTTGTATATTATTCGATTAATGTGACATTTTTTTAAATTTTTTTTCTAATTTTCTACGTGATATTTTATGTAAACATTTCAAATTTATTTTTATTATACAATAATATTATTAATTTAGTGGTGGTTTCGTAAAGAAATAAAATATTTATGTATTATTGGAAAGAAAACAAATCTCTCATAAAAAATTATGGATTTATGCAAATTAGATTTTGTGTATAATAAGAATATAATTTGATCTCGCTTGAGAAGAACGTTAGCTTTTGGTGTGAGAAATTTTCAGTTTCTAATCGTGAACATATTTACGTAACATCTATTCGAATTATTCAAGGTGATACAGACGAGTCATAATTGGAAAATTCTTACGCATTTGGTGTAAAAAGTTTGTATGTACGTAGATTGACACTATTGCAAAATTAAATAAGTCAACTCCTATGTTAGTAAATGTACGTAATGGCATGACTCGTTCTTTGGGTAAGCTTGCCATTAGTAGGTGTCTTGTTGAAGCGTTGAACCGAATACACGTAATGCTTTTTGCTATCTTAGTACGTATCCTGCTTCTCCCGTTCGTGATTCAATATTTGTTTCTAAGCTGTAACAGACTTAAATGAACCCCCCTCCCCCCATGCAATGTTTTTACATGAGCATCTTTGATTAGTAGCTTTACGAATCTATGTTTTAGAGGCAGTAGTTTTGGATGTCAGCTATCATAGGTTAGGTTACAATTAGCTATTCTTCTCCTACTCTTAGTATTTTATGTTCATCAATAAATGGGTTAAGTGATGATTTCATTCTGGAACTCCGCAGTTCTTCAGCAGAAAGTAAAGTTGGCGACCCGATATCTCGTTTTTTAAACATTTATTTATAAACCGTCGGCAGAAACCAACAACGTGAATTATTTTGTTCATGTTTGAAAATCGATCTATAGTCTGTTCAAACGGATTGACTGTTATGGATGTTGCAAGTGTACCCAATTGTTTACTTTCCAAAGTAGTTTCCTCTTAAGCAGTAGTTCGTTGTGGCCAAGGTTCGGTTGAAAATTGTAGTCAATCTAGGCCCGTCCACCATAAATTATTGCGCTTTAGTTCCTTTGGACTGGTACCTCTAGATGCGCAGTCTGCTCGATTGTCGGTTGATTGAACATGATGCCATTGTGATGGATGGCCTCGAAAGTTTTATAATTATGAGGGCGCCCTCGAATCCAACATAACCTGATCATTGAGTCGGTCCAAAAGAACGAAGTTGTTTCCAAAATTTGAGTAAGCAGATACGCTCCACAAAGTGAGGTAGTGAAAGTAAGTTTTTATTCGGAGCAACCTTTGTTTTTGATGTGAGAAGCCTCACATTAGTAATGCCTTCTGAATTAGTAGATTTGAAGTAGTCGGCAGCAGCTGAGGCGTCGCAGAAACCATGAAGTTCTGTTGTATGTAAAATGGATCCAACGTGGGATAAATATGTCTTCCAGAAGAGGCAGAGATTCTTTAAATTCCCGCCATTTTGTTGATATGTGTGACGGAAGTTCTTCGTCCCAAGAAAAGTCTGCTACCCAGATTTCTTGCATCATCAGTTTAACTACTACTGTTATTGTTGCCAGCCAGCCTAATGGATCAAAAAGTTTTGTACTATCCAAAAATAGGTTTCGTTTAGTAGGCTTGCCAGGCGTGGATTGGGTGAGGATGAAACCTAATGTATCTGTTACTGGATTCCAGTGTAGCCCAAGAGTTTTAAATGTCTCATCAAGTTTGAATTCCAGTCGATCTTGATTCCTTAGATGTACTGGTATGGATTCCAAGCGAACAGTGTTTTTTCTTGCTCATTTTCTTAAGGTAAATCCACTACTATTCAGTAAGTCGATGGTTTGTTTTTGGCTGAGTAAGGCTTCTTCAAGTGTGTGCCCAAAAACGGGGACATCTACGCAGAAATCATTCAACAGCCAGCTATCGTAGTGACTTCATCGCTAAATAAGTAGCTGCTGCTGTCCCATATGTGATGGTGGTCAGCTTATATTCCTGATTTTCTTGTTGTGGAGACTCTCCGTAAAACACGTTGATAATCCTGATCATCTTCATCAACGGCGATTTGTCTAAACATTTTTTCGATATTAGCCGTATGAACGTATTTATGCTTCCGCCACCCTTATAGTATGGATAATAAATCCTGTTGAAGAGTAGGGCCCGTTAAACAAGAACAGCGTTGCTGTTCTTGTACCCACAGCAGATTGTTGGTGTGTTTCTAATTCCATGGATCTCGAGGCTGCTCTGGCATATCCTGCGTTATGTTTTTGAATACTAATCATTATCCGGTATGTTAAAGATTCCTTGAGATTTATTCCCAGGATTTATTAGCACACGAATCAGTTTATTACGAGTATCACAAAACGCTTTCATTAAGGCGGTTCCTTGTAAGATGCATTTGCTATTCCATGTATGTATTACTTGTACGTTTGTATTAGCTGGTTTTATATTTTCTGTTGCAATTCGCGTACTGTTGTTATGATACAGCAGGCTGTGATGTGAACCTATGCATAATTCACAACTTTTATTACATGAGATATTACATTGTGTTCAGGAAACAAGCATCGTTGGTACACTGGTTTATAATATACTGCCTTCTTTCGGTTTGTGGTAAATTTTGGAACTTCTTACATTTCGATAGATTGTGCTCTCCCCGGCAAAGGCTACATTTATCGGGTTTTTTAGCTACAGCAAAATTTTCAGTCTTAATAGATGAACTTGATTGTTGGTTTACTTCCGTTTTTTATACGTTTTATCTCGGGATAGTGCTCCCAGAGATTGGAACGGCTGGATCTACTCCAATTACTGATAATAGGCAATGCATCGTTTCTTCACTGGAGAAATCATCATTACAATGAATAGTCTTATTAAATAGATTTTGGAACCTTGTCCATTGTTTGTAATCCCCATTAAAGTGTGGTATTTCAATCCTGGGAAGTTTGATACTGGATCTTTTTAAGCCTTGTTTTGGATAATCTTTGTTAACAACGTTTTCTATTTAATCATGAAGATAAATGATTGCGAACTCATAATCTTGCTATAGGTTCTCGTATGTTTCTTGACTGAAGTATTCGTTATCAAGCTCTCCATCATTCGCATTTTCAATAATCTCTTCGTGATTGTTGGTAAGGGAGATCCTTAAGTCGGTTAGTATAGTTTGATTTTCAACTCGTAATATGTTCTTGAGTGCTGTACCTCATATTTGATTTGATGTATGGCGTTAATATTTGTTCGAAATATTTTAGCCTTGGCGTGTTGGATCGTTAAGAGTATAGCGCCTCTGCTGTTCTTGATCGTCAACTTGAACCACTTTAGGATCAGGTTAACCAGGTTGTTGCTCATCTGTTAGTACATATGATGAAGCGTCCGCGATGTGTTTGTCTCAATCTGGGTTTTCTTCATCTCCTGCTATATTTTGCCTGGCTTCTAGTAGTATTTTTTTGTTTCTTATCAACGCTTGTTTAACTTGATCGTAGAAATGTTGTTTAATGTACGGATGATCCTCTGAAATTGTGTGAACTAGTATAGCTTCAGTGGTTGAAAATTTATCAAAAACTAACTGCAAATTTGTGAGCCGTTGGTGACAATACTGTCGAAAGAAAGTTTTATCTTCAAATATACTTAAGATTCATAAAGTGTTGTTTTACTTCTGGTAAACCAAGTTGATCCCGTTCATGAAGTCTTTTTAGTTCGAATTGCATATCGATCACGGAAAGAAATAACCATATAAAATTCTATCAATGAATGTGCCTAAGTGTCCCTAAAATGCTTTGAAGAAGCTGTGTTGTCATGTATGGAAATAGGAAAAACAAATTTGGTGCGATTGTTCAAGACTATCTTGCCAGTTGCCACAACTTGATGTCGATAAAATGAGCGTAAAGCGACACAGGCGACGATATTAAGTGGAAACCAATAGCTAAACTGAGACGAACTAAAACTGACGACCATATTTCTTCGTGAAATCAGATTTACAGATATATTCTAATTATCCAAAATATTGTTCATCAATTAAAATTCATTACATTTATAATAATCCTTGTCGGATCGCAAATATAGTATATTTCTCACAAATATATAGTCTACACCTTAAACACACATAGGGTAATGAATTCATTGTGACATGATGAATATATTATTACCGTATGTAAATTTTTCTCCGTAATTTTCCTCCTTCTCTGCACTACATATGCAAATGAATTTTCAAATTCCTCTGAAACGTGAACAAATTGAATGAGTCACATGTCTCTGTGTACCAAAAGAGTAATCACAATGAAGACATTTTTTTTTTGCAAAATCAACAATGAATATAGGGAATATGTATAGATAGACGAGAGCACGTGCAGACATGTACATTGGTATACATATTTAGATTTCCCGAAGAAAAATGATTGTTCACGTTCGGAATGTCGTACAAGAGAGATGTACAAAATTTGATTTGTTTAGATTGTGACTGCTGGATTTATTATATATACAGATTCTGACATTTAGGTTAAATTTATAACACGCTTTTACGAGTACGTTACAACCTAACACCACACAAATTTGCCAATTTCAGTGTACAAGACACAATTTAATTAATAGCCAATAAAATTTTAATACCTTCTTCAAGACACAAAACGAACATAAAAAATATAAAAACAAGATGTTGTGTGGAATTCTACCACCCACATAGCAAATATAACCATTATTATTATTATTATTATTATTACGTTGGAGTTGGACTATTACTTTCATTGGGTATCAAAAGAAATTATCATTTGTTATATGGCAAGACACAAGAAAATATCTTCCACATAGAAAATCCAATTAAAATAAGAAAACAATAGGAACTCCCCATTGTGATGTTACTTTATTGTTGCTGTTGTTAAATAGACTTACGTACTGCTATATCCTTTATATATGAATGATGTATGTGTTTGCATATATATACACATATGATCTCATGTTTATGTTAAATAAACATAAAAATAAAAAAATTAGAAGAATATTCCAATTCCTTAAATATGCTATTCAATTGGTTATTGTCTATAGTGGTATTATACTGCTCTCGTATGTCGTTAAAAAATGATATGAAAATATTTGTACAAGTTTCATAAAGTCCTTCTGGGAAATACATTATTTTCATATCTATGGTCGTATAAATAGATGGATAAATTGTGGGACAATAGACACACAAAAAATATGATCCTATAGTTATTGAAATGGGACACATGATATTCTAGTACTTGGAGCAAAAAAAAATCATCTTCTAAATGCTCACATAAGAGACCCTTAGACATCGTTTTAATATTATATGTCGATAATATTACAGCAATATACATGTCGTATCTAGAATTTTGTTCCTATAAATCTTTTATATATTCGTTCAACCTTTCACCCTTAATAAAAATTCATTTACTATTTATACGGTTGTTATATGTCCGCCCTTAGGTTGTTTAAACGAATTTATTTTTTTATATTTTATTCTCGATTATACTGACTCCATCCACTCTCCACATAAATATAAAATCTTAAAGGAATGTTCGTAATGTTTTCTTTAGTTCTTTGCTTTATGTATTTTGTTTTATGTGCCGTGATATTTGCCTACCACCTATCGTAAACACCGGCTTGAATGGTTTGGACAAGATGTGCCACTATGAAATTACACCTGTGTGTATTTATCTTATTTTATTGACCCTAATTTGTAAAGTATCCTTTTATTTGTTTATATCATTCGATTTATTTTATTGTTTAACACTTTCGTTTACGAGCCATAACCAAAGACCATTTGGAATGGAGAACATGTCTGTAAGTTTAACATTAATTTTGTTGGTATGAACGATGTTATAAAAATCGCCCAAATTGGAATTAATTGGTCTCAATTGTATTGTGATTTGGTGGTATCAAAAAAATTTTGCTTCGTCGATGAAAGGTGGCAAAAGGCTTTCACGTATTTTATTTAAGTGGCCATGTTTATTTGAAATAGACACGATTTTGTCAATTTTGTGTACCATTACAATTCGGACAATTTATATAGAATTTCTATTCCAACATCAATAAAACGGGGGTCTTAAAGTATTTTTTTAAGTGGCTCTTATTAGAAATCTAAATCTGACTTATAAATCTAGTTAATAACATTATAATGGATGTCTTAAACCGCGATAAAGTTTTTGTTCTTGGCAGGTCTCAATAACTCAATTACAAAACTGCGGCATTTCTGTTTTTTTTTTGGAGATTGATACTGACTGTTTATTGTATGATTAAAATGTTTCGTATTTAGAAAACGTAGGCTGAAAGTGGTCTTTTATTTAACAGATGACCTTTTATTAAGTCCCAGCAAAATCACAAAAGGACCTTCAGACTCGTATGTTGCAAAAGAGAATAAAATCTAAGTATAAAACATCGTTAGTAATTCTAATCTAGGTCGACTTCACGGCATTGCATATTTATCTCTTTTGTGCAAATCTGGTACTGGTTAATTAGAAACAATTATTGCTTTTTAGATACTTGTAATGTTTATACTAAATTCATTCTAAAACAAAAAAAAACGAAAATAAAATTAGGATTAGCTTGAAAAAACTTCACACATCTATAAAGTGAAATACTAATTAAGAAGGAAGTTTATACTAATTAATTCCTAAAATAACAAAGCAAAAAATATTTGAGAGTATGGTAATGAATTGCTATCATTTAGGTGTTTTTGGTATAGAAGTTAGGAAAAACCATAAAAAGTGAAATTAAGAATACGTAGGTAAATCCAAAACTTCTGTTTCTTTTAGCGGATATATTAACACCTCTATTCTCTTATTCGCATCACTTTATGCGATGGGATTACTCATCTTCTTGGTTACTAGATTATTAAATCGAAACAAAATAATTACAAAATTCGTTGTGGCTGGTTTTTAAATCTTAGGATGCTGCTTTATAAATAATTCCTTGTGACTGCTATCATGTCATACGACAATTTCTATCACTTGAAATTTTCACGTGACAAACAAATAGAATTTTTTTCAAATGAAGGCAGCCAATTTTGATTTTTTAATCTAGTAACCACGAAGTCACGTCACATGAAGTGATACGACTAAGGGAATAGAGGCCTAATAATATCAGATAATTAACAAGATTTTAATTAATAAATCAGATCCATTTTAATTGCAACGGATTCCTTGATAATAAAATCGGATTTAGGCCGAATCTATCTAATCAGCAAATTTCATTAAGCTCTATTGAATTCTCATCCCCTAAAGTCGCATGGAGTGTTCTATATCGCCATTCAAATTGCAAATAATATTGCACCGAATATTAAACACGGTTGCACGATTTTGGCATCATTTTTCATGATAATAGAGGCAGATAGAGAACTAATCTGCAATCTCAAGAAGTTTCACCAAGCTCTAATAAATTCTGCGTAACCTAATGGTACTCGGTACAGCCGTACAGTTAGTACCGGTCAAATCTACCTACTTACAAAATTTTGTAAAGCCTTAATGTATTCTACCTAACCTAAAGATGCCTGGAGTGTACAGCACCCCATAATTCTTTAAGTCATTCGATTAACACGTAATGCTAAACGAGGTTGCAGGAATTTGTCATCTGATTCTTTGATAATAGTATCAGATGTAGGCTTAATCTATCCACATGGCAGGTTTCATAAAGTTTTAATAAATTCTACCTATCCTAATTAAGCTGGGAGGGTGATATACCCCTAAAATTCTTTAAGCCACTCGGTTAGCACGTAATACTAGGTAGGTTAAATGGTTACAGAATTTTGGCACCGAATTTACTGATAATGGAATCTGCCGAAAGCCTAGTTTATCTAAATGGCAAGTTTCATAACATTCTAATGAATTTTACCTACATAATTATGTAAGTGATTCGGTTAGCACGTAATACTAAACGGGATTACAGGATTTTGGCATCGGTTTCTTTGATAAAGGAATTAAATATAGGCCAAATCTATCTACTCGGCAAGTTTTATAAAATTCTAATGAATTCTACCTATCCTAATTGAGTTTAGAGCGTAGACCACCTCAAACTTCTTTGAGCCGATCGGTTAGCACGTAACACTAAAGGGGTTGCAGGATTTTGGAATCAAATTCGTTGATATTGGAATTAGATGTAGACCTAATCTATCTACTCGGCAAGTTTTATAAAGTTCTAATGAATTCCACCTACTCTAATTGTGCTCACCAAAATTTTTTAATCCGTTCGGTTAACACGTAATACTAAACGGGGTTGCAGTATTTTGAAGTCGGTTTCCTTGATAAAGGAATCATATGTATCTCATTGAGTTTGAAGCGTGTAACCCAGCAAATTTTAAGTTTTTCGGTTAACACGTAATATTGAGGTGGTCGGAGTTGCAGGATTTTGGTATCAGTTTCCATAGTAGCGATATCGTATGTAAGCCAAATCTATCTACTTGACATGTTTCATAAAGTTCTGCAAATCCTTAACCTGTTCGGTTCGCCCAAAAGCTGAAATTCATGATTAAAGTTTTTACTGTGAAATTTCAGAATATTGAAATAACGACTGAATAATAAGCCAACTGTGTAAAGTTTTTTGACATTACCATAATCATAATATGTTTTACGTTCAACTGCTACTGTAATTCTACTTTTTCCCTATACCTAGCTTATTTGATTGTAAAGTAGGACATCGAGACGAGATAATAGTAAATTAATTTTCAGTTGAAGACATTAAAAAATACTAAGCTCTATTGAATTCATGAGATTCCTAATAAATTATAATAAATAAATTTGCCAGTGAGTGGGGCTGGATGAATATAAAAATAAGGTATGTTTACGACCTCGAGATTACGAGTATTACAAATATACCATTCGCTATATCACCGAAATCCAATTTGGTGGTTTAAAAATTCCTCTGTGTGTGTGGTGATTGATATCTGTGGTGCGACTGATCGACGGCGAAACTTTAAACTTAACCTTGTTTAGAGAATTTTGAAATGACACTGAGTTTTGGGTTGAAGTCGGTCAACCAAAAATGGTTGGTTCCGCATGATTTTTTTGGCAATATTGTAAAAAGTATAGCAATTATAAAAAAATGGCTATGAACGAAATGATTTCAAATTATATTTTCAACAAAATTGGTCCAAATCGGTTCTCAAAAATTTAAGCGAAAATGATGATTGTTGAAGACAACACCGAACCCCTCCACACCAGTCAGAGATTAGATCTATCGATATTGTATTGGTAAATCTCTCGACTCGCGGCAAACTCGAACTAGTCCCAGGGAAATTTGAGAAAGTCCCAGTGTCTGGAAACCACAATATATCAAAAACTACTACGTAACCAAAATGTTCGGTTGTTTTTCTAGTATCAAAGGTCATATCAAATCTACATAGAACTTTTTGGCAGAAATATCGAGAAAGTTCAATTCGACATATACCCGAATGTCGCACAAAATTTATGTTAGGATCCCCATCATAAAAACCATAAGTCTCTTCATCATTGGTTTAGAAAAGAACGAGCTCTCTTCAGAATAGCCAAACTTCGTTCAATATGAAATTATGCGACCAAGATAAAGCTGACAGATGTTCGCAACATTCATGATTCGAGAGCCGATGTCGTTGGACATAATACTTTCAAATACTGAACAACGGCACATTTAATATATACAATTGTCAATATTTTCTAGACAATAATCGCAAACGGCATTCGGAGAGAAACCAATGCGATGCAACGATCATTAAAGCGTCCCTGTCGAGTTAGAATCACAATGAGGATTCGGTGCGTATTTGACTACATGAGTATTAGGTTCCCTAATATAATATTTTGCCTCTCTGAGCATTCAGAAAATTTGTGTTTTAATTGTATCTTTGCCACTATTCAACGACAAAAGAACGCCGGGTTCAATACCAACTTAGTTTAAACGTAAGCTCACTTTGTTACCCACATAACCGACTCTGTTAGAATTTTATAGTCAGTCAAGAAAATGTGACGCACTTTCAAATGTTTATGAAGACCAGAGGATTCTTCATTGAATTCAAAGCCTCAATACAGTGAGTTAGCTTGACAGCTCCTCAGCTTGACAAACAGTACAGAACGTGCCCAAACTGCCTCGTAACTTTTGATCAAGCAACAAACAATATGTACAGTGCATCTCAGAAATTTCGTTACAAATCTTTCGAAGGATGCATCAGCTGGAGTGCACGAGTACGAGAAAAGTTAAACTCGGATTGCAGTCTGTCATTGAGCGTACATTAAGTCTACTGGTTTCTGGTACCGATGATTTGTTTTTGTTGAGAATTTACCAGTCTCCAACTAGAGCACCAATTTTGGTGGATTTGTAATTTTCCACAATTTCGCGATTTAATCGAGTTTCAATTTGCGCGTGACTGGAAACTTTCGAATGTAATTGTTGATGAGTAAACTACGGTGATCACAATAATCTCATAGTGTAATTGGCGTCGGCGATGCTCACTCACCTAATCATTATTGCAAATCAGGTCGACGATTCGTCGACAATTCATTTGTCACTCGGTCTCGCAAAACTCCAGGTAACGCGATTTCCTATCACTGGTTATTTATATATTGTGGTTGCCCGCCCGTCCGAAAGCTCGTTGAAATCCGACTGCTTGGCTCGACTGTTAATTGCATCGAATTTAATGAATATCATAGAAAGCACACATAATCTGGTACTATTATCCCTTAATATTGTTTTAATTTGTAGTGCGGACATGTAAATATAAGTATATTTGGACCTTATTTTGGCTGAACACCATTGTATAAATGAGCTTTCGTGTTCAAGGTGACGTAGTTATTAAAAAATTTGATAAGTAAATAAATAAATGAATCTGAAATACAACACAATCCAACATCATCTACAAAATCTTCGTCCAATCAAGTTTATAATTCGTTAAAAAGTGGGCTAGTTCCGTGCAGCATCGTGGGAACCGAAATCCTTGACTAAAAACCGAGTTTCTTCGCGAGTATTTGGTTTCAATGCTCTTGCTTGCCAATGTCCTTCCAACTGTAGATACGATTTCAAACCAGCTTTCAAAATTTTATCCTTGGAGAAAAAGCTAGTCTTTATTGTATACTGCCACAATCAATATCTTACTACCTCACTACTTACTTCATCAATGAGATAGTAAATGCACGCCTCGTAATTTGAGCACTTCATGGCAAAATTCTTTAATGCAGTGTTTAAACGCTGATTCTAAACACCACTTGATTGCTTGGCATGTATAATGACTTCCTCGAACCGATCTGCAAATCGTATCTTACGGCTATCGCAATCAGAAAACGTATCGACGCGTACCGAACACTCTGAACACAATCTTTCACTACTAACCGGACTTTGTAGCGATTCACCACTGTTTTCTCGTTGCACATGGTTTTGAAATGCGATTATCACTAGATTGCTTCACGACTAGGTGGTAAATCTGTAAGCGACCACGTTACGTTTTCAATTAACGAACGATACTCTTCTTTCATAGCTGTTTTCCAGTTAGACGTATTCGTACTGCTCATCACTACCTCCACAGACAATGCATCATCTAATTGAACGCGTGACTCGGCATAAACAAAATCGTTACTCTTCGATTTATGCTGTTTGGTTGAATGTATCAGTTCTTCATCTGATGTTTCATAAATAGTGCAGGAAGCATCAATTAAACCTTCGTCTGTCAGATACTCACTATTTTCCAAATCAGATAAGCTTGCAGAGCGCGAAATCTCGTTTTGACTACTTGTATTCGATACATCATCAACATCACGAGTTTCTGAATCATCAACGTCACCATTTTGACTAATACTTGCTGTTGTAACAGTTGCCTCAAACTCCACTTCATTGTTATCACCTTTGGATGGATAAAAACGGATAGAAAATTTTATACAATCAATTACATACCTCATTTTCACGGTGATCGTCTTCGAGAAAAACGACATCACGACTGACATCCACTCGTAATACCTCCAAATCAAAAACGCAGTAGTCGATTTTCTGGCATGCCGTTCTGTTCTGGCGCATACGATGCAGATGTTTGATGCATCCTCGAATTTCACAAGCACTTAGAAAACTTGTTTGTTTTTCCGCAAATTCTTTGAAATTTATGAAAACATTTAAGGTATTCGATTTATGCTTGATGAAATATTCAGAAATTTTGCGCCAAAAATAGTTCAAACAAGTAACAAACTATCGCGAGCCGCCAAATGAATTAACTGGTACAGGACCATACAAGTTAGGGTGCACCAATTTCGGAACTCTTGATGCTCGATATTTGCTGTCCTTGAGTTTCCCCTTTGATACAAACTTGTCTTGTTGATCACAGCCCAAGTTCATCCCGTCCACAAAACCACTTCGCATTTTCGTCAAACTGTCGTGATCTACATGTCGGAGCTAGACGACGATGACATGTTTTTTGTGGATCTGCAACTCTGCCCATTAAACGTTCTTCATTTGGCTGTGCCACTCGTCAGCAACTTGTTGTTTTTATCGAAAACTTTGCAATTGTTTGTGTTAACTAAACCTTTGCCAACTAATTGACTGACCGACAATAAGTTTATGCAAAGACACTGTACGAATTGGGCTTCATGAACCGCTTTATTCGAACAAATTTGAAGCCAAACATTACCTGATAATTCAGCTTTCAATTTTGATTAATTTGCAATGTGACCTCTCCTGAATCTGACACTGGTGTAAGATTGTCCATTTAGCGTTTTTTGGCATCAGAGTCTACTTACCTCTTATAAGTTTTATTGACTCATATCGTCCCTATGGCACCAAATTTTTTGCGATTTTCTTCGAATACTGCTTGTTTTGAAATGATAGCGGAAAATTTATATAGGGTAAATTGAAATGTGACACCGTCAATTTTCTGCACGTGCAATAAACGTGAATCGGGCCATTCGTGTTTTAATAATTTAACAATACCAATTTACGGTTTAACGTGAAGTGAATTTCCAAAAAAATATTTTGACTATATAACTTGGTTCATTTACTTATTTGAAGTCTCACAAGTTAATGATCTTCCCATAAAAAATCTTCACTTCACTTCCAAGATTTCATGGGAGCTAACAGATATCTGCACGTCGCTAGTAGTCCAATTGTTGAATACGGCACGACAACGTGAGTGCTAAATAAATAAGAATCGTGTGAATCTGATTCAAATAAAATCGTGTCGTATACAGAAATAGCACCTAGTTGCTACCTTTGGTTGCTCTAGTTCTGGATATTAATAGTAAGATATCCGAAGAAGTTCTAATCACAAATCGGGACTACCAAACAAATTTTACCGACTGCTCCAACGGAAGTCGGATCACATGAGAGCAGTACCGTATTGAGTTCTCTTGGTATTAGGTTTTCTTCTCATACAACGGTTCAAATTCAGCACTTTGGGAACTATTGAAGGTGTATTAAAAATTCATGTCAACAAAATATCCATGCCTTTTATGCCGAGTCTTACATGTGATAGTTTCGACAACTAGTTTGTTGTTTTAGAGCAAATTAGTTTGTCAGAATCAACGTGAGTTTATTTTTAGATACAAATTAATTGATACCTGATGGATAGTTATGAAAAAAAAAATTTAAATTACTTACAATTCCAGTTTCGAACTGATGCAATATTCTGAAATTTCAAACTCTTCATCTCGACTCTTCTCCGGAAGTAGTAGCATGCAGATTGCAACACAACCAAAATTAAAGATTTATTTTATCTATCACTACACACCGATTATACACGCGACATTTGATTACCCTCACTTGAAAATTTTTCATAAAATTATTTGAAATTTTTTGACCACATTGGTTTCTATCTTAACCAATTTTCCAGTGACTAATACACACACCTGCATGCAATGCGAAGTGGACACGTCCCATTTCGATTATTTTGCGTATTTAAACTGCAACACTTGATTTGCGATGAGGATACCGCTTTGTTTTTGATGTCGAAGGCGTAAGGTGCGTTTTTATCATCGATTTATTAAGTTTATTATCAGCTGCAGTTAATAGTGGTGACAGTGGGTCGGGGAAAAAACTCTAATAAAGAAAATTAATCCGATCGGGAAAAAACCCTAATAAAGGTAAAAATTGGAAAGATTCTTGCGCTTAAACAAGAAAATTATTCCAATCGTGCGATTTCCAAAAATATTGGTCGCAATCCTTGGACCATTAAAGATCCAGAAAATTACAGAAAAAATCGAAGAGGTCGTGCAGCAAGGGCGCAAAAAGAAAAAATAAGTCTCAGCCAGAGTCCGTACCTTTCAGAGAATAATAAAAAAGTGTTCACATCTCCGGCGACCAAAACTTATGATAAAACCACGTTTGCTCCAGCAACATAGAAGTGCTCGATTGGAATATTGCCGTGGATATCTGCATTGGAAGGAAGAATGGTTCCAGGTTATTTATTCCATTAAATTTTCTTTTTGTTGTTTAATGATCCCTTTAAGAAATTTGTCCGTCTCCGTGAGGTTTTATGAGTCAAATGAATCTCAGTCCATTCCAGACCTGCTGGATAAGATACACTCACGTACCGGAGGAGGATGAGGCAATAATTGGGTTAAGTTTTTCTAGTTCCGATCAACATAACAATGGTTGCTTGAAATGGTGATGCATCTGTTTACATTTTTCTCTCTGTGTTCCAATTTAATTATTCCATCAATTGTTTATGACCAACTTGCACTACTAATTCCACCTGTCTACAAACTTAATTAAAACAAAACAATCAGCATCTTACTCAAATATTTCATTTAACCGTTCTCTCCCTAAGTTAAAATGAATCACAAGTACATCGTCCTACTTTGCTAGATGAGATTTAAACTTTTCCAATATACTCGTATAAAACAACAAATAAATTAAATACAAAAAAAAACAATTAAATATTTTACAAAATATTTTACAGTAAACGTAAAATTCTCTAATTACTCAATAAACATTTTGTTTTATTTGTTAAGTTGTAAGACAAAACAAAATACTCTGAAATAATAGAAATATGTTTTAAGGTGTGAAGTACCTTTTACAACACAGAAACAACAAACTTTATTTTTTAACTTCATTTAAGACGAAACATCATGATTACGTTTGTGTGATTGCTTTTATTTAATTTAATTTCGTATTTTTGTATTTTAATTAAAATGAAAACATAAGAAGCAAAAATTCCATAAATTACAGTTAAGAGTTTGTTTTACAATTCAATTGAATTTTATTTGTTAATAGCAAAAAAAAGTTTAATTGAAAAAATGTAAAATTAATTATTGTTTGGTTATTAATCCAAAGCCAAACAAGAACGTAAATCAATAATATTTGGATAAATTGGCCGCACTTTTTTTATTTGGTTTTGTGATGTTTTGGTCATGATGATTTGAATATTTTGCTGTTTTAGTCTCGTTCGCTGCAGGAGATAATGTCGTCCAATATTCTAATCGTAATTATTTACTGTGTACGTGTTGTGTGCGAACGCGCAAAAAAGAGTTTTGTGCAAAAACACGAGTGGTGGAAAATTAGTGAAAAACTGTTCATAAATTAATTAATTTTAATGACACAACAAAAAAGTAATCTATTATACAGGTAGTGCCTAAAATGTATCGATGAATTATAAAGTTTGATTGTTGGTGTATCTTGGACAAAGTTTCGGCGATATTTTTAAGCCAGCATAGTGGGTGGGCGGAACGTGTTTTATGTTAGTTATACTTCATCCGCTTATTAAATGTTTGAAGATTACAACATTTTTACTTGTATAAGTGATTATTTGTTCTAAATAGACAATATGGCTAAAAACACCGCTCTTCCAACGTCCATCAGTTCGCTGGGAAAAATTCTAATCTACCATTCCAGGATTTTCTCATACTTAAGGCCTAGGAATAGAAATCTTTTAAGTTCCCTGGAGATTTGCTACTGCCTGTCATTTATTGTCTAACAACGTTGTTTCTTTCTCTTATTTCTCCTTGCAATAGTCCTTTGATCTAGTTCACCTGATTTAAAATACAACTTTTACTGATCTGTGGTATGATGATGTTTTTTATTGGCGTAGAGGAAGATCAATATTCTTTGAAAGGCACATACATAT
Organism: Nephrotoma guestfalica; assembly: GCA_963691935.1. Lineage (NCBI taxonomy): Eukaryota > Metazoa > Arthropoda > Insecta > Diptera > Tipulidae > Nephrotoma > Nephrotoma guestfalica. Next base: position 236,671,814 of record OY829913.1, read on the forward strand.
AAATATGCAGGATTAAAACCTCATCATTGATCATTTATTCTTTTCTTCTTGTGGAATCACCTTTGGATATTACTTTGAGAAGTTAGATTTGCCATATCATATTCTATTTTTTACTTTTTCAATTCACCATAACTTTAAAGCCTCATCTATATTACACCTATTCACTTCTTTTCTCGTGTCGCAACTTAGACTTACTGTTCGCTGCGAGACTAAAACTTGCTACCCAGTAATCATTACAGCTCAGCAATTTGTTTAACTATATTCTTTGTAGACGGGCACTATCATCAAGTTAACAGGGAAAGCGTGGTTCAATTCTTTCTAGACTCCACAACACTCTACATTATTCGTAGACCTGTATTTGATTCAGCTATTTGGTCTCTGGCATATTCAATATAGTTATAAGGGGCAGAAATCTCGCATTAATTAAGATCACCAATTTGATACATAATGCTGATGAGGTCTTACATTTCCATTAATGGTTTACCATGTCTCCCTTACCGCCATTAACACTGCCTTCATTATATGGGCCGCTTGGTTATAAATTTGCGCTTTGCCTCGTTGGTTATAAATTTTTTAAAATCAACATCGTACATTACATCTGTAATAATTGTACCAGCACCGCATTTTCTGCATTTATTTATATTTTTCTAATCTTTTCGATATCTAACTTGGTAGAGGAAGTTTTTATCGTTCTGCCAGAACTACCGAACAGAATCGAAAAGCGACATTTTAAATCACTTTGTTCTATATGGCTTACCTCACAGATGATGTTGAACGGGGAGAGAGGAGGAATACAAAAGAACAGAAAGGAAAGAAATACAAAAAATAAGAAAAGCAACCGCAGTTTGTTGATGATTTGTCGTTATATAGTAATCTGCCGCATTGAGGTATATGAGTTCCAACCGTTGTCGGCGTTTCGGGTAATCGATAGAGAGTCGGAAAATATCTCTAACTAAGACTGCAATTTGCAACATCTCGTTCATAGTCCAAACGTTGTATTTTTAATAAATTACAGCGATTTTGATAAGGTGGAAGTATGAAATCAGGTGTCCGAGTGCTCAGTATTAATTCCACTTTGTCAATAACTTCTTTGTACACACCTTCATTGTAGGGGAGCGGATACGATAAAAGGACAGATTTCTACATTTACTCACGTTGTAACGGAATTTTATTCAGTTCCGTTATCAACCCAAACATCAAATTTTAACATACGGCATAACCTTCGAGGTGATACCTCAAATTCTACCAAAAGAAATTACCATGCCGTATTTCGCATTGTTATTGGTTGCTTATGTTACTCAGATTACTGTATATATCCATGCAGTAGGTGAATAAACGTAAACCATAATAATATATAATGCAACATTATCAATTTATTTTTGCATCGATATGTCTTGAGGTAAATGGCTTGAAAAAAAACTTTGCTATTGAAAATACCTACAATTGCACCTTTCGATCGATTGGTTTTTTGTTGATGTAAATAAATTTTTGCGCGTGCATTGAGTAAGCGAAAATCAATGTCACGTTGTTGTACGTTTTTGCGTACAGCAAAGCTGAGTCTTGCTAGAAGCGAGGGCATCGAAAGTAACCCTGCCCATAGGCGGGACACCCTCTTTCTGCTGAGGACCTCCTCCACGCCATTAAACCACTAATCGTTAAGCTTCTCTATTAATATTTTTTTTTTTTTTTTTGGTGCGTATTTCTTAGGGTAATTATGTTACCCTAAGAAACCAGAATTAACAACCGTGGGTAAAACATCCGCTTGAAATATGTAGGACCCGCCAGTTTTGGGTCTGAGGACCCCACTTTTCATTTTTTTTTCAACCTTTAGATGGTAAATATTAGGCCATCTTTCTCTTTCTCTTTTGTTATTGTGCGGTAATCTAGGTCCCGCATTTCGTCTAACCCCAAAAACCCACGACCACATCCCCTACAAGACTGAGCTGCGGGAATCAAAGCCGCACATGGGGTTAGTGCATGAAATGGAGACAAATTTCTTTAGCGTTAGGGTATACGGTCGTAAGACGGTAAACTTGTAGCGTTACAGTGGCGCCCAATCGGGGCCATAATTCGGCCCAAAAATTCTGGTAACAAATACCACAATAAGTCTAAGAAATTCAATTGAGGATCCCCTCACACTCTCGTCTAAATTAATATTCGACATTACTTTTTGGATAATGTTCAAAAATTGTTAAATACTTCTAAATAAAATTTAAATCGGTTTAAAAAACAGTGTGCTTGGTTTTTATCATTGTTAGATGTAAATTTCTATCGATACGAGTATGGCAGCGGCAAGCCTGACCTAATACGTGGTGGGTCATACGCGTACCGACAGAGATTGATGATAGTTGAGTTTCTATGCTAGATCCCCGAATGGATGGTTTATCCGTGGCATGTCCCAACCCGCACTCCGGGGGATAAACCAACATTCGTGGTAGTTATAGGAGTTTAAGAATTCATCTAATGTGGTGGGAAGGCTGGAGCATGCGTTGATAACCGAACTCAAACAATAATCCAGTTGTACGGTTTTCTGTACCTTGTACAACAACCAGTGGTGCAACGGATGTTAGTAAGGGTGAAAAGGGTTTTTCCTTGAAACAATGTCCATCATCTCTTTCCTTGCCGAGTGATAAGACCGGGGGTATTAAGAGCTGCACATTTCTCAGATACTAAAACTACTTTTCCGCATCCTAAAGTAAGTTGCACGACTGTCACTAAATTTTCCTACGGTTTGATTCCACAATGGTTATAAGAAATTATTACGAGTTGTGGCAAATTTTATTATTCAAAATATGGATTTCCAACAAGCAGTGTATAGTTAGGTTATTGCGCAAATTCCACTTTGTCGTTTCATTTAAAAATTTATCATCCTCCGGGATGGGGTTGCCAGTCCTCCCATTGCTAGTTGTAGGCGCGTTCAGGGTATAATGTGTTTAGCTGTCCAATCCGGTTTTCTATCAGTGAACGGATATTGATGAGGTTTCGGACATAAGCTAAACACTATTATACCACACACTGTTGAAATCCTTGGTGATAACCGGCGTGTTATCATCCCCAATAGACAGCAATAGCAGCATGTTGTTAGAGGCCTGCAAAGGTCTCATCAACATCAGTTGACTTACATGGTAACGTTTTTGTCACCCATGTAGCTGAGCTCCTCTGCTGAGTTCAGGGTAAGACTGCCAGCTGCAGAAAAGGGGACAACAAACCTGCCATGGTCTATTGGGTACCATAAATGTCATCTGTTTCCAAGTTCACCATAGCAGCGAGGATCACCTTGTATGTCAGGTTAAGACTACCGCTGCATCATTGGGAACAAGGAAATAATTTCATCAAAATTTCAATGTCAAAGCCTTTATCTTATTCTTATTTTTATCCCCGTTGGCGGAATTTATTCATTGAAGGGGGATATTACCCATGGTTGTTTTATTTTTGAATACGTTTTTTTTAGTTAGGGTTTTTTTTATTTGAGGCCAAGAAAATTTTTTATTATTATTATTATTTTTATTTTTTTTTTGTTAATCAACGACAATAAGATAATGAATCTAGATTACCTAGATCAAGACGAGCTTCTTGTGGAGTTCGAGGTGAGAGGTATGGGTGAAGCAGCTAAGCAAGCCATATCGGACGAGCTTAGGGGGATGCTTCAGGCAAAGTTCAAGGAGGAGGCCGCAGAAACGTACCTCCAGCCTCAGAGAGCCGATTGTCGGGGTAAATCCAAATTCGTTACTACCTCACCATTAGACTGAATATGAACCGGTGGGCTCGGTAGTCACATAGTCAGTGTAGTAGTGAGTTGAAGGCTGGCATGCCGCGCGCGAGAAAGCATGTCAGCATAGGTTAAGCCAAGTAGTACTTAAGTCAGTAAGGTTAAGGAAAGGATGAGGTTGACCCAATCACATTCCATGCACATGGTTCAGCAAAGTGGGATTGGGTTAGCGCCATCCATCAGCACAACGGTCTTATGCTTGTTGTCTCATTTCTAGAAATGGGTTTCTTCAACTGGTGTTTGATGCTAACGACGATACTGGTGGCAGCAGCGAGTTTGAGTAATCGGGGTTTGCAGTTCCAAGAGTTTCAGACTGAGCCGGGTATATACTTTGCTGAGGAAGGTAGGGCCAAACTGTCCACCAAAATTTGTACCATAGTGGGGTACTATAACTTATCAAGCTACTGGAGGGAGTGGGAGCACATGAGGCTAACACAAGAACATCTCCGAGCGACATGTGCAGAAAACGCCAATGCGACCAGGTACGTTAGACATTGCGAGGCGTTGTTAAGTCCGATAGCTTACTTGATGGACCAAATCGAGGACAGTAATAGGCTTCTCCAAGCACAACACGGACGGGAAAAGAGGGCTCCTTTGGATTTCCTCGGAGATTTAGCAGGGGACATAATCGGAGTGTTGGGCCAACGAGATGCTCAGAGGTATCAGGAGCAAATCAAACACCTGAACACCGGTGTACTAAAAACACAAACCATGCTCCAACAGCAAATGCATGTATTAGATTTGACCGGAAACATTATCCGTAAGGAGCATGAGGAAATGGAAAAGCATTATCGGGTAATCCAGGAGGAAATCGAGTCTGTGATGGTGCATGAAGAGTATATGGACGTGTTATTCCAGCTATCTGCGGCCATTTGGATGTATAAGGATGTCCAAGGAGACCTGATAGATATACTCTCGGATGTACATCATGGGAGAGCAAGTGTGCGATTGTTACCTCCTTCGCAGTTTGCAAAACAACTATGGGAAATAAGTAAGCAGATCCCCACGAACCTGCAAGTTCCTAGTTCAAGAGCACACTGGATCAATGTATATCGGTTACTGGAGACCAAGGCAGCAATCATCGAGGATCAGATTATTTTCGAAGTTCAGGTACCTCTTATCCAGGGGGAAGAGTACCAGATATTTCACCCCATCCCGGTTCCAACAAGATACCAAGGGGGGTATGCTTACCTCGAGCCACAATACCAGTATGTTTTGGTTAGCCGCTCTAGAGTGTGGTACCAACCAATCTCTGCAAAAAGGTTGGACGAGTGTAGACGCTGGGAAGAAGGAACGGTAATTTGCAAAGCAGGAGGACCAACGTACAAGATTGAAAGTCAAGATGAGCATTGTGAAATGGCGTTGCTCTCACATGCCAATGAGCAACCGAGCCGATGCCCCATACGAACAGCACTACCTTCGATTTACATTCACCCATTAAAGGATAACCGGTGGATCATGGTACTACCCCGCGAAGTAGTCTTTGATCTGGAATGCCAGGAACAATCTCAGGCAGTGGCTATGAACGGGAGCGGAATTCTATCACTAGACCCTGGCTGTAGTTTGAGGGGGGCCTCGGTGGTCATTAAGGCCACGACTACTTACAAAACAGTAATCCGTGCTGATGTTGTTCCAAGATTCAACCTCACGCAGAAAACAGAGAGGCGTACATTAACATTCCCCGCCAATGCGTTAGAGGTCGAGGTGTCCGAACTACAGCAAACCATCCAAGAACTAAAAAGAGAGGAACCGTGGTCCCAAGTCAATTGGCATCACATTGGGAACTATACGGGCACTGGGGCAGCTTTGGTACTAACCTTAATTCTGTTACTCTTGGGATGCAAACTCTGGAATAGACCGTGGAGACAACGGGGACCAATAAGGCAACGGCCAACACCACGGGAAGGCGGAAACCAGGCTGAGGGGGCGCAGGGAAACCTGATCTGATAACAAGGATAGGACGTAGGGTTAGACATTTAATGCTTATTGGTAGTAATAATTAGTAGCCCATAGTTATAATTTAGATATTTAGATATAGGTTAGGTGTTTAATTTAGACAGCCCGGCACTGAGACTAGCTCAGGGTGTGGGAGTTCCCCACGTGGGATGTAAGGAAACTGAATTTCTACTCCTGTCCTCCTTTCATTAGGGCATGAGATCCCTTTTCATCTCAGGGTTTGGGTTTTCCCCACGCTGTAACGGAATTTTATTCAGTTCCGTTATCAACCCAAACATCAAATTTTAACATACGGCATAACCTTCGAGGTGATACCTCAAATTCTACCAAAAGAAATTACCATGCCGTATTTCGCATTGTTATTGGTTGCTTATGTTACTCAGATTACTGTATATATCCATGCAGTAGGTGAATAAACGTAAACCATAATAATATATAATGCAACATTATCAATTTATTTTTGCATCGATATGTCTTGAGGTAAATGGCTTGAAAAAAAACTTTGCTATTGAAAATACCTACAATTGCACCTTTCGATCGATTGGTTTTTTGTTGATGTAAATAAATTTTTGCGCGTGCATTGAGTAAGCGAAAATCAATGTCACGTTGTTGTACGTTTTTGCGTTCGTACATTTTGATGAATGTACAATAATTTGTTTTCAATTTTTGGTATAAAATGTACAACGGAAAGAAAGAAGGGGAGTTGCGTGCTAGACAGTCAGCCGTGCAGCTGTGTTTAGAAGAGGTAGAGAGTTCAGTTTCTTTTTGGGTAATTTCCTGATATCTAAAATAAAATGCGTTTGTTAACATGTGTAAAATTTAGTGAAATACAATAATAATTTTAAAAAAAAAAGGTATAAATTAATCTGAAATAAATTTAATTAAGAAAATTGGATGTGTTTATTATCTCGTGATACTATACAGTGTTCATTAAGTTACATAAATAAATTGATGTAATCGGGGAATAAATCAAATCAAGTGCCAATAAATGTGAAATATCCAAAAAATTCGTTTTGTGGGAGTGTTGCAAGTTTGATTTATTTTTTGACACCAAAGAAAATTTTTGTTCATTAATTTAAAAATTTAAAATAAACGTTAGTGAAATACATACATTGAAAGACTGATCCGGGAGGTAAATTAAAAGTGCGAGTTTTTAGTCTAGTGCTTTGCAGACTAAATTTTCTTTTTTTTGGTAAGTATGATTTTAGTGCAGTAGAGATACTAACCATTCTAATCGTGGCGAGGTCCCTTAGTTGCTTCTAGCAAAGCTGAGTCTTGCTAGAAGCGAGGGCATCGAAAGTAACCCTGCCCATAGGCGGGACACCCTCTTTCTGCTGAGGACCTCCTCCACGCCATTAAACCACTAATCGTTAAGCTTCTCTATTAATATTTTTTTTTTTTTTTTTGGTGCGTATTTCTTAGGGTAATTATGTTACCCTAAGAAACCAGAATTAACAACCGTGGGTAAAACATCCGCTTGAAATATGTAGGACCCGCCAGTTTTGGGTCTGAGGACCCCACTTTTCATTTTTTTTTCAACCCTTAGATGGTAAATATTAGGCCATCTTTCTCTTTCTCTTTTGTTATTGTGCGGTAATCTAGGTCCCGCATTTCGTCTAACCCCAAAAACCCACGACCACATCCCCTACAAGACTGAGCTGCGGGAATCAAAGCCGCACATGGGGTTAGTGCATGAAATGGAGACAAATTTCTTTAGCGTTAGGGTATACGGTCGTAAGACGGTAAACTTGTAGCGTTACAACGTTAAGGTGTAATTTGTTATCAGTCTACAAAAATCTATCTAAATCATCTTGGCACTTGTTACAGTCGGCTTCGATGTTCACCGGAGTGAACATTTTCATGTCATCGGCGAAAAGAAGGCAGCTTGCGAATTTAAGGCAATCAACGACATCGTTAATAAATAATGAAAATAGCAAAGAGCCTAAATGACTATCCTGTGGTACGCCTGACGTCACGCAAAATACTTGGGAAGATTGACCAAAAAGTCTTACAGTTTGCCCGTGGTCTGAAAGGTAATAGTGCAATAATAGCAACTTAGCGATAATAATTGATTGATCATTCTTGTCGAACGCCTTCATAAAATCCGGATAAACAACGTCAAGTATTTGTCTTGATTTTAAACTATGAAATATTAACTATTCCTGGATAATTACTTACCTTATTCGTTCTACCTACTTTAAAAATTGGTTGAACTCACGAAACTTTTCAGGGCTTAAGAAATATGCCGAAATACTAAACTCCGCGCAATACTTAATAAGAATCGATGGAAAGCCAATTTTATTAACATCAATTTGAAGCATGCAATTAAGATCTTCTTGTTCCGTAAACCTAATAAAGTTAAATTCTTCAAAGACTTTAGAGTATTGCGGTACAGTATATGGCATCAAGTTCGATTGTAATACCGAAGCGAAAAATCTCGCAAACAAATCACAAATATCCTAGAAGTGACTAGCGACCAAACTCTATTATTTTTTGGGAGCAACTTTTTTCTGGTATTCAGGAAATTCCAGCAGTCTTTAGGACATGATGTCAACTCGTTCTTAATTTGCATAATATAATTATACAAAAATCAATTTAGGCTTTTTCCGAGCTATATCAGAAAACCAGGGGGTCTATTATGAAATTTTCGACGCGCGTATTTTTTTCGACAACGTCGACAGTCGACAACGTCGAAAATCGCTATTATGAATTTTTTTTTCGACGATGTCGACAACTCGACAACGTCGAAAATTGGTATTATGAATAATTTTGAAAGGAAAATACACAATTGCATTTTACTTATGTATGCATAAAATCATTTTTATTTCATTATAGTGTTTTGAGGAGAAAGGTGCTTAAACAAGAAAATATTATGCAAATACGTTTTATTTTTCAATTTTTTCCTTTATTCCTCAAAAGACAAAATAGTAAATTATCAAAAAAGCAAATCCGATCAAAATAAAATGTTTCTTTTTCATTCTATTAGCAGGCAAAAAGGAAAAAATGAAATACAAATATCCCCACTCCAAAATTAGTTAGTGATATACACTCGTGTAGGATATTATCAAGATATATCACATAAAATTTTCTCAATCATATTGTTTAATCTGCCAAAGTGAAACATCACTGTTTTGTCATTTTTTTATTAAAATACTTTTCCTAAAATTACTATACGAATACGTAAAAATATATTTGTGGGATAATAAAATGGAAGCGAGTGTAAGTTTTTTTGTGCACAGCAGTGAAGATGATTCCGACTGTGAAGTAACGCCGGCATATATTCAAAGGAAGCACTTAAGGGACTATTCTAATGTACTTGATATGCCAAATAAAAGGTATTAATTATTGTTACTTCGTCTTCTATATTTCTTTTTAACAAAAAATTTGTTTTCAGGTTCATCAGATTATTTAGAGTGTCAAAAAATTTGTTTGCTGACATTCTGCATGAAATTCAAACTTATTTTGTTATAAGAAAAAACAAAAATGCTATTCCACCTATACTGAAGCTCGCTGCCACATTGCGTTTTCTGGGGGAAGGATCGTACCAACAAGGAGTCGGACAGGATTATTTAATTGGTATGGCGCAATCCACTGTGTCTATTGTGATGGCAGAGACGTTAAATGTATTAGAATCTAATTTGTGCAGCAAGCACATAGTATTTAGATTGTCTAACGAAGAAAAACGAAAATCTAAAGATTATTTTTTAAATAAAACTGGATTTCCAGGTGTAATAGGTTGCGTGGATGGAACACATATCCATATTATAAGACCAGAAAAAAACGAGCATCATTTTTTTAATAGGAAAGGCTCTCATAGCTTAAACGTTATGATCGTAAGTTTTATAGCCATATAAATTACAAATATGATAATAACAAATATTATTTCTCTTTAGACTTGTGACTACAATAACAAAATAACATCAGTCAATCCGCGATTCGGTGGCTGTGCTCACGATTCCGTTGTTTGGAGCTTGAGTGATAATCGTAAGATTATGAAGCAAGATTGGGCACGAGATAACACTTCATGGATTCTAGGTAATTCGTAAAATATTAGATATGTTTAATCTTTGATTATAAATTTCTAATATTAATGAACATACAGGTGATTCCGGTTATTCGTTGGAGCCGTGGATGATGACTCCATATAGGAAATCAACGGAGGGCTCAGCTGAATCCCGCTTTAATACAGCACATGCCAAAGCACGTTCGAAAATCGAGCGCGTATTTGGAACATTAAAGGGTCGTTGGAGAAGTTTGTTACATACTCGAGAATTACATTACCATCCAGAGAAAGTAGCCAAAATTGTTAATGTTTGCTGCTTACTTCATAATTTATGTATTCAGTATAACGTTCCCTTGGATGACAATTTAATTGTAAGGGAAGAAGAGATGGGCAATCAAAATGCGCTAAATGAAGACAGTGAAAACTTGTTGCAAGAAGCTAGAAGAGTTAGAGATATCATTAAAAACAATTTATGAATTCAAAATGAAAACTGCAAATATATTAAATGAAACAAATGATATTTTTCTTTTAGTTCATGATAAATCTATTTTATTTCATTGATTAAGTTATAAATTAGTAATAAAGTAATTCAGTTTTTAGAATCTAAAATATATACATATATAACATAAACATATTTATTCAGTGTTTAATTTTTCCTTGCTGCCAATTCTAGTTGCCTTAATTCTATTTCCTTTTGTTTGATCTCGAGTAATTCCGCTTTTTGCTTCATTTTGTCGAGATACATTATTTGTTTAGCATTCCATTTTTTTTCCTCGAAAGCCAATTTCTTTTCTTCCAAATTTTTAATTTCCTTTAATGCTCTTATAACTTCCCTTCTTTGGGATTGTTGTTTTTCTACATATTTCTCTTGTTTCTTGTAGTAGGTTTCCTGCATTTCTAGTTGCTTTTTTAGTAGAGTTTTAGTAGTATCCTTACATTGTTTTTGTGCCTTCTTTGCTGGTTGGTTGCGCATCGTGTTTTCATGTATTGGTTGTGTAGTTTGTGGCAGTTTGCCTTCTGTTGGTGGCTCTTCATTTTCTTGGTCGTCAAAATTACAATCCAAGTTTTGTATTTGGTTATTTGTGGTGATTAATGTGTTACTTGAAGTGGCAATTTCAGAGTTTAATGTTCCGCACCCAAACTGATTGGAGTTTAAGCCTTCAATTTCACCTCGCACATCTAATAGAACGTTAACTCGCTCCTCCAAGTCACTTAACCTTTTAATTCTACATGGCCCTCCGCCAGTTCCTGAAACTGATTTTTTGTTGACTCTTACTTTATTTTTAGTGTTATATTTGAAATCTCTCCATACCTACAAAAAAACCAAATATTTATTATATATAGTGTGCATAGTAATGTAAAGGGTTTAAATATTTAAATAATAACATTATAAAGAGATTATTCATATGGTATTTATTTTTATTCATAATTTTCAAAAATATTAAATTAAAATTAATTATTTTTTATTAAATTTAAATTAATTAAATTTTATTAATTAAAATCTTATAAGTTTATATTAACAATTTATTTTTACTAACAAACTTTTTTATTTCTCAACACAACACTTTTCTTTTATGTACTCGACACCTCAAGAGCTGTCGAAAAATAATCGACGTTATCTAAAAAAAAACGCGTCGAGTGTTTCATAATACAAAAATTCGACAACGTCGAAAAAAAAACGCGGTCGAAAATATTTCATAATACCAAATTTTCGACAACGTCGAAAAAAATACGCGGTCGAAAATTTCATAATAGACCCCCAGTATAGTTTGAACAATGTATGTTAATTGTCTGATAATCTGATGTGCCCTGTTGCGGGCACTCCAGATTCACTAACTCCTTATTATACTAAGGCTTCCGTCCTTATTATACTAACGCTTCCGAGAGTCAGCTTTTTTTAATCAACGGAACGTGTGTTTCAATACCATTCCGTTTAAATTCCGGCCACGTTGAATAAAGTTCCAATCGCTATTTCTGATAAATTCGTTCAAACATGCATAGTCAGCGTTTCTGAAATTAAAATACGAATTAGATAATGGCGTAGATTTACATTTTTCATGAAAAATAATTATCGCGATCGTCGTATGAGGAATGCTTGAGCAGCCGGCAAAATCCATACATGAAGAAACCTTGGAATACAAAGCATATTAGCAAAAATCAGATCCCGGAATTTACCTCAACTGTTGCTGGTTCGTACTGTAGTCAATAATTGATAATGCTCTTGCGGTCGTAGAATATGGGGTAAAGGTGCCATCAACATAAATCCAGCCAACATTAGGCAAATTAAAATATCTACAATGATAAGCTGTTCGTTGAATCGTTATACGGACAACATTAGCGTGTAAACCAAAGAGGCAGGCTACCACCTCAATAGGTGGTGTACCTTTTACGGCAATTAGTAGCTTACTATACGGTTGGTATTAAAATTATATCTATCCTTTCTGTGAGCAACATAATCAGATGGAAAGTAATCCGCAGAGTGGAGCCGTCACTATGATCGCCGAGAAGAATTTTATTACTTTAATAACTATTTTAATACTTTTACGATTCTTGTTGTTTTCCGAAATCGGCAGCAGGCGCAGCTTTCTTACCGGTGACTCGAACACATCGTTCCCACATCTCAGTGTAATCACTCGACCTCATCCATCAGATCCTGGATCCATATGGATGATCCTGACGAGTGGTGGTATGCGTTTCGAAGGTGGTATGCTTTCCTCTTTGATGAACACCAAATGACCGATTGCGAGGTTGTCGTTGGCTCTCAGCCGCTTTGGTCCCGTCAACGAAATGTCTCTTTTGAACCAGCGTGACCCAGAACTTAAATAACCAATTGAGCTCGAGTATGGTGATAAAGCCTTTCGAGCGCGTTGCTGGGTTTAGACGTAGAAGTAGGATGAAGCGTTTACAGAAAGCCGTGATTTAAAGTAATTCCCGAGCGATGTATATCTAGCGACTAAGTAGTACAAGTCATTGTGAGGCGGCACGGTTTCTGTTTGCATTGCGATTAAAACTTTATTTCATGTTCGTCGATGTTACGGGACGCCTCGCTCGTCCTTTGGTCTGGTCATTGACTTGGATTTTCTCGTTTCTAGCCAAACAGAACCGGTCCCGCACAACCAATGGTTTCGACATTATTCCAAACGATAGGTTGAAGCTAATTTTTGATTTGTAAAATCCGATTCGACACAAATGTCTTCCAGAGATTAGGCGAGCTGCGCAGCCAACCAATTACCACTTGCTAATCGGTCCAGCGTACATTTGGCGAAGAGTAAATACGCTAGCATAAATCTCCAAACGGGGCAGACTGACCGTTTTCTATAATGCGATGTTGGTATTTGACAGTATCGTGATTTTGAGGCGTCACTGAACCCGTGAAGTTGTACATTGCTTAATCTAGCGATCAATTTTGAAAGCCTTCAATGATTCCAATCTATTTCGGTAAATGTGCCATCTTTAAATTATACCAAGCCTAGTAAAGAGGCCAAATAAGATCAATGTAGGTTAAGTGTTTTGACTTAGTTGTCAAAATTCAGCTCAAATTGACCCTAATGTTTGCGGAATTCAATTGGTATCTCATTAAGGAGCTATTAGCTATTCAAAAACCACCTCTGCAGTTCGAAGCCATCACATCATCGCAATTCCACCATTTGTCTCTAGACTTTGCTTAAATCCACTATGTTGTCTGAGCCGGTCAATAAGTCATCGACGTTGAAGTCACTCGATGCGCCTTTGGCTGCAATTGAGATTTTGTTCTGGTCGGCTCATGCTAGCTGATGGATGGTACGAATTCCGAGATACTACGAGCTGGCGACACCGTAAGTGACCGTGCACAAACCCATCAGTTAATGAGGATCAGCCAGTTTCAACTGCTCCAGGTGTGGCCATTGATGCATGTTAATTGGTTGGGATGGCAGCGAGCCTGTGATCTGCTCGACGAAGCTGGCTGTAAGCATGATGGAAAATGTTTAATCGATTCGCGAGCCCCTAATATAAATTCAACAATTGAACGCGACGTGGACGACTCGCTCACATAGATTCCTCTGATTGTGAGGAGATCGGTTCGCATCGAATTAAATGCGTTTTGCTGTACTCTCCAATATGGAGCTGACCTGTGATCTCCAACATAGCACGAACATAGAAGTTTGTGGCGAGTTGTACATCCGTGAATGGTGATGCGGCGTGGGTCGTAATATCCTAAGTTGCGGATGATGATTCGGCATTCGGGTTCGAACCCGGCACAAACTGGATTTGCAGTTCGAACTGGTATGGTCTTTGCGCAGACAGTTGAAGCATGACCTGTTTTCTTGGACGAGATTTGATTTTTCCTCGAATGTAAGAGACTTGAATTGATCGCGCTGGAAAACGCTGTGATTTGTAGCATAAACTTGACACGTGAAGATGGCATAGTCCGAAGTAACGGCGAATGAACGCGAGTTTGATTGTGTGCAGATTTTAGTTGCGCTCGAATGCGCAACGAGTACAATGATTACTCGTCATGCAAATCACCTCCAGTCGGGCGTTTATAAAATCGATGAGATCGTGGTTGTGATGGGTGATGTGCTCAAGTTAATGACACCTCCTTTTGTCGATGGGTTTCCGAATCCAGCTTATTGGCGACGAAATTAATTAAGATAATATCCCATGTGGTGCCCGGCACTCCTATAACTTTCAGACAAAGAACGGTTTAGGCGTGCTCAGAGATAGGAGATGACACCGATCCATGAGGAGACGTCAGGTGTTATCTCCAACACACTTAAAGCCTCTAAGTTGATTTGTCTTGTCAACGATTCAACAGGCTACCTAGTCCAATTGTATTGACCCCCGATAGGGCTTCGATTGTTTCTTTGAATGTTTCCATCTCGACTTCGTCATTAAGCGTCTGTATGAAATAAGATTTTAACATCGTTGGAATTTTCTTGTTCTACAACTCATAACGAGCTGATTTATCGTCGAATTTTTCTTAGCTTATTGTCAGTTTTTCTTGGTTTACCTGTCATCTGTTAGGGTTCCTCAATTCTTACTTTGAAGTATTCCATTGGTCTCTTCTTTTTTGCTCTAGTTTTTTAGCGTCCCATGCATAATTAGAAATGATAATGTTTTGGATATATACGAACTAACTCGGTTGTCGAATTATGCTTTTCTCAGGAAAGATTAGTTGATTGAAATTCAGTTGCTGTGTCACTAAAAAACAACGGGCCTAAACAAACTAACATATAAGGCTGAGCTGTTATTATCATATCATATCACAGTGCATAAAGGGTTTAATTGAATTGAAATTTGAACGACGCTTTGAGCCTGATTCAGTTATATGTTACGTTTTTTTTAAATGTTGTTGAAATAAGCTTTGGATACAGTTATACTTACTTTAGTTGAACCAGATGAGATTGCTTTTCGTTCTAAAAATGTAAGAATAATCCAATTTTATGAGCTGTCGACGAGATCATATAGCCCCATTCGAATAAATTTGTTAAATTTGCTGGTATGTGAAATGTATTAAAATGAAATTTAGTCCCAGTCCCCTATAAAATTCCGAGTATTATCAAAATTGTAATATCACCACGCATACGCATTCCTTAGAATAAAAATATTGCGACAACGCATGGACATGAGTCAACATAAATATCGCAAATATAAGCACCATGACCTCTTAGAAAACACCTGAATAAATAGATGGTTTTCTTTAGCTGTGACGACAAATATTGATAGTAGGTAAATAGTTGAACAATATTATATTTATTATTTGCTAATACACAGATGTAAATGTAATAGTTCTGCCGTTTGCAATTACACCTGTGAATCTCTTTATAAAATGAGCACCCTTAAAACTAGACCGATCCCATACCCATAATTATTTACACACCCGTTTAATTAATAATTACTGATTAGTATATTGCTTTCAATAATGGATTATACCAAAACGATAAACATCTGGCTAATCAGTATATCAACATCCTATGCGTCATAATCTTGCTGATATACACACAAATTGTATCTGATATTAAAATAATATCTCAATATAAAATGATGCAATAATTCATTAATCCCTATCTGCAACAAATTTATTCTACGCAGTATGTATCTAGGGGGATGGAATCTGTTCACCCATTATACAATCATTTAACTAACTAATAATGAATGAAAATTCATCAATATATGATAATAATACGCCCTACAACATTACCATAAACCATCCTCCGCCAAACTGAAATTCAAATAATTTTAATATTTACAGGAAATAAACATAAAATTGGGCGAAGCGCATGTAGCATTGAGCCCTCTAACCAAATTAAATAAACAATCAAAACTAAACAGATCCCGCAACAATAGAAATCTACTGCGTGTACAGTGCGATGAGAGGAAAAACTTCTCCCTTTTTATACAATAATTTGTATCTGTATCTAGCATTGTAAATCCTTTTTTCCTTGTTTTTCATTTTATCTCCGGGAACATTAAATCAATCCAATTTTTGTTTATGTCATGTATCAAGATCTCGAACGTAAGTCGGAATATTGAATTTTAATTTTGTTTTAAAAACGTCGCGCAAGAAGAAGACGGTATAGATTTGACGGGTTTGAAGCTACAAGATATTTGGGATATTTTTTGTTGTTGTTAGAAATATGGTTACCTCCGCCTCCGCACAATTCGGTCGTATATCGAGAATTATATAATCAGATTATAAAGACAAAAATTGAAAGAACAAGAAAATATTGTGTTTTACTGCTTTGTGTTCTTCTTCTGCTTCCACGTCTTTAAAGTGAATGTTGATAAATTGGATAATTATCTATTTATAGGATCCTTTATTTTTTGTTATTTTGATGTTATTCTAGATTGTGTGTGCGGTCCTTGGAATACAATTTTTTTATTTAGAATCGTCAAGTGGAATTAGGTCTAATTCTTTACGAATTACATAGAATATTTATAGGAAGGTTATTTGTTTTGATTCCATTTATGTAGTCACGGGTGATTAATAATGTGACTATGTAATAAGGATGGATAAGGGTACCCTTTTAGTTTAATTCATTCATCCGAATTTTGTAACTTCCCAGAATGGCTTTCATCTCTAGCCGGTTTTATTTTGATTTTATAAACCGCATTATGGGGGTTCCTTTCAACTATTTTGGTGTAGTTTCAACCCTTATGTGACCTCATCATTTTATTATCAGGTCTCTAACGCCGTTCAACTATGTGTACTGAGTTGATTGGCAGCCCTAAAGGTGTCCTTGTTCCTATCCGAATCAGCATTTTGGGATGCATTCGTTCGAAAAAAATATCTTGTGTGCCTGAATGGAAAGTCCTGTAACGATGAAATACTAAACGAGTTGGACTAGATGAATTGGATAACGATTAGCTTGCAGGATAATTTTTTGTCCGGTATTGGAATAAGAGGTTGTTAACCGTTTCGAATTTTTTCCCGACTCAAAGCATGCCTTGGTCTCCTAAAACCTTATGCTAATTGAAATGGATATACACATTTATGATATTCGTTAGTTGTGATAGTGGTTTGCGTTCTTTCTTCAACATGACCATGTTTCGAAATCTTTAACGAATCTCATTACAAATGCAAAGTTCTAACATGTTCCTTCGAATTTATTAGCGAAGCTCCTAAAAATAGTAATTTATTGAATGTGCTTTATCCTTAACTGACTTTGGGGGTTAAGCAGGCCAATTATAAACTGTGATGACATGACCCAAAGTACTAGTTTTTAATATCTGTTGAAATTTAGACATCCTTTTTTAGACGTTACGCCAGATTAGCTACCAATTTGGCGACCAGTCTTACTAGATTCGGGTACCGAATGAAATACAAAATTCGTTCTAGCCCGGCCCGCCATTCTAGAAATGATTTTTTCCGAAGTGTTTTAAAGAGAAAAGGAATATACAAAAATCAAAAAAAAAAATCATTCGTCGGTTGTCAAAGTACTCGTACTTATAACACCGTTACTATGCAATGATCAGTTCTTATGAACAATTTTTTCTGGTGCTTCATTTCAATTGGGAAAATAATTTTTTTACTGAAAAGACAAACTTGAGCATTAAGAAATCTTCCGTACTCCCTTTAATTTTTAGTCTTTTTTAGAATTCATCGAAAACTTCCCTCAATCCAGTGATCGAACTTGCTGTTTTCTACACGCGATGATTCGTCAAGAAATAGGAGGAGATGCTTGCACCAACTAAAAAAGGAAGCGTCGTCTCGTTACAAAATTCGCCAATACACGATGAAGTTGTCGTAGATACCAACGGACCATGAAAATATTTACCGCTTTGTTCGGCACGTGTAGAGAGCAGTGTACTCTTGGCCCTTGTTCCTTTATGCATTTCAGAAGTACTTCCCAGACCGCACTAGTTTCTTCTATAAAAAATAGGCCACATTTCTTTTAGCCCTGTTTTCCATGCGCTAGAATAATCGGGTACGCTAGTAAGTTGGCAGTACTCCTTTATTGAAATGCTTGATGGCGCTGTTTACAATATAGAAGTCCATCGTTTTGCCTTCCACATTCGATGTTTGCCCAAATCTTGCGAAATGTAATTTATTGATATGTTACTACTAACAACACACGAGATAGAGTTAATAAACAAAGCTGAGACATCTTGAAAATTACGTAAAACGATACGCACAATTCGCGAATTAAACTTCCTTTTGCATATTGGTATAGTTCAAAAGTAGTGGACAACAATAAACCACATGCAGAATGGCTTATACCCAAAATTGCCTGATACAATCTCCCAATTCTCTATTATATGATTTCTTGTATCAAACTCTCAAGGTTCAGGAATTGAATTCAACGGGCGACCTAATCAAAAAGGGGAGTTAGAAATTCCATAGAATCAGAATGTAGTGGCACTAAAGGTCTTTAGTTAAGCATCGCTTCGATTTGTTTGATCAATGTGGAAAACTCTTCGAAGTTAAATCGTGTGCCTACTTCGCCGCTTATAGTGAGTTCTCTAATAGCTTGCAAAAGCTTAGGACTGGTAAGCAGTTCGTAGATGTATTTGGTTATTTGCGCCGATGAAGGTACTTCCATTGTCAGACAACATCTGTTTTAAAAATCATCTCGTGGTAACAAATTTTTTCAACACGCCTATAAATCATACCAGTGAAGCAAAATGGGAAGAATAGATTGACTCGTTCACTTGTCAAATCAGTCATTGATTTAGCATTTTTGGTTTACCTTTAACGCAACTAGAGCACTTGTCTCAAAATGTTTTGGATGTAACAATACTGAATATTCGTCAGGAATGCAGACCGTTTGCTTTTGAAGTATAACTGTTTGGTAGTGCATCCTGGATTTCCCCGTAGCTTAGAGGTTTTCTCATGTTGTGAATAAAACGAAATACGCAGGAGATTTTTCGCGTAAATAAGTTTACCAAATCAACTTTTTCATTAACGCCACTATCACGAAAACTAATAGTCGTCATTAATGATAGTTTACTCTCAAAAATATTTTTTGACGTTTTGATAATACGGTTGACCCCAATATTCATGGTTTTGTGATAAAAACGTGCCTTTCCACCAACGTTGTGAGCCGATCAATGCTCTTGGTTGAAACCCACATGGCATTAAGCCGACTGGGTTATTTTTAGTCCAGTAGTTTAATGAATTTTTTAGACCATAACTAAAGAAACTAGATCAACGTAATGCGTCCGAATAGATCCCATGGAGGGTTATTGTTGAATCATTCAAACAATAAAATTCTAATATGTTGTAGTTGACTACAGCTTTATATTTTGCATACATCTTAGCCAGTAGAGCAAGAGTACAGATGTTGTTGTTTTAGATCTTACATGCAGTACTGCCGCATAGCTTGTTTCGCTTGGGTCAACAGATCGCCGATATACATGTCGTGACGTATAGATCCGCCGGCAACTTCGTTTTTAGTAGCCTATTGCAGCCAACAGTTACCAAAAACGGAGCCGAGGTAGTTCTACAAGTACCTGGTTGTTACTTATAGGTCTTAACTGAGTCTTGCATCTTAAACCTCCAATATCTGTATTGACATTTGAGTACGGTACATATTTGATATATATTTACTGATGGCAACCTTATATTAGTTTTCAAGCGCAGAAGGTTATCTGACAATTCGTTTTGTACTACGATCTCATTTCCTAATAATGAATTCGGCGACGCGCATGTTGTTGTATTGACCGAACCGTCGAATATTATACGTAGCGTGGTGGATGAGGAATCTGATTTGAATACGCCATGATGCGGTAGATAAAAATTATCTGGCGATTCGTCTCGCGATAAATTTACTTCTATCGAAGTATGTGCCCTAACTCGATATTTTCTGACATGAATTTGATATACGCCTTTCACAGTTTTCTTCTTTCTCGGATCGTTTCTCCTGGCGAATGGATCGTCGTAATGCCATCTCTTGGGATTCCTCTACATTTCGTTTCGGATGAATGAATGGTAAGCGTCCCACAAAACGACCATATTTGTTTTTTTCATGTTTTGATATGAAATGATGTTTACAGAAATTGTCGGAGATGTCGGTGTAATTTTTAATTTAATCAGCTTACCGAAAACGCTGTATTAATTTATTTAAGCATTCAGGCGAGTTGATTTCGGAAAGTTGACATAAACCTTCGGCTTTATTGGACTTATTTATGCTGTTGGATGCTAAAAAGATGGTGGCTTAACGACCTGCGACACTATTGCCTCAGGATAAGAACATCAAACAAAAAATACGGAAGATGCTGTTTTCAAAGAATTTGTCCGGTGATCCCTCCAAAACAGTTGTTCTTGGACAGTTCTAGATAGAAAAAATGAAATACTTATTTCTATCATAATAGAAGAGTGTAAATTCGTTGAATCGATACCATCAACGTACTTAAAATGGATTTTAATTGATAAACAAGATTCAAGTGAACTTCAAACGTATAAACACAAATTATAAAATGACATTGAATGGGCACACCTCAATATAAATATAATCTGTTCACAATGAAGCCAAAAATCAATAAAAAAAAGTATTATGTTAAAGCACAAAAACGACCAACAAGTAAAGATACACCAACCAACCATATAATGTACACACAGTACATAAATCCAAAAACCCAACAACCTCTTGTTACATTCTCGATTAATTTTTATTAAATTTATCACGAACTTTTTTTTATATTTTTACGTATTTAAAGCCAAATTGGCTTTTAGAAAACAAACACACAAAACCAGCAACGAAGGAACGAACGAAAATGATTGCGTGACAATAAATTGGATTTGTTGCCTCGTTAAATATAATTTTTTGTGTTTACGATACATCCTATCCCGCATACACATGGATTATGTATTGTGTGTGTGTGTGTATATATACTCGTATTTTTAACAAAAGTCATCCCAAATCAATAAATGTGTGAATTTTAACTTGCTTGGCATGAAATTCAAATTTCACATAAGGATAGTACACGTTATATACACAAAAATTGATGATGGCGAGATATCGAGGACGTTCAATTTGTTTCAAGTTTATTTAGGTATTTCTCATTAATTTTCGTATATCTTGTTTTGTATAAGGCAATCCCCAAGTGGCATGATCCCACTATATACATATGTATATAGTACATATTCAATATATAAAGTGACATATCATGCAACATGATAACAACGAACGACAACATTTTCAAACTAAAACTATTTCGTATAAAATATACAGGTAGTTTCAAAATAACACCGAATTGAATTCGAAAGATGGCGAGTGTCGTGTGGAAGCTCGATTAACCAACCGTTAAGATTAGGTAGGCATTTTCGGGATATTTATTTATCACAATAACATTTGCACAAAAAATATTTTTCCTGACAGTTTGAAATACTAGTTTACACCACCAGTGACACATAACATTAATTTGATATCTACATTTTAATATTAGCTGGTAGAGAAATCTCGAGTTTTACCTGAGTAAATAGACACCACACAAATTCAATTCAGAAGTGACCCAAACCTAGAGTCTCTCAATAATAATCTCATTCCAACCAAAATAGAATTGCAAGAGACGTTGCTCAAAATTACGAAATTAGTAATTAAACCGTTTATCGAAAAAGTATCGAAGTGTGACTTTGACCAAAAGCTCAACGTAGGATATTTTAGTGGTCGATTGTGATTATATACCATAGATAAAAATTCTCGATGATTTGATGTTACCGAGTGGAAGAATACTAAATCTGGCTAGGCTAATCAATCTATGTCGGATAACTCGCCCGGGACACAAGTTTGCGTATGCAATGAACTAGCTCATCAATTGTATCGCTTTGATTAAAACGATAATTATGTTTTCTCAGCAGCCACTTGCATAGGCATATGAAATGTCTGATGAGCTTATTATTCACATGAAGTTTGACGAGCCAATTATCCGATGAAATTGTAGGTTATAAATTGGTTGGATAAATCTGCTGCTTTAAAACTGGAGTGGTGGTTCTTCTACAATACATAAACAAAAAGTAACTTTAAACCACTTTAAAGTAACTTTAACTTTAAACCACTGCAGTTTCACTGCATACTTATTGCTGGAAACACATGTGCAGAATTCTGCATGCATCAAAATTAGAATACACTAGTGTATATGGATTAAAATAGTATGACGCATATCATGCAGGATTCCGCACGTCATCTTTATGCTGAAAACAGATGTGCAGATTTTCCGCATGCAGCGCCGCATACAGATTTGCACGTAAAACACATGAGCATAATTTTTTGACACTTGTGTGCAGCATTTATTTTAACTAGAGCAAGCTATCAATCGGAGTGTTGTGATTTTTTCGTGAAATTTAGTGTCAAAAGTGAAAAACAACAATGTAGCATATGAAGTTAGCGAAGATTTTTAGTTTTATTTTTTTTGATGTTGTCATCACCGATCAATGCACAGTCAAATTAGTCAAATTAATAACCATCCCCTCGACACTGAACAATTTTTATTATAAGTAATTGTCTTCTATATTGCACCGTTTCTGAGATAAAAGCCTGGCAATTATTAAAAACTCACCCGGTATATATAGTTTTTGTTACTGTCAAAATGCCCTTGTTATTCGCTTTGATCAATTTCGTAAAAAATCTGAACTTAATCTGCTTACGGTTCCGCTGTGTGTTGAATGCATGGACAATAATTTAATTTTGTTTGTAGTTAGTTGTGGTGGGCGTGGTGTAGGTGTTGGTGTGGTGAAGTGGTAACATAAACATTATTCATGGTTTTTCGTTCTTGTTGATCGGTCTGAAAATTAGTAAAACCGTTGATAATAATGTGTGATAATAATGTGTTAGTGTTGGTGTTGCATTGTATACGGTGTTCTGTTTGTTTGCTTTGTGTGGTTGGTGCTTAGTCCAGTTCATTTGATTTCAATTGTAGTTGAGTTGTGGTGCATATGTATAGGTGTTCATTGGATTTGATATGCAAGGTTTGTTGATGAAGGTGGTTTGCAGTTTGTGTCAGGCGTATTCACATATGTGGATCCATTGGCTGGAATTGTGAGTGTGTGTATATACATAGTGCTTCTGTATATATGCGCGATGATTTACAGGCTCAGTGCCGGTGTGTGTATGTGCGGTCATACCACGGTATATAGAGTTTAGGTGTGTGCAGGCCTATTAAGCATGGACGCAAGGGGACTCAAGTGCGTGCTACAGGAATTCTTTTTTGGTGATTCTTTTTTTATTTTGTTTGTTTGTATCTCATCAGTGTGGTGGAGGAGTGAGTGTTCGATCTCTTGAGCGTGAACTTCAATTATCTTTGGTTTCGATAGATTGTTTTTCGTTTTTGTTGTGGTTTTCGTTTGCAGCTTTACCATTTTCCGCTGTGGTGTCTGATTTAATGGCCGTCGTATGATGTATGGAGCATGGCTTTTGTGTGTGCGTGAGGAGTGCTTCATTTTCTTCTTTTTTCGTTTTCTTCTCTCTGCGGTGATCATCGGATTAGACGCCGGAGAGTGGTGGGGTTCTGAATAGGGGAGGCGCTGCCTTGGAAGTGA
This sequence comes from Nephrotoma guestfalica, assembly GCA_963691935.1. Classification (NCBI taxonomy): domain Eukaryota; kingdom Metazoa; phylum Arthropoda; class Insecta; order Diptera; family Tipulidae; genus Nephrotoma; species Nephrotoma guestfalica. Next base: position 236,695,499 of record OY829913.1, read on the forward strand.
GGAGCAGTTTGTCGGGATTGGGAATGGGTGGATGGGGTTCGCGATTGGGAGAATGGGAATTGGTTTTTCTGCCATGTTTGGAGATGTAAACGGACGAGGTCTGGAGGAAGCTTGACTGGAAGGAATTTGCATGACATTTGTGTGGGAGTTTTTTTCATGTTTGTGTTTTGTTGACCTATATAGATGCATATTGAATTTTTGTACGTTTGATTTGGCCGTGTATATACACAATGTTTGTATGTTGTGTTGGGTTTTGCTTATGTATGTTTGAGTTATTTCTTTTACAATATGCATGGTGTGTGATGTGGATGAGCTGCTTTATAAAATGTACTAATATGCTAACATTTGCAGTGGGCGTTGTACATTAGAGAGAGCATCGAGATGAGTTGATTTTCTGCTTGATCAGATGGCAGATACTGTCGTATTGTATTTCCTTATCATGTTACTTTATTTTTAATATTCTACAGTTGGTTATAATAAATTATATAACAATAATCTAAATAAATTGTACAAAATTGTTTAAATTGTATGTTTCAAAATAGGCAAGTTGTAAAGAATTAATAAAACAATTACATTCTTATTTGAATATTTGTTTCTTCTTCTTCATCGACCATTTAAATTGAATCGGATTCGCTGAATTGGTAAATCTAAATTCTAACAGTTCTTTCAAAATAAACTGTTCGTACTGCCGTAATCAGTGCCGATTGGCACTAGTGAGGGCTGTTGTTCTCAGACCGTATGTAATCATTGGCACAAAATTAGTACTATACGATCAATGGTTAGTACGGTCTGACTGGGTATTTTAATCTTTTTGGTGAGCTTGGTGACATCGTTTACGTATAGTCACAGATCGACTTAGATTCGTGAATGTTTGGGTTCCCAAATAGCGCATAACTTGTACGGTAGTAAAAATTAGCTGCACGGCGGGGATTACGAATGAGGACAGTGCATTTTTATCGATTTGCCTCCGGTCCCGTGTAACCAAGCCATTCAATGAAATCCTGAAGAATTTGCTCTAAAGAATTGGCATCGTGGGAAATGAGTACGACGCCGTCTACATAGAGGCGAGAATGAGTGGCAGCTGCAAATTTCCCTTTTGTTGCAGTCTCAATTTCGAAAATTTATCAGCCACAATCATCGGAAATTTAAGATATGTGTGGATATTGGGCATCCTTGTTTGACCCCTTTACTTTTAAAATTTTCTTTGTACAGTAATGATAAACCATTTTACTGATTTTTATCCAGAAGCTGGTCTTTATAATCCAAGGAGAATTATTATCAATCCAGGCGGTTTGAATTGTTGGTTGTAGCATAGTTTCATCTGGCGCGTGTTTAATGAGCTCGATATGAACTCTATTTGTGTTGGGGCCAGTACCGTATATCTATAGTGGGTCCTAATGGTAAATAGTTATTTTCCGATACTAATGCTGACCATTCCTTTGATAATTTTAAGGTGCCAAACCTACTAGAGATTGAAAGACAGTTTAAGACAATCGTATGATTTCAGGCTACACATTGCATTATTAATAAGAAATTGCCAACTCGATCTTGTGGATGTGTTCTTCTGTATAATGAAGGGCACTTTTAAAATTGGCTAAACCACGTCGCACCTCTGGAGCTGATGGTGTTCGATAAGTTGAGGTTTGTTGGGCTTCTATTTTTATGTCATCAACAAGAAGGGGTGTCCGTTTGAAATAGATTTAGCGTACACACTTGAGCCATTTTTATAAGCGTCGTGGTTCTTGGTATCCTAAGTAAACTCATATTAAATTTTTTGTATGAATATGTTGATGGTGTGTGTGTTGGATCCAAACCGAAAAACATCCTATTTAATCGATGAACACTTATAATGTGATTCTTCTTTCCTGTTAAAATTAATGGAGTGGACCATTAAACTGGGAGGAAGAGGTACCAACGGTTCAAGTTCGTGAGATATTCCGTCGACCAGTAGTAGTATGAATGAATAGTTACTCTAAACGAGCAAGAAGTTCTAAAGCAGCTCCATTTTTTTTGGATATTTAATAGTATTGATTAGTGTCAACAATTGATTTGTTGTGGACTTCTTCTGAACCAATGTGTGCATTGAAGTCTCCCATTAGTTCAATATCTCGTGAATTCGGGCAATGTTCTACAATTTACAGTAGTATTGAAAACATTCTAGATGAGCGCCGCCAGTTATATTGGGATGTGTGTGAAAGTACATAGGCCGATATAAAAACGATTTATCTTAGTGAATAAACTTAACCTAGTTTTGGGACAGCTCAAAAAACCTTTGTTCGCTTGACAGGGGTGGGTGTATTTGTTTTAATCAAAAGTCCAACTTCCCATCGTATGGATTTAGGATCATTAACCAAATAACAGGTATAATGCTCGGTAGAACTGGAGGCTATCACCATGTTTTTTCTTATATGTTGCAAATGGCAATATTGCGAGCATTCCAGGTTCCAAAGCATAGTAAAGAGGAGTCTTATCTTGATACTTCCGAAACGACTTGTGAGTACTATTGGCCTAGTATATGGAGATTCTAGGCTGTATTATGATATCATAAGGAGATCCGTTAAGAGATTAATCTCTGGTATTGATTCTTCATCTTTGAGTGCGTCTTAATCTTTGTCCGTTTTATGATTGATAAACATTCCGCTCCTTTCCAAAATTCATCTTTTCTAGATCCATTAAATATCTATAATAGGCAAGAGCTTATAAATTTCTAAGCCATCCTTCAAAGTAGAATGAAGAGATTGTGAGGATCCTGTATAAAACTGACTACTTCGAATCATAGTTGTTTGCTGTGGTGTGCATAGTTGTTATTCTGGATCAAGCATTTGCAATTGGTAGCTGATATTATTAAAAAGGCAATTATCATCCTCAGAAATTTGGTGCACTTTGATGAACAAAGGACAAACGTGGCAGAATGAATGACACAATACAAACATTCAATTTTATAACACATTTTTAAAATAATATAGCTAGGTTCTTAGCTGTAGGCTTTTAGTGTGTCCAGTTGTTCGTGGTAGAAACGTGTTCGTTTGTATAGCGAGGGGTTCTCGTAATCTAGTTTCGATTCCTCAAGCAGTTTTTATAATAAAGTCTCAATAGGTGGTCAATGATAATTATTTGCGGTTTATAACTAACACTAATAACTGTTTCGTTCTGTAATAAGTATTCTTCTAAGAGCCCTGAATATATCTCTTCTTTTTTCTTTTTTGGTTTTAGATTTGGGTAATATCCCAATAGATGGCGAGTCAGGTACATCTTCAATCGAACATCAGAAAACTTATCTTTTACAAAATTAGAGTTACAAATTGTATTGTCCTGTGGTTACAGGTCTTATTATATACTTCACTAACAACTTTACTTACTAATCGGCCATTCAGGTCTCTGTAACTAGTTCGATCTCTTATATGTAAAGAAGATGTATAGCGGGCCGGCGCCATCCGGAACACAAGTTACAAATTGGCTATATTACTCAATCACAATAAAACAAAGTTGTTTTCGTGATTAGTATTGTAATATTGCTATACGATAAGACATTTTTGGTTATTTGATTTCGGCCTCTATTATCTTCTAAAAGTGATCTCTTCAACCAAATTTTTGCCACAACAATGCTGTAGATAACCATATAATAATTTTTTATATCAATATTTTCGTTCATACTAATGAATAGTATTACTTAGAGAAAGTATTTAATAATGGACGGGGTTCTATTTAGTCGGGCCTGATATTTAAAGATAATATGTCAAGACCCATTTTGATAGGCATTAGTTAAAATCTACATAAATACTGAAAATATTTAAACTCATACCACATGAATAAATGACAGTACTTACGTTCATTTTGATTAAATCACAAAATATGATTCAATTTAAATAATGTAAATCTGTCACCAGTTTCCTTCCCCCTTACGATAATTCAATATAACACGCGTGCCCATCAATATCCTGATTAAATAATCATATTTTATGATCAATACGATTTTTTTTTTCTAACTAAGTCTTCAAAACGCATTTCATTATACACTGTAACCGAACGATATAGAGGAGGGTGTGATGCTATATACAGATAGGTATAATATTATTTATCCCCCGCCAGCCAGACAATGTTGACTTCTTTTATTTTTACTTTAAATTTAATATAAAATTAATTTTCGTTCGTTTTTTCGTTTATGGAAAAAATACAATTTCCCTTCTAAAAAGTCGTCTCTGATAACGTAAATAGAAAGTAGAAAGCAAACAACTTCCTTCTTATAAGTTTTGTTTTGTGCTATCTACAAAAAAAAGCTCATCCTTAAATTTCAATAATAAACGTGTGTAGTACGTATAATCCCTCTGATCGGGAGTATCTATCATGTTATTTTTTGTCTTCTGGTTCCAATACCAATATAAGAGTATATTCTGTCTGTTCTTAATTTCTCAATATACGGTAAGGTTGGGTTTCGATTTCACTCCTTTTTTAGCCGGAGGGGTTGTATATATAAATCCATATAAATATAGACTGTTTCGTTAAAAATCCCTTTTAGTCGATACACATATAGTTATTAGGTTAACATACTGTGATAATAAAATTGAAATTAACTCCCTGTTTGTGTGGCCACCCAACATGTAAAGGAACGAGATTTTGTTTTTATTTTCATCACAACACAATTTAAGTGTTTTAATATCGCCTTAAGTTATATATCCAAATATTATCATATTCAACTGTATTTATATTATCTTGATAATTAAAATCGAAATTGTTTATCTTAAAGTTTTAATCTGAAACCTTTTTTTTCGTTCCAGGTAAGGAGAATCAAGATGCCTTTGGTGAATGGAAATTTGCATAATCCAAGTGAATGTGTATAGTATCCATACAAGGTATTTTAATTAAGAAATATGATATATCAGGTATGCTTAACCTTTTACGAATTATGGGCCACCATAATTTTGGGCCCGAAAATATGGATTCGTTTGAAGTCATTAGATCGAGTCTATCTACAAATATCTGCACTTATCACTAATTACGACGGTTTATTTTGGCGCAAATTAATTAAAATAACTTTATAATTATACTTAAATCATAATTAATGAATTTAAAATTACGAATTTGACGAGCGACCACATCGACTGAAACATTTAATAGTATCAAATATAATAATACGAAATATCTAGCATTTCTCAAATGGCTCGAACGATTTTCATGAAAATTACTGGAACGGGGTTGCCTGGGTCCCATTATTTTTTATTTTGTCTCGCATAATTTTCATAAAAATTGGTGAAGAGGGTTTTTAACTCAGGAATCGATTGCGGTTTGCCCAGATTTCGGGAAAATCCGTTCAGTGGGTCTCGGGTCTCTTTGTTTAATTTTTTTAGCCCACAATTCGAACTTTTTTTATAAAAATTGGAAATGGGGGTTTTCGAGTTTCAGGAGCCGTTTGCTATGGGTGCTAATTTTAGAAAAATCCGTTAATGGTTGTCTTCCAAATTTTTTTGCTGCTGTAGGAGCGTTTTCGGTTACCAAAACCCGATTGTGATAGGTATTGATTTCGAGAAAATTCATTTAAGGGGTCATCCGGTGAAGGCCGGTGGGCTTGGAGCTTTCTTTTAACATTTATTTAGCTTGGACGATCTTTATAGCATTTAGCAGGTCTAAATAATTCATTTAGGATTCCAAACCAGGTTGCACCATTTTGCCTGATGTTGCACGATGCTGCGCTATGTTACACCCTGTTATGGGGTGTTACGCTACGCTGTGGGATGTGGGATGTTGTGTGATTTTGCACAATGTTGCTTGCTGTTGAGGAATGATTTGTAATGTTCTACTATGTTGCATCATGTTGGCTTGGGGTTTTCGTTTAACACTTTGTTTTTCTTGATGATTTGATAAAATTTTGAAATCTGATTTCTGGATAATTCATTTAAGAGTCCTGCTAATTTGTCTCGTATTGCACCATGTTGCGTAATGGTTCATCATGTTCCATGAAGTGGCACCATGTTGCGCCTTGTCACATGTAGTTGTACTATGCTGTATGATGTTGCACCATGTGTCGTGATGTTGCACAATGTTGCGCCGTGTTGCACCATGTTGTGGGATGTTACACCATTTTGTGGGATGTTGCATCTTGTTGCGGCTTATTGTTACTTATGTTTAATGCAAGCTGGATGCAATAAAGTCGGATTGATCCATTGCTTTCGCTTTTGGTAAACAAGATAATAAAATATTGAATTGCAGCAACCAAGTCTGATTTTTACCGGTTACCAATTTGTTTGAATTGTATAGACGTACGTACGCCTATGGACACTATTGCAATAATAAGTTTATTAATGATAATGATTGCCACGCAATTATAATTGGTAACGATTTCGTTTGTTATGAACATTGGTATGATAGTAAAATTTATTAATTTTGGTTTGTGTACCAAATTGGTTTTGTTGTATATGTTACGGTAAAAGTCCGAAATCGGTAAATGTCCGAAACTTTAATTTTTTAAATTCGTTTTCACGATTAAAAATCGGTTGTCTAAAGATCAGATGGTTACGAAATGTTTGTTAAGTTCTCCTCCTATATCCCTGTAGTTTCATTTATTCGCCATGAAAGGGCTAATCGTCACGGGAGGCCGTCAATCATTAGTATTCCAAATTCCAATTTGCGCCAATGGCATAAAAAATAATCCGTGGGGTGAAGGGTGAACCATTTCGAAAATATAGGACTCTCTTCATAGATTCCGAAGCAATAAAACAGTTTTTTCAAATTTTTATTCGGACATTTACCGATTTCGGGGTTTTACCGTAACATATATACCGATTTCACGTAACAATACTGTTGTTGCTCTTTTGGAGTATGATTATTTATACGGAGAATTGTCCGTTAATAAATAATTCAGTCTATTGATAATTGTTCGTTGTAATTATGTATGCCGTGCGTTGTTTCTTGTAGTTGAAGAAACAGGCCGCTACATGTCCTTTCGATTAAATGTTGATAAATAAAATGAGTATTTTGATTAAGTTTTTTATTAAGGGATTCAAAATTAGCTAAATAGACTAATACCAACAAATTTTGATCAAAATGATTTCTAATATAGAGGGACCCACACATTTTTGTTCCTTGGACAAATTCTTGTATATCAAAAGTCAAAGAAAAGTTAATTTTTGGAAATGAACTAAGAATTGGTACTTTCTATTTCACCAACGTATCACACCTGATTACATATAGTAAAAATAAAAAATAATTAACAATTTATTTTTTTAAAGCACGAAATTTGTAAAACAATTTCGTTCGCCTGTAAGATACAAATAAACGTTGCTCTTTTCGCAACGATAACGAGTACGGATCTTGCCAAATCGTTTACCGCGATAATCTTTCTTCTGTTTCGATTGACGGTGGTAATTAATGACCCACCAAGATCTTATTGCAAATCTAAAAGATCCTAGTGTCTGTTTTTCGGTATACCGCAAGCCAAACAATCCTGACGGAACCCCATACAGGCATTTACTACCGTTTAATGGATTAAAGATTAGTTCACAGTTGTATCACTGTTGACACTCTAAATTAATCGTTTTAATATTAATATCTGGCACGAACTGCAAGCCATTCAATCTATACTCGTACATCAGCCGGAAATTATTACATAAAATGAGATATTTCCATAAAATGACCTACAATTTTTCTGTATGTTAAACAAATGATAGTAGACTCTCCGAAGGCCTTAACGATATACGTCACGGTACCATTAATCTATTTTAACATTCCTAGCGTATAATTATAGGTATTACTTGTAGTTGATTTAACAGTTAGACGTAATTCACAAAGACTTGTGATATCCTGATGAAATCATTGAACCTCAACCATATATATCCTTTGTAACCTGTCAAACGTTTATGGTTACTAACTATAATAAGCGGAAAAGCATTTGAAAATAGAGTTTCGTTTGATTCTAAAATTTGGAGTAGGAATTAATGTCTTGCTTTACACCTCCAGATTAATTAAATTTAAAAATTTCACATCCTTACACATTGTTCGTACGTCACGGTACCATTAATCGCTTTAAACACGACAGATAACTTCTTCGATTTTAGCGACATATTTACCTCTAAAAATAAACAGGTAATTTAGTTACTTATATTTTAAATTTAAAAATTCGTTATAGCGAGAGTTTAACCAATACTTACTCATTACAAAAGTTTAGGGCAAAGTTAGGACATACTTCTCACCCGTAAATATAATTCCGAAACGTCGTGGTACAAATCTTGTTTTATCGGGCATATGGCTAGAGAAATAATACGTCCGAAGTTTATATAAAGGTTTCCGGAAAGTCATTAGAATCGTAAAATTTTGGCGAGTTTTTTATTTATTGTAAATAAACAGATTTTATTGGAATCACTTTGCCTTAACCTTTTAAATTATCGTGAAATCTTATATTTAATGCAGTTGTAAAAATTATATACAATTAACATTTTGTGGCGTTTTTGCAAAGTAATTATATTAAAATATTAAAATTATTATTAAAATTAAGTAAGTAAATGTTAAAATTAAGAATTAATCAATTTTGTATCGGAGTAAGACAAGTCCCCGAAGAAATCTTTTTTTTTTCACTTTGATCGCGAAAGTTCTCAACCATACAATGTATGCAACCTTACAAATTTTCAGATATTCAAAGATATTTTAAGGCAACAAAGATAAATAGCTCACTATTTTAAACTTAGTATATATGAGGAAGTAGTTTAAGAGTGAACAATAGGGGTGCACTAAAAATTATCCTTGTTCGTTCAAGACCGAGAAAAATTAAAGAAATATTTGATTTCATGCCTATACGAAATGCCTTAGGATGACACAAGCAAATGAGTCAAGATCCATTTCCAAAAGGAGGGGACATGTATCCTTTTTCATTCTTTAAATCAAATTGATCTTATTGGTTTGAGTAGTTTTTGTTTAGATAAATTCTGGATATCGTAGAGTTTGTCGGAAAACTTCACTATGTGGAAATGTTAGCCTTAGCTGGCAGAGTGGAAGAGCCGCTTGCTTGTGTCAATCTAAGACTAATATTTCCACTTAGTGGAGTTTTCCAAAGTATACGATATTCAGAATTTATCCAAACTAACACTAAAACCAACAAAATAGAATTGATTTACGAGAACGAAAAAAGTTACTCCTCCCCTCCTTTTGGAAATGACTCTTGACTCAGTTGTTTGCGTCAACCTAATTCTACGATATCCAGAATTTATCTAAACTAAAACTACTCAAACCAATAAAATCGAGCGAAAAAGAATACGTCTCTACTCCTTTTAGAAATGGCTCTTGACTCATTTGATTAAGTCAACCTATTAATACTAACATTTTCACATAATGAAATTGTTCGACAAAGCTTAGGATATCCAGAATTCATATAAACTAAAGCTACTCAAACCAATAAAGCCGATTAAAATTACGAGAATGAAAAAAGTTACTCCTTCCCTCTTTTTGGAAATGGCTTTTGATTCATTTCTTATGTCAATCTAAAGCTAATATTTCCATTTACTGAAATTTTCCGACAAACTACGATATCCAGAATTTAACTAAATGAGAACTACTCAAACCAATAAAATCGATTAGAATTACGAGAACGAGGAAGTTGTCTCCTTCCCTCCTTTTGGAAATGGTTCTTGATTCATTTGCTTGTGTCAATCTAAGGCTAATTTCGACATACTGAATCTTTCGGACAAACTCTACGATAACCAAAATTTATTTAAGCAAAAAACTACTCAAACCAATAAAATCGATAACTACGTGTCCCTTCTTTTGGATATGGATTTTGATTCATTTGTTTGTGTTAACCTAAAGCTGACATTTTCACATATTAGTGGAATTTTCCTAGAAACTACGATACCCAGAATGTATCTAAAATAAAACAACTCAAAACAATAAAATCGATTTGATTTACGAGAAAGGAAAATGAGACCCCTAGTCTCCGTTTGGAAAGAGCATTTGACTGTTTCCCTAAGACTATTATTTTCACGAAGTAGAATTTTCCGACAAACTACGATTTATTTTCTATTTTATTTATATCAATTAGATCCACTAAAACTCGTCTTCTGTCGTGAGTTACACTCAATATTCTTATAAGAATTCATCAGAATTTAACAATTGGGTTTACTAAGTCTTTTGTTTACTCTGACATTTTTTAATTTTTGTTTACGTTTTTTAAACAAATTACAATATCTATATAGTATATAATGTTTAGTTTAAAAATAGTGTTTAAATTATATGTAGTTTTAAATTAATCTATTGAAACCAATTAAATTAAGATTATTGTTCAACTCTTTCTATTGCTACCGTTTTTGCGGAATAAATCGAATATGTAAAAATATGGCGCCTATTTCGACTCGTTCTGGCAAAATTTTGGTTTAACAGTGTAATTAGTTTTAGTGGGACAAATTTCACAACCGATAAAATTTACATTAGAGCTAAAAACCATTATTTATTTATTTAATCTAATAAAGCTTAATAAAACAATTTAAATCGTTTAAAAATGAATTAAAAAAGCATATGTCAAAATGGCGTATTTAATTCAATTTTTAATACAGACATAATTTGTTTTTAATTCCGCCTGTTTTAATACGTGTAGCGCTGATGTAAAAACAAATGTTTGAAAAATCACAAATTTTATGTAAAATGTATTATGTAATTATGTTTTTTGTAAAATGTAAAACGAATGTAAACTAAATCAATCATAATAATACAAAACGAAAACAGTAAAGTCATAAAATAATTTGATTATTTAATTTCAAATTAGAATAGAGCCATCTATCAAGTAATGCAGAAAACCGTCCTCAGTCTACTATAAACCACAATAATAAAAGTAAAACGCAAAAGTCACGTGGAGTAATTTACGATATCTACACATGCACAAATCGATTTGTTATCGTTACAGTTTTTATTTAAAATTAATAAAGTTGATTATAGGGCTGCGCTGTTGAATTAATGTGATTCAAACAGCGGACCAGTATATGGGCATTTAAAAATATAGAGACAATTTAGAAGTGAAAAGCAAGTATTCGTTGTTCAATGCAATAGTGTTTCAAAATTTCTTTCAAACAACATGTGATGTGGGCAATTTTACTGACACTCTAAAATACTACACAATTATAAACAAAAATAATTATGCTAGTGGACCAGACAGTAATATTCAGTACATGGACCTATCTAACCTAAAAATGTATACCGTTTCTAATTTTACCGATAGTACGTAATTAATTTGTAGCTTAATAGGTTCGGGCAATGCACGCCTGTGCTTTTAACATAATGTAATGTGATTTACGTGGTAGTTACGTAAAAAAATGATATTGATCGAATGTTAAATGAGAACGTTTGGACAAGTTGGGCTTTTACAAACTGTTTTACTGGATTACATTGCTACAGGGAAAATTGGTATCCAGGCCAACCCAGTTATCCAAACAACTACGAATTTCCGAATTGCATAGCCTACTATGTAGAACAAGAACATCATTGGATTAATGGACTTTCCATAATAGTTTCGTTTTCATATATTGCGACACGGTTGATGTTCCGGTTGATCACTTGCAGCGAACACGAAACTAGAAAAATGATTACAATCAAATTAAGAAATTCGCTAATAGAACGCACAAAAAACTTAATAAAAAAATAAATATTTAAATAGGTCCTATCCCAAACAACATTTTGAAAAATCAAGTAGTCCTGGTCAAACGCAACGCTATCGTCGAAAATTGAAGTGCAGGTATCATTTTTGTAAAATTTTAGTGTATTAAAACATTTTACGTGAGTAAGATTTTTTCTTAGGTGTACGTATCCAAATCTAATGTGAATTGCATTCATCCAATTGAATTGTTATTGCCTGTTTCATCGATTACATTGATTGTGGGTTAGATTTATTTTATACTAACAGAAAATTCACTCCACCGTAGAACAGCTGATAAGTGAAGATAATCATGCCGATTATATAACTCGCCGGATTCACTGCGGCGCAAGCGTATTCGATTCGTATTCGATCCGCAATTAAAATTATTTACGACGGAAAACGTTATCGATTCGCAGTGACTCTGCAATTTCAACAGCTGTCAAAATGTTGTGTTGATACTCAACAACGTAAATAATTTCAACTTTATTGTAACATTTTCAACTTTAGTAATTTTGCGTATTCTTCAAATATGGTGTGTGCACATTATACACCTCACGTGTAACATAGTGACTTATAAGCAAAATCACTGTATGTACATACATTACATACATATATTAATTCATAAGATATGTATACATTTTTAATTATTAAATTACGCTTAAGTAAACAAATTTAATGTATAAATATCAAAGAAAACTTAATAAAAGGTCCAGTTGTAAATCAAAAACCATTTCATATATTTGTGAGCCCTCACCAGTGGTAAGCCACAAATATATAATATATCACAACGACACAAACAGTTGACATTAAATTTAGTGTTTTTTCGAATTTAAGTTATCTACAATTCCAAAAATAATTTAATTTAAAGTGAGAATTTTAATTAATTATGAACACAATCAAATTTTTTTTTATATTCGAACGAAGAAAAAGAATCGTCGAATAGAAAAGAATCCAAAAAAGCAGTTCGTAATTTGTGCCAAAACATATTCCAATTATCAAACACACAGTGAGTAGAAATGATTCTGGATTTGTGAATTGGATTAAAACGTAAATGTATTTTTTAGATTTATTAAGAACTTTAAGCTAAATAAAGGTGAAAATACATTAGTATTTGACCTAACCTAACAAAATCATTTAACCAACTTTTTTTCATTCGGCGGTTATTTTATGGGGGGGGGGGCCCTAACGTAGTCAATTCATCTCTCGTGAAATTCCTAGCTATATGTCTGGGTGTTGCTTCATCACTCCCATCTTTTTGAAAATTTAGCGCGGTTTGTTGTACGTTTCCTAATCAAAATATTTTTACTTTTGTAATTATAAACAAAATTATTTGATAATTTAATTATAATTATAATTTTTTGTAATTCACAACTCACGTTTTGTTAGTGTCATTTGCCATTATAAAATGAAACATCTACCACTGCTTAAAATAATTTGATGCGTATTTACAATGACAGTGTTTGCATGGAGTGCGTTTCACCCGCGAATTCAGTAATACCAATTTTCCGCACTGGATTACCGTAATTCGTTCACTTTTCATTCGACGTATTCGTATTATAAAACTCCCTTCGCGGTCAATCCGGCGAGTTGTATAATCGGGGCCAATATATTTGTGGGTAACGCCAAAGCATCAACATCCACTTCTGTGGGACCGCACCTTTCCTCAAGCATCTGAAAATTGCTGTTCCTGCATGCATTGATTGTACTAAAGACGATCAACACCACGACTATCTAGTGCTACATTAGACTAGTAAGCGAAATGTTTTGACAAACATGTCGAGAAATTAGATGCGGAATTAAAGAAACACACGCCGACCAGTTTATAGAGGTTAAAGAAGAAATCTACCCTCTCGAATAAAAAATAGATGACGACAGTCGATTAAAGGTTTTCGAAGTAATTACCAAGCATCATCTAGAAAGTAATTTAAAAATGTGGAGGCCCTCATATAATGTAGTAAGGCTTGGCATTAGCACTAGAACACGATCCAGAATAATGAAAAAATTACGTGTTCGGTTGATGTTTAAGTCATCAAAAACAAAAATAATGCAACAGAGATTCAGATGAACTTTAACACAGTAGACGATATGGAGACAAGAAAGGAAGAAGTCAGTTTCTGCCAATATTGAAGATGAAAACTGGCAAAAGAGAGCATACCTCAAGTTCACTGTTCTCATCGCACAACACTCAATTTATATAATTGAGAGAAATCTAAAATTGTTTAAATAATGAAGTAACATAATTCCACACACAATGAATGTGGTTAAGACGATTTTATCGTAAAAAATGTGTACTTTATATACTTTTTAACTTATGCATCCCCTTCCCTAATTTCACCATCGATATTTTCTACCCCAATTCCATCAATTTCACGACTATTCCCAGTAGATGATTGATTCAATTTAGATATGTTGATTCAACATCAACATAAACAATTATTGAATTTCTTTCGTAAAAATGTAAAATGTTAATGTTCTCTCGGAAAATGTCAAATCTCATTTATTGGCTTGTTGTTATACGACTTACTTGATTGTTAATGAGAATTTTTGTGACAAGTGTAATAAATGTTGAGTATGCACCCAACAAAACTATTTATTAAGATTGAAAATAACAAAATATTTAAAATTTGCAACCCGCACGCACCATACTAGTGTATTCCTCGGGATTAAATACAGACAAAGTGGGAAATGTCCTTAAACGTTGCAATTCTAGCGTTGTGCTCAACTGTAATATTTGTGCGTGTTGCTCTTGCACCAATCGCACTAATTTAGCCCGATCGATCAGTGCCTGCATTCGTTGTCGGCGCCCCTTCTCCTCACGCTCCTCCAAAATTAAATCACGTGCCATTTGCCGTTCCGTCACCACCACATTCAATTCTTGTATTTGACGATCCAATTTTTGATTTTCTTTACGCTTCGCCTCAAATTTTTCTTGCAAATCATCAGCAATTTTTTGTTGATCAGAAAGTGTACGTTCACAAGATTTAATGGTTGACTCAATTCCACGTTGTAACGCTTTTTGGCTTATGTCTTCGGTCCAACCATGTTCCTTGTACTTCAACCAACGTTGGATTTCTTTGGTGATTTTACATTTTTCAATTGTTTTAATGTTGTCTTTTAAATCCTGTACTTTGTTGCAAAGGAATCGGTGCTCCCACTCCTTATAAATAATTTTGCGTCTAAATTTTGCAGCATTTTGCATGGTACGTAATTTTTTCTGCCCTTCCTTACGAATTATGGTATTTATTTTGTTGACGTCCGAGTAATGCAGCAATATTGAATCATCAAAATCGGAAAGATGTCCAGTTAAATCGATTTCAACCATACCACGTTTAACCACTAGCTGCATAGTTCCATTTATAGTTCCGGCCACTCTTTGTTCTTGCACTTCTTCTATCTTGGTATTTATCAAAGCCAATTCATTTTTACGGGCTGCTAGCTCCCTAACGAAAGCATTGCATGCATTTTCAATTTCGGCCAATTGTAACCCGCACGCCTTAACTTTGAACTCACTTTCGATTTTTATGCGACGCATTTTACAAATCATCTGCCACAAATTGTCATCAATAGCACTAGGCGCTACAGCGCTACTATCCATTTGTTGTAACAGCATTAAAAATTCATAACAGTCAACCGGAATTGGTGGTCCAGTATGTGCCACATTTCGCGTAACAACACGTTTGGCCAAATCTAAAATGATAGGAGTTGAAGCCCAGGCGCGCACCTGCCATTTAGGGCGGCGTTTAAATATTTTATAAACCTGATCGATTATCGAGCGTGGTGCCGTTTCAACAAAATTGGATTTAAATTGCTTTTCCAGCATACGATCTTTAGTCGTTAACATTTCGTATTCATGCCGTAAATCTATCACCTTCTGCTCGAGTTCCCTGAGTATTCCGTTTAATTTTGTAATTTGCTCGTTTACTGAGAGTAACTCTTGCCGATATAACTGATCCTTGCGGTCAAAAAGGATCCGTTCAAAATGTCGCCAAGCTTTACGAAGCAATTTCAATTCCTCCTGTTTGATTGCCGCATCCGATTTAATCTTAAGCAATTGCGTTTGACACACCTTTACATTAAATTTCATAATCTGACTGTCCAGACCTTGTTGCAATTTACTTTCTTCGTCCTCAAGGATCACTTGATAACGATCACGTTCACCTCGTAAAAACAATAATTTATCTTCGTATTGCTGAATCGATTTTAAATCAGCTTCATCATAGGTTTTTGGATCTTTAGCCGATAAAATGCAATCCGGTTGTGGAGGACTCTTTTTAATTTCGTCTTCCCATTTAATTTCTAATACACCGTTCATCATAGCCTCGAGTGCGCGTTCTCGAAAATCATCAGCCAATAAGGCTAATCGCCTGCGTTCAGCCTCCTCTGCCTCTTCGTCCAAAAGTTTTTGTCTACTTGGCGAGATATACGGCTGAATGGGCACTTCCGAGTCCTGTATCTCGACAATGACCTCGAGAACTTCACTTTCGCAAAATTCCGGATCGATTATATTCATCTGAATTCGATCTGTGCTACCTTTCAGCTTTAGCAAAATGTTTAGCTCGCGATGAATTTCGCGTTTTCTTTCGTTCCGCTGTTTCACCGAAGCTACCTCAAGTTGTTTAACCTGTTGCAATTCCGTCACTTTTTTATTAAAATATTTACGTAATTTTATACACTCGTTTCTGCTAAGTATCCGGTCAGTAAACATTTGATAGAATGTTACAACCTGTAGTTGCGGGTAGCGAATGGAAAGTGCAGGAAGAAACTCATTAATACTAGTTCCTTCTAAGGTACAAACAATTTCCTTTTCATCCAATTCCTCCTCCGTTTCTTCAATCTCGTGGATTTGAGGACGTTGAAGAACAGTTAGTTCCAGTTTGGAAGCCGTTTGTGGCATCCATGGTTCAAATAAATCGTTATGGCTAACAAGCATCTCCGAAATGCGGGCTTGTCGGATTTTTTTCATATGCTTCTCAGTGGCGATATCGGCTTCAAGCAGCGTATAATTTTCCACTTTTAGGTTCGAAAAAATAGCCCAAACTTTGGCGCCCTTCACTGACATGGTATCCCAACAATTGGTTTTGATCCAATCGGATACTCTATTTTGTTCTAATATGAAATTTTGCATTTGATCGTGTTCATATTGCCTAGTTTTTCGAGCCATTTCAATCATGCTCTGGCTTTCTTCGATATTCAAATTAAATTCTTGTAATTCAAGTTTTTCGTTTTCAGGCGCAGTTTCATTATTATCCAGCAGAACCTCCAATTTTTCTCTTAATTGGTTTAGCTGGGCTTTAATGACTTCGCGCTGCTCTTGATAAAATTTAGCCTCTTTCTCGATTAAATGCTTCTTTTGAATTTCTGTCCATCGATCATTCGGATCGTTTGGTATAAAGCCGCTAATTTTATTATGCTTTAACGAAAGTATAAAATCGCGATACTCCAGCGGTAGAATTGCAGAACGGTAGTCGACAAAATTATCGTACACAACATTTTTAACTTTGAGGCAGTGTAAATTTCCGGAATGTCCAATTAATATTACAATATTTCGAAATGGATCAATGCGAGCTTTTCGCGTCCCTAGCGTTCGGCGCTGATTACCTGAGAACCCTATAACATTTTTTTGTGCTTCTGTATCGTAAATGCCGACCAATCCGTCAAATCCCCAAGTAATCACAAAGCGATTGAGCAGAATATGGAAATCGATATGTCTTAATTGGTGTACAGTTCGAATACTTTCGCTATGAGTAATATAAATTTTACCATCTACTTCTATTCTTTGTAGCACGTGTATTTCGTATCCCTTGTATTGAGCAGCGTAGTAAGTATCCGCATCACCGAAACTTTCTATACGACAATATTTCTCTGCTAGGGCCAACTCGAAACAGCTATTGTTATCATTGTCATTTATGTTCATTATTGTGTAACAGATGTATATACCGGTAACCGGCGGCAGTTCTTCTTCTTCAATGCCGAGTAGATATGAAATTCTCATCTCATTGGTATCAACATAATTCACGCAAAAATCTATAATTACGTTTTCATTAGGCATTGCACCAAGAATTGCCATTTTTCCATTAGTTGGACAGCTTATCAAATAACTTCCATTGTCATCATCCACGCACAACAGATACTCGCCGGCTCTAAAAAATTTAATCAATTTGATTGGTTTTGGGCAGAGATAAAATTTTGCTATATCAGTCGGCTGATGAACATCGTGGAATGAAATCATAGTTAGTATACCCTTATCATCACCAAACGCGACATACGGCAAAAATGGATGTTCCTCCATTGCTCGAATCTCCCCGATATGAGTACAGTAAAGCTAGAAGTGATTTAAAATGAGAGAATATTTCAATAAGGCGATGTTTGTTACATACCAGTGCACCAGTTTCGGTTTTGAATAAACACAAATTATTAAAAATGTCTAGGGTACAAAGAATATCGCAGCTGGGATTTATCATGGTAAAATTTTTCACCGGTGTATTCCATTTGTTGATCAATGATATAATCTCATTTGGGTCCGTAGCATCGGGATGTATTTTTAAAATTGCACCATTTGCTTGAACAGCAATAACAACATCTCTGGAAAATGGGGTCCGCATAAATGTGATATGTTCCTTTTGCGGGATACTAAATATTTCATTCCAAATGCCAGAGTGCCGCTTAAAATATTTTAAATGGGAATCTGGTCCGATCATAAGAAGACCCGATTTAAAATTGCTAAGGAGTGGTGCAAAGCCTAATTGCTCCCCAACCCATTTGATGATCAACTTGTACGATCCATTTATCGGGGATACTTGATATACATTTCCGTTACCAATGCCCACATTCAGCATGCTGTCATGACCAAAAACACAAAAAAATGGCGCGTCCGCTTCTTGAAATGGTAATTTAATTTTCCGATCGATCAATCGTGTGAAATCCATACTCCCGTGCAGCTCGTAAACATTCAACAATGCTGTATTAAGGCTAAATTGAGCTATTGTGATTGGTAATTGGGTGCTGCACCGAACGATCTGATGATCACTGAAGATATTCGAAGAAACTTGATACTGTAGCGTTCCCGTACGCCAGAACCATATTTGTAGGATAAAATCGGGTGAACCGGTGAGCGCAATCAAATGTTCCGTTTCGGTGAACGTAATATTTATATAATCACGTGTCGTTTTATCGTGACACGTTGAAATCAACTCGAAATTCGGATAGGTGTGTACGAAAATTCTTGGCCGATAACATAACTCGGTAAATGCATAAATTGGCAGTGTTTTATGACCGGTAATTTCGGATACACCATCGCCGTCATTATCACCACTGCATCGATGGTGTTTTGTATTGCCGTTGGATAAATCGGTGAAGGCGATCGTTGAGCCATTGCCGCTTACCATAACGTTCTGCTCGGAGATGAAACTTACGCTGGAGACGCGCTGCTTTTGTGCCCATCTATAGAATCAAAATTTATTTTTATTAATTAACAATATTTCAAAATAGTTTAAATAAAATTACAAGAACTCGACTTCTGATACTGGTATTGCCATTTTTATTCGATTGATTTTATTTTTATTCGATTTTGTTTATTTCGTTAAACAGAAAGCGGTTGCTATGCAATGCGTGTCTTACCTGATTTAATAAAAATACCTTTCGGGATATTAATTGTAGAAGGGGAAATTTACGTCTAATCAATAACATTTACATTACGTGTAATAAACCAAAATCTGGTATGAATAAGTTCACATCGTTTGCTTGTTTTGGGTATGTTTGGGGATGTGGAAACAAGCATGGAAGTGTTTCCATTTCCGTAACCAAACAAGCGATTTCTAGTAGAGATGTGATATTTATTTTATCTTTCACCATTCTCTAAATATTTGGTTTTTAACGGGCTGGTTGAGTGGTTTCTGTTGAATTTTTCCGTAAATAATGAGTTGAAACTTTTTACGTGTTACGTTCGTTACTGCGTTGTTAATTTTGTGCTGTTTAACGTGGTAGTCTTTAATTTTATTTATAGCATAAACTACGGTGGTTCTACGCCAATTTATAACGTCTAGTTCAGATTCCGCAACTTTTAATTTCCGAATTTTTTTTATACCTAATTGACTTGCATGAGGTAAAATACGCTTGAATTTCCAGTTGTTAAAGTGTCGCGCTTTTTTGGTCACACTGTGCTTACTTTGCGATAATTGAAAAACAACTAATTCGTTTGGGAACATAAAGAAAACTAACTGTATATCTATTATATACGAACGTATTTATACCTGGAAAGAGTTTATACGTGCAAGTGAGAGCGCCTTATATAGCATACAATAAATTCTACTTAATTACAACAATCTTACTTTATCAATGGTGATCCCCTGTTTTTGGTTATCCTTGAACCGTCAATTTTTAAGTATCTGGGGATTGTAGAGTTTTGTAGGCTTTTGGAGAGCTCTGTTACCCCATTGAGCGGGCGGTAGGTAATGCTAGAATGTTGTATGATCATTTAGTAATTTCGTCTTAATTTTTCTCCTTGAATGATGTTTGATTCCCTATTATTTACTGGCGAGAGTAGTGCCTTGAATTTTGATTGAGACAATTATTTTAGGGTTTTGTTTCAATTCAGAGACTCATTCAAGACAGCTGATAGGAATAAAATGTTATTCTTCCTATCGATGATGGCTCCCAGTTCTAAGTGGGAAGTTATTATTAATTTATTTGAATATGGAGTACGATGGTCCTCGATGTTAATCCCCTCCAGTTTTATATACCCAACCCAACCAATAAACACATTAGAGATGTAAATTTTTTACTTTTCTATTGTACTAAATTAAACCAAATTTCATAACTCCTAAATAGAATAAATGTTGCTCCTATTTTGATCACAAGAAGATTAGGAATAATCTAAATTCTCGATTTCGATAAATTTGTTAGCTTTGTAAGTGTAGATCAGCGATTCCCAAAACTTTTGAATCCTTAACCCTATTTTGAATAAAGAGGGCGATATCAACCCTTTGTACTTCATAAATAAATTGTGTCAGGAATCGCAATAAAGTATAGTGCTAAAGTATAGGGGAATAGACTACTGAGAAATTAAACGCGAAGCTTTGAAATTTGTTAAGTTAGAACAGTATTAACGATTGTGAAAGCAAGAAAAACGGAGCTGGCGGTCTGAAGTGAACTTTAAACGAAAACTGTAGCTACACAAATTAACGAAAAGTACAGCTGTTTATTCTCTAATAAGAATAATGTGATGTTCATGAAACTCGCAAGAAGGATATTTTGTATTTGTAATTACTCTGAAGTCGCAACTAATGGTTAGCCCATATGCTTTAATTTACACATAATTGTCGCTTTATGTGATAATTGATTGTCTTAACGCTGTTTCCTAAAGATCACCAGTGTGGCGAAGAGATATTTTATGTCATTGCATGCTCTCATCGGTGCAATATCTTTTAACCAGCCCTCTATGAGGATCAAACTAATTTTTTTTAATTCCATTAATTCTGACTTTTATTATAGTAACGAAGATTAAAGAGTCCGCAAAAATCAACACACACAACCGAGAATGGTCTTCTGGGATTGACTCGATGCTCCGGCAAATTACCCATTAGTTGATTTTGTATTATTGCTGAATGCGAAAATAAGTAATACATTCCTTTATTATTTTGCGGCAAAAATTTCGTCTATTGGTTATCCAATACTTTGTACGCATATTATACAACAAGCTTTGAGGTCTGCAATCCAGCAATCGCATTTGTTCGATTATTGCATTAACTTGAAAAATCGATGAAATCCTGGCAACAATAATTTTTGTTGCGCTTCGAAGAGTATATTAGCATGCAACCCCCGATCGCATAAATTGATTCAATTCTTGCAGGTATACAACGCCTTGAATATATTTTATTAGGCTATTATTTGCATCTTTCGTCTCCAACACTTGTTGTTGATTTCACGTTTAGTTGGCTTGGTGGTAATAGCCCAAATCAAATCTCCGATAATTTCTAAGAGTATAGGTTACCGTTGGTCAGACCTTATAATCTAAGAAAGTTCCAATTCCTATACAATAGTTAGGATTTTAGTGAATTAGTCACTATTGGGATTACTACGAGTGGGGTCTCTATAATAATGGCAAACAATTATTTTCACCATATGTATTTGCTGACCTAAAAAAAATAAATTGAAAAACAAAAAAAACTAAGAATTAATACAGGTATGTAGTAAATTTATACTTGTAGAGCTGGCCGAAAAAGACAAAAATCGATACGGCAGATAGAATCTCGGCTATTTCAGCCAAAAGTTAAAAAGAACTCGTAATCTCTCGGTTTAAAGTGTTATGTCTGGAAGTTAAAAGGTAGTCTTATTTGAAGTTTCGTGTGGGGGGATCGGGGACACTCGGGTAAATAAAATACTTGTGCACACTTCAAAAATCGAAGTGAAGGAGGAAATACACGTGCAATCTTCGAAAATTTGTAAAAACTTAAGGTTAAAGTGTTAAGTCTGGAAAATGACCCTTATGAACCGGTTTGTCGATGGTTATCGCTGAAAAACTTTCCAGGTCAAGTTTTCTGTTGCGACCAGGAAAATTTGGAGCAGTGAAATACACGTGCAAACTATTATGTCTGAAAACGACGTATTATGTCTGAAAAAGGTCTCATTTGAGTCGATTCGTCGATTGCAAATTTTCCATCTCAAGTTCCATGTTGGGAGTTCCGAAACATCTGGAGGAGTGAAATTGTAATCCATATATTAAAATTCTTTTAACTTTCGGCTGAAGTAGCCGAGACATTATCATAATTATCGATTTTTTTTATAATTCGATTGGCAACTTTCGGCTAACTTTAACAGGCTAATAAATTTTTAACGGCTAACAAATTGAAGCTGCTGTATTTCTTCCTTAAATATGGTGAGCGGATTAAATGCTACCAAGTTACATTAGGGATGAGACTGAATTGTATTCTGGAAATAGGCTGAAAGGTCAACGAGGCTGCCCAAGGCTGTGTTTGGTTATAATTTGTGGTGAAATTTTAAGTTTGCATACAGTGTTATCTAGATTGAGAAGATCGATGTTGAAATATAATAAAACAGGCTGTGTCTGAGGTATTAACGAAATTCTTTTTTATTTGAAAGGCCCATGTATGGCATTATTTATGGAATATAACATCGTTCAAATGTCCGCCACGGCTTCCTTCTCACTGTGATGCGGATTCAAGTGGTCCAATTTTCAATTACTCTGCCGCATAGATCCGGCTGAATTTGCGCGATGGTATTAGTTATGTTGGCTTTAAGGGCATCGGTCGATTGCGGCTTATTGGTATAGAGCTGCGCCTTAAGGAAACCCCACAAGAAAAAGTCTAGCGTGGTTAAATGTCACGATCTTAGTGGCCAATTCACGCTACCTCTGCGCCAGATAACCGTACCCCCAAACCGTTCATGCGGAATGTCCATCGTTGCGTCTGCTATGTGGCACGTAGCTCCATTCTGCGGGAAACACATGTCGCCTACCCCCATATCGTTCAATTTGGGTCAAAAGAAATCGGTTAGCATCGTTCTGTAGCGCTCGCCGTGGATGGTGATGGCCTCACCTACGTCATTTTTAAAAACTACGGACCAATGACGCCGCCTACCCAAAATTCGCACCAAACAGTAACTTTTTGTGGATGTATTGCCATCTGGTGAACCTCGTGTGGGTTGTCGTCGTCCCATATACGGTATTTTTGCTTGTTAACGTAGCCATTCATCCAAAAATGCGCATCGTCGCTAAAGATGATTTTACGGCCAAAATTGGGGTCCTCTTGCAAACGCTCCGAAGTCCAGGTAGCGAACAATCGGTGTTATCTACGATCATTAACTTTGAGCGCCTGGCTCAGTTGGATCAAGTTTCGACGCAAAATTCGCCAAGTTGAAGTCTGTGAAATGCCGAGTTCTTGTGCACGGCGAGGAATTGACTGCTTGGGGTTCCCCTGTACAACTTTCACAGACCATGGCAATGTTCTCGGCCGATTTGGCATTCCTTTGACGTACTGGTATTGACTGATAGTTTTCTGAATCGGTTGTCTGGAATTTGGCCACCAAACGTTGGAGAGCCGAGTTTGAAGGACCACCGCATCTGGTAATAAAGTTTTATCATTTGGACGTGCTGCTGCTCAATTGTGTAACTTGTCATGGTGATTTGGCATCAGTGACTGAAAAGGAACACCAGATTAGGCAGACACTAAACAAGACCAAAACAACATTGCCGCCACAGGCTGCCAACATTGACCCACCCTAATTGAAAAACTATTTACTAACCATGCACGATGAGGATGTTATCCAGGTGAGTACGCACTAACTATAATGATACATTTAACGGCGATTGTTGTAAAATCGTGTTCTTTTATATCCAGTGAGAATATAATTTGGTGCATAGAATAAATGATGACAACCGTTTTTTGTGCATATTCATTATTTTCTTGTGACATGGCTGTAGTATTTTATTGTCGTTACATTTTTTCACACACACTTATATTATAAATGAACTTTTAACTCAACTATTTCTCCAATTTACTTACCAATAAACAATTTTTTCTTAATTCGTATGCGCCAATGTATGTACGTAAATCTGGTAACCAAGATTGACAGCTCATTAACAGCAATAAGATGAAACGAATTACGTTACATTCAGCATGCCAAACGAATTAATATATTGGGTATGTGAATATCCGCCCTCCCAATATTTAATACTGATATTCTATAGTACTTGATGTCAGCTATCAAACACAGTATGCGACACCAGATGAAGTGTAAACAATTAGTATTCTTAACTCCTCGAAATAGTCGAAGAAAAGTGCGGCGGAGATTTATCATTTGCTTGTGAAAATTTACGGTGAGCATGCTCCATCATATACAACGTGCAAATAATGGTTTCGACGATTTAAAAATGATGATTTTGGCATTGAAGATAAAGACCATGGAAAACCATCCACAAATTTGAAGATGCTGAATTGGAAACGTTATTGTTCTGAAGATTATTTTCAAGCGCAATAAGAATTGGCTGTAGGAATGGTTCAACAAGTTAGCAGCTGGGTTCCACATGAATTAAAACAAAGAGACTTCGATCGAAAAACCATTTATGAAACACTGTTTTAAAGACAACAAAGAAAAGGTTTTTTGCATCGAATAGTTACTGGAGATGAAAAATGGATTATGAGAATATGAAACTCAAAAAATCTTGGATGAAGCCTGATGTGGCTGGTCCATCGCAACCAAAGCGAGATATTCATTGCAATTATGTTATATTCTGTACTTAACTGGTGGGACCAGAAAGGTGTGGCACGATGTGGTGTGGTGCAATTTTTTCATTTTCAAATGTATTTTACTTTAGTAAAAATCGGCGGAGTCATATTCACACACTTAATAACTTAATACATTACATATTACCTTTATATACTTACCCATGATGAACACGGTTTATTTTACCATCACGAAACCATAATGGAAATTGTCAATTCCGGCACGTCAATTTGTGCAAGGATTACGAAAATATGTGCAGCATTTGTGTGCCTAGTCGAGGTCTCTGAAGTGAGAATAATTGGCATCTCAAGGATAAGCATGTAAAATCAAACAAATGAATGGAATCATCACAAAAAAATTTACTAAAAGCCTTGTGGGTTGCTGTGCACTATTCAGTTCCCTGGCCTTTATTACTTCCATGGCAAGAAATGTTTTTCTTTTTCAAATATGATGAGCTACGTTAAGCGAGAAAATATTTTTGTTTGCTTATTACTTCGCTGAGAGGAATATTGGTGATCATGGTTCAGTGAGGAAGCGCCTTACCGACTCAGGATGACTTGACAGAAATCATGAAACATATCAAAGAATCTGGATAGCTGTCATCACACTCACACAGTTCATATTTTTTAATCTAGGTTTGCGCATACATTATTCACAATATTTAATCTTCCATTGGCAAGATTTCTAAAACACGAACGATGTATGAAAATATCAAAATTGTACCCTGTCATGGTCGATAGAAATCTGTTATCGCGATAAATAATTCTAGTTGATAAAAGATGGCGCGCAAAACACTAAACGTCTTTAGTCAATTAGAGATTTAAAAATTTTAATTTACAAAATGCTTAAAAGTTTGAAATAGTTTTAAGTAATTGTTAATATAACTTAAAGTTATTTTAATAGTGTGCAACTTACTTTCTAATGTTGAATTGATTCGAATGAAAAATATCTCCGTTGGTGCGCTTAGTTTAGGTCAGCGTATGAGTCGATCCTTTAATATCATTAACTAGGTTGTCGATATTGTCTACACTTTGACGTCATGGACGCAAAATCGTCACGTAATTTAGTTAATATAGATTACGTATCGACAACCGAGGAGTACATTGTGTGTGTACAATTTTCCTAGAACTCGGTAGCTGATATGACACAAAAAAGTCGTTGTTGAGACATCGTACTTAAAACCTTCAGAGACATATTTTATTAAATCGACTCAGCGAATAAAACGATTATTAAATCACTCAGCGATACGCTTACGAAAAGGCTATTTAGTGCGCTGTTGTGCGGTTATGATTTAAACACAAGCATGTATCAAATTTAAATTAAATTTTGTACAGCTATGCCTTAAACTACAATAAAATCAATTAATAATTAGCTTGATTATGCACGTAGTACTACTAAAACGTGATTTATGATAAGTTTCGAATTCCAATCGTTCATATAGTTCAGTTCCTCATAATTGCTTTTATCATGAAGTTAACGGTAATACTCGATGTTTCGATTTTCTACATATTCTATTTAACGGGTAGTATAAGTGGATGCGACACGTCTTTGAGTAAATCACAGCAACACGCTGGACCTGAGGTAAACACCTCTAAAATATGTAATTCCCACATTAACGTAATAATGATTTATATAACGTATTTTTGCAGGCTTCAAAACATTGTGCATTCAGATGTCATTCAACAATTAACAGCTGTTTTGTTCAATGTCGTGCTAACCGAAAGTTATGAATTTTGAATACATATGTTTATATTTTGATTTCAAATAAAGAAAGTATTTGTGTTTTTGAAAAATGGGATAAAATCTATTGCACTAAAGTTACACAGCATAACCAAAAAACTCAAGGGACTACACTTTCAGCTAATTACATACGTATTATAGCAGTCTAAGCACTAGTCAAAGTAAAATACGTGATCTTAAACCAATTTGTTTTTTTTACTATTTAACTGAATGACGTAGGCGCCTGATATCAGCATACCACTAACAGGTTACCCTTTATTTGAAAAAGAAAACGTCTCGTAATTTACCTTTCAAAATATATGTACACACTGGGCCAACGAGGACTGCACAATAACTTTTGTAAACCAAAATAACATCGATGTAGATGACACATTGTGGCTCGTTCTAACGAATTTTGCTTAATTGATTTCAAGTTCTGGCGTTACATTTATTGGTTCTTATGAATGAGAAGAGAAATTCTTACTTTTAGATACCTATCCATAAAAATATCATCTTTTATCGTTTCGCAATGCTATCTGTGTTTTGATATAAAAAAAATTCGGTTATCCAGTTTAGTATATATTGTGGTCAAATTTAAAACCAGTTCAAATATAATTAGAAAGACAGCTGATTTTTTCAATAAATTTT
This sequence comes from Nephrotoma guestfalica, assembly GCA_963691935.1. Lineage (NCBI taxonomy): Eukaryota > Metazoa > Arthropoda > Insecta > Diptera > Tipulidae > Nephrotoma > Nephrotoma guestfalica. Next base: position 236,722,710 of record OY829913.1, read on the forward strand.
ACGCTTATGTTTTAATAATAATCAGTACATTTGGTAACAGACGTCGCAATTATTATAAAAAATTTATATTTTATTTAGTTATAACATTACGTAAAGTAAGCTTTTGCAAATTTCATATTTCTCCGCATAAAACGTCATGATCAAAGTGGGAGTTATTCTCACACATACTAAACAAAAATTTAAAACCCATTAGTTACGATTTTTTACATCATGTCTCGTCTCCGTTGACTCACCCTGTATACATTCTCAATAAATTAATCGTGATCTTTTAAACTTTGATAGATTATTTATTAATTTCTATCGTTTTTGACATATTTGGACAATTTCATTTATTTAATACTTGTTGATTTAACGTTTTTGGTTATTGCAATGAAATGTTTCTATACATTACTGTGGTGTCAATACAAGGTGAGGTTATGTGGGTGGACATTTTTTTTTGTGAGCAGTCACTAAACTATTTTGTTTATTTTGTAAAGATTTTTATGGTACACAGAAATACTGCGTTGAACGTGGTGTGTTCTGCTCCAGACAAATAGGCGAGGCGTTGTAATTTAGATTTAAGTATTTTCTATAGACATTTTGATTTAATTTGGTTGTAGTGTTCATGTTCTCGATGTCACCCACAGCCTTGTTGTTATAGAAAATTGTGAAATCGTTCAAGCACTAAATTTACCCTCCATAGGCCATTAAATTTTATATGATTAGTAATGGTAAAATTTTATTAAAATTATTGAACACCAATCTTAGGGATGTCTATGATTCAATACGACTTTTGTGTGACAATTCAGCTCGACCTACACTAAGATTATTATTCGATTTAAACCGTCGATTCTAAAGCAAACCACAGGTTTTCACCTTTCTGAAGATGCATGTTATGTGTTTCCAAATGTTTTAGGGAAACTTTTTTATTTGTAGCTAATTTCTAATGGCGTCTATTATTCTCTTTCGGTATTACAATTTGGCGGTTTATCGACAATTATCAAATAAACTAAGCTTTCTTCAAAAATTTTTGTGATCGGTAACTGTGTAACTTCGGCCGGATGTTTTTAAAATAACATGTTCGATAACTGGATTCACAACCTGTCCAAGAATAAAATGATAAATACGAGTACGAGCAGTAATAAGGCAGATATTTTAGCAACCATTGTAATCATCTATTTCAAATTTAAAGTTGTTTCTTGCAATACCTTTGAACTGTTTTGAGCAAAATTCTGCAACGTCATAATTCTGCTTACAAGACTCGTAGCTATGCTACATAATTGATTGATTGCAAACACATATTTCCCCCACAACCAGTGGTCATAAAGCCATTTGGTCAAAAGCTTTATTAGGAGTGTTCTGCTTTGATGGAGATAAACTATTGTTTTCTTCTTGAGAAGCATACAATTATCGTTTTCAATGAATTTCTCGTTTGAATATAGGTTTCAAATACCAAACGATGATATCATTTCACGCTACAAGCGCAGATACTGCTGTTTTTAACAATTACAGCTTACGGATGAACAAACAAACAAATAAAACAAATCACAAAATAAATTAATTATTCTAATCCATCTACATACAAGACGTGCATGAATGGTAGATGGGGGTTTTCTAGAGTAAAACTCAGATCATCTTATTCAAGACAAGACATCTTGATCTCTTGATGTCTTGATTGCAACAAAATGGAATTATGTAGAAGTAATTCTTGATGATTTGACTTACCAAGCGACATGTGAACCATTTCGTTATGACCATGCTCAGAATGATTTTAGACTAAAACTCTCATCGGTTCCTTCTGATTTTTGAGTGAATTTATTTTTGGCCAATAACAAGGCTTCTTTACACAGATTACGCCAAAATGCTACCATATGTGGTACGGTGATGTCTCGTTTCAATATAGGCTTGTTCAGTACAGGGTTTTGAGTCAAACGCGCACTCGCTCGCATTTAATAAGACATCACAGAGCTTGCATCTTAAGGCAATCATATAGAAGTAACTTCTTAGGATCTGACCAATCAAACGACGTATGAATCGTTTCAATATGAACTTGCTCAGGACGAATGTTTTTAGTGGAACTCCCAGCGGGTCTTTATTTTGAGTGAATCTTATTGTCGCCAATAATAAGACATCAGAGAGGTTGCACCAAAATACCACGGTTTTGATCTTTCAGAGGAAGCATGTTTCGTTCCAATGTCGCTCCTGATTTTTTAGTGAATCCCGGTTAGGCCAATAACACGACATTTCAGAAATTGTACTAATTGTTGCATTCTCGTGATGTGTTAGTTTTGGTCTAAATGGGTTTACTCAAAAATCAGAAGTATCCGATGAGAGTTTTGTTTAAAAAATTGTAATGAGGTAGGTCAGGTAATCGTCCATCAAATGTGATTCTAAATAAAGTGGTTCTTTCATTGGCTGTATGACACGTACCGCCATCCTGTTAGAACCACAACTCGTTAATATTCATATCAACAAATATTGACAATAACAATTTTGTTATAATGTCTCTGTAGCGAGCATAATTAGCAGAAATAATGCTACCAGCTTCATTTTTGAAATAATATGGGCCACCAGCCCATAGAGCGCATCATACAGTAAGGCGAGAAGAAAGCAATAGCTGCATAACATCTACCTTCGAATTTTGGGGAGCCGAAATGCGACAATTTTGTTTGCTTACGTTTTCACAAATGAAAATGAGCTTCATTAGAAAAAATAATTTTATTTTGAAAAACCTTCACCTTGTTCAATGATCCAATCTACAAATTGTCTTCCAATTGGACTTTATAAGGATGTGAAAATAAATACTTGCGTAAAATTCGTCATATGATTAGTGTGGACAAGTTTAATTGTTAAAAAAATCGTGAAATCATTAAAGGTGGGTTCTCTGCAACAATTTCTCACACTGTAGCAGTATTTTTGCATGCACGACCTGAACGAGCACGTGTTGTCGGTATGTTTGCTACTGAACTCAAATTTTTGTACTCAACTTTTAATAGTGGGCAACCTTCTACGGTTAATTTGCAAAATAACTGAATAACGGAAGTTATAAAATAACTGCTTTATTGAAGAAAAGTTTTTATTCGAAGACCCTGTATTACTTCGCATATCGAAGCATTCTTGAAAAAGCCATTTATTACCTACCAATCCAACTATGGATAGAATTTAGCCTTTACTCGACTTTTGGAAGCCCTATAACTCGTGGTTTAAATATATTCAGCATGGAAAATAAATAACTCCCACATTGATAAACAATTTTAAAATTTTTGGAGTGTCGTACGCATGCTTTAGATTCGTTGAAAGCATTTACAAAGTAATGTAATTCAGCCCTGCCATCGAAAATATGTATAAAATCAAAACGCTCGATGCAATGCACGCTTCTAGCCAAGACGAATATGTTAACTTACTATCGGGCCGATTATGTAAAACTAATAATAAGAGAAGAGAATAAATAGTTAAAGAAGAAGGACGGTGTTTTAATTGTTTTAACTATAATCACATCATACACTTATGCACACCCAAAGCCAGATGTAGTCATTATCGGAGGGACTACCATAACTTGTTGCACGTAGACGAAAAGGCTAATGTTAGCCCAAGAGCAGATAGCACGTTCACCAAGGTAAACCAGGTGTCTACACCCCGTGTTTATTATGTTACGACTACATCAACCCTCGCAGGGTTAGGTTATAGGAGGTAACGACGGATATGAAATACATAAAGCTATTTACCACTGTGGAATGGTAGAACTATACTGAAAGATTTTGTCAGCAGCTAAAGAGGTAGCGGGTAGCAGATACTGAGTGCAATCGTAGAAGCGCGGTTGATGTTTTACTTGGCACAAAAGTGTACTATACGAGTAACGATCGGCAAACGATTTAAGCTAAATAATCGATTGGTCACAGATAAAATTGCTTGTATGTTTTTTGATGAGCCACGAAGTGCAGCATTATGCTTTAACGTGTTTCTTGACAAACGTCATGGGGTCAGGGTCTCTCCGACAGGGAGTGATAGTTGTGTTCATTTACATCAGAGATCATAATCTGTTGAAGAAAAACCCCTTTTACATCCTAACACTATCGGGATTCGAACCCGGCACCTCCCGATCTAAACGCCAAAACTAAGACCGCACTGTACCGTTTGGTTGATCATTATGAACTTTTGCGAAGTTGAGTTATTATCAGCATAACACGCGCTTAGTGTTTAATTACAATTTAACTACTTTAAAGAATGTATGTACGTTATCATGTAGATATGTCACCCTATCAAGGCGAATCAGACAAGATTTAATTTCCGATATTTCATATAAATTTGGCCAAAAACGCTTCCACAACATTCGAACGATCTAGATATTTTTTTTAGCATATACGTCCCATTCCCCATTCCGAATTAAATTCATTTTTTTCATTGGGCCATACGCAACTTTGCCAGAAGAACCAATCACAACATGCGATTAGTCTTTCAAATTTTATTATCCCTGAGGGATAAGATAAATTGAACTCGAATTTAATTTAGCCAGTCAGGTCAACCTAACCTTACAAAAACACAATATATAAAACATTTTCTACTAATTAGATAGTTTTTGATACAGTAAACCATCCCGAGCACGTGTTGATTGATTTTTAGCCAATTACCGACAGTTGTACAGCATCTTTTAGACATATTTACGATTTGGCTCATCTGTGCTAGCTCATTTTCGTTGTTGTAGTCGAATTGTAACAAAAATCTTAAATAAGTCTGATATTGCTCTTTGATATTGTAATTTTTAATAACGGACACAACATGAATGTTTAATATTTTTCAATTTTACCTTAGACGTTTGTCTTAGTACCTCAAATTTATATAAAAAATCAAGAAAAAACATTTTCATTCGCGTGTCCCAGTTGCCCACTTTTTGCTTAAACAATTTTTTTAAATAAAAAAATAGATTAATGTTTAATGATCGTTTATTTAGTGTTTGGAATTATGTATGAAAAAAAATGTCTGCCAAATGTCCGCCTCTATTGGCCTTATACATGCGGACCCTTGATTACATTTTCTTCACTTTTTCACACATTTCACCCTGTATCATGTTAATTACTTTTCTAGTGTTTCTTTTAAGTTGTTCCATATTATCTGGTTTATTGGCATAAACATTTATTTTAAAATAATCTCATAAAAAGAAATCGGGAGCAGTTATGGTATGTGGCACCGTCCTGTTGGAACCACATGTTCACCAAACTATTGGCACGCAATTCTACTCTTAAAAGTTTCGCCAAGGATTGTAACAGTTAAACCATTCGGATTTTTCGTAAAAATATGGCCCAATGACTCCTTCAGCCCAAATTGCACACCATACTTTTATAGAATTATTTGTGGATTATTTACTACCCCCAACTGCTAGTGTGTATATGTATGTCCACTTAAGTGAAAATGAGCTTCGTCACTCATAATCAATTTTTCAAAAAAATTCGAATTGTTATTGTCAAGCAACAGCATCTTATTTGCATACGTACGGCGCGGCAAATGATATCTTGGTTGGTAGATTAATGATTCATTTGCCACGAGTGTACCTCACGACTATCAAGTATAAACTGTCAATAATAGTATTCGCCTAAATGGTGGCAAATAAAATTGTAAACCTTACGGATGGACACCCTGCATTATAAATTTTAAATTTTTTCCGTCTATGTTGCGATTCTCACTATTATGGTTGCCGCCATTTACAGGAGTTTATTTCCAATCTCGTTTTGGTCGTATAGATAGATTAAGAAATGTCCAATTTCACCCAGTTTGCCGCATTCCAGAACTTCATTCGTCATTTCGAAATAAATTCAAAATTTGATTGTGATCTCTTGTATCGAATTGTTTGAGTTTTCAAAGTTCCAACTATTTATGCTCTACAGTAAGTTCATTCTTTAGGTACAATGATGTTCGATTTAATATCTGAGCTGTTAGGGTGCGCGTTAAACGTAGCGTACACGTATTCAAGTGATTTATAATTTGTAAAAAAGTCTACGCGAATCTAGCGGTAATTAAAAAAAAGTGAAACCCCCTCAGACCAAAAATTTAATTTTTAAAACATTTACATGGCCAATCAATCTGGTTTTGTGTATAGTGACCACTAATCGATGTGTCATATTTGCATTATGGTGATTATAAATAATAATTTTAATTATTAATTTATTTATCGATTCGCTTGAAAACAAACAAAATAATAATGGCAAAGCTTTTAATAAATTAATATTCGGCTAAAATATTATATTTTCGAAAATAATATTAATTTGCATATATTGTGTAGTCTCACTATATATAGTGCACCCAGACAAGTGGAACGAAATTAAACACAAAAATGTTTTGGCCGGTGGGAAATAATTTGCTCAAGGCAATTAATAAATATTTTTTAAAACTCCAAAAATCGATTAATTAGAATTATTTAATTTTGTTATTTTTAATTAAATGAGTGTTATTTTGCGCGGTCTTGAAAATTTTAATTAAAAACAAAACTGAAATCTTGAGTTATGTTTCGGCAAACATGAAATAAGCAATTTCGAGCTTCTCTCTTGTTTACATTTATGTAGTGTAAATAATACAAAATAACGTAAAAAATACATATTGCGCTTACCGATTACCATCACCATAATCATCGATTCGTTACAGTGGTGATTATCCACATCTACTAAACTATACATACAATTTTCTCTTAAGATTTAAATTAGCCATGTACAAAAGTCGTCATTGTCGCATTTAGTTTTTTTTTTGTTATGTTAATGCTTTTATGTTGATTTTACACATATAATACATAGCTGTACACATACGTACATTATGGTTCTTGACAAATATTATAAGATACAGCGACGACGACAACGACTAACAATAATATGTTTATGGAAAAGTGTGAAATTTATCACAACATAAATCAAAATTAAGAGACAAATAAAATTTAAGTACCTTGGCATTAATATAATGTCATATGGCTTAGTGCTTTTTGTGTTTGTGATAATGATAAGAAATGTTTGGTGACATCTTATATTATGTTAACTTTTAATTTGATGTTGATCCCATTGCCATCTGTAATTTGTTAAATTTGCCGGTTATACGCTAAATCTTCAACTTATTTTGATTTGAACATTATTTGGTATAAATTGAGCAGCATGTTGTTAATCGAGTTTATGTTCCGTTATTGTTATGTAATTCACTCATAATTCTGTTTCTCGTTAATGATCAGTCTTGAATATTTTAGGTGGTAGTTGTTTTATGAGCTCGTTAATAGTGCTTAGAGTATAAATTTTTGCTTGATTCAGAACTTTAAGCAATTACAATCTAGTCTTAAGTCTAATACGCAATTTTATTCTAACTTAAATTACTTCTGTATTTAGGGGTTCATCCATTACTGTTACACATATTTGTGGCGGTATGGTGTTATTGTGCAAACCGTGTCGTAACCATATACTACACTAACCTAAAATTTTTTACTCTTTTCAGCCTTATAAGTAAATTCGTGTTGTCTATGAAATCATATCATGCCTAGACGTTAATATGTTCCAGTGAATGAATGTTTCTATTTTACCACGAAACGCCTAGACGTTAATATGTTCCAGTGAATGAATGTTTCTATTGTACCACGAAACGTTGACAGTGTTTCTCTGTATTTTATTTTGAAATACTATGATTATTTCTATTCTACTCTGCTTGGTGCATCCCCACAACGGAATTCCATACGTTACTAGTTGCTTGTACAGCAGACGTTTATTTTGTATAGATAAATGAGAATAACTTCCCGGCAACCGATACATTTTCTTGTATTTAAATTCCTATTCTTCATGTTAGCATCTGGTAACTCTTGATTTCTTATATAACCTATAGTTTGTGTGATAATCGCTTGCTTGTAAAATCAACCTGTACTGTTTAGTTTCATTTAGTTCTATGTGCTATAATCTGGTCCTGTTCAGTATTTGTTCGATGGCTGTTTGTATCTTTGTCGTCATTTGGTTTTCGTCAGCTACTGCAATAATCGTTACGAAACTTAATTACCGTTTTTCTCGGGTTTATTCGAAATAGAGATGGATACGATATATATATATATATATATATATATATATATATATATATATATATATATATATATATATATAAATATAAATATATATATATATATATATATATATATATATATATATATATATATATATATATATATATATAAATATAAATATATATATATATATATATATATATATATATATATATATATATATATATATATATATATATATATATATATATATATATATATATATATATATATATATATATCTTATCAATACACACAAGTCCAAATACCAAAATTTATTTAAGATGTGTTATAATTATGATTAAATTATTCTTTCTGTAGAGGTACGTCATATGATCTACAAAACGGATTTCGTTCAAACAAAACAACCTTTCAACATTGATTCATTTTTCATTCAACCAAAAAATAAACTGTTTTTGTTAACAAAATTCTTATTCATTTATTATAAAAAAAATATTTTTTTTATTTAAAATGTTTTATTAAATTTTATTGACAATATTTATGTTTCAAGACAAGATTACAACTAAGAATATGAAGATACTGCATTTTGAGGAATGTTTGCCTTATCTGCGCTGCTATTCATATCGCGTGTCATATCACATGTGTGCAACATGAAACCCCTGTTGAACTGTGGGAATCGACAACTCCTTTCTTTTTAAATTCGAATGTCCGCATTCGAACTATCAGAAAAATGGAGTTTCGTATGATTTCCGTCTTTGGGGTGGGGTCGCTCCTCGTGTTTGCTCCTTTGGTTTTTCTCCTGCAAGTGTTGTACATTTGATCTCCTTGTCTTTATGATGTGGTTCAACTGTACCTAAACTTCTTCAATTTTTTGGAGGACTCTAAATTTGTTGTGTAAATTATTTGGTTTTTAGGAGCCCTATGTGCATGGTATTGTTGATGTGCATTTCTTCCGTTATTTGCAACAATAGTGTTTCTATGAATCCATCTTCGGTTTGGTTTTGGGTGCAGTATGACAGGGAGAGCATGGACGGTGGATTTCCCTTTTGAAATGAATATTCTGTTGTTCACTGATATCAGATGGTTGAACTTGATTAAGTAGTTTCATTTCCCGTGTTGATATTTCCATCGTATTGGTTGAGTAATAGTAATCCTTCTGATTTCTCGCTTATAGTTGGAACATGATGACTATTGGTATGGTTGCATTTGGATGGACGGCTTTTGAGTAACTTTGGGTAGACAGGTAGAACTACTTATATTTAAAGGATTGTCTTGCTTACAAATTGACATAGAATTGATCGTATTACACTCATTGAGAACGCTATAAATGTGGTTGTGACTTTTAATAATGTTTTCATATGTAATTTCTGTGATGCTATTGTTTCTTTTGACAGATTTTACCGTTACTTCTCATATAGCTCCAGCGTAATTATTTTAATATAAATTATGTAAAGTAAGTTGTTGATAATAATTTTGATGTCCGCGAAGTCCAATGCTTCTTCTGGCATACTATATCGGCTTCTATTGTATTAATGGCTAAGTTTATTTCAGTATTAGATAAAATGAGTGAGTTAATAACTCCCGCTTTGGCCCAATGGCCATAGTTATAGTTCTTAATTTATATTGAATGTTGAATGCTAATTCATCATGTAATTGGTATCTTTTTGTATCGTATTGATAATCTCGTTGACCATTCTTGTGATGTTATTAATTCTCCCATTGCACATCTGGTTTATGTTTACTTGTTTATTGTTCTTTAATACATTTTTTATTTTGTCTTTAATTACTTCGAAATCCTCACGATCAGGCTTTCCGGCTATCCATTTCCAAGCACTACCGATAGTGTTGATTGAGCGTCTGGTTCTATGTATCTTAAGGCGTTCGTACTACGAGTTCATGTTTCAAATACGATAGTAAAGGATGGTCTTCAGTCTGCCAAAGTAGAGTTCTATGGGGTTTCCCCCGTTGTCGAAGTTTCGCTCTATGCCATCGGCTTTTAAACATTTCATTATTTCTGAGAGAGTAGAGTGAAACCTCTCCACTGGACCATTTACTTCGCTTTTGTAGGAGGGAGTACTAAAGATAATTATGTTTATTCCATCTACCAACATGGACGTTATTGAACCCGAATTACGCGATATTACCATTATCTATTATCACTATCGTTAGCCGCGTAGTTTTTCTCGATTTTATCTAAAGTTCGAGATAGAAAGTTTATTAGTCAACCTTCCTGGGAGAGTACTGCACCAAGTGCGAAATTGGAAGCGTCGGTAGTGAGTTCGAAATCTTTTTGAAAATTTGGAAACGAGAGTATTACATCGGTTGAGACCAGTGAGTGTCTGATTTTATTGAAGGCACTGCGAGCTTGACCTGTTTAGTTTTCGAGAGGGCTTTGTACACGTGTCCATCTTCCCCTCTTAAAAGAGAAGTCAAGGGCTTCGCTTGTTTCGCGTAGTAGCAAATGAATCTGCGATAAAATCCTGCCATGTTAAGAAATGATCTTAGTTCTTTCACATTTCTGGGTACAGGAAAGTTAGCTATCGCTTTTGTTTTCTGCGGGGTTGTTTTTATTCCATCTTTCGAGATGATGAATCCTAGAAATTCTCCTCATTCCTTAAAAACTCGCACTTGTTGTATCTTCATATTGGCGTCTTCAAGAACTTTGAATGTTAGTGCCATGTTCTTGAAGTGTTCGTCTTCCGTTTTACCAAATATGATGATGTCATCGATGTACACGTGCGTAGGAAGAAAGAAGGAGCGTTTTTGCGGCCGAATGGGAGGCGCGAAAATTCATATTTTCCATGATTTACGGAAAACGCGTCTTCTCTATATCGGAACTTTTTAGTGGAATTTGACAGAATGTCATTGATTTTTGGTATAGGGTATTTGTCTGCAATGGTAATCGAATTTAATTTACGATAATCGATAACCATTCGGTACGTTTTTACTCTCGAGGCGTCTTGTTTTCGGTACAATCCATACCGAGAAGTTATACAGCGATTTGGACGGTCCGATCACGCGGTCGTCTTATTATTGATTAATTTGATTTTCGACCTCGTTTTTCAAACAAACAACGGGGTAAGGGTATGGTCGGGAATAGACCGGCTCCGAATTGATAGTACGAATTTCGCCTCTTACTACTGTCGTATATGTTAGCTTTTCATCGGGGTCCAAGAAAAGGTTTGGGAATTTACATACTATGTTTTTGAGGGTTTGTTTTGCTGTTCATTAAGATGTGAAGTTCTTAGATTGATGGGACTGTAGGACCAAGTACTGGATAAGTGTCTCGGATAACGCCTGGCCTATTCCTACAGCCTGTTTATACATAACAATAGGAAGGATAGGAAAGGTTTTCTTTTGGGACAGAACGACTCGGTTTCAGACACATAGCGATCGTACGGCACAACACAATTCTAATCTACTTCTAATCTACTAGAGGAAGGATAAAGGCTTAATAGGTTTAATGGATAATGATGGTATTGGTCTTCAACAATTGCTTCTCTAAATCAGCAACCTAAAAAAAATATTATTATTTCACAAGCATCTGTAGATTTCCTGAAATTTAATTCTAAATTAATATTTTCCTAAATAATATTGATTCTGATTGACTGACTGAATGTACGACCAAGTTCTTACACAGGAGCTCCCGAGTGACGCCGGACCCACCTAACACTCTTTTTTACATATAACTAAACCGAAGGATTGGACAGGTTAATTAAGTGGGACAGAATTGGCCCGGTCACAGACACCTAGGTATAGCCAATAGTTAGTAACACAAAGACAACACAATACTAAACTACTAGGGGAAGGATAAAGGTCGACAACGGTAGATAATTTATATTAAAAAATACGTTGCTCTGGAGATTTTCTCCTTAATATACGTCGGTACTTCAGGTGATCTTGGTGGACTAATCTGGCGGAACAATTTCTCAATGAGGCGAGCTCATGTTGAAGAGCCGACCCATTTAACATGACACCATTTAAAAAAATTCCGATTGCGGTTTTCGTGAAACCATCGAATAATAATAGAAACAGGGAACCATCCAATTGAAACAACAACGCGAGACTTAAGTCTAGTTTCCATCCAAATTCACTAGATAATCATCAATCTAAAATGTGTGACAAATATTAGTGATACTATTCGTTCGTTGTCCAGATTGCACCCATGAAGAACTCGTTATTTCTGAATGCACTTTCAATCCTAGCAACAAGTATTTACTTGAAACACTGTTTCACAATACTGGCCCACTGTACGCATGCTGCATGTTACTGAGGGGAGTTAAATACAAAAATTGGTCCCTAATAAATCTGGCAACGATTTTTTCTAACAGTTAGTAGTAACAGTTAGAGGATAGGCATTTTCAAAGCCAGTTTTCAAGCGATGATGCCAGAGAGTGAATATCATCTACCGATCTTATATTGATTGGTGTATATAGTAGACTCAGTAGTGAGGTAGAGAAAATTTCCCAATTTTATATTACGCGGTATGGCATAATCGGATTCTTCAAATTCAAATTAAAAGAAATACACCTGTGATAAGAAGTCGGAATAACATTCGTTACCCTTCAATTGAGAAATAAATCGATAATGGACATGGAACCCCAACTGATATTAATCAATTCGCGGCAAGCAGAATTAAAAAACGATGGTCCACAGCTATGGTTAAACATTTTAAGCTCGGTACAAGGAAGTACCCTACTGTTAGTATTAGAGCTCCCCCTAATAGTGTAACGTGTCTTAGCATTTGATCAAATCACAACGAAGGGTCATGTGAATCATACGGTATATATCCAGAAGCAACAATCAGCTGAGTGACACGACTGGAAGACTCAAGAGTGATATTTACTGCCGTAAGATCTACAGAACTGCACTCCTGAATGAGAGGCTCTGAAATTATATATTAAAAATAAAAATGCACGCTCTGCTTTTCATGGCAGAGTTCAGATATAGAATTTTACCACTGTTAGTATTCAATCCAGAAACAGCATCATCAAGATTGTATGGTTCATGAATTAGTCAAACATCTGTTTCTCTATCTGGATTTAAGTATTTATCCATGAAATCTCTGAACTAAGTTGCTAGTTGTGGATTTCTAGCATGCGCTGTGAATTAGCAGCCATCTTTGTTACGATAATAACTGATTTTTAGTAATCGTTCACTTGCAGGGAGTTTCCTCTATTTCAGAAAATGCTGCCCAATTTTGTTTGTTGTGAGAATTGGCCCATCGGGTGAAGACTAAAAGATTATTCAACAATATGTCTGTATAATAATCGTTATTAGGTAGAACGTCGATAGGGCAAGCAAAGTGGATAGTAGGTTTCTTCCATAAATTGTGTTGAGTTTTTTTCATTTCCATGGACCTTAATGCTACTCTGGCATGTCCTGGGTCAAACTTTCGAAAACGACTGCGTTGATGCTTATGTTGTACTAGGATGAAAATCGTAGGCTTATTGAAAACTAAATAACTGAACTTGCAGTCCGTTCTAACCGAGAAACTAAACAACAATTTCTAATTTTAGTTGAATGCTTCCTGTTATGAATGTTGCCTGATCCAGGGTCAAAAGGATTTCTATGCCTTGGAAGCAAGCAGCTTCGACGACCTAAGATAGCTGATTTTTTGTTCCGTTTTGATTGCAATAACGTGTATGCGGCCTTGCTTGTACGTTTTTATCTTGAAAGCACTCCAAGAGATTGGAAGCACAGTTGAAGAAAGTTCAGGAAGTCCTTTGCGTTTTGAATATCCTTGGAATTATTGAGCGAGGTTTCGTATAAACGATGTGTTTCACTATCCAATTTTCTTGTTAGGATGTTTAGTAGTATCCCAAGAATATATATTTATTCCTTACTTTAGAGCATGCAGGCATTCTACTACTGTGTTATGCAACATCCTTATATGGTTTGCAGATTCTGTTTGGATGAAAGTTAATTTCATAATCGTGTTGATAATGGTGTTTGTGATAAGTTGTTTGTCATCGTATCCAAATATTAAAATATTCCAGGCACTGGAATCATATTCTTGTAATCCGCTAAAGTGCCGCATGAGTTTAACTGCATCTTAATAAGTTTGTGAGAATCATCGCCAATGCGTGTGGAACCAATGCGTGTGGAATATGTCGAAAAACAAAAATTGTGGAGATTTAAAAATGTGATTTTTTAAAGTGGTTTAGACACATTTTAAAGTCATTCTAAGTATTTTCTAAGCATTCAACAAGTACTTCATTGCTATTGGTCGACTGCTTTGACCCAAAAGAATGTAGTTATATGTATATGATTTTTAATGGATCTGACAGGGTGTTCCAAGAGTTCGAGAAGTGTGTGATTTTCACCTTAATAGTGTCCTTAGTAAGTTTTATGATCTCCTAATGGGTCTAACAAGGCGTTCCATGAGACTTATTAAGATGTGAAGTTCTTAGAGTCACATTATTTATTTGGTCCGACATTTGTTATTTCAAGCGAATTGTCATAAAACCGTCATTAGTTTATATTGTATCCTGTAGTTGTTTGACGCTGTCATTTCCTATGATTCCATTGAATAAATTTAATTTGGGTAAGATAACAAATTTTAACTTTCGTTCTGGTCCAAATAAGTCTATGAGAGTATGTTGAGTGACTTTTAGGCTACCCGCCACGTAATTTGCTATGAAGCGGTTTTGGTTTAAAATTAGATTTTTGATGTATTTTTCCTGTATGTAGTTCTTGTTAGAACGGTATCTACCTAAAAAGAATTTAAAAATTCTACCGCTCTTCGACACGTGCTCAAACAAAGGTAGTGAAGAGCTCGTTAGTCTAAAAAATCAACATTGTCCAGTTGTTCTATTTCTATCTCTTCACTATCGTTTCCGTTATCGTCGATATTGTCCGTGGGCGTTAGATTATCCATGGAGTCTATGTATTATATTAGCGTTTGCTCATACTGAGAGTCGTACTCATTCATTTGATCATAATAGGCGCCAATATCCGGGTCTTCGCCAAGTTGTTCGGGATGGTATATTCTTTGATATTTTACCGGTTGATGTACTTGATTCGAATGTGGTCTTTTATTTGCAAAACAATTCATACGAGATCGGTTTTGATAATTGACCTGACCTAAGTGAGCCGATTGGTCTATCGACATTGGCTGCGGGAATGTTTTTCTGGGAATTCTAGGTGGTAGTTGTTGGTACTAATTCTGAGGAAAGTGGAAGTTATTTATGAAAGGTTTGGGAAAGTTTTAGGGTATAGGTGGCTTATGTAGCAATGGGGTTCAAGACTAACAACTCCTAAAAGCAAACAACTTTATGAAGCTAAATAGGAACAGTCCCTGAATTTTTTATCTACCGGCCATCCTACTTACTAGCCCACGGATAAAAAGAAAGTACCTGATCTAATTGATTTCTGCGTAACCAAAGGCATTACGCGTACGTATGTTAAGGCCAGCGATTGCTATGATCTTCGTCTGACCATTCACCGATAATAGTAACAATAAGTACTGTTGTCTTAAAATCAGAAACAGCGAAACGTCTGACAAACAAACGAACTGATTGGAATCAATATAGGAGACTAGTCGAACAAAATTGTCATCTTGATATCCCGTTAAAAACACCAGCAAATATTGATGTGGTTGCAGAAAAGCTAATAGAGGCACTGGAAATATCAGCTGAAAAGGCTTCACCAATCATCAACAATTCTGAAAAAATTAATAAATTATCACATAATATCCAGTCACTAATCCAGGAAAAGCGAAATATTCGAGGGCAGCAATGGCAACAATCAAAATCACCATTGTAGAAATGCAAATTAAACCGAGCTATCAAAACCCTGAAATTTGCACTGCAGTAAGAATAAAACCAATTTGTGCAGAATTATTTAAGTTAACTCTCGGCAACAGAGAACACTGGTTATTCTTTTTGGATGGCAACAAAAAATATAAAACGGCCTACAAAGTCGAATCCACCGATTAAGACTACCAACTGGAAATTGGGCGAGAAACGATAAAGAAAAAGCCAATGCTTTCGCTGCACATCTAAAGACTGTGTTTTCACCACACAAAGGAACTAATAATATCGTGCTGCCTCACCAGATGGATGATGATTCATCCTTTAAACAAATAAAGTTTGAATGGAAGAAAGTTAAGAACACAATCAAAACTTGCATTAGTCCGAAAAAGGCGCCAGAATATGACCTTATTACTGGAAAAATGATAAGGGAATTACCAGACAAATGCATAAAACTAATAACCTACATTTTTAATGCGATCATGCGAACTAGTCATATTCCACGCCTGGAAAAAACGAAACCCAAATCTCGTCTTATCGTCCAATAAGCAAGCTTCCTACAAGCTCAAAGCTGTTTGAAAAAATGTTAATAACAAAACTGAAACCAGTATTAGAAGAAAGGCAAATCATTCCAGACCATCAATTTGGGTTGCGAAACCAACATGGTACCATAGAGTAAGTCCATAGAATTGTAAATGCAATCAGACAGACCTTTGAGGCAAAGCAATACTGTTCTGCTGTTTTTATAGATGTAGCCCAAGCATTTGACATAGTTTGGCACGATGGACAAACAATAAGTTTTTATACAAACTTAAAGCGCTCCTGCCGAAGAATATTCACTCAGTTCTGGAAAATTAGCTCCTCCAAAGGCAATACATGGTCCAACTAAATGGTGCAACAACTTCCCTAAACGATATAAGCGCAGGAGTCCCACAAGGAAGCGTTCTGGGGCCTATTTTATAATTTTTGTACACGGCAGACTTACATGGTACCGACAATGTAATAATATCAAATTTTGCAAAGTCATCTGAGCAAAATTGAGGATTGGCTCAAGATCTGGCGAATAAAAGTAAACGAAAAAAAAAAATAGTTCATGTCACATTCACGCTGAACAAACGCTCCTGCTCACCAGTAGAATTAAACGGTGTATATATTCCTCAACAAACCAAGGTCAAATATCTAGGCTTACACCTGGATAGACGGCTAACGTGGAAAGAACATATTGAAGCAACCAAATAACAATAACATTTTCCAAAATGTATTGGCTGATAGGAAGAAAATCCAAGTTATCATTAGACAATAAGGTCTTACTGGACATATGGTATTCAGTTATCTACCAGTGCATCAAATAGAGAACTCCCGCAACAAACTCAAGCGAAAATACTCCGATGTATTGCTAATGCTCCATGGTATATCCGAAATACTAACATGCAGGACTACCTTGGTATTAAAACTGTTCAAGAAACAATCAAGGAATTCAGTTCGAAATACTACTCAAAACTTGAGGGACGTTTTAGCGAATTGGCCCGGGATATACGAAAACAACCGCGATTTAAACGGCTGAGAAGAGCAGATCCACTCGGACTAATGAACCTGTAAAATCATTAAATGTGTAGATTACGCTTATAAGTAGGATCTTAATTAAATTGTGAACACTAATATTAAGTATTAACATTGGTTAAAGCTTAAAAAAATGTAATTAGCTTACGATTTGAACACTTCTTGTTAGTTTCTTATGTAGAAAGATTCAAGAATAAAGCACCATAAAAAAAATTTCACTAGTAGTCATTCAATAATTTTGAATTCCTTGATTTTGTCATAGAAATCATGACCGTTTTTGATACCATCCACCACTCCACTCTGTTTCTTTTGTCAAATCTTCCTCACCAGTGTGATACTTGAACTGTGCTCTGGCAATAGTTTCCTGCATAAGAATTTCGAGCTGCTTATAATGTCACTTTGTTGGTTGTTTTGGTTGATGGCTTTCTGCTATTCATTCTATAGTTTCCGTTATTTTTAAGTTTTTTCCAAACCTCTCGTGAGAGTAAATTGCTACCTTTTGGTAACGCTGATATAAATTTTTGTTGCGGCATTATTATTGATTTTTTGTGAATATTGTGTGTTAATCTGTTGAGGTCTAATAGTCAGTGAGTTCTAGTTCTCTCAGGAGACTTGATAACTTCACAGTGGCTTTGGAATGCATTTTCAGTTTGATTTGTTTTTTGCTGAACTAACTCAGATTTTGCTAGTTGTGGCCAAAATTAATACTACTCTTTTCTAACTAACTCAGATTTTGCTAGTTGTGGCCAAAATGAATGCTACTCTTTTCCCTCGTAAATAACGCAGAGGAGTTCTTTTTTCAAAATTTCAAATATAGCACACAGTCAAATAAAATGGCCTAGGTTTTTTATTCAATTAGAAATGTGTAAAAAAATTTAGAGTCCTGCGCGGATACATTTGTATATGAAAGTAAATAAAAATTATCAGCATCAGCCCTCATAAAATATTGATTATTTCCGCATCTGCACTCATCTGCCTAATATACCGCAAATTTATAAGAAAATAGTTTCTCTTCTCCTAAAATTGTTTCATTGTGAAAAATAATTAGCCTACATATTGAAATTAATTCAACTGCTCTAAATTAATTTGAATAATTAATTGAAAACGTAATCGCAACAGTAACATTTATGTACAGTTTTTGTTGATTTTGGTATACATTCCAAGACTAGAAATTGGGTCATAGATATGGTAATTGCGTGCGTTTTACACATAAATCCGCTTTTAACGAATATGCTTAACGACTAACATTTCAGGTTATCTGCGAGTATCACTATCTGAAACAGGATTCTAGGCTCGACTTTTGAGTTTTATGAAGCAACAGCGCAACACATTTCTACCCAGGGCTTCTCAATACGGCCAATTTAATCCCATCTTTCTGTTTTGAATACCATCAAATAGGTCTTTCAAATTTGGTTAATATTTTGTTCAAAAATCACCAATAAATGAAAACATAATTAATTTGATCTCAAATGTTCGATACAACATCCTAGGCGTCTTATAATGTTCCGCAGGTTCGAGTCATTTTATACGCTTTAATGTTTGCATTTGATGCATGATATTAGAGAAACGTCACATCCATACGTCTCTTATATGTTTGTTCACATACTCTCTATGCCTCAAATTTTGTCTTTTTAAGCGGCAAGTTCCTTCCAAAATTTTTCGGCCAAACTTCAATACTTTTGAACTGATGTCAACCTACCAAAAAACGACATAAGAATGCGTAACTAAGAGACAACCGTAAGAAATATGATTGATTAAATTTGAATTGAGTTCAATATCATCACAACAAAAAGTCACCAAGTCCCCAATTACACCTGGACAAAAAAATATTAACAGTGCTATCATTATGACCGCATCTCAAAAATATAACCGTGTAACAGAATACTTTAAGTTCCACTATACACAAAGATAGATCTGTAATAAAATAACTCATATGTTGGTCACCACAGTGTGCGCCCGTTCTTAAAAAGCAGTCCAACATATTTAATAACGTAACATCAAAATTTATAAAAACAGAATTACTGATCTCTAAAATTGATAAGGCCATCCAAAAAGCATCCATCCCCACACACAAAAATTATATTTTTATTTTATTTTATTAAATTTATCTAAAATAATTTATTTGGAAGATACAATTTCATGCATTATATGGATGAGAAATATTATTTATCACTTTGTACGCGCTGGATCATTACATAACCAATCAAAATTTATGGAAATTTAAATTCTGGATCTTTAATAATGGTTATGGATATGTTTATTGCTTTTACATAAACACATAATCCTATATAATGCATTGTAGGTGTTTTAATTGGTCATGTGGCAATTTTGGAGAAACCAAAACAAAACCGAATCAATTTTGGTAGACCCACACGTCATTATTATTTTGTTGTCGATGCGAGCATAAATGTCAAGTGTAATTATGAGATTTTGCACGTTTGTGTGGGATCACCGTCTCGTTTAATTGGAAATCATTCTAGAAATATTTTATATTTTGTGATGTATCTATGACAGATGAATTAAATTTGATTATGTAGCGGTGATGAAATAATCTAAAGAAAATTAAAAATAATAAATTGGCTAAAAGAACGTTTAAAGAATACTTAAATTATAAAAAGTTTCGACGAAACGCAGTTTTTGGTGCTAAAATTAGATTATTCGTTTATAAAGATTGATAAATTGTTGTAATACGATACAGGGTGAGTCAGTAACAACGTTTACGTCTATACGGTTATTTTATAATGCTTCTCATGAGTCTGTCTTATATATGTTCTCAAACTTATGAAGTCCATTAATTAATTTAGGTTTTATTAGGCTCGTTGATTTGACAACCTTGTCGGGATATTGAAAAGTTTCACTAATTTTCTTTTCGAAGCCCAACGCGCGATGTTTTTAGGTAGAGGCACGATCGTGTATAAATGATATTAGTGGGAAACACTAATATCGTTTCATTTTAAAGATTTAAAATTATATACGCGTAGAAATCTTACAGGAATTTCGTTAGTTTTCAATGGAATTTTTATGGCTTTTCTATGCAGTTTTGTGGAATGGCCTATAAAAGTAAAATCCAACTAAATTTATGTTAAACAAATATTACGATTTCCAGGAATGGCCGACAATAGTCATCCTGATTTGAGTTAAAATAACATCAGTACATCCAGAAGAGAACAGTTTGTGATCAAAAATCTGAACTCGTGTATTCTTAACACTAGGTGGTTTAGGTTAGATACCTCATTGACCAACTTTATGTATATACTAGTCAGATCTGAATTATTCAAATTAGAGTTAAAATTTTATCAGCACAGCCTAGTTAGGTGACTCAGCTAGTGTTCTGAATTAAGCACCCAACTTCTGTTTGTTTTCTTAAAACTGACGGCACGTACATCGAAGTACTCGTTACATTGGTGGTCTTTTTGAGCTTATAGTCTGTTATGTGTTTGTATGATTCTTCGTTATTCCATCATTTCGTCTCCAGGTTTCTTTTATAACAGACAGACGTATTGTTGCAACGCCTACATTAAACATCACTTGTCATGTTCTCTTAACGACGGTATTCCTTCTCACATCTTATGTTATATCGACGGTGTGAATCCGCATTTTGCTAACATGTCGATATTCTAGAGATTGTTATTTTTGTGATAAATTCGATTTATTTGTTATAGTCGAAACTCGAAGCGAAGACGAAGTAATGCAATTGACATGTATGGATGAATAATGAGTGGCTATGGAAAACATGAATATGGAAAACATTTTCAAGCACGAAAACAATTCTGAATTTTTATCTGAGTAAACAATATTAAGCCGTGTATTTTCAAAGATTGATGTTCTAATATGTCAGTGAATTTTTTTAAGGTTATTAAAAATTAATTGCAAATACATTAGACTGGACCATGTAACTATGTTGGGTGCTACTTATATACTTTGATTTCGACCCATGGTTTATGGGCATCCGACTTTCGGTTTCCGTTGTGGGTTCCACTCCAGAGATCTTTTTGTTACACCGTTCGATGACCTTTCATCGTGTGGCCAAACCACTTGTGCTTTCTTATTTCAGTTCCAATGACTACTTGATTCGTTTGTCTAAGGAGCTCTGGTGGTTTCTCTTGTTCCATGACTTTCAACATTTGCTGGGATCGAGAACGATAAATAATTTTTCATATAAAAAGGGACAAAAACTCGCTTGGAAAATCCCTCTGGGAATGCTTAACACAAACCGATACTTTAGGGTGTTTTTATTGACTTATTTGGTGCAATCTTGAATAAGTCGGCCAAGTCATTGTTATTCAATGTCATATGCGAGACCATGAAATACGACCGGAAAAATCAATTGTTTTTGAATATTTCAGTGAACAGGCAAAAAATTTTCAAAAAATGATCAAAGCTGGCTTAGATATTTTATATGAAAATATAAATAAATGAAAGTTTAACGGCAAATTTGTATTCGATAGCCATTGCATTAGCGAGCAATTTGAATATTACCGGTGGAGATTTAATTTGGAAAATCTCCTACCAGATTACTCTCTGCTTCTAAAATATTACAGAAATTACATCTATGCCTTACCCCACTAAAGCTAATTTTAATAAATTTAATCGAGTATGTTCGAAAATAGTTTTTAACCCGATTTACTTTCCCGGGTGTATTTCATGACTCCGCCTCTGACTTATTTGTGACGTAATGACAATGAGAAACTATTATTTGATAGAAACATTTTTCTCTTCACATGTAAGTCACTGCTACTAGATTTGAATATAAAAACGGGACGTGTTATTGAGTGTGCATTGCCAAAGAAAATAAGCCATTTTATTTCACAGTTCTAATTTCAAAAAGGCGCCGAGCCGATAACCGAGCTAGAATGTACACAATCAAACATTATCAAACATCGATCATCATTAAAATATTGTTAAGAATTTTGGACGTTCGATATGGGTTCGCACACGATGTTGCAAATAAAACACTCAGCGATTTAAGTTACAAATCTTTATTCTCAAATACCTTTAATAAGCGCAGCAATTCACTAGTTTCACCTGTTCACAAGTTAGTTCACTAGTTCTTTCCACACTGTTTACTTTTTACTTGCACTGTACACTGGTTAAATTAGAACTGAGTTTGCATCCCCAAATTGCACGCACCTATGTACTTGTCGATCGCTATTCGAGATTATTATTTTTATTGTATCTGGCAAATGTATGTGTGTTGCAATTGTAAATTACTTTCATGTAGTTGTGTTCGCGAATATTCCAAACCATCATTTCCTCTGTCTTCTCGCCACCATTTATAATTGCTTTTGTTACCTCCATACTCCCCTCCACTTGGAATGCCATTCTAAAATTCAATACCCAATCAGTATTGGAGGAATACGTGATCTGGCAATATCATGGTATTAATGAATAATAATCGCATCAATGAAATTAAGGACTCTGACAAGACTCGAAGTCGCGCTCTTTGGGCAGATAACACTTGGTGGTATACACCTTAACCACTCGACTACCATGTGATTGAGTAGAGTAGAATTCGTAACACTGCCGCCACCTTAAATGTGTTCGTTCCGAACAGACACATCCATTGTCGTATCGCTTTAGTCTATACCTTTCCAATCTCGTTGTGCATCTTGAGATATGTTGTTCCGCTTCCTGGAATTCGGTCATACTAAGTCGCTTGGTCGTATTCCGATTTATTTTTGTTGTTTGTGCCGTTGCTCTCTATTGCGTCGTTGATCTACTACGTTATTTATGCGGCCGCTTACTGCTTGTCATATTGGTCGTTTCTCGGCTTTATGGACGCTTTCCGCTACTGGCTCATCATGTCCCTGACCCTTTCTCTGCCTAGTCGTATTCCAGCACACCTCATTCTCAACTCCAATGGGTGCCACTTTTGCACGAGTCTCATTTGCGGCCCGCTGGATCACTCTCCCTTCAGCAATCAACTCCTCTGCCGGACGCAACTCCCATTTAGCTGTTCTTCACTTTTCGGTTTGGAAACTAAACATTTTCCTCTGGTCTTCTTTGGTTCTTGAACTCTCTTGACTTTTGATATCATCTGGCGTGTCAGTTGTCTTAACTCCTCTCTTATTATAGTCTTTATCTCTGTAATATCCTCGTAATTCAACTTGAACAACTTTACTGTGTCAATGAGTACACTTGCTCTAGCTGCCTCATATTCTAACGCCAACGCTAATACTTCATTCATGGTTTTACCTCTAGTATTGGTTCTTACACGAAGTGTTATAGATGATAATCCTTGATAGCACTGATAAACAAGTCCACTGATAGTCCATTCAACACATCAGTAGGTGCACGTTTGACTTCCGATATCGTAGTTCCAATTCAGTCAAGACCCTCTCATAGCTCCTTTCTGTTGCGGAAGTTTGCAAGACATCTGCTGTTTTACCACGAAGAGCCAAAATGAGTGATTTAAGCTGCTCCTCTGCGCCCCATCCCAACAATTGTGCTGGACTATCGCTTGGAGGTCAAAGGTTTCAAAATTCCTCTTGAGCTTCCAGTAATTGGTTGTGTTGGGAACGTTTTATCTATAGCTAACCTTCTCGAATATATTTTCAAACAAATTACAGTGGCAATGCAACGTATTAACGTGTGATACCGAATTAGTATTAGATACCCTTTTACATACAACAAGATGGAGGGATAGGATAAGTTGGTTGGTTATGATGGAATTGACCCGGTTTTAGACATCTAAGTAGTCAATAGTTAGTTGAAAATGTAATGTAAGTAACCGCACAAGACAGCGCAATAATTTTAACTTTTCTGGGTTTAAATTTTCTGCAATCAGCATCCTGAAAACATTTGAATGATTAATTAAGTTGTCATATATGACGGTTAATTTCCTGAAATAAAACCTTTTATTAATAGGGATTGTCAATTAGCTATCCTGTGTTATCCTAAAACATGTTACAAAAATTATCTTATAAAGGGAAGAAACAAACTACCTTTTTAGGGCTTTCCATATTAATACTTTTCTGTAGCTAGGATTTGTTAATTTATTATCTGTGTTAGTTGTGGCTAGGTAGAGATATCTTAATTTCATTTTATGTGTATATATCGTCCTCAGTCGGGAAGGACTGGTATAATTGATCAATTATTTCCAGGGGTCATACCATATGCTGTATAAAGCTCCTTCACTGCACTCAACCCTACACCATATAACCCGTGGGATATATGTTCGTAAAGGTTCGACAGCATGTTTATATTTGTGATGACCTAACAATTCTAGTCCATCGACAATTATTAAACTTGAATTCGGTATTATCACGTCAGCTAAATAACAGAGATAAATACACTTGTTTTGCAAAAGGCCTTTAGAAGTTTATTTAATTGATAAAAATGCAAATTACAAATAAAGAGACCGTTTGATCAAAAGTGTTGTATAGCTAAAATCTTCCCTTGAACTCTTATGTATTTGTAGAATAATAATATTTTAATAAAATATTAAAAATAACAAATTAGTAAATAAAAATAGGTAAATTAAATTAAATTGTCAAACGCCCTTTATTATTTTTGTTAAAGCGTTACGAAGAAAAGTTCGCCGTTTTGTTAAAAACTCAAAATTCCATTAAATAAAGTTTATGATAAACCTGTGCACCTCTGGTTAAAATAAGTAACGAATGACGCGCAAGACACAGCTCTGACCGTCACATATAACTACCTGTAAAGTTTAAAATACAGATGAAGAGCCAAAACCAAAAAATTCGTTACTACGAAATTCTGATAAACTAATCCGTTCGGTTTGTCCAAAGCGAGATCCAGTAAGGAACCCCACTTGCACCACACAAACACTGAAAACAAATCCAATCGATTCAAGACTGTGCAAACAAGACAAAGCTAATTGGTTTGCCAAATTCGAGATTTAAAAAAAGTTAGGTGGACTTTGAAATATGTAAATATACATATGCATTCATATCCTGTCATATATTCACAGAAAAAGAACAGTTTATTTCTCTTTGTCTTTCTTTCTTTGCGATTTCTCAACGCGGTTTTCGGATTTTGTTTTTATTGATATGAAACCCGCGGTTGTTTTCCGAATATCGGAGCCGCTCAAACTCTATGTGTGTGAATGCTTGTAGGTTTCGCAACCGCACAGCAACAATAATTCATACACGAATTAAACATTCTTGGTTCGGTATGGCGGTATTGAACCCGTCTTAGCTATTATATACTCGTAGAAGGTGTACAAATTCATCGACTTCTTCTATTTATTCTTGTTTACATATACCGGTGTGGATATTGGTGAGTTTCACGTCAGCGGCTTAGTTTTCCTGATATTTATTTTGAAGCCAACCTCCTTAGCTAGATTTGAGAGGTTCTGTTGCATGTCGGCGTGTTTGTGTGTTAGCAGGTATATGTATGTCATCTGCGTAAACCAGATCAGCTAGATTCTCCGTTACTCTGTAACCGCTCGCGGTAGCCTTGAGCGGATTGACAGACTATTCGGACTGCTCCGGATCTGGTGCGGTCGCATTATTCCGGCTAAGGTCTCAGGAGCGATGGGGGGGGAGTGGTAATCCAGGGAAGACAGTGATTTGGGTTTAACCGCTTAAGAGTTCATGCCAAAAAAAAGAACGGGTGTAATGCCCACATGGTCCAATTCCCACCAATAGCTAATTTACCACGACATTAAAGACATTATAATTCTAGAACGAAGAGTCGAGAACGAATCTACCCAGCAAAAGGCCGCTAAATTCGTATAGGGGGTTTAGAGAATCCGGTACACTCGAAAGAACGAAAGAAGGCCTACCAACTAAAAGCAATAAAATTATTTGGTACACAAAACAAACAAAAAAAAATAACGTGACACTTAGCTGTTTATTTTTTTATACGGATTCAAGGTTGTTCCGACTGTTGCGCGGTATTTCCCACACGTGTTGTTCGGGATCGCCCTCGTGGCCACTACGGTTTTTTTATATATTCTTTGGTTGTATACCGTACACTTTTATCACAGACACAACACTATTTAACACTATTTCCCTACTTCCGTAAGGTTTTAGTAGCCGCCCAACCGCCCATCCTCCACTTAGTACCTATAATGGTAAACGCGCACGATGTGGAGGCCTATGACGACGCGGATTCGATAGTTAATATTTAAATATTATCCGATTATTTAAAACAAAACAATATGTCCCGATCGACAGAATGGTCGAATAACGGGGTGCTCACTTTCACGCTTCACGATATTTGAATTATTTATTTTGGGTGAACTTGGATTCCCTAAAGGGGATTTAACGCACGACTATAAATTTATTGAATTCAATTACACTAAACACTAAGTATTATGATATTAATTGCACTATACACTAAATATTATTATTCAACAAAAGTAACACTAAAACGAAAGTTAATGAAGATTACCGACCCGTCACTTATCACCATCAAAGTACAACTGACTCGTTTTTGTCGTTCCACCACCTCGATTCTACCAGAAAAAAATATATATCATCAAACTTTATGGTCAAAAAAACAATATAATAAAACAATACAATAAAATCAGTTGGACCAGGTTACCTAACACAGGGTACACATACCGACTCGAGTTTGCAACGCATCCAACGCAGATCTACATAAATAACGGATACGTTACAACTCCCCACTGGACTCTGTTGGTAGGCGCGTTATCTAACTTTCTCATGACATTATCTAATACTACAAGAAGCAAAAATGGCGAGAGTACGCATCCCGTCTTACTTCTTGGCTGTTATTATTTCATCCATTTTGATACGTTTGTATTGTACTAAATTATTTGCATCCCTGCATATATCTTGTAAGTTCGATTAATTTTTTTTGGGATGCCCATTTCACAAAGAATCGTCCATATTGCTTTCATGTGTAGGTAGGAAATTGGAAAAAATATTGCGATATCATTTTTGTTTAAATTGTATTTTAACTGAATTAGTAATTTGATGTAAATATTTTCGAAACAAAGTTTATTGGGAAACATTTGTTCCTCAAAATTTTTATAGGGAAAAATAATTCCTAATTTATTTTTGTTTCAGAAACATTTACACCAAACTGATTCCATCAGTAGGCCAGAAAAATACATTTTACATAAAAATGCTATCCAAATATTTTCCCTATTCCCTGTTCCAAGGGAAAACAGAATAGTGCTGTCTCTTTTGCTGTCTTGAGAATATTTTCAGCGCATTTTGTTGGTACATTTGCAAGTTAAGTTATCGGCATTCTTCAATTTTCTTACAAATAGTGGCAACGAGCTAGGGTTTCCGTCTGTATACTTGGTACCGGTTAGTAATGTAGCTGTTTCTATATATACGAGCTCTTCGAGCTTGAGCGCTTGGCAGATTGTGTTTCTTGTGTCGCCATTTTTTAATCAGTCAGTGTTCTTCCGATTTATCTTTATGCGTTTGAGAGCGGCGCGTGTAATTTGAAACTGTGATATTACCAGTTGGTGGTCATTTTGATTGTCTGCACCTCGCATTGCAGAGCAATTTCTTGTTAATCATTACGTGGTCTAGTTGGTTTCTTGTTTTGTCATTAGATGATGCCCTTGTATATATGTGTATATTTAGGTGTATAAATCTACTGCCTCCTATAAATAGTTGGTTTGTGACGCGAAACTCATTAAGTGGAATGCTGGTTTCCTACGACGGGTTTTGCATTGAAATCTCCTTGTATTATATTGAGACCATTTCTCTATGTCCTGGCTATTTTGGAATGTACGACATAGGACTGAATTATGATTGTATTTCAAATTTTTGATTAAAATCTTGCAACGATTATTCTGCTATTGGCGGCTTTCCGTTCCATTACGCTTTGTGCATGTGTGTCATGTTGTCCAGAGAATATCAGGTAATTTTATTCGCTTGTATTTACTTCACCACTGTGTTTCCATCGCACTTCACTGATGCCGATAATTTCGATTTTGTAATATTACATTTTTTCTTTAATTGTGCTAGCCTTGATGCTTCTATTAGAGTTTTGATGTCCCAATTTCCGATTCACGTCCGTGTACGATAGTCGAAGGTCGATATTTATGTTTGCCGGTTTGTATTATTTCTACTAGTATACGTTTCTGCAATCATTTTTGATTTATTCATCAATGAACGATGGTGGTTCGTAGCAAGCTCCGAGGACTGCTGAGTAAGACATACAGGCAGTTTTCACTTTCATTTATGTTGTTCCCAAGAAGCAAAAGTATTTATATTTCGAAAAATGATATCTCTATTTCTAGAGATCCAAAACTTGTAAAGTAAATTCCAATGTTAAATACGGGGAATGAACCGGCAAATTCAAATCATAAAATTTTAATTCATGATGTAGGTCATGGCTCCATTCTGTTTAACCATATATCTTTCAAACCTTATCTATTCAACTAGGGTATCAACAGTACCTGGATCGTTGTTAAATACTGCTCCATATTTTCTTTAATGTACTCAACGTTTTCCAGATACCGACTTGGTCGCCGTCTTTCATTACGTGAGCATTCATTAAAACTATTGCGTTACTGATTGAGGTAGTTTATTGTTTGAAATAATTTGGCATAAGGACTTCTAAAAACATAGTTTTTTTTGTTTAGAGAGGGTGAGGGAGAGCAGTTATGTATAAGTAAAGTCGATACAGTCAAAATGAATTATTTGCTGACAAAACGAGTTAACCTTTTCAAACTGCATTGGCTGGAACATCTTTTTGTTACCAACTGTACAGTTGCCTTTAAAAGTCCGGAAAAGCGTTTCGAAAATTAAATAGGCAAAACATGCCAGTGGCACCTTGATTCTGAGAACCGAATTAGCTAAAGCGGCAGTTCACGTGACGACGAAGAACGCTATAAATGTCTGAAAAAGACATTCCCTATTAAGTTCTTAAACATACTGCAAAGCAACTGGGAGTTTCAACCTCAACTTTAGCTAATGTGAATATTTTCGTAAACCAAGGCTTCGTTGTCTGTCGTAATATGGTACTAGATAATTTAAAAGATAATCGGAATGATTAGGTTAACCTTTTCACACAAACAAAAAAACATATTTACTACTTATGTGGATAGTGAAATAGTCGATAAGGCAGATCAAGTTTTTACTATTTTTTATCTATTCTACCCGGACTCACCTTATTGTCACAAAAATATTCACGATTTGATTGATGCTTCAGATTTACCACAACCATGCTATGAAATTATGCGTTCATACCAGCCGGCAAATTCTTGAAAACATATATCTACTTCGAATGAGAAACTTGCATTACTTACTTACATTATCAAAATCATCGTGAATCTATTTTATGGAAGTAGTAAGTTCAGTCAAACTACGGCGTTACCTGATATTTTGTACTATATTCTAGTGATAATTATAGTCTAATATAACCGAATAATATTAAATTTCATATCCACATTTCCGTATTTTGCATTATCGACATACATTTTAACCCGTCCTTCTACAGGTGTTTCGTGTATCTACCGTACCAATATTGTGCATCAACTTTACAGATTCATTTTGGTCGGTTTGAAGCTTGCATTATCGGCAATGTCGATTGAGCAGATGTGTTAAATCTGCATTATCGATTTTTCGGTTGAACTAGCTGGCTGTACCAGTATGATAAACTCAAAATGACAAACTGAAATTAAAAACCAAAAATGTCAGACGACTCAAAATTGCCCTGTACATAAATCGATCTTATCTGTATATAAAGGAGAGCCACTTTGACACTGGCATATGTTTCTCATTCAAATATTGACAAGAACACTATATCATATCTCCGTGGTTCGGAATGAACACATTTATGCTTGATCAACGTTGGGAAATGTTAAAAACCTATTTCCAAAGTGAATGTTTTATTGCCGAAACAGTGCAAATTTTGAAAAGAAAGATCGATGTTATGCGAGCAATCAACAATTAATTTGGTCCTTTAAGCACAACATTGCAGAGCTCGATTATCGAAAATGTACTGAAAATTTGGATTCACGGGATGCCAGCCACTTGAATGACGTTGTATTCCATAAATAATCGATAGGTTTGCTCTTGCCATTTGAAAAGAAACCGCTAAATGGACCACCCTTTATGTGGAGGCCGTGCTAAAATTGAGTTTAGCTGAATTTGAAGAATGAAAAAGATGAAAAGTACCAAAATATATAATATCCATTACCACTCTTAGTTACTCTCTCTTAAAATTCAATTTAAATTTGGATACACTTTGAAATTATCATAATCAAGAACTCACTTTTCTTATAAATACGAGTATCTTACATACTTTCAAAACGCTCTAAAAAATTTCGATCCATACGTTTTCAAATCAAAACACGGTTAACTAGCCTGTTCCACATTTATTTAAAGTTTATGAATCACTGCATCACCCGAATTAATACCCGATATCAAATCAAGCCCATTTTCTTCATACAGATATTTTTTTGGTACCGAGAGATATTTAAAAAACAGAATTAAATAAAAAATAAATTTATTAAAATAAAATAAATCAATAGATTGATTTCATTGATAACAAATTAAATTTATTAAAAAAAGGTTCATTGATATTTATAAAAAAAAACAACAGAAAAATTAAAATACCGTGAGTGTCGATAAAATGGTGGGTCGATGAATTCTCGGTGCGCGCTCGCTGCGATTGCATTTATTTTCGGTGTGACATGATACCGATTCGAGATCATATGACACAGTATTTGGGATATTTAGTATGGCGTTAGTACCCGCACTTTGGTTTTATTAATACTCGTAATGTATCACATACAATTGGGAATTTATTATACCAGCCGGCATGTCGCTTATACATATCGATATCCGAATTCAATGCACATAATACAAATTTGTGTTTATTGAATGATAGATTTATAGTCGTATAGTTTTTGATTATTATCAAAAGTTTCTATTACCTATACACATGAGTATACCTGGGTACCATATAACATACAAGGTATATATGTACGAGTATACGTAATAAGTACATGCTTTTTGAATGATGTGTTTAGACGAGGTATTATTATTGTGTATCTTGTAATTCGATCTCTTGTTAAAAGTTATAAATTTGCAAACAGTATTTTTTGCTTGTTATTTTATAAATTGGTTTACATACTACATACATTCATAAAGTATGTTGTTTTTATGAACATGCAGATAATAGTTTTATATCTGATTTCAGATTAAGTAATAATATCTGTAGTATATTAGAGTGAGTTAAAATTTTTGTGGGTGGAATTCGATTGATCGAACATAATCCAGCAGCTGGATTTTAATTTTATTTTATGTGTAAACTGTTCAAGGTAATTAATTTTAAATTTGTGGATTGAGTGTATTTTGATATGGAATGCATGAAAATATCACTTTCATTCATAAACTAATGCATGTAATTTTCAATTTCTTTAACTTTAGTACAATTCGCAGACGCACATTATGAACTTTCTAAAAATTGACTCCTCGATTTATCAAATTTGACATTATATTATCTCGGTTCCCACCGTACTAAGTTCAACAATTACAAGTTTAATGATATGGAATTTGAAGCTAATGAAGCTTTTCTAGTGGTAAATATAAAATATTAGATTTCATTTAGCAAATATTTATCCTCTTTATAAAACAAGTTTTAAATAGCGCTGACAATAGTAATGAACACTTTCAGTTTGATGTATAAACTAGTCTGAGATTTGAGAGTGGAACAAAATACCCAATACCAAATGTACCAATACAAATAGAAAAACTAATCGTAGCCTGTTTACCAAAAAAAAATTAACTGTCCTCAACTTCACGTATCATGTCTTCGGCCAAATTTTTTAATCTTGAAAACATAGTAATAATCCTACATACACTTTTTATTCCGGTTGCTTTTGAAAGACTTCCTTGTAAACTGTTCGTGTAAATTGTCGATCATCACGAAGCAAATATCATTGTTGCGGGTTTTCCGCGAACCTTTATCATCTTTGCGTTCCTCGATCAAGTAATAAGGCTGCAACGTAAAGCTGATCGTGTGACAAGATTGCCATCTCGAGATCGATGCCAGCGCTATCGAACGTCTGGCTCTGCGCTTTGTTGATGGTTATTGCATAAACTGGGATTATCGGGTATCGTATTCGCTTCAAAGAAACGGCAAACGTATATGCGCCGTTTGAAAATTTAGTAGCAGAATGAAGATGTTGTGTCACGATTGCATTCGGATATGATTTGAGCAGTGATGAAATTTTGCTGAAGACTTTTCACCATCAATTGAATCCCATTGCACAATTCCTTCTTCAAATCCAGATTGCACAGCAGCATTACGATGACACCAAGATTCAATAGTAAAACATATGGCGGCATACCGGATCGTGTTAGTTTGTCCAAGTACTCTACCGTATTATTTTGTACGTCAGAAATTATTGAAAACGCATTGCAGTTAACTTTGGCCTGGCCTGTAATCACGTCGATGATCTTGTTGATTGGTTGAAGCAACAATCACAAATCGCAAATTTTCCTTAGCTATCATGTTCTGTGTGATTTGGAACAGAAGCGCCATTGTGTTGAATGCTCATCTATACCGATTTGAAGAAGTCGTTTGTTTTGTTGCTCCTGGCCTTCGTTGTGCATGTTTGTAATCAGTGTTAACACAGCGAAGTGGCTCAAAAGAGTGCTGTACTTGATGACCCTTTCGAGCACGATAGTGCAAGGCTATCTTGGCACAACAAGAAGCGTTTGTCGGTCCCCACTGACAACTAATATCTTTATACGAAAGGATTTGTCGCTTTTCGATCAGAGTTATAGCATGACGGCTTCTGTTAAGCGGCGTTCCCATGTGAACCAAGAAGTCTGCACACAGTGGCTGCATTTCATCGTTCTGGCGACGACCTTCACTCGTCCCGATGATGTGCTTTCTAAATATCTTTAATATACGCGAAGTGGTGTGGGATCTTAGTGTAGGGATATTGCTGGGGGTGGTCTCGGTGGCTGCTGTCAGAAAAGTATTTTCTTCATGTCCAACTTGGAAATCAATTCTTTGTCGGTTTGGTAGATGGACGAGAAGTACCATCACAGTACGAGCATGATTATTCATTTTTGATTCAAGAAGACTCCATTTTGCTTCAGATGCACTCATAACGCGTATTGCTGAAGTTAGCCCCATGATGTGATAGAGACGATGGCGCAATCAAATCCCTTGAAAATATTCAAGTAAATGTGCTTTACAGCTTTCAATGAAGTGCTATTTTTAACGTTGATGTGCGTGTTGTATTTAATAACCAAATACCGACGTAAGGAATATCATTTTGATTGTTTATCACAACGCTTCTCGCTGTTGCTCGAGTACAGCTGTTGTGACAACGGATAACCGTTGACATTGGATAAGGTTTCTTCAGTAAGTGGGTTGGGAAATTTTTTCAAGCAATGACCGTTTTCCATGCATGACGCGTTTCGGTCGAGGACTCTTGTTTGCATTTGAGGCTACTCTTTTAAAACTCAATGGAATAGCAGAAACCTTTGGAAATTCCGAAAATTACATTCATGGCACGATCGTCTATCAAAGACTTTAATTTAATTTTGAATATCATCGCTAAGTCTGGTCGAGCAGCTGGTTCCTCGCGCGGTGCCAAGTTGTCTTTAATTTCATGTCAATTAGGATTTGCCGTCACTGGAATGAACAGATCACGTGAACCCTATTTAGCAAAAATCGACATAACATCATTGCATCGTTGGCGCACATTACGGAGTAATTCTTCGAAGCTAGATGGGAGAATGATTGGAATGCCAGACAGTTTGCTCTAATGTAGTTCAATCTGGTGGCTTTAACCCGAAATTTTTTAATGATGGATTGCTTTTGATAAGTACATTATTTGAATAAGTAAAATTTTAATACTTACTGCGATAACATTCAGGATGAATGGTTTATTGTGGTCTCCTGTTTGAAGTTATTAGGCGAATCCACCATTGTGCAATCACACTAGTTCTCGATTTTGATAGGAGATTTATATTTATTGAGGCAGCAGATAACTGACGTACATAGTTGAGCTAGTCCGGCTGCATGCGAACAACGTGTCATAATAAAAGGAACCCTCCCATTCCGGAAGCTCTTTTGGTGTTAGGTGAGAATTCAGATAAATATAAGTGCTCGTCCGAAATTCAAAATTCACTGTTCGGTCGAGAAAAGTTTAAGAAAGAAAAATTTAACATCGCCATCATAAAGCTACTGTTTATGTTCCGCCAGGAGCCACTGCTTTACTTAAACATAAACCTTCTTTAATCTCAGCTGCTTTGACGCCTTCAAAGGAGCCTGATCACCCTACCGCTAACTGTAGAACAATTACAGAAAAGAGGAAGGTAGTTCGCTCTATCTTGTGTTAAGCACAAGACTTATTGACTCCTCCGAGCCAACGATATCGAGTTAGATGGTTAGTTCACATTGAAGGTCTTCACAACTGCACGATTCTTAGACAAATTATTTCAACAACCAGCTATACGTCGTAGTGGTAGACCCAATATGCTTTAGTACTTGATAGATCATACTTTAGCAAAATTTAATCTTATTTAAAGCGAATGGGGCTTCTTCGAAATTTATTGGAGGCCACTCCTCTGTTTGGGCTTTTCGAGTGACGTCAATTTTTTTTTTTGACTTTTATGAAAGGGTTTCAAAGATGGTATTGGTCGGGACACTAGGAGTTTTGGACAATATATTTAATTTGTCGGCTCAGTTTGGCGAATGGCTAGACGACTGGAAGATTTTCTCACTACATATCGCATGTTCGTGACTAGGCTGAAAGATTTTGGAATTGTGACTGCGGCTGAGGCGTTGCAATTTGGATTAACATATTTTTGCTGATCAAATCTCAGATCACAAACCATTTAATTGATTGTTTATTTCTTGAAATTGTTTGAGTTATTTATTACAGGCAAAACAAAATTAAATATCATCGAAAATTGATAAGGTAAATTCGAATTTAATTGTCAATTGTCAAAGCGAATTTAAGCGAATCGGCACTGCAAACTGTTAATTTATATTCGTTTAAAAATACCAAAAAGGACAATTTATTTGTAGTTTGGAATTTAGTTTCTTTTGTTAATTTGGGGCTTAGTGTCTGATGGATCGTCGAAACCATATTGTCACAGCGTTAAAGCACCCAGTTTCGCACATTTAGCGGGCCAAGGCCATGTCGTTTCAATTATGAACACTCGACTTATTTTTCTGAAAAATCGATCATAAAATTTCATAGAATTTTTAAAACAGATTGGTTAACTTCCATTAATGGATGTATGTCTTAACAATCACCGAAGTCACCTGCATTCGTAATTGTTGCACAACCTAAATTTGTACATACGCCAAGGATAACCAACCACTCAGAACGCTGAAAACGTTCCTTATCGTATTAAGGATATAACATGCTTCGGTTATAATTTTTTAACCGATACGATTGCGAATGAATATTAGTTTACCATTAAGTAGTTCCTACAATCATCACCATTTAATCCAAAGAATCTACCTCCAAAAAATAAATAAGTGAAACTGTTGCGATCTTCTACGCTATCCTTGCGTTTGTGGTTTGGCCGTTCTACTACATTCCGGCAGTATACGCAAATCGTATTTGCGTCATAACTAAAACAAATTACAGAGAGCAAAATAAAAATTATAGAATTCAACGAAAGTATCATTTTGACAGGTAACCTAACGTTTCGCTTATATAATTGGTAACAAAAAAATGTTCCTGAAACGAAATTATGCAACTAGAACTAATATCGTGATCTATTTGCCATTTGGTACTGTTTTAATACTAAAACGGTCGGCTAGTAGGCGTTAATTAGCGACTGTGATGAATTCGGGGTTGCTCTGGTCGCAGGAACCAATTTTTCAGTAGTTGATATAGCAACAACAATGGGATTAACCCGTATTCTATCTTGGCACAACGCTCATCATTTTTCTAACAAATAGTTGTTCTTATTTTGTTTTGACTTACAATTTATTAAGTGTGCAGGTATAAACTTTGCTTTTTTGGACAAACTCAACTTTATTGAAAATATAATTGGTACAAAGATTAATTATCAAAATAGTCACCGGGCCATTTTCGCACATCTTCAAATTTCGTGAACCGCTGGTCTGTGAAAATGATGACATCAATTTGAATAAGTGGTAATCAGAATGGGTTAAGCCTGGCGAATACGCCGCTTGCTGTAAAACTTCCCAGTTTGCGTTGTAATGCAGTAATATCACATTCACCAACTACAGAGCCGAGGTTCTACTTGCACACCTAATATTAACACACAAAAGGAAAATTAGGAACAATTTTCGATT
This sequence comes from Nephrotoma guestfalica, assembly GCA_963691935.1. Classification (NCBI taxonomy): domain Eukaryota; kingdom Metazoa; phylum Arthropoda; class Insecta; order Diptera; family Tipulidae; genus Nephrotoma; species Nephrotoma guestfalica. Next base: position 236,759,217 of record OY829913.1, read on the forward strand.
GAATGAAAATTGTTCGACAGATAATGATGGCGAAAAAGGATCAATTGTTTTTAGGATAATTTTTTCTTTTTAAACTTTCAACATAACAAAGCTATTTGGTCCTCGTCTAGTGGCTTTTGTGCGTTCGATTTCGAATTTGAGGCTAGAATTACAAACCCAGATGCGATTTTTTCTCCTAAAGCGTGGCTTTTATATATTGTTGCGTTTAATTGTGGCAAATTCCATCCAGTGCGGCGATGTGGAATATAGTTGTTGCGAACTTATATGGTATAGAGGCATTTAGTAAATCTTCAATCTGCATCAACACATGTTTATGTTAAGAGTGGCCCATCTAACGTTTGCAATTTAATTTGGCTCTAATTGAAAGGCGAATGATATTTTTCAAAGCGGTTTGTTTTATTAGAAGGAGTATACATTGCCATTCAGCACGGAACACAATTTTATTGATTTGATCTTTCAAGTCTCGGATAGTCTTTGAATGGTTCCCCACAAAAAAAATCCAACGGAGTCAAATCACAACTGTGTGATTCCGTTACGTGTGTTTCCTTCTATTGAATTCTGGGCAACGAAAACTCGTTTATCATGGCTCGGTAACGTTCCTCATTGACTGTGAAGGTGGCTCCTTGCTCATTTTCGTAAAAATTACCAATTATGCCGCCGGTTCAAATTCAAACAGTCACTCGTTATTGATGCATCGGCTTCTTCATGGTTACGTGGGGATTTTCTGAGCCATTTGGCGACAATTTTGCTTGTTGACGTAGCCTCTGAGGTGAAAATGAGCTTCATTGGAAAATATGAATTTTCGGTAAAAATTCTTATTTTCTTCTAAGCGTTCTACAGCCCAATTAGCGAACCAAAAAACGTTGTGGATGGTCATTTTGCTTCAGTCCCTGCGCTAATCGAACTTTGTAAGGCCTTATACCAAGGTCTTTATGCAAAATTCTCATCACAGAACTGCGTGAATGCGTGATGGATGCTCAGACACATTCTGAACAACAGCTGCAATGGTCTCGTCTGTAAATGCACGTGTTGGTTTATCCAATAACAATCCAGTTTCACGAACTCGCTTCACAAATTGCCTTGTAGGTATTTAATTTCCATTGAGTTGTCGACGCAAATTTCTTATACTTTGGGTAGAACACTCACCACTTTGAAAGTAAGTTTTCAGTATTTCCCAATTTTGTTCAAGCGTAATGCGACCCATTTCATAAATGTCAAACATTAAACTAATTTAATGTCATAACTGTCTGTGTGGGGTAGTTGAGATTACAAACGGTAGATGGGCCACTCGATATTAACAAAAAAATTATTTCTTTGTATGTTTGAAGTGACATATGCGCCACTGTGGCCGATTAAAATAATCTCAGAGATGTTACTAAGTGTGGGCATATATCTCTTAGTAGTGAACGAATTCAGCTATTCAAAATAGTTAACCACATGCAAATAAAAAGATTCAGGGTTGCCTCGGATAAGTTTTAACTCGTCAAATTTCTTAAAAGTCCAATAATTGCTACACCTTGGCCAATTTCGAGAATCTCAGAGATGTTACAAGGTGTGTAGATTACCGTTCTTTTTGCATAAAATTACTTTTCGTGACAAAGAAGGGATATCATTTAAAGAAATTGTTTTCCCAAAACTTTCTATAAAGTTCCAAAAGTTTCCTGGAATTCAGTAGTGTAAGTAGTAAGTTGTTTTTTTTCCACACTCAAGTTCTCTATTAAACTCCACTTCTCAAAATACTAATATTCTCTGCACCATTAGTTGCCAAAATTCATAGAAATAAGTTATTACACCTCCAGGACCATCAAGAAATTAACACTTTGGCTTTCTGGTTTCATTTTCAGTTGGACCAATAATTTTGTGAAATACACTTGGTTTAACCTCAAGATCATATTTCGGCAATCTCATTATCTTCTTCAAAATTGAAATGGACTTTATTCAATATTAGGTAATTCGTTTGAAACATTAGGTAGGTTGAAAAACTCTAGAGTAAATTCTAGTATCCTTAAAGCGGATTAAATTCCTTTAAAGCATTCGATTCGCAACTGATGCAAGGTCTAATCAAGTTGCGTGTCTCTTGAAGTGGCACGGTTTGCTGCTCTTCCTGCAAACGAGTTGGCAATCGGAATATGGAATCACTTTCATTATGTATTTTAAACCAAAAAATTTCCAAATGGCTTCCGGTGCACTAACGTAGCGCGAAAGATTGAACGTGATTATTTTTTCAGATACCGACAAATTAGCAAAATCATGTCCATTCCAATCGTTACATATTTAAAGAAATCTTTCACACTCTTTTTTTGTGGTACATATTTCAAGGTTGATATGGCAGTTGTATGTTAATGGTATCGATTTTAAGAGATCACCTAACTGTACTTAACACGACGGTCGTGAATAATTATTTTATTTCGTCTGTCTCTTCTTTTATACGTGGGATATCCGTTGATATTTCCCAATGTAACATCTTGAAATTCTTTTGAAAAACCTTTGGATCATTTCCGTTGCATCATTCATTTACTGTTTGGATTACGGTTGCCACATGGATGGCTGGATCGTATTTTTAACAATGATTTCAGAAAGATGCGGCGATGACACATTTCAAAAACTACATGCAATGAATCTTTTATGTGCATATTTGGACATTCTCTTTTGTATCGATTTATATTCGCATTTATCAGTTTATTAATTTGGTGGCACCAAAAATTAATCATTTAATGATTATAATGAAAGTAGGTTAATCTAAAAAAATGTTCTGCAAGGCACATGAATTGATATGTTTTCCAAAATGTAAGCTGAATCAATGTGACCAAGCAAAACGTTACCAATAAAAGCCGCGCCTAAGAGAAGTCGTCTATTTTCAAGCGTGCATATTTTGTAATCCGTGCATCTTGTTGAGTACGGAGGTAGTAACCGCGAGCCACATTGTCATGGAATGGTAAATTGTGGTCGTAACTCCAGTCACTTTTCTTTAACAAGAAAATCAGAAACCTCTTTTGAATGCTTTTAATTATTTTAATGTGTACAGTATGTATTCCAGACCGATACTATTCCAGTTAAGCTTGAACATACGCGAAATAGAGTGAACATAAGGTTTGCATATCTTTAAATTCTCCGGTCCATCTTTTAACAAATCCAAACATAGCATTCAAAACAATTTTCAATGCGCCTAAATCTACGATCTCATTGCAATAAATACTTCGTTGTTGACTTTGTATGAAGTAATTAACGGATTTCTTTTACGATGGAAAGACATGATTTTGCATTTCCTAATATTTAAGTAAAGCGAGTTTCGATCACACCACTCACTTAATCTATCGATGTCTTCTTGAAGTTTCTTCGTATCTAGCATTCCATTAATAGTACGAAAAATGTTCACATCGTCAGCAAATATGAGCACGTTCGAGTTTTTGATTATCTCGGTTATTCGATCTATGAAAACAATACATATCCACGGCCCAATGTAAGATCATTGGGGAACACCAGACGTAACTGTAATAACGTTTGATTTCTCATTTCCCATTATTATAAATTGTCGCCGGTTTGATAGATAAGACTTGAACCAATTGATGTACTCGAGTGAAAACCCAAATGCGAATAAACTCCGGAGTGCTTTTTGATGGCAGATGGAATCAAGTGCTTTACTGAAATCCGTGTACGCTACATCAACTTGATGATGGTTATCTCATTAATTATTTTACTGGTGAATTTAACCAGATTAGTTGATGTGGATCGGCCAGGCATAAACCCATGCTGGTTTATTGCTATATGACATGCAAATTTTCCATTTTTGAAATTTTCCATTTCGTAAGCGGGTATCTTGTCAAGACCACAACCGTCTCCAAATCCCATTTTAAGCCGATAAAATGTTATCCTCAAATATAACAGGAGGAGTTAATAATAAGTTGTTATTGCTGGGTTGTTCGTACAATTCACTAGTAATGCTTGGTTTATATAGACTGATAGAGAACACTTTGTGAACATGCCAGCTATATCTTTGGAGTATCTTTGGCTGTCTCCTTAAGAGCTGATATTTTTATAGGTCATATTAGGAGAGTATCCTTCAATTTCGCGTTTATTCCTTAAATATTTCCAAAATTGTTTTGGATTTACTTTGATTTTTCCTTGAATTTGATCGAGATACGACCTGAATTTTGATTTGAAATAAATTTAAAATACGTTACTATGTTGTAGAAACATATTTTTGTCCACTTTTAACCCACTTTTCAACATTTTGGCATAGGCTTTTGACTTCCGATTTTTTAAGCTAACTAGTCGAACATTGAGCCACTGAGGATGGGCATTTTGTAATTACATAAAATTCGAAGCCTTGCCGCATAATGCCATTAAATTTATCAACATTTTCGTTTATATCATTCGAATTGAGAGTTGTTTGCCAGTTGATGGATTCTAGATAACTTTGTAGCCCCGCACGGTATGTTTTTTTGAAGTTGTATTTGATTGGTTGCGCGGGTGTTCCGCGAGTTCGGATTTCTCGCGGATTAGATTATTTCAGTCAAATACAATATCTAAAGATTTGTGATTGATGTCATTTATGGCAATAGGTAACACGGATTCTGAAATTTTGAAAGTGTCAAAGTCGTTGCTGAAGACAAGATCCAGTAATCTATCATGATTATTATCAATGGTATTTATTTGGTTCAAAAAGCATGGCGTCCACAAATAAAGATTCCGCATCTGTTGTTATACTTCATGGTAAAATACAATTTTGTTCCGGGTCCAGAATCCAGATTACATTTGGAAGATTAAAATCACAATAACTAAATCTGACAAGTTTGTTGTATTAATAACTTCATCAATCGCATCGATGTAAGTTGTGTAATGATCACTATTTGATTGAGGTGGTATATATGCTGCGTAGATGAATAGGTTGGTTTGGTTAATTTTGATTTTTATAAATCAAAAGCATGAATTAGCATAAATTATTGGAGCATTCCAGAGTTTAGAATGTACTGTTATCAGTACGCCACCACCACCCGATTTGTTTGAGCTGCACCTGTAAACAACGTAATCATGACCAAAAAATTCACTGCTCATTATGCCGGGTTTTAACGAAGTTTCACAAATTACATAGATAAGGTAGTTTGATTTTAAAGCGAATTTATAAAACTTAGATGCGTTTGATGCCATTTTGTTGACGTTTTGACAGTAAATTACATATTTCTCACCAACCAAACTTTTTTTGGATTTTAAGGGTTGATTTACCTTTTGAGTAGTAGTATAGCTTCAGCTCTCATTAACAGTGAGTGTAGTCTATCATTAGGTACTGGTGAAAAATATCTAAATGATTGTGTGTGCCTTGAAATTGCAACTATGGCATGCAGTGCACCATCGAACGGCACAAGTGGTTAAGAATTGATTCTAATACATATCACATTTGGCGAGATTAATCCTTGAGCTTCGTGGATCGTCATGACTTTACTAGATTCTGGTATCTTAAACTGGGAGATTAATTGTTTACCAGCTTTGGTAAAAGTTAGATAGAATGTGTTATTCAACAGAGGTGTTGCCGACAATGTTGACTGCATGTTTATAAATTTGGTTGAAATTAGCACTATATTCATACTACTGATGTTAGGGTAGTATTCCGTTAGAGCAGATGTAACATTAGCTGGGCATCTATACGTCACATTTAAGTGACATGATGTAATCTGTCAATATACGGTATTTGGTTTTTATCACCCAGAAGATATAAAGGGTGTTTTTTTAAGAGGTTGCCGATTTTTTTTTTGAATAAAACACATATAAAATTATGAAATGACCAAAATTTTTTTTTATTTGGTAGATAATTTTTTGGCATTTAACATTTAAACACAATTTCTGGCATATGGCTACCACGACTATTTTTCACAAATGTCATTCTGGAGGTCCAATTTTCCAGCACTTTTTCAAGCATTTGAGGGCGTATGTCAGCAATGACACGTTGAATATTGGTTTCCAAAGCGTCAATCGATTGAGGTTTATCCACATAAACCAATGACTTCACGTATCCCCACAAAAAGTAATCGAGTGGCGTCAAATCGCACGAACGCGGAGGCCAATTCACCGGACCATTTCTCGAAATAATGTTGTCGTTGAAAGTTTCTTTCAATAAGTCGATTGTTTCACGTGCTGTATGGCAAGTGGCACCATCTTGTTGAAACCACATTTCATCCATATCCATATCTTCAAGATTTGACAACAAAAACTCATTTAACATGGTTCTGTATCGATTTCCATTCACGGTAACGCGTCGTCCTTCCTCATTTTTAAAGAAATATGGACCGATGATCCCACCAGCCCATAGACCGCACCAAACAGTACATTTATCAGGATGCATTGGTAATTCTAGAACGGCGTGTGGATTATCTTTGCTCCAAATGCGACAATTTTGTTTGTTGACGTATCCATTTAACCAAAAATGCGCCTCATCACTGAAGAGAATTTTACGGTAAAAAAATGGATCTTCGTTCAATTGATTTAACGACCAATCACTGAATTCACGGCGCAAACGATGGTCGTGTGGCTTTAATTCTTGCACCAATTGAATTTTGTATGGCACCAAACCCAAATCTTTACGTAAAATTTTCCATAAAGTCGATGGACAAAGTCCAATTTGCTGAGCACGACGACGAATCGATAAATTGTCGTTTTCTTCGACACTGGCCTCAACGACAGCAATATTTTCTTCTGTACGAACTCTTCTCATTCTTGTCGGTGGCTTGGCATCCAAAAGAGTGAATGTAGACCGAAATTTGGTAATTACGTTCTTTATGGTGGTCTCTGACGGACGATTATGTGCACCATAAAATTCACGAAGTGCTCTATAAACATTTTTAATTGAACACTGATTTTGAAAATAAATTTCCACGATTTGAAAACGTTGTTCTGGAGTTAACCTATTCATAATGATTTGCCAAACAATACTGAGTAGAAATGCCACTTTGAGCTGTCAAAACAACTGTCATAAAATAAAACGACATCTATCGGAAAAACAAACCTCCTAAAAAAACACCCTTTATTTTAGAACAATTACTAAGAATAACCACTAGTCGTATATACTCGTATCCTGCAAGCACCACCATGTTCTCATCAATAAAAACTGTATCGTAGGCCCGATTTGTCCGAGTTATTATGAAAAAACCGAAAATTTTCGAAAAAAAACGACATTTTGAAAAAAATCATCTCCTAGATTTATTCTTAAAATTTGATGACGACCGGTTTAGTGGCTATCACGCCTATATATGGCTTAGATTATGATTATTAAAGCAGAGATTTTTATTGTACGCAATCTTTTACGGTGCATCATCGGTCTAAATAGAACTATTGCAGAACCTTTCGAAAGATGATAAACGAATACTATTTTGGAGTTTTCTATGTACTATGCTACAAATGTTGATAAACATTTTCGATTTTATAATTTTCGGTTAAATACTGCACGGTATTTTAACTTAAGCACGTTACATAACATTTGTACAAAGAATCTTCGTTTGTTTACGTTTTACTTCATACAATGAATTTCCAACCAAATCGAAAGCAACAATTCATTCGTAAGCCTCGAGCAACCAAAAATAAAATAAAAATAAATAAAATCTTCAACACCTCCAATATTATTTCCATTCTTTTTTTTTAGGTTAAAAACTAACCTTTCACCACTTTACATTTCCTTAACATTTTGATTTACATCTTACTAACCTCCTAATATACGAGTATAATACCTAACCTATACAACAAGTGTTTATTTTATATTATTTTCTAAACAAAAAATTCCATCCAATTTCATTTGCATTTTACAATTTCCAGCGACGTATAATAAACAACCCAAAAAAAAAAAAATCTTTGTTATAAACGTACGAAGACGATGAACAAAAGGCTAAGTGGTTTTTCTTCAGAACTAAAAATTTAAACCACATCTAAAATAAATTTTTTGTTTTTTTTTAAACAACATCTTAATAGTTTTGTTTGCGGCCCAATTCCTCCTCACCGTAGTATACTGAACACAGAAAATTAATTTAGATTTTATATTGGAAGTATTTTATAATGACAATGACAAAAAAAAATTAATTTCTCGACGACTCGATAATGGCCTGTCAAAAAAATTATTATTATTATTATTATTGTTATTATACGATACGATTATTGTTATTATGTTTTGTTGATATATTCTAATGAGACCACAAGATATGAAAAGATATCTCGGGTTGATATTATAAATAAGAAAAACAAAAAAAAATCAATTTCGTAGATTAAGATATCGATAAATTTCTTTTGTTGTACGATGATGCTGTGTCTTTCCAAGATAAGATATCGTGATAAGACACAAACTTGTTAATAACAGGAGAAATTTATTGATAATTCATTCTTACATTGTATTCGAGATGGGATCTCTGATATAATATAGTTCCGGCTGTATATAACCGGTTGATCGCGCACGATGCCATAAAGACGTGACTATAAAGTAACGATCGCGCACTGTGCACTTCACCTGCATTTCTGTGTATAAATAAAAATTACTCGAGATAAAAAACTTTTTTACTATGATTTTCTTTTGTGCCGTATTTTATTAACATAATTATTACCTGTTGTAATAATCAGATTCATGGATTTTTCCATTTTATTTACAAACAATAGAGGGAAAATATTTAGATGACAGGTATTTAATTTTTTTTTTGTATATAGATATGTTATGAATATTAATTTACATATTTTCATGGTTGGAAAATTACACCAACAACAAAGAAGGAAATTAATGAAAAAAATGTTTCAATTGTTCTTCTTAAAGACTTTAAACATTTTGTGTTGCTGTTGGCTGGTTATGTTTAATTAGTTACATTTTTATATATAATTTTTTTAAAAGGTTTATTCTGTTTGCCGTTTAGATATGGGAATTAATGAGCGCGCACCATTAAAAGATGTTGTTTGGTACAACATAAAATTTGTTGAAGCGTTAAAATACGTGTGTTTTTGGTTAAGGGGTCGATTTAATATGCTTATTTCTCTTTTTTATAAATTTAATTAATTGGAATGGCGCTATGTTTGGTGATGATCATAAATTTGAAATGATTTCGAATAAGACGTACATATTTAGATTTCCTGTGTGGCGTTCAACAAACTGTTCATTCACCATACAAATTATGCGATATACTACTTATAAAGGTGGCACATCTAAATTTATATTTAAGCTGGTCACGAATTGTTTTTTGTCGTACTACACAAATTATACCAGGTGTGTAAATATGAAACCGGAAGTTTTTACTAAAAAGTAAATGTTCATCGTATGATAATGATTAGAATATTTTATTCAATGTATATATTTCCCATTATTGGTGATACATTGTTCCCATCGTTCTGGCAATGCGTGGATGCCACGCCAAAAAAACTGTTCTTCTTTTGAGGCAAACCCGTTATCGAGCAATTTTCGTAGGAAATGAAGTGCTCCTCACCAATCCAGTGCCCCATCGATGCAAATAAGTGATAATCGGACGGAGGCAAGTCTTCCAACATTTCCATGACTAGTTTTGTTTTGTGTGATGGTGCATTATATGGAAGCAAAATCACTTTGTGTTGCCTTTTATCATATTCTGGTCGTTTTTCACGCAAAGCTCGATTCAAATTGATCATTTGTTGTTAGTAGCGTTCAGTATTTATGGTTTCACCGGGTTTGATGATTCCATCAAATACACGGGTATGAAGTATATTCTAACTTTGTCCTAGCCTTTTGAAATGTGTATGAATTGGTTAAACTTTCGTTACAAAGAATTTTAAAATTTAAAATAATTTTATATTTAAATTGGGTATAAACGGATAGTTATAAAATCGTATATTACGATGATATTGTATACGTAAAATTAAAAAAATACAAATAAATTTCGCGAATCAACTAATATAGAAACACTTGATATGGACGAGTGAATAAGAACTTTTTAAAAATGAAATTTAGGGCATTGCCAAAGATTTTAAGCGAAATTCTAAGACGTAATCTTCCCAACACACAGAAAAATTTCATAATACCTTATCGAAACTATCTATTTTTGAGTAAAACCTTCCGTGCAATTTACGAATGTTAATAGCCATTAATGGTACCATGACGTGTATCGTTAGATTCGTTAGAGTGTCTTCTATCACTCGACCAAGATACAGAAAAAATTCTATGATCTTTTACAATTTTATGGCCTTTTACGGATATATCTCATTTTCAGTATTACCTTCCATGTGATTTACGAGTATAGATTGAACAGCTTGCAGTTGGTGCTGATATTCATATCAAATATCATTAGATTCGTTGGAGTGTCTTCTATCATCCGACCAACATGTGAACAATTATTAATTAATGTAAATAAAATTAATGTGATGAAATGGCCAGCCATAATCTTCCGATCTAATCCCAATAGAAAACCTGTGGAGTGAGTTAAAACGTTGTTTAAGTAAATTGCCGGGGCCAAAAAGTAAAAATGATATTTGGGAAAACGTTCAAAACGCTTTCGGCGGAGCCCCTTATTTGAAGGGTGTCGATCACTGGTAGATTCTATGGGGCGGCGATGTAATGCGGTGCTTAAAAATAACGGGTACAACACCAAATGTTAAATCTTTATGTAAAAATTAATTATTTCCGAGGAATAATTAGTTTTAAACAAGATTCCTTAAATTTTCCTATTTTTTTTACAGATTGAGTAAATGAATTAAAATTGAACTAACTATTATAAAACGATATGTGATCACAATGAAGTGATATTGTAATAAATGTTTTGTTTTTTAGAAGAGACTGACAAAACGTTGTAAAATACGTATTATTGAACATTTTATAAAATCACCTATCATATCACACACCATAATGGATTTCTGTTTCCCCAAGCCATTATTTGTTCCAATAAACGAAAAGAGTCTATGTGGAAATCGTAGAAGTCTCGTGGAAGCGGCCATTTCAAGTGAATCAATTTCGACCAAAAATCACGGGGACCTTCAATTTATGGGAACAGCTTAATTCCGCAATTTTAAACCGATCAGTTAATTCGTACGACAGATTCACAGAGAGCTTTTTCAAGAGCAAATTTTCGATCATCGCCGTTAAAACGAATGGTACATCTGTAAAAATGGTTGAAGAAAATTCTGATTAATCGTACTTTTGGATTTAGATGCATACGATTAGTGTGCGAGGGTGTGAGATTTTTAGAGGTAGTTCATCTCTTGTTGTTTTTGATATCTTGCTACTCCGAATTTTGGAATCAATCGCAATACTATTTTCAATTGCTTCGCCGCTTATAGTAGTTAGTAGTCATAAACGTTTTATATGATGCATATGGTGTATTTATTTAAGACAGCAAAGATTTCATCAAGATATGACAGCTATTTGAACGATTTATCTTTGGCTTCAAAATAAGCTTCAGTTTCGACAATCACTTCTTCATTGGAGCCAAATCTCTTTCCTGGAGCTTTTTTGAGGTCTGCAAAGAAGTAATAATAGCTGGGGGCCAAATCTGGCTAGTACGGTTGATGCGGGAGCAATTCAATGTGTAATTCGTGCAATTTTTCCATTGTTGCGATCGACTTGTGACATGGTGCATTGCCTTGGTGAAATATGGTTAAAGAGCAATTTTTTCTTCTTCATTTGTGGTAATTTTTCAGCTATTTCTTCCTTCAAACGCACCAAAAACACGATATAATATTCGCTATTGATCGTTTTTCCTTTCTCAAAGTAGTCAACGAATAATATAGCATGTGCATCCAAAAATACAGACGCCATAACCTTTTTAGTCGACTGTTATGCTTTTGGTCGCTTCGGACGAGGTTCACCGGCTTCTCGCGATTCAGCTGATTGCCGATTATACTCTGGTATATAGTGGTGGATCCATCTTTCATCCATTGTCACATACCGCATACATAATCCTTTGTATTGCGCTCAAATAGCTTCTAACAGCGCACGGAATCATCGACGCGTTGTCGTTTTTGATATATTGTGAGCAAACTCTGTATCCACTTCGAACACAGCTTTCTCAGAGACATATGTTCGTGCAAAAGATGACCAACACATTCCATTGATTTCTATACAATGTCAGCTATCTCACGTAACTCCACTTTACGATCATTAAAAACATTTTCGTGTTTTGTATGTTTTCTGAAGTCACCGTCTCGTTTGGGCGTCCAGAGCGTTGTGCATCATCGGTGGTCATTTTCCTGGTGCAGAGTTCGGATAACCCTTATCAAGCCACTATGCTTTGCTTGAACGGTATTCGCGAGTTACGTACATATTATTGATGAAGAAAAGTTAATATTAGCCATAATATATACACCCGTTCATAGTTTTAAAATCATTTACAAAATTGTTGCTTGGTCAATAAATAAGTCGCTGAATTGGAAACGATAATGAACGATTTTTTCACTACACCTTTATTTAAAATTTGGTTATATTTGTTTGTATACGTACGTATGTTCAAATATTACAATTATGATAATTCATTATAACGAGAGATTAACTAATACATACTCATGATAAAATAGTCAGGAAAGTTTTAGGACAAACTTCACGCTCGTGGACACATACGTGAAGTTTGTCCTAAATTTTGTTTTTGGAATTGTAGAACAAAGTTAGGACAAGCTTCACGAATATCCAAATACAGAGCATTATCTTCCGTTCGAAGCGATTTGGCCTTGCAGTCGATGTCGATGATTGTCCTGGATCAACCCCAGCAATTTTGCGATTTGGGTTCTCAAAATAGATCCATTTTTCATCGCCAGTCACAATTCGGAGGAGAAATGACTTTCTTTTGTATCTGGCGAGCAACATTTCGCAAGTGGTTTTTCTATTTTCCTGTTGCCTTTCATTCTGTGTATGCGGAACCCATTTTCCCAGCTTTTGGGTATTTCCCATGGCTTTTAAACGTATGGCAACGGCTTCTCGAGAGTCATCCTCATTCAGCAATGCTTGCAATTCACTGTCTTCAAACTTTTTTGATGGTCTTTGTTTCTCACGTCAAAATCACCAAGCTTTGGCAAGCATTCGACGTGATTTTGCAGTAGTTTTCTTCAAATGATAACAAAAAAATCAATGATGTCGGCAAATCGTAATATGTAGGCACAAAACATCGACATTTTTATCACGTAAAAAACCGGCGTTATTGTATGAAACTTGTATAGTTAAAAATTGGATGTTGTTGACGAATGTCAAAAGAAAAGAATGGCGCCGATGCCGTGGTTTATCGAAAGCAACATTGACAGGTGGCACCATTTGTTGGTAAATTCCAGTTTGATATTTACACACCTGGTACCTAACATGAACACTTTGGAAATGCTACAGTTAAATAATGGCCTGTATATTACTTACTGTTTTTCGTATCAGGTGTCCAACCAAACGTCTTTTTGATTAAATCGTAACAATGAGAAATTGTTTAATTCGGTTAAAAGTGCCACAATAGATATGTATACTGATTTGGCTTTCGATATAATTATCCTATTCTGGCAGCCGAGAAAAATAGAAAATAAAAATTTTACAATTGAAGAACAAATGAATAAATTTGAAGAACCATCGAACCATCGAACTTGCCTCTTCTGATTACATAATCTTATTTCGATCAGGTATGCCGTTATCTATCATCCAAAAATCATTATGGTTGAATTTGTGATAATCTGAAAGTGGCCTTACATTGAAAATAACTACTGTCGAATGAACCAATTTCTAACATAAAATGTTCTAGAAACAAACTAGTATGGCACTTCTGATTATATATTTTGTTCCCAGGTATGTTCACTGTTATCCAAAAAAACATAGTGACAAAACTTTTTCATATTCGACCCAATTTCATTACACAATAAAGATGGTTGAACAATCGAATTTCTGACATAAAGTGTTCCAGAAACTAATGAGCTGAAACCTCTCCTGACATATTTCGAGCTACTATGTATATTGCCAATTTCATTGGTTCCATTCATTTCAATGGTTTCCTGTTCGGAATATGTTATCACAAACGCCAAATTGTTCACACTTTATTTCAGATATTCGTACATGTGATCGTACTTATTGAACGGAGCGATTAGCAGATAGATAATTCGACAACAATCGCAATCGGAGTGAAAATCATACCAAAATAACAAAACATGCACTGCGACCCAGAAGTATTTAAATTTCTAAACACACCCTCAATTGAACTGATTGCACGGAGATGATTGAAGTGGTTTTAATTTAGCTTTATGTGCAAGAGATCAATCTTACTACCCACATGTACATCCGTACATCTCTGAGTATTTTTTGTTATGCGAGAGAGAATACCATTGAGTACGAAAGTAAATGTCATTGGCTTTGGCCGATATTACGTACTTTAGCCACCGAACGCTACCAAAATACACGAAGAAAACCTTTAAGCATGGTGGCGGATTATGTATGGTAGTAAGGGTTATTATGACTTGTTTTTAATGATAAGAACCTAGTACAATATATTGAATAAATCAGAAGATGGGTGCGATTGTTTACGTTGATACAACTTTGAGTATACAAATAAATCCCCGCCGTTCAATAAAAGATGGTACCACCAGTACGTTATGGTTATGATTGCTCGATGTTAAACGTCATGTTCTAAGGTTGGACATCTCTCAACAACATAACCTTAAAATATTAGCGATTTTGTATCAGCATCGTATATTTTAGTTTCTTGTGAAAATGTCGAGTTTTTGATTTAATTGTTTAATTTGAAGAAATCTGCAGCTGAGGCGCATTGAAGCAAATGCTTGTAGAAGCATATGGTTAGGTTGCCTTAAGTGAGAGAAGTTGTCGAGAGTGATTTCAGCAGTTTAAGAACGGTGAATTTGATGTCGGAGACAAATAACGTTGCGGAAAACCGTAAGTGAATTTGATCATTATCATTGTTACATCATCATTATTGGATGAAGATTCGCGCTAAACCCAAGAAGAACTTGTACTTACATTACGAGTGTTTCAACAAGCAATTTCACATCGTATAAAATCAGTGGGGATGATTCAAAAGCAAGGAAATTTGGTTCCATATGCACTGATGTTGGGAGATTGCTGATTTTTTTCTTCTTGTGAAATGCTGTTTGCCAGACAATGGTATCCACTACGTTAATCCAAAAAATAAGACATCATGGGGACCATGTGGCCATGTTTCGACATCGACAACCAAGCCGAATATTCATGGATAAAAACTCATCTTGTATATTTGTTGAAATCAGATGGTGTCGTGTATTATAAGTTCGCTAAATCCGAACAAAACCATTACTAGAACTTTCTACCGAACACAATTGATGAGATTGGGTCGAGCACTAAAGGAGAAACTCGCCCTACTATGTTACACGACGAAATTATTCTCCATTATAAAGATACCAAAAATTGGGTTGATCCATGGATAGCCTTAAAAGATGAAGCGGAGACATATTTGTATACCCAATAAATAATATTATGCGAAGGTATACCAAGGGCAGGTGATTTCCTACAATTGTTTGAATTTTACTTGTTGGAGTAGTTTCAGTATTAAGTTTTAACAAAAATCTCGGAGTTTATTATAAAATGCCTCTCTATGGAAATGGTGGCAGTTTGTTTATCTAATCAAGGACTTGACAAACAAACTGCGACCATTTCCATAGAGAGGCGTTTTATAACAAACTTTGAGATTTTTGTTATAACTAAATACTAAAACTACTCAGACATATGTCTGCCTTATCAAATAGGCTATATTGCCTTTCTAAACTGATGGCAGGTGATTCGACAAACGAACTATGATAGTTACCTTTTGTAACTAAATAATAAAACTACTCAAACAAGTAAATTCCAAAGTTTATTTAAACAATTGAAGGAAATCACCTGCCTTCAGTTCGCCTAAAAAAGGCGTAAGGCCCATTTGATTAGACTTGCACCATTTCCATCGAGGGGCATTTAAGAAGAACTCTGATATTTTTGTTTTTACTTATTACTAAAACTACACAAGCAAGTAAAACTGGAAGTTTATTCAAAAAATTGTAAGAACTCCCCTACCCTCCTTTTAAAAAGAAAATATCTACTTCTGTACATAATTAAATAGCAAACTGCCTCTGCGCTCAATTATATATGGCTCAATAGATTGCTAAAACGATTGATTATTCCTTTCATATAGCGTCATCTTAGTAAATTCTACAAATTTTAGGTATCGCTCGAGCCTTAATTAGTCAGCAAGAAAAACTTTTTAATTGATCTTGTTCAAAAGCATTTTCGCTCTCTGTTTGGAAGTGGTATATGGCAATCGCGCAGATATGCGAATATTTCTTCCGTATTGCTGCATTTTAGAACAATTAGTCAAATTTTTGTAATAAATAAATTAAAGCTCTCAACTTTATTTTATCCCAACCCATTTCATTCAATAAAGCAATTCTTTGAAAATAGATTTTTTTTCTTAATTGTCTATATATCTATGTCTCAATAAATTCCGTGTTTTAACAGTGTAGCAGAAATATTCGAAATTCCAATTGGAATCGGTTGAGCTATATGATTGAGCGGAAGTACAGTTCGCTTTTTAGTTTGCGGATAAATTAAAACTAAATTAAATTAATTAAAATAATAAATAGATAATAATAAAAAACATTTAAACATTATATCTGGTGACCTCGACGTGCGTCTCTATGGGACGGGTCAACATTTGCCCCTACAATTAGCGCCCCATGCGGGAGTAAAAAAAACCGCCACCCATATGTCGGACATATGTCGGAAGCAACAACGATCGGTACAACAACAGCGCGACCATACCAGCGATAACAACAACAAATGGAGCAGCAACAACAGCTGAGGTAGCAACAACAACTGGCACAGTAACAACAAAATAAGATCGAAACAGAAACACAGCTGCTAATTTCTTTTGGAAATAAAATATTGTTTTTCTGTGGTTTGTTCAATTTGGGTCATGCAACTGCCATGTCCCATTATCAAGCGGCACACATTATGTTTCAAATCAAACACCGCACTGGTACGGTTATTACAGTAAACAACACCAACTTGTTCATATTCGCTTTAATTTTGCGGCACACTTTTCCACTTTCGTCTCCTTGTGTGGATCAAGCAACTGCCACCCAACTCCTCAGTGACCCCAACCTCCACATCAAAAGCATTACTCGAAATTTCAGGACTACCTGGTTCCATAAGTCTCACTAGTTTCAACTCTAGATTGGCGCAACAGATCCATTCAGTTTTTGTATGAATTTTTGATTTTAATTAATGGTTTCCTGGAACCAAAAATGTCGTGGACCGATCTCTTCTGATGTCGATACAAGAGGATGACCTCCATCTACAAAAAATCCCAAGATCAACAGTATGTTGAGATTGGCGCAATAGGCCCATATATGAGTGGCTCATTATGTTTATGTATGAATTATTGAGTTAAATTAATGATTCTCGGGAATCACAAGTGTCGTGACCGTTCCTTTCTGATTTCAACACGGCATCTTGTCCGCTATCTAAAATAAAATTCACATGACGATTCGTATGTTGAGATTGGCGTTAAAGCATCCGGGGATGCTCTATTTTAAATAAAATATACATTTTAGGTACCATACCATTCGTTTAATGGTTCCCTGGAGCCTAACGGATCGTCACCGGTCTCATTTGATGTCGATTAGATATAATGGGTACTACTTACAAATAAAATTCCAAGACCATCCGTATGCTAGGATTGGCGCTATGGGGCCATATGGGTAATCCGAATTTTGGTCTTAAAAACGATTCGGATATTTACACATATGGAATTTAATTTGTAGGCTGTACCCATTATATCCAATCGATATCAAATGAGATCGGTTACGGTTTTAGGTTCCAGGGAACCATTCTTTTAAATCTAAAATGTATATTTTATTTAAAATGGGCTGTCCCAAGGCGCTGTAGCGAAAATCTCAACATACGGATCATCATGTGAATTTTATTTTAGATAGCGGACATGATGTCGTGTTGAAATTAGAAGAGATCGGTCAAGACACTCGTGGTTCCCCGGGAACCATTAATTAAAATCAAAAATGCATACATAAACTGAATGGATCTATAAACACTTAATAGATCCAGTATTATCTTGGTTTATGTAATTTCAAAATTTTCTGGGATGAATTTAAAAATCCTGGGATGCGATACAACTAGTATTACCTGATGAACATTTTTTATTTTTCTGGGATAAAATATTGGGATAACTTCACACACTTCAGTGTGTGACTCATCTGTGCGAGGAAGTGATAGTGGTTAGAATATTGCAACCTAATATTCTGATTGTACATATCGCAAATATAACATTTTGCAAACTAATCCCTAACTCATCACTTTGAACGTGCAAATAGAGTGAATGCATCAACAGATGTGCATATATGCGCAATTCGGAAACAACTCGGCGACCATCCCAATACGAAATCAAAAAGCGATACGACGCATACAAAGTCAACAATACAAATTTCAATTTAAACAATTCAACAATATAAATTTCTTTTTTAATCTGTTCGTGTCTGTCACACCACACCATCGTCACAGTAAGATGTGCACCGCACTTGTGCTCGCCACCACCATGCAGCACGCAAAGCACTCCGCCATTGCTAATGGTGGTGGTAATGGTAAATGAAATAAGTAAATAGAATAAAATTTATTAAAATAATAATAAATTAACAATACAGCATACAGAAGTGAAGACATTTTCTTATTATTTGGTGGAAATGGAGTATGATTTTTAAATGGAGGGCAGGTTAGTTGCTACAATTGTTTGAATAAATTTTTAATTTTGCTTGTTTAAGTAGCTAGTTTTAATGTTTAGTTATAACAAAAATCTCAGAGTTTGTTCTAAAATGCCTGCCTTTTGAAATGAGCCCTACACCCTTTCTAAATAGAGTGCAGAAGAATTCCTACAACTGAGTAGTTTTAATATTTAGTTATAACAAAAATATCTGAGTTTTTTTAGAAAAGCTTCTCTGTGGAAATGGTGGCCTTTTCTAAATGGAGAACCATGGATTTCCTACAATTTTTGAATGAATTTCGAATTTTACTTGGTTGAGTAGTTTTAATATTTAGTTACAACAAAAATCTCAGAATTTGTTCTAAAATTCCTCTATGGCTTAAATATTAAAACTACTCAAACCAGTAAAATTTGAGGTTTGAAGTAATTGCCATATAGAGGGAATTCAGAACAATTTTTGTGATTCTTATTATAATATTCGATGTGTTCTTTTATCATAAAGTCATTTTAGAATAATTCTTCAAATTTTTGTTAATCCTTAAACTGAGACGATGACAATTTTTAAACGAAGAAGTAGACAATTTTTTTTACTTGGGCTTTTTCAAAATAACTTACCCTCCGCTCGGAAGTGGTGTATGGCGCAATAGCGCTTGCATATGTGGCTCTCATCTTGCTATATTATAGAACAATTACTCAAAATTTGGTTAAAAATAAAATTTATCTTGTAGCTTATTTTTTAATGCAATTAATTAAAACTTGAAAGCAACTAATAAACTCTTAAAATGGATTAAACCTAAAAAATAAAATAAAAACCTACATTAACAAACAAACACATTTTTTGGTTTGAGTTAAATTCCAAATAGTTTTCCAATTCTTTCTAATTTTATTTATTTATCACACTCAAATTGAAATTTTAACAGTGTAACTGGGAACCCACAGAAAAGTTCTTAAATTCCAATTGGAATATTCAATTTGAGAGTAATTTTTTGTTTGTTATTTAAGTTCTCAGGCACAATTACTTAAAAGATTTATATCAAAATAACTAACTCAGCTTGAAAATTTATACTCAACTAATCTGTAACTTTTTTCTCTCTTTTCAGGTACGATATAATCAGTAATTCTACATATAAACATTCTCCTCATTTGTAAGTATTATTTTTATAGGTTAATCTGCAACAATTATGTACCAAATCATTTTCTTTATTACAACAAAGATCAAAGCGAATGTCCAAAAATTATAATCGGGCCATAAAACCGCGGCGATCGTTTATTCCAAATTAATTAAAACGAAAACCCCCAAGAGAGCTTAACCAACGTAATAAAGTGCATTTTCCAAAACGAAATTTGTCTCGATGACTCTTAAACTGTCATCAAAGAATATAATAGTTATAACGTCAACATCAAAATCGTATTATGTGATCTTTTATAAATATCAAACGGAAAATTATGATGCAATTCGCCGCCAAGTATTTTTTTTTAATTTTCTTAATCATATATGACATTTTATTGAGCTGCAATCATTTGGATGTATAATTAACGATCGTTAAATAATTGAGACTTTAACATGAATGAGCAATCTTTGCACATAATACAATTGATCTTTAGGTTTACAATTTGTTTATGTAACCACACACTTTCTTAATATTTTAATACGCTGCCATATAATAATTCTATGATCGAAAAATTATAAGCGATGCAATGCACAGCACAGTATTCTTCTAGATGGTTTTATTCTTCTTCGTTTCATATATGTACACTTAAGACATTAATCTTAAATTTTTATAGCATCGCTATATGTTATGTTGCAATAATTTAACATAAAACATAAATTTATTTATGCAGAGCATCGTACATCGCAACGCATTATATTTGATTTTTTTACAACAAGTGTTTTTTTGTTGTTACATTTCCACATGATGTATGTATGCACGCTGCTGTTCTTCAAATACATAATTATACGTCTTAATTTATGTCTTAATGAAATTAAAATTTTATTTATTTTTGTTAATTATGCCGCAATACATGCACTCTATTCTGTGTTATATAATTTAGGGCATATAATCGAATTTTTGGTTTAGAGGTTATCAGAATTCTGTTTCATCTGTCCGTTGTCAACCAAAAATATTTTTTTTATTAAATATTTAAAATTTATTATCTCATTATGTATGTAAATCGAGATGATTGATAAATCAATCACAAATCATACCGTTGTGCGTGGCAATGCAGATTATTTATCTGTGGAAAATTTTTAGTTCAATTATAACAACAACAAAATAATTATGATTGATTTATACATGGTTTCAAATTCATAAAAATTGTTCGAATACCAAACGCATTGTTTTGCCATCATCATAAATGCACGACACACCTTATCAATTAAATATAATTTTATATTTAAATTAAAATAACAAAATATTTTTATTTGTAATCTATATGTAGATTTAATTGTAGATATTAACCCTGGATTGTTCTGAAATATTTATACATAAATTGCCCCAATTTTAAAATTAGTTCCGCGATAGCTAGGAGGGAAAGAATTTTTGGAGTACTTTGGAATTTAAGATTTTTGATCCATTTCATATCGAATGAACATTATATTTTACTATTTACAGAGGAAGTTTTTTGCAAGAATTCGGATGTTAAACATTTTTTCCCAACAATATTATTACAAACCTGATTTTAAAGGTACCTGTTAACCTTGTAACTTGTATCCGAAATTAAACTTTACGTTATACTTGTACATGATCCTAATGCACAGCACAGTGCAAATTAACAATAAAATAAATAAAGAGTCTCAATAGGGACGTTCGAAATTTATTATGCTGTAGCAGTCTCGTTGTTAAAGCAACGTCTATCAAATTTGTTGTGAATTGTTCAGCAGTGTAATGGCACATCACCATTGAAGGTTATAACCTTGAACAACGTGTGCAAATCATAAAATTCCATTTTCAAAATCGAGCCGACTATTTGATGTTTAGTGGCCAAATTCGAGTGAACCGGTTCGATAAATAATTAGCCAATACCCGTAATTCTGCTGTGCATGAGAAGGTACGGGAAACCCCGAAGCAGTCAATTTCTCGTCGTTCACAAGAACAAATCGATGATAAGCAACTTCTTGTGACGTAAACTGGATGATATGGATACCAATGACATATGGTTCCAACAGAACGGCGATTCTTGTCACGCAGCGCATGTCACCATGGAAGTTCTGCATGAGCGATTTGAGAGTATGGTTATCTCACGCGGCGATGAAGTGAATTGGCCACGTGCGATTTAACGGCTTTATAGTGCATTCGTTGGGGTTATCTTATAGCGCATAATAAACCGTATTATGCGTTCCTGAGATTATAATTTGATGCTTGCTATTATACGATATGTCAACATTGTTTAAGCGACCACCAACTCGAATAATTTGGTTCTTGTCCAGAAATGGACTTAGTGGTTTTAATTTACTGTTTAACGGCACAACTTTAGCTTTACGAAAATTTTGTAACTCGTTGGAATATTCCTGACGCTGCACATGTTTAACAAGTAAGACTACAGCTAAATCAATTTCTGAGTATTGCAATGATTCATACTTTCGATTTTCTTTCGTCCACTTGCAGTTGGTAATAAATCGCTTGCATGTCGCAACTACGCGAATTAACTTGGTGAAACTTGAAAATTTATCAAATAAATGCCAATCAGTTTTCACACAACAAAGTTGTTTCAGACTTGCGAAGTTCTAATAAATCGGGATTAACGTACGAATTAGGGGATACTGGCCAATTTTCTTCGGAATTATATAAAAACTCTGGACCATTCCACGAAAGGAAGCTTACTGTTAATTCGACTGGTAAAAGACCCCTTGATACTAAATCGCCTATGGATTTATTGCTGATGGTACATAACGCCAAGAATTGTTGAAGTGAGTTCTTGAATTTGCGATACTCGGTTAGCAACAAACGTAGTAAACTTTACGGTGGTGATCCAAATCGGACCAATCGGACTGCACTAAAATTAATATTTTATTATTTCAACGATCTTGTGATATAATCTCGCAGCCAATAATGCTGCACACAATTCCAACCGTGGAATGTCTGCGTTTTAAGTGGGGCTACCCTAGATTTTGCACACAACAATCGGATGGATATATTATTTGACCTACCGATTTGACAGATTTGTAGCTCCCCATAAAGACTTGCTATGAAAACCATTGAAGCACATAATCCAAGAGGGTCATACAATTGCGCTATTTCTGAGAATACCTAACGTTTGGTACATTAAGTATCGGTTTTGCAGTTCACAAGAAACATGTGTAATATATCACTGTTTGTTTGTTTCCCATTGCAAACCTAGCACTGAAACGAGTAAGTCATTCTGTTCACTATTAGATCTTAATTGATCGGTATTTGAAGCGAATTTTCTTAATTCGAATCCTCCTCGTTCGGGTAAACTAATCAGTTTCGATTTCAATCTCGCAACATTTTCGACTGTTTGGGCACCTTAACACATCATCTACATAAAAATCTCGAAGTAATGTGGGCGATGCTTTGGGAAAGGTAGCAGGTTCATTCGCCAGTGAATGCATCTGGATGCTTGCGGAATCTGATCGGATCTATTTCGAACAACGTTTGTTGAATGGTTGGCCCTACCATTAAACAATCATTCAATGAGAGGTTCGTCGACGTTTTTGAGGAAGCATTAAATACCACTCTCAGTTTAGTAGTAGTACTAGTTTCCTTTAGCATTGCATGGTGCGGTAAATAGTTCGATTTAAAGGGTGTTTTTTAAGAGGTTGCCGATTTTTTTTTTTGAATAAAACACATATAAAATTATGAAATGACCAAAATTTTTTTTTATTTGGTAGATAATTTTTTGGCATTTAACATTTAAACACAATTTCTGGCATATGGCTACCACGACTATTTTTCACAAATGTCATTCTGGAGGTCCAATTTTCCAGCACTTTTTCAAGCATTTGAGGGCGTATGTCAGCAATGACACGTTGAATATTGGTTTCCAAAACGTCAATCGATTGAGGTTTATCCACATAAACCAATGACTTCACGTATCCCCACAAAAAGTAATCGAGTGGCGTCAAATCGCACGAACGCGGAGGCCAATTCACCGGACCATTTCTCGAAATAATGTTGTCGTTGAAAGTTTCTTTCAATAAGTCGATTGTTTCACGTGCTGTATGGCAAGTGGCACCATCTTGTTGAAACCACATTTCATCCATATCCATATCTTCAAGATTTGACAACAAAAACTCATTTAACATGGTTCTGTATCGATTTCCATTCACGGTAACGCGTCGTCCTTCCTCATTTTTAAAGAAATATGGACCGATGATCCCACCAGCCCATAGACCGCACCAAACAGTACATTTATCAGGATGCATTGGTAATTCTTGAACGGCGTGTGGATTATCTTTGCTCCAAATGCGACAATTTTGTTTGTTGACGTATCCATTTAACCAAAAATGCGCCTCACCACTGAAGAGAATTTTACGGTAAAAAAATGGATCTTCGTTCAATTGATTTAACGACCAATCACTGAATTCACGGCGCAAACGATGGTCGTGTGGCTTTAATTCTTGCACCAATTGAATTTTGTATGGCACCAAACCCCAATCTTTACGTAAAATTTTCCATAATGTCGATGGACAAAGTCCAATTTGCTGAGCACGACGACGAATCGATAAATTGTCGTTTTCTTCGACACTGGCCTCAACGACAGCAATATTTTCTTCTGTACGAACTCTTCTCATTCTTGTCGGTGGCTTGGCATCCAAAAGAGTGAATGTAGACCGAAATTTGGTAATTACGTTCTTTATGGTGGTCTCTGACGGACGATTATGTGCACCATAAAATTCACGAAGTGCTCTATAAACATTTTTAATTGAACACTGATTTTGAAAATAAATTTCCACGATTTGAAAACGTTGTTCTGGAGTTAACCTATTCATAATGATTTGCCAAACAATACTGAGTAGAAATGCCACTTTGAGCTGTCAAAACAACTGTCATAAAATAAAACGACATCTATCGGAAAAACAAACCTCCTAAAAAAACACCCTTTATTATGCGGATTATTCACTTGATCTACATTTTCAACTTCTTGCATGTGACCCAGTTTCAAGTATTCAGTCATAAAACCAGAATATTCTTTATACAATTTTGGATTATTAATTAATTTTTGTTCGATGGTCTTATATTTCCTCAGAGCTCAATATGTCCACTCTCCTAGCTGGCTGATATTTGCTTTCAAGAGAAATGCTACATTGTACCTAACTGTCACGAGCTACATGTTCCATATAATGACCCTCACACAATTTTTCCTCCACTGACAAATTGTTCGTTTATGATCAAACTAGTTTCCAAAATTTCTCGATGCTGAAGTTTAATTCTTCGACGTTACATAAATACACACGGCTAACGTTATTCGGAATTTCATTCATTTTGTCAAACTCTGTTTTAATATTATTCACTCGACCTGATAACCATTCAGTCAACATGAACGGTGGAAAATTCGTAATTATTATAATTATTACAATTTTCCCCCCTCTTATTATTTCATGATATATTTTTGCACTAAGAAGAATATCGATTTTAACGAAGGAATCGAATTTAACTCAATCATGATTGGCTCAAGTGGTAAATACCTCGTAATTTTTGGCAAAACCAAAAAATCAAGACTTTTTACATAGTTGCTCACACGAGACTTAATTAATTGTAAGATTTACCTTATGAGAGATAAATATTTTATTTTGGTGTATTTTTTCGACTTCTTAAGATCTGACATAATCGCTCTGTTGCGAAGTTCGATTAGGAGCCACTATCGAGTAATGCTCTACATTGCATGAAACGTCCGTTCAAAACCACAGCCGCCGCTAATAGAACTTTGCCATTTAATAGCTGCTCATTTTTTGTGCAGTTATCGGTTACTGTTAATGTGGAACTTGAATTATTATTTAATATGCAATGCGATTGAGATGCGACCGCATCATTTTGAACAACACTAGATGGATTTACCCTTTGATTTCCAAGAGTGTTTGAAGCTAATGATTTAATACACTCGCCCAAAGTATAATTTGGCGAATGGGTACAAAAAGTATTTCTTTTACCGAAATGTACTAATATGTTGTGTTTTAAAGCACACGGATTGCTTTTGCACTCAAACACACGATGTTTCTCCGATAAACAGTTAGTTGATGTTTTTTAACAAAATCCAAGCGCTTTTCAGCACCTACATTGGAATCGCTAAATTTTGTGCAATTTGTTGATTACCTCCACAAAATGTACACATAATTTCATTGGACGATTGGAGCTACGATCTAGTTTCGAATTGACCAAATGTTTTTTTCTAACTTGTTTCATAAGTGATGAATAAGGAATAAATCCCATTGGCCAATTGCTACACTCACGTTTTTTAATGCATTTACATGTTTAATCAGCGTGTCAATAAACAATGTTAGCGACTGTGCGGACCCTTCGATTGGTCTTTTAATATCGTAAATACTCTTCATATGTAATTTCCGTATCGAAGCCGATTATTAAAATGATCAAATACAGTTTGCCATGCCACATTGTAATTTTGGCTTGTCATCGGAAGGGCTTCTATTAAATGAAAAGCTTTACCATCACGAAGACACGATATCAAATAATGAAATTTTGACTGTCACATCCCATATGAAGGTATTTTGCTGCTTACACTGTGGTTCTCCATCCGTCTCGATCTATCGCTCTCGAGCTCCTGTTTCGGCTTCGTATTATCCGTAGGTCTTGTTCGCCGTCGTCACGCCGGCACAGTCGGGGTTTTACTCTACGACGCACATCGGCTGGTTGTTGTTATGGATCTCGCAAGGTGGCCCAGCCATCTAAGTTGATTGGATTTGATGAGTTCGATGATATATCGTTACCTCCGAGGAATTGCTTTATCTCGTGGTCCATACGAATCAGATATTCGTTTCGTGTAACTTTAATTGAATCGCTGCTGAGACGAGTTACCTTTCTTTCGAAGGTAGGTAAGAATGTATACAATCGTTGGAGGTCGGGATCGCAGGATTTGGTCTGGTTTGTTAAATATACAGCGCGAAGTTTCAATGTTGGTTTACCTTACCACGCAATCAAGCCCCAAATTGAACAGCACATGCACGAGTGCATCTCTCTTTCGAACGCCAGATGTCATTTCAAAGGAGTCTGATACAGTTCGTTCAATTACGGTTCTACTTACAGACCCAGGCGTTGTTAATTTACACTGAGAAACGAGTTTTTCTGGAATTCCTAAACATATGCCTGTCGGAAGTCTATATTTAGTTAATGTGCGGTCATATTGTACTCCCAACATTTTTCCAAAATGATCCTCATGATGAAGCACTAGTCAGTAGTCGATCGGTTGGGACACATTGATAGTTGCAAATGATGTTTTCGGCTAGAAGGGTAACTCTGGCATGTACAACGTTAGCCAACACTTTGTATCAGTGTTCAATAGAGCTATGTCTCGATAATTGTTATATTTAAGACGGTTGCATTTTTGGTGCAGCGGACATATGAGCGGACATATATTCTTTCAATTCACCGACAGATCTTCTTGCTCCCAAGTAGAGACGATGAGATTGTTTAGATTAGACACAAGAGTAGCGCCTCTGAGCTTGATCAATTCTGCGGGGATTCTATTAAGACTGGGTGTCTTCCCAGTTTCCAATCTAATAATAGCTCAGTTTACTTCCTCCTGTGGGATATTCGATAAACACCTCTTCATTTGAAGGAGTTATTGTGCTAATGGGGGTCACTTCCTCATTCCGATTTAGCAGATTTAGGCTTGCCATTCTGAGAGAACATCAACTATATTTGTTCTCAGCTCTCCATGTACTGATCTTTATAGCGTGTCACTGCTCCTGGAAGTTAAGAGGAGTTCCTTCGTTGTGATTGTGCCGGTCTTAATAGTCAGCGACCGCTGATTGATAACTGAACGTAGATGACACTTTCCACTTATATTTGAATCTAACAAGCAAGTGATCATTGCTCATGCCTGCCCTTTCGTAAGATCTAACGTCGGATATGCTGGTGGAGACACTACACTCTCTTACTTTGTGGATTCTCTTACGTAGAAAAAACGTACTTAATACAACTAAGTTTTACATTATACCACCCAGGTCAGTGACGCGTAGGCCGTTGTTGTTATTAGTGATATGCAAGCTGCTACGACGGATGTGCGATGTATTTTCGGCACTCCCACAGATTTTAGTATTTAAGTCACCCACGATGATTTTAATGACGTTGTGCGAGCTGTTATTGTTGACTTCCTGCAACTCGACATCGAACTCCTAATTCTCTTCCATTCACCATTGATTATGTAACTATTCATTGTATCATGGATCCCACTCCCAGACCATCTAAGCTCTTTTAGTGCAGGTACGTCTAATATTAAACTCTTTGCCTGGTTCGAAAAATTTTAAGATCTCATAGTCTTAAGAGACTAATCACGTTCCATGTTACCATTTTTAAAGTGTTGTCCGTGTACAATTTCCGATGTCGTATTTGTGATAATCCGACATGGTAATCCGAGGTCTTTGTTTAGGGTTGGTACGAGAGGTACGTAGTTACCCTGCTGCTCAACCCGCTTATGACGAGTGCGGGTCATGTACTGGTGAAGACGCTTAAATAATCTAGTCCTACATTGGACACATTTATATAGCGAGCCGCTTGAGAACAGACGCTGATAGAAAGGGTGGTTAAATTTTAAGGGCCGACGTTGAATGTGAACCACACCTAAACGTCAAGTTTTTTCTGCATTTAATTTGACATTTCTCAATTTCAGACTAACTCAATTTGAATTCCAAACGTCGTCAATGGTCAGAATGGTGGCAAGAAATGGCAACAGTGGATGATCAATTTTCGAAGAAAATCATCTTCAGTGATGAGGCACATTTTCACCTCAGTGGATTCGTCAATAAGCAGAATTGCCGCATTTGGGCGAATCATAATCCAAGAGTGATTGTCGAAAAACCAATGCACCCACAAAGAGTGAATGTTTGGTGCGGTTAATGGGCTGGCGGCATCATCGGGCCGTATTTTTTCCAAAATGACGCCGGTCAGGCAGTTACTGTGAATGGTGTTCGCTATCGTGAGATGATAACGAACTTTTTATGGCCCGAATTGGAAGATATGGATGTGGACGATATGTGGTTTCAACAGGACGGTGCCACTTGCCACACAGCTAACGAAACAATGGCTCTTTTGCGCGACAAATTCAATGGCCGTGTTATCTCACGTGGTGGCAATGTCAATTGGCCGCCAAGATCATGTGATTTGACACTGTTGGACTTCTTTCTTTGGGGTTATTTGAAAGAAAAGGTGTACGTCGATAAGCCAGGAACAATTCAAGAGCTAAAGGATGAGATAATTCGGCTCATTAACGGCATAGAACCTCAATTATGCCTAAGCTTCATCGAAAATTTGGACCATCGGGTGGAGGTGTGCCGCCGAGGTCGCCATACATAATTGAACCATACCATATTATCATAATAAAAAGAATTGACAATAATTTGTGTTTTATTCAAAATCAACATCGGCCCTTAAAATTTAACCACCCTTTAGTATTGGTTTTAGGGTGCAATTGACTCCCCGTAATATGTATCGTCATGACTTTAAACAGAATTTCCTCTACTCGTCTTCACTACACCGCCTGATTCGTATAGGGTTAGGCAAAGATCACTGCGAGGAGGTATAAATCTAGAACTTCACTCTCCAAGAACTTATCTTGCCCATACTTTAAAGTGAATTGATAAATATAACGATGTTAGCTCATCCGCTGAACGACGCTGTCGGGGCTGTTCTGCAACAGTACAATAACCATTGTTCGGTACCATTGCGATTTTTTTTTCGAAGATGTTATAAAATGCCAAAGAAAAATAATCTGCATTTGATCGGGAATAACTCGCAATTTATTTAAAGATTAAACATTTTGTCGAAGGTCGGAACTTCTCCATTTACATCGCCCATAAGCCACTGACTAGAGTCATTCCGTATAAAGCTTAACATAATCCTAGACAAGCGCGCCACTTGAATTATATTAGTCTATTTACCACCTATATCCTTCTTGTGAACGGTAAAGAAAAACATTCGCGACCATACGCTATCTCGCGCGACCAATATCGATAAAACAACAGCGTGTCTCGACGCTTCGATTTCGATGCGATTAAAACGGCACATAAGAAAAACTTTAAACTTCAAAATTTACTTTTTGGTTCTACATATCACACTATTTACAACATGTAACTAGAGCTTTTGAATTTTCCGGTTATGAAATATACTGCGAAGCATCGACGAATACAAATCGTATGGGCGATTTACGAACAATTTATGATTGTTTACACAATATTTTACACCGTGGTGCCCGTGGTAACTCCAAGCGATCTAAAGTTCAAAGGCACTCGGAAACACTTTTGGCCCGATTCGAATTTCCACCTGATAGATTCGAACATATCCACTTGGATATACTTAGTTCTACTTTCCACCTTTCAAGATATACTTATATTTTAACCTGTGCCGATCAATTTAGGTTTATTGCATGAGCAACAAAAAACTATTGCCACAACTTTCGTTAACAATTACGTATCACGACTGATCAAGGAACATAATTCGAGTTCAAACTTCTCGCAGAGTTAACGAAACTCTTGGGGTATCACCGTTTAGCGATTATTATGACGGCAGATATGCAGATAGTATACCATCCGCAAGCAAACGGCATGATCGAGCGCTTCCATTGACAGCTTAAAGCTGCTCTCAGGGATCGAGAAAATACTATTCATTGGAGATCCGAACTTCCAATGATTTATTTTACTTGGCATCCGAGCAACAAAATTAACCCAGTTAGTTAAAATTTAGGTAAAATTTCAATGAAGCTTGAAAATATGATTAAATAAACTTTAAGTGAGTTTATGCAATCAACTTAAACCATAGGTAGTTAACCACCACAAAGCCATAACAAATATTTAATAGAAGTAGATTATATAATTCAATCACTGTCTTGGCGAACGTACAGAAACCCAATTTTATTTTAAACGAAAGTAAATAAATAAATAAAATGTTGTTGACATAACATTTATTTTATTTATATTAATTAAGGAAGAAAACCCAAAACCAACAATTTTAGTAACGAAAGACTATTACCACAAAATGTTGTTGAATGAATCGCGCTAAATACTTTTGAAGTGGTATGCGCGAGGCGGTGGGAGGAAGAATTTCTTTTTCTATGAATTATTTTGAAAGATTCAACAAACAACAACAAAACGAAAACGTACATAACAAAACTTAATTAACCCAAAAACTATATAAATCAAATAACAATGAACACAGTTAAAATAAATAAATATTTCATTTTTACCCCCGAACATTGCACACCCTTCAATTTCGTGGAAACTAACCATTTTTCCGTTTTCCAACCATAACAATCCTTTTTCCCAATTCTACTCCTCGTCGCCGCTTTCTGTACAAATATACGAATTCTAATTAACAACATTTGTCATCATCGTAATAATAAAAGCAAAGCGGCGTATTTCAAAACAATGCTACTATGCTATGCGGGCGAAAGGAACCGGTCTTATTTTCCGATATGAGAAAGGGACTTATATATACGAAGACATCTCATATACGAGTGTCACGTGTATTTTATGATTTTGTGTTATGTCGAAACAACGACATAAACTGTCGTAAAAATGGAAAATTGGAAAATTCTATTGTATTAAATGTATTTTTTGCCAACACAAGACATTCACAAAATTATTGTAACTATGTGACTTTGGGACGGTCGACATGATGATACGGAGATTGTTATGGTCTAATGAATTTCATGACTAAATTTATTCATGAATTCAATTTTATATGCGCCATTGTATTGTAACGATCGTGATCATGACTTTGGTTAACTTTTTTTTGTATTCCCGCAATGTAATTTTCCAAGAGCGCATTTGTTGGTGTGTGTCCCGCACCGTGTATATGACTTTATTGTTGCGATTGAATCACAAACAGGTGAAGATAATTAGAACAGGTCATCATATAATACTGTGTGGTACGCTGGCCTATTATAGCATAATACGAAATGGAATTTATTCGTCGGCTTTACGTTCTCTTGTACAACATATACGTTATAAGTATAATTGGTTTGAGGCAAACAAGAACTCCTTATGTACAAAAACATCTTCGCTTAATCGTATAAATATGGTATATACGTATTATGTATATCGAAATGTGTATACGTACATTGAGATTACCATACCCATAAATTATTCGATTTTCAATAATAACATGAATATAAAATAACCAATAAATAAGATAGATAAATATGTTAATTGTCTTATTATTACCTATAATTTAAAAATAAAATTGTATGCGATAAACGTCTTTATATTTCAACGTATATCCACAATAATTTAATTTAATAAGATTTGACGTTAATTTCCAACTCCTTCTTCTCTCGCGCGTCCACCCGTACCCATGCCATAACCGCTTATTAACCAACAAGTGATATTTTCAATAATAAATTTACTACAAATGGATATTTTGAAATTTAGTTTGGATGTAAATAATTTAATTGTTGTATATACGATTGCTCTATACAATTATACAGTACGTGGTGGTGTGATGTGTACCCCTTAAAATAATTTCATACTGCCGTCTCTACAAATTGAATTAGACCAATTCTGTGTACATCGAACATAAAATATTGAGATTGACGACAACCCAAAAATATTTTGTATAAAGTACGAGTACATGACATTGTCAATTATTTATCCGTTGATTTGCTCCACTAATTTTCTAAATGAGTGATTTTCTAATTGAATTTTATTATTATTTCGTTTCGGATCGTATATAAATCAATCACGTAATGATTTGTTTATATCGTCTTGGTTGATGTTTTTAGAATCTTGCTGCTATAACGAAATGGTGAATAATCAACTGATTAGGTCGTGACATTCTTATTGGATATAATGTGCATTTGTGGTTAATGCATATTAGATTCGGTTCGTTTATGGTATCATTATTTTAATTTTTATGTTATTTAGCAGCCATTAGTACAAATATTGAATGATGATTCCTCTTTAACATGTTCGGTACTCTCACATTTTTTTCGATTTCCAGACAAAACTACCATGTAAACAATAACAAGTCGCTTAAATGTGACATGAGTTTTTCGGGCCCCGAAGCGTCACATATATGCGACATGAGTCCTTAAAGACAAATACGTCACGTATATGCGACATGAGTCTTAAGTTTTTACAATGTATGCGATACATATGTGAGACCTGAGATTTCGAATGTTGTTACGCCACGTGTATGAGACATGAGTCTACAGTTGGTACAGTATACGATAGTGTTAGTGATTTATTCAAATAAAATGGTTGTATTTCATAAATATTTCGTTCTAAACTTAAAAGCAAAGCGTAATTCGTAAAATAATAAAAAGGTAAGACAAATTTCAAAAAAATTACGGTATGCCAAATTCTAAAACATGGAACGCCTCTCCTTTATTGGCTTTACAAACAGAGCAAACATATTTGCTCGCAGTCCGCTTACCAGTTTTGCTACGTTGGCGACCTCTCTTGCGACTCCTTACCACGTCTGGAAAATGGCTCATTATTGGCCTTCCGACCGTTGTTTAGTATAGAACGTTGTTCTAAGTAAGACTTTATAATTTTTTACTCTTATAAAACAATGGGCAATTCACATTTGTTTTATTGCAATTCCAACACGAGTTCCAACTGCTTATATCCAGCAAGAGGAAAAAAACGTATACACTCCGTGACACTTGGTTATCCTCACTTGAAAATTGTCCATAAAACCTAAGATAATATGCCTAATTATTTCAAAATTTGTCAACACATTTGGTTTTATCTTATCTAACTTTCCAGTGACTAATACGCATACTTGCATGCAATGCGAAGTGGAAACTCCTCATTTCTATTCTTCTGCTTATTTTAACTGCGATTACCCTCATCTATATAGTGTGTCCTTCATTTTATCTTACAACTTCTTAAATTCTATTAGGCAAAGACCTATAAAGATTTTGTATAAATTCTATCGATACTTTCTCGAAAGCATCATACCCAGCTGCCTTAAAGTCATTCCGGCATTCGTATTGTCTTCCTTTCGAATAAATTTGTCTGGTTATCGAGATCCCCAAAGCTTTTCAATAATATTTACATCCGGAGACAAAGCCGGCCAATTCAAAACTGTCACGTTATTTTCTTCAAATCACTGTTTCACTCGTGCAGCTATGAAGATTGCTTCGTTATCCTGCTGGAAAATCCAGCGATAGTCTTCAAACATTTCGTCAAAATCGACTATTTGTACTACTAGCACTCGATGTTGCTTTGCGAGTTTTGTCGACCTTTCAGGTCAACCAAATCAATAGCACCACGAAAAGAAATTGCTGCCTACATCATGATGGAACCAACACTGATGTGGCAGCAGGATAAGAATAGCTCCGATTTCCTCAAATCATAGAAGTAATGTCTAAAAACATCTGGTCCAAAAAATAATCTGGAACCATTTTTCCTTCCAATGCCGATGTCCATTGCAATATTCCAATCGAGCACCTCTATGTTGCTGGAGCCAATGTGGTTTTTTCATAAGTTTTTGTCGCCGGAGGTGTGAACACTTTTTATTATCCTCTGAACAATACGGACAGTGGCTGAGACTCCAATTTTTTGCTTTTTTTTTGCTGATAGCATCGCATTCGAAGCTTCGCGTAAAATAGCTCCCGTTCAGTTGTCGTCCCTTGCTGTGCGACCTTTTCGATTTGTTCCTTGATTTTCTGGATCTTTGAGATATTTGTTGATGATCCAAGAATTGCGACCAATTTTTTGGGAATCGCACGATGGGAATAATTTACTTGTTTAAGCGCAAGAATCTCACCACTCTTAACTGCAGCTGGTAATAAACTTGACAACTGAATTTATTTACACGTACCTTACGCCTTCGACGTCAAAAACAAAGTGATGCGGCTAACCACGTGTCGCGGTTTAAATAATCAAGAGAATCGAAATTTTGCGTGTCCACTTCGCATTGCATGCAGGTGTGTGTATTAGTCATTGCAAAGTTAGTTAAGATAGAAACCAAGGTGATGAAAAAATGTCAAATAATTAGTCGCATTATCTTAGGTTTTATGAAAAATTTTCAAGTTTCGCGGAATGTATGACCAGCGGATGGAGCGTCTTGGATAAACATAGTATGAAACCATTTGGTCAGCCCTGTCAATGCCCGACATGTAGTATATAGTCTGCAACAATTTTTGACTTAGTGACTTATATGTTTCGTTTGGTTATAAAATAACCAAATTCCGCGATGTGGTTTCAAGCTTAACACGTCGTGCTTGTCTTTCCACTTCAAGACCACTTCTCTTTCCATTGGTACGTAAAGTTCCACACATTTGACTGATGACCAAACTGAAAAAGCAAGATTGACATCAATAAACAATAAATGAAAACAATTAACATCAACAAAATTCCAGCTTACTTTAGATATCTCATACAATGTTAAGACTGATGTGAGCTATGTTTTCATTTTACAGCTTCCCGTTTTGGTTTCCAAAACTCAAACAAGCGAAACATTGAAAATAAACCTCAGGATCAACCCAATCTGTAAAGCAATATATTTAAATATTTTATTTTTGTCTTAGAGAAAAGATAAATAATAAGCTCACATCGCTCAAAAAATGAGCGATGTCAGCTATGGTTATATCCCATAGGTTTCAATATAACATTTAAATAAATCAGGGCATACGAGTAGCTTGAGCTAAGCTCCACGAATTCGGTTTTACTTATTTCGGCTTTGTAAAATAACCCGAGAAGCTGTGATCTCAAAACATAGCTGACTTCGCTAAAAAAACTGAGCTCAAGTGTGCAACGGGCCTCATTGTCTGGAAAACGTATTCAACTTCATTACAAACTTAAAATCTAGTAATGTGAAATGGATACTAATCAGCCATTTTATAACGTTGTTATCGTAGGCATACTAACGGATACATCAAACGCCGGTACTCCTCCAGCATTTCCAAATTAATACTCTGAGGAGGAACCTCATAGCTACTGCAGGAACTCAATGCAAGAAATCCTTAATTTTATGAAGTTCTCAAATACCTTTATTGTTGACGAGTTGTCAAAACTTTATTCCGAAACATTAACCAAAAACTACATTGTCTGCTTTAATTTGTCTGAAGTAATGCTGAACGAAATTTTTTTTTGAAAGAATTAATTCGCTTGCCTCGCCAAAGGGAAAACAAAACCGGGCATAACATCAACCCAAGGAGTACTTGTAGGTAATTGAAGTTACCAGATTCAAGCACATTATTGACTATACATGAGGCGCAAGGTTCAACATACCTCATGCTTTAGTGGCACTAACGAGACACACTCATATCATTGAGAAACCCAGAGTAACTAAAGTTTGTAACGACGAACCGGTTTCCTATTTCCAAAATGTAATCAGAATGACTTCAAAAGCAACATAATTTCACAATTTTGTGCTAAAGACTTTGTTTCTGGCTTACATACTATGCTAAACATCCTTGTAGAAAGACATACGCAGCTCCGAATTCTTTCCATCGCAATACATGGTGTATACATGGGACCGCTCGCAACTAACAAGCGACAAAACATCAGGCTATATTACAACTACAGAAAAGCGGATACAGTGAACTTGGATTTATACTTTAAAATTGGGCTGCGTGCCAAACTTATGGTAAATCGTTTACTACGGTAAAAACCGGTTTTAGGACAGACTTTTCGATCAGTTTGTCATAGGGTTTTTGAAAAATAATTGAATTTACCGAAAAAATTACTTAAAATTTAGTTTTACCTTAAGTTCGGCACCCAGCGTTGGACGACAAATTAAACAGCAACATACAGACTGCTATGAAACAGAATAGACGTATTTGTCCCCACCGCTGCTACTAAACTTAATCATTATCATCCATGGTACGTTGATAAACTAATAATTCGGAAAAATAAAAAGGCAAGGCTTATAAAGAGATATTCAACGGTTACTCCGAGGCTAGTAAAGAATAATTTTCAACATCTAACCAACAATTCAAACTTATTCATTTACTGCCAAAAGAAGTTGAAAAGTTATATCTCTTGTCGTCACAATAAAATATGAAATAATCCAAAATTAACTTTTGGACTTACTTTCAAACAAGCCATTAGACTAACGGTTACCCGGAACATAAGACAAGTTGAAGGGCAAAAATTTTGTGATTTACAAGACATACCAAATATGTTACCCAAGTGATAGCACTATTAATGTATCCATTCAAATCGACAAATTTTCAACGTTTTAGAAACGTTTCAAGGTGGATGCGATCCGGATGATATACCGGCCTCATTATAAAAAGACTTAAAAGATTTAGTAATTCTTATGTGTCTTCTTTTCAATCAATCATTGAATCGAGGCATTTTTCCTCAGCTGTGGAAAATAACAAACCAACATTCAAAACTGGAACACGGAATGATGTGTTATGTTATAGAGGTTTATCGTCAATTTCATTAATTCCGAACTTATTTGAGCTAGTAATATGCAATTCATGCAGGACCGTGGTACCACGATACATATCACAAACTCGACATGGTTTTATGTCAAAAAGATCAACTGCAACCAGTTTTACAAAATTCACCAGCAGCGGGATAAAAGAAATAGAAAATCACAAGCAGGTTGATGTGGTATACACAAACTTTGCTAAGGCCTTTGGTCCATCAGTCATTATAAAACCTTAAAATGCTTGTACAAATTTGGTTTCTGCAGTCCGTTTGTAATCTGGTTTAAGTCATACTTAAGCAGCGGCTTTCAATACATTCAAATGGGGAACAAAAGATCCGAATTTATCTCAATCACCTCTGGCGTGCCTCAAGGCTCCCATATTGGCCTGTCAGTCTTTACCATTGACGGAATCTCTGTAGTAATTAATTTCCAAAGGTCCTAATGTTTACATATGACCCTACGTGGAGGACATCAACGACACCCACAAATTACAACAAGATATTGCAACCTAGTGACATGGTATGATTCCAATCTGCTCAATCTCAACATAAATAAGTGTAAGGCCATATCTTTTCATCGAAAAACTAAAACTGTTGTCCAACAGTACCATATAAATGGTATCACTCTCTACAAAAAGTAGCCGAATTTAAAGGCCTAGTTTCCTTAATCACATCGAACTGTGCTTAGGTAGAGATAATTGCAAGAACTACCACCATACCTCACTGGACAACCCTCGAAAATAGAAGAGAGCTTTTGAATTGCTGATTTATTGGAAACATGTTTCTTGATTTTCCGACGTTACTTGAGTCTACTGAAATAGAAGCACCGAGCAGAACCTTAAGTAATTCTGAGTTTCTTCAATTAAATAAACAGAGGGCAACGTGGCAACCACGAACCAGTGAACATGATGTGCACGAGTTTTAACAAAATTGACCATCTCTTTGACTTTTGTTGCTTAAGTAAAGACGAATTTAAAAGCAAATTAAAACAATTTTATGAGTCGACTACTTAATTAATTTTTTTTTGTAAATGTATTTGTAGATATTTTCCATTGTACTTAAATTTTGTACGTTCTCAAGTAAAAAGTTACCGACCAAATCGCACATTGGTTAAAGCTTTGGCGTTTGGATCGGGAGGTACCGGGTTCGAATCTAGATAGGGGCAGGATGCAAAAGGAAATTTTCATCAACAGATTACGATCTGTGATTAAAATGAACACAACTACGATCCCCTATCGGCGTGCATGCAACTCATGGGCCGACCCATCTTCCATGTCCATGGTATGGTAGCTTAAATCGGTCCTATAGCCGTACGTCTTCGATTTGACAAGAATTGCGTAAAGTAAGACGGGAAAATCAACCGCGAAAGAGCAGGGAGTGCTTCGGCCCCAGAAAAGATTTGCATGGATTAAAAAAAAAGTAAAAAGTTATACTTCTAATTTTAACAGGATCGAGTGTCTATTATTCGATGGTAGTAATGGCTATAGGGTGGAAATTCTAGGAAGGACTGTTACAGTTGCTTATTTGAATAGCCTTGAATGACTATTTGATGGTATTAGTGGTTATATTGTGCAAACACTGTGATGGACTGTGTGTATGATAAATATTATATTAGAATATTTCTGCCAACTTTTCGAATTTCTCATGAGAGTTCAACCCTATTTATATGTACGGACAATACTTATTTAATTAACCCTGAGAGCTGCCTACTATTTGATGGTTGTCGTAAATATATTGCGGGAATTCGAGGTTGGATTGTTAATATTTCGAATTTTGTCAGGGAAGTTCAAGCTTTTTCATATATACAGAAAAGCTAATTAGAATAGGCTCAAGTGTCTACTACGAGGGTTGCAACATTTTTTATGGCTTTTTTTATGGCTTAAAAACAACATTTTTTTATGGCTTTATTGTTTTTCAAAATACTCTAACAAGATCAACACAATTTTGCATGCGTTTGAACCAATTTTCGATACCCTTTTTCTACTCCGATTGAGTTATCTCAAAAACATGCATTTTAAACGCATCAACCCCTTCTTTAGGTATGGAAAAACGTTGACTTCGCAATTTATTTTTGATATGCGGGAATAAAAAGAAATCATTGAGGGTCAAACCGGGACTACATGGCAGATGACCCATTAATTCGCATTATTCTGGTGGAGAATGATTCGCCGTCGGTGGTTGGTTTTCCTTATTCCCCGAATACTTGTGGCAAACAAATGGGAATTTTAAATCACTATTACAAAAAGAAATAGCACCGGTATAAAAAACGTTTTGAGTAAATATACCGTCTAAAAAGTCAAACTTTAGGATAGAGACGTCAGATACTAGATGGCAGAACTAGGGTTACCCGATTCCGATTTATAAAATGCAACCGTTGTATTTGATGATTGAAGTAGATGTGTGTGTCAATATTTCGAATTTTCAATATTTTCAATATTAATATTTAGTCAATATTTTCCCTTTGGGCCCTTTCCCCCTACGAGAAATACTAATTTGAATTGGCTGGAGTGTCTACTGTTCGATGGTAGTAGTGGAATCTCTAGGATGGGCTGTTCATTGGGTGTGTGTAATCGGCTTTAATGTTGGGGGAAAATGGTCAGGGGAGCCAAGCTCTTTTAATATGTTCGGGAAATACTCATTGGAATAGGCTCGAGTGCCTACTATGCGATGGTAGTAGTGGCTTTATTGCGGAAGCTAGGATGAACTGTTCATTAGGTTCGTTTGATCGTCTGTCATGTAATATTTTTGTCCACAGGTCGAATTTTGTCAAGAGGCTCGAGTTTCTACTATTCCAAGCGAGTAGTGGCTAAATTGTTCGAACCGAAGGGTGGGCTTAATTGGCTGTGTATGATCTTCTCTTATGTAATACGTTTGTCAACATTTCAAATTTTGTCAGGGGAGCTTAACCTTTCTATAGTTACGGCCTACACAAATTGAAACGGTCTCGAGTGTCTACTATCTGATGGTAGTAATGGCGATATTGCGAAAATTATAGGATAGACTGCTAATTGGGTGTGTATAATCGCCTTTCATCTAGTATTTTTATCAACTTTTCGAATTTTATCAAGGGAGCCAAACCTTTTTATGTTATATAAGGGTAAAACTAGTTTAAATATGCTTGAGTGTCTACTATTCAATGGTCAATATCTCGAATTTTGTCAGCGGGGCTCAACCTCTTTTGTATGTATGTGCTTTACTAATTTGAATAAATTGCATTAGATTAATACACTATTTCAATTTTAGATGGTGGTCAGGAAAGGTTGATCTTGATGAATATGTGACTTATCAGCAGGAGAGAAGAACTCTCAAAATCTACTGAAACTATCATAATCATCATAAAGCAAATAAATACATGATAAAGCAAACAAAGCGTGTGCCGGTACCATTCCGTGAATTTTTAAAGTCGTTTTCAATATAATCTATATACATGAGCAACATAAGAATCATCATTTGTGTTACTAGCACTAACACTTTTGTTAAAAAACTGAAAACATTCATATTAAAATGACTTTCAAAATTCATAGAGTGCTATCGACCCGGATTATTATTCTTATGTTGTGCATGTATATAGATTATGATCCCAGCTATCATGAAAACATGAACCCGGGGTAGTTATCGGGGAGTTTTCTCGTTCAGTTAAACAATTTTCAATCTTTCTTTCTGAACCCGGGAAAATAAGTGCTAAGATACGATGCCACTTAAAGTTTCCATAAAACTAGCACTTATTAAAGTTCACACAATTTTTACCCAAACTACCCCAAGGAATAAACACGAAATCGTTATTCTAAGACCAATACAAATTTTACTTTCTAATATATTTATCCCGTTGTTCCGACACGTTCATCTACAGGAAATAATAAAATCGTTAAAATTCCATTAGCACTCCATTCATTTCTCTATATACGAATACTAATGTCGGCACACAAATCACATTCAATTTGTTTCGATCAATTACCCCAGATACTCACTTCAGTTCAAGGTCCTTACAAATCTAATTCTTATACAAGATATTATTTTCATTATACTCGTAGTTTACGAATATATTTCATTCAATATTCTTCGTAACAAAAATAAAATATTAAGGTATGTGGTAATAATATATATCTCATTCTCAAGATTTTTATCTCAATCAAATCGTATAAATAACAACAACAATAATAATAATACTAACATTCTAAGATTTATCATTAAACCCACTTAACACAAGGACGTGGAATACATATATCATATCACATATTTGTCTAGTATACATGAGAATATTTCCCAAGAACCCCTTGAGTGAATAATTTCCGATCCGAAAATCAATCAAATTATATCTTAGTAAAACCTACAATTATAATTTTGCTACAGTGTCTATCGATATAATGAAGGTCACTGCTTCGCGTCTTACTAAACATATACGCATTAATATTTGTTTAAGGTGCTGAAACTGTTACAAGTTTTTGAAACCTAAACGGATAATCAATGCTTGATTTGATCTTTGTAATTTTCCACTTCCTACATTGTTACAAACAAACAAACAAAATATTTCTTGATTATGTGGCAGACATTGGCGTTCTTTAAACCATAAATTGTTAAATTTAGTTGTAATAAATTTATTGGTTATTTTTAATTTTCTTAAATAATAATAAATTTGAAATTATAAAAATACCGGATATGATGACTGAGTGTGACTGATATGAAATTTCATGAGAAACCAATTTTTAATTTTAATAATAAATATTAAAACCGTTTTGATACAAATAAAATAATTTAAAGTAATTGTTTTAATTTTGGGTGGGCGCGATTTTGTTTCGATTGATTATTAGACCAGAGAAGATTTTAGATAAAACGAAACATTTCCAACGGGTTAGGATGTCAATTGTCGCCCGGTTAAAGTCAAGTTTAGAAGAATTGCAGCAGTACTATATACAAATTTGCTTATCCTCAGAGATGGGCGAGGTAGATCATGCAACGTAATCTATGCGGTTGTCCACATGTAATATATTACGTAGACTACATAGTGATTTTTTTTTGTCCCGGGTTTGAAAAGTTGCTGTTTAGCTAGTGCTAGCTTGTATAATTATCAAATGGGCCAAATAAGTTTACATTTTGATACTGATTGGCATAAATTATTCGTTTGTATATGGCCGTTAGTCCTGCGCTGAATTGAACTAAGTGGGCCACCGGAGATTCGATTCTATTCAGAATTGTAATTATTTATTCGGACATAACTATGAGTACCGCCTTAGTCAGTAAATAACGCCTATACGTTTTATTCGAGAGTCTCAAAATCTATCAAATTTTAAAAGTTATTATATTAGTTCGATTTCTGCGTCCATTTGAGTACAACGCCTAGGGCGATTCGCCCATATATTTTGGAGAAATCTGTTGATGAGTAGTTTCATGTGCATAGGCCGGATGCTATTAATTGTTTATGTATAAGTTGTAGCGTAATGCAATCATCAAATGCTTTCGATAGTAAATACGCGCAATTTTTAAGTGGTTTGAGTGCAGTATAGTCACATGGCTGAAGCAGCTTTAGGATATAGCACTATAATTAGTGTTCTTAAGTACACACATAACCAATTACTTTAAAGGTCATGTGAGTAATATGGCTATCATCAAAATAAATAATTAGAAAATTGATTGATTGATTGGATTGTAGAACCAAGTATTGGACAAGTGTCCCGGATAATGTTGGACCTATTCCTACAGCCTGTTCTCATATAACAATTTTGGGACAGAACGACCCGGTTTCAGACGCCTAGCGATCGTACGGCAAACACAATTCTAATCTTCTTCTAATCTACTAGAGGAAGGATAAAGGCTTAATAGGTTTAATGGATAACGACGGTATTGGTCTTCAACAATAGCTTCTCTATGAGTGGGTCGCCAAAACCGAAATTTGATGTCTTCCGTTACTGAATTATATCAACCATCCAGAGCTTCGGTGTGGTACTTGTTTTGCCTTCTAAGGTTCAGGGATTGGTGTAAGATTTCCGAAAATTAATGCAAGCGTGCTGAGACCAAGAATCAAAACAGAAGGCAAGGAAAGATATAGTGGGAAAGACAGAGACCATCTTACCACCTCAAAGCAAATCGAATTAATTTACCTCATCCCAATGCAACATACGAGATTAATTATTCAACTTTTAAGTAAACATGAAGAAATGGATTAATGTAACTCATTTCCATCTTAATATTTAAATAAACTTAATATTGTAGCAAGAACAAACAAGATCAGAATGACTTTAGGTACGTTTTAATTTTAATTTAATGTTTTTAATTTTAAATTTAATTTTAATTCCAGTTTAATATTAATTTAATTTTATCTAATTGTCTAACATTGTATCTACTCAAGTTGAAGTACAAAATGAAATATAAAATATGGAAACAACAAAAAAACTTAATTAAATCAAGCATCTAGAATTCTAATTTGAATATTACTATCTAATGTAATTAAATATTGACAACAAGGTACTGAAGTACGCAAATAGAAAAAAAAATTACAAACAAATTATGTAAACACAAATAAAAGTAAACGAAGTGGTGAAAAGCGAATGTCACAAATCCTCACACGCAAGTCGTTGAGATAGTTGAATGCACCTCTGATTCTAAATTCGAAGTTCTAGTCATCGAAATAATTGGCCGTTGCTGATGATAGTACCTGGGTTATTTCCGAGTGACGTCACAGACCACAATCAATAGAAATATTTATTGGTTTAGTTGTAAATGAATGTCTGCAATACAAA
Source organism: Nephrotoma guestfalica (assembly GCA_963691935.1). Taxonomy (NCBI): domain Eukaryota; kingdom Metazoa; phylum Arthropoda; class Insecta; order Diptera; family Tipulidae; genus Nephrotoma; species Nephrotoma guestfalica. Next base: position 236,803,139 of record OY829913.1, read on the forward strand.
AGAAACCACCGTTGATACAAATTTAACTGATTTTATGACTTATGACACGGTATAAAAACAATTATATAACGTGCAAAAAAATACCTGACGATCAGCTGATGGATAATAACGTGATGAGGCTGCAGACCCTTATAGACACCAAAAATACCACAGTCTGGTTGGTCCGTCACCAAAAATTATTGTATTTTTTTCTATTACACACAAACAAACAAACATTTCACATGCACGATACTTTTTTAGTTTTAACTACTTTAGCTACTACCTTAACTGTTACTTTACTACTTAATTATTTTAACGCAAAGACTAACCGAATTATCACCGTCCATCACGATACTCCTCAAAAGAGAGAAAAAAACTAATGACTGACTGTCTGCTCAGTGGCGATTGCTGCGATATTTATATGATCGTGGTTGAGGGGAAAACAAACAGCTGATCTAGTTTCGATATCGAACCCAACAACAAAAGGTATATGCAATTGCGGTACGACGTCAGCTAACACTAAACAATGCTAACGTATAATTAAAGTGTTGTTGGTCAAGATTATATTCACCACTAAAATAAAATGTACAAAATCGTAGAACAAAATGGAACTACCCCGGGGCGTTACAGTCGTGGGGAAGACTCACCACTGTTGATGGGTCTTAAAGAAGTCGGGCATTGGCTAAAAAAAGTTAATATTATAAAGTATTAATCAGGTTCTTTGAAATTATATATTACCAGAGTATGACCGTTGTTATTTGCAACCTCACAGGCTACATTTCCTGCCAGTTTGGTAACAACGCCTTTTATGTATTTCGATGCCAACTTCGTAGAATACTCGTCGAATGCTTTTGCCGAAAATTCCGTATAAATACAGTTTGATCTGATGTTTTCGAGATCTCAGGCCATATAACTTTTTCTTTCTCACCAGGTTTAATGAGGTTATTCTGAACTTGCTCATAAACCTTAAAAAGATATACAGGTTTAAGTTCGCTGAAAAGTTCGTTTCCTCCAAATGCCGTTGCTTTTCGAAGTAGTTCGTAAAGCGATTCATGCAATACTGCGTATTGATCGAACACAAGAAAGTGCGGCGCATAATTAGAAGAATCGAGATTATTTATTAACTATAAGTGCAGGCCCACCATACACGCATCCTTGATCAGGAACATTTACTCGATATATACCGTTAAGCGTAGATATATTTACGATGCCTTGTCATTGACCTTTGAACCGTCACTACATTTTTGCGATGCCCCATCGCATAAATATGTTGGCTTCTAGAAAACTTTAAAAACTGTCTAGTTAAAATGATTTCATATACCGTTAAGCGTAGACATCTCTACGATGCCTTGCCATTGACCATCGCGGCGATCAAATTCGTTCAAATATTGTTTAAGAAAATCCAATAATACCCAACATAGGGTGGGCAAAAATTTGTTTGTTGGTACCCTTAGTATGAGCCATAGCACCATTCTAAACTGGATTAATGGCAAAAAAGAAGAAGTATGTAAGCCTGTTATCTCAAATAATGATAAAGTTGAGCTTACTATGTTCCAAGCACGATCGAAACTTGCAAAAGATTGTTTACGACGTTTCTTCGAATGTTTGGCAGAAATGGAATCACACCATTGCCGAGCATCAACCAGCAAAATGTATTTAGAACCCGAATGGACTAGTAAAAGCCGACTCTATCAAGAGTACAGAAATAACTGGTGTTCAAAACACAATATCGCGCCAGCTTCAATAACAGCATTTTGAAATTTATTTGAGCGACTTAATTTATGTTTATATCAGCCAAAAAAGGACTAATGCGACATTTGCGTGGGCCACAAAACTAAAAATGTTAAAAATGATATTTATGAGGAGCACCAAATAAAAAAAAATAGCTAGAACTGAAAAGGTAAAGGATGAAGACAGAAATATTGAAAATGCGTTCACCATGGACTTACAGAGTGTTTTGCTATATCCGAAATCAAATGTATCATTCCTCTATTATAAAACCAAGTTATTGGTGCACAAGTTCACAATTTTTAACTTGAAAGTCAATGACGGGTTTTGTTTTATCTGGCACGAAGGAGAAGGAGGCGTTGGATCAAATGAATTTTCAATCATTTTATCGCACTTTATTTTGACCGAAGTACTACCAAATGTAAAACATCCCGAAGTTATATTTTACAGTGATGCATGTGGAAATCAAAATAGGAACTCCACGCTTTCCAATACACTTTTGAATATCGCCATGACGTCTCATGTTACACTTGTTCAAAAAATTCTTGAAAAAGGCCACACACAAATGGAAGTCGACTTTATTCATTCTGTCATTGAAAAGCAAATCAAAACTAGAACAATCAATTTCCCAGCTGATTACGTACGCCGTCAAATATTTGGATCACACCTGCTTTAAAAATTTCAGTTCGATTCAATATTATAAATCTATCAGACCAGGAAAAGCCGTTGGGGATGCAACTGTTAATCAGATTCGATGCATTAAATACAACACAGATTGAAGGATCCAACTGAAATTGGATTTCCTGATGATTCAGGGATCTGTTTGGCAGCATTAATAAGTTTATTTGTATTTCTAAGTTGTAGGCGTAATGAAAACTGCGTATGTCCACTACTTTTTTTTCAAAAATTCGCTTTGCGTCCAAAAAATTAATTAGTTCATAAATTTAATTAAAATTTTATAAATAATCTAATAACTATTGATTTTTAAGAAGTTAAGTTTAATAGATAAATGGTTGTTCATTATTAATTAGAGTTTCACGAGGCTTTTTTCGCTTCCTGAAAAAATTAGATTTTGGACTTATACAATCTGCAAGTTTCATCGACGATATGCATACTCCCCTAACAAAAAACGAGGAATTCATAAGCCTAAACCTGTTACTAGCAGGCACCAAGAGATGATTACGGCGATTGGACGAGGTTGTTAATTTGTCAAGGATATAACAAGGTTGTTGACATTTCAGAAACTTAAAAATGTACAAACATACACTGACTTCGTAAAACTGCTCCAAACAACAGCCCAGTAACGAATTAGCGAGATGGGAAATGTGGTCATATTTCCTTAAGCCAAATATATACCTTAAACATGAATTAAATATAGACTGAAATACTTTTTTTTAATTCAAATAAAACAACGTCACCATATATAAGATGTGGAAGCACATACGATTTTATAATTTGGAGTCTTGTTTTAGAAGCATCTAGACATGCATGAATAGCATACATAAATTTTAGGGAAATGATCCGTACAACGATTTGTAGAAGATATAATGATGCTTTGCGTTTTACCACTGTTCAAATCCAATTTATTATTTATTGACCACTGTGTTAGCAAATCAATATCTAAATTGACCGTAGTGATGGAATTCGAGATCTCCGTAGATCTGAAAGTCATCAGCAAATAAGTGATATTTACTGTTGGAAATTATGGATGGCAGGTCGTGTGTGTACATCATAAATAGAAATGGTCCTAAGACTAAGTAGGTTAGTACTACAAGTATCTGAAACACCAGAATGTGTCCTAATTGATTGAGAACGATCCAGCAGATAAGACAAAATTGATCGACAAGCAGACACCGTGAATTTGGAACAAGAATGCAGTTTCTTAATCAAAATTAAATGATTAATTTTGTCGACTGCTTTGCTGAAATCTAGCAATACATAGCACGGTGGATATCATCATTGATATGAAGTAAAGCAGTACTAGTACTGTGATAAAATCTGTAGGCTGATTGAAATTTCGAAAATAGTTTGCTGGATTCGATAAACAACAAAATTTGTTTAAATACCTTAGGCAAGGCTAGTAACCAACTAATAGGTCGAAAATCAGATAAGCTGGTCGTTATCTTCTTGGGAATAGATACAATAATTGAATGTTTCCACTCAGATGGAAAAATGGAAAACGTTATTAGACTATTAAATACATGCAATATATGACAGCCGAAGCGGTGCAATCACAACTTCATTGGATTTAATCGATATAAATGCATCCATAAACTCAGCAAAATGCATATTTCTAAAGCTGAAGATTCCCTCAGTATCAGGAGAATTAATAAAATCATTCATAATATTGGTATCAGACAGTGGTGGGTCGATGCTATTAAACGAAAAATAATTGTTAAAATCTCCCGAAGAGAACTGGTCAGTTTATTTGCTTTTTATAGCAGAAAATGTACCAACAGATTTGATATTTTTCCAAAAAACTTTCGGGGGCAATGATGGATTTAAAGCCTCTGCAAAATATTTTGCTTTGGCCCGCTTAATGATGTTATTAATTCGATTTCTGATGACCCTATGTTCTTGATATAAGAACGCACTATACATTCATTTTTTGTGTGCTTCCATCGACGTAAAACAAAGTCTCCCAGATTTATTATGTTAATAATATCATTATTAAACCATGGTGAACGAGAAGATCGTAAGTTTATAGTTCTCAGTGGAATGGATTCCTAAAACAAGGCTCTAATAAATTTCGTTAAGCACTTAACTTTTCCATTGGGATCTGGAATATAATAAAGCAAATCCCAGTCTAATTTGTCGCATTTGTTGTACATGACTGATACAACTATATTCTTGAAGTCGCGAAAAGTAAAACTGGGAATTGCTTTCGTATGTTCAATACTATACGAAAAAACAAAAAATCATGGTCGGTAAATCCCACAGATACTTGATCAAAAACGTTACTTTATTCGTATTTGATATTATCCAGTCCTATATAGAAGGCGAATTTTTGGAAAAACTTGTAGGCTCGCAGTCAACGGTTTTGGGCAAAACTTGTTTAATAAACTTGTAAATTTTCCCGTAATCTCCACGCAGTAAAATATCATTATAATCAACACTATAATTTTCAAGTATGATCTTTAAAACATCACAGAACTTTTTCTTAGAAGGTTAACAGAATATATTAACAGAATTTTACTGCTACCAAATGACAATTCAATTACAAAAATTACCAAATTGTGAGCACAGTGTTGATTAATAATTTTGAAATTAATGTACGATATAAGATACACACAAATCCCACCGCCTCTGTTAGCATTATCTAGTTTACGATCTAGCCATAAAATATTATATCCAGGAATACAAATGGACGCATCAGGAATATGATCATGAAGCCATGTCTCAACAAATCAAAGTATATGAAGGTTCACGCCATTTATCATTTGTTTTATCTCATCAATTTTAGGAAAAATGCTGCGAATGTTTAAAAATGAGATATTGAGCCCACACAGCCCAAGTGCACACGAATTTATCCTTGAAGTATTCATACAAAGCTCCAGAATGCTTCGTGAAAAAGATAAGGTAATTTAAATTAGAAAATATGTTGTTCACACATTAGAAAATAACCAAAATACTACAAATATAAAAATTATTAGATTATCGCCGCACAAATTAAATATAATACTATCACTATAAACTATCATAATATTATAAACACTAAATAAACTCATTATGTTATAATGTTATCTAATCCCAAAATATTATAAGTACAAAAATGAGTTACAATTTACGAGAGTATCGTATGTTTATCGAAATATATTAAATACTAACAAATATCAGCTGATTAATGAGGTCAATAGTACATTATAGTACAGAGCTTCACAATTCATAATAATCAAAAAAAGACAAAAATCCTTTAATATTATCTAGATGTTATAATTCCATAAAAAACAGTAACAAAAATAATGGCACAAAAAAAAGTAAAATTAATAAAATAATGAAATAAGAATAATCCAAAAATATAATAAATTACGGTTTTGTAGATGATGACTTTGTTCTAGAAATTTTTCTTTCAATTGGAGCAGTACTAGGTTGAATAACAAGATTAGTTGTATCCTCGATTTGATCAGATGTACGATGATTAGCAGGTTTAATAACAAGGCCGTTATCATCAATTGAGGTTAATTGTTCGACGTTTCGTAGAAAAATTAGCTCGGATGTTTGAGTAGGTTGAAAATATACCGATCCAGGCTTGATTAACGTTTTAAAAATCTTGCCGGATTTTAGCGCTTTTCTGGCCTCCACGTCATTTAGTAAGTCTACAGTAAGCCCACGATTGATATAGATTCGTGATGAGGAATTAAGACCAATATGATGAAGTGATAAATCCCGTTTTAGCTTGTACTGGTTGAAGAACTCCATTGCCGACGATTTTATGACAACTTGATGATGATCGATGGTACACTAGTTTTCGGATCTCCTTGCTTTTCACAATATCACATGATCTGTTGCCATTTCATGGGTATCAATTATTTCATTGAGCTTGATGTTGTTAATAATTGCATTGATTTGATCTTTGAATTAAAGCAAATGTCCATCAATACAGGAACTCAGGCCCCTCTTTACATTGTTGGAAACATTTTCAAAATCATTAACAAAATTAGTAGTTTTAGAGGAAGATGCATTGTTACCACACGCCATGACTAATATGTAAACTATTACGTATACTACAAAAGTGAATTAATTATATAGCACTTTTCACTAACTTTTACAGATCAATCATTAGTTTAATTTTTAATTAATTTAAAAACAATTTTTTTTTTTATTTATTATGCATATAAACACGATACTGTACTTAGAACGCACCACAAATATGTACCGCAATATTAATGTTTATCATACAGCCATATTATTAGTTATCTTATACCAATTTTATGTTATTTTATTATCGTCTTAAGTTGGAGATTTATTTAGAGGCCATATCACCACGATTATTAATTATTAATATTTGTCACCATTATTTTGAAAGTAGGAACTAGTTTAATTCTTGTAACTCTTTACAAATTATAAAATAAAGACTAAATATCCACGACTACACAGTTTCCGCCGCGATGGTTAAAAAATAATTGGTCAATAATTTATTATAATATGTTTGTTTAGTTCAGAATAATGAAAATTAAAAGAATTATTGATTAATTTTACATACGTGAGCAATATATATGTAAGGTCTAATAAGCAAATTATACAATATTTTGGTACTCAAACTTATTAAAGAATCAAACCAGTTGCATACATTATAGGGGCATTTAAATATCTATACTTAAAACGAAATTTTTTTTCTCAGTACAATACAGCCCCAAATTAAAGTTGAAGTAATAAACTCATAACTTAACCGTCACCAACAAAACCAATACCGAAACCAATAATATATGTAGCTATGTAATTCTAAATAACTTAACTATTCATTATTGATGCCATCTACCGGCATTTTTGTAACTAAAAATAACAAATGTCCACTGATAGATGTCCCTTGCTTAAGTTGTCATTGTTTAACGTTGGTAACACTAAATATTTTATTACTCATATTTGAGTTTATTACTCAACCTAATTATCCTTTTAAATTACAAGCCAAGCTTAATAGAGAAATATTGTTTGCACGTGATAGTACAAAAATATCACGTCTTCTCAGTATATTTCATTTGCTACTTATTTGATAATACTTTAAGCTATGGAAGTTTATAAGATTCCAGAAGATGGCAATTACCTTTTTGATGCTGCTATTCATCAAGTACAAATGAAAGAACCCCAGAATCCATTCAGCAATGTTAATCAGTTTCGGACTACCGTAACTGAGTACCACAGGAATAATCTGAACTTGATTCTGGCCGTTCTAGATATTCATCTAACCTGAAAATGTCTGAGAATGATTTAATAACAAAATATTTAACCAATTTACAAGATGATTTCTGTCTGGGACGGCACTGAATGTTTATCAGTAATTTCTAAAGTAAAAATTAATGTGCATTACCCTAATTCCCAAAACCAAATCAATTTTATTCCTGAAACTCCAGAATACAAGTTTGAAATTAATTTATTATACATTGGAACTACTCTAATGCCGCTGAAAATAATCCTTACATTCTTGTTGATGTAACACAACCTAGTCCCTCAATAATATCTAATATACCTAGTATCCTTTGTTTGGGCACCTGGAAATTTCGCGGAATTAATCATACCTTTTGGGTTGGGCGCTTCAAAATCGACTCATATAAAAATGATATCGACATTTGTAGCATTCAGGAGATAAATGTGGGTTGAGGCTTGTGTTCCTCAGAAAGTTATATATGGTACTTATCTAATATTACTCACATTAAACGGCGCGGCGTAGGAATATTAATTAGAAAGAAATCCTCTTTTCGTGTTGAACGTATTAAACATTACTTTGGGTCAATAATTACGCTACTAGGACATTTACCCAATTTAGGAGAACTTCTCTTTATATCTACCTATGTTCCACCTCAAACCTCACAATCTAATCGTCAACGTTTATCCAAAATATTTTCGTTTTTATCCTCAATAATTGATAGATGTCCAAAATCACGCGACTTTGTTGTGTTAGGTGATTTTAATGCCCGTGTTGGTGCTAACGATTGTTGGAATAGTATTTCATTAGGTCTCCTTGCCAGTTCAGCCAATCTTTTATTGAGACCACTAAAGGAAGACACAAGCCCATTTACACCTGGACGGATGAACATAGTCGATCACAGGTTGATCATATTTTAACACGACAAAAACCACATTTAATATTTATAAATTCCATTAAGATAGACATATTCTATCCTGAATTAAGCAGTAGACAGCAACACATTTCAACAAACACAGTAACCACAGCATCATACAATTTTAGATCTGTAAACGTAGGACTATTACAGAATGATAATATTAAAACGGAGTTTCAAAAACAACTTGCCACAATATATGAGAGTTATATTAATGAGAACGGAACCAATGATCTACAAAAAGCTGTATATACCAAAACTCACTTGATCCCTAAGCGTCGTAGAGCACTTGCTGCTCTCCAAAGCGCCAGCCATTATAAAAATCAACATCCTCACGACACAAATGCTCAGAGATCTTTTAAGAGCGCCAGGCAATCATTAATGCACTTATTCGAATGTCAAAATTTTTTCAAAAACTTAACCAATTACAAGCCATTCGATCGAATTCGCAAAACTTACTTAGAAAATAATATAACTACAGGAATCTACATTCCTAGATCTTCATGGCTTCGTAAACTAAAAAATTCGAAGGAATCTGGCCTTCTTTAATCGACGAATATGATTACGGTTAGGGTCTGTAACGAATCTTTTTTTCGTCCCAAGTGGCGTTCAGGTGTCCACCCCTTAATTTATTAATTTATATGTACGTTCATGATTGAAACCGACTACACCACCTTAGAATGGAAATTGAACACCGATATGCAAGTGTATTTTGTAAATATTGGGAAACGGTATGTTTTGTTCCATCCTGAAAAGCAAAACAAAAAGAGAAACAAAAAAATTATCGGATGATCATTTCGGGTACGGTTTCTTTGCTTGACTATAAAAGCAAAATTTGAGAGACACGCGGGACAGTTGGTTTTGGGTGTTTTAGCGTACATAGCTACCTATAATTGTTATAAGTGAAATAGAAAAATAATATAATTAAATCAATTCTCTTCCGCATGAGTTTGATAGCATGAAAAAATAAATAAAACATAAAGTTGTAAATTTGATAGAATTGTATGGCTATTTTAAAATAAGTTAAATAAATAAAAATAATAAAAGTTTCTAATAATCAAAATAATATAAATTCTTACTAACTATGTGTGTAAAATAAATAACTATACAAATACATTGATAGTGTTATAAATTCCCGAACGATATCCCACAAGTGTTTGTTACAAAAAAAAAAAACTGTTTTGCAAGTGGAATACCAAAACCGATATAAATGGTAGTGTTAAATGTTCAAGCTAAAACCAAAAATTGTATCTAAATAAAATCATAATAAATTCTAACTACATAAATAGTTAATAAATAATAAGTGAATTGATTAATAATCTAGTTTAGTTTAAAAAAAAAATAATATAATTAAAGTGGAAGCCGGATTCAACAATGTAACCGAACATTGAAATAAAAACGGTCCCGGTTTATATACTAAAAAGTGACACGGTCTCATCATATAGAATAAACTTATAGTGCACGAAGTGGTGTAAACCGTCGAATATACACATTACGTTTTCCAATATACTAGTGAAGCCTATTCGTTCTGTGTAATAATACATGAAAATAATAAAATCTATAAACAGTTGAATTGTACAAAAATCGAAAGTCAAATAACGATTTTTATTGTGCAACCACGACAAATTGTCCTCGTCATCATCTAAATTATATAATGGTTGTATTGCATCGACCTTCATCCGGTATGAGTGATCACTCGCCATCATCATCAAAGTCGACCATCGCATCGATGAAAATAATGTAAGATTTTTTTTTAAATAATTATTTCGCTACAAACACATTCATAAAGAAACCAAAATAATGAAAACTTTTATCTATAAGTATATTTGAATTAAATTTTCTATATAAAGTTTTACAACAATTGCATGATTAATTCTTAAATCATAATATACATACATATAACCTAGTTAAGCTTTATTACAATCTTATCATACTAACATTTAACTAACTCTAATTAAATTTATTTACCTAATAGTTGTTAAAAGAAAAATGATTTAGGATTATTGAATTTTTTTTTTATTTCTTTAAAAGTTTTAAAAAAAAAAACACAAAAATTTTTGTCAATAAATTTTTTTTTATGTTTGTAATCAATTCATATAATCTGCTGAATTTTATTTTTTTTTCCTCCATTCACAACTTTGCCGTTTTTTTCTCTTTTGATCTTTTTGATATTCAGGATGGAGTAAGTTAATTAATTATAGGATGTGATCGTGGTGAGTATCGGTCAGTCTGGAGTACATAATTGTCCGTGCTAAATTTTTATCCCGTAACATGTCATCATCATTCGGCGGTAACTCCAGGTTGTTTCTGCAAGTTTCCATTTTCACCCACCCCATCCACTGAGCCACAGCCAGGCTAACTCCTTTATCCGTCGTGGAAACCTCTGCAATGCAATAATACCAATTTTCTGCTAACGATCTGGGGCTTAACCAGTGCTGGCTGGAAATTTTCCAGCCTTGGCCATCTCACCCGTCTTGCGGATCGTTACAGGTCTCCACCCTGCGAAGACGACATTAAAGCTATAATCAAGACAACGTATTCCAAGGTATACAATTGCATAAGTTTGGATAAAGAATGGTCCGATTTATTGAAAGCCTTTGATACAGTAGATCTAACCGTGGTTTCCGAATGTTTACAGCAATATGTACCACACTATTTAGTCAATCATATCATCAAGCTTGATTTTGGGAACGTACCTCTATTAAATGGTACAATATTTGTATTGAGAAAATCAAGAAAAATAAAGAAGTTAAATAGGGCTGTCCTATTTCACCACGTATTTTCAATATCAAAATAAATAGAAAAGAATAAAAATTGTTAACTTTTTAAGTAGAATCGAGTGGAAATTTGATATTAATGTAGGATTCATGTGTCTAGTTAAGCAAGCTTTACCATATGTATTCCAAGAAGAATACATTTTATTGCAATCCACTACTGCACTTACTACATCAAAGTCAAAGTCTAGTCGCTTAAGTATAAACTGTATTGGCTTATACAGGGCAGTTTTTTGGAGAACATGTGTGCCTCTTCAATTATTTTTATTTATAAAGAGGAACCCACTTTAAATAATAAGATGCATACGATTTATTGTATATTTTATTATATTTACTTTTTATTTAATATTTAGTTTAAATGTTTATAAAATTTAACTAAAAAATATATTTATTTTCGCGATTACAAAACTTCGAAGACTTGTCAATAAAAAATTTCTAAAATTTCTAATGAAAATTTCTCAAAAAATTGTACCAAAAATGCATTTTCACGATCCCCACAAGTTAAATTTAATTATTACATTGCACAAAAATATTAGATTCATTAACAATTTAATAATTTCAGGTCATTTTATGCAGGAGTTTTAAAAATGTTCGAACGAATAATTTGGTATTTGATATAGTAGCCGTGTGTGCCAATATTATTCAAAACAAAAATTGTTGAGAATTTTATTGGTAGTCCTCCATCGACGGTCACAGTGCCGAGAACTGAAGCCAAATACTCTCCATGTGATAACGATTGATAATCTTCTATATTTAGATAATGCACAATTTCCACCAAATCAGCAGGAACCAATCTGTCTACAATACTTTGTATGCCTTGAAACTCTTCCCCATTAAACTGCATTATGGAGTGTTCACGAAAGAAGTTTACAAGCTCCGGTTGTAATTCAGGTGTATCAAGGGTACGATAGTAGTCAGCTATGAATTCCTGGGGTGATGGTAGTGCTTTGTAGTTTTCCTCCATTTTCACAATGTTTACTGTATACCAACACAGAAAAAAATACAGTAGACAAATTATCTAATCTAAATTACATGATAATGAATTGTATGATTGCATTCAATGATTTTGGCTAAACAAAATTAGTTGATTTTTTACATTACCAGCTATACAATTTATTAAATGATTTTTTTTATATATTTGGGAATTTACAAATAATAGCTTTCGCTGAAACATTAAAAATAATTGATAAAGTTTATGTTACGGTAAATTTGTTAAAACACCTAAACATTGTTTGTTTTTTACTAAAATTATTAAAAGTTGCTATTTGGGTTTACAAAACAAATTTATAAATCATCTAAATCAATAGCTAAATCATAGAATTAACTTTTCTACTTTCATATAATTCAAATGAATGAATGCAGTTTTATTTTGATATATGTTTCGCAAAATTATAATAATTCGCTAGGTCATTGTGTTTTTATTTTTATATATTTGGATAAAATATTAATATTCGTGAATCTTGTTAGTTTGAAACCAAAGTGCCAAAGACAAAAACTCTTGATGTTTTTGACTGATTTAATCACATAATCACAAATTTGTAAAATTTATGTATCTAATATTTAATTAGAACAACAATATTCAAGAAATAGATTTGTAAAATAACTTTAAAATGTATGCAAATCATTTAATGCAAATCACAAATAAATAAATTAATCACTTACTGTTTGATAATACATAAATCAAATAGATTATATGTTTTAGTTGCAACATTTTAAGGTTTGGTTGAAATTATTTAATGCTTATTCAATGAATCGACTAATCACATTAAATGGCTAGAAATCAATTCTCGACTTTAAATGAAATTGATTAATCTTTATATGAAAATACTAAAGTTTTCTTTCTGTGTACGAACAGAACAATAGCCAGAGATAAGGTTCAACTATGTTTATGATTTGATATTGCTTAAAAAACGCTCCGATTATTTAAAACCACGGTTTGCTTATAATTTGTCTTTGTCTCATATCAGCCGCCGTACAAATATTTTATGGCAGAGTGGCTATTACAAATGCGCACAAAAAATTTTTTTTTGGATGATTAGAAATGTTTAAAAACGTTGACATTTTTCAAGAGACAGTAAGATAAGATAAGATTTTTACAACGCAGCTGTTAGGTTGGCTACCTATAACATACTTCGTGCTAGATATGCCCATGTCTAGATGTTTACAAATTTTTCCGATTAACGCAGCAACTGAGTTTCTTGGGAACATGCATGCTACCGCTGATATTTATTCGAAGAAATCTGCAACATCAGACACGATTCGGTGTCCGAACTGATTAGGAATCCTGAACCTGCGAGGATCTCTAATACTACAAGATAAGGATTTGTTAAATGCTCTAATTTATTAGAATTGTTATGTAAAGTTAGTAGGTTAGTTGGAATGCTTCCGTCGAGTATCATCCTTCGACTCGCCATGAAGATGAGGAGAGTATTTCGTCTGAAAATTAATATCTAAAAAGTTATATTCGTCTCGTGACGTACCGCATTCTCGTGACTACGTGCAGTTCTCCACTATTGATGTGATGAGCTATTAAATTTACTTTAATTATTTTTCGATTCGAATTGTAGAGCGCCTGCGTGAATATTATCAAATTAGCATCCATATCTATTTTACAGCTACACAAAATTATTACCGAACAAATGAGATACACTCTCTTCTTTTCTAGAACGCCAAACACAAACATACAATGAAAAAATATTCAGCATTTTGTATGAAAGTTACGAAACTTTCATACAGTATGTTTTTGAGCAAACTTCTCATTGGTTCCTTATGCTTTTTGAGTGAATCCTATTAATTCTCACAATAACAAGACATCACGGAGATTGCACCTAACGAAACTTTATAGGAATCACTCCTACAGCTTTACCCTATCAAACGTAGCAAGTTTCGTTCCAATTTAGATTTGCCCAGTATGTTTTTTTTGCAAACTTCTCATTGGGCCCTCGTGATTTTTGAATGAACCCCATTTATTCTCACAATAACAATACATCACGGAGATTGCACCACAATGAAACCTTATAGGAATCACTCCTACGAGTTTACCCTATCAAACGAAGCATGTTCCGTTCCAATATAGATTTGCTCAGTCAGTACGTTTTTGAGTAAACTTCTCATTGGTTCCTTATGATTTTTGAGTGAATCCCATTTATTCTCACAATAACAAGGCATGACGGAGATTGCACCAAAATGAAACCATATAGGAATCACTCCTGCGGGTTTAACCTATCAAGCGAAACATGTTTCGTTCCAATGTAGATTTGAGAGTTATGGAGCCAATGAGAGTTTTGCTCAAAAAAAGTAAGATCGTACTGGGCAAGTCCAACAAATTATGACCCTATAATTTTTTTTTGTGTTTTTCGTTTGTGTTAGTGCACATACAGCACAAGCCGTACTTGAAATCATTGCTGAAAATGCGCTGCAAAATACCCCGACTTCAAAATTTAATTTATAGACGAAGAAAAACGCATCATGTTGCCGCAGCGTTTGGATAGGCTAATTCTCTAGTTAACATATACTCGTACATACTCGTATAATAAATAATGTAATCGTCTTTTTTACTTTACAT